>CM062930.1:38752500-40002500 GCA_031878705.1 Tapirus indicus | reverse complement strand
TAACCATTAGGCCAGCAGGGCTGGCCCTCTCTGACATTTCTTAATCCCTTCCCTTGCTTTATTTTTCTGCTTCTTGCCTATCACAAGCAACTTACCGCAAACTTCATTTCTCTATTTTCTGTCACCTCCACTAGAATGTGGTTTCTGTGAGGTATGGTGTTTGCCTTTTATGATCATCAATTACCCAGATTTTAGAGCAGTATCTATTACACAATAACAATAAGAAATGTTGAATGATTGAGTAAAATTCCATAATCACTCTGAAGCTGGATCTTCAGAATCATATTCTTTTGAAAGCTCTTAGAAGTTATTTAATCCTATCTTTAAATTTTTAAAAATGAGTTACCCTAGGTCCAGGGAAATTAAGAAATTATGCATGGTCAACCAGAAAGTTAACTACAGAGCAAGTACTAGATAACAGCTCCATCTCCCTTCAGGTAAAACTGATTTCAAGTCCTCTCCTGCTTCGTTGTTAAACTCTGGTAGGCTTAAACTTATGAACATAATCCACTCTCCTAGCCACAGCTGTTGTTTCAGGAGTGGGTGTGGGCCAATCAAGATGAATTTTTGGATGGCCGCTGGAATGCATCGACAAAAGTATTCTCTCCCACTGGATATTCATAAAGCTTGTAGATTTCATTGCTACTGGTCACCATCCTAAAACCCTAAGCGTAACTGCTCTGACACCTCAGATGACAGAGCAGAGAGACAAAGATACTGAGTCTCTTGAGATAGCATTGAGCCAGCAGACCACCAAACCTTGAAATCTGCCCTATACCTGGACTTCTACTTGCGTGAGCTAATAAATTTTCTTTATTAAGAGAAAATAAGTTTTTACCTTGACTCTTAGTATTTTTCCGACCTCCCTTCCCTGATTCAGATTCTGGAAGTTTCAGAAACCATGGAGGATAAAGAGTATAATTACCAATGAGGAAAGAGAAGGCAGCAAACCTACTGCCATTCACAACATCTGACTGGTGGCTCACCTACAGTAGGCCAGACTGGGGAAGGGGACTTACTCCCAGTTCAATTTGTGGGTGTGTGTGTGTATTCGTGTTTTATTTCATTGACCTGGATATATTAATTATTGATATGAAGTTCTTACATTACCTAAGAGTAAGTAGAGAACTCAGGGCTTCGCTAGATTAGCAGACAGGGACATCAGCAGGCACTGAAATCAGAGACCCAGGAATATGAAAGCACTAAGAGATCTAATAATCAAAGACTTACATATACTAAAGCAATAATATCACCAAATAGATTTAAAGTACAGTAAATATATTTGCCATGTGAATGTTCAATGTATCATTATTTAGGTAAGTTTTCCTAGGAAAAAAAGAAAGAAAAGTACAGCGGCAAAAATAAATTTTGTGAATAAATTTTCTTTATTTCTTCCCCAATTTTAGATACTCACCCCCGTCAGCAGCAAGCTTTACAAAATACATTATTATATGAAAGTGTCTGCGTAGTCAGTGAGTAAAGAAATCTGCTTATCTTCCTTAAATATGATATTTTGTAGATGTTTTGACCAAAATACTTTTTTCCATGTAATTCTTACTATTTTTGTCGGCATCAGTACACCACACAACAGGATTTGAAAAAGTTTCAATTTCCTCAGTTCACTGTTTGCGCATAACTTATTCTGTTCATGTTACCCAGTGCCTGATTGCAGACTCCATTCTCTGAATTGAGGTCTTGCTTACAGCCTTGTTGGATGTGGAAATCTGTAGGATATCCCTTTTGACTTACTGTTGTCCTCATTCAATGCTTTTCTCTGGTCTCTCCTATTCTTTTGGAGTCACCAGTATTTGGTGACAAAAAAATTCATTGACTTCCATCTCTGACCCCATGTGTTCCTGTTAATGTAACCATAGGGACACCATTTGGACAGTCTGTTTCCTTGCTCCCCTCACTCTTCACTACGATACCCTGAAGCAGGACTAAGAGTTGCCCATTCTTCTGTACCTTAGGAGAATATATTGTTGTATACCTCTAAAGCTCTTTCTCAAGGAGTTAGTTAAAATGTAAAGCCTATTATTCAAATTCAGAAACATGCAGGAAATTGACAACAATCCCAAATTCACGCTCAACACTTTTGAAGTGTCCTGGTCAGGAATTTTGTAGAGTGTCCCTCGGTTTGGGTTTGTCTGTTGTTTTCTCATGCTTAACTGGATTTGTGGATTTGAGGAAAGAATACAACAGAAGTGAAATGCCCTTCTCATCATATCATCCCCATTCCTTTTTTTTAACCTTAGCTTCCTTTCTACTTTACTCTCATAACTTCGATTTCTGAACTTGCTCTTATTACAAGAACCTCAACATATTCCAACTTAAATGGGTTTATTTTCTATGGGTAAGATTTGTAGCCGGAATTAACATATTCTACTATTTAGCATCATGAGGCTTAATTGGCTAGCATGATTTGAGATAGTTTGTAACAAAATAGTCATAATTTCCAAAAGCATTTTCTAGAATTCATACTAGTCACCAATATAACATATCTAAGACCTAGTTTCCCCTTTTCTCAATACAGAAAATTGTGCAGATTTTATATAAAAATCTCAGAAAAGAATTGTATTGAATTATGAACCCAAATGATTGACATAACTTGGTAAATTCCCTTGACAATCAAGATAACTCTTAGTTAATATAAAAGTTTTATAATAAAAAATGGACTCAATGCCATATATTTTAATAATTACTTCTCAAAATTTCGTGCTAAATAAGAAAATCTATTATCAAGGGGATAAAATGCAAAAAGGCTATGATTCCAGCTCTGAAAGATTCCTCTAAAAGTTATTTTGAATATGATGTTCTATTGAAGTTGATGGAAAGTTAAGAACTACCGCTCATTAAGTCAAATTAGATATAACAGGGAACTGCTTATCCATCTATCACTTACACCTTTTATTTCTTTCTTCTTCGAGTTCCCACACATTAGTTATGCGCTTCTTTTTTGACTTGTAAGAAGAGCATTTTGAAAATGTATTAAATTATGGTAATATATCATACACGTTCATCACTTTAGTTAAATGATGAAATATTTAATCACACAACCTTTTATAACATGGGAGATGGTTTATTTTAGTATATAATTGCAGAACAAAAATAACAATGTAGTTTATATAAAATCTGGACACTATACTCCAACTTGTGTATAAAAAGCATTATAAACTCCTAAGACAAACCAATGTTACTCTTTTAAAAAGATGATCCATATATCTACTTTCTACAATAAAATATCAACTTTTATTCTGTAATTCACATTTTTAATGTAAATATTAGACAGATTTCTGTAATTTTTTTGGAGATCTCATTTTAAGCTGTTTTGCTAATAGTTTTCTTAATGTAGTTTCAGGTGGAATGAACACATCCAATTCATTTCTCAAATTGAGATATTTTTCACATGGCATTTTAAGTATTTTCTCTCTTATAAATAACTTGAAGCTTTAATTTAAATTGTTTGATTGCAATGATGAAAATTGTAATTCTTCTAAATAGAAGTTTTTTTCCTGTGTATTCATCAACTTTTTTTTTTTTCACTTAGAGATTATGATTCTGCTTCTGGTGGCAAAATCCCCCATCATGTGCTATTGTTACTGTGGCGGTTGAAATAGAAGATAAAGAAGAAAACAGTGGAAGGGCAAGGGGAAAAGGAGGGATGTGGCAGACAGAGAAACAGAACTATGTTTTGGAAAGATATGTGAAAATATGTGATTTGGTTAGAGTATGAATCTCAAATACACAAAATGCACTTTTTTAGTCATATTATACTAGTACAGATTTCCAACCAGTCAGTTGTTACCTCAGAAATATCTAAAGAAAATAACAGACTCTATAAAGCAGTATACTTGTTAGCTATGTTTTAAATTTTAGGAAGAAAGGCTATTTGTTTTTAAATTGAGATATAATTGACATACAACATTATATTAGCTTCAGGTGTATAACATAATGATTTGATATATGTATATATTGCAAAATGATCACCACAATAAGTCTATCATCCATCACCACACATAGTTACAAATTTTGTTTTCTTCCGATGACAACTTTTAAGATCTACTCTCTGGGCAACTTTCAAATATATAATACAGTATTATTAACTATAAACACCATGTTGTACATTACATTCCCAGGACTTATTTATTTCAAAACTGGAAGTTTGTACCTTTTGACCACCTTCACCCATTTTGCTTGTAGAATAGAACAGAACAGAATAGAAAAAAAATAGAATAGAAAGGCTAGTCTTATTGTTGGTTTTTTTTTGTTTTCTTGTAGTGGTTGTTGCTGATATATATATACCTTTCCTTACTTTTTTCATCTCCAATTATTTATCATACTCAAAATCTTAAAGTCAACATTAAATAAAAATTGACAGTTATGTGGTCAACAGGGTCAATGGAGACGCATAATTTATGTTCATGGGAATACTTCATCTATTGCAAACTGAATGGTTGCCAAATGCTCCTAAATCGTTACAATTTAAAGTAACAATTAGATTAGTTAGTATCTCATCTAAGATTTTTTTTTTTAGGTCAGAGAACATGAAAGTCAAAATTTGAATGGGTTATTTGAATGCTTTATTGAAAATACAACTACACCTGCTTTAAACAAGCATGTCATTATTTAAACTGTCTATCAGAATGTTTTTCACAGTTCATAGTAGAATTAAAATGAAAAAAATACAAAAACAAAACAAACCCTTAGAAGATGAATCCCTCTGTTTCTTCACAGAACCAACTTATTCCAGACATAAACTCAATAAACCCAAAGGCATGTGTGTGTGTGTGTGTGTGTGTGTGTGTGTGTATGTTTTCCACATCCTATAAAATCTTAATTACCATTGAAAAAAATTATCATTAACTAACACGACTTGGTAAGAAATTTATCTCCTCTTCATCTTTCTTTTTAAAGTAAAATAGTAGGTCACTCTCACTGAAATAATACTATTTTTATCAACTTAGAAATTGTTACCAGTTTTGTTTTAGTCAATGGGGTCAATTTATTTGGATATTCTCAACATTTACTAAATTCACCTTAAGATCCTTAGAAAACTCAATAATGAAAGTGAATACAATTCTCTGATGAAAACAACTCAATATTCTTAAATGCTTAATATATTCTATTTTTCTGTCTTTCTGGATAAAGTTCTCTAATCAATTGCTGAATTTGTGTTTTGCTTTCTCTTATAGATAGAGCATAACTATTGTCTGAAAGCAATCCTCTGTTACTGTTTAATTTTACATCTGAGCTCAACATAGAATTCTATTCTATCAAGTTTTTACTACAATAGATTTTTTTATTGATCAATGGCTTTAACAGGAATAAACCTGCCTCCTTACTAATAAAAAGAAGAATAGCAAACCAGTAGAACTGAATAAAGAGTACAATCAGATGCTACATTAATGAAACCACAATGACAGCTCCCTTTCCTGTAACCAAGTACTTATAATACAAATTATATAAAATATAAAATGTCAGGATCTTGACTTTACCATTATTTTCTCTGAGTGCGATTAATAAAAGATACTTCTGGCAAATGTAATCAGTACACACCATATTGGTTTTAATTCTATTTACTTGTCAGTCTCAGTGAGAAATTAGTAATTTGTGTTTATAATAATTGTGTTTAAATAATTTAACACAACGAAAGAGATAACGTATACAATTTAAATTCAATTCAATGAAGGCTCTTGTTCAGTCACATATTGGAAAAGATTAAATGCTTCCTTTCAGCTTTAACCCAATCTAATACTTCTCAAACTAGAAAACCTGGGCTCCTTACAGCTGAAGATAATGATTCCCTATGTTTGATCTAGGAAATTAAATTTTCCTCTTTATATATATTGACTGCAGACAATCTCTTATGAGCACTGTAAAAAAGAAGAATCTTAAAGCGTTTTAGGAGATTTCGATCATGAAAAAATAATAATCTTTAAAAAGCTTGCTTCCTATATTTATTTCTATAATCCCTTATTTCTCAACTGCTGCCTTGGTTAATTCTACTGCAAATATAATTCTATAGCAAATGCCCTCTTCAGACAAATGACTTTTTTTTTTTTTTTTTTGCTTTTGGCCAATATTATAGCTAATAATAAGCACAAGTGTTTTTCATCTTCAAAGTGGTTTACAAGTATAAATCAACCTTCTTAGCAACCAGCAGAGGGCAATTAACACTATCTCCATTTTACAGACAGGGAAACTAAAGAACAAAAAGACAAGTTGAGTGCTGATGTCAAGGTATAAGGCACAGAAATATATTAGAAAGGCAGTGTTGTTCCAGGTTATTCAAAGAGCATTCAATTTCCTAAAATGTCCAAATGTCTGAGTGGCTGTTCTGGCAAGGTCACATACACTGCTTTTGTGTATACTTACAATGATACATATCACATGTTAACATATGGCAACCATAAAATGCATGCTCTTATATGAAGCCTTATATCTACTCCTCCAGAGAACCTTCTCTAAGTAAGCCCTGAATATTTATTTAATCTGTATGTTTGGGCACACGAGTGTTTTATGACAAATTAATAGATACCAATATGCATTGTGTGCCACGTGACGTGTAGTTTCTGTTTCTCATGTTTTTCTGTGTAACTACATACCTTCTTTTAGACTCCTTGATGGAAGAGGACTCCTTGATGTACTCCTTCCACTCTTTCATTCCAGTGTATCCCACATAGGAGATGATGACTGGAGATGCCACTGGGCCACTAGGCTTTAATAACTTGCAGGTCACTAGGTTTTAATGTCAGGGTATTGAATTGAATGGAAATTAGGCTATCACCACATGTCAAGGAATCTTTTCATACTATGTAGCTTTGCTGCCACTTATGTGCTTCAGGTACCAAGCCAAAGAGAATAGTGTTCTGTTGTCTCAATGTGTGAGACAGTAAAATACCATTTACTTATGAGGAATGTGGCAAAAGAAACTTGAAAAATTTGATGTATCTTCTAGCTCAACATAAATATTACCTAATCAGAAAGATTTTCATTTGTCTAGTTCTCTGTGATTCAAGATATTCCTGAGAGTATTACCTAGTAAAGCAAGTTAGGATGTTGTTCCAAAATAATCTGCCTTAGATTTTATTCTCTATAGGGAGAAATTCTGTTTCAAGCAAAGAAAGTTATATGTGTACTCTTTGGATATGCTGCTTTTACCTCTCTTTTACACTAATTTGCCTCCAACTAACAGGTCTTATTTGGAGTCCATCCAGTTGTAAGAGTCTAGAACATTCTGGAATTCTCTAGTCTAACATTGGTAAACTACTGGCCAAGGGCTAAATCTGGCGCACAGACTGTTTTTATACAGTCCATGAGCTAAAAATATTTTTTACATTTTTAGAGAGTTGCTAAAAAGAACAAAGAAGAATATATGACAGGGACTGTATATGGCCTGTAAAGCCTAAAATGTCTATTTCCTGGCCCTGTATAGAAAGTTTGTCAACTCCTGCCAATTAAATGATTCCATCAGGTGCAATATAGATCAGAATCACATTCCATGATATGGCTTTTGGGTTATTTTTTTTGTAAATTTTTTCCCAACTCTATGGAGATATGATCAACAAATAAAGACTGTATATATTTAAGTTGTACAGTGTAATGTTTTGATATATGTATACATTGTGAAATGATTACCACAGTAAAAGTAATTAATATATCTATCACTTTACATAGTTACCTAGTGCGTGTGTTGAGAACACTTAAGATCTACTCTCAGCAAATTTCAAGTATATAATATATTTTGATTAATTATATTCACTGTGCTGTACATTATGTCTCCATAACTTACTCATCTTAGAACTGAATGTTTGTACCCTTCGATCAACATCCCCCCTTTCTCCCAACCCTCAGCTTCTGGTAACCACCATTCTACTCCGTTACTCTGAGTTCCACTTTTTTCTTCTCTTAGATTCCACATAGAAATGAGATGGTGTGATATTTGCCTTTTTGTGTCTGGATTATTTCACTTAGCATAATGTCATCCAGGTTCATCCATGTTGTTGCAAATGGAAAAGGTTCCTTCTTCTTTAAGGCTGAATATTTCTTATATATATATATATATATATATATAAGAATATATATATATATCACATTTTTAATACATTCATCTGTCAACACTTAGATTGTTTCTATATGTTGGCTACTGTGAAAAACACTACAATAAACATGGGAGTGCAGATATCTTTTCAAGATAGTGATTTTATTTCCTTTGGATATATACTCAGAAGTAGGATTTCTGGATCATGTGGTAATTCCATTTTTAATTTTTTGAGGTATCTCTATACTATTTTCCATAATGACTGTACCAATTTACCTTGTCACCAACAGTGTGCAGGGGTTCCCTTTTCTGCACATCCTCACCAACACTTATCTTTTGACTCTTTGATAATGGACATGCTAATGTGCTAATGACATTTCCTTGTAGTTTTGATTACCATTTCCCTCATGATAAGTGATGATAATTATGTCTTTTCATATATCTGTTGGCTCTTTGTATGTCTCCTTTGTAAAAATATCTAGTCAAGTCTTTTGCCCATTTTAAAAATTGGGTTATATGGTTTTTGGGGGGGTTGTTTTGGTGAGGGAGATTGGCCCTGAGCTAATATCTGTTGTCAATCTTCCTCTTTTTGCTTGATGAAGATTGTCCCTAGCTAACATCTGTGCCAATCTTCTATTCTTGTATATGGGATGCCATCACAGCATGGCTTGATGAGTGGTGCGTAGGTCGGTGCCTGGGATCTGAAACCACCAACCCTGGGCCACTGATATAGAGCATGCAAACTTAAGTGCTACACTATCAGGCTGGTCCCGGATTACGTGTTTTTTTGCCATTGAATTCTATGACTTCCTTATATATTTTGGAAATTAACCCCTTATCAGATATAGGTTTTACAAGTATTTCTCCCATTCTATAGATTGCTTTTTCATTTCATTTCATTTGTTTTCATTGCTATGAGGAAACTTTTTAGTTTGATGTAGTCTCACTTGTCTATTTTTGCTTTCATTGCCTGCGCTTTTGGTGTCAAATTTAAAAAATCATTGCCAAGACCAATGTCAATGAGCCTTTCATCTATGTTTTCTTCTAGGAGTTTAATGGTTTCAGGTCTTATGTTGAACTTTCTAATTCATTTTGACTTGATTTCTGTGTGTGGTGTCAAATGGTGCAATTTCATTCTTTTGCATGTGTATATCCAGTTTTACCAACACCATTTATTAAAGAGACTATCCTTTCTTTATTGTGTATTCTTGGAGCCTTTGCTGAAAATTCATTGACTCCATATGTGTGGCATTGTTTCTGGGTTCTCTATACTGTTCCATTGATCTATGTGCCAATACCATACTGTTTTGATTACTACAGCTTTGTAGTATAGTTTGAAATCAGGAATTGTGATGTCCAGCTTTGTTCTTCTTGCTCAAGATTGCTTTAGCCATTCAGGGTCTTTTGTCATTCCATAAAAAATTTTGGATTGTTTCTTCTATTTCTGTGAAAAATGCCATTGACATTTTGCTAGGGATTACATGGAACCTGTAGATAGCTTTGGGTTGAATGGACATTTTAACAAAATTAATTCTTTCAAACCATGAACATGGGATACCCTTGCATTTATTTGTGCCTCCAATTTCTTTCATTAGTGTTTTATAGTTTTCAGTGTACAGATAAACTAAACCAATAAAGGTAAACCAAGAAAAATGAAGTTGGTTAACTACAAGTGGTGGGGAATGGAGTGAAGGAGATATGAAGGATTCTCTGAGAATACCATTTTGTATAGTGTTGACTTTTGGAAGTATGTCCATGTTCTACATATCAAAAGTTAAATTAAAAGAGATGGAAAGGGGAAAATGAAAAAACATACAGATGAAAGCAAATTGAAACAAATGATTCTAACTTTTAAAAATGAACAGTAAGATCCCAATGATGAAAAAAGAAAAAGGAGAAGGAAAAATAAGGAGAACTAATTCAAGTAATTTATGAACATGATGATAGACTATATTCTTTTAGTTTTAAGCAAGATGAGTTACTTGAAAATTGCAAATAAATCTTGAACTCTTCTTAGTAGTTTTTTGTTTAGTTTTATAAAGTTATACTGAAATTATTTTAGATATATTACAAGACTGGGCAAATATGGGCTAATATTGTTGAGAGCCAGAGCTCTCAGTTTGGAAGAAGAGAGTTATAGATATGGAACAGGGGAAGATAAAAAAACAAAAAACTTGGATTTGAAATGGAGATACTGATTTGAACTTGAGATTTCTGAAATATGTATTTGTAACAGTATATATAGATATATATATACAGTCAATTCTCATTATTCAGGGTAGTTATGTTCTATAAAGGTGCCAGAAATACTGAACTAGAATTTCCTTGAGGAAAAACACGGTTCAATTCCTCTGAGCCTCTGGACACCTTCCATCAACAGATCAATACATAACCTTGTTTTATGTGGATTTCTATTTACAGACCTTATTTAATATATATTGTTGACTAATTAACACTGAACTCATATCTAACAGCACTATAACTCCTACCCGAACAAAGCTTATCTATCACATGTATATTCTCTGTAAGGCACATCACAGCCTTCTTGCACTTAGGAATGCTAGACAGCACTTCAGCTCTAGGCGATCATTTTAAATAGTGAAATCAGAAACAAAGAGCACAAAAATGCAAAATAAAGTAGCACTACATAGACCACCATCTGTTTACAGTATGAGAGCTGACATAAGATGGCAGACTTACACCTTGGTTTACATCAACTGATGTATTAGTCAGTGTTCTCCAGAGAAACAGAACCAATAGGACATTTATATATATAGGGAGAGAGATTTATTATGAGTCATTTGACTGAGTCATAGGATGCCCAGATACTTGGTTAAACATTATTTCTGTATTTGTCTGCGAGGGTGTTTCCAGATGTGATTAGCATTTGAATTGGTAGGTTGACTAAAGCATACTGCCCTCTCCAATGGGATGCATATCATCTAACCCACTGAGGTCCTGAATAGAACAAAAAGGCTGGGGAAGGGAGAATTCACTTCCTCTTGGCCTGACTGCTGGAGTCGGGATACTGGTCTTCTCCTGCTTTCAGATTGGGATTTATATCATTGGCCCTCTTGTTTTAGGCCTTTGAACTTTGAGTAGAACTCACACTGTTGGTTCTCCTGGTTCTTAGGCTTTCAGACTTAGACTGGAACCAAACCACCCACTTTCCTGGGTCTACAATTTGCAGATTACAGATTGTGAGACTTCTCAGATTATAAAATCACATGAGCTAGCTTCTCATAATAAACCTCTCTATAGAGATAGACATATATTCTGTTTCCCTAGAGAACTCTGACTAAATGAAATTGCTGCCTTTCATTTTATTACTGACTTCTGTCCTTTGTTTTTTACCATAAGTTCTTCACTTTACTCATTGCAATGTTCCTGAAGCTCAATGACATAAATACTGAATTTGAAGGACAATTCAGTTTTATAAGGAGCAGTTCTTTAAATCTGTTGAAACCAAACAAATAAAGTATGCTGTAATCAGTAAACCTTTTTCTGGGTAGCATTTTACAAACACCAATATATGAATGAAATTTTAAATCCTGTGAAGCAGCAATTGAAAAAGCAATTTTGCTAGGGAAAATGTGAAGAGTATAGAACCAACGCAGTGCAATAAGGATTGTTAGAACAATGGTTCATTGCTCCAAATACTTGAGAGACCTCTTAGGCTTAATTGAGTCAGAATAACTTCCCATTTCAAGCTGACCCAATATCTTGTTCATTGTTACTGATTAGGTGACAGCAGTGGATGTGAAGAAAAAAAAGAAATAGGAGAGAGAAAACAAACAAAAGTATCCTGGAATTAATTTTGTATTAAGAAGATTTAAAAGTCTGATATTTATTTATAACCAGTGAAATGAGAATAAAAAAATTATTTCAACACAAGTTGTAAAGACTGATGAACCCTCTCGTATATAGTAGATCCATTAAGAATACTTTAAGTCCTAGATAATAAATGCTTAAATGCTTGGCTAGAATGCTCTAGTAAAAAGAAAACAAATTGTTATTTATTAGTTGTTTAAGGCCATAAGTTAATGCAATTAACTCTTGTATGTCTCTGGTAAGAAATGACAAAAGGAAATTTAGCTAAATTTTAACAGAAGACTGAGTAAGAAAGCATATGAAAGCATATGTCCATTTGGAATAATAAAGGTGGAATTAAGAAAAAAACATTGGAATAAAATGAAACTTGTTATCTATGCAAAGGCATTAGAGCTTGTTGAAGAGCAAGGAATATAAGTTCATTCTGCCTGGGTTCAATTCTTAGCTCTGATATTTATTAGCAGTATGATTTTGAGTAAGATACTTAAGTATATGTCATTTTTTTCATTCTCTAAGTTAGAGATAATAATAGTACCTACCTCACAGCATTGTTGAGGATTATATATATAAAGCTCTCAGAATATTGTGGGGATTATATGTAAAGCACTTAAAAGAGCTGTTGTTATAAAGTAAACACCATATAAATACTATATTGTTATTATTATGATTATTAATTAATGTTTATGCCTGAAATAAAGCAAGGTACAAAACAGCATTTGTAAATGTTAAATTTAAAACATTGTTAAATATCACATAAGCAGAATATGCAAATACTTAAGTTAGGAAACTAAAAATGTCAGGCCTTTGATGTCAAATTCTTATTAAGCGAATAAATGCACTTGTAAATATCTGAATTTTCTTCCTTGTCTTTCTTCTCTCTTTTTCTACTGGCATTTTTAAATGCTTATGTAGGAATATTGTTTCAGAATAATTTTATGGGATAATATGTCCACCTAAGCAAATGAATTCATTAATATGTATGAGAAATATAAAAATTACTGCATTTAATGTCAATTAATACATTAATTAAACCACTAATTATTGAACTTTTGTTTCTGACACCATCATGCTCAGAGGTAATACGAAAATGAATATGACAAACTTCCCACTGTGCTACAAGCTCCCATCTATTAGAGGAGAGGGGCACTTCCCAGTTCCTACCTATTCTGATAGGATTAGAGTAGTGCTCTGTCCAGGGAAACAGAGGTGAGGCCCTTCTCCTGGCAGTGGAACTACATATCGCTGTCCAGGACTGAAAATTATTACATTGAATTTGAATTAAGGTCTTCATATTAATGGTTATCTGTCTCCTATAAAATTAAAGTATGTAATATTTAAAAGCCCCCAAAACAATACCCATCATGTGTTTTCTAGGTGTCCTTATTTAGAAGCACCATGACAATTTTGGACCAAATATAAAATATCTGACAGCAAATTGGCCTTGATTTAATACCAGAATTCATCCTACAGTACTTACTGAAATGAAAGGTTAAATACTTCACTTATAATACTAAATGGAAACTTGTGAAGGGTACCCAACCTCTCTGAATTTCTATATTTGTGAAATAGGGATAGTTACATAAACTTAACTGCTGAGATTTTAGCACAAGCTATAGTGTCTGGAACATAGTTGGAATCCAATACGTGGTCGCTAGTATCTGTGTTGTTATATTCTTATTATTGTTAGGAGCACATTAAATTTAAGTTAATGGTAAGAACCATGTCAAAAGATAACTTTCTTCTTTATCATTATACTGTCTTCTAGAATTAATGACAACCTAACGCAAATCAATATCCTTCAGAGTAGCTTCATATTACAGAAATGAACAATAGGTATAAATTTTCTGAGTCTGACCAGAAAACTCAAAAATGTCATTTTTAGCTTTTGGGTACGCTCATGAATTCCTTGGAGAATCTTGGGAATATTATTTGCAATTAAACAAAAAAATGCACATATGTACAGTCTTTACATAAAATTCCACGGAGTCAAGATTAAGAAATATAAACACACACATCTACATATGTATGTGTATGTATTTCTCTTCAACTCACACTACCCAAAACTAAAGCGTTCCATAGCATGTCAAAATTGTTGATCTGAATTCTCTTTATCTGTATTACTTTAGCCTTTAAAATTAGTTTTATCTTTGTGTGGCTTTCTTAGTTATAGGAAACATTATACAATCAGTTTTGCACTTTTTGAAATGACATGCTTTTTGGTAAATCTGCAAAAATCTGTGGAGCATAAATGTCTCTTCTTTGAACTCACATATTTGGAACTGAATTGTTTTTTTCCTCTATGTTAGGAAGTTACAGGGAGCATATAATTGGTAATTTATGATTTTAAAATCTAGCATTATAAAATAATTAAAATACTGCAGTTGTATCCATTTAATGCAACTGATGTTAAACAGAATATCCATGATAGGAAAACAGTAAAGTTGCTGTCAATGTTGAGCCTGGCCTCTGAGCAATGCTGTCCTAAGCATGTGTCTCCTAGTGTGGAGAGGGAAGACTTAAGAGCAGTTACAAAGTCAACTTGACTCAGACACACAGGAAGTGTGAATTGGTATAGCAAACTTAGATGACCAAAATCAGCGACAAAACCTAATTCTCAAACTTAGAATTTTACTTTCCTGGTTTCAACCGTCTTTATAATGTTCAGTGTTCACAAGTCTCTTGTCTCTGTCTAAACCACCTCATTTAGCTTTCATTTTGTAGTGAAGAGTAAATTTGATTTTGACTGATTTAATTAAGAAGCAACTGTCTTCTTTATCCTGCTTTTTCAATAATGGAGAGAGGTGTCCCGGGCCACGCTGTAAATTGCCTAATTTTAACATCATAATAATATACACCTTTCATACATCAGATACGGCAATCTGAGCTAATTTCAATATTTGGGTTTCAATGAATCTAAAAATTCTTTATTCCATTTTCAAAATGTACATTATCAATGAAGAAAGTTGTATTCAGTGAAAATAAAAACTTTGTGATCTGTGGAGTGAGGGGGAGTCTTCACATAGATTTTTTAAAATCTTTTTTCTTTAAAATCTTCTTTTTCTTTATGAGGATTTTCAGCCAAGGAAAACAAAAAAGACAAAAACAAAAACCAAAAACATTAATACAAACACACATACAATCAAGGAAAAAAAAAAGGGAAATCACTAAAGCTCACTAGTAACAAAAAAGAAAACCGAACAAGGCACAATATTTTTCCTATAAAACTGAAAAAAAAAACCCCACAAAATATGAGGAGACTGTGGTTCATTTCTTCACTCATTAACTATGTATTGAGTACATACTATGTAACATCTTTTGAAATTTTAGACATACATCTATAACCATGATAAAATAGTTGCTTTCATAGAATTTATATTCTAGTGAGAGGCTACAGAAATTAGTATCTAAATAAACCATAAAAATACATTCAGAAATGTATTAATTATATGAAGACAATTAGATGGAGTGAGAGGATAAAGAATGACTAAGTTGGGAGGAGCTATTTTTGATTGAGTACTCTGTGAAAGCTTCTCTGAGGAGGTAAAATTTCAGCTGTGGTGAATGACAAGAAGGCAACCTTAAGAAAAGCATTTTTTGTTTCTTGTTTTTTTCCAAGCAAAGAAAACGGCTAGAGCTGTACCACAGGATCTAAGCAAGTGTCAACCTAGCATCTTCAGAAACAAGGCCAGCATGGCTAGAGCTCAGCATGGAAAGGAGGTCAGAAAGAGAGGAATTATGTATGGCCTGCTAGCTTACACCTAAATGTGATGGAGAATTTTGAAAAAGAAAGTGATATGATCTGATATGAAATATATATATACCTATTTTAAGAGCAAAGAAGACCAGTGATCAATGATACTGGCTGAGATAGGGTGGTAGCAATGGAAATAGAGTAAAGTGTACAGACCAAGTGAAGGTAGAGCCAACAGGGACTGCTGAAATTTCAAATGCTAGGGGTCAGGAAATGAGAGCATGAAATCCTGGAAATGTTAAGTTTGGAGCATAAGCCAATTATGCGGCATACACTGAGTGCCACATGCTCAGACTGGGAAGACTCGGAGAGAGAGCAAAGCTGGTAGGGAATCAAGACTTCTGCTTTTAGATATCTTTGGAGGGAGTTGCTTAACACTTGATTGACAGTTAGAGGTCAAAAGAGGAGTAATAGCAAATAAAGGAGACTCAGAATATTGGGTAATGTGCAAGAGGCATGCCAGAGTTGTATAGGGTCATATAAAACAAGATAAGAGAGAATTTCAAAAAGGAAAGAGTGATCAGTTAGGTCAAATGCTGCTGAGAAGTCAAGGAAGATAAGAACAGAAAGGTAATCTTTCTATTTAGCAACCTGAGCATGATTATTGACTTGAATAGACGTTTTTGTTACCATTGTAGAAGTAGAACCTGAGGATAAGAATTTTTCAGAAAAACAAAGAGAGATGAAATAAAGCATAACCAATATTGTATTATTATCACTCTTTGACATAGAGAGACAGAGACACAGCAAATAATTGAGTTAATAGATAAAGTTGTGTTTAAGGTCAAGGAATTATTTCTCAGTATGATGAAAACACTGGGGAATGACTGTATTCTGAAGGGAATTATCTTATAAATAATCAGAAACTGAAGATGAAAAAGAGAGAAAAAAAGAGTTGGATCACTACATAGTAGAATAAATTGGCATAATTTTTGCTGAACGCAATCAGTTTCAGTTTTAGTTCTTAAAATTTTTATTTACTTTGAAAAGTTAATCTCATTTCTGGGAATCTATCCTGAAAGCTTATGTAAAATAATACTATTAAAAATGTCAAAATACGGAGAATATAAAAATGTCCTACAAAATAGTTTATCTCTATAATAGTATACTACACAATTATTGTAAAAATCATGTTTTTGTGTAATCTTCAATAAAAGGCAAAAAGATATAAAATAATGTTATAAGGAAGTATTAAAAAATTAATATTAAAATGATCCTAATTTTATATATGTATGTGTGAGTTTGAATATATTTTGACATATATGTGTGCATATACATATTCACATGTACGAGTATATCTTCTACATATGTGAATTTTCAAATATGCATTCAGTTTACATTTCTCTTGCTAAAATAATTTTTATTTTCTCTATCTTTTCCATATATTCCAAAAAGTTTTCACAGAAATAGGCTTGCAAATTTTTAGAATGAGAAAAATGTGCATTTAAAATTGTTTCTAAATGTGTTATTTTGAGAGCAAAAAGAAAGTCAGCAACAATTGGAAGATGTTGAAAAGTAGGTTTGGAAACAGTTGTGAAGAGCAGTCCATGGGGAATGAAGTGGTTAGCACGCAACATGAAGGCCATCTTTTTCTCCACTTCAAGCTAGAAGCTTCCATCAATAACCTCCAGTCATCCTGAAGTGGACATTTCCTAGGGAGGAAAATGTAGAGGAAGCATTTTGCAGGAGCAAGGGTGGGGAAAATTGCATCTTAGCTGTTATGGTGTCTACATAGCTTCAGGATTGAAAAATTACTGCAGAGTAAATATCAAACAATAAAAATAGAGTTTCTTAAACTGTTAGTCAAGTTAGAAAATCTATATAATTTAGAGTTAAAACTTAGTGAAGTTTTAGAAGAAATGTTGAAGAACTAAAATTATTTTTAAAAGCCTAAATTTAAAGTTACTAGTTAAATTTGGTTTGATACAAGTAGATTATACACATAGAAAGAAGAGGAAAAAAAGTAGAAACTAGCATAGATCTGTTTTAAAACTGGGATCTTCTTAAAAGAGATAATTCCAGTAAAACATGAGAAAAACATCACACAAATCCACACTGAGGAACATTCTACAAAGCACCTACCAAGTACTCCTCAAAATAGTCAAGTTCATCAAAAATAAAGTCTAAAAAACTCACAGCCAACAGGAGCCTAAGGAGTCACGAAGGCTGAATGCAATGTGGTATTGTGGATGGGATCCTAGGACAGAAAATATTAGGTAAAAGGTAAAGAACTGAATAAATTATGGACTTTAGTTAATCAAAATTACAATTTAGTTACAATTCATTCATTACATTTCATTACAGTCCATTAATTGTAAAAAAAAAAAATTGTATCATGCTAGTGTAAGATGTTAGAAAGAGGGGAAATTGAGTATGGAGCATATAGGGACTCTCTGTACTATCTTCGCAATTTATCTCTAAGCCTAAAACTATTCTAAAAAAAAAAATTAAAATAAATAAAACTGGGATCCTTGTAATGCCATAGAAACATATCGTGGTCTCAGGGCTAAGTAATGAGTAGAATATCATAACATTGTTCTTTAATGTTTCTCAAAAGATTTATGAGGGGAAGGTGTATTTTGAATGTGAGCTCCCTTAAATACGGAGACATCTATTTGAAGATGGTGAGATGAGCACACATAATATACCCTAGAAACACAAATATGTTCATAAAATATACTGATGACTGAGGGGGGAATTCTCTGTGAACTACTTTAATAAAACTCTCAAAGAATAAAGGCAATTGGAATGATACTGATATTCCAGACAGATACCTCAGAACTGAAAAAGCCACAGCTCAGAAACACATAGAATTTTTCAGAGTAAACCCTAGTTCATTGCAGAGCTCATCCTGCTTAGCTACTGAGAATGTCAGAGAAAGTAGAGTCAAAAATTAAAGCAATTGATTTAAAAAATTGTCTTCAAAATGGCCACACTGTTTGGCCATCCTCACACTATTTTCTTCATCCCTGCTTGTCCAGAAGCATATTTCCCTAATCTAAAGACAAAAAGCTCTCTCATGTGATCTTCCTTAGATGGGTTAGGGCCGCCACCGGCCTGAGAGTTGGCATTACCGGACAAAGACTCTCGACGTTAAGCTATTGCTAGCCTGGGATGGAGACATGAGAGAGGAAGCCCACCTCCTTACTACTCATCTGGTCATCATAAATTTGGAATTACTAGTCAAAATATAACAACTACATACAAAAAACTGTTATAAATCCTCATTCAAAAGAGAGGCTAGTAAAAGCAGAGAAAAGCCATTGATGAAAACCAACCTCTAATTTTATTGATAAATAACCATTAATGGAGCCAAGAAGAAAGAGTTGTAGAATGTAAAGAAAAGCTTTGAAAAATGCCAACTATGAAAAAAGGACAACTGAGAAAAAAAGAAGGGTATCATAAAATTCATAAATATATTGCTGAAATAAAAACAAATGGCAGGAAGAAATTGTAGCATTATAAAATTGCCCAGAATAATTTTCTTTAAAAGTGGGGACAAAAGGAAAATATGAGAGAAAAGTCAATGGCCAGGTAGGTAAT
Source organism: Tapirus indicus (assembly GCA_031878705.1). Lineage (NCBI taxonomy): Eukaryota > Metazoa > Chordata > Mammalia > Perissodactyla > Tapiridae > Tapirus > Tapirus indicus. The sequence goes on along the minus strand of CM062930.1, from coordinate 39,983,334 downwards.
TCCAGGAGGATTACATACAACAAATATTTGTTTAAGAGAGAAAAAACAGGGGAGGGAGGAGCCTGGAAGGAAAAAATAATTTAAAGAGTTAATAAAATTTTACCAGAACTTGAGAAAGACAGAGCCAATCTGGTACTGGACAGTATGGATAAATCGTTTTCTACTCAGACACATTTACATGAAATTTCTAAACTCAAGGGCTAAAGAGAAAATCCTGAAAATTATGCTGAGAGAGTATACAAAGGAATACAAATCAGATTTATATCAGACTTCTCATCAGAAGCACTGAAACTAAATCAAGAAAAGTCTTCAGTGACCTAAGAGAAAACAGTTTTGAACATAGAACCCCTTACTCTAGAAATCTATAAATCAAGTTTGAGAACAAAGGAGAGTCATTTTAGTCAGGCAAGGTCTCAAACATTTTTCTGAGACATATGTTTTGAAAGAATTAGGATAAATCCTAGCAAAAGGAAAAGATGCAAGCCAGAGAAAGAGAGAGAATGACAGGAACTAGTCAATCAATCTAAATAGGTAATGTAAACAAATAAGTTGTGCTGTAAGACTAAAAGATAAGAGTTAAAATTAGGATGGGAAGTCTGGTAGCTATGAGAAAAATATAACAAAAGAGAAAATATATTTCAGGTAATAAAAACACAATTAGAAATTGGATAATCTGAGGAGGTAAAGGGATATCAAAACAAACTTATTTCAACTTGATCGCTTCTCCTTCCATCCTGCTAAATCATTTCTCCATTTCCTTGTATAACATCCTAGCTTTAGTGACACAGGCCATAGAACGTTTCTTTTCATACATACTCAAGTATACCTTTGATCCTTCTGGGATTAATATTTATATAACCATGCAACTATAAAATCTGGCCATTTCATTTCAATTTTTGAAATAATATAAAATTAATTGTTAGCATCAAGATATTGAAATGATATAAATTACAGGTAAAGGAAGTTATAGATATGCCATTGATATTAATTATGTAAAATTAATAATACATTAAGCAGTATTTTGAGGTGGATGGTGAAGGATGGTGTGGGGAAAAATTTAGGGGGCACTAAGTCCCTCCTTCAAGGATCCAGGTGTACTGTGTAATATTTACAGTTAAGAAAACAGAGGCTAAATATATATTATTTAAAATTAAAATGAACACTGTGATATTTAGTGTCAGTTCTTTTTTTTTTTTTTGTGGGGAAGACCAGCCCTGAGCTAACATCCATTGCCAATCCTCCTCTTTTTGCTGAGGAAGACTGGCCCTGGGCTAACATCGTGCCCATCTTCCTCTACTTTATATGGGACACCGCCACAGCATGGCTGACAGGCAGTGCGTCGGCGGGCGCCCGGGATCGGAACCCGCGAACCCCGGGCTGCCAAGCGCGGACAAAACCGCTGCGCCACCGGGCGGCCCCGTGTCAGTTCTTTTTGAATGAGGCCCATTTCAGAAAAGTGAGACACTCAATGAAAAGCCTCTCAGGGATTAAATATGGGAACACAGGGCCCACCTGGTGATGATCAAATGAATATTTTATATTAAACAGACATATTATGGTTAAATTTTACATGTTTATTAATACCAAATATAGAACAGTGGATTTCCATGAAATTTTACTGCTTTGGCTGATGACCCAAGACCCAAATCTATGATATTTTTCTAAAAAGCACTGTCCTCACTACTGCTGGCCCAATAATTCAAACACCACAGTGAAGGAACATTCCTAGTTTAGAGTAGTTCATGATAGTGTCACTATTGTACTTCAGTGTATGTGTGTAACCATATGACCATACAGAGTCAAATACACAAGTAACCAAGATAATTAATGAAAAGAGAAAATACATACGATGTTATGCATAATATAGAGTATGTAATATAAAATATAATGTGATATATGCAAATAAAAGTTGTTCTCTCCATAGTGCATGCTCTGTAGCTTAATTAGATTCATTTGGTTTTCTAATAATAAAGCCTTGGATGAAATAAACTCTGATTATCTAAGAAACCAAATACCATGTTCCAATATCTGGGAGCATAATTACTCTATATGGGATTGTAACACCTAGAACCATTGTTCTGTGTCACACTACAGTAACAAGATAATTCTGCTAAGGCCTTTTTTGGGGAATTCATATATCTGTGAAATGTTCTTTTCCAAGATATCCAAAACAGAACTCCTGTAAAAACACATACAGAAAATTTAAAAGGTAGGTCTATATTCTCATCTTTCCGTATGCTAATTTTAAAATACCAATTTAAAACTGCGTTTAAAGCAGTGATTTCATAATTGTCACTTTGAAGAAGTTAAATGAACTTATAGTTTAGCTCTCTGAAACCCAAAAGTGATTGTGTTGAAAGCATTTTCCTCTGACTCTGATTTATTTGTGCATCTAGGTCTCACTTACAAAGCTGTTCACTTACAAAGTTATACGGGGAAAATATTTTTCTCTGGACTCAGTCATGTTTTCACAGAAGTAAAGTAAACTAATAACCAGTTTAACACCTTCCTTAATTATGTGTACAAATACTTTATTACAACAAACACTTATTTTCGTATGTGAAATGAAGACATGCTATCCAAAAAAAATGATATGAAAAATTACTTTCAAGAGAGTGTTTTTTAAAAAAACTGTTTCCTTTGTTTATGTTCTCTGTTATCAACCCTAGAGTACATGTTTACCTTCAAAGTGTCAATGTAGCACAAATAGTTTATTTTGGTCTGGTTGGCATCATCTTAATGAAACTCTTGGTAAGCTAAACTTAGCAAAATTTGTTTTGGATGGGAGGCTGATAATGCCACACATGCACCCAGAGAATGTGAAAAGGGTTGTTACCCACATAATGAGGCTCCCTGGGGAGAAAAGGGGAAGCCCCCAACCAGTTCTAAAAATGGCTTGAGAAAGCAGAGAAAGGAGACCGGCTTGTTTGCTGTGAAGGTCCTGCCTGCACAGGGAGGAGTTGGGGGTGGGTCGCGTGGTTTGAACTCTCCCAGCACCAGAAGAGGGAGCCCTCCGGTTTTCTTAGAAGTTTGCCTAGATTGGAGCTGAAGGGGAAATGGGAGTGTGAAGGCTTAAAAAGCTATTAGCCATCAAATGTCAAAAATGGAGACAGACTATTACAGCAGGAGATGAGAAATTTGCATACTTCTTATAGTCTGGAGACAATGACTCTATCTTAACAGCAATTATGATTCTGATCTAATTTTTATTATTCTGAATACACAGTAAGTATACTGAAGAGTAGCAAATCATGTTACTACTCAAGAAGGCTGATATAATCATGCTTATCTTATTATAGCCTATCCACCACAATTCATTTTGTTGTTTTTTGTTTTTGTGCTAGAATGCTTTGCCATACCAGGGAAGAATTCCAGACATAGGTAGGTTAATGGCTACATCTAGGCAGGTTTTACTGTTTACCTGTGTTAAGACATAACTTTACCAATTGTGGGAACAGGCTGTTGGGAACAGGATATGTGGTAGGCCCTAGAAGAGAATCTTGACCAAAAATCATACACCTTGTCACATGTCACTGTACCCAAAAGTACAACACTGATGTTGATATGAGGAATAAATTATTGTTTCATCACAATATCATGTTACAAAATGAATGTACACTCTTGTTGGCAATTACATCTACCAATGGTGACCAATTAGCAATATGTAATAGTAATCATTACATGTTATTTTGTTCTTTCAAATTCCTCTACTATATGAGGTTATGATGTAGTTAAATTAAGTATGGCTTCAATAAACAGCTGAAAAAACATAAGTCTGATCCTCCTTCATTAATTTTACCGCTCCCAGATGCAACAGAGGGATAACACATTAAATCTCTACACCTCAGGTGAATTTATTAGTGATTTTCCTCCTTCAGTGTAGCCGGGACCAATCAGCAGTGGGGTGCGGTAGAGGTTTGGAGATAAAGGGTAAGGTGGGAAAATATAGTAAGTTGACAAAGAAAAATGAATCAATTTCTGTCTACTTCCTGGGTTTACTTGCACTCTAAATCTGGGTATTCAAACACAGGCAGTTCAATGGAAAGGGCAACTTTTCCTCCAACAATACTCTAAAAGCCTTGCATACATTGAGTCTAAAAAAATATAAAATTTTTAAGGAGAATTTTTGGCCAAATATTAGAGAACAAGATCTGTCAGGCCCTAAATTAATTAATAGCTTATTTTTACAGAGCCCCAAGGGAGAAGTTCAGAATTCCAAGTGACAAACTTCTGTCAAAAAGGTTTACCAACAAGGCCTTCTTATTTTTCTATTTGAGATAATCAGATCCTATTTTTCTTATTTTGCAATCCCCTGCTGGTAAGTTCTCACTTTTTGAGTTGTTTAAATAACCCAAGCAGAACTGAAGGTACATGTTCAAAATATATAAATCTCACAAGGTTTTGTCAAAAATAGGTTTGTCCATAGTCAGATTCCAGGAACGTAAACTTGTTGCTACTTAATCCTTTTGAAATGGCTTTCTACTGTCTTTTATCCCCAGGATGATTGATAGCAACGTTGTATATTTCAATTTTTATTTATTAATTGGGGATTTTAAAAATTGGATATTCTCTGATCTACAACGTATTATATCTCACAATATACTCAAAAATATGAAGGCTGGTACTTTATTCTTATTCAATTGTTAAAACATATGTAAATTAAATTGATAAATTGTCAACGTTAGACCTGATTTCAATGTGGTCTCTTTGTTAGTGCTCAAATTTTGTGTCCTCAAATGAGAGAAATGTCATATGACAAAAGGCTGAAGAGCCCGCCTAACTTGCGAAGGCAGGATTGTTCCAGAGTCCACCAAGAGAAAGTGCTAGTAAATAATTATTTATGTGTCTTCTAACTGATATATTTAAAATTATGAATATTTATAAGTAATACTTATTTGTTTACATTACAGTTTCTTTAAAATGGACAAAACAGATAATTTAAATATATTCTTACTTTAATAATTTCTTGATTTACACAATTTCATTTGAGATGTGTGCTTAGTCTTTGATCATCAGAAATGATTTAACCTGTTTGTCCTCTTACATACATGAAATATTGTGGAAACCCTGTATTTCTAAAAATACAAATGATTAACAAATGACTGGTTATCTATCTATTTACTAGCCAGGGTCTGTTTTAAGGCTATATATGGACGAGTTCCTTTAATCTTCACAGCTATTCTGTTATGTGGATATTTTTATTATCCCCTGTTGAAACTTAGAGGCAAGAAAGTTAAGATAGAATTTGGTACCCAAAATGCCTACACATTATAAAACCTATAATGTTAAGTGAGCTGAATGTAGAAGAGAGAGCAATGCTAGTGACTAGATGCTAGAGCAATGCTAGCCATCCTCTAGATAATCTATATCTAGAAATATCATATGCTAAAAATTCATTTCCTGAACATTGCATGTATAGAATACAATATGTGAATGTATTTTGGGCAGACAAAGGGGTAGAATCATATAGACACTGTTATTTGCCTACCCAATAAATGTTCTCACACTTCTTTGCTAATAAAATCCCAATTTTGTTCAGGGTGACACTGGGCCCAGCTTGAGGAAATATGTCACAAATTGGTGTAACCCTATCATGTCACTGCTATTAGCAAATCCTTCAGTGTTGCTTTTTGTTAAGTGTGCAATATATCCAGTTCTGGTCAACTGGTATTTTTTTTACACGGTGGCAAAGCATTTTGTCATTGTTATTGCTATACTTTGGGTCTCAGAATATAGGCTGAGGGAGACTGTAGTGCTAAAATGTAGATAGGAAAAAACAATTTGGAATGTGTAGATTTGTTACCACTTTCAACATGTTTTAACAAGAGACAAATGATCTCAGATTAGTAGTCATTAATCTGAAATCAGGGATTAAAGAAAATAATGTTTCCTAAAATAGGAAACCGCCTGTAACCTGCCAACCAAATTGACTGAGAGTCCCAAAATTTGGAGCTTTGCAGGGCTGAAAAATCCAACTTTTGTAAACCAAAGTGAAGGTAACAAATGCCTCAGCAGAAGACGAAATCTTGGCTTTAGGATTTGTTAAGTATCTAACATTAAAAGATCTTTGACAATCAAATGTAGATTAAGAGCATTGCTTTTTGCCAAAAGGTTATTGTTTTGAAATACTTCAAAGCAGTGGCCATTAAGCTAAACAAAGACTAATGGAAGAGCAGAATGCATAAAATAATAGATAAAATAACAAAACAGAAACAAAACAAAATAAACCTTCAGGCTGAAAAGCTATGTCTAAAAATTCATTGGCTATGGTTATAAAATAGTGAAAGGAACTGTAATGGCAAAAAGAACAAATGGCAAGCAAACAAACAAAAACAAGACCAGCTAGGCACTTCCTGTGACTTCTCAACACTTAATGCATTTCCTGGAGCCATGACTTTTCACCAGCAGAAATGCACTGTGAAAATTATGTATCCCTTAAAAAAGGTCCATTTCAGTTGTAGTCATGAAGGAAAATGGACAGGAGAGATCTTTTCTCAAGACAGAACTAAGAAACTAACTCCACTATCATAGCAATGAGTTTTCATAATTCTTGTCAATCAGGATTTCAGATGTACTCCTCAATGTTTCTCAAATTCTCCATTCTGAACAGGTGAGTTTATTGTAGCTATCATGTCCCATCTCTATCGCCATACATTGGTGATGGGGGAGATTGCATGGCTTTTGGTGATACATGGAGCCAGTTCTGGACTTGATGGAGTCAAGTATCCCTGGAGATACTGGAACTCAAGGAAAAACTGGATAAGACTTAGTTAACCTTGGAGGTGAATGGAAGTGAATTCATTTCCTGAACATCGTGTGTATAGAATACAATATGTGAATGTATTTTGGGCAGACAAAGGAATAGAATCCTATAGACACTATTTGCCTACCCAATAAATGTTCTCACGCTACTTTGCTAATAAAATCCCAATTTTGTTCAGAGTGACACTGGGCCCAGCTTGAGGAAATACGTCACAAATTGGTGTAAGCCAATCATGTCACTGCTGTTAGCAAATCCCTCAGTGTTGCTTTTTGTTAAGCGTGCAATATATCCAGTTCTGGTCAAAGAGATTGAAGTGGAAAGCTGATGGGGATAGTGGGAGGTAGTGGTGTTATGGGAAAACTTTAACATTTCTGATAAAAGGGAACAAAGTGTTTCCCAAATGTTGCTGCCTTCTTTGAATGCTAACGATGAAATCTTACCTAAAAGAATATTAACTTATGAAATATGCTAAAAATTAGACAGATACCATTAGATTTGGGATATGAAAGAACTAGAATGACTCCAGAACCCATTTGCTTATCCACTGTATTCAACTGCACCCTGGCATATATAATTCTCAGCGAGAACATACATGGCATAGACCATACATTTCACAGGTAAATAATGAACGTTGGGTGAATTTGTTGAACAATACCTCTGTACAACATTGAAAGGATATGTGACTGATTGTTCACCTAAATATTTTTAAAATGTGTTTTAAATTATTTTCTTAAAATCTTAAGAAAACATTTAAAATATAATCTCTGAAGATCACTCTTGATCACACAAAATTGCTAATTTTCTCATGTTTTGGCCAGATTGTTTACATAGATACAGCAAGAAATGTTAACCAAAGAAACCCCCTTGACCACATTATATTACACAACTCCTGATGTCAGAGAATTGTCTATCTAGAAATATCATTAAGGATACATGATTGGGCTTTCAAAAGTCTCTATTACTTACACTTTTATCCTGATATTAAGAACTCAACTCCCTCAAAACTTTCCCCACTAGGTTTCACCTGTAGTATCTATAGATTTTGGTGAAGTCTTCTTTTTTTAAGGTCACCAAAATTTGTCAAGTTTGCAGATTTGCCAGGAAGCAATCTTCGTCATCACCTCTGAGGCTGTGATCCTGTCATTATAGATTAGTGGCAAATTGGCTCTTCTTATTGGTGGGGAGTTTAGCTGAGGTTATTAGCCAAGGTCCTCAGTTTTCCTTCAAGCGCTCCTTAAACATGGCTAGATTGGAATACTCACAGCTTAGCCATCTCTAGGGAGTCAGACTTTATATATGGTAGCTAGTTTCCTTCAAATTGCATAAGTATAACCTGCCAGACTTTCTTAAGCTTTAGGTCAGGAACTAACCCAGTGTCACTCAGCCAGTGGTTAAAGGATGTCACAATCAAGGCCATTATCAAAGGTAGAAGACTAAAAAAGGGTGTGAATACCAGAAAGTTTGGCTCGTGGCAGGCCACCAAAGAAACAGTGTACCACCATTTTTGTATTATATAAAGTCTTGATGCCAAATAGCCAACAAATACATGTTCAAATGCTGAGTCAATAACAACAGCAGAATCAATAATAAAACTCCAAAGTTATAAAACCTACTATAGTTCCTATTTAAGTGTAGCCACGTATTAAAGATAACCATTCAAAATAAATATGATTGATATATTAAACTGTATATCAAAAAGATCAGATTTTATAATAGATCGTTCATAATACATATGATTAATATCTAGAATTATAAGTTGGGAAGGACATCCATTCCCATAATAGAAAGAATAATGAGAATATCGAGCACTTACTATAGAGTCTCAGATTTTATTCTACAGCTTCATGTGCAGCAGGCTAAAAAAGTTTGATCAGTTATCTCATGTTAATGCATAAATAGGTAAACGAATAAACTTTTGAATGGAAGACATGATATGTGAATGACTTACTAACTATAGGTAAAAATATTGGGTTACAAAAGATTTGAAAGTCATAAATGATTCTCTGAATGCATAATAATCATTGGTAAGTGATCTTCATGGTAAACATGATAGCTTATAAATCTCTACCATAATACTAGCTCCATGAATTCAGGAAACAGGTTGTTTTGTTATTAAATCCTCAATACACAGGCATATAGAGGTTCTTGAAAGTCATGTATTTGTTGAGTAAATGCATAAATGAAAAACTGACTAATGAAAAAAATCAGCTGAACTGATTTTTTGAAAGGCAAATTATTTCTATGTGTTTCTTACATTTTTCCACTCTATATCAAAGAATTACCTTTTGTAGGCAGTAGAAATGGAAGTGGGAAAGGAACTGGAATTGGATGTGCTAGAATATGAAAAACTTGGAGAATATATGCCTAATTTGAAAAGGAAGTAATTCAAATTGTGTTTTTATTTTGGAAATAAAATACCAAGTGTTCTTATCAGGCATGCACGTGATTTTAAATTTATCCAATGTGGGAATAATTAAATAAGATAAAAAATAAAGAAAAACTAGTATGTCAATTTTCTATATACTATTCCCATAATAACCTAGAAATAATTAATTTGAGCATACTTAACATAAAATTAGTTAAATAAGTCAAGTTTCTGAAATACGTCTTCATACAAATTAAACATATTTGTTTCTACATTCTGAGACACTTTCATTGTGGTCTCTTGTTCCCAAATATTTTCAAGGAACTCATTAACATCTTTCATACCACAGCTTGGAAAACATTTACTTACATCTCATATATAACAGCAATCTCCCTGGAACTACCTCCCTGAAACCTCCAGTTAAAGAAATTATAACTTCAAAATTATTTTATCAGAGACTAAAAGGCTAATTTCATACATGAATGACCTTTGGTGGAATATAGAGAGGTTCAAGGTAATCAGTGATTATTTGATGCCATTGTCCTTTCCCTAGAAAACTGTTTAACACATTTCTCACTCTGGTCCTTTACAAAACTTACTTAAGGAAAAATGAGAAAATCACATGAAAACTGTCCTATCAAATTCAATACACATTAGAATCAGAAACAAACAACAAATGTCTCTCCTAAATAAAGTGCTAAAAATAAAACTTCAGTTTTCTCCTAAGCCTTAAGAATCCTAGTTGTCTATTATCTGTTTTACTTGAGTGAAGAAGGGAAAGGCCCAGCCCTCTATATTTAGTAAGTTTTCAATTTAATAAGCAAACATCCTACAATCTTTTTGGAGTTATACACAAAACATACCATCTTTTTGCATTTTCAACTGAGTAAAAGCTTTCATTTTATGATATTGCTGAAAAGATCTGCTCTTATAGTAAACATCGGCATCATTCATCCTTTTTTTAAAGAAAAACTATCTTCAATTTTTGCCTGGAGCAAAATGTTGTTTAAAATTCTTAATATCTTATATTGAATTTTAAAAAAAGAGAAAATAGGAGCCAGTCTGGTGCCACAGAGTCTAAGTTCGCATGCTCCACTTCGGTGGCCCAGGGTTCGCAGGTTTAGATCCCAGGCACAGACTGATGCACCACTCATCAAGCCATGCTGTGGTGGCATCCCATATAAAGTAGAGGAAGATGGGCACGGATGTTAGCCCAGGGCCAATCTTCCTCAGCAAAAAAAAAGAGGAGGATTGGTAATGGATGTTAGCTCAGGGCTAATCTTTCTCACACACAAAAAAAGGGAAAATAATATGGAAAATATGCCATTAATATACTAAATAATTGTGGGTAATATGTATTTGTACACTGTACAAATAAGATCATCTTTATTTATATGGAGAAAAATGTTTGATTATTAAATTCAACAAGGCCTCATTACTTAGCTGTGTGTTTAGGGGCTATCAAGGTAGAATGGAAGGCTAAAACAAGAATCTTGACTTTTATAAGGCAAACAAGTTATTTTTGGAACACAAAATATATTCAAAAGAATTTAAATAACAATGAAAAATCATTGTTAATGTCATAGGGGAGCAAAATTTGCTACCCCAAAATACGTCTCTTTGGCTTGATTATTTTTAAGAACAAAAAACTTAGGAAGAGGGCCGGCCCAGTGGCATAGTGGTTAAGTTCACATGCTCCACTGTGGCGGCCTGGGGTTTCACAGGTTCAGAATCTGGGCGTGGACCTATGCACAGCTTATCAAGCCATGCTGTGGCAGGTGTCCCACATAAAGTAGAGGAAGACTGGCACAGATGTTAGCTCAAGGCCAATCCTCCTCAGCAGAAAGAGGGAGATTGGCAGTGGATGTTAGCTAAGGGATAATCTCCCCCCCCCCACACACACACAAAAGTAGTCTCAGGAAGAAGCTTTAACTTTGTCCCTAACTGCCTAAAAGAATTTAAGATAGAAGATCTGTTCCAGGAAGGAACTATCACCATAGATAACTATAGTATAATATGAACTATATGTTGTAGACAGGGGGGAACCTAGCAAGGCCCATTTGATCAAAGTCCTCTCCATGTCCCATTGTCTTTATAAGGCTTGGCAAATGTCAGTTTACCAAGCGTTTTCTGTCTCTATGTCAATTGCCTTCCTCCCCTTTGAAGTTCCAAACCACTACCTTCAACATCCTCCTTTGTCTTTGGCTGAAGACGGTATTTAAGGTGACAACTTCACCCATTTTGCAAGTTGCTCAGTTTTCCTAGGTTTCCCCCATGTATACATGTTATTAAACTTGTTTAATTTCCTCCTCTTATTCTGTCTCGTGTCTTGCCAAAGGTAAATGCTATACTTGCACAAGCAAAAAATAATTAATATTAAAGCAAGAGTGGTATGAATATAATCCCCAAAGTATATCATATTCCATCTTGAATGTCTTTTTCCATTCCTCTTTCATCCTTTTCCTTTAGAAGTCAAACTTATTTTATAGTTTAAATATATCTTTTCTAAAAACGCTTATAAACACATTAATTTCCCAAAAATATACTAGCCCATTTTTTTGGAAATAGTTTCTCCTCTGACATGAATAAAAGAGAAAAACTTCTGAGATTTTTCTCAATGAAAAATTTTAATGATATAATTTGGAGGTGATTTAAATATTAATTTTATTTTAGATATATTTACATTTGACAATATATAGAAAATCCAAGAATAGAAAAATATTTTTTATATTATCACATTTTGTAAATACCTTTTCCGTAGCAGCATGGCATTCCTTTCATTTCATTTTAAACAAACTGTACACTTTTAGGTACACATAAGTACTCTACAAATTTGGGATGTTGAATATGATCCTTAACATAAAGATATTATTTAGATTGTTCCTCTTGCAGAATTAATCAATGTTAGAGCATAAACCATTTTGTTACCAGTTCTTGATCTTTACACTTTTTAGTTTTGTCAATTTGTTTTACCTAGTTATATTATTGACTCTTGTCATGAACAAATTAAGTGAGTTGTTTCCACAAAAATTTGCAGGTGATGTTTCCTGAAACTATTCTGCCATTTTCATTCATTTAATAAATATTTAGGAAACGCATATCACGCACTGTGCTGTAGTAGACAAAAACCTAAATGGAATGTTGAAAAAAAATCAGACTTATGATATAGAACACATAGTCCAGAAGTAACATACCCAAAGGCAATACATCTATGGTTATATCATGTAACAAAGTTTCTGCTCATCTAGTTCCACCTTCTCACAATACATAATTCTCTTAGAAAGAATCCACCAACACATGTGTGTAGAAAACCTAGATGATTTCTACTGACTATTGATAGAAGGTATTTTTTTTATAAAGACAGTATCTACATTCAAAAATAGAAATGAATACATTATACTGTGACTGTATTTGCCAAATTAAGGAGATAAAATGTACTAAAATGAGTGTCTAGTCCATATCACCAAGTGCCAGGTGAATAACACACTATAATTTTGACATATTTCCTCTTTGTCCCACATTTTTCATGTCCCACAAAATTTAATTGTGCTGCCTATTTCTTGCTTCAGGAATTTATTTCTAAGCCCATGATTTCTCTTTTTGCCATTACTCATTTGTGTACTGAATTACTAAAACTGATTCCCATAGCGAGCTTTCCTTTCTTTCTATTTTTTGGTATAAATTGGTGGTTATCTGTTTAAACCTTCACATACTATCAGAGTCCACAGACCTCAATTAAAATTTTTGCACTTATTTTTGAGAAGTTAAAACTCATTGTAAATATGTATTTTTATGACTTTCATTCTTTCTTAGAAATATTCCAAAGAATAAAACGAAATTTGCTTATGTTCTAATAGAATAAAACATTTTATCTTGCAATGATCTTAGTAGTCAGTTGGACACTTTACAAATTTAAGATACATAGTGGAATCAATACTTATTTTCTCAAATACTTGAAATATGTTGCTATTTTATCACCCTAGGAATTATTTATTACTTATCAATTATTCTCATTTGTGCTAAAATAATAATTAAATAAAAGAATATTGGGGGGCTGGCCCAGTGGCACAGCAGTTAAGTTGGTGCTCCACTTCAGCGGCCTGGGATTCACAGGTTCAGATCCCGGGCACAGACTGATGCACCACTTGTCAAGCCATGCTGTGGCAGCATCCCATATAAAGTAGAGGAAGATGGGTATGGATGTTAGCCCAGGGCCAGTCTTCCTCAGCAAAAAAAGAGGAGGATTGGCAACTGAGGTTAGCTCAGGGCTAGTCTTCCTCAAAAAAAAAAAAAAAAGAATATTGGAATTGCCTAGAAAGATGATGAAAAAAAAATCATCATCATTTCATACTCCTTAAATTTTCATCTTCTATTGCCCTAAGTATGCCATTTTCTTTTAAAAGACTATGAAACATTTTAACATTTTCAAGAATATTTTGGTCATTCGAGATGTTTTGTTTTTCTACATAAATTTTAGAATCAGTTTGTTAATTTATTTTAAAAATCTGCTGCAATATTGATATGGATTGAAATGAGTCTGGTCAAGTCAACACATTTGCAAAGATATCTTAAGACACTAACTTGCCTGCTTTGTATATATGGCACTTCCACCTATCATTGGACATTCTACATCCTGAACTCCAGAGGTAGGTTGGCTTTAGTACATTAGCAACACTTCCTGCACTATTTCAGGACAAGTCCTTAGTGGTTATGATGAGGCAGAGCAATACTAGGGCCTCAAGGCTTGCACAGGTGTTGTTAAACTCTAGGGTGATTCTTACAATATTTTGTTGGAGAAATGGCTATCAGGAACTAGAATGTCAGACTAGGAAACTTTGCCTAATATGACATATCTGATTACACATTGGGGGTTTGGCTTTGCGATCATAATAAATTTAATTATATGTTAGTACAGCATCGAAATGAATTAAACAAGATATGGATTTTTCCAAGCCAGACACTGCATAAGACAATATATCATTTGACTGTATCCAGGCAATTTGGAATTGCTACCTGAAGGGAAGCTAATTGTATGTGTGTTTGTGTGTGTGTGTGTGTCTGTCTGAGTATGTGTGTTTTAAATTTTGGGAGAAATGCTGTTCTCTGAAAGTTTCCCCAGATGTTTCTCAGAAGCTAACTTTTATTATGTAACTAATATTCTCATTCAATAAAGGAAATACACATTTCCATGTTTGTGAAATGCCACAAACCTACCTTTAGTCTGTTTGCAATAATTGACTTTGGGTCTATAAAGCAAAAATTATAATTACTGGTATAAGTTTGTACGATAAGGAATGATAGAGGTCTCTGGGTCCTAGGTACTTAGAAGGACAATGTGTTCTCTTTTCTAACCCATGCCTTTGATCAAGATATAAAAATGAATGGATAGCTATGTTAGATTTTTATTACTGAGTAACAAATTACCACAAGTTTAGCATCTTAAAACAACTCTCAATTTTTGTGGGTCACGTATCTGGATGCAGGTTAGTGGATCCGTTACTTAGGGTCTCACCAGGATGAAATCAAGGTGTCAGCTGGGGCTGCAGTCTCATCTGAGGCCTGAGTTCTCTTCCAAGCTCACTGTTGTTGGCCGAGTTCAGTTCTTTAAAGTTGTAGCATTGAGACTCTCAGATCCCAGAGGTCCTGCTGTTCCTGGCCAGATGGCCTCTCCGCATCATAGCAGTTTGTGTCTTCAAAGCCAAGGAGAGATTGTCCCAGCTGCATGAGTTTTTCTGGCTTCTGTGTCTGACATCTAGATCCTTTTATAAAGCATATACCTGATTAGATCAGACCCACCCTGGATAATCTTTTTTTAATTAACTTAAAGCCAACTGATTATGATCTTTAATTACATCTGTAAAATCCCTCACCTTTGCCATATAAGGTAACCTAATCACAGGAGTGATAGTCCATCATACTCACAAATCCCACCCACACTCAAAGGGAGGAGATTATACAGGGATTGAACATCAGGGAGTCAAAATCTTGGGAGTCAGTTTAGGATTCTATCTACTATAGCACTAAGCAAACCCCACAAAAAAATCTGAGGCCCCATATACTTAGCAACATGGTAAGAGCCCATTTGGAATATAAGAGGTTATCACAGCAGAACTCCTGGGAAACTTTCCTGATGATTGCAGAGATACCACCCAAATAAACTGGAACTAATCCTGTGTGCACATGAACATATGCACGTAAGTATTGCAAAGAGTTGACGATGTTCTTGATGAATCATCAATGAAGCTGTGAAGTAACTGTTACTAAAAGGATGTGATGATGTGGTGTGTTCTGCCAGATGATGTGTCAAGGAGAAGTGGGATTGAAGAGAGCTTTTTTGAAAAACCTCTTAGAAATAGAAATTAGATCCTGTGATACACATGATCTGTGGCTAATGTGTGTGCCCCGACACATGCTCCCAGATACCCGGAACTGAGGGGCTCCAGTGCTGCTGTGTGTTGCATGCATCTAACCTTTTCAAAGCAATCTTTGGTGATGATAACCTAGCAGCTGGTGGCAGGTACAACATAAGCTTCTGATTAGGTCAAGTATATGTGGAAATGTCAGGTATATCCTGGAAAATAAGATGAAGGATTCTTCCTTGGGATGTCGATATATCAAATTGGGAGATAAAAAACTGATTTCCTATTCAAATTGTGACGAAAAGAGATAACAATTCAAGAATGGGCTGGCACTTCCATAAGGGCAAAGTTTCACCATGTAAATTAGTGATTTCCACATCTGGATGATCTTTACAATCACCTAGGAGTTTGTGAAAATGCTAATAGCTGGGCTCCATCTCAGACCAACTCAGTAAAAAAGTTTTAGGATGGGACCCAGGCATCTGTGCTATTTAAAATCTCCCCAGGTGAAGATAATGTACAAACAGGATTGAGGACCATTTATTCAAATGATTTTTTACCTTTTTTTTCATTGATTTATATGTGTGTGAGTCTATTCCTGGGCTCTGTTTTGTTCCCTTGATCTATATGTCTATCTCGATGTCAATAACAAATTGCCTTGATCATTGAAACATTATAATAAATCTTAAAGTCAGGCAATATATATCTTTCAATATGATTCTTCTTTTTCACTATTGTGTTGGCTATTTTAGGTTCTTTATATTTCCACATGAATTTTAGAATCAGCTTGTCAATTATAAAAAAAAAAAAAGCCTGCAGGAGTTTTGTTTGAGATTGTATCAAATCTATTTGGAGAACATTAACATCTTTATAAAAATGAGTCTTCAGACACATGATTAAGGTATATTGTTCCATTTATTAAAGCTTGTTTCTTTCATCAATATTATATATATATATATATATTAGATTGGGGAATTCAAATTTGCACATCACTTGTCAGATTCAACTAATATTTTAAAACATTTGTAAACATAATTTTCATTTAAATTTCTAATTATTATTTGCCAAATTGTAGACTTTAAAATTGATTTTCATATTTCTGGTCTTTTATCCCATAACTTTGATAAACTAAATTATTAACTTTAATAGCTTTTTTTATAGATTCCAATAGATTTTATACAGGGGAAATCAAGTAGTCTGAATAAAGTCAATTTTACTTCTTCCTATGAATCTAGATGCCTTTTGTGCTTATTCTTGCCTTATTTCATTAGCTAGACTCTCCAGTACAATGTTTAGAAAATAACAAGAGTGCACATCCCTGCCTTATTCCTCATGTTAGTGGGAAGTGATTCAGTCTTTTACCACTAAGTATGATGTTAGCTGTAAGTTTTACACAGATATCCTTTATCAGTTTGGAGAAGTTTCTTTTTATTCCTAGTGTGCTAAGACTTTATCAGCAATCAGTGTTACATTATGTCAAATGCTATTTCATCATCTACTGAGATGGTCAGATATTTTTCTCTTTCATCTAATATAGTGTATTACATTGATTGACTTATTAAAAGTTAAAACAACTTTACATTTTTTGATTAAACCTCATTTTAGTCATGCTGTATTATTTTTTTACATATTGCTACATCCAAAATACTAACAAATCCCTCAGAATTTTTGCATTTGTGTTCATGAAGGATATTGGGCTTAGTTTTCTTTTCTTGTGATATCTTTATCAGGTTTGGGTACTGAAGTAATGCAGGCTTCATAAAATGATTTGAGAATTACTCCTTTCTCTTTAATTTTCTAGAGAAGTTGGTGTGGAATTGGTTTTATTTATTTTTAAATCTTTGCTAGAGTTTACCATTGGATCCATATGAGGCTGGAGTTTTCTTCATGGAGAAAGTTTTAACTGAAAAATAAATTTCTTTAATAGATACATGGATGTTTATGTAATCTATTTCTTAGAATAGGAATTCGTGTCTTTCAAGAAATTTCTACTATCCGTCTAAGTTCTCAAATAAAGTTATTTTAATATTCTCTGATTATTATTTTAATATCTGAAGAATATGCGGTGATGTCATCTCACTCATTTGTGATAATTGTAATATGTAGCCCTTTCTGAAGAAAGAATTATTGCAATACACTAAGAGAGTTATTTAATTTGACTTGCAAAGTTCAGAGTCTATGATTTTTTCTATCCTTGACTTTTAAATCCAACACCTTAATCAATTAATACTAAGATTTAGAGAAATTTCTAGTGTTCATTAAAAATTTTCAGAGAAAACAAGAAAGAACAATATTGAGCAATTTACACAAAGATCAGCTTACTGGCAATTTAAAATTATCTCTTACCAGAGCCATACACTTAGAATTTGCCTATAAGTGCTTCATTTGTTAAAAATTCCATAATATATTTCATTAATTTAGAAAAGATGGAGCCATCAAGCAACCACCAAAAGAATCTATTGTATACTTAAAAAAAAAATCTATTGTAATATGATATCCAAATATCCTCCTCTAGAGTACATAATTGAAATTACTCTGATTTGTAAGATCCTATAATAATAATTCTATAGCCCAAGTGATATAAACCTTGTCTTAAAATGTTTATAATGGCCTTTTGTTTCTTATGACTTCTATTATTGTCTTTTTAATCCATATTCAGAACTCAAGTGTTTGTTACCCGTTTTCAAATGTTAAGAATTTAGTATTAGTCTGTTAACAGTTTTTGGATTTTAGCGTTATTTCACACTGTGTAAAATTAACTTATATTGAGTTTTAGGTACAGAGTCTAAAATTTAGGTAGTTGATTGTGTACCTCCATGTTGTTCCAGCAATTTATTTTTTGGGTGTGAATACAACCTAATAAGCTCTAATTTTAATACATTCTGATAATTAAAAATACAGTAGAGTTAATTAAAAAGACATAAAGTGCACCCTTCTCCAGTCTCGGCTGGATCAGTAATGGGTTTGCATAGTGGTCAGGAAGTATCGGGATTTCTCTCTGGACTCAGATGGACACTTTCAATATGTTAAGGAAGGGTTGTTTCCTAGGTTGGTTGACAACATAATTCACCCAATTACTGTCCTACCCTTTTCTGTAAACAAAACTCCTATGCATGTAATTTGGGGGACTATAGTTTTTAGAATATTGCCTGTCATGTGCCCCCTCACTATGACTGCTAGGAAAACTTATAAAGTCATAGTAGTCAGTGCTGGAGTAAGAACTTAGAGTTTAGGCCACAATATAAACAAAAGATGCAAATACATACAAAAACTTCATTTGTTAATCATTAGGAAATCTGTCATTTTAGGGTTCTATATTCATAATGATAATGTACCTAAAAAGTAAGAGGGTGATAAGTCAGTATTATAGAATGAACTGTTCTCAGTGAGGTTCATTTAAGAAGTGAGAAGGGGGATGAGGACTGAGCAAAACAATTCATTTAGCATGGAGACTGAACGTGAGTTTAACCACTGACCCTAATTAGGCTGCCTATCCCTTCCCTAGTGCTCCTGCTGTTTTGGATCAGGACCTACCAAGGCTCTGTTTTTAGGAGTGATCTCAGATAATTTGTTTACATCTATGCTCTAACTCTTTATTCCTGCTGACAATCAGAACTCTTTAAGGGAAACCTGGAAATACTAAATGGCCACAGGAGTGGCTGCGTCTAACGTCACAGTCTGATGAGATTACTCTCTGCTTAGAGCTGGGTCATTAGGAACAACCCTGAGGAACCAGATAGAGACAAATTGCCTTCATTAAAAATTATCCTCAACTCTCAGTGAAAATACTAGTTTATGTTAAAATTCATCACATTAGCTGGAACCTATTTTTTAACTTCAGTAAAGGCATTGGTATTTCCTAAGGCAGAAGCTTGCTAAGTGGAAAGATGGTCACAAACCTCCTTTACTCCTTGATTCTCTTCAAGTGAGGTATAAGAAACACCCAGTTTTGTTTTGTTTTATTTTGCTTTCTAAGAAAAATCATAATCTTTTGTGGAGCCTGCTTCAGTGGAATCAGAAGCCACTTTCTGCTCTCCTCTTTAGAATGATTTCCTAGCTGAATGATAGCTTTTGTTTTCACTCTGATTTATTCAAGATCTCCCAGCAGACAACTTGTTACTTGTAAAAACTGTTAGAAAACAGTTTTGTTTTGGGGCAAGTAATTTCCAGATGTTTGCTGTGGTTTAATGGGAGGGCTCATGAGGGTCACCCACCTGTATTGCAATGGGGAGGCACCATATGTCCAAACTAATCAGAAGAATTGTTTCTAATCTGAGGGTTTGAGAGGCTTGATTTTTCACTCTGTATGTGAAAAAAATAACTGTAACAGACGTGATGGATAACTATCCTCTCATTTATATAGAGAAAGAAGAATTGATTGGGAAAGTGCCTGAAGCACCCCCCAAAGTAATTTTCCAGGTAGGACAAATCGGATCCAAATTTTCTTTTATTAATGAGGACAATGGTTTCAGATAAGAGTTTACATTGACAACTGAAAAAATATTTGGTTAGAGTAGGTAAAAAAAGGGTTTTTTTGGCTACTTTAGCAGCCATAAAGTACATACTATTTTTTTTTTTCCTGGAATCTAAGACAGAGAAATGTGTGAAATAAAACTTGTAGGTACTAATTTCTTCATACATTGCACATACATTTTCATATCTGTTTAGAAAATTTAAGCCATTTTATGGAAATATTGACTACTTTTAGAAACCTACGGTTTTGTTTTTTAACTAAAAGAGACCATATCTATTATAGACTCCATTATCTCATTTGAAAGTTGAGAAAGATCTACAAATTTAGTATAAGATAACTAAATTTTATCACATTTCAAATGTGAATGTAAGCTTGTACTTGGTGTATCTTTCTTAGAATGAATTTGTAAGTTGTTTAGTTCAGATTATATACTCATCCTAAATTATGTTAAAATTAATACAGTATGATATCACCAGATTTTCTTGGGAAAAGAAAAGCTGAAAATTCTATAGGAATTAAAATAAATTCAGAAAAAATAGCTTTTCTAGATTTTAATAGTATAATAATACTGCAATGTTGGTTTCCAACTGATTCATTAAAGGTATTCAAATTCTAATAAGCAAGGAAAATCATTACGCTTTCTTGACAAAAAAATATTTAATGGCATTTAGATACTACATAAATTAAAATGCTTTACCAGGGAAACCTAATTATGTACTTCTCAAATTGTTTTCCTTAGAGCTGCATTACAGAAAATACCAGGGAGCTTGTTAGAAATCCAGAATTTCAGGCCCACCTTCAGACCAATGAATCAGAGTTGGCATTTTAACAAGATCCCCAAGTGATTAGTAAGAACATTAACATTTGAGAATTGTGAATCAAATTACTGCCCTAATAAATCTAAATGCAGTAAAGATGATAATAATACCTAACATTTACTGAATGTTCACTATGTTCTGAGCATTGTTTGAAGACCTATTTATGTCTGTTATCTATTAGTTATTCCTGAAAACAACCTTATAAAGTTGGTGTCATTATTGTTATTATTTCATGATTATTTCTAAAGGAACACAGCCAGTAGTCATGAGGCAGAGCTCCAGTTGAGGGAGTCTGACTCAGAGTTTACAATTAATCACTACATAAGACTGATTGTCTATTATTGTAGCTCATAGAAATATGATATTCTTTTGAGAACAATGCTGCTTAATATTTGTCATTCAGGAAACATAAACTGAGCATCTACTATGTAGGAGGCACTATTTAGCTTCTGAGGACACAGAACTAAATAAAGTGGATAAAGTTTCTGTCCTTATGTTGTTTACTTTTTTAGCATGGGAGGGCTATGCATAATAATTACAAAGAAAATATTTATTTTCGTTGACTGTGAGGGGCAACTCTTAAGATTGCCCCCAGGATCCCCACCTGAAGGTGTTGTACTCTTGTGTGCTTTACATTTGAGGGTTGATGGGATCTGTGATTTTCTTCTAACAAATAGAATACGACAAAGGTGTATGTGATTACATGATGTAGGATTGTTACTTGTCTTGCTAGGAGACCCTTTCTCTCCTTTACTGGCTTTCAGCAAGCTGCCATATTATGAGCTACCTGTGGAGAAGGCCATATGGCCAGGAACTAAAGGCAGCCTCTGACCAACAGCTAGCAAGAAACTGGGTCCTCAGTGCAACAGCCTTCAAGGAAGTGGATTCTTCCAAAAATCACATGAGCTCAGCAGTGAATTTCCACTAGTTAATCTTCAGATGAGAGAAAGTTATTAATTGCAGCTTTGCAGAAGAACTAGCTAAGCCATTTCCAAGATTTATGACCAATAGAAACTGTAAGATAATAAGTATGCATTGTTTTAAGCTACTAAATTTGAGGTAGTTGATTCAGCAATAGATAATTTAAACATCGTCTCATTACAAATAAACTTTACCTTGTATCATTTCATATATTAAACTGTTTATTTTTCTTTCAGTAAACATTTATTAATTACCTGCTTTGTGTCAAATACTATTCTAGTCACAGATATAATGAATTATCATCAAAGAATGGCATTTCTCTTACTATGAATCTAAGTCTAAACAGATATTTTGAAAAATTCACACAAATAAAACATAATTATGCAAACTTTTAAGTCAAATTCAATCTTTTTAGATATTTAGCAAATTCAATCAAATTATATTAGTAAAACTAAATATTTTTTTCTAGAAATAAACTTCTTCAATACTTCTCAAATATGTTCTAATCCTTATAACATAAGCAAAATAAATTATAAAATGTAGAACTAATGGTTCTCTTCCACATTCCTCTATTAAGATAAAATTTGAACCTGCATTCTCTGATGGTCTTTGGAATTTCTGATAGTAAAATTCATGACTTGTATCACATTTAGTCTAACCAAGTCTTATTTTATCAAGAATAGGGTCATAATTATATCTTCAGATTGTTGACTTCCATTATCTATTTGATGCTTTAATTCAGTACTAATCACTAGAGTTTATCGTTTACAAATGACCCTTAAAGGCTATAGCTAAATGCCCTATCTCTACCCTTCACTGATAGAGTAGTGAGTAAATCATTTAATACTGGAGAGTTGACCCTCTAGGGTCTGGATTAGATACACAAATGAAGAAGTCAATAACCAAGATTTGATACAAACATATATTTTTAAATTATCTTTAAAAATAAATTTCTAAATGAACTCTGCTTGAAACAAACAAAAAACTATGTTCTCTTCACTCCCTATCCCCATGTTAGAGTTAAAGGAATAGCCCTATTCCATTGAACCCCATTAAGACTGAGAGAGATAGAGAGAGAGAGAGAGAATGGCTTGTTGCCTAAACACTAAATAAGGACCATACAATTGGTAATATTAAAACTCAACAGTTCTTTGAGTAGCTAAATTAACCGTTATTAGAGGCACATAGTGAAGTCATGAATCCATTTCTTCTTTTTGTCAATTACAAGGGTGCATGATTTAAAAGGAAGAAGAATAATTACAGAAGATAATATTCTATATAATGACATTGAGCTTTGCCACTACTAGTGTGGCCTGTAGACTAGCCAGATGGATATCACTTGGAAGCATGTTTAGACACACAGAGTCTTAGACCCATTTCGCACTTACAAAATCATAATCTGCTTTTTATCAAGATCACCAGGGGGTTACTATGCAAATTATAGTTTGAGAGGCACTGAAATAAATTAATAACTACCAAGTGATATGGCAGTAAGAAAAATGTTTCTCAATTTTTCATGAGTTTCATTTGAACTGTCACTGAAATTAGTTTTTGTCCTTAAGAGATGTATTTTTGTATTAGGGGTAGGAATGGAATGTATTGTTCCTGACATGAGATAGGCCTAGCAGCATTCCACAGAAGAAAGAAGATAGGCCTTTTAGCGTAGATCATAGTCCTAAAGACAGCCTAGTGAAGTTGGAAACTGGTACATCCATGAACCACTCAAGGGGCTTCAATTCTTTTGATTCTGATTGCTCTAGATACTAGATTCCAGCTACATAAAATTAGTAAACCCTTAAGGCAGAGTGGTGAGCAATGGGTACCAATAAGGGCAAGGATAAATTATAATAGAAGACTTCCAGAATGGCTTTATAAAGAGCTCCACAGACCTGCTCCCCAGTAAAACAAGCATAACTGGTGAAAATTATATTTAAAAAAAATAACCATTTAAAGTCTCTGGAAATTTTCCTAAGGGTATAAGCAAAGGAAGAAATATTTATTCAAGAAAATCTGCTAAAATTCAATAGGAACAGGTAAAGTCTATGACATTTGAAACAAAACCCGTTACCTCCCTTCTCCTCACATCTCAGCATGATAGAAACTCCAGGCAGGTGCATACAAGAACTCAGGGCTTTCCCCTTTGTTTCCAGTCAAGGTCCATGGTGTCTTTCTTGTAAGGAAAAGGGCACCAGAATTTCTCATCACTTCAGCTAGAGTTGCAGAGACTAAATTCCTGGTGAGTGTGGCCAGGTCAGGGGTGCCCTTCTCCCACACAGCCCCACTCATAATGCGGAGACTCCACCTCAGGTGCAGAACACTGAGGCCCTGATTTCCCTTCCACAACCTTGCTTGAAGTGCAGAGGTCCAACATCAGAAACTGCAAGTCAAAAAATGTGAGACACCATTAAGCTCATCAGTACATGTGTAATGGAAAAACTAGAAGGAGAATAGCGAAAGTAAGGAGCAGAAAATAATATTAGAAAAACTCATGGCTGAAAACCTCCCAAATTTGATTAAAAACATTAATCTACATAAGAAAAAAAATCAATGAACTCCAACTAGGAGAAACATGAAGACATACACACTCAGATACATCACACTGAAAATTCTGAAGGCCAAAACCAAAGAATCTTTGTCTCCTACAAGGGAACATCTGATAAGATTAACAGCTGACTTCTCATCAGAAACCATGGAGGCAAAAATTCAGTGGGACTACATATTCAAAGTTCCAAGAGAAAAAGAAGAAGTCAGTCAAACAAGAATCCTACATTCAGAACAAACTTATAAAGTGAAGGTAAAATAAAGACATTCCTGTATAAACAAAAACTGAGAGAACTGGTTGCTAGTAAACCTGCTTTAGAAGAAATACTAAAAGAAAAATTTTAGGCTGAAACAAGTGACCCAATACAGTAATTTAATCCACATGAAAAAGCAAAAAGCACCAGTATAGGTAATTGTGCAAATGCATATTTGTCTAAATGCATATTTACTCTCCTTGTTTCTTTTAAGTGATTTAAAGAGCAATTAGACAAAAAAAAAGTACATAATTGCCTTATTGAGCCTATAATATACAGAAATTAATATATTTGCTAACATCAATGCAAAGGATGTGGGTGGGAGAAAACCTGTATTGAAGTGAGGAAATGACACCAGATGGTAACTTAAATTCATAGGAACAAATAAAGAGGACCAGAAAGAGTAAATAAAAATATTAATATAGCAGCCATCATAAATATATTTGTTCTTCCTACTCTCAATTTCTTTTAATGGTAGGAAATTATATGAAGTAATAATTCTAACAATGTAGTATTTGGTTTATAATATAAATAAATTTAACATGTATAAGAAAAATATCA
The DNA here is from genome assembly GCA_031878705.1 of Tapirus indicus. Lineage (NCBI taxonomy): Eukaryota > Metazoa > Chordata > Mammalia > Perissodactyla > Tapiridae > Tapirus > Tapirus indicus. The sequence goes on along the minus strand of CM062930.1, from coordinate 39,958,278 downwards.
CAAAAGGCAGAAATGGAATAGAGTTATGTAGGAATAATGTGTGTGGGTGTACATATATATATATATATGCATATTTCACTGGAATTAAATTAGTATAATTTGACATAGATTCTGACAAATTTAAGATGTATGTATATGGTAAGCTCTAGAGACCTACTAAGCAAATGATTAAAATATATAGTGAAATAGTCATTAAAAGAATTAAATGTTACAGTAGAAAATATTTATTTAGTGCAAAAATGCAGGAATAGAGGAGCAAAAAAGACATGAACATATAGAAAGCAAAGTGAAAAATGGCGGACATAAGCAAATCCAAATATATCAATAATAGCATTAAATGAGAGTGCATTAAAAATCCAACTAAAAGGCACAGATTATCAGACTAGATGAAAAAAATCATTCAACTTTATGCAGTCTAGAGGATCGACATTTCAGATGCAAAAATACCATTAACTTGTGACCATCTAATATGATTTTGTGTGGTCAAAGACATTCTGAAAGCAGAAACAAAGCATTGTATAATCAATCAATTTATTGGGGTGAAAAATATAATCCAATCTTGAGAAAACATTTTGAGCAGGAGCAACAGCTGCAATACAACTCATTACTCCCTTTAATTTTAATGCCCTCCTTTCTATAGTGCAACAATTCCTATCTTTTCTTGTGTGTATAAGCATTGTTTGGAGGTTTGTAAAAGAATGCAAAACACTGGCTACCATTTTTGAAATTTCATTTTCATAAGATCTGACATGGGGCTCAGTAACACGATTTTTATAACATATCATCACTTCTGCATATTCTATTTGTCATCCAAACCACCCCTGGTAAAATTTAGGAGGGGTCTACATAAGACTGTGAATAATACTAGGAGGCAGTTATCTTTGGGAGTCACCTGGAGGCTGCCTAACACAATCTCTTGACTTGCTACTTCAATTATTTCTTCTTTTTCCTGAAAAAGCATGGTCTTTCTCTATACTTTACCATTCCCTTCAGCACAAAAGCAAAATTCAATAATTTTCATTTCAGGGGCAAACAAAACCTAACATCAAATCTCCCTCCATAATATTCATTATTTCTCTGCTACTTGTCATAGCCAGACTATAATTAGTTACCACCACAAATTATTTGCCAACTTAAGTTGGCTTTATTTCTTCACATCCTATTCTTTATTCAACCCACTCAAATTAAGTGTTCATCTGCATGACAGTACTGAAACATGGATTTGGAAACTTATTATAATTTTTATGCTGCCAAATTCAATAGAAAATTTTTAAAAATTTAGTCTTCATTTTGGTATATCACTTAGCAGCATTTGAGGCAGTAGATCACTCTTTCCTTATTTAAACATTCTCTTCTCTTGCCTCTCCTTATTTTCTTCCTAGTCTATGATTACTTCTTCCTATTTTACTTACTGATTCTAACTTACATCCCTAAACTCAATATTTTGGAGGTTCTCACAGCTTGATTCTTATTTATACATTTTATCTTCTGTCTCTACAATTTCCTCTTGGGTGACTTCATCATTTATGTGTTTAAATACTATGCAGATACTTTGCAGGTGATTCAAGAATGTATGTCTACCTCTTAAACCTCAATTCTCAGCTATGTTCTCTACATATACAGCTTCCTTCTTGACAACCCTAAAGAATAGTCCAGTCACATTTCAATATTTTTGTAATCAGTGTTGTCTCTTTATTTTCTATGGTTAACTTGTTATTCTCTCAGACTTTCCCATATCAGCAAATGGTCGTAGGCTTAATTCAGCGGCCCAAACTGGGCATTTAACTGTTATTTAAGCATATCTGTCACCAAGTCTTCACAACTCTATATCCAAAATATATCTGTACTACATTCACTTATTTTAATTTCCAGTGACACCCTCTTAGTTCACATTACTATCATCACCACAACAGTAATATATTTTGTGTATCTACTCCTTTCTCTATCTAGCAACCAGGGTGAGTTTTTTGAAACATAAAATATATCATGTTATGCTCACCTTAAGATCTTTAGTATCTTCCCTTTGGACATAGGCAACAGTTACCATGTTAGTCCTTCTCCTGGCTGAAAAGTTCTTGCATTGTCTGGTCACTGTCCACTGCCCAATATCATATATTCCTGCTCGCCTGTTGGCTCATTATAATTCAGCCATAATGCTCTTATCTATCTCAGTTCCCCAAACACAGCAAGCTCCTTTCTCTTCCTGGTCTTCACACAGGCACAGGTGGTTTAAATCTGCATTAAAACCTTTCACTGCTACACTTTTAGAATAGAGAAAGAGAATTAGTAAGACAGTAAGCAGTAAGATCATTATAATCATACCATAGGCTTGTTAAACAATCCAGTTTCCTTTGGATATTGTTAAAATTCTCAGCCTGTTTGGGGAGAGAGAGGATTCCCTTGCATGGTTCAAATAATAGAAAATTTCCTGATCTAGTGTATTCAAAACAGTAGAACTATATTTTGAGTTCAAAACAGTTGAACTATATAGGTGGATATATGGGTAATTTGAGACCCTAGAGGGCAGGAGGGATGATTAGAACTAACAAGGGACTGAAATAAGAAACTGGTAAACTGGTAGAAAGCAAAGCATGTACATTCTTGTGTGTGTGTGTGTGTGTGTGTGTGTGTGTGTGTGTGAGAAAGACCAGCCCTGAGTTACCATCTGTTGCCAATCCTCCTCTTTTTTACTGAGGAAGACTGGCCCTGGGCTAACATCCATGCCCATCTTCCTCTACTTTATATGGGACACCGCCACAGCATGGCTGACAAGCAGTGCATCAGTCTGCACCCAGGATCCGAACCTGCAAACCGCAGGCCGCCGAAGCAGAGCACATGAACTTAACCACTACGTCACCGGGTTGGCCCCCTAGTACGTACATTCTGAGTCTGTCTTCCTGGACCCATAAGTTCTCTGCCTTCATTTTTTTGTATATGTATCTAGGTCATTCTTTTAATCTACCTTTTGACTTTGTTTCTCTTTGTTCATGGTGGGAAACATCTGCCTCACATTGTACAAACACTTAGATCAGGTAAATCTCAAAGATTAAGTTGATTTCTGATTCTCAGTTGCAAATTTGGAGGAGGGAGTAACTGAGAAGCACAATATGGATCAACAGTCCATCTGTGCTCTGGTCAGCTACGATCCATATATGTATGCTTGTTCCATATTAAGTTCTCAAGAGACCCAATCTCACATTTTCTTCGTGGTTGTTTTTCTTGTCAAGTATCTTATACCTCCCCCAAACCAACCCTGTTTCCAACATACCAAACAGTTTTGAAGATTTTCTCGTGTTTTCTAAATTTATCTCTCAGTTAGGATTCTTCTTGTGTCTTTGCACGGACAGTTCACAAACTTGCCTGGCCATATGATAAAGATAAAACCCTCAACATGCTCTCTACGAAGCAGATATGCACACCTTGTACTCTGTATTATAATTCATTGTGGCATCTCTTCTTCGACTTTCCTCCTCTTTTTATGCCTATCAAAATCCTTCTTTAAAACTCAAATTAAAAGTTACTACCTCAGCAATATCTTTTGAAAACTCGCCAGTAAAATATAATTGCTACCTTTTTGTAATCTCACAATTTTGTTGTTATTGAATTTTTATCAATCTGGGTTTGGATGGCTTGGAATTTCTGTTAAATGTGCACCAGTCTTGTCTCCTCCACATGGCTGTTTCCTTGCAAATAGGAAACATTTTGCTTTTCTTGTAACCATCTCGCATAATACGGTACCTGTCACAAGGCAGGCACTTAGGCAATGTTTGCTGAATGAATAAGCTTTACTTTAGTTTAAACCATAAAATAAAAGAGCTGCATTATGAGACTGGACTCAAGTGGACTTGGAAACTTAGTAATAAAAAACCTTATTAGTATAAGAGGACAGTTTGACATACTGAAAAAATGGAATATTTTTAAAGAAAACCCTTTAACTTCATTTTTTTAAAGTAAGATGACCACTTGCTAAAAATTATAGCTTATTTCATTTACTAGATGCTTGGGAAAGGCTAGCCAACTAATAAATTTTCACACGGCAAAAAAATCATATGTTACAAAATAAAAACCATCGTGGCTTTAGGAGGACAATTTGTGAAAAAAAATTCTAAATTCCATAAATGATCGAATGGCAGTTTTGGGAACAGGAGAAAGCTCTAAATGTAATATATTGTGACTTCAATAAAGCTTTTGATTTTTTTTTTCTATACGATATATGTATTTTGAAGGTGGAAAATGTGGCTTCAGTAATTATACTGTCAGGATGGAAGATCACAGGAATGACAGATAATCATTCTTGGTTAAATTCTGAATTAAGAGAGCAATATCCAGTCCCTATCAAATAGTGAGCAACAAGCTAATGACCTCAGGTCAAGATCACGTGAGTATTCTTTCAATTCTAGATGTTCTAAATGTGTGTGGAGGGAGAAGGTTAGTAATAGTGGTAAGCATAAGTTTAAAAATTATCATTCACGAAACAGTATGTGCAGCCATTATACCTGCATTGTCTCATTTATCTTGCACAGTAACCTTGAAAGATTGGTGTTATTATCTCAGTTGTTACAAGAGAAAAACCAGAAGTTCTGAAAGTAAAGTGAACTGGCAAAGACTATATCAATAGCATAGGACAGGGCTGGGGTTCAAACTCAAGTCTGTCTCATTCAGAAACCAATAATTTTAGCCATCATGCCTCTATCATCTTGTGAAAGAAAATGAAATCAAACAAGAGTTATTCTCATTCTTGCTTTATTTGCAGCATCTATTGCTCATAACTCTCAACACTTGTCGGTACTGTTGTTTTGTTTGCACTAATTTGTTTTCTCCTTACTTTTAGGGGGAAAAAAAAAAGAGGGGATGAGAACGGAGCAGCCACTTTGCATGAATCTCTTCCAAATACTTCCTTGAATCAAATAAACCAATTGGGATGGTTTAAAAAAAATTGTGGAATGGATGACATTTGTGTGGATTTGTATTGGATCAGTTTAGCTCAGTTTAAATTGTTTTTGCCAAACTATTCTTCCCTGCAGAGTCCAGGGTAGGTCTAGACCATATTATGTGTGAGAATGGGAAGGCAGAAGTGATTTATTCTTGGTCATTCATTAGGTTTGAGCAGAACATGAGATGCTGTTGTCCCCTAGGGTTGGGTTGCTTACTTGCTATCTCACCTTGTTGGCAGGGGCAGCAGCTAAGCCCTCAACAGCTCAGTTCTTGCCATTTTCCTGAACCAGGTATGCATTTAGCTCCATGAGAAAGGCAGCCAGATTCTCCTAAAAGACACTTGCATCATCTAGGCTATGGGATTGGAGCAATGAGAGAGCAACGAGGATTCCATTCATCCTTGGGATAATCTTGTGGGAGAGCAGACAGGAGGGTATGGTTCAGTGCAGAGAGCTGCTGTTCTGCTCTTCAAAGGCCATCTTGCCCAGGAGCTAGCTGTCCAACTCCCCCCAACTTAACAGGTAGCTGGAAGAAGTTTATTTCAGCTGCCAAAGCTGCCATAGCAGAAGGGTCCTGGTCAAACTGAGCTTACAATACCATGTTTATTTGTCTAGGCTCCTCTTGAGTCACTTGGCCTCCCACTCCTGGATGAACTGGGCCTGCCTCTTCTCTGGGGTTTCATTGGCCTGCTTCAGGCTCATGACATCCTGATCCAGCTGCTCATCTGTCTCTTGCATATGCTCCTGGTGCTTGGCTTTGGGGTCCCTCATGCACCTTACCTCTTGATCCTAGGGGGTCTCATTGTCCCTAAAGCTGGCTCTTCTTGCCTGAGACTTCTCATTACAGCCACTGCAGCCAAACTTCCAAAGCCTTGTTCTATCCATGTAGGGCCCACTGGCATATAGAAAACTCCTAGAAAAAAATATAGGTAGTAAGCTCCTTGACACTGGTCTTGGCAATGATTTTTTGGATTGCACTCCAGAAACAAAAACAAACAAGTCGGACTACTTCAAACTAAAATGTTTTTGCACAGCAAAGGGAACCATCAACAAAATGAAAAGACAACCTAGTGAATGGCAGAAAATATTTGCAAACACGTAACTGATATGGGGTTAATATCCAAAATATATAAAGAACTCATACAACTCAATAGCAAAAAAACAAGCAACCCAATTAAAAAATGGGCAGAAGATCTGACTAGACATTTTTCCAAAGAAGACCTACAGATGGCCAACAGGTACATGAAAAGATGCTCAACATCACTAATCATCAGGGAAATGCAAGTCAAAACCAAACTGAGATATTACCTGCACTTGTGAGGATGGTTATTATCAACAAGACAAGAAATAACACATGTTGGTGAGAATGTGGAGAAAAGGGAACACTTGTTCACTGTTGGTGGGAATGTAAATTGATGCAGCCAGTATGGAAAACAGTATGGAGGTTCCCTGCAAAATTAAAAGTAAAACTACCATATGATCCAGTAATTCCACTTCTGAATATTTATCCAAAGAAAACAAAAACACTAACTCAAAAAGATGTATACACCCCATGTTCATTGCAGCATTATTTACAATAACCAAGATATAGAAACAACCTAAGTGTTCATCAATGGATGAATGGATAAAGAAAATGTGGTGTATATATATATATATATATATATATATATATATATATATATATACAGAATGGAATATTATTCAGCCATAAAAAAGAATGAAATCTTGCCATATGCAACAACATGATTGGACCTTGAAGGCATTATGCTAAATGAAATAAGTCAGACAGAGAAAGCCAAAGACTGTATGATATCACTTATATGTGGAGTCTAAAAAAAAAAAAACAACCAACCAAACAAAAAACCAAGCTCACAGACACAGAGAACAGATGGGTGGTTGACAGAGGCAGGGGGTGGGGCCTGGGGGAATAGGCTAAGTTGGTCAAAAGGTACAAACTTTCAGTTAGAAAATGAAAAGTCTTGGGAATGTAATTTACAGCATGGTGACTATTATTAATAATATGGTATTGTATATTTGAAAGTTGCTAAGAGAGCAGATCTTAAAACTTCTCACCACAAGAAAAAAAATTCTGTAACTATGTATGGTGATGAATGTTTACTAGAGTTATTGAGGTGATCATTTCACGATATATATAAATATCGAATCATTCTGTTGTACACCTGAAAGTAATATAACGTTATATGTCAATTATACTTCAATTAAAAAAAAGAGAAAAAAGAAAAAGTACCAATTTGTCTTTCCTTTTCTCCTCTCATGTCCATCTTTCCTCCTCCACCACGTGTTCACCTATTTTAGGCAACAGATTATTTAGTCAGTTCCTACAATTGTTTGAATCAAATTTGTATAAAAGTTTCTTGTTATATATAACCTCAAGGTTCTTTTTCTCTTATCAAACCATGATTGATACTACATCTTTGAGAAAATTTGGTAGTAGGAAATCCTTGCAAATTCCATGACATGATCAGGAGTAACCAACCCAACAACCCAGTAGCTGTGAGAACTGACACAAAATAAGCTGATATACGTTAGTGGCCAATGTAAAAAAAGATGTTTTAAAATAAGATTCCAGCTAATAAACATGGAAGAAATGGTAGAATTTAAAAAATCAAAATTTTGCAATCGTAGTGAAATAATTGATTCAGGTAAAAATTATTAATTGGTGAAAATATGAGATAAAACATTAAGGGGGGAAGTATGCTGTGGGAAATGGGAGCCAGCTGTCATCACCTCAACTTGCAGATTACTCTTCAGACCACTGAGAAGGAAAACCAGATATTTATGCCCCTTTAATATTATACAATATGCAGTTCACAACACTAGCCATAACCTATTCTTACATAAAATCTTAAACCCGAATTGATTAAAACCTTTAAACACAATTTGAATTTACAAGAAATATGGGAAATGGAAAAATATGTAGAATAGTGTCATGAGGGAAAAAAATCTCGAATGTGAGACATTCTCTGGGGTAACTGACACAATTTCCTCAACAAGTCTATGTCATGGAGAAGAAAACACTTAAGAGATATAATCAAAGGCATAGTGTACACCTCATTTGAAGCCAGATTTGAATAAACAAACATACAAGGGTAACAGATTTGAGATTACTAGAGATATTTTTATATGTAATGGAGAGTGAGAGATTATTGTCAATTTTAGGTGTCATTTTATCACTGTAGTTATGCAAACAAAGAATTCTTTTTTTTTTTTTTTGGAGGAAGATTAGCCCTGCGCTAACATCTGTTGCCAATCTTTCTCTTTCTCTTTTTCTTCCCCAAAGCCCCAGTAGATAGTTGTATGTCATAGTTATACATCCATCTAATTGCTCTATGTGGGAAACCGCCTCAGCATGGCTTGATGAGCAGTGAGTAGGTCCACACCCAGGATCCGAACTGGAGAACCCCAGGCTGCCAAACTCAACTGCTATGCCACTGGCCGGCCACCAAGAATTCTTGTTCTTTTTTTTAACAACTGCATAATGAAGTATGTAAGATGAAAACCATGAGGTTTGGGATTGAGGATTTTCTTGAAGTATGTAGTCAATGGCAACAAAAGCTAGATGTAGCAGGTTTGAAAATCTTGAGAGTTGTTGACTCTGGATGATAAACATATGCAGATTCATTGTCCTAGTCTCTTTACCTGTGTTCTACATATGAAAACTTTCATAATAACAATTCAAAACCTCAAAAATTCTGTATACTGGCTTCAGAACCAGAAATAAAGATAAACTAGGAAACTACTTGTCTCTAGTTAGAATTAATCAGTTTGGTAGAATGACAAGAAAAGGATGGACAAACCTCAAATAAGAAGACTGTGGTGGACCATAGACAATACAAAAAAAAGTTTATGCCTCCATTTATTCAAAAAGTAAAAGAATAAAGTTTTTATAAAAGTCTAAGCACAGGAAGTTTGAAAACTTATTTTAGTAGGTAAATTAGAATTTCAGTTCATATCCTTTAAATCCCCTATACTAAGGATAATAATATTCAAATACATTTTAAAAATATATTTTGTTTTCCTAAGCTATAAACATTGCAAATACATAGTTTACAAAATTCATATATATACACATACATACATTACATATACTTAATATATATATTATATATAGTATATATTACCTACACATATATGCATTATATGTATATATATCATATGTGTATGTGATATTATATATGTGTGTGTATGTGGACTAGTACCTGATTAAATAACAAGATACTTTTCTTATCTCTAAATACGTTGAGATACTTTACAGGTAAGCATCAGCTCTGACTGACTGGAGGGCTAGTGTAAACTTGCAAATATTCTATAGTTTACACAAAGAAAAAAATTCCCCCATTCACCCCCTTCTTTTTTTTTTTTTTTTTTTTGTTTACCAGTTTAGTGTGGCACTCTCACTATTCTTCTATAACGTTTTTCTAGATACATAATTCTGCTAGGTGTTTTGATACAACATAAGTGTAACTATTCTTAAAATTTGTTGCTATGAGACACAGAAAGAAGATGTAAGTTGTTGTACGGCTCTAAGTGAGTGATTCACTGCTGCAAGTCTGTGTCATGACCGTGACGTGCAGAGGGATCATAAAAGAGTGGAAGAGAAGTGGATCAAGCCAAGTGTTTTCAAAGTATCCTTGAAAATGTTCTTGGAAAAAAAAATTGTGTAGCAAATGTTTTTGTCTATGTTCCAGGCCATTTAAAATCCATCAACAATATTACAGGCTTATTTTAAATTTGATACAGAATAAGGAAAAAATGATGTTTCATATTTTAAGCTAGATTTGTTTTGGTGAAGATAAAACCCTTCATATACAAAATTAGTACATCTGCTTGTAATAGACAACATATAAAATGGCCCCCAATGAATGCCCACTCCTGCCATTCATTCCCTGGTATAGTCCCTGCCGGATGACGTGGTCTGGACCTATTAACATGTTTCTAATGAAAAGCATGTGACAAGAGTGATGGGATGTTACTTCTGAGTTGTTACTAAAGGACCGTGGCTTCTGTCTTGGGTGTTCTCTTTTGCTATCTTGCTTGCGTTCTCTGAATGAAGCCAGCTGCCAAGTGGTGAGTGCCCCATGCACAGGACTGTGGGAAGTTTTGGGCAACAACCACAGAGGAACTGGACCTTCAGGCCACAAAACCATAAGGACCTGAATGCTGCCAATAACCACATGAACAGGTGTAGCAATTAACCTTCACCTTTTGAGCCTTTAGATGAAACCACAGCCCCAGCTGACACCTTGATTGCAGCCTCGGGAGAAACCTTGAGCCAAAGTCGCAGAGCTAAGCCAGACCCAGTTTCCTAAACTATAAAATATGTGTATTATAAATAATTGTTGTTCTAAGCTACTAAATTTTAAGTAATTTGTTAAACAGCTATACATTACTCATTGTTTCTAAATATACACTGATCACTGAAAAGAAGTTATTACATTTTTGTTGGCAACCGTAAGTTTTCACGGCCCTTTAATGTATATTTGATGTCTCAAGGGTGGAGGAAACCTAGAATGTCATGTAGCCAACTTATTTCTAAGTTAGCTGACATAAAATTCTTGAACTTTTAAAACATATTTCCATGTGGCAAAGATCAGTGGGCTGTTCACAAAACTTGTTTCCTTCTGGGAAACAAAACTCCCCTTGCCCTCTGGGGACACAGCTCCAGCTAGACTCTTATTTTCTAGTCTTCATTTTAGTTGAGTGTGGTCTTGTCATGTAGCTGAATTCTGACCCTTGATTAACTGTTGTCAGAGTGAGGTTTTCTATTTCCAAATAAACAGACAAGATTAGTCCTCCCAAATAATCTTCTCTTCAGAGGATCCAGAAAACACTCTGAAGCTGATTGATTAAAGATGGCCACAAATTCTTTGACATTCCTCTTACTGAGAGTTTGTGTCTAATCCCCTTCGTTTTGAATCTGGGTTTAGTGACGTGCTTGACCAATAAAATGTGGGAGAATTGACATTTTGGAACTATAGAGGCTAGATTGTAAACATTTTGCCATTCCCACTAGGATTTCTTAATATACTCACTCTAAGAGAAGCAAGTGACTATATAAGAAATTTGACTACCCTGGGATGGCCATCACATGAGTAAGCCCCAGCTATTCATGCAGAGAGGCCAGGAGGGGAGAAAGATGCTCAGTTGGTCTCCACTGTTTTCAGTCATCCCAATGCATACATGGAGAGAAGATACCTTCATATGACACCAGCCACAGCCACCAGAAGAAAGGTAAGAAAAAATAATAAATCATTGTTCTAAGTGACTTAGTTTTAGAGTTGTTTATTTCACAGTGATCAATGACTGCAATACTAAAGTTCTAGTCTAGACGAAGGCAAGGTCACAAGATTAAAAGGGATCTTGTCCCCTTAATGACAACATCAAAAGTTGCCAAACTAGTGACATTGATATTAGACTGCATGAATAAGAAGTAAACTTTAATTGTGAAAAACTACTGCGAATTCGAGTATTATCTGTTGCTGCAGTCATCATTTAGCTTAAAAAACATACTACTTAGAATTGAGTCTCTAGTTTTGGGGCAGATTCTTCTGGCAGAGAAATTGCATTCAACAAAGCTCTTTTTGTTTTAAGCAGCTCTAACTTTTATAGTAGTCTTCCATATATTTGACTGATATACATTTCTCTAAGTAGTCCTGTCATTGGTCCTAGGTAAAAAATTTGAACAAAAAAACCACACCAACAACAAAACAAATTCCACTTACATATCATGGCCTTTCAATTACTTAAAATAGTTAAACATGGGACTTATTTTCTCTTAGTGCCATACTTTTAAGTTCTACAGGTTTTCTCACTTGCCTTTTGTCCTTTGCCATTTGAAATTATTCATTATCTGAGCATATTCCAATATTAAAATATGATGCCCAGACATTTGAAAGATGGAAAACAATTCATACTCACTCTCTGATATTATCCATCCATACACAGGAGAGGAATTTCTACTTCCCTTGTTCACATAATTACACATATATTGATCTTGTATTTAGGATTTTTGTTGTTTTGTCCATGACCCATGGTGAACTTCCTCTAAAAAAATGTGAACAAACAACTTGTCTTTCTTAAATATATTAAATTTTTTCCTTCAACTCTGAATTTTACCAGTTAGATATTTGTATTCAAGTGAAAATCTTTTAATTTATTTTTCTTAAAACATATTCTTAGATGCAATTCATTGTCATAACGTCTTCTTGCATAGCAGTATTCTTATTCAATCAATTAATCCCTATTCACTTTATATTGTACACTAAGATGAACATTTTTCCAAGATCATCGTCCAAACCATTACCATACTATTGAGCAAGAAAGGGCTAAGGACTGAGATCTGAGAACTGCTACTAGAGAAATCAACTTAGTTTGATGATAATCATTAAGAAACACTATTTAGGGGCCGCCCGGTGGCGCAGCGGTTTAGTTCGCGCTTGGCAGCCTGGGGTTCGCGGGTTCGGATCCCGGGCGCCCGCCAACGCACTGCTTGTCAGCCATGTGGTGGCGGCGTCCCATATAAAGTGGAGGAAGATGGGCACGATGTTAGCCCAGGGCCAGTCTTCCTCAGCAAAAAAGAGGAGGATTAGCAACGGATGTTAGCTCAGGGCTGGTCTTCCTCACAAAAAAAAAAAAGCAGCACTATTTGAATAAAATTATTCAAAAATTAACTGCAAAATCGATTTTATAGAAATGCAAGTCAAAACCTAAATTGACAAAAATAAATACCTGACTTTCAGCATAAACCAGAATCATTACTATTTTTATTAGAAAAGTATTTCCTCTTTACAAAATGACTCTAATTTTCTATCATGAATTCCAATTTGAAAGACAAAACAATTCCCCTAAAGTCTGCAGCACTTAAATAATTTAAATTAACTGTAAATTGCTCTTTACTTTACAAGCCCAGGATCACAGCCACCTTACTGAAAAGCTTATAAAAATTTGAACTGCTCCAATAATTTTAAATCTTGTGGAAGTCTGGGACCTTCCAAATTAAAGTGCTAATAAAAAAATTAGCACTGAAATGTAAATCTCCATGAGCAACACAGAATGATTTAAAATTATTGAAGTCTTTCAATTTTGTATGAGCTTTCTATGCGGAAGTGAATCAAGCAGCTTCTTTAGTAGCAAAGCATTTACTTAGAAACACACAAACAACATTGTCAGAACTGAAAATTTTCTTGGAGCAAAAACCCGTCCAGTTTGTCAAATATAATATGAAGGAAGACAATCAACAACGCACATTTAAAGATGATTTACGAGAGCCCCTCAGAATCCAATTGCTCCCAACTAACTGATTATCTGAAGTTTCCCTGAAGTCAGGACCTGTACTTCAGAGACGTAAAGATGGCAGGCAAGGACCAAAGGCTTCCAGGAAACAGAGACCCTTGGGGCATGGAAATCGCTATCCTAAATCTTTTTGTCTTGGATCCATCCATATTCCCAGAGACCGAGGCCCATTGAACATGCATTAAAAGCCTTGAACACATCCCACATTGAGCATATTTTCTGATAAGGCAAACTACCTAGTCTCTTCTCATTGTTAGGAAATGGAGGCCTGTTGTCTGTGATTGCATTCTCATTAGCAAAGCTGGAACATGCTGGTTTCCATTGTGAATGTAGTTGCTTTGAGATTGTCTATTTTTCTCTTCTTAGAAGTTCAGAGGGTCTCTCTCTTCCATGAAATTATAAAACACACCAGAACTATCTCTTGGATACAGGGATGCGTGTACTCTTTGCTTCTGTTGACAAAATGGAGGCATCTTGCCTACTCTCAAGCACAGCAAAACCCAGCGAGAGAGAAAGAACATCTCTCCTTTATTACTACTCTTAAATAGGGATTTGCATTTTTTTCAGGTATTCCCTTCCTTTGCTTCAGCTCCTAGATGTCTTTTCCTCTAGAAATAACAATGAATAGTTTTGAAAACTTCAGCATCTGAGACTGTAAATATGCCCTATAAAATTTTAAATAAAATCCTTTTTTTTTGGTATTAAAAATGCCCAGGACATCCAAAGTCTGTGGTTTATTTGATACATTTCTGTTATAAAAGTACATTGATTATAAGAAAATGACTTTGTTTCCTAAATACATAACTTAAAACAAAGAGGAAGGTATGCGTCAGTCTTTATCCTCTAGGAAAGAATAATTTGTCCTGTTTGCAGCAGTGCTTGAAATTTCAATGTTCCCAAAATACCTACTTAATTAAGAGATAAAGGTACTGTACTTTCCAGAGATTTCCCTTAACTAGCATCCATTTACACTTGTTTGTGGTATACGGTGTGTGTGTGTGTGTGTGTGTGTGTGTGTGAGAGAGAGAGAGAGAGAGAGAGAGAGATGTGTTGGCCAGTGGACAAATTCTCATAACTCCTGTCTGTACCTTCTCTGGTCCTATATTCTGGTGTTTTCTGACTGTTAACCATGGTTCAACTGCTGGCCATGGATGGCAGCTGGTAATGATTTAACCACATCCAACTGCACACCTTCTCCTCTTTCTGGCCCCCAGGAAAAACGAATTATTATTTTCTTTCTAAAGGAGTTCCTACAATAGAATTGCCAGGATAATAGTAGAACAAGTTACTTTATGTCAAGGTAACCACGGTTACCTTATTTCTAAAGTGCACAGTGAATAGGAGATTTGTAGGCAATAGCTACACTCAGAAATCCAGAAGCTTTTGTTAATCTGGCTCATTCCCAAATTGTCTTCTCATGGTGAATCACTTCTCTTTAACTCAACCCCATTTGCTGACTTTCTCCTGTTGAATCTCCTTGAAGAACCCGGAGTTTATATTTTAATAGAGATATAATGTACACACAAGAAAAATCACAGATATTATTTTTGTTTCTATGAATTTTGGCAATTATATATACCTATTTAAATACTACCCATGTGATAGAGAACATTTTCTTCACCACAAAAATTTCTTTTGGGTCCCTTTTCATCAGACTCACAGCCACACCCTCATCCCCTGAAAATCATTGGATTTCATACAAATGAAATCATATAATGTGCATTCTTTGTATCCATCTTCTCTTGTCCACAATAATAATGGCAGCTCCCTGTAAGACTGCTCTGAAAATTAAATTCGGTAATATATGTATATTTCAGTGTTAAGCACATGCTAAATGTTCAAGAAGTATTATTTATGTAACAGTTTGTTAAATCAAGATTCATTCTGTTTCAATTTTAACTGAAGTTAAAACCGAAAAATAGCAATGATTGCATATTTGAAAGAAAAGTGCTAAACCAAATGTAAAATTGGGAGGGAAAGTGAAAATAGCATTTTTTGTGATCTTTGGCCTCATATCTTCATTGCAGAAAATTAAAAAGTTAAAATTGAAAAACCGAGAGTAAGTTTCTTTGGAAGCAATACACACACACAGAAGAAATAGAAAAGAAAAGAGCAGTTTGTTAGGGCAGAGTCTTGTTGTGACAGAGTAGAAAGCATCCTTTGGGGAGTTACTGCACCTGCTTAGTGGAGGGATCAGAGGGCATGCTTGCTGCAGACCAGGGAGGGAAGGTTAATACTGGATGTTCAACATGAGCTAGTGAAGTGGAGGATGTGTTCCACGAGTCCATGGGGAAATCTCTGAGTTCTAAACATTTGTCATGGCCAGAATAAGCCAAAACCTGATTACACTGTGTCTTACAAGAAAGACATTACCTGTTTCTTTGTCTCTCTTTCCTACTTTGACCCCTGAGGGGTCAAAAACCTATGATAAGGAAAGAGATGTACGTGGAGGAATAGAAAACCTGCCAACCAAGACTCCATTCCTGCTCACAAGCAACCAGCTTAAACAGCTTAAAGGGATAAAGCAGAACCTTTGACTTCAAATAAAGCTTGAAGTTTCATCATTACATTGAATGAATTTATTTTAAAATGTTTATTTCTAAAATTTGATGTTTGCTTATTATTTATTTAATTATTATTTGATTATTTTTAACTAGAGATGAGAGGACTTTCATGTCTGAAAATGAATAACTTATGCACCCTACTTCAGATTTCATCCAGGGCCAGGGGAAAAAATGAGCTTCATAAAACAAGTTTAAACCAGCATTGAGAGAAGGAGGAAGAGTTCTCGCACTATTATTATTTGGATCTATTTGTTCACCCCATTTTCATCTGACTGTCTTCTACATGTCATTCGGAACACTGATCAGACGTGAACTATTCAGCTGACTTCCTGCATCCTCATCTAGCCTAGAATATGTGACCTTTCAGGGAACCCACAGCACCCAGTGACAGAGTCTATCCTAACACTGTCACTCTAAATTACACTTACTTTTTTGTTATCAACACTGAAACCTTAAGGAGAGAAAATGTGCTTTAACTTCTGCATGTCCAGGTCCTAGAACGTTGCCCAGTTCTTAGACTACACTTGATAGGCGTTGGTCTTGTGACCAAAGAAACAAATTAAATGAATACATGTGTGGCACCCAATGTAGTTGTAAGTATCTTTAATATAAAGACCCTAATAACAGCTCTATGTTGGCATAGTTTTTTGTTTGTTTGTTTCCTGTTGTGTGAAAGGCTAAAATCATATTTCAAAATGGCTTATGGTGTATTTGCAAAGTATGGATGAAATAGAAAGTTCTCCAAGAAGGGTTTTGTTTTAGAGTAATCATAATTAAAATAACTGTTTTACCTTAATATATTTTTCTATCCAATCTCACTAGTTTATTAATAACACTTTATATGTTGTAGTAATAATATATGGCTATTTAAGTTGTATTTTTTTAAAGAAGAGTTCTGCACAAAACTACTCTTAAGCCAAGTTTAATTATTCATTATTTGTAATATTTTCCAGAGCAAAATATGTGACAGTTAAGCTATGAGTCCCATGTAATTCTGAATTTCAGTTAGATAGCAATGAAAACCATCCTGAATTTAAGAATAAGCATAGAATATTGAAAGGATGTACCTTAAGGACATACCTTATCTAACTGATCTTAATGAGATCTTGTTAGAACAACACAATCTTTAACGCAAGCTTTGACTGGATCTTGGTTTCTCTTAAAGGTGCATGTGTGTGTGTAGGTAACTGGTAAAAAGTTCTTCAACTCTAAGAAGATTTCTGAAATCTTTTAGAACTGCACAGTCTCTCACCTACTGCTTCCATCAGGTGTAAGTTTCCAGTTTCCTACTGTGGAGATTCCTCTCTACTTGGCTTTCATGATCCTTCTGAACTGTTTCTCCTTGAAATCTCCTTCTCCTTTGTATTGACTTTTTTCTTCAGTCTTAGTAGTCTCATATCCTTGACTTACACTTTTCAAATAATTATTCTACTACAAAATGATTATCTATGAATGAAAAAAATTTCAAGAATATTTTGTATTATTTATATTTAAAAGGCCATTGATATTAAGACCACCTATTCTTTTGAGCTAATTCTCTCATTAAAATCATCTTAAGAAATGTTTGAAAATACAGATTTCCCTAATTGCATCCTTAGAAACCAATTTATTTAGAAAGGGGTGGGGATTGGTAATAACTATTTAGAATAGTTTCACACATGATAATCTTGATTGGTCAATGTTAGAAATCATTTAATTAGATCACATTTAAATTAACATGTGTTGAAATGTCTTACTATCACATTTAAATGCATAACTAAATAGCATTATTGAGTAGTTCCTCATTTGTCTCAGCATATGAGAGCTCACCTTCTGTTGGGAAAATAGATTCCTCTGAAGATTAAACATTATAATAGGGCAACCCAAAGTCAGAAAATAAAAGATTGAACAATTCATGGACCATGCAATACCTACTGTACTCTAAAGGATTTAATATGTCATAAATCTTAAATAATGTTCATTAAGAGAGAATATTTTCAATTTATATATTTAAATGAAATTTTAAAGAGTTTCTATTACTAGAAATGTCCTTACCTCATATTTCATTTATCATAGACAAGATTGTTCTGAATCCAACTAACAAAGCCTAAGCCAGTTAAAAATATCCATAAAACTTAACAGGAATTGAGTAATGTATTTATACTTAATGAAGCACAAAAGGACTTAATTGAGTCTGAAAATTCTTGCATTTCATGAGTGGTTTATGGAAGTTGAGATATGAGCTGAGTGTGCATGTAAAAAAAAAGTACAGTAAAATTTTAATTGGCACATCTCCACTGAAGCAAAAATTTGCCAATTAAGTGATATGCTGATTACAGAGATAGAAATTTGATTTTACACTATATTCTTTTCAAGACTGGCAACAAGATTTGCTGGGGATACTATAAAGAGGGAAATTAGGTGACTCCTTGGGAGGCAAAGGTGGAAAAATATTGGGTAGACCTATATACCATTAATACACTTCTTTCTCTAAGTACAAAAATCTTTCAAAAACCTCTTCATGACATTCCTGGGATTTGAAATTTTTTTCAGCTTTTAGTTTATTTTCTACTAATATGTAAATGCAGATGAGAAAGGAAATACCTCTTACTGTTTATCAATAATTATTTTGCAGGTTGACATTGAAACTATTTAACAAAGCAAAGGACCAGTCCAAATTGAACGCAAGTATCAGGCTGTATCTTTAAGTACCACCTGAATATCAGCTCTGGCAAAGACATATTGTAGAAATGAGACATAAGTTAAACCCTTAGACAATTCAGATGCGCTTAAAGTAGAAAAGGAACACGCATATTTTTAAAGATATTCAGGAATATATTATTATTTTAATATAGAAACAAAGCTTTACATATAAAATCACTGCTACATTATCCTGAAGAATTTACAAATGCTATTCCAAATATCAAATGCACAGCAATTTAAAACTTTCAGCAAAGGTACTTTGGAATAACTCCACATAAATATTAGATATTTCTGAATCCCTAAAACAAAATTTGTAAGATTTATAAACACCAATAACGTAGAATATGGTGAAAGGTATAACCCGAAGAAGCAATTACAAAATGATCTCTGGGCATTTCAGGTAAATAAATTTTATTTAATGATGGGTGAGTCATTCAAGTTATATTTGCACAAATAAATAGGATTGAACTAGTGAAAGTGCTTAACAAAGATTTGATATTTGCTGTTTTGTTCAAAAGTACAGCAGAAATTTACTGAAATTCAATATATGTGAGACAATACTAGGCACCGTGATGTCAAAGGTAAATATGGTATATTAATAATTCATATCCTCAAGAAGTCAATAATTTTTTAAGGAAAGCAAGGCATATGCAGATTATTATATCATGAAGCCTAATAAATGAATGTCATTGGAGAAAAGCAAAGACAAAATATAATAAAATTTTGAAGATGGAAGCAAGACTTTAGATCTGAGAGCTCAGGAAGCACATCGCACATAGTGTTTAAGGGGCCAGATTGGCATCAAACTAGTGGGCAGGGCTGACTTATACATTTGGCACAGTTGCACAGTGCCTGGGGCCCATCATGCTTTTAGAGAACCACAGAAAAGTTTTGATTTATTATAAAAGTAGAAGAAAAATAGACCTTTATATCAAGGAAAATGTTTTGATATATAATATCAACATATTTATATTTGTATCATAGCAATAGTAAAACATAATTTTTAATATTTTTTTATGGAAGAAGAGTCTTATGAAGATACAAGTGCCTAGGTCCTGTGAAAGTCATCATGTGGCCCTGCTGGTGAAATTCTAATCCTAGCTTCACCTTTTACTAGCTGTAGAACCCTAGCATTTCTGCATTTCAGTTTTCTCATCAGCAAAATAGTGAAAATAATTGTACTTACCTCGTAAGACTGTTGTGAGGATTAAATGGATTATTATATGTAAAGTCCCTAGAACAGTCTCTGGAATATAGTAAATGGAGTATAACCATTAACTGTGGTAATGTCATTAAAATCAGCCAGGAAAATTGAATGAGGTGGATGGAAGGCTAGAAGTGACTAATATGTCTGGAAGAATAGTAATTTTGACAGTAGAGCAATGGCATTGCTGATATATAGAGGAGCAATGAGATAAATCTGGCATTTGATCATGCAGGACCTTAAGCCCACGGTTGGAAAACTGACTACACTGTAGACTTCATGGTGAGCCACTGGATCACATGAAAAGCTAATTAGCCATGGTATGCATGAAGATTTGAAATGTTGAAAGACCGGATTCAGAGAAAAAAGGAGAATAATAAAAGTGAATAGGAATGTAGGAACAGTTGAGAAAGATTAAACATGAGAAACTGCTTGAAAGATTGATCTCGATGCTAAAAAGAAGAAAAGAATCAAGTTGAATTTTTTATAGTAACTACTACTTTCTGAAGGAACTTTAACTTGCTTCCTAATTAAATGAAAGTTAGAGCTTACCAAGAGACATTTGAAGATTTTTTTTCTAAACTTGGAACTTGTATTTGTCAACTTTATAACTTAATTGGGATGTGAGGCTGACAAATTGATTTTTCTTGCTCCTAATTTATTTAATTCAGTTTTCACAATTAGGCAAGCAATTAATCAATGGTGGAGTCATTAAGATTCATTGCATTGAAACAGTGCCCTGACAATCATCCTAAATAAGAACTGTGCAATTTATGATAAGGCAGATGCCCTGGAAGATCTTAAGTATACTATACTTATACTATAAGTGTGGTATTTGATATTTTAATTTCACCTAAAATTGTAAGATGAAATTGAACTGAATACTTTAAGTTTTGCTTTGGTTCATCTTGCAATCTTATCTAGAAAGAAAGGAGTATTTGCTCATGAGTTATTACATCAAAACATGAAACCGACTGTTGGTGTGTCATGAGATTATGAAGGAACAGTTGTCTGATACATTAATAATTCATTTCTTTCATATGATATAGAAAAATACAGTTTCCAGCCAGTTAAGATTTAAGTTTATAATGTCAAGCTTTTGTATATAATATTAGAAATATAAATACATTTTTTGTACACTAGAAAAACTGTACACTGGAAAAATCATTGAATTTGGGATCCATAAGTCAGAATTCCAGTGAGTTCTGCCATATAAAAGCTATGTCCTTGAGGAAAATTTCTTCATGCTATAGGTTCTTACCTACAACTAATGTTAATTTAAAATAAAATAATGTACATGAAAACACTTTGCAAATTGTAAACTGATATAAAATTCAAAAAACTTATTAAAATAATTTGGCCTTTTTTAGTATTAATTTGTACAGTTAAATATCCTAGACAAAAATATATTTTATGTACTTTTTAATTGACCATTGTTTTTAGCAACATATCAGTCAAAATAAACAAATAGATAAATAAAATTAAAATATGCTTCTATTTGTCTTTGCCTTTGAACCCTCACTAAAATTGATGCCTAAAACTTTGAGATAAAGTCTTATTGTCTTGGGTTTCCAATGCATCCAATTGTTCTATCTGTGTTTCAGTTAACTTATCCCAAGCTTCAAAAATTTTATCATCTTTACCTTAAAGGTTGCTCTGCCTAGGTGCCTCAGGGCTCTCTTTAAAGGTCCATTTCTGCTGCCTTGTCAAGCCAGATCTCTTTCATTGCTACTGCCCATTTTTCTGGATTGTTCACTCATATACTTTGAAGGCCCTCCTGAATTTCTGTAGTTTTCTGTCCATCTTCAGACCTTGTACTCACCTCACTGATCTGAAGATATCCCTCAATAGCCTCAATTCTTACTATTAAATCTGAAGCTGCTTTATCAGAAAATCAAGGGTTACAAAGAGCTTGCTCATAAAAGTTATTCAAAAAATCTGAAGTATAAACACTTCTCAAAATCTTGAAATGGTTCACACTTATAACCAAATAGAGGCGGGACCTAAAGCTTTTCGCTACCTGTGCTAGCATGATTGTTGGAGACATCCTCACTATTACAGTCCAGAAGGACTTTCTGCATCTCTCAGTGCCAGCTTGGCTTTGTCCTCTCTGCAAAGTTGACTAGGAGGCCGAAACTCTGTACATGCCGATAATGATGCCCTAATTCCTCAGTGGCTTTTGTGCCTTTTGGTGCAGAGACTCAGAGATGCACTGCTCCTTTTGGCAGGGGGCAGTGAGCACAGCTAATGATGACACCGAGTCCCGTTTGTTACTTCTTAAGTGCCGCAAAATACCACTCTGGCTGATGAAAGTCACTGTTTGTTCTGGTGCAGACGGAAAAACTGCTAGCTTCAATTTTCTTCTCCCTTTGAAATTCACCAGTGTCACCTGTGGAATGTTTTCTTTTGTTCAGTTTTATTTTAGTTGTACAAATATTGTGCCCAAATTATCTTGATTCAGTTATCTGGGCTGAGCTG
The DNA here is from genome assembly GCA_031878705.1 of Tapirus indicus. NCBI lineage: Eukaryota > Metazoa > Chordata > Mammalia > Perissodactyla > Tapiridae > Tapirus > Tapirus indicus. Next base: position 39,936,103 of record CM062930.1, on the reverse strand, counting down.
TTTGTATCTGCAAATTTAAAAGCTGAATCATCGTAGTTGATTCTGATGCACTTCAAATAATGGAGGACTATTGTCCTGCAGTTTCTAATCTATGAGATAACTTCGACTGAGTGGGGCCGCTAACTTCCAGAGTTATTAAGTAGTCGTGGATTGCTCATTTTGGATTCTCTTATTGGGACCTAAGCGGACACACAGGTAAAGAGATATTTTGGCAGGTACATCTATATGTTATGCTGTGTCTAAAGGTCTCTTTCCTTAAGATCTTAAGGGCATGTAGATGCCCACCAACACACATTATGTTTCGAGTTGGCATTGTAGTGCTGCCCTAACTTCAATTCTAAGCCTCCCTAAAGTTTATCCTTATGCCTTCTTAAGAAGCTATAGAGAATTTTCACTTCCAACTAAGATGGGCTAACAGGGACCAGATGTTAAAGACAATTCTCCATAAATCTCTCACATGTTTCTACACATCTAGGCAGTAAAAGGCTGTGTGCTGCAGGGCTATCTTTTCAGGAATATTTGTATAAGCACATAACTCTGGAAAGATAGAGACGAGGAGTTCCTCTGAAGCAAATTTATGTACATTTTCAGATAGTAAAGACAGAGATATTCTCTTCCCTGAAGACATTCCAAGATAATAAAAAAGAGACACTTTTCTCCTCTCTCCAGAGACATTTTCTTACATTCCAAGATAATAAAGATAATATGTCGCTCTAACGGGGAGGATGGGCATACTGCCAGGCAGTCCCTACATAATATAAGACTCAGACTTGAGGTGCCTCTCCTGTCACACACCTCCACTGCATGTAAAGGCAATAGCTGGTCATTACCACCTGTGGTGATTGGGGTTCAGGAACCCCTGTTACAATGTTATTCTGGCTGCTACTTTTTCCAGTGAGTAATAAATGGTCTTTGTCACTAATTCAGACATCTCATGTCTCTCTGCCAGTATCTGTGAAACTGTGAGAGGTTAACCTATTACTTTGCCCAAAAAGATAAAATCCAAGACTCTTTTTCGTTTTCAGTTCTTTACTTGACAATTTAACACCAAATTTACCCTTCCATCAGAAGCAAACAAACAAATAAACAACCAAAACAAGACAAAATACTTTTAAAAAGTGGAAAAATGTGTTTAAGATAGTGGACATCAGGCAATAAAGTACAGTGACCTCTGAAAGATGGGGGGAAAATAAGGTTAAGCCCTATGACTGCTTCATCCTATTGTCTTCTAAGATTCCCAGGCCCTGCTACAGGGAGCAGTGTCCAGACAGAACCCATGTTGAAATCCCTGTACTGAGGAGCCGAAGCTGAGTCCAAGGAGACTAAAATGACTAGAGTTCCTAGTACAGATCACCTAGGAGAAAGCTGCACAGAAAGAGAGTCTCACAGATGTGCAGAGGATTCTCCTCGAGTATTCAGCAGAGCACTGATCAGAGTGTGCTGATGAGTAAACTACCTGAGCTGGGGGTAAGGGGGTTTTATCTGAGAAGATTAGAGAAAAGTGCCCAGTTCTCACAAAGGGTCAGGGAAGTGCCTCTTCCCGCCAACCAGACTGGAAAAACTCATAATTTATGGGGAATAAATAGAAGAGTCATTGTTTTTTTTTGTTTGTTTTCTGTGAGAAAGACCAGCCCTGAGCTAACATCCGTTGCCAATCCTCCTCTTTTTGCTGAGGAAGACTGGCCCTGGGCTAACATCCGTGCCCATCTTCCTCTACTTTATATGGGATGCCGCCACGGCATGGCTGACGAGCAGTGCTCTGTCCGCGCCCGGGATCCGAACCCACAAACCCAGGCTGCCAAAGTGCAAACTAACCTTCTATGCCACTGGGCCAACCCCAGAAGAGTCACTCTTAACTCTTAGCAGGCAATAACAACTACATCTCAGAACAAAGATCATTGAATAGCTTTAAGAATGTAAACATACTGAGTAAAATTCACAATGTTTAGCATCCAATCAAATGTTATTAAGCATAAAAAGCAAATTTAGGAAAACATAATGAAGAGAATAATCAATCAATCAAAACCAACCCAGAAGTGACACATACATTAGAATTAGTAGGCAAGGACGTTAAAACAGTCATTATTAATGGTGTTCTAGATGTTCAAAAAATAAGTAGAGGCATGAAAAACATTTAAAAAGCCCAACCAAATTCTAGATGGGGGCTGGCCTAGTGGCATAGCAGTTGAGTTCATGCACTTGGCTTCGGCAGCCTGGGGTTCGCAGGTTCGGATCCCGGGCGCGGACAGACGCACCGCTTGTCAAGCCATGCTGTGGAGGCGTCCCATATAAAGTAGAGGAAGATGGGCACGGATGTTAGCCCAGTGCCAGTCTTCCATAGCAAAAAAAAATCAAAGGGGTGGATTGGCAAGGGATGTTAGCTCAGGGCTAGTCTTCCTTACAAAAAAAAAAGTTTCTAGAGATGAAAACTACAATATCTGAGATGAAAAAATATACCAGATAAGGTTAACTGCAAAGCAGACATGGCAGAAGAAAAGATTGGTGAACCTGAAGTCATAGCAATAGAACTATCCAAAATAAACAGAGAGAAAGAGAAAAAAATGAAGAATAAAAAAAAATGAGAAGAGCTGTAGAACAACTTCAAGGGGCTTAATACACAAGTAATCAGAATTCCTGAAAGGGAAGGGGAATACAAAAAATTGCGGAAAACAATGGTGAAGAATTTCTAAATTCGATGCAAACTGCAAACCCACAGGTCCAAGTAACTCAACAAAATCTAAGCACAATAAGTCCTGACGGTGTGGGAAGGCCGTGATCTCTCTGAGTCTTTGTGATGGATACACTTTTTGGGACAAAGGAACAATCTGGGCTATATTTACTAAACTCTAATCATAATTTAGTCATAAAATTGACTTACCATATAACCAGAATATGTGTTAAGTTCTATAGACATTATTTCATTTAATTCTGATGGCAACACTTTTAGGTTCATATAATAGTTTCCATTTCACATATGAGGAAAGTGAGGTCATAAAACTTAAGTAATTTGCCTTAGATTGCATATCTCTTTACTGGGATCAAATTTTTATTCTGGTCTAAAGAAAACATTATACTACTGATAATTTTTACAGCTCCATTTTAGATTAAGGTTTTTAAAGTAAATTTTAAAAGATTATACCTCATTAGAAAAAGATAAATGAAAAGTGCTTTCAACAGCAGATTAAGTAAATGAAATCACCATAATGAGGTGTCTGCAGTATGGAATGTGATGATGATAGTGATATTGCCTTACTTTTGATTAGTGTTTTAAAGTTTGATAACATGCTGTGCAACCTTCCTTCCAATAGATTATCTCATTTGACATTCCTCACAGCTCCAGATTGAGAACTAAAACTGAGAGAGATTAACGGATTTGCCCAGGGTAGCCCAATCAGTTTGGTTTAAGAGCTGATTTTAGATCTCTAGTCTTCTGATTTGTAACTGGAATTTATTTTGTTAAGAAGGTATTTTAAAATGACTCTGATAAAGATCTTGACTAAAATTAGTGTTTCTTAATAAAGAATCCAATATGACTGAAATAATTAAATATTTAATCAAGGAGAGTATTAAAATATAGAGATCACTTTCAAAGCTGGTTTACAGTAGTTGAAAGAGAGTGGGTGAATCTCTCTAATTTTAAAATTTTAAAAAGAAAACAACTCAGAAGTAGGCATTTCTCATAAGTAATTTCCATATCTTGTTTTATCTGTGTACACGAAAAATAACTCTTAGAAAGACATTTAGGGCAATAAAATATAGAACTTATTTTAAAAATTACTCATTTCATTAGAACTGCAAAAGAAATTTTTCAGTAAACATCATGCTTAATGATGAAATCTGCTAGAATGGATCATCCAGAAATTATAGCCGTTCTGTGGCTTTGCCAGTCACAACAAGGGAGCATTGTGGAATCACAATGTGAGAAAATTGCTGATGGCAAAGTCAGTAACCATAAGGGGACAGGGTGTAAACACCACATGGGAGAATAATTCATGGCAGTACCACAACAATGTAAAAATGTTTACACATATCAACTGATATCTATATGTGTCCAAGTAGCTAATTGCATTCCATTTGAGTAGCTATTGCTGGCTGCATCATGACCACAGGCAAAAGTTTGAGCTATGCAGGTCTGGTAAACAGCAACATTACCATCAGATTCCCCTCAGAGACTCACTTTTGCTTTGATTTGTTTTGTTTGACTTTTCTAGTAATGTTCTCTACAGAATAGTGTATTAAATTATGGTCAGGTTTACTATTATTTTAAAGAAAGGATAGATATTATAAATGAGTGTGTGTATACACACTAATGTACATATATAATATATACGATATATATAATGCTATCTATTAATCATATTTTAAAATTTCACCCCAGTGCTATCATTGATATAATGTCCTCTCTCACGATTTATGTGGTTTTTTGGTATAGTATAAAATGCCAGAAAAATGTAATGGGCATGTATATTTAAAGCATTAAACTTGAATACAGTGAAATGAAATGTATAACCACAAAATCTTTGGACTCAAATGGCCTGAGTTCAAGTCCTGGGTTTTGAATGCATAGAGTGTTTTATTCACTAAATAAAATAATGCTAATTAAGTACCTAAAATACATAAGCGCCTGATAATCTTAGCTTTTATATCATTAACACTTTTGCACTGCAAGAGCTTGGTAACATAAGCCCAAGAAAAATCATCATTTCGCTGATGTAACAAACTAGTATATTACTTTATAGCAAATTAGTGTCTGGTACTGGTTGATTAAAAAAGATAAGCATCATTAATAGTCAAAGAATTTAATCATTTTACTTGTTCTATGTTTTACTAAAGAATGTCATCACTCTGGACTTTTCAGGAGAAAAGATTAACCAAATTATTCTTAAATATGTGATCTTCAAGATTAATTTGATGAGGAAAGGTTATAATAGCCAGAGGTGGGAATTTCAATGGACCACAATGATATATAATTGCCTAAGACATAATTGTGGAGGTAAATGCCATGACATTGATAATTTGCCTACTGATTAAAAGGATAATGTTATGTGTGATTATGACAAAGTTCCAGAACTCAATAGGATAAGTGATAAGCTGATACACCTGGTGCACATGAGTGAAGATCTAATAGTAGGTCCTTCAGCTGCAGCAATAGTACATCACTATAAATAGTTTTGGTCTACATACATTCCTATGTTTGTAAGAACATTAGTCTGAAAAAGAAAAAAATTAGTTTGTGGATCCTAGCCCTTGTAGAGGTCTAGTGGCAAGGAATATAGCAACACAACCAAAGTGACATATGCAGGATATTAGCCTTGAAGAGGGGCAGGTCTCTTCAACTTCCCAACTCTTCTTAAAATAAAGATTTAGGAAAATGTTGAGAAAGAAAACCCCAACTCAGTGCTCACTTTTCCTCTATTCTTAGTGAAAAGAGAGGAGTAGCTAGAATCTGCAGATATTTTTATCTGACCAATCATTTTTACCCTGACAAAAAGAGACTTCTACATTCTGAAAATAATGTCAGGGTGGTGGAAAATCCCCTTTCCTCCCTTGTGTTCTTATGGCTAGACTAATAATAAAATTGACACAAGACCAGATAAACGGGAAAAAAAAAACAGTTTAATATGTATGAATTGGAGATCATAAAGAAATGATGCTTGGGAGGCCAGCCCTGTGGCCTAGTGGTTAAGTTCAGCATGCTCTGCTTCAGTGGCCGGGATTCGTGGGTTTGGATCCTGGGCGTGGACCTACCACTCGTCAGCAGCCATGCTGAGGCAGCAACCACAAACCAAATAGAGGAAAATTGGCATGGATGTTAGCTCAAAGTAGGCAGTATATATATCTTTTACGCAAAGAAACAGTAAATTTGTGAAGAATTGACAGAGAAAAGAAACTTAGGTTTGGGTTATGAAAATAGTGAGGAATTTAGGCAGAGTTTAGGCTTGAGGTAGTAAATTAGCAATGTTTGTTTATGCAGGCTTCTCGGCCCTGAATGTCCCAGCTCTGGTGATAAGGATGCAGGGAGAGCACTTTCCACGCGGGAGATTTATTTCCTGCTTTCAGGGGGAACAGGGACAGGAGGGTCAGAATGCCCTTTTTGTTTTTCAAGTAACTTTAATTCAGAATAATAAATATGCTATTGTGGGATATTTTGGGGTGGCTTGCCCTGGGCCCCAACATTAACAATAAGTACTACAAAGAAAAAAGTTACACAAGTTGTTCATTACTGATAAGTGTAGTGCAGAGTTTGTAAACCTCTTAAATGCTAGGATTTCTACACCTGTGCAATGGAATGATCCCAAATTATTACTGATTTGCAGCAGCTGCTACAAATCACTACTGCCAGGAGACAAATTTGTTGTTGGGAAGGAAAGCTTCTGCCAAACTTCCTGTCTAAAAAAAGACATTAGGTGATTTTTACAGTTGCCTACGCTACTAAATCGGGACTGAAATATCTTCTCTTTTATCATCACTATTATTGTTTAGAAGATTTTGAATCTCCAGGAGCTCCCTGAGTGAGATGTCCTCTATAGACTATTTGTTGATTCTAAAGAATAAAAATTTACAAGTTTTTGGACTTCATTTGCAATGTTTCCAAACATATCCACATGCAGATTTTTTATTTTTCTTTCTCTCTCTCCCACAAGCATATCTGATTTAGAGTTAAATTTAATGTCAAATTTATATTTCTTAATTTCAAAACACTGTGTTTTAAAATCAGGAATATAAATGAGTACATGATAGATAAGAGTAGGCCTCTAAACACTGAAGGACTCTTTAATGTGGTAGAAAGAATACTCATTATGGTGTCAGACCACATGGGTTGAAGATTTATCTCTGCCATTTAATAGCCTTATCAAAACCGAATCACTTAAACTCTGTGTTTCAGCTACACTGTCAACAATTTGAGGATAATAATACATGTCTTAGCCACATTAAAGAGTGGTAGGCTCTATCAAACAATAAAGTGATGGAAAAAAGCTCATCATGTTTCTCATCTGGCAAAATTCATAGAAATTTGGATACGAAATTTAATTTTTTAAAGAAAAAAATATTGTATATCATCCTCGAGTCTGTCACCTCTCTTTTTCATCACTCATATCCAAATTCTCGGGAAATCATGCTGCTGCCACCTTCAAATATATTCAGACTCTGACCATTTCTCATCCCTTGAAAGGCTACTTCCCTAAGTGCAATGCAGTTTGTAAACATTTATTTACAAACTAGTCCAAGCCACTATGCTTTCTCACCTATGATAAATACTGCAATAGCCTCCTAAATGTGCCCTCCACTTTTATATCTGTATCCTGCCTAAGATGCATTTTAAACAGAGCAATGAGATGGATTTTTAAAAACCTAATTTATATCCTGTTATCTGTCTGCTCAATATCCTGCAATGTGTAACCATTTACTCAGGGTGAAAGCCAAAGATCTTTAACTGCCCCCAGGTTCCCTCCTTGACTTCCTGTCTTTCTACTTTTCCCTTGTTCTCTGCACTCCACTCCCTAGAGATTCTGCTGTTCTTGTAATACACCAGACTGGATCTTGTCTACAGGTCTCTGCTCTTGCTATTTTCTCTGCCTGGAACATTTTCCCCTCAAAAATCTATATAAATAAACACTCACCTCCTTAAAATCTCTGCTCAAATAACACCTTTTCAATGAAACCTACCCTTAAATCTTTTAGAGCCTGCAATTTATCTGCCCCCCATCCCTCACATATATTTCTTTGGTTTTATTTTTAGTTTGTTAAAGAGGACTTTTCATCTCCTAACAGATTACGTAACATATTTATGATAAACAGAAGAAGAGTTATAATGAAGATAAAAACAGAAATGAATGGAATAGCAAACAATCAACAGAGGAATTACTCACCAGAATTGTTTCTTCAATAAGATTACTGGGTTGATAAACCCCTAGAAAAACTGATCAAAAAATTAGTGAAAACTCAAATTACGAATAAACAGAATTTAAAAGGATATCAGCCAGATCTCAGGGATGTTAAAAGGGTAATAAGGAAATAATAGGAATCTACTTATATCAATTATTTTCACAACTTACATGAAATGGACATTTGAAAAAAACACAAACACAACTTGCCAAAGTGGACATAACAAGAAATAGAATTTCCAAGTGCTAATATCTATAAGGAAATTAAATTTTTAATCAAAATCTTCCCCAAAAGAGAACTCTAGGCTCTGGTGGCTAACCTAGTCGATCTTTCAAACATTTAAGGAAAAAAAATGAATCTTCCACAAATTTCTTCAGAAAACAGAGAAGAAAACATTTCCTAGTATCTACAATACCAAAACATGAGAAACTAATTAGAGGAAACAAGGAATTGCACACCAATGTTCTTCATAAACCTCGACAAAATGCTAGCAATTCAAATCCAGTAATATAGAAAGAGTATAAACACAGTATGATAAAGTGAGTTTACCTTGGGACTGCTAGTTTGGCATAATATTAGAATATCAATCAACATAATTAACCACATTAACTGAATATAGAAGAAAATTTATGAGATCAATTCTACAGATGCAAACAAAACATTTGGAAGCAAAGATAGATTTTTCTTTTTAAAAATTAGAGTCTTTTTTTAGGAATTAGAACTATAAAATAACTTTTTAATTTACACATAAGGACATCCATAGTGGTTATAAACAAAGAAATTTAATTGCAGATTTGGCATAGAAGATAAATTATTTAGAGCAATTGAAAAGTAAGTGATAAAACAAGCCATGTGTTCATGTATTAATGCATTTTCAAATACAGACAATCATGAGTTTTTCCACAACTCCCACTAAAGTCAAAAGGGATACTATTTTTAAGTTAACCTAGACTCAATTGTAAAACTCTATCAAATGTGATAATATAGAGATTTTTAAAGTAAAACAAAATTTCCATCTCAAAATTTTTCTATCTTAAAATTTCTGTCTCAAAATATCTAAAAGATATTTCTATCGGCTTTTATATCAAAAGCAATTGAATATGTCTCAGAGAACAATGAGCAGATTCATAATGTTGTATACTTTTAAAACTCCTTTCATTAAATTCAGGCACTTGATAGATTTCTAATAACATCTTAAAATGTTTTCAAGGTATCTTTAAGGCAAAATTTTTGAAAAAGAGAGAGAGCAATGGAACTGCAAATGAATGTGTATCTCAGAATTTTCTGGAAAAATTTTTTTGCTATCATTTCCAATCTGCTCATTAAATCCCTGAAAACTGAAAAATGTCATGACTCTTCAGAGAATTAAGATAAGAAATGACAATTTTGTACAAATAATTCAAAATATGCATACCATATTTTTCCTCCAAGTATTGGCCTGCCATTTTTTCAAAGAAATATTTTTAAAAGTTCATTAGGAAACTGGAAATTATAGCAAGTCTTTTAAGTTTTAAAATCAATGATTATGTGACAGTTATATCTTGTTATATCAAAGTTTTATATATTACTTTATAAAGTTAAACAAAAAAGCAGATAATTTTCAATTCCTATTTATGAGGAATTATCTAGCATGGGAGTTTTTAAACCACATCCATGAGGGTTGAGTAGGCATCCTCCAGTACATACATTCTATTTTATAAAAAGCAGGAATTTTCATGTGTCTTATATATTTGGTTTCCTGGTTGTATTTTATTTGAACAAAAGATACCTAATAACTATTTTATCATGGGTAAATGACACAATCAAGCTGTGTCTTGGTTTCCACATCTGCAAAAAGGGGTAATAACATCACTGGGTTGTTGTTGGAATGAATTGAGTCTATACAGGTAAAGTGTTTAACATGTTAATACACACAACAAATGTGAGTTCTCACTATATTTTAAAATTTGAAAAACTCTATTCTCTAGTGTAGTACATGAGAAAGAATATTAAAATCAAGAATTTAGAAACGAGATATATCTTTCAATATTCTGAATTTAATGACACTCGTATTTGGGTTGTTAAACACAACTGTTCTAGAACAAAAAATAGTTTATCTAAATTAAATATATATATATAATATACACACACTGGACCAGCCTCATGGCATACTAGTTAAGTTCACACACTCTGCCTTTAGTGGCATGGGGTTCACAGGTTTGGATCCCAGGCACACACCTACATGCTCCTCATCAAGCCATGCTGTGGCAGCATCCTGTATACAATAGAGGAAGATGGGCAATCTTTCTCACCAAAAATAAAAACAAAAAAAAACTCTTTAAAATGTATATGTGTGTGTATATATATATATATCTCAAAATTTTTTTGACTTTCCCACAGCTTGGGTATCATTAAAGGAATGAATTACAGCACTCTTAAATGAAGAAAAGGGAATCAAAGTAAAATATAGCATTAGTAAAGTATACGGGGCAAAACCCAGCAAGACAGGTTTTTATTCCTAATTCTTAGAGTCAGTATTACCAAGGAATATAGAGCACTTAATAAATCAGGAGGTGTGTAAAATTAATGACTCAAAAAAAGGCTTAAATCCTCAACTCATTTAAAAAATCTGTCATTAACATGAAAAATGCAAGTAAAGTGGATAGCTTGGAAGTGAAAAAGACCTTTTTGAATTACTTATTGACAAACAGAAGATAACAAAGTACTTGGCTCATATTGAAATGAATGTAAACAAGCAGGATGCATAACTTGCATTCCAGAGGAAATTAGAAAATCTGCTTACTCCGTTGAGTTGTTTTAAAAAAGCCAAGGAAAGAGGGATGATTTATTAAAATGGAACTAGGTAAAGGAGACACTAAACAACGAAGGACTTTAAAAGTGAATATAATGATGAGGGACTAATATGGTAATACCAAATCAGTACTTAAGTTTCTGATTAAAATGGCACAATTTTACAGCCCAATGGTAGCTTCTCCTAATTTTCCTCTAAAATAATAACACCCAATTAGAAAAAGACAAAAACTCACAATTTCAAAAGCTAGAACTGAGGAAAAACATAACAGTAGAGTATATGAAGCATTAAAATTTATAAGATATATAAACTAAATTTTGAAAAACTTACCCAGGCTTTACTTCGTGTAAACAAGACCATTGTAAAACAGAGAAACGCTTCTCCTCCACCCTACCTCCTCATTGTCTTTCCTCTGACTCAGAGACCCAAAGCTAGGACCTACAACCACCCTCCCCCAACAAACAACAATCAATAAACAATACTAATAAATACAACAAATTAAAATCCAGACAGGAACCACTCAATTCCACAGATACTACTTTTGAGCTTGCAAAAAAACTTTCTCTTTACATTTCTGTCTTTCATTATATGAATCTAGTGGAGGAGTATTATATTCTGGGTGCTCAGTTCCACACACTTTGTAGGAATGAATCCTAAATCAGTGCACACTGAACTACAATTCCTCTACCTCACTGTTTCTAAAACCTGATTGCACTTCAGGATTACCTTGTGAGCTTTGAGAGAAAATTCAGATGCCCATCTGATCAGACCCACAGCTAAATCGGAACCTTGGGAGTTGTCTTGTATATTTTTTATTCTTCCTTCCTTCTTTCCTTCTTCCCTCCCTCCTTCCCCCCTTTCCTCCCTTCCTTCTCTCTTTTTTCCTTTCTTTCTTTTTCAATGTACCAGGGATTCTGATGTCCAGGAACATTTGGGAGCCACTGTTCTATCTTTCCATTTTGGGTAACATATTGTATCCATGAAACATTTTGGAAGATCTTGTCTCAATAACCACTTGACGATTTCTCCTCTATACTCTATTACTCTGTAGCAGATATGATACTTACATTACTGATAAATATCTGAACACAACTAGTCAAAAACTAATATCATCATCTAACCTGTTCCTCAGCTTCTGGACGATGTTTTTCCCCTGTTCCTTTTTTGCTATTTTGGGAAATTTTACCAACCTTTCCCCATCCTTTTTACTGAAGCAGAAATGTTGGACAATCTTAACCTCTTCTTAAATTTAGAGTTCTAGTCATTCTCCCTGATAAGTCTATTATAAATCTACCAACTCCTCTTATTTCCAGGATGCTTACCTTTCACTCAATATGTCCCAACCATGGCCTAAATGCTCTCCTTGTCTCAAGTTTCCAAACTCCCTCATTTACCTAAAATCTACACCAAAGGGCTGCCAGATGATATTCCCAATATGCTGTCTTGAGTTTATCACTCTGCTATTTATTTTAAAACTCCTCATAATCTTCAGGACAAAATTCAGCCTCCTTGTTTCCTAAGATGGGAAGCAACATCAGGTTCAGGCTTTCTTCTGTCCTTATCAACACTCTAGAAATTACAAAGGCAAGAGGAAATTATGGATCAGAGGAATGAACTAAAAACCTCTGAGAAATATTTGGGAAACCTGAAAGCTGAGGTGAACTGCTGTGGGTCTCTGTATATTTCTGTTGGGAGCTACAGCCTGGGGCCAACCTTTGCTGGAGGTTTTAGAGGGAGCATGGGTTGGGCGGAAGATTTTAAGATCTGCTGTTATCTCCTCCTCCATTGTTGTGGAAGAGTTACTGTCCATCTCTGGACTGTGGAGATCCCAGTGCCAGTCAGGTGTCTCAGGTAACAAAACCCCTACTGGGGATGTGATGAAACTAGTGTGGGCAGATCACCCCCTCTCTGGGGTTCTCGTCTCCACTTTCCTCCCTCTCCAACACCTGCCACCTCCCCCAGTAGCTGGTAGATTACAAACTAAGGAAACTTCTCCTTCCTCAAGCTGTCTATTTCTAATAGTATAAGACCCTGACTTACATTGTCTGGTGGAATGACAGCCAGTGGAGCGGTCACAGCAGTTGAGCTCTTGAACACTTCCTCTCAATTCTCTTTAAGGACACCTGGAGGGTGCAGACACATTGGTCATCCCTGAAACATTATTTCTAGGGAAATAAAACATCAGAGGTCAAAAAGACTGGATGCTGGAAGAGTAAAACCAATCTAAAAGATAGAGGACACTGGAAGAAAAGATATCAACTGCAAAAGAATCAATGATACAGACAGATCAAGAATTTAAATATTATTGATATACTTAAAAAAATAAGGGAAATATTTACAATATAAAAGCAGGAAATTAAATTACTTAAATTAAATTTTAAAAATTAAATTTTTTAGGGGCTGGCCCAGTGGCATAGTGGTTAACTTTGCACACTGTGCTTCAGTGGGTTTGGATCCTGGGCACGGACCTACGCACTGCTCATCAAGCCATCCTGTGGCAGCGTCCACATACAAAATAGAGGAAGATGAGCACAGAAGTTAGCTCAGGGCCAACCTTTCTCACCAAAAAACAAAAAACAAAAAATTAAATTTTTTAAATTAAAAAAGTAATAATTGCAAATATTTGATACAAGAAGTATAATTACCACAATGTATGTAATAAATGGCAGAACAAATAAGCTGTGCAACAAATTAGATTTCAAACTAAGCCACATATCAAACAATTCTACTAGAAGAAAGAAGAAAAATGAATAAGAGTTGGAAAATGTAAGATAAAAAACTTTTTTTCCCTCTGATCCCAACATAGAATCCAAATTTTTTTTTGAACACATAGAAAGCTTTCAAAAAATAGAAATTTCATCAAGCTTTTATTGAGACACAAATGTAGTCTCAATTAATTCCAAAAAGTGAATGCCACCAGAACATTTTTCTTACCATACTGCAATAATATTAGATATTATTAAACAAAGAAGAGCTAAACATATTCTTACATATTTGGAACTAAATAAATTATTACTAAATAAACTTTAGGTTCTAAAGGAAATTCTAAAATAGGTTACCTAACACTTAGAACTAATGGGCAGTGAAAAGATTACAATGAAAATTTTGTGAAAAAAAATGAATACAGTTCTTAGATGGAATTTTATAGCTTTAAATTAATTTTTTTAGGAAACAAGAAGAGTAACAAGCAAACAAATTAAGCAAATAAGCTTAGCATTTAACTCAGGAACTTGGAAAAAGTACAAACAAAAAAGAAAATAAAGAGAATAATAAAACAAAGTGCAAAAAATCAATGAAACAGAGTACATGGTCAGCACGAAAGAAAAAAATTTTTTAAAAAAGAGCTATTATTTTTTCAAACAATCAATACAGGGAACAGACTTTTGGTGTGATGGATCAAAGGAAAAAGAGTGAAAAAAAATAAAATAGAACAAAATAGAGAATAAAAAAGTTTGAATAAGTTCAGACATGAGGAAAATGCAAAATTATTGTGTTTTAAGAGTAACTATATAAATGAAGAAAGATATTGTATAATGAAGATGCCAAATCAGTCAAATTAAATTTATTGGGAAAGTAAGTTTGAAAGGAATTTGAATAATAGTAAAAAACACCCTTGCAGTTTTTTATTACTAGGGATTGTTGAAAAAATTTTTCTTTTTTTTGAGTGAGGAAGATTGGCCTTGAGCTAACATCTGTGCCCATCTTTCTCTATTTTGTATGTGGGACGTTGCCACAGCATGGCTGATGAGTAATGAGTAGGTCCACACCCGGGATCTGAAGCAACAAACCTCAAGCCGCTGAGCAGAGAGCTCGAACTTTATTACACCACTGGGCCGGCCCCTAACAAATGTTTAAGGAACAGTTAATTTCACTTTATTCAGTTTGTTCCAGAATAAAGAAAACATTGTGAAAAAAATCAATAGTCTCCCTTATTTATAAAATAAAACACTAATTTTAAATTAGATATTAGCAAGTTTTAAATGATAAATCTTGATCAAGAAGGTTTTTCCTTGGGAAGACAAGGAGAGTTAAACTTCCAAAATTGTATCAATATAATATTCACCACATTAATATTCAAAGGCACAATTATCTCAATTGTCAAAAAAAAGTAGAAAATTCAGCACCCAAAACTGTGCAAAGTAGGGCAAGCCCTTACCTTGGTTAAAACCTCAAAACAACTGAGAACTTTGTATTTAAAGTTGAACTATGTATTTAATATTGAGAGTAAAGCAAAGATCTTCATAATTACAGCTACTGTTAAACCTAGGACTGAAGTTCTTGCCAATGTTATCAGGAAAGAAAAAGAAAAAAGTGATCAAAGATTAGAAAAGATAAAACTTTCATTAATTTCAGATGATCTGATCATATACTTAAAAATACTTTTGGAATCAACCTGTAAACTATAAGGAATAATAAGCAAAGTTAGGAAAGTTACAGTATTTAAGGTTTATTTAATAATCTTGTTAGCATCTTTTTATATAAATAATAAAACAATAAATAATGAAAGAATATATAAACATTAAGGTGCCATTCAAATAACGAGTAAAACAACAAATTCTCTATAAAGTATACAGGAATGAACTTAACCCTAAAGACACAAGCGTTATGTACGGAGCACAAAAACTTTAATACAATTCTTGGGAGATATTTCATACTCTTGGATGAGAAGACTTAATATTATAAAGATGTCAGTTATCCTCAGTCAGCCTTCTTGCCCACCCCATTCCACATCTGTCCAAGAAGCAAAATACATTCACTCCATCTCTAGGTCCCCCAAAAGATCCCCAGAACAGGATCAGCTCAAGTTCAAAATCTTTTCATCTAAATCTAAATCTCATCATCTAAACTATCTAAACCCAGTTTGGATGAGTCTCTTGTGTGTAATCCATTCTGGGGCACAATTCTTTTTAATCTGTGAACCTGTGAAACTAAAGACACAAGTTATCTGCCCCCAAAACTTCAACATACAATGGTGAAATAGATATAGGATAACAGTAATAGATATCCTGGTTTAAAAAGTGGGATAATAAAAGGTAAAAGAGTCAGCAGTCCAAAGCAGTTTTGAAATCCAGTTGAGTCAACTCCAGCTGGAGTTCTTTGATTAGGTTTCAAGGGCCGGGAGAATCCTCCTCTGTGCCTCTTAGCTCCATCCTCTTAGCTTTTCTTTTCTCCCTCTGGACTCTGGCTCCACCCTCTGCATCCTTCCTTGTTCATGAATAGTAACAACTATTTGCACCTGAGTAGTTTTATCAGCCTGCTTCCTGCCAATAGATTTTGAGAATCCAACAGCGTCACTTCATTTTGTACTCTTTCTTTCCTTTTAATTCCAAGCTGACAGTGTTTCTACTATTAAAAATTTCAAAAAATTTTGCACGTTTTTGGTAAACTTCACCATTTTAATTCATTAAACAAAAGCCACACCCACAGATCTTTTGGAGATAATCCTTTCTTTATCTTGACCTCCTGCTGACATGGCTGAGGAACAATGACCTTAACCTTCTTAGAGGTCCTCTGGGTGGATTGCGGTCTGTGAAGCACAACCTTAACCTCTTGAAAGAGCCTTGTGTAACTGCACACACTGACTTTATGATCTTTCTGAGTTTTTAGCAAAAGTTTGTAAAATCACACCTTCGTTTATTTCTCTATGCCATTTAAATCAACCCCTTGATTTTAGCATTTTGCCATATGGATAGAATGAGAATTTTTCTAAATCTTCACGTACTGATTTCCTTTTAGTTTAAGTGTGTCTTCTATTTATCTCTATTTTTCTCATATTTTACTAGGAGCAAAAAAAGAAACCAGGCTACATCTTTGACGCTTTAACTGGAAATCTCAGCTCAATATTCAAATTCATCACTTACAGGTTCTGCTTTCCACATAAACATAGACAATTTCCCTGAGCTTTCTGTTACCACAAAGCAAGGCTCCCCTGCCCTCTAGTTTCCAATCGTTGCTTCCTATCTTCCTTTTGAGCCCTTGTCAGCTGTCTCTCCCCAGATTTCTACTAACAAATAGTCAATACCCAGTGATTTAGGCTTCCTCTAAGGTGATAACAGTGTTTCTTCTTCATGCTCCCATGCCCTTCTAAACCTTCACTGGCAGTATCTTGAAAACACATATTACAACTAACAGTTTGTTCAAGATAATCTAGGGTTTTCTTATGCTCCTAAAAATTTTTCCAGCTCCCACCCACCACTCAATTCCAAAGCCTTAGTTATGTTACCAGCACATTGGGTTGTTGTTGTCCCCCAGGATAGAAATCAAGACAGACAACAAAGGGGATTAGAAAAGTAAAAGCTCATTAGCTTGTGCACAAGGGAGCTGATGCAGAAAGGAAAGAGGCCAGTGACTGGCTCCTTAGGACTCGGGATTGTGGGACTTTTTATTAGGCAAAGGCTGGAGAGGAGTGTCTGGTCATGCCATGTAGAGCCGGGGTTTTTCTTGCACTTGCTCTGTTCCTCAATATGCCACCACATGCATTGCATGAATCATTAGCATGCTAGCTCTCCACCCCTGGGTGTGAGTTTTACTATGGTAATGGAGCTAGGGTCACCTCGGACAACTCGTGTGTGCTAGGGTGCATGCCTAAGCCTGGGAAAGTCCCGAGGCTGTGGAACATGGATCTTGGTGGTCTCTATCTGACTCTAGCTTGCTGATTGGTTAGAGACCTTATCTTATTAGGCCAGGGGCATTGTGCACGACCCTGTCTCAGGCTCGTTCCTGTCTCAGTTACATATGCAAAATCCCCTTTTCCAATATAAGAGAAACTTGAGAGGGATATCTCACCATATTCACATTTTCTGCCCAGTAGGTAATATAAAGATGAGGGACATTGAGGTCATCTTAGAATTCTGCCTCCTACAACTCCCAAAAAGGTAATAATTAAAACCCACAGTCTTCCACCTAACTTCTCCCAGCATTATTTCTTTCTATAAACTATTTATATTGTTTTTTCTTGATTTATCAATGTTAAAAGTTAAAGATTATTTTCTCATTTCACTAGAATCAGTTTTAACTGTCTTAACTCTCCCCAACCTATCCTTTCCCATTTAACTTTACATATGTAAATATAGTTCACTATAAATTCAAGTATTTTAATATAATTATATTAATATCTTCCCCACACCAGAGTTTTTAAAATGCTTTGCTATTTTCTTGCCCTTAATTTTCATTATTATATCCTAATTTTTTTCCAAGCATTTTAATGTATAAGATAGTCTATTGAGTAATCATCCTTTCCAGGAAATTCCTGCTCCAATATGGCTCACTGATCTCTAGGCTGCCTCTGATGTGAAGACAACTTCCCTTCAATACTTTCCTAATCCATTACATTTTCTTCCTAGATTACATATTTTCACTTTGCTAGAGCACATCCTAAGAAAGCATGAATGGGAAATAAATATTCCTAGTCTTCACATTTATGAAAATGCCTTAATTATGTCCTCAAAATTCACTTACACTTTTTCTAGGTGTAGAAATTTAGGGTAAAAATCACGGCCCCTCAGAATCAGAAGTTTTCTTTTGTTGTCTTCTAATATCCAGTGCTACTGTTGCCCAATCTGATACTATTCGACCCTTGTTTTATTGTAGTTGACCTATGGAAGCTTTTGTGTCCATTCATTATTTCTGGTGTGATATCTCTTAGTGGTTTTGTTATTCTTTCCTTGTGCTGAGCACTCTAGGAACTGTTAATCACCTCTGCTATAATACAAAGGAAGCAAGTGTTTAGCTGGCCTAAGCTATTAGTAACAAAGAGTCTACATTCATATCTTAATTGAGCACTTAGTACGTCTTTATTCAAGAGCGCTGGGTGCTTAAATGGAGGCAAATGAGTTGGTTCATGAAATAAAAATCTAGAAATTAAAAATGCCTGGAATCTTCCAATTGTAAAGACATCATTTAAGGATTCATTTACAGAGCAGAATTGACACAAAAAAGTGACACCTTATCCCAGACTACAAAGAAAAATATATTGCATTTAGTAGAGAATTCTTGGTGAATTCCTTTAGTTTCTAAAAAGTTAAATTTGTGGAAAAAAATGAATGAAATTCACAGATACTGGAGAAATATAATGAAGGAATAAGTGGAGTTGATTTATTAGGAAGGACTAGGAAATCTAAATATAGAGAGCTTGGCTAAGACATTGCTAAGGAGATACTAAGAGGTGCATTGAGCTGCAGCTGAACTAATGTAGGAATTGTAAGAAATAAGAGCAATTGCTTGGGCCTATTACAAAGAATTATAATTAGTTTTAATGGAATTGAATAAAATTTTAATTTAAGACAATTTGTGATACAATGCATTGTAGGACTTGTAACCATTAAGGAATTTTAAATGATAACTGCTTCATTAATAAAGTGTTAGTATCCATCTCGATTCAAGTCCTTTCAAGTAAACATGATAAAAATGACCATCATGAAAGCATGCCATTTATTCCTTCCAACTTTCATCAAGCTATGAATTTACATGGTGTGTGTGTTGGGGGAAAGTGGGGACACAGGAGGTTGATGGGGGAGGGCTTACTTTTATTTACTCTACAAAGTACATCAGTCCTCTTTCTTCATTCAAGCAGACCTTACATCCACATTTATAGAGTTTTCTCTAGTCAATTAGAATGCAGTTTCTGGAAATCATTGCAGTGGCATCATAAATTTCTACTTTAAAAAATTAAACTCCGTGATTCTTAGCAGGCCCGTGAAGTCACAAAAACAGCTTAAACCAATACAATACAAAAAAATGATGAAATCCAGGCAAAATGTATTAGGTCCCAAAGGACAAAATAAGTTTCACTTTGTTATGTGAGCCACTCACTGAACAAAGAGTTTTTTATAAGAATTTCTTTTATGTCCTTTCCATTTTGTTAACAAATACATATCAATTGAATAACCAGATATTCTAAAGTACAGATGGTGTCTTGAGAAGAAAATTGGATCCCCTTTAAGACAGACGATTCATTCATTCAGCAAATATATATTGAATGTCTACTGTATGCCATGATCTTCTCTGGGCCCTCTAGTGGAGGAGACAGAGAATGATCCACGGACCAGTGAAGAAAGATGCCTGCAGATGGCATAGTGTTTTGACAGAAACAAAATAGGATGATGTGACAGCAGGTTGGGAGAGAAGGGGCTTTAGACTCTAAAGTTTAGAGTGTTCGAGAAAGGTTTCTCTGACTTTACAAGGAAATACCTGAATCTTGACTTATTTGTTCTCAGGTAGAGACCTATTATCTAATCTCTTGTAAAGACATTCTAATGCACACGTTTCACAATTATACATCTGTTATCATGTATTTTCTTATAGTGCTTAATTAGTTGAAAAACAATTAATAATTTTTCTATAATTAGTAACATGATTCTTAATATACTTTAAAGACCTGATTTAAGATCAAATATTGACTGAATAATATCTATTATATTAGGCCCATTTATAGGTGAAAAAACTGAGATTTGGTTTCACAACTTGATTGCAGCCATCTAACTAGTATGTCGTTCAGCTCCTATTGAACCCAGGTCAGTCTGTCTACAATGGCCATGTTCTACCCACGGAGTTCTACTTTATTTTACTTTTCAGCGTGAACTATAGCATTGGATTTTAGTTTGAACTTGGTTGTCATTTACACTGATTCAGTGTCCTTCAGGAAAAAAATGTCAAAAGATGTTATGGGTGATATTCAAGAAGTCAGATTTTGAATTCAAAGCAATTTTTTTAAGCAATGTTGAAATGTTTGTACCAGTGTTTGAATTAAAATATGCAGTACAGTAATACACAGGAAATTGAATTATAATGTTTATATACATTTTGATTTTTTTAATGACTCTGGGAGAAGAGAATGAGCTGGGATCAGTTTATAAAAGAGTTTAGGAAAGCTACGGAAAGGGAAATTTATTGATACAATTGAGTGGCTTGGCAATATTTGTGCCTCCCATTGAATCATGGGAAAACAAATCCTTATGAGTTCTGCGTTGGACACGTAGAAGCCAAGGAAAACCACGAGAGCACTGTTTACTTGGAATATAGGAAATCATAAAAGCCGTAGCAACTATTTGCCCCAAAAGATGAGATGAACATTAGGGCAAACTTTTATTATCTAAATAAAGTAAACTGGGGCCAAAGCATTTTACTGGCTTTTTGTGTAAGATTCAATCTATTGGAAATTAACCTTCTAAGTATTCAGTTTTGTTTTAAAGCTAGAGGTAGATAGATAGATGACAGACAGATAGATAGATACACAGATAGATACATAGATATTAGATATAACTACATATATAGTAACTGTATGTCATATATGTAATTGCTTTCTACTAATTAATCTTACTAATTACATATGCAACAAGTGATTATTAAATACAAATGTTAATTTATTCTAAATGAGTAAACCATTATTAGCATTGTGTTAATTGCCATTGTGTTAATTGGCATTATGTTAATTGGCATTAATGCAGTGATGATGTCAAATTTAATAGCTTTATTAATTAGGATCTAAACACTCTTGATAATTTAAGATGCACTTGTCAAAAACACCCTTTGCTTCTAAGAAATGGATTGGCAAGTTATTTCACAAAGAAAAACTGATTTTTTTCCAGAAATGAAATGCTTGAAATACATAAAAATATTTACCATGTGAGTTGCCTCTACAGATCATTTGAGAGAAAACATTCATGGTGAGGCACTGACCTGATCGTACCAATATGTGGGCCTCACACAACCCATACTTAGATGTGAAGGAAACGTGTTCTTCCAGAGTCCATTACACCTTTAATACTACACTGGAGTTCTGCATAATTGTTTACACAAATGCAAAGCTTGTGACAACGATATAAGGAATTTGGGGGGCGAGATGACATGATATCTTGAAATGGTAAAATATAAACAGGACTAATGAAAATGAAGACAAATTACAAAATTTAAGGAAATACATTCCAATAACATTTGTGTTAAAGTTTAAATTAAGCTATCTTTTTAAAAACAATTCTATCCTCCCAATTGATTAATTCATCAAGAAACCCTTTCTTCTTTAACTATCCTGTGGAGAAAGGCAGGCTTCTGAAGTTCTTTGTGTGTTTGAAATAATCACAGTAATTTCATCCTATTCCCAGAATAGAGAAACTATTTACAGTCTTTCTCCATTTTCTAAACTCTTGACAAACAAAAATTCTTGTCCTGTCTGGAACCTCTCTTCATGAGAGGACTGTTTTTTACCCGACATCAGGGAAAAGATTGTGATCAGGCCAAATCACAAAAAGCTGTTCTGTATTCAAAAACTGAGGAGACCGTTTCCCTTCAGTTCAAGAGCAAACTGGAAATAAGTAATGCAACAGATATAAAATACATGAATATGAGTGAGTGGATGTAGCTACACTGTACCTTCCAGATTTATCATGGTGACTCACCCAAAGTTCAGTGGTCAATGCAACCCATAGAGGCTGAGGAAACCAACAGGTCAAAACAGCAAAGAAATAACTTTTTATGTTTTAGTGTTGGGAAAATAAATCTCAGCACTTAATACTCAATTTACTTTCATGTTTTCTTGTTCTTTCCTCTTTTCTTTTTTACTGTGTCACCAAGCCTAGAAGAGGGTACTCCCATCATTTTCTAAACTCTTTAGTACTATTTCCAGAACAAATCTCCAACCTTTTATTTTAAAAACACTGTATCTGTGTGGTTCATATTATTACGTGTCATTATTTTTGATAGTTTAAAGTTATCAAACTCCAAATCAATCTCTTAATATAGTCCAGATTTTAGAACTTTCTTCGTGGTCACTTTCCTCCCTGGAGTTTCATGTTACTGATTCATTCAATGATATAATCTAGCAGATCCTTGATTTCTTCATTGTCAATGAACTTACCACTTCAACCACCCAAATGCCATAATTGTTTTGAATTCATACAAATACTAAAATATTCTCTGTGCCTCTTTGAACATAGCTTTCTCTCTTTTAACCTATCACATTTCTGGGAATAATCCCTTTTCCCCCAATCTATCAGTGTCCTTCTTGTTTTGTTTCTTTTCCTATATTGTGTAGATCCCGCCCTCCATCAGCGTAAATAAATATATGATGTGAAATAAATAATCATAAATAACAATAATAAAAATAAAATCAGTTAACATTAACTGAGCTATGACCTGTGCCAGCTCTATTTAGTGCCCTTTCCCCCATCATTGACATGTCTGTGTGACTTATTTAGGCCAGTGGAATGTAAGGCTGCAAGGAGTGCCACGTCCTAGTAAAATCTTTTTTAGAGGTATTGCAAATTTCTGCTTGGGCCCTAGACATTCTGCTTTTTGGGAACATATCTCAGATAGTGGTCATTTCTTCAGCCTGGATTCTGGACAGAAAAACCACCTGGAAGAGACCTGAAGCTAACCTCAGTCTAGATTCAAGCCCAGTGGAGCCTGGCCAAGATGAGCAGATCCAAGTGGAGCAGAGTGCTAGGCAACCTGCAGGTCCATGGCAAGTGTGTGTGATTTTAAGCCACTGAGAACTGGAGTTGTTACCAGAGCAAAGTTGATCGTAATCTCCCGGTACTGTGTTATCTACATTTCACAGATGAAGAAACTAACACTTAAAGAGGGTAAATAATTTATCGAAACTACAAAGCTATTAAATGCTAAGATTTAAATCCAGAACCTGATTTCTTAGCCTCTGAGCTCTATTGTCCTCTGATATACACAGTCAACTTCCTGGTGGAGATAGAAAGTTTCTGATACTCTCATACATATTTGATTTTTACATAGAGATCCACGATTAGGCTGCTGAATATTTCAAGAGAAAATTACCAAACTCTTCAGATAGGTTGTGCTACACATTCATAGTTTCTAGTTTATTTTGTGCCTTCAGTTTTGATAATTTTTCTATGCATTCCTCATTAACGACCATTTTCTGCAGAAGTTTTCCCTAATCTTTCACAGGTTCCTCAATTTTCTAATCTCACCAACATCTCAATATATGCTTGCAATGCTTTGTCTTATGTGATACCTCTTCATGATTTGCTACTACTGACCACTGCTCCCTTACTGTAAACTCTGTTCTTCACTGGCTTCCGCGAAAGCATTCTAGTCTGATTTCCTGTTTTCTGAATGTTCAGCTCTTTATCAGTTTTCCCTTTTCATATGAATATTGCCTTTGATGGAGTTCAGGCTAAGCTACAGTAACACAGAGACCCGAATACATTGGCTCAAGCAAGCTGGAAGTTTGTTTCTTCCTCATAGAATGATCTAGAGGTTAGTGGTGGTCCAGAGTGGATAAGTAGGTCTCCCAAAAGGATATTCAGCGACTCAGTTTTGTTTCATCTTCTTGTTTTAAAATATCCCATGGATGTTTTTTGTCTGAATCACTCACCATTATTTCCACATTCCAGCTAGTGGGAAGGGATGAATATAAAAGGGCAAGGAAATTTCATTTTAATGAAGCAATGCGGAAATTGCACGTATCCTTTTTACTTATGGTCCAGTGGTCATAATTTAGTAATGTGTACATACCTAGCTGCAAAGGAGATTGAGAAATGTAGTTGTTATCTGGGTAGATAAGTGCCTTGCTGAAACTTATTGTGAGCGATTCTGTCATTGGAAAGGAGAGAATGAATATTGGAGGATAGTTGGCAATGTCTTCCAGAACTGGTCTTAAAATTTCACTTTTGTCCATTTATGACCTTACTTTACGTATTTTCCTGTGACCTCGTCTACAATCGTAGCTTACATAACTTATGTAAGTTAAGTAATATAACATCCTCCATCTCCAGGTCTAATCTCTCTCATGATTTCCGTAATTTAATACACAGTGATTTGTTCCTTTCATCATGTCCAAAATTAAGTTGGGGATGCTAAAAATAGGTTATAATCATGGGAGATTTTCCAGAGACTCTACTCAAATGCTCTACAGAAGCACACACTATTTTTAAAATGTATCCCTTCAGAATACTATAATGTCAATCATACCTAATTTTAAAAAGTCAACAATAACTTGCAGATGATCAAGTTCATATTACAGAAAGAGAACTCTGTGATCAGTCTAAAGAAAGAATTTGTGTTAGAGAGACTAGAGCCAGAGAAATTAGCTGAACAGTTATGACAATTTCACTGAGAAACAATGAGGGTGTGAAATTATCATTGCATCAGTTAGGAATGTGTAAGCACTGAAAAAGTCAGGAATAAACAAGGAAAACCTCAAAGATCTTGATGAAAGATTCAGTCACACTGTGAGAAAGAAGGAGCCAATGACTTCTTAGATTCTAATTGAGGAAACTGAGTAATGTGGATGGAGAGAAGTTTGGATGGGGAACAGGATATACTAATAATGTTACCCTTAGCGGGAATACTATTTGGTCCTTGCTATCCCTGTTATTGACTTGACTTAAAAAGAAAAGGCTGATGGCCGGCAAAAACATTTAACATAACTATGAAGCCAGTGATACCTCATGAGGCAGATGATAAAATATCTCAACTTTCATTCCAAGAAACATTTTTTGAAACTTCATCTTTGAGAGCAGCATTTTACGAATCTTCCTCATTTCCTTTAAATTTTCACACTCTAAAAGTCCATATTATCACTGGTGGTGGTGAGGATGTGGAATGTTGCCATGAGAAAAATAATATTCTGCTCACTACCACTGATGTTTAATTAAAAGTATTATCTTTGTACGCTTTCCTCTGTCTTTTCCAAGTACATGTCTTGGATCATCATTGAAGTCCACATTAATTACATGAGATAAATGAAAAATTGAATTTTATTTTTTAGATTCCACATATAAGTGAGATCATTCTAAAGTTACTAAGAGAGTAGATCTTAAAAGTTCTCATTACAAGAAAAAAATTGTAACTATGTGTGGTGAGGGATGCTAGCTAGACATATTCTGGTGATCATTTTACAATATATACATATATTGAATCTTTGTGTTGTACACCTGAAACTAATATATGTTTTATGTCAGTTATAGCTCAATCATTTTATAGAGTATGAAAAAGAGATTGATTCCATATATATAGCCCAATGCTGTCTTTTAAAAATGACTCTACAGACGATTTTGTAGAAAACTTAACGTTACTGAAGTTGTATTGCTGCACTTGGATTCCAGGAACTTAGGGTATGCCAAGTCCCGTCACTGCCCCAGTGTTGGAGGAAATGCCCACACACCTGTTCTGGCTTCTAGAAGACTACTAATTGCCTGTCCTGCAGCTCCCAGATGCAAGTTAATTGGAAGCCCAACGTTAGGGTAGCAGCTGGAAAAATCGAGATCTTAGATATGAAGACTAGCCCCTATCAGGGAGAAACTGGGTGCTGGGTGTTTTTGCCTACCAACTCTGTGCTGAGCCAGGGGGAACAGCTGCTGGAAGTGCTTGTGTGGTCATATAGAACTGCCACTTTGTTCTCTGTGGTCCCAGAAGACTAAAAAGTGTCAAGCCCCATCACCTCCCAGAGCTAGGTGATATAGGAGCCAGTTCCTCGCATGGCATCATAGAAGTCAAGGGGCTAGATGTGTGGACAAACTCCTTTCTGGGAGAAGCTAGAGATTTGGTTTTATCACTGGGGTGAACTCGTGGAGAGAAGGCTCAAGAAGTTCCTACACATCTGTTCAAGCTCCTGGACGACTCCTAATCATATGCTCTGTCAGCTTCCTGACGCTGGCTGATTAGAAGCCTGACCCTCCAGCAACAGCTGGGAAAGTATGCAGACAAACTCCTTCCAGGAAGAAACCGGGGAGCTTGTGTTTTTGCCTGTTCCTTCTGCACAGAACCTGGGAGGATAGTCGTGAGAAGTGCTTGTGCACCTGTTTAAAAACTGCCTCTGTGTTTAATGTGGTCCTGGGGGACTCACAAATGCAGACCTTGTTGGCTTTCAGAGCTAGATGATTTGGGAGCCTATCCCTTGTGTGGCAGCTTTAGAGGTTGGGGCACTAGATGTGTGGACAAGCTTCTTCCAGGGAGAAGCTGCAGACTTGGTTTTATTGTTGGAAGGACCCTGGGGAGAAGGCAAGGGAAGTGTCCACATGCTCTTTCAGGCTCCCAGGAGGATGCCAGGCAGCTCCCAGTTGCAGGCTGATTAGAAGCCTGACCCTCGGGCAGAACCCGGGAAAGTATGCCAGTCCAGGCTCTTCCAGGGGGAAAACAAGAGCTAGACATTTTTGCCTGCTTCCTGTGTGCTGACCCTGGGGGGTAAGCATGGGAAGTGCCTACTGCCAGGTTTAAAAACTGCTTTTTTGTTTAATGTGGTCCTGGGGGCTTGTGAATGCCATGCCCCCTTGTTTCTCTGAGCTAGGTGATTTCGGAGCCAGTCCCTCAGATGGTAGCCATAAAGGTTGGGGTGCTAGGTGTGTGGTCCAAACACACCTCAGAAACCATGTGAGCTCCTCAAGGAACTGTGAAAGGTTCTTCCTCAAGGAGAAGCTGCGAATTGGGGATTTCCTCCCAATTATAAGGAGCTGTGTCAGGAGGGCTGTTTGTCGTGCATATGTCTCAGCTTTTCCCACCCATTTCAAAGTGGTTATTTTCTCAATTGCCTGATATGTAGGAGTCACTCAACTAATTTCTGGTTTTCTTTTAGAGGGAACAGATCTATGAGTAGTTGTATATTTGTTGAGTCTGTGGGAGGAGGGAAAGTCAGGAGCCTCTTATTCCAACATCTTGATGACGTCACTCTAGAATACACTGTGGATATTATTTTGAACAAAATGCTATCTGTTAGATCAATTAGTAATATGAAAAGTAGAAAGTTTTATTTTATTTTACCTTCTCTTCGTCCTTCTTTGATGCTCTTCCTTTCTTTATGTAAATCTAAGTTGGTGACCTATATTATTTTCCTTCCCTCTAAAGAACTGCTTTTAACATTTCTTACAAGGTAGGTCTAGTGGCAACAATTTTTGCTTGTCTAAGAACATTTTTATTTCTCCTTCATTTTTGAAGGATAATTTCAAGGGTACAGAATTTTAAGTTGATGGGTTTTTTTCTACTAACATTTTAAACATTTTGCCTGCCCCCCTTTTGCTTGCCTGTTTCTGAGGAGAAGTCAAATGTAATTCTTATCTTTATTCCTTTACAGGTAAAGTGATTTTTTTTCTTCTGATTTTCTTCAGGATTTTTTCTTTATCTTTAATTTTCTGTAGTTTGTGTAATTTTTTGGTATTTTTCCTGCTTGGTGTTCTTTGAGCTTCCTGGATCTGTGGTTTGGTGTCTGACACTAATTTGGAGGAATTCTTAGTCAATATTGTTTCAAATATTTCTTCTGTTCTGTTCTCTCTTTCTTCTCTGTCTGGTATTCCCATTATGTATATGTTACATATTTTGTATTTGTCACACAGTCGTTGGATATCCTGTTATTTTTTTTCTCCACTCTTTGTTCTCTTTGCTTTTCAGTTTCAGTGATTTTTGTTGAGAAGTCCTCTAGCTCAGGCATTTTTTTCCTCAGTCATGTCCAGTCTATCAATGATGCAATCAAAGACATTCTTCATTTCTGTTACAATTATTGATCTATAGCATTCTCTTTGGTTCTTTCTTAGGATTTCTTTCTCCCTGCTTATACTGCCCATTTGTTCTTGCATACTATCTACTTTATCCATTATAGCCCTTAGCATATTAATTAGTACGTTCTAAATTCCCAGTCTGATAATTGCAACATTGCTGCCATGTCTGGTTCTGATGCTTGCTCTGTCTCTTCAAATTGTTTTTCGCCTTTTTGTATGCCTTGTAATTTTTCCTGAGAGCTGGATGTGATCTACTCAGTCAAAGGAACTGCTGTGAATAGGCCTCTCGTAATGTGGTGGTGAGTTGTAGGGGGAGGGGAAGCATCCCATTGTCTTATGATTCGTTGTCAGTCTTTTAGTGAACCTTTGCCTCTGGACTGTGAACTTCACAAGTGTTTCTCAGTTTTTTCTCCCCCTTTAGATGGGACAGGATGGCTAGAGTGGGCTGGAGTTGGTTATTACCCTTTTCTCATGCGGAAGCTACAGCTGATGGAGTTGGGAAGTTTCCTTCCCCCAGATCAGGTAGGCTCTGATAATGTGCAACAGGTTAGGCTCTATTCACTAATTTCTTTTGAGGGCAGGCCTTGTTAAGAAGAACAGAGTGTTCCTATGTTTTTCAAAATGATTCCTTTTCTCTTCCCCTGCTGGAAGCATAAGGAGATTTTTCTCCCATATTTATTGCAAGAACCTGGTCGAGCTCCTGGAGGTAAAACTCATAAAAGTGCACGGGGCCTCGTATGACTGTGCCCCCTTGTAGTTTTTAACTCAGACTTGTCCACACTGAGCCTCAAGCAATTCATCAGTTACAGTTCAGGTTTTCCTACCCTGGCACTGGTTCCTGCAGCAGCTACTGCTGGCGAGTTTCTGCTCTAGTAAACCTGTCTTGGGGGCAATAGTTTTTCCTATGTCTTCATCTCTTTTATGGATCCAAGAAAAGTTGATTTTTCAGTCTGTTCAGCTTTTTACTTGTTGTTCGGACAGAGTGGTAACTTCCAAGCTCTTTACATGTGGAACTAGAAACTGGAAGCCACCTTGAGACTTTGCAAAATTATTAATATGCTACATAACCTGAAATAAAAGTCATATTCTTCAATTTTGCTAGATACTCATTTTGCCATTTTGTTCGATTGGGCGTCAGGCAAAATTTTACACATATTTAATTTCTGGATTAAAAATAAATATAAACATTATTTAAACTCCTAAAATAAAATTTTTGATCATATTCTAGAAAAGAATTATACAAAAGAAAAAAAACCAAGAAATTATCATTCAAATTTTCAGTCACTGTGCTGGTTAATATTGAGTGGCACTAGAAAAATTGAGTGCCAGATTCTATTTGTTTTTGTGAAGAGAATTAAGGACACTATTGAATGATTAAATATTTGATCATTTAGACATCACTATTAGTCACCATTTTTATTTAAAAAAGAGACGTAACATATCAATGCAAACATAAGACCTAAATGCTTACGGTGGAAATATTGTTTAATTAGTCGTGCTTTGGTGATTTTACTTTTTATTTTTTCTTCCTGCCTTTAAATACAGTAAAAAATATGGACTCAAGCAAAATAGTTTCTTAAACTCAGAAATTGACTTGGAAAATAATTTATACAATTTCATTCTTAATAAGCTGCTGGAAATGTACGTGTTCATGTGTCCCCAAGATTTTTATATTTTATATTTTATTGGTATTCAGCAGACTTTTTAAAACAAGCATTGAGATAAATGAGAGCAGAAAAGAAAGTATATGGATGTTTCTTTAAAACTTCATATTTTATAATTATTACCTATCGTACATATTGTCCCACAATATTATATATATGATAGGCTCATTAGTTTTTAGACTAGACATTTCAACTATCAGTCCACACATCATATCATAAGGTTGAACTAAGTCAAAATTCCATGCTGGAATTTTATTAGTTTCCCCATGGCTTTCAAAGATCAAGGAAATTTTCAAATTTTATCTAAGGATTCAATATTAACCTTTATGCCACATAAAACTGCAGGCCTGTTGAGGATCTGTGGCTGACAGTCACAGAGGCTAATGATTGGTGAACTGACGCTTTGCTGGCACAGTTTCCCAGGAGTTGTGACATTCTCAGACTAACATTAAAAAGGTAAAATTGCATTTTGTTATGCCTAAAGGAAAAAAAAAGGATCTTTGTACATTTTGTGGTTGACCTTGCTCCCATTGGGATTCACAGGTGTTCTGCTCTGCATTGAGAGAAAAAAGATATAAGTACATTGATTTTTCACAGGCTTCTTAATATAGGATGTACTATTTTCTGGCTTGTACTATTAAAGTGTATATTTTATTAGTTTATTATATACTACAATAATTAATCATTAATTGAAAATTACTTAATAATATGTTCCATAACTATTATATCTGGATTTTATTCTGTAACATAAAAGGGATGTAGGGAATTATTTTTTGGTTAAAAGTTTACCAAAGTCTGTAAATATTTCTTTGTTAACCCAACATAATTTTGACCTTATTTGGAATCCATTTTGGGGTATCAGCAGGACTCGACATCTACCGAAATTGAAGTGTTTTTCTCTTTCACTTTTTGATTTTCACAACTTTGCTGTTAGCACTAATCTCATTGAAGCTATTTTTGATGGAGAAGCTGGCATTACATCTATATTTAGTTTTCCCATATTAAAATATAGAAGACTGAAATAGGGGAAAATACCTGGAAGGAAAAAAAAAGTTCTATCTCCATTTCCTGGAATACCAGGAAAATTAAAATAAATAAAATAAAATGGTTTAATTTTCCGTAGAGAGCTAGAAAATTTCCCCATCAAACTCATTTTGAGCATTTGACAAATAGTCTCTGATTTTACAGAAGGAGAAAAATAATGTTTATGGTACAGTTTGCCCACATTCTAATATATATCTACTAACTATTTGGATATATCCATTCAAAATAGCCCTTCATATATATAAATCTAAACATTACTTATCAAGAATGGCGGATTAAATGAACAGCTGATGACAAATGCAGACCGTATCCTTCTTTGCCCCTGTCGTTGAATGAGTCTGGTGTGTACACGTAGGGAGGGCATTGAAGTCAGAGGGCCCTGACTCCAAACCTGTCTGTCACTAGGCTGTGTGGCCTTCAACAGATTTCTCATGATTTCTGAGGATCAATATTCTTATCTCTAAGATGAAGATACTATTCACCTTTTAAGGCTGCTGATTTAATGAGATAGCATATGAAGAGCTCTTAGAAAAGTTGTAGGCATTTGATCAGCATTCAGTTAATGATAATGATAACGAGAGTAAATTATTTCAGCAAAAATTGAGTCTCAATCAAATATTTACTGCAATGTTCCTAGACATTGTATTAATACATATAAAATGTGCAGCTAAATGGAAAATAAATTAAAAGGAAATTGAGAATATGAATCCTAAAGACAGATCTGTTCGTTAAAATGAAACTTTTTCCTTCATCTGGTTATTTTACTTTAAGATACATGATTTAAATATAACAGGGAGTTCACAGCTATTGGTCCCAAGGTTTCCTGATAGTAATTCATTCCAGTTTTCACCAAATGATATTATCTAGA
The DNA here is from genome assembly GCA_031878705.1 of Tapirus indicus. NCBI lineage: Eukaryota > Metazoa > Chordata > Mammalia > Perissodactyla > Tapiridae > Tapirus > Tapirus indicus. The sequence continues at coordinate 39,904,390 of CM062930.1, read as the reverse complement.
CAAATTTACAAAACACTCGTGATAACCACCCTTTTGATTTTGTGTACAGTCAAATCTTAGCCCAGTCTTACTTTTCATTTTTAATATTAATGAACACAATTAATTGCATTCTATTTTATAGACTAACTTCTTTATATTTATTGCTCTTTAACATTTCCAGTAACTCTGGGGAAAGTACCATTTCTTTAACAATTTTACAGATGATGATGCTAAAGCACAGAGACATTGAGGAACTTTTATGGGACCACAGAAAGCCAGAAAGTGACTAAGCTCAGATTTGAACCAAGGCATTTTCTCTCTAGAGCTCTTGATCTTAACCGTCACACCATATTAACTGAAGGGCACAAATGAAGTTAAAGTGAGAAAATTTTATGGTATTGCGCTTTATTTAATAATTTTTAGAATTTTATTTTAGGTTAAACAAAATGAAATGTTTCTAAAAAACACAAGAGATTATATTTTAACTGTGATACTTTTATGTAACATGGACTGTAGCTTCCCAAAGTTTATTTTAGAAGTATATTTAAATGATATTTTCTTGAAAAAAGATTAATTTTAAATAACAGGGCTTACATTATATCACAATAATTGAATTATCAGTTAGTCAATACTCTCAAACATACTATCTCTATTATTATAGTTTTGAAAATATGTGGTGTGATGGTATAACTTTATCTTTTTAATGTATTTTTTGTTCACTTGCCAATTTTTTTTTGAGGAAGATTGGCTGATGCTAACATCCGTGGCAAATCTTCCTCTTTTTTCTCCCCCAAAGCTCCAATACATAGTTGTGTACCATAGTCGTAGAGTCGTAGCTCTTCTGTGTGGGATGATACCTCAGTATGGCTTGATGAGCGGTGGGTAGGTCCATGCCCAGGGTCCGAACCAGTGAAACCCAGGCTGCCAAAGCTGAACATGTGAACTTAACTGCTATGTCACTGGGCCGTCCCCCACTTACCAATTTTTTATTTGTGAAATTAGAGAGTGGCATGAACCCTTGAATGATATTTGGCCAAAATAACATCTAACATTTTGTGCAAATTAATTATATCAAAGCTGCATTATCTTTAAATAATTGTTAATTTGTCATATTCTCAATAATGTAATACCTCCATATTTGCATTAAAAATATATGATGGAAGTTGAACATAAAGTTTGATTTCTTTAATTCTCACATTATCTATTTTAAAATTAATTTGCTTTTTGCTTGCTTGGCACTTTCTTCTAAAATTGGAGAAAGTCCTGTGCCTTAGAAAGGCGCTTGGACAGGGTAGTACAAATGACCTTATGCAAATTATCTCAAAGTCTGATCTAAGTTCAGGCTTCTACTAAGTCCTTTCTTTATAGACCGTAAAGTATCACTATTTTTTCCCACTATAATACTTAACAATACTCATTATAATTGCCAATTTATTATTTACAGTCAGAATAGTTACTGACCACTCTTTATCTTATTTGTACTGTTGTCTAACACTAATCAAATATTCGTATTCTATGCTTTTATGCTGTCAAGTATAAATTCCCTTACTATTTGTTTCCCTCTATAAAAAATTTTCATAACTAGCTGCTCATTAATTTGTTCCTCAGTAAAACTTATTGAGAACATCATATATGTTAGGCACAGTTAAAGGCTCTGAAAAAAATAATAACATAATTAAATATTAGTTTTCATTAATGAACATTCAGTCATATCATACTAGAAGAACTGAGGACGAAGCGAAGATTAAAATATGAGAAAAGCTACAACTCATCCTACTCAACTAATTACAAAAGATTTCTGACTGCCTGGAGATGGGTTGGGTGGGAGGAAGGAGGGATTACAAAGGAAAAGTTTCGGTGTGATGTGTATTTCACGATCTTGATTGTGATGAAGCATTCGTGAGTGTAGGCAAATGTAAAGCTTATTCAATTGTACCCTTAAAAAGGCTCGTTATATACCTACTGTGAGAATAATCAGTCCTTCAAGTATATATAAAACTTATTTAAGGCAATACAGAACATACAGATAAAAATTACAATTTATTACTGTTCAGGAAGAAAGCACTGTTGGCTGAGATTTTCAGAGATAATTCTATGAGGATACTGGAAATTGAAATCTCTCTTGAAGGATGGGTAAGGTGCAGAGAGATGAAGGGACAAGAAGACAGTGCATATAAATATACAGAATCGTGGTTCTCAACCTTAGTGAACATGAAAACCACCTGGGAAACTTATTAACAAATCATATATTTGTGCTGCCATTCAGACAATCCTGTTTAGATCCGAGGTAGGCCTATGGTTTTGCATTCAAACACACACACAAAGCAATTATGTTGACCCTTGATTATCTTGATAAAGTTGATCCTTGAACCACAAGCCTGTGGGCTAATCAGGGATGGATTCTGAAGTCAGGCTTGCACTGAACTGAACATGTAATGATCAGAATTGATTCACTGTAACTTTTAAATAGCCACATGTATAAATCTTCAAGGAAAATGTAGTGATTGAAGTTTGATTTTGAATTTTAAAATCTGTTTGGGCACTAAACAATATCTAGTCCAATCTTGACTTTTTCAACTATGATGCTAGAAGAGGGTGTGAAAAGTAATTATTTTAGTTATGCATTATCATTTGATGTTTATAAAAGTCTTCATTAAATACTTCATTTGCTCTTTAAAAAGGTTATTTTTTTCCTAGAAAAGAAAAAAAAATCTTTCCTCTTTCTTGTTCTGTGAACAAGATGCAAATCTTTGAAAACGTGTTTTCTAATCAGATTTTTATAAAGAGATATCCTCCATTGCCCAGTTTTACTGGGCAGTTCAGAGTCAATTGTAATCCCTTCTAAAGGAAAATAAAGTAGCAATCACATCTGCTTTAAGAAAGTAAACAAATGAATTTCATTTCGTTTTGGGTTGACTTTTTTCACAAAAAATCCTGATTTATGCGACTGTCAGGTTTGAATGCATATAACACAACTTTCTCAGATTGAATCCAATTGATTTTCTATAACAATGTCAAGCATTCAATATATCACAGGAGCAGTGAGACTGTAATAAATAACCCTTTCAAAAAGAAAGTGATTCTTTTCTCCTTAAACACATAGGTAAATATTGTTTGTTTTTGCTCTTTCTATCTATAGAAGCTAAAGTATTCTGAGTCTTCAGTTTTAGAATGTCCTTAATCCCTAACCATTTCCCTTGAAACATTGTTTTCCTTATGACCTTCTTTTCAGCATTGCCTCTGCCACCATTGTTAGAACTGATTTAAGTCTGAGTTAAGGCCTGTGGATTTGCATTTTAAAAAGGACAACAAAATACTACTCCAGATGATCCTAATAGAGTTGATTGAATAGAACCAACTGTTCTATTTTGCAAAATGTAGATGTACAATGCACCATGAAAGTCTGGGAGTCCACTTTGATTGTACTTAGAAATAAGGCAGAAGAGTAGCTTTGAGGAATACCATTTCTCCTGAAAAAGAAAGCTAAAAAGATCCATACCTACACCCCTGAAGTGTACTTCTTATGAGTTTTGCTATATTTCAAATATTATTTTCAGTAACAATCTTTCTTGATCATTTACTGTTAGTTATTCGAAAGAAATAGGTAAAGCATAATGATTAATTCATACATTTCTGTTTAAAAGAGTCTGTACTAAATGTGTTACTTTTTGTATTGATTTCTTATTCATTTTCCATCCTTTTTACACATAATTTGCCAGTATAAAATTTAAGCTGCGTAGGCATCATTTGTATGGTTTGAAAGCCATTTTTAAAATGTTTGTGAAAAGATAATTTGACATTAACATTTTAAGAACATTAGAAAAATCACTAGATTTTAAATGCAAAAGTGCAACTCACAGAAGTGAAGCAGATTTAAATAAATGAAAGTGAAATACAGGAAGAAAGAGGATCAATTCACATCCGTATCCCAAGGATTAGTATGATGTGATGAATACAGTATGTATTACCTCATAAAGTATAAGTAATATTACCAACAGAAATTACTAATGCTTTTGAGTGGTTACTATGAGCCAGGAACTTTATTAATGGTTTAAAATATTATCTCATTTATCTCACAAGAATCCTATCAAGAAATACTGCTATTATACCCATTTTATAGATAAGGAGATTGAGACATAAAGATATTAGGCCACTTGCTCAAAATAATAAGGTAGAAATACAATTTAATCTTGGAGTCTGACTCCCAGGCCCACGATTTTGACCACTAAAATCATCTTTTGCTGCTCAGCCACGCAATTCCATGGATATCCATGTATGGCAAATTGAAATGTCCGTTCTTTTACCTAGGTAATAAATCTAACATATCATTTGTTTTCCTTTCCCCCTGTTACCATTCTGTTTTGGATACTTACGTTGCAAAGTTATCTCCAAGTCCTTGCATTAGATTTCCTGTCTTTTAAATCCTTGTTATCACCCATTTAGTCTGCATATCACAACTGCTGCCCAGCACAGCCTCGCTTCTGTTCATGGACTTCCCAAGGCTCCTTGCTGATTATAGGCCATTATTTAAGTCTTTAAGCTAAGCATGCAGAACCCTCTAAATTCTGACTGCAACCTACACCCCCTCCCTGCCACAACATGCTTTTACCTCCCATTATTTCTGTATATGGCACTGAAAGCATATCATTACTAACTACATACATGGAGTTTAAAAGGCAGTTTCTCTCCCAAGGTGGTCTATCCATTATTCCCTGGTCTTGCCTCGTATCCACACTCTCCCTCCCACTTTAAATACTTCACACCTTTCATGTAAATCTATCTTAACACTATATCATTAGTTAATGACTGCATGAGGATATTAAAATATATAAAACTGACCATAATTTCTCCACTTATTTAGGCCTAGCTTTTCTATGCAAACTTCTACTCTGAATTCCAATTAACAGTTATTGTGTTAATTCATTTGGTACCTATTTTATGATGGCTATATGTATTTTTAAATTTTTGTCCCCAGATAAAATCCAAACTCTTTAAGGGCTGATTTCTTTTATTCTCCTTTTAAGAAATACTTTACATATGAAGATCCAGAGAAATCGTTTATATTTGGTCAACATTTGTTATCAATCTATTTTCCTAAAATTGATCTAGTAAGAAATAGTAAAGAAATAAGAAGAAGAACAATAGAAGTAAAATTTCAAATAAGTTAGCTGAACTGCCCTTTTTCTCAGAAGATAATGAAAGTTACTGCAAACCTAGTATAGAACTTGCACATGATTTATTTCAAATTTAGAGAGAAAACAGTGATACAGATGCCTCCCTGAAATAAGTGAACTGACTGGGGGAAAAATAATATTTGAACCTGCTTTTATAAGTGGGCTTGTACTTTTCAAGATCACACTATCACTCCTTCAAGGCAAAAAGTGAATTTAATTTCATTCTGTTGCTGTTATACTTGAAGAAATGAGTATGATTTTCTATGTGATAAAGTGTACTTGATAAAAGCCCTCTTTTCCTATTTTGACTTCTTGCACATGCCACTTAAGTGTAATAAAAGCAGACAGCATTAAAGAAAAGGACACAAAAATGGAAAGAGTATTTTAGAAATTCAATACATTTACAATACTTTAATAACAAAACTATGATTAATAATTGTAATCACTTATAATAATAATTATGTAATACAATTAGCAAGAAGTTTTGTTTTATTATTTTTTAATATATATCCTGGATGTTTAGGATATATTTATGGAAAGGGGAAATTAATGGACTGGGATTTTTTTGTGTGTGTGTTTCAGATGGATCTTTTATTACCTAAGAATATAACCTTAAAAAGCCTGAATATCATTTTTTTCTAATTTATTTGCATGTGATCAAAGTGCCTGTATGATATTGAGATTTTAAAATATTTTTAAATATTTTCCTAGGGCTAAATATAAGAAAATATATTATATTTACATGTTTTATAAATCCCTGAAAAAATGTATACTCTCTAATTGTTAGAGTCAGAATTCTAAATATGTTCATTAGATTAAGCACGTTAATTATGTGGCACAACTATGTCATCTCTTTTTTAATTCTTTTTGGTTTTACAATTATTGAGAGATATATGCCAAACACTTTCACTATGCTAATAGGCATATTTTTTTCATCCTTTCTAGATTCTTATGTTTTGGCAGAGTTCTTTCTAAAATGCCATAAAATTTTGATTGTTCTATTATCTAACATTTCTTAACTAGAAAGTTTAATCTATTAGTCTCTTGGCTTTAAATTCCATATTTCTAAATGCTGATGACTCACAAATTTTTATCTTGGCTCACATCTTCCCCTGTATTTTAGGCTCATATACCCAATTGACTTCATGACATTACAGATTAGAAGTCACATATATATCTCAGAATGAACATGTTAAAAATATACTTTGATCTTCTTCTCTACCTAAAATCTCAATCATTTTAAAGTACTATAAATGGCAGAATGTGAAGAAAAAAAGTGTTTCATTGCTTTATTGAGGTGATTGAAGAGCAGGCAATAAAAGCTCAACTACCTTAGACTGGAAAGCTGCCAACTCGTATTATAATGTGGCAACTCTTGTTATAAGGTAGCAAAATATTTGACTAAACTCTTACTAGCTGTCCCCTGGAGTGAAGAGTGCCACCATTATGTGAAGCTGAAGAACCAGGAAAAATTAGGAAACATTCAGACTATTGCCAATTTGTTCACAGCTTTTTTTCAGAGTTCCACAAGAAAGAGATGGGTTCACGCTAGAGCTAGCTAGTCCACAAACAGGAAGGAAATTAAGATACCTTTACTAAAGATTGTGCTCACTGTCTATGTCCAACAATGTAAGTTACCTGGGAATGCGGTTAACTTGGAACTTCCAGAGGTGACAGAGTCAACTCCTTCTTAATCCACAAATGAAGCAGCATCAATTTTAAGTGGTAGTATCAAGAAGGCAGCTTTAGCAGGAGATAAAATTGTAGGTCTAAATTTTTTTTAACAAAACTTTATTACCTTGATAGATATGTGTAATCCACCCACCTAAAATGAACAGGTTCACCATAATGTCTTTCTACCCATCAAATTAAAAGAGAAGAAATGGTCAAAGGCGCAGAAACCTGAAAGGAAAAGAAAACTGTGTCCAAGTTTAAACTTTACATCTAGGTAAGATTGCTGTTGTAATTACTTGTTCATAGACTTGATAGGAAGCAAAAAGATGATTAAACTCCTTATTTTTCAATCTTCCTTTAAAAAAAAGTCTATTGCTAAGGAAATATTCATTCAAGATCTTCATTAGCTTGTTACTGTTAAATCAGTCAGGCAATCTTTAGCCACCTCTCACCTATCCGCACTCCAATATTACTAATAGAAAGCTGAATAAATTGCTTTGGTACTAAGACACCATTCATTTTACCTATGTTGAAATAACCTAACTATAGGTTATTTTCAAGTATAGTGTATGAGACAAAAGGGAAGGACCTTTTCTTATATAAACAAGAGTAGCTGTCTAGAGCTAGAGGTAACTGGAGGGAATGGAGATCAACTGCTAACTAGGCATGCAGTTTCTTGGCAAGTGAGGAAGATGGTCTGAAATTGATTGTTGTTATAGTTGCACAACTGTGAACATACTAAAAGATGCTGAGTTGGACACTTTAAATGGGTGAACTGTATGGTATGTTAATAACATCTCAATAAAACAAAAAAAAAATGAAACAAGAAATTGAGGAGCAAACCTAAATCATGGTGTAATATCTCAAAATGAGATCCACTTTGTCATGGTGCCTCTTCTTTTACCACAGACACATGAGTATGTAGCTAGCTGTCTATGTACAATAGGAGGATATCGAGACCTTGCTTACAAGAGATACCCAATACATAAAGATACATTCAAGGCAATGCTCTGCTATAGTGGGGAGAGAAGACAGGTGTCACACCAGGGGAAACTGAGGGGACAGCAAAGGCTTGAACTATTCAAAAATGTTTATGGATTCATAGCTAAAAAGTTCAGGAATGGAGTTTCTTTCTCAAAAGAAAGGAATGGAGTTCAGTATATGATATCTTGAGAGGATTTACTTTGTCTAATTCAGATTAAACATATTTTTTTTTCTGGTATTGATTGTTTACTATGAGAGCCAATTTATCAGTAGCCTCAAAGATGTTTGCATTTCTCAGGAGAAAAAATTTAAAGAAATTCATAAAATTCTTGAGTTTATATTTGACTTCATGTCACAAAATAAACTTTAAAAGAAACCCAACATATATTTTTCCTGATTAATGGTGAAGTTAAATAAAAGGAGAGTAAGAGAAATATAATTTATAGAAATATGGGAACTTTTTGATATTTTTAGAAATCATTGCTAATGAAAATGAAAGTACTTTAAGAAAGTGATAATGATTTGCTAGTGCATTTTTCCTACCATTTCTGATCCATATAAAGGGCTTTCTATTAAAATTTGGTACTTGAAAGTAATTATTGAGTATAGATTTCATTAAATATGTAAAAAATCAGTTATAAATTCTAAGAATCATGTAATTTAAAAAAAATTTTTCTTAGGCACAAGGTATTTAGGGCTTAATGTAATATCAGCTACTTTAAAGCAATGCAGAATAAAGCATGCCACAACGACAATTAGGAATCAGCAGGACTTAAAAGCTTTTATGCCATTTCACGTTTTATGTGTTTACAAAGCTGCAACCTATTGGCATTTAATTTCATATTTACTGTCTCTTGTGTCTCATTGCACAGCGGGACATGGAATAAGCAATAAACATGTCATCATAAGTATTGTACTGAATGAAAATTTAATTAAATCACAACTTTTTTACAAATGACTTTTCTGTGTCACCCTTGGGTTTGACATCTTCAATTCATATAATCGTTTTATCAATTTATCCACACTGAATTAGAAAACATGCTGAAATAATTTGATGTATATTAAAGTTTCAAGAGAATAAAAGATTAATTTTTATATATTAGCACATAATAGTTATTTAATCTTGCTGACTTGAAAAATTATATGAATATATACTTTAATATTCTAATTGAGTTGCCTACTCATAAGCATAGTAAAGTCACATACCAAGAATATCAAAGAAATAGTATAAATGTTTCAACTGAGATTCATTCTATACATGTATATTTATAATTCTTTTTTGAATATGCATGACCATATTATTTTATCTAGGACCTTAAGAAGAAATTATTTTTTCCATTGGTAATCTATCATATAATTTATATTATCTGGCCATTTAATTTAAATAACTCATCTCTTAACAAGGGAATAACATGAAGGGAGTTATTCAGCTGGAGCTGTATGAATGAAATAAAATTATAATTATGTTAAGTGCATTGTTTCTATCTGTAGGGGTATGAGAGAAGAGGGGAAAAGGTGAAGAGAAAATATACAGAATTTGCTAACCTCATACTATTATAAAAACCTGAAGACGTTTTTGTACCTTCATGTTAAAAAGTGACAAGAAAAGAAGAAAAATAATTGATTAACTACAGAGAAAGGCTAAATGTTACTTAGAATTTTAGTTGATAAGAGCAATAATGAAAGCAATGATATGGCAAAGAGAGCACAAATTTAAGGATTTATATAAAACCGAGGAAAATACAGATTAATAATTGATCTGTTCAAGAAAAAGCTTAAATATTGAAAATAATTAATATAGAACAAGCTAAGCAAGGGCTCAATTTCAAGAAATCCAACTAAGGCAATGAAAGAATGTACAGATCAACTTAACCCAGATCAGAGAGATGATCAATTGAGATACGGAGCTCCATCCAATTCCTCATTCAGAAGAAGCTGGGATTTAGACAAAAAGTTTGAATAAGAAACTGAAAGCATAAGTAACAATAGCTTGATAGTGAGCTAAGATTTTAAGGAATCTTGACATATACCTTCTTCCCAAATTTAGAATTGGTTTTAAATCCAGATAGCACGCAACATATAAGTGGGTATTTACAGTGAAATACATAGGAAGAATGGAGGAAGACAATTTTAAACAGAAGCAGGGAATTACCGTTTATATCAAGGCTTTAATACATAATCTGTGATTAATTTGGGGAAATTATAGTTTAGTAAAATACAAGCACATAGACTGGAGGCAGGAAAATTAGGTTTTCAATTAGTTTTGCGTCCTTGGGCAAGGTACCAAACATCTCCTGAGTTACCTGACCTGTAAAATGGACTTATGCTTTCCCTGTGGAATCTTAGTGATGATTAAGTTGGCACCTATCACACTGCCAACAACATAGTCAACATTTTAAAATACTAATTTCCTTTAGTTAAGATTACTTTTGCCTGTGTTTATACATATTATGTAAAATGTTAAATAAGTATACAAATGTAAAGAAGGATGACGATGTCAGTGTTTTCAATAAGTAATGGGGTATCTGAAATATAACAAAATTCCTTTTAAAGATGTTTGAAGTTATTATCCTAAAGGATGAGATATTTACTTTTCTTCTATTTTAAATAATCTTACAAAAATTCAGAAAAAAAATCAGTTTGAAGTATGTCCTTAAAGTTTAATATGAATGTTGTATAATCCTGCAAGAAGATGAGATGGTAGCATTATTTCATAGTATAATATTGGCATCTAGAGTCTTGTTCTTCAGACATGACACTTGATTAAGAGATCTAGGTCTTTAGACTTTAAAGGAGGGGATGCTTTTGAAAATTTTGGTAGGATGTTACCAAGTGGCAAAAATATCTGATAATATAAGATTCTTCATAATGTTTTTTAGGATCAAAGAAGAAGTCACTGGCATGCTAGTGTCAATTTGTCCTACAATTTATCTTTTGTCAGTAACACCATGGGTCTCTTTCCCTTTCCCTCACTCTCTCTCCCTCTCATTCTCCTTCCTTTCTCTCTCTTTCAGCAAAATAACAACAAGCTGATTCTCCCTGAAGTGTTGTGCTGTCTCATCTTGACACTTTTAAAAACCTCTTAAAAGTTTTTAATTATCTGGATCCCAAATGAATAAGCATAATGTAGACAGAATTACATATCCATCAATTCAGAATGATGATATGAAACTCTCGAGTTGGAGCTAAGACTTTAAAGTTTCTGAATATTTACAAAATGAAAGATTCCCTAATTACCTTTCTGCCTCTTCAACTAGTTCATCCTCCCATTCTGATTATCAGTACAAATACATACATGGATAGCAAATTTAAAGTTAATGTGAAAGAGTCATGATTGTGTAGAAAAATCTCAGATGCTTTTCACCTTACTACAGTGGTAATTCTTTCTTTGAAATGAAATAAAGTCATATGTATTTGAAACTCTCTTTCAATCAGGTACTCTATTGTTTAGTGAAAGTTTTCCATACTGATTTGACATGTAGAAATCTTACACTTCAAAGGGGATTATTTTAAAAGAAAAAAGCCTAAATTAAATTTTATTGTTATATTTAAGTTGATCTATGAAAAAAATCAACATTTTTGACATTTCTTTTTACTATGGGTACTATGAAAGAAATAAAATAAATTATATAAGCATAAAAAACATAGCCCACCCTCAAAAATTGAGTGAATAGCCAGGTGATTTCAATTGCTTTATACTCTTATGACTTAAGTATGTATAATTTACAGTATGTGATATATATCATGAAGGATAATAAGTCAAATAAAAGTTAAAGACATCAAAAAATTCTGAGATGAAAAGATGCTACTCTTAAAAAGCAAGAGCATGGATATTTGATAGTGTAATTATTTCCTGTCCATACTTCAGTCCTAAGTGGATACTTGGAGGATACAAAAGATAGACAACTGCAGTATTAAAGAAAGCTTTCAGACTACTGAGTAGAAGGAAAACAAGGTGAACATTTACCTTCACCAGCCATTAAGCATACCTGTTGATAACTTGGAATGCTCATATGTCACTGCTACCTAGATTAAAGTCAAATTGAAGACAGTTGCTAAACAGGTCAGTTACGTCATTTTAGAAATTTAAAACTCATGTATCTTCCCAACTTTCAATATTAGAAGCACTTAATATATTTTAGAATGCTTGCTGTCAGTTCTCTATTGATCTAAAACTAAAGCTTCTATTATTTCTTTATTTGTTCAGAATTAATGAGATATAATTGAAATGAAATTATAACAGATTTAAAGTGTAAATATGATGATTTGATATACATACATGTTGTGAAAAGATTCTCATCACTGAATTAGTTAACACATCCGTCACTATATCACTTCACATATTTAGTTTTTTTAATGAGAAACACAAGTTCTACTGCTCGCAAGTTTCAGACAATGCAGTATTATCAACTTTAGTCACAGTGTTATACATTATATCCTCAGACCTTATTTATCTTATAAATGGAAGTTTGTACTCTTTTACCATTTTCTCCATGGTTCTCCTACTTCTCAGACCCTGGCAACCAGTATTCTACTCTCTGTTTCTATGAGTTTGAGGTTTTGTGGGTTTTTTTTAGATTCCACATATACTGATACTAGGCAGTATTTGTCTTTTATTTAGCATAATGCCCTCCAGTTTTATCCCTGTTTTTGTAAATAGCAGGGCCTCCTTCTTTTTTTGGGCTGATGTTATATATATATATATACATATATCTCTACATATATATACACATACATATGTATACACAACATATATACATTATATGATATATACATATATGGTATTTTTAAAATCTATTCATGTTACTGGATTCTTAGGTTGCTTTCATACTTTGGCTATTGTGAATAATGCTGCATAGAGCATGAGAGTACAGATATCTCTTCAAGATAGCAATTTCATTTCCTTTGTGTATATACCCAGAAGTAGGACTGCAGGATCTTATGGTGGTTCTGCTTTTAATTTCTTAGGAAAACTCCATATTATTTTCCCTAGTGGCTGTACCAGTTTGCATTTCCAGCAACAGCGCACAAGGGTTCCGTTTTCTCCACATCCTTGCCAGTATCCATTATCTCTTGTCTTTTTGATAACAGACATTTGAAGAGGCGTGAAGCGATATCTCATTGTGGTTTTGATTTTATAGAAGTTTTTAGTTTGATGTAGTCTCACTTCTTTATTTTTGATTTTGGTGTCAAATCCAAAAAATCAATGCCAAGACCAATGTCAAGGACCTTACCCCTATGTTTTCTATTATGTGTTTTACAGTTTCAGGTCTTACATTCAACTCTTTAATCCATTTTGAGTTGACTTTTGTGTATGGCGTTAGATAGAAGTCCAGTTTCATTATTTTGCATATGGCTCTCCAGTTTTCCAAACACCATTTTTTGAAGATATTATCCTTTCTCCGTTGTATATTCTTAGCTAGAAAAAAATTGATGTGCGTGTGTTCGTGCGTGTGTATGTGTGTGTTGGGAGTAGGGTAAAGTTTTCCCAAAGTTAGGAAGACTATTTAAAATTAATTATACAGATAACTTCTCTATATGAAGGAGATCCCAGGGGAATACTGTTTATGACTATAGTCATTGAAACCAAACTTCATACCTGAAAAAAATTTATAATAACTTATATTGGAAAATCTTTATAAACAGACTCCTAACAGCAGTAGTATCTCAATGTGTCTAATTAAATGAGTTTCAAGAAAAAAAAATACTTGACCATATATGTATGGGTTTATTTCTGGGCTCTCTATTCTGTTCCATTGATCTATATATCTGTTTTTATGCCAATACCATACTGCTTTGATTACAATAGCTTTGTAATATAGTTTGAAATCAGGAAGTGTCATAATCCAACTTTGCTCTTCTTGCTCAACATTGCTTTAGCTATTGAGGGTCTTTTATGGTTCCATAAATTTTAGGATTTTTTTTTCTATTTCTGTGAAAAATGCCATTGGAATTTTGATAGGGATTGCATTGAATCTGTAGATTGCTTTGGGTTGAATGAACATTTTGACTATATTAATTCTTCCAATCCATGTGTGTGTAATATCTTTCCATTTGTTTGTATCTTCTTCAATTTCTTTCATAAATGCTTTATACTTTTCAGTGTAGACATATTTCACTTCCTTGGTTAAATTTATTCCTAGGTATTGAGTATGATGTTGGCTGTGGGCTTGTCATATATGGCCTTTGTTATGTTTATGTACATTCCTTCTATACCCAGTTTGTCAAGAGTAAAACTTCTATTTATTTATTTTTTTTGTAATTTACCATTTAAACTACAATATTTTAAAGTTTGTTTTTGGCTGCTCTTTTACACAAAGCAGATGCATAGCTTTCTGATAAACATAAATTTATTAATATAAGAAGTACTCTCTTATACTACTTTTCTTATTTTAAGATTTTCAAAAGAAATCTTAATTAGTCAAACTCAGTGGTGTTTGGCTCACAATAGCACTTAAGAGAAACATTGTTAAACATCATGTAATGTGTATAATAAATTCATCTCAGCTTTGCCCAAACTAAATCACCTGTTACTCTATCAATAGCATAGGCCATATTTCTACATCAAAATATGTATTTTTGAGAGAATTAACAAATGTATACGTGTCGCATTAATATGTTATGAAGTTCACTAATCAACCTATGCATTTGAAAATATTTTATGTACTATTGCGTTTATATTTGAGAAATGCTAATAAAATGAACCAACTTGACCTAAATCAGGAATATTAAACTTGAAATTTTGTAGTGAAGAAAATGTGTTCACTGCTGTTTCAGATGCATTATTCAAAAAAAAGTAGCTTTCATGGTATGAAATTAACTTTGCAATTAAACCAATAAACCTCATAAAATGCAAAGTTTCCGTTTGTTACTCTGTTGCCACATAATTTTGACTATGGGAATCTTTAGCATCAATAGCAACCACAACAGTAACATTTATTAAGTATTTGAATTAAGTGTTTGACAGGCATCTTCTTATTAAATCTCCACAACAAACTTAAATACACGTTATCATATTTTTTATATAAATTAACAGCTGAGACTTGTAGAGATTAGATATTTGCTTAAGCTTAAAAATTTTATAAGTAGCAAAACTAAAATTTAAATTTCTCACAGATCTGTGCGAACTTAAATTGTACTCTCTCAACCACTGTGCATCAACCGATACAATATTATGAGTTGGTATTGACCACACAAGTTTTCTATTGTCAGTGTATACACATCAGTGAAGCTTTTGCTTTGCTGACAAGTGTCAGAATCTTCTATTGTCCATGTGTTATAAATATTTTTGAAACCTGGACCAGTTACCCAGAAATTGGTTATCTATTTCTTGAAAACAAAAGTATAAAAGAAGACAATATTTAATCTCATATCTAAAATGTGATTTAGTGTAACATTCTCCCTTTAAAGAGTTGCAGGTTGCTAATATGGCATTTTTTACTATAATGTCCATGGTTTTACTTTTAACTTTTACTTTTTAATTCAAAGAAATCATAGTACATTCCAATAACATCTTAGCATAAGTTTTGAACCACGCTGAAGTACAATTACTTTCTAAGAACACAGAAATGTCAAAGACAAACTCAAAGAATGCTTTCATGGTTATTCTTCAGCTCTTCTTTAAGATGTGAATATGTATATAATGCTTCATGATTTTATCTATTGCACTTTATACTTCTTATCCTATGTTTTGAGGAGAGTCGCTCTTGCTTCAAATGATCTATCACATTAAGTACGATGTATAGTGTTAAAATTGCCATTATTTTTTAAAGGATCAAAGACTTGACATGTCATGACGTGCAAATTGACCCATGACAGTTCAAATTGTTGAAGACAAATACTCTTCCCGGAAATCTTGTTTTCCCTATACTACCCATGCATGACTCCTAAAAAATTCTTCGTATGACTACATCATCCCGATCACTCTCTCCTTGACTTGCATTTAGGCAACAACCCTCTACAAATGTTGAACTCAGAGTTGAAAGTAATATTTCAAATCAAGTCTACAGGGGCAGAATGTAATGGTGCACCTATCTTTCTGGTCATTTTACTTCTACCCATAATATCTCAAATTAGATTAGGTTTTTAGCATCCATATCACACTGCTAATTTATATTGACCTTGAAATCTATTAAAATCCTTTGATAATTTTATATAAGCTCCTGTTAAGTCAGATCTCCACTCTTACTTGTGCTGTCGATTACTTATGACACAGATTTTTCAAATACTGCTTAAATCGATTCTTTTTTCCTTCAAGTTCAGATGGTCATTTTTGAAGGCCCATAGTTATTTTTTAATCAGTTTCAGGCACCTTCCAACTACACAAGACAATTTCCAAAATATTAAGCATACCAGGACTGGTAAAACAACGGAAAATTTATCACTGAATCCTTGATATATGTTGAAAACTTTTATACACAATCTCTTTCCCTATGTTTGAGGTGACTCATCTCTCTGCTTTTGGATTATTTCCTACTGTTCTCCTCTTGTCATAGTCATGACTGAGGTGAATGTTCTCCAGTCAATAAAATCCTGCTATACCAGCCTTTTACTTATTTTTGCCTTATTTAGCAATATTGTGCCTAGCTCTTTCATACCTTATACATTAATTACCTACAAATGTCTCTATATTCTCGAATTTTTATTGAAGCCAACCTTACTCCTTCAGCTAAAGTGAAATATCTCTCTCTTTTACCTGAAGTCTCAATATTCTGGCTCCGTTTGCAATTTTCTGGTATTACTAAGCCAAAATAGGGGCATTTCTCATTCGCAAGTGCTACTTTCTCACCACTTTTCTAACACCTTCTTCGACAATCTGTCCTCACTCTAAATTAATACCATATCTTATCATTTATAAACTTCTGAGAGCTCTCCCAACATTCTTCAAGGATTTCCACTTTCAATAAGAATTGCTCATGACCCTGATTTCTCTCTACCCAGTCTTCTATCACCATTTCACAAAATTGAATACACACATGGAAGACCTAAAACAATCTTGGATGCAGTAACAACCCAACTGTTAGGCTTATGAGTTAAGTAGAGTGAACCCCAATCCCTGATCCAGCCTCCATTCTTTAATGTTTGCTGCTTCCATATTTCCTTTGTTATTATTATTTTTTCTAATTTGATGACTATTTTCTCTATCAGTTATCTCTTTTCTAAGCATTCTCCCTAACTAATCTGTACTCCAGACACATTAAGTAATCTTTCATTGATTAAACTTACTAATTCCAGCATTTGAATAATTATATTACATTCACTTTGCCAATTCCAAATTTGTTATAAATTTAAGAATGTATTTTCTCTTCTACTTTTTTTAGGTTATTAGGCATTGAGGGAAAAGGTCACATTGCAATGATGGACTAAATTAAAAACAAACACACAAAAAAATCCCTCTAATTGATTCTCAGTGCTTCTCCTAGGATTTGATTAATCACTTTATTCAGATGAAGTTAACCTTATTCTCATCAGAAAAAGGATTCCAAATATTTACAACCATTCCAGACAGGAGTGGAGTGAGGTTTCCAGGTAAAATAAAGGACTTCCACTTAATTCTGAATTCCAGATAAACAACAAATAATTTTTCACTATTAACACATCCCATATATTGCACAGGCATATTTATACTAAAAATTATACATATTGTTATTCATATGAACTTCAACTTAACTATGGATCCTTTATTTTTATTTGCAATATCTGGCAACCCTAGGATGGGAGAACTCCAACTTTTGTCTTATCATCCCAGGAAATGAGCTCATCTTCTACATTATGAAGATCAAAATAGTCCATTTGGATGTGTTTGTTGTTCTTGGTTTCTTCTTCAAATATGCTCAAGGCATATTCTCCTCTTTCTGCTAGGAGTAACTACACCCCCCTATATTTACAAATTTTAAATCTTTGCATACCATCTGGTGCTCAACCTATGAACATATGAGAGATTGACCTTTTCCACAAATCTGTGTGTATGTGTGGGTACACGTATATATACATGTATGTACATATATACATATATATATTTAAAAGTGTTCTTTTTAAAATACAGGATGATAAGGGTATTAGAGGGAGAGGTATATACTTTAAATGTGAGGTAGTGAGGAAGATGAGTTTTATTCTATGTATATATATATTATATATACATATACAAAGAATATATAAAGAATATATATGTATATATACATATATAGAGAATAGAGAGGTGGTGAGGAAGATGAATATTATTCTGTCTCTCTCTATATGTATATATGTACACATATAGTCTCTCCATGTGTATATATATATATTCTCTCTCTATATATATTTCTATCTCTCTATAGATATATATAGAGAGAGAAAGAGAGGGAAAGAATAATATTCATCTTCCTCACTACCTCACACTGCAAGTATATATCTTTCTCTCTATTATCTTTATTATCTCATCTTTTAAAAAGAACACTTTTCCTCACTGGTTTCACCACCTAACTGTACATTCATTCCTTGTCATATTGTATTTTTCTTCTTCTTAATTATATATAAAGTTTTTCTCTTAATTTCACCTATGGATGTTGTAACTGAGTACTCTCCTTGAAACTGTGTTTAACTCCTCTTTCTATGAACTTTTATGTTGTTGATCACTTTTTTTTTTCCTACAAATGTTTCTCTTTGGTTTCTGAAATTAATCACTCCTATTTTTTTCTATTAACCTATAATCCTACCTTTCCATTTTTCTTGCCGATATTTGCCACCTTTAAAAAAATTTTTTGTAATTCTTCAGTTTTCTGTCTTTGGACTTCTCTCCTTTCCACTCTCTAGTCTTGACCACTATAATCCTTTCACTACCGCAATTTCAACTTCCACTTCTTTGTGGATCATTCATACAATTCTGTTAAGTGGTTGCTTAAGGACCCTAAATATATAGAGACCATTACAGGAAAGAATCGCTAGTTGCGTTATTGTTAAATAGATTTTATCTGATTCATTTCCCACTATGAGCTGCATAAAGTGGAACCGCATAATGGGCCCACTTTTACATAATTGATTTTATTCAGCTAGGCTTGATGATGCAAAGGGCGACCTTGACACTGTTCATAGGATACAATTCCAATCATCTAGAAAGTACCGTACAACCCTTCACAAGAATCGTAACAAAGTCCCCTCTTCCCTCCAGTAACCACAGTTATGCCCCGGAGAACTGTACCCAGAAAATATGACATGGATTATGGCTGTTTTCAAAATTAGAGAAGCATGAGTCTATTATATTATTCTTGAAAAAGACTATGGTGATACACCAACTCACACCTGGTCAAAAAATATCACAGGAAAGCAGAAAACTTTTTGTGAACGTCTCTGCTTTAGAAATATTTTACAAAGACTAAGGCAACTATTTTGTTCTGAGAGTGTGGGTGAGGTTTTAAACTTTACAAATAAAGGTTAATCAAAGGAGTTTAACCATTTAATTAAAAGAATAAAAGATAATTATTTGGTGTGATATTTCACTTAATATAAAAATGGATCAGAATTGTGAAGATAGAAGAACATGAACTCAATTCTACAGGCATGGAACAGAAATTTTTAAAAAAATAACTTTGCCTCATAGATGTTCAAGAAGGAAAACATTTGTAAATTTAGTCAAGTAAACATAAGGACAATAAAATACGATGATTTCCTTTTAAAATAGAACAAAAATATCTCAAGTATATATTATTTCTTTTTTGTTACTAAAAAATATTTGGCCTATTACAATTCAGCAACACTCACTTTAAACATGTGAAAAGTTAAGTATTATTAATCAATATAAACCAGAAACAAAAGCAAAATAATGTATTTGTAAAATATGTGTGGGGGGAATAAATATAGAGAACTATTTAATTAGAAGCCTTGAATACCCAAATGGGCTAAGTGAGATAAACAGTCCATAATATGATGAATTAGATAACATTAAATCTTTCAATGTACAGTCAGAAGAACTAAAATTGCTCTTTTGATAATGAGAAATTAAATTTCAGAGGAAGTGAAACATTCCCTTTTCAAAATAATAGATAAGTACATCAAAAGTTATGTCATTCTGCTAAGTGAAAACGTTAACCAGAAATGTACATAAAATTTCAAACTGAGAAAATCCAAAGTAAAATGAATACTGTGCCAGAACAAGTGACCATGAAACACGTTTCAGTGTCTTGTGTGTCAAAGTACAGTATTTGGTCAGAAGCATAGAGATTACTCACAAAATTACTGTGTTAATTAACAAAAATGAATATGATGTTCTGTTGGCTAATGGTATTTTTAAGGACTGTGAAAATCTTGAAATGATATCAAGACTCTTTTTTCTCCCCCAGGGCCTACTATTTTTGGGTGGTGGTCTAGTTGTTGAAAAGGAGAATACAAGTCTTAATGTAGGTAGCCTAAACAAAGTTTATAACTATTTTAGGATATTAATTGAATGAATAATTGCTGTTTTCTATATATGAGAGAGAAAGAAATGGAATGGATAGATTTAAAGTCAGAACCTCATTTGCTTTCTTAATTTTAATAGGGTAAATGCAATGAAAACATGACAAGCAAATGCACAATTTTTTGACTAGTCCACTATGTTTGCTTGTTTTGTTTTTCTCCTGTGTTTACCTGAGCAATATATTTTTTTCGCATTTGTTCTCTCTTTTGTATTCTGGAGAAAAAACAGATTTTTGAATTAGCTTTAATTTTCAAACCAAAGAATTCCTGAAAGAAATCTGGTTTCAAAACATCTATATCCATATGCTCTATGAACATATTAAAATGCCAATGTTAAATTTAGAAAATTGTGAAGTCCTCCAAATTTGAAAACATGGTAAGCTTTCCCTTAATTATTTGATAATATTATTTTTAAAAATTAATTAGTCATTTTAAAATATCAAATGATTACTTTCCAAAATAATTTAAAGTTTAGAATCAAACATATCCATACATGTAAATAAAATCATTTAAGTAGAAATGTTTGTGTAACGAGCTTTAGGTCAACTCAACCAAAGAGTTTCAAAGCTTTCTGTACATGTTTAAAAATGGTTTTCTGGAAAAAAAATTAGTAAATTTCAGCAACTTATAAGAGAATTCAAGAGTTAAAAATAAATCTAGAATATGTGGTTAATTTTATGAGGAAAATATTTCACGAAAAATATAGCCAAGAATTTCAAGTTAATTTGATTCTTCTTTCCTAGATTACATAGTCTGCTATATGATTGGATGCTAAGTTGGAATAATTAGTGGATTTGGAAATTAAAATGTTATGTGACATATGGTTATATTTTCCATCAGAATTTCTCAGCCCATCAGATCTTTTTGGCTTCACCTCTGTATCCGGTTTGATAACTTACAACTCAACTTTTTTTCAACTGTGGCCCATAGTAGGAAATACATCATATATCAAAATAACAGTAAACGTAAGCATACACATACACAGACAACCGCAACCAGTTGTATATAATAATTATTCTTACTATATGCATGCACTCTGATAATTTCCTTCTATGATTCTGTTTGAAATTTTTAAGCCAATAATGTCGAACTTAATGGATTTTAATAATCACTGATAGATTATGATCCAAATTTGGAAAACACTGCCCTAGAAATTTTGAGGCTCTCATTCCAGGCATTTATCCAATCCTTTCCAGGAATTTGTCAGTCTTTGTAGTTTGTCATTGCAAAGAGAAGCTTAAGTCTCTAGAGAAGATAGACCTGAACTCACCTAAAACCTAACCACATCCCATTTCTCAACTACAGCCCTTTCTTGTGTATTTTTAAAGAAAAACAATGACTATATGATAAGAGGAGGGCCTTTCAAGTCCCTGATATTAAATGACTCTTCCAAAGCAACTTCTCTGATACAGCTTAATTGCTTTATGTTCTCTGGGATAAATATCAGCGTATAAACAATGCTTCCTTAATAGTGACCTTACAAAAGACAAAAGCTTGGTGTTATACATTTGGATCCTTAAAAGCCATAATAATGCCTCATGTTCTATGTGCTCAATAATTTTGGTTTTATGAAATGTCTTCTGGCTCCATTTGACCCTTTTATGCTGCCCTAAAAGTACGGCAGGTGAATGTCAGCTATGGCAAGGGAACGTCAGCCCAGAGGAAGAACCGAGTTCAGCAGAGATAGAAGTTTCTGAAGCATTTTGGTGGAAAATGCCTAGGAATAGGAGTTATGAGGACTTAGGTTTCCACAGACTGATGCCCAGGAATGTGCCATAATTAAAATACGATTTGGTGTAGGAGAGATGCAGAAGCTGGACAACATTGCCAGGCAGGAAAATCACAGGTAAAGAGGGCGTTCCAGAGCTTAGAGATGAATTAGGATACAGGAGGTGAATGTCAATGGTGCAAAATGTATAACCAAATTAATTTTGAAAATTTGAGAGATTCAGAGGCAAGAGGGATGTGCTGAGAAACCTAGGTAGGTTATTGAAAATAATGATAGGACAAGGTCAGATATTTTGGGGTAAGGCAAGGTCATTATTTCAGTGTCCCTAAAGTACTATTATATTGGCACTCACCTACTCTTGCTTATGAGCACGGTCCACTCTACCAATGAAGAATTAAAATAAGAAGCCATATGTAAAGTGAGTAGAAGCAAAGAAAATTGGCATTGCTTCTGTCACTTCTCTAAGTTTTGAAGAGTTAAAAGAAAAATAATAAGAATGGAAATAAAAACCAAATCACTCAGTATATAATAATTTTATTGTCTTATTGTCAATAGATATAAATTAATAGAATAGTAATCAGACATTAAAAATGAAAATAATATTTCTATAGGTTTGTCTATATAATAAAAGAAATATAAATTTAAAAAAAGAAAGGATAAAAACATTTTAGGATTGTAGAATTATACAAAAATTATTTGAATCTGTAGGCTGAATTATAATTGTAAAAAGCTACAGTATTTTGGCACAACTTATGGTGTGAAAAAAAATTTTAAGTGTTAATGGATCACATTAAATAAAATTATTTCTTAAGGGTAAAATGTATAAAATTTTATTAAATTTTCTCATATATTTACTATATTTTATGAGAATTATCATATAAAGGGGGTCGATAATGAGCTGATTTAAATATTTTTTAAATAATCTTTTACTTATGTAAGTTACTGGCACATTTTCTGGCTAAAAAGGAATGGATATTACATATTTAAAGAGCAAGAAGGGAAACAAATAACAACAAAAATCTTAATAGACATGCCTTAATCACTTTCCTGCTGGTGCTGTGTTCATTTCCCCTAGAATCTTCCTCTCTTCTTTGATACGTAGAATCACTTTTTCACCTCTGCACTTTCACTCACTACTATCTGCCTTTTCTCCTTAACATACAATGTTTTTCTGAACTGTTACTTCTTCACTGTCTACTGAAAATTAAAAAATATTAAAAAATTTTAGCACATTATGTCTGAATGCCCTACTTTGATGTAATCCAAAAAGCAGAACAGCCTAGCTAATGTAAATGTGAAAAGAATATTTGAGAAGAGGGATTTATTCAAGGTATACAAGACTGACTCAACACCCAAAAATCAATTAACGTAATCCATCATATCAACCAGCTAAAGAAGAAAAATCATATGATCGTATCAATATATGCAGAAAAAGCATTTGATTATAACCAACACCCATTCACGATAAAACTCTCAGAAAATTAGAAATATAGGGAATTTCTCAAGCATAATAAAAATAAAGCTATAAAAAACCTAAAGCAAATATCATACTGGTTGCTGAGAAACTAGATGCTTTTCCCCTAATATCAGGAATAAGATAAGGATTTCCCTTCTCACCAAATCCATTTAACGTAGACCTAGAAGTCCTAGCTAATGTAATAAGATAGAAAAGCAAATAAATGACATAAAGTTTGAGAAGGAGGAAATACAACTATCTTTGTTTGCAGATCATGTAATTGTTTATGTAGAAAATCCCAAAGAACCAAAAAAAACCTCTCCTGGAACTTTTAAGTGATGAAAGCAAAGTTAAAGGATATAAGTAGGTTTAACATAGAAAAGTCACTTACTTTTCTATATACCAGCAATGGACCAAAACACCATTTCCATTAGCACCAACCAACCAAACAAACAAAAAAACTACTTAGGGATAAATATAAAAAATATTTTTGAGGAAAACTATAAAACTCTGATGAAAGACATCAAAGATGACCTAAATAAATGGAAAGATGTATGTTTATGGATAAGAAGACAATATTATCAAGATGTCAATTTTCCCCACCTTGATCTATAGATTCAATGCAATCCCAATAAAAATCATAGCAAGTAATTTTGCAGATATCTACAAACCGATTCTAAATTTTATATGGAAAGGCAAAAAACCCAGAATAGCCAACACAATATAGATGAACAGAGTCAGAAGACTGACACTACCTGACTTCAAGATTTACTATAAGGCTTCAACAGCTAAGGCAGTGTGATACCGGCAAAAGAACAAATACACCAATGTAAGAGAATAGAGAGTCAAGTAACACACCCATGAAAATACAATCAACTAATTTTTAACAAAGGGGAAAAGGCAATTCAAAGGAGAAAGGATATTCTTTTCAACAAATGGTGCTGGAACAACTGGAATCCACATGCAAAGACACAGCCCTTACATCCTTCACAAAAATTATCTCAAAATGAATCATAGACCTAAATGTGAAACACAAAGCTGTAAACTAAACTATAAATATAGGAAAATTCTGGGTGACCGTGGATCTGGCAATGACTTTTTAGATATGACATCAAAACCACAACCCATGAAAGAAAAAAAAGATAAGTAGGACTTCATTAAAATTAAAAATGTCTGCGTGTCAAAAGACACTATTAAGGGGCCGGCCCGGTGGCGCAGCGGTTTAGTTCGTGCTTGGCAGCCCAGGGTTCGCGAGTTCGGATCCCAGGAGCCTGCGGACGCACTGCTGGTCAGCCATGCTGTGGTGGCATCCCATATAAAGTAGAGGAAGATGGGAACGATGTTAGCCCAGGGCCAGTCTTCCTCAGCAGAAAGAGGAGGATTGGCAACGGATGTTAGCTCAGGGCTGGTCTTCCTCACAAAAAAAAAAAAAAGACACTATTAAGGGAATTAAAAGACAAGCCACGTACTGGGTTAAAATATTTGCAGAATACATATCTGATAAAGGATTTGTTATCCAAAATATACCCAAAAAACTCTTCAAATCGATAATAACACAAACTGCCCGATTTTAAAAATGGTTAAATACACACCTAATCAAAGAAATATATGGATGGCAAATGAGCATACGAAAAAAGATTCCACATCATATGCTGTCATATGTCATCAGGGAATTTCAAAATGAAATAGCAATGAGATAGCACTACCCACACATAAGAATGACTAAAATCCAAAACACTGACAACACTAAATGCTGGTAAGGATGTGGAGCAACAGGAACTCTCATCAGTGCTGATGTCTGTGCAAAAATTGTATAGCCTCTTTGGAAGAGAGTTTAGCAATTTCTTACCAAACTAACATAGGCTTACCACATGATATAGCAATCACTTTCCAGATGGAAAACTCATGTCCACACAAAAACCTGCACACAAATTTTTATAGCAGCCTTTTCCATAGTTACCAAAACTTGAAAGCAACTAAAATGTCCTTAAACAGACAAATGAAGAAACAAACTAGGGCACAGCCATACAATGGAGCGATGTTCAGTGCGAAAAAGAAAAGAGCTATCAAGCCATGAAAAGACATGGACAGAACTTAAATGCATATCACTAAGTGACAGACGCTAGTCTGAAAAGGGAATATACTTCACATTTCAACTATGTGAAATTGTGGAAAAGGCAAAACTACAGAGACAGTAAAAAAGATGACTTTACCAGAAGTTCAGGGAAAGAGGGCAGGAAGAACAGGTGGGGTGCAAGGCATTTTTAGGGCAGTGAAACTATTTTGTATGATTTTCTGATGGTGGATACATGACATTATACATTTTGTAAAAACCCATATAATTTGTCAAAACCCCACAACATGAAGAGTGAAATCTAATATGAACTTTGGACTTTACTTAATAACAACGCATCAATACTGGTTCATTAACTATAGCAAGTGTAGCCAAGAGGGCCAGTCCCATTCAGACCTTGGGCTGCAGGTCTGAGAGATGAGGAAAGGCCACAGGAAATGACAAAGCCAGGAAGCAGCTCTCAAAGTGCAGTCTGTCAAATCTAGTGTATGGGACAGAATTGCAGGAAGAAGCAACATCAGGTGTAGGGAGTGGGGCAAACAGACAGGCAGTAGACCGGAAACTGATGTTGGTGCAATATAAAGAGAAGAATGGAAGCCTGGAAGGAGAGCCTGTCTAAGTAATAAAATATGGCAAAAGAGAAAGAGCTGAAGAAAAACTATTCCCTCAGGAGTAGGATTGCCATGTTTAACAAATAAATGTATATAATACCTAGTTTAACGTGAATTTCAGATCAACAGCATTTTGGGGGTGTAAATTTGTCACATACAAGGTTTGAGACATAACACTAAAATTTATTCATTATCTATCTGAAATTTTTCAGATAAACAATTTTTTGGTATAAATGTGAAGCATACAATATTTGCTACATTCTTATACTAAAATTTATTCATTATTTCTCTGAAATTCAAATTTCTCTGAAATTCTGAATTTTATCTGGCATCTCTACTCAGGAGACACCCTCCCGCATTTTCACCTCATTTTTTTCCTGAGAAATGTCTCAGGAGCTCAGAGAATGTAATCATGTTCCCATGGGCTAGTCACTGGAAGATCTAGAAAACTGCTCCATCTGCAAGACAGGGCTGCATCTACATAGTAGACATCAATGTTTGGCAATGGTGTGGGGGCACCTAACTTACTTCACTGGCCTTCTTGCTTCTGATGTGTGACTCTTATGTTTTCTTTAAGTCTGAGACAGGAGGAGGAGGTGCAGACTTATTCCCATTGCCTCCTTTTTTTGTGTGTGAGGAAGATTGGCTCGAAACTAGCATCTGTTGCCAATCTTCCTCTTTTTTTGCTGAGGAAGATAAGCCCTCAGCTAACATCTGTGCCCATCTTCCTCTATTTTGTATGTGGGTCATGGCCACAGCAAGGTTTGATGAATGCTGTGTAGGTCTGTGCCTGGATCTGAACCTGCAAATCCTGAGCCACCAAAGTGGAGCATGTGAACTTAACCACTAGCCAGTGGGCCAGCCCCCGACTTCCTCCATTTTTAAATGGAGGAGACCCTTTTAAAAGATTTTCCTATGCTTGTATTGTTGTTTGTTTTGTTTTGTTGGTATTAATTAGCCCTCCTCATGAGACCTGGATGTGTGTATAGGATGTACGTTTCTATAGACTTGATCTGGCAGTGTATGTGCTCAGTGATGGGAGTCTGAGACTAAGAAATGTTAAAACAAGAAGAGACATTGGGATAGAACGTGTCTAGGATAAAATTACTCTCAGGTGAGTATAGTTTTGATAAAATGAAACTGCAATATCACAAGAGGGAATTAGTTTTTCTAAGAGACACTTTTGATGAATGACATTGAGATATTAAGAATTATAGTAATGAAAGTAATATCAGAGGGTACCATATGCTTCCCTCCAACGTAAAAACAAAATCAGGAAGTATGCCATACATGTAAATATATTTTAGATGATTACAAGAAGAAAAGAAAAGATTGTGAGATGTATGCGAGGAAGATAGCATGGCTATCTCAGAGAAAAAAGGATGCTGCCAGGGTATGGAGTTTATTAACTTTCTTTTTACACATTTTTGCATCTTTTTTAAAATAATGGTCACATATTCCTTTTAGAATTTAAAAAAATGAAATTCATTTCAAGAAAGGTTTATAACTTTATGCTTTCCATGAATTACTATACTGTGAGGGAGAATTTTCAACTCCAAATTCACTGTATCAGTTTTCAAAACTTTAATGTCAAACAAATATGGGGGTCAAAAATTAAATGATGCCCAAGCATAGTGTTACTATGAGAAAAGGAAGTTACCAAATAACTTAATTCTGTTTTTGAGTGGGAAACACTGAGAACTTCCATCAGAATAATGCCACGATCCTGGATGAGGTTAAAATTTAGGGATGTAAGAGAGTCAGACAGCCTTGTTACAATTAGGTAAAATGTCAGTAAATATAGTCTAAAAGAAGAGATTAGAGAAACAGAATTTTCAAGATACTGCACATTCAAATCAAGCTATTCTTGGTTTCTAGTTTTCACTTGATTATGTTTTACTCCTATCCTTCTCTGATAACTCTGTGATCTAATTCTACCAATTAATAATCAGATCTCAGAATGGTGGTGCCCATGCAGAATTATGGCAATGAAAAAATATCTTTGAATCTGTTTTAAAAAAATGGAAGGAAGGAAAGAAGGAGGAAAAGAAGGAAGGCAGAAAGAAAAAATAAAGAAGAGAAGCAGAAATTAGGCATAAGGGAAAAGAATGTCTTCTGGTCATTATTTCTTATTTTATATAAAGACCACATTGGATGGCCAAATAATGTCAGAAATATGTTTGGTTAGCAAGTAACAAGTCATGAAGAATAATTATCTAAAACTATAGTTATTTATCTTTTTTCCCAAGGGAATTGGAATCCTACAACCATTTTATCCCAGTATGCTGTTTCTTAGAAAGGGTTGGAGATATACTGACAAGTCCCAATTCTTTAAGATCCTCTCTTGCAGCTTCCATTGAAAAGCATCCTCCTTCTATTAATCCAGCATTGCTTCAGAAAGCAAGGTTACAGCAAAACTGATTAGGCAAACACTTTCTTTAGTTACACTGCAGTCGATAAAATCAGGTTGCTCTAATTGGATTTAGGTTTTTCAAAACACTCCTCAGGAAAACATACAAACCATTTCTTAAAGTTGTTTTCTGTATATTGCCAATGCCACTCCCTACGTGCTAAATGTTATTATTTTCAATATTAAAGAATGGCTTTCGACTAACATTGTCCCCAATTGCTGTCTTGGAACGTTCTTCTGTAGTTGTCATTAGAGTAAATATTTTAAAAAGTGATGAGTAATATAGCCATTCCTGTGTTTCAACCCTAACTTCTTAGTATCTAGCAATAAAAAATGAGTTATAAATTCACTGACTCATACATTTTTGATTTCTGCAAATTTCTGAATGCTTGCTGTCTTCCATAACAGATAAATTGAAAATTAGAAAAAAAATGAATTGAAACACTATATTCGCTATCATTCTATCTATTGTTTGTCTCACCAAGAGTTTGTTTCTCACATGACTTGTAAAATGACATTATATTTACTAATTTCTATAAAAGTTCTTACTAACAATAGTTACATTGTAATGTGTTATTTCTTTTTGAGAAGGTAGTAGTTAGAACAAAGTCCTTTTATTAAAATAAATTGAATATATTTTATGTAGGCATAGACTGTCAGCATATTATCCTAAAATTTCTTCTTAGAAGGGAAATCATTAATACAACTTCAAGTAATTAGTGAGTCTTTCTCCACTCTGTATTTAGTAAACATTTTTTTAATTACAGTAATAATGACAAAAATATGTGTTCTCTAATTTTTATTGAAAAGGTTAAGAATAATACATTGTCACAGATAAAAAGAAGATATGAGTGCTGAAGAGACTCCATTTGCCTAAGAAATTGTAAATCCTAAATGAAGGAATTTCATCTACTCAATATAATGAAACTGTGCAGTATCACTTGACCTTTTTAAAGCAAAAATTGAAGCAGAAATACTTATACATATTCCCATTTTGTTGCACAGAACATTAAAATGATGTGTTCTCAAAGTTGGGATTTAATAAAACTAATAACATGTACTGTTTCATCAAGGACATGCTAAAGTGAAATTGATGTTTTATTTTTACTTATTTATTTGTTTGTTTATTTTACAGCAATTGCATGACCATGAATGCAGTGACTTGTAGTCACGGGCATAAATTGCTTCATGAATACTATGTTAACCGTCCTTAGCCAGAGAATTGATAAAGTTTTCCTGGGTAAAAGGAAGATTGGAGATGGTGGAATCAGAGCTTAGGAACTACTGATTCATTGAGAGAGATCAGTGTGATATTTTCTCCCTTTGACCACCAAAGCATAGGGTCTAGAGATCTAAGTGTAGAGAAACATTTCAAGCCACTCTTCTGTGGAATTTAGAGAGGTAGCATTCTTTGACATAGGTCATATAAGACAATGACATTGAACAAGTCAACTAAAAAAGGTAGCTTGAAATGCATGGGAAATGAAGAAACTTGAAGCAGATGCCTGACACTTTCAAAGACTCCCTGGAATGGGAAAGCAAGTAAAATCTTTGCTTCTCACCTCCACGAGACATATGGGAAAGCTAAGGATGTACTGAAACCTTTAGGAATTGGATGATGAGGACACAAAAAGCCTACATGGATCTGATAACCAGGCAGTGACCAGAGAGGCTCATATCCAGACTGATCCAAGTGAATGAGTTACATTGTAGTCAAAGAGGACGAAAAGTGACAACAAATGGATGCTTTCCCACAAATACCCCAATGCTAAGTAAGCACATTCCCTACCCTCTTCTAGAACTTAGATTTTAACCTAGAGTAAACGTTTATAGTCCTTTTATTTAATTATTGTCTCCCACTAAGGACCCTTTTAGATATCTTCTTCCTAATTCTCACAATCTCGCTTGGAATTTTAATACCAGATATATTGTATATTTGCTTATGTACTGTATGTATGTCTGTGGTTCAAAAATGAGAAGAGTAAGATATTTTTACCCACTTCCAAGAACCACTTTTCACCACATTGGAAACTACACCCCTCCCACTGAAAATGCAAATGTTCTGCCCTTGTGCAATGATTCTCAAGCTTTTTGGTCTTGGAAATATTTTGCAGTCTTAAAAATTATTGAGGACTCCAAAGAGCTTTTGTGCATGTGGCTTATATGTATCAATACTTACCAAATTTATAATGAAACCTAGGAATTAAAAAATCTATTTATAAATTTATTTCAAAATAGCAATAATACCTTTATTACATATTAATGTAAATTATGTACTTTTTGTGAAAATAACTATATAATCCAAAACAAAAAACATATTGTAGGAAGAGTGATGTTGATTATATTTTTGCAAATTTCTTCTATTTCTTACATAATAGAAGTTATCTGGATTCTCATATCTGTTACTGATTCCATAATTTTGGATCTGTAATATTTTTCTTTTCAACTAAATAAAATAGTTGCAGAACTTGTAAAATTTTCAGGTGCTACAGAATATATAAATATGATGGCTGAATTGGCTATACATACTGTGTGTTTATGTATAGTATATATTTTAATGTTTTTTGAATATCCATCTTTTAAGAGTTTAATAATAACTGTGAAAACATCATATATCTTTGGGCAAGATATTCTACTGAATAACATTGTTCCACAAAATCCTATTAGCTTATAGAATGGTAAATGTTTTTATAATATAATATCCTTGGACATTAAACGATATGCACTTTATAATTTATTAAGAAAAGTTTCAGTAGTCTGATAATTTGTTTATTGGTTCTAATTTACTGGATTCTGTATTCTGATACTCTAAAAAGAATCTAGAAAGAATTAATATATTTTTAAGAAAAGTTTTGACAGGCATTTTAATTATAAATTAGATTCTTTAACATGAATAATGATAAATTTAATTTCAAATAAAAGTAATCAAATCTCGGGCCGGCCCGGTGGCGCAGCGGCTTAGTCCGCGCTTGGCAGCCCGGGGTTCACCGGTTCGGATCCCGGGCGCCCGCCGACGCACTGCCTGTCAGCCATGCCGTGGCGGCGTCCCATATAAAGTGGAGGAGGATGGGCACAGATGTTAGCCCAGGGCCAGTCTTCCTCAGCCAAAAGAGGAGGATTGGCTACAGATGTTAGCTCAGGGCTGGTCTTCCTCACAAAAAAAAAAAAGTAATCAAATCTCACAAATTCTAGATATTAAATTTCACAAACACACACATTTTAACAAAAATAGAAATGTCTGTTTAATCAACTCATTGAGCTGCCTATCTCCCTGAGGCTCGTAAGCGGACATCAAGACCTTATAATGGGATCGACATCAGTTGGTCCAGATGGACTCCTTGGGGATAAGCCTAGACTTCACATATGGTCTTAATTCAGACAGAGGAGGCTTAGCAGTTACAACGTGTAATAGGCTCATGAGTTAAAATAAGATAGAAATGTTCTTAAATGGTTCAAAGAATTGTAACCAGATGCATATTCAACATATTAATTATTTTGCTTCCAAGTTGCATTTTACCTGAAATTGTAATTGATTCTACAAGTTTTCCCAATCTCCCACTGATGTACTTGCCATCTGGAGATGCCACATATAGTGACAGTGTTAGCTCTGTGCATAATAAGCAATTGGAAAATGTGCAGAAATTAGTTTTCTCATTTATTATGTACATGTTATTTTCAAATCTAAGTAATGACCTTCAGTATTCAAGTCATATATTCAATTAGAGAAATATACGCCCAAATATCTAGTATTAATAGTACATAATATTCTTGACAGGAATTTTCATAAGCTACTGCCAATAGTAAATAAGTATTTATAAAGCTTAATTGCAATAAATATCTTTCTTATACTAAACTATTAGTATTTATAATAAAGTTTGAGAAGGTGATACTGATTATGTATTTCTGAATTTTTTTTGAACAGTAAGATTTGCTAAACACATACTTGTATTTATCCACTCTTGGTGTCACCATAAGTTTAGTATAAGAACACATTTCATCTGTAAAGAGAATTTTGAAACAACAACAAAAAATCACTGTCAGGTAAAAGTACAATATATTCACTAATAAACTGTCTGTTATTCATCAGTTTTATCTATAAGTTTGACAAGTTACCACAAATATTAAATTTGAGTGGGACAAGATAGTTATATTTTCAAAGGGCTCCCTTTTTAAAGATTTCTACATAATAAGACATCTCTAGAGATTTGTGTTTGAATTCTTTGTGAATACTTAATGATCCATGAGGCTGAATTAAATTTCATGTAAGAACATATGATATTCAAGCCAACTATCTTCTGTAGATTAGGTCTCAGTTTAGATAATTTCATATGAAACTCACTTTCAGGGTAAACCTTAAAAACATTCTTTTCTTTTTTTTGTTTTATTGAGGTAATCATGGTTTACAACATTGTGAAATTTCAGGTGTACATTATTATTTATCAGTTTCTGTATAGACTGCATCTTGCTTACCACCAGTGGTCCAATTTTTATCTATCACCATATATATGTGCCCCATTGACCCTTTTGCCCACCCCTCAACCCCTTTCCCCTCTGGTAACCACTAATCTCTTCTCTTTGTCTCTGTGTTTGTTTATCTTCCACATATAAGTCAGATCATGTAGTATTCGTCTTTCTCTGTAAGAGTTATTTTGCTTAACATAATACCCTCAAGTTCCATCCATGTTGTTGCAAATGGGACAATTTTGCCTTTTATATGGCTGAGTAGTATTCCATTGTATATGTATACCCCATCTTCTTTATCCATTCTTCAGTTGATGAGTACTTGGGTTGCTTCCATGTCTTGTCTATTGTGAATAATGCTGCAATGAACAATGAGGGTATGTAAGATGATTTGAATTATTGATTTCAAGTTCTTTGGATAAATATCCAGTAGTGCAATAGCTGGGTCATATGGTATTTCTACTTTTAATTTTTTGAGAAGTCTCCATACTGTTTTCCATAGTGACTGCACTGGTTTGCATTCCCACCAGCAGTGCATGAGGGTTCCCTTTTCTCCACATTCTCTCCAACATTTGTTATTTTTTGTCTTGGAAATTACAGCCATTCTAACAAGCATAAGGTTATGTCTTAGTGTAGTTTTGATTTGCATTTCCCTAATGATTAGTGACATTGAACATTTTTTCATGTGCCTGTTGGCCATCTATATATCTTCTTTGCAAAAATGTTCATATCCTCTGTCCATTTTTTGATCACTTTTTGTTGTTGTTGTTGAGCAGTATGAGTTCTTTATATATTTTGGAGATTAACCCCTTGTCAGATATATGATTTGCGAATATTTTCTCACACTTAGTGGGTTGTCTTCTCATTTTGTTCACGGTTTCCTTTGTCTTGCAGAAGCTCTTTAGTCTAATGCAGTCCTGTTTGTTTATTTTTTCTTTTCTTTCCCATGTCTGAGTAGATATGGTATTTGAAAAGATGCTGCTAAGACCAATGTCAAAGAGCTTACTGCCTATATTTTCTTCTAGGAGTTTTATGGTTTCAGGTCTTACAGTCAAGTCTTTAATCCATTTTGAGTTAATTTTTGTGTATTGGGTAAGATAATGGTCTACTTTTGTTCTTTTACATGTGGCTGTCCAGTTTTCCCAATACCATTTATTGAAGAGATTTTCCTTTCTCCATTGTATGTTCTTGGCTCCTTTGTTGAAGATAAGCTGTCCATATATGTGTGGTTTTATTTCTGGGCTTTCAGTTCTGTTCTTTTGATCTGTGTGTCTGTTTTTGCTCCAGTACCATACTGTTTTGATTACTGCAGTTTTGTAGTATATTTTGAAGTCAGGGATTGTGATGCCTCCAGCTTTGTTCTTTTTTCTCAGGATTACTTTGGCTATTCAGGGTCTTTCATTGTTCCATATGAATTTTAGGAGTCTTTGTTCTGTTTTCATGAAGAATGTCATTGGGATTCTGACTGAGATTGCTTTGAATCTGTAAATTGCTTTAGGTAATATAGACATTTTACCTATGTTTATTCCTACAGTCCACGTGCATGGATTATCTTTTCATTTCTTTGTTATCTTTGATTTCTTTCAATAATGTCTTATAGTTTTCAGCATATAGGTCTTTCACCTCCTTGGTTAAAATCATTCCTAATATTTTATTCTTTATGTTGTGATTGTATTCTTGCATTCTCTTTCTGCCATTTCATCATTAGAGTATAAAAATGCAACTGATTTTTGTAAGTTGATTTTGTACTCTGCAACTTTTCTGTAGTTATTGATTATTTCTAATAGCTTTCTGATGGATTCTTTAGGGTTTTCCATGTAAAGAATCATGTCATCTGGAAACACTGAGAGTTTTACTTCTTCTTTTCCAATTTGGATCCCTGTTATTTCTTTTTCTTTCCTAATTGCTCTAGCTAAAACCTCCCGTACTATGTTGAATAAGAGTGGTGAGAGTGGGCATGTTGTCTTGTTCCTGTTCTCAGAGGGATGGTTTTCAATTTTTCACTGTTAAATATGATGTTGGCTATGGGTTTGTCATGTATGGCCTTTATTATGTTGAGATGTTTTCCTTCTATACCCATTTTATTGAGAGTTTTTATCATAAATGGATGTTGGATATTGTCAAATGCTTTCTCTGCATCTATTGAGATGATCATGTGATTATTCTTCATTTTGTTAATGTGGTATGACATGTTGATTGATTTGCAGATGTTGAACCATCCCTGCACCCCTGGAATAAATCCCATTTGGTCATGATGTATGATTCTTTTAATGCATTGCCATTTTCGGTTTCCAGTATTTTGTTGAGGATTTTTGCATCTATGTTCATCAGCAGTATTGGCCTGTTATTTTACTTCTTTGTATTGTCCTTGTTTGGTTTTGGGATCAGGGTGATGATGGGCTCATAGAACGAGTTAGGGAGTGTTCTGTCTTCAATTTTGTGGAATAGTTTGAGAAGGATAGGTATTAATTCTTCTTTGAATGTTTGGCAGAATTCTTCAGAGAAGCCTGGACTTTTGTTTTATGGGAGAATTTTGATTACTGTTACAATCTCTTTACTTGTGATTGGTCTATTCAGTTTCTCTATGTCTTCTTGATTCAGTTTTGGGAGATTGTATGAGTCTAAGAATGTATCCATTTCTTCTAGGTTATTCAGTTCGTAGGCATATAGTTTTTCATAGAATTCTCTTAATCCTTTGTATTTCTGTGGTATCTGTTGTAATTTCTCCTCGTTCATTTCTAATTTTATTTATTTGAGGCTTCTCTCTTTTTTTCTTAGTGAGTTTGGCTAAGTGTTTGTCAGTTTTGTTTATCTTCTCAGAGAATTGGCTATTAGTTTCATTGATCCTTTCTACTGTTTTTTGTTTGTTTGTTTGTTTCTATTTCATTTATTTCTGTTCTAATTATTTCCCTCCTGCTCACTTTGGGCTTTGTTTGTTCTTCTTTTTCTACTTCTGTTAGGTGTAGCTTAAGATTACTCATTTGGGATTTTTCTTATTTTTTGAGATGGGCCTGTATTGCTATGAATTTCCATCTTAGGACTGCTTTTCATGGATCCCATATGAGTTGGCATGTTGTATTTTCATTTTCACTTGTCTCCAGATATTTCTTGATTTCTCCTTTGATTTCTTCATGGATCCACTGGTTGTTCAGTAGCATGTTGTTTAGTCGCCACATATTTGTGACAATCCCAGCTTTTGTTTTTTTTGTAGTTGATTTCTAATTTTATAACATTATGGTCAGAAAAGATGCTCGATATGATTTCAATCTTCTTAAATTTAATGAGGCTTGCCTTGTTTCCAAACATACGGTTTGTCTTTGAGAATGATCCATGTGCACTTGAGAAGAATGTGTATTCTGCTTTTCTTGAATGGAATGTTATATATATACCCATTAAGTCCATCTGGTCTAATATTTCAATTAAGGCTACTGTTTCCTTGTTGACTTTCTGTCTGGATGGTGGATCCATTGATGTAAGTGGGGCATTGAGGTCCCCTATGATGGTGTTGCTGTTAATATCTGCCATTAGGTCTGTTAATGGTTGCTTTATGTACTTTGGTGCTCTTGTATTAGGTACATATATATTCATAGTGTTATTTTCTCTAGATGGAATGTCCTTTTTACATACTTTCCCTCTTTGTCTCTCATTGGCTTTTTTATCTTGAAATGTACTTTGTCTGATATAAGTATGGCAACCCTTGCTTTCTTTTGTTTGCCATTTACTTGGAGTATCATCCTCCATCCCTTCACTCTGAGCCTGTGTTTGTCTTTAGAGCTGAGATGTGTTTCCTGGAGGTAGCATATTGTTGGGTTTTGTTTTTTAACCCATCCAGCCATTCTGTGTCTTTTGATTGGAGAATTCAATTCATTTACATTTAGAGTGATTATTGATACATGAGGGCTTGATACTGCTATTTTATCTTGTCTGCCAGTTGTTCTCTATTTCCCTTGTTTCTTTTCCCATATATCTCTGACTGCCTTTAAATTTGGTAATTTTCTATGGTGATTTTCTCCATTTTCTCTTTATTTGTCCTTTGTGTCTTTGTTCTGATTTTTTGTTTAGTGGTTACCATGAGGTTTGTATAAAAGATCTCATAGAAGAGATAGTCCATTTTTTGATAGCCTCTTATCTCCATTAACCTAAGCAGGTTCCATCACTTTCCTCTTCTCCTTCTGAGTTATTGTAGTCACAAATTATTCCATTTTGTGTTGTGTGTTTGGGATTAAAATGAAGGGTTTATAGTCATTTTTGATGCTTTTCTTCCCTTTATCTTTAATGTTATGATTAAGTGTTTGTTAATCTGTTCTGATAGCTGCAATTTTCTGATTTTGTCTATTTATCTCCTTATTCAAGGCTTTGTAAACCTTTCTTTTTTGTCTTAGGTATGAGGGCATTCTTGGATCATTTCTTGTGTGGGGGGGGGGCTCTTGTGGCAATGAACTCCCTCAGCTTTTGTTTACCTTGAAAAGTTTTTATTTCTCCATCATATTTGAAGGATAATTTAGCTGGATAGAGTATTCTTAGCTGAAAGTTTTTGTCTTTCAGTATTATGAATATATCATTCTACTCTCTCCTGGCCTGTGAGGTTCCGCTGAGAAGTCCACTGAAAACCTGATAGGGGTTCCTTTGTAGATTATTCTCTTCTGTCTTGCTGGGCTTAATATTTTTTCTTTGTCATTGACTTTTGCCCATTTTACCAATATATGCCTTGGAGAAAGTCTTTTTGCATTGATGTAATTAAGAAGTTTATTGACTCCATTTACTTTCAATTCCAGTTTCTTATCCAGGTTTGGGAAGTTCTTAGCTATTATTTCTTTGAACAAGCTCTCTGCTCCTTTTTCTCCTCCTTCTCCCTCTGGAATACCAATAATACTTATGTTGCATTTCCTAATTGAATTTGATATTTCTTGGAGAATTTCTTCTTTTTTTTTTTAGTCTTAGTTCTCTCTCCTCCTCCACATGAAGTATTTCTGTTCTCTAAATTACTAATTCTGTCCTCCATAACGTCAGCTCTGTCTTTTAAGGATTCTAGATTTCTTTTTATCTCATCAATTGTGTTATCTCTATGATTTGTTTGTTTTTTTTTTTTAGAATTTCTATATCTTTTGTTAAAAACTTCTGCTCATTAATTTTATTCTTGAGTTCATTGAAGTGTCTTTCTGAGTTTTCTTGTAACATTGAGTTTCTTTATGATAACTATTTTGAATTCTTTGTCATTAGATTGTAAATTTCTCTGAGTTCAGGATTTGATCCTGGACACTTGTCATCTCCCTTCTGGTCTGGAGTATTAACATATTTCTTCATGGTGTTCACCTTTGCTGGTGCATATTGGTAGTATCTGGTCACAGATTCCACCTGCCACCACTGAGGGGAGTGGGAGCTGTGTTTTCTGAACCCGATGCATTCATTGCAAGTTGTACAAATAGGGCTCAACTGCCCACTGGTCGCCACTCCTTGGCAGATTACACTCACAGGTGCAGATGTTCTCGTGCACATCTGCTGCCCTGGCTGACCAGTCAAGCCAGTGCGCCAGGTGGGGGGGGGTGACTTTTTTCTCACATGTGTGCCTGCTCTGCCCTTACCTATGGCCCACCTGGGCTGCTTGGTTTGGTAGGGGAATGCACAAGGTGGCCAAACCACCTCCAGGTGGGGCATTCCTGTGGGCTGGGATGCAGTCTGCAAGCAAAAGCATTCCTGTGGAGGCCTTTTGGTTTCACCACCTCCTCCTAGAGTCATGTGCCAGCTGCTACCATGGACTCTTGACCCAGATCACTACTGCTGGGGAAGGGGAGAAATCCACACAACTTCCAGTGCTTCTTGGGGATCCAGCACCCCACCTTTAGACATACGGCTGCATGGATCTCTCAAACATCCCACTGTGCTGTGTGGATATTCTCTGTTGGTTAATGAATGCCCTTTTGTTTGTATCTTTGGAGAGAGTGACCAAGGGAACAGCTCACTCCACCACGATGCTGATATCACCTCTTTAAAAGCATTCTTAAAATATTTTGCATGAATTTTTTCCTAATATAATATGTGTGAATTGAAGAGCATATGATTTACATTAATGGTGGAGGGAAAACTTCAACCTTTCCATTTTTAGGTGATTTGTGGTGATTGATACTCATTTTAATACATTTTGTACCATTTCATAGAACAACTAAGGTTAGCTAAAAGATTCAATAGAGTCACTTGAACTTCGAGAGAAATGCCACATTACAATATAATGAATGGCATGTTTCTGGAGTTTCTAGTAACATTAATGCCATAAAAATACTGTACCATAATGTAGGAAATATATGAAGAGAAATTGAAAAGTTTTTCTCAGTAATATACTCTGGTCTTAGGATTACTGGTAGCACTAGTTAAACATGAAATAAATCACTTATATTGTACTGGAATGGTTTGCTTATTTTTTTGGTTTGTTTGTGTACTTTGGAATTTTAATAGTACTGGTGAGAATGATTGTTTTTCCAAAAAGATTTCCAATATTTCCTCATGAGAACTGTTAAGAAGAGCAAGAGCTCTGATGCCAGAGGGCTGGAATTTGTGTCCTGTGTCCAGTTTTTAATAATTGTGTGATGCTAGGCAAAGATTTGATATTTCTGTGCCACAGATTCCTCATCTGTAAAATGGAAATGTTTGTAATGCCTTTTAAGATTTTTATAAAACAGTAAATATATTTAAAGTACATAACTACTTAGAAATTTACTGGTATGTGGTAACACTCAATAAGTATGTTATTTAACATATTCACTGAAAAGGAAGCTTTCAAAAAAGTACATTTTATAAATAAGTAATTTTGAGATGTATAATTTCTTCAAGTGTATTCAGTGAGACACAGATTATGTTGTGTCTGATGATTTTTGTATTTTTAATTTTACCCTAACTAAATTTGATTTGAAAGAAAATTGGAGAAAAATATGGAGTGAAACAAATTTTATTTTATCTCAATCTGTACATAGCAGTAATTTCCTTATAAACAGATTATCTAAAGTGGGTTACTCTTGAGCCATTTATTTCTGAGTGACAAATTACTATGTCTTGTGAACAGGCAGTAAGCAGAGAAAGGTTACACAAGTAAGAATAATGCCTGGATAAGATTATACTGATCACTTATTTATTTATTTTTTAATATGGAACCACGGGAAGCAAGTTAGTAAGCTCTTTAAGTTGATTAGGGAAACAGAGCATTAAATGTGAAAATCCTAATCTCTTTGCCATTGTTACTCTGCATATAAATGAGAGATTAAGCAGAAGTTATACGAGTAGACACTTTGTAATCTATAGGTCTAACTACAATAAATTTAGAAAAACCTAAAGTGTTATTTGCACAAAATAGTTTAAGACTGAAAGGGAAATATAGAGTGGCTGGACTTCTTAAAATATCAGATGCAGGGGATAATGTTGTGTGGATAGTGTTTTAGATAGCATAATGTCAGTTTATTACTATGTCAGATATTTTACATCACTAAAATTGAAGATGAATGGATTTGATTAGTTAGAAAATTATAGAAAGGGCATACAGAAGATAAAGGATCAAGTTATATTTGGAAAGTTTAGAATAATGTAGTATATATGCACTTTTATTTTATTTTTTATTGAAATATAATTTACATGCCATAAAGTTCAACACTTTAAAGTGTACAACTTGGTGATTTTTAATATATTCTCAAACTTTCACAACCATCACTTCTATCTAACTTCAAAATATTTCCACTACCTCAAAATGAAACTTTGTAAGATTAGCAGTGATGCTCCATTCTCTCTTTCCCCTAACCTCTGGAAACCAGTAATCTAATTTCTGTGTCCATGGAACTGCCTATTCTAGACATTTAATAAATAAATACAATCATATGATACGTGACCTTTTGAGTCTGGTTTCTTTTACTTAGCATACTATTTTCAAGATTCATCCATGCTGTAGCATGCAACAGTATTTAATTTCTTTTTCTGGACAGGTAGTATTCTCTTGCATAAATATACCACATTTGTTTATCCATTCATCAATTGACCGACATTTGGGTAGTTTCCACTTTTTGGCACTTATGCATAATTGTTCTATGAACTTTCATATACAATATTTGTGTTTACTTATATTTTAATATTCTATGAGAGGAATTGATGAATCATGTAACAACTCCATGCTTTATTTTTTAAGAATCTGCCAAAGTGTTTTCCAAAGTGGCTGTATTAGTGTCCTATGACTACTATAGCTAATTACCACAAACACAGTGGCTTAAAATAACAGAAACTTATTATTTCATAGTTTTACAGGATAGAAGTCCAACAACAAGATGTCAAGAGGGCCTTGTTCTCCCTGAAGCCTGTAGGGAAGTATCCTTCATTGCCTTTCCAGCTTCTGGTGGCCCCTGGCATACTTTGGCTGCAGCAGCATAATTTAATCTTTGCTTCCATCTTCACAAGAACTTCTTCCTACTGTGCATCTTTTTCTTTACTATCCTCTTCTTATAAGGACATCAGTTTTTGGATTTAGGACTCACTTTAAATCCAGGATGATTTCATCTAAAAATTATTTGCTAATTAAAACTTCAGGGACCCTATTTTAATATAAGATCATATTATAATACTGTGGGTAGACATGAATTCTTGAGGGACACCATTCAACCCACTACACTGGCTGAACCATTTTATATTCCTACAAGCAAAGTATGAGAGTTATAATTTCTCCACATTGTCATTAACACTTGTTATTCTCTGCATTTTTCATTATAGCCATCCTAGTGTGTGTGAAGTGGAATCTCATTATGGTTGTTATTTACATTTCCCTAATGTCTAATGATGTTGAACATATTTTCTTGTGCTTATTGTGCATTCAGTTCTTGCTTTATGGAGTGTTCAACTATTAGGTTTAGTTGGCTTATTGTACTGTTAAGTTTTTTATTTCTTTTTTATTCTCTGTATAGTTTTTCAATTCATTATTGAAAGTAGAAGTATTGACTCTCCAAATATTATTAAATTGTCTATTATCATTTCAATTTTTTTTTCTTGATGTATTATAAGTCTCTGTTTTAGGTACATGTATCTTTATAATTGTTGTATCTTACTACAATTTTTGCCTTGTCTGGTATTAGTATAGCCATCAAACTTTCTTGTGGTTACTGTTTCCATGACATATATTTTCCCATCCTTTTAGTTTAAACCTATTTGTTGTAATCTTTTTTGAATTAACGTGAATTGAATTTCAGTATATGGAAACTGTGCTCTTCTGTAGCTCCTTTAACTCCTCACTCTTTGCACTACTATTGTTATAAAAAGGATACCTTTATATATTATGCTTTCAAAGCAGTTTTATAATTAAAGTAACTTTACACAATTGTCTTTTACATCATATAGGAAATAAAAATAGCTACAACAAAATTATGTTTTATGCTATCTTTATACTTTCCTAACTAGTTACATTTGCTGGTGCTCTTTGTTTCATGTGAATATGATTAACTATTATCTTTTAATTTATACCTGAAGAAGTTCCTTTAATGGAATTAAATTAAAAAGGCATTTTGTGAATGTCTTTGTTGCTTCTTCATCTTTGAAGGCTAGTTATGCTGGGTATAGAATATTTGGTTAAGAGTGTCTTCTTCGGTATTTTTCCCCTAGCACTCTGAAGATGTCATCTCATTGACTTTTGACCTGTCTCTTTTCTGGTGAGAAATTGGCTGTTAAACTTATTGAGGCTTTCTTTTTACATGATGAATCACTTCTCTTGCTACTTTCAAGATTCTCTCTTTGTATTTGGCTTTCAACAGTTTGGTTGCAATGTATCTATATCTGGACCTTTTGAGATTATCCTGGTTGGAATTCATTGATTTTCTTGGATAGGTAGTTAAATATTTATTATGAAATTTGGGAGGTTTGGTCATTATTTCTTCAAATATTCTTTCTGCCTTTTTCTATCACTCTTTTCCTTCTGGGACT
The DNA here is from genome assembly GCA_031878705.1 of Tapirus indicus. Classification (NCBI taxonomy): domain Eukaryota; kingdom Metazoa; phylum Chordata; class Mammalia; order Perissodactyla; family Tapiridae; genus Tapirus; species Tapirus indicus. The sequence continues at coordinate 39,861,473 of CM062930.1, read as the reverse complement.
CCTATTTTATGTATTTTGGTATGCTTGGTATTGTTCCACAGGTATAGGAAGCTCTGTTCATTTTCTTCATTCTTTCTTTTTTGTTCCTCACACTAGATAATCTAAATTGCCCTATCTTCGAGTTTGCTAATTCTTTCTTATGCCAGCTAAAATCTACTATTAAGACTTCCCAGTGATTTTTTAGTTTAATTTTTTATACTTTCCAACTCCAGAATTTCTATTAGGTTCTTTTTTTATAACGTCTATATCTTTGCTGTTGTTCTCTATTTAGTGAGGCATTGTTCTCACACTTTCTTTTCGTTATTTGAATATGGTTTTCTTCAGTTAAAATAGATAATTTAGTGTTTTTGTCTAGGAAATTCAACATCTGAGCTTCTCCTTGGACAGTTTCTATTGACTTTCTTTTTCTTGTGTATAGACTATATATTCTAGTTTCTTAGAATGTTTCATTATTTCTTGTTAAAACCTGGACATTTTAAATAATATAACGTGCCAATTCTTGAAATCAGGTTTTTTCCTTTCCTGGGGAATTATTGTTGTTTTTAAATGATTTACTGTTCTTCTTCTGCAAAATGTATATTCTTTTTCATGTGCAATCCTTGAGTTTCTATTCATTTAGCTTAATGCTCGGCTAATGATTGAAAGATTTCTCTTAATGCCTGGAACCAATAAGTCTCTTGGCCTTTGCCAAGGGGGCTCTCTTTCTGTGTTGTGAATACTGATCAGGAATTTGGTTTCAAGTCTGTCTTTGCATTCACTTCCTGTTTGTTCAGATTCTCAAGGTCAGCCAGATGTGAGTGTTTAGGGCCTTCTCATGTCTTTCTTGAATACATCTTCAATCCTCCACATGTGCACAGCATTCTTGATATCCAGAAACATGTGTTATTTTCAAAGCCAACTAAGTTGGACATCTTATTTACCAGCTTTACCTTTGAAGTTTTATGTTGAGTTTGTCTTTTGTCCCAACTGTTATCACCACCTTGGGCAACCACTATATGAAACAATTTCTGCTGATTGTTTTTGATGAGCATCACTGAGAGCAGGTTGTTCACACTGGAAGAGCTCTAAGGCAGATGAAATAAAGACAACAGTTGTGACTGGGGGTTTCTAGGAAATTACCAGACAGGTTTAATAATGGTTCTCAGGAAGTTCAAATACCAACCAAAAAACAACCAAACTCAAACTGGGACATGCAGTATCAGAATCACAATAACAGTGAGTGGATATGTGTTCCAAGAGTTAGCATTACAGCAGAAAATTTGAGAATCAGGATTCCTTGGGAAAAAGTAGCAAGCCAAGAAATAGAATTGGAAAAGTTAGAAAAATCTCTCATCCAAGACATATTTTGTGACCAAAGATAAGAGTTGAAGTAATTGGAGACAGAGTTTGTTAACAGATAATTGTAGAATCAGTTCACCCTAGTCCTGCCAGCCTATATATCTTTACCTAGGGCTGCTTTTAACTAAAAGTGTTTATGGGTAGATTCCATAAACCACATTATGGTATGCATCCTTAAAAAAGCCTTTGTTCAGCAGCTGACATTAAAGCATTGTATGTTTTGTCTTGGTCCCTTTTAAGTTAGGCTGTCTTTGTTTAGGTGAGTGAAAACAGGAAGTTAACTCATAGTGGTCCCTCAGTATAGTGCAGAGGAAAAGGCACACATTTTAGCCTAATGATAATACTAGGAAGAGATATATGTATTGAGTATTTATTATATGGCAGGTTAGGCATTAAGTACTTATCTAACCAAATCATCATAGCAAGCTCATAACGTAACTTCTATCATTATCCTTGTTTAACAAATATGGAAATTGGGGCTTAGAGAGATTAAATAATTTGCAAAACTTGTGATAAGCAGAAGCAGCATTCAAATCTATATCTGTCTGATTCCAGATCTCAAGCTATTATTAACTAATTTTATGGCCTCTCAAATCAATTATTACAAAGATACGTGTCTAAATTTAAATTCCTATGATTTCTAACTGTGTAAACATGAGGAAATTAATTAAACCTTGGTTTTCACATCTGTTCATTGTGGCAATATTCAACCTCACTGTTTTGTCTTGGGGAATTAAATAAGACCATGCAAGTGAATTGCTAGACACAGTAAAGATATTGTAAATATTTTAACTCCTTCTTTACATAATTAGAAGCATTAATATTGGAAGCAATTTGGACATACAATCATGTGCCACATGACAACATTTTGGCTAATGATGGACTGCGTATACGGTCATGGTTCCATAAGATTAGGACTATGTAGCCTACATGTGTAGTAGGCTATACCATCTAGGTTTGTGTAAGTACTGTAGGGGAGGAAGAAATTTTTCTCTACCCTTTTATATTCTTCTGGCTGGTCTAAGAATTAAATTGACATGAGATAGACTAATAGGAGAAAAACAAATAAAAGTTTGATAACATGTATATTTGGGAGAGACCAAAGAAAACTGAGTAACTTGCTGAAATGGCTGAAGCCATCTTAAATACCATCTTCAGATAAAGACAAAAGAAGATGTTGGTAGTGGGGAGAGACAGGGACTTCAGAATTCACTGATAACCATATTTTTCTCAACTGCTCAATTATTACTCAACTATTTACTAATCAAGAGTGTTTCAAGACTTTCACTTTACTGTGTCAACCAATCCTACTATATCACAAAGTTTGCCCACTCCCAATCAGATACCTGCATTGAAAAACTCACATTAAATGACTGGATCTTGAGACAAATCCCTATATACATCCACTCCTCACCACTCTCTCTCTGAGACACTACTAAGACTCTGCCAAAGTGCTGTTCTTTCTTAGTGTAGAAAGATAATAAACTTAATTTTGCTTCATTGATAATTTATTCCAGTGTTCTCTTAAAATACTTGGCAATCAACCCCAGGGAGACAAAAATTCAGGGACAACAGCCATTCAAAAGAACTCCTGTGCACTAGCTATTCAACAAATATTTACTGAGCACCTATTTATGTGCCAAAGATTGTTCTACACACCAGAAAAATCAGTGCCTAGAATTTTTGTTCATCAGTGAACAAAACAAAGACCATGGATTGCATGGATTTTATGTTTTAGTCATTGAAGATAGTAAATATTATAAAACTATAATTATATATTATGTTAGAAAGTCATAAATAATGTGGAGATAAAAGACACTGGGTATAGGGTAACAAGTGTAGTGGTAGAGTTGCAATTATAAATGGAGTAGTCAAAGTAGGCTTCACTGAGGAGGTGACATTTGAACAGTAACTTAATAAAGTTAAAGTGATGATGATTTCCAGAGTAGAGCATTGCAGGCAGAGGAATATCACTAGGATGGGTGTCTAGAGGATCCAAGTTATAGTTAGGAGGCCAATGAGACTAGATTGGAGGTAGAAAATTAAGTCAGAGAGTTTTCCTGTGGTAGAGGTTAAAAATGGACAGTAAGAATATTAACAAAAGGACTTCCTGGGTCATTAAAAAACAAAAGGGTAAAACAGAGTAATGAGGAAAGAAAGATCATGATCTGACCTACATTTTAAACTAATTACACTGGTTATTGGGTAGGAAGCAATGGTAGTAGCAAGGATACCAATTAGGAAGCTATTGTATCAAGGTGAGAGATAATGGACTGTGGCAGTAAAAATGGAGGTATTCTGAATTTGTTGATAACCAGATTTAATTGAAGAGAAAGTCAAGGGGATTTTGTAATTGTTTTGCTATGCTGTATGAGAGAAAAAGAGGAATCAAGAATAATTCCAAGACTCTGTATGTGCCATAACATCTATGAGCTTGACCATAGGCATGCAAGATAGACAAGGGCACTTCCTCATCTGATTAAAGTCTAGTGCATTTTGAGAATCTGATAAATAAAACAGTTATCATTTCACTATTAATAGATTCTCCTTAGTATTATGTATTAGTATCTGGAGCTTTGTTAATATGTCTTTCCTGTACTAGCTGAGTGTAGTTTATATATTAAAAAAAAGGTATTATGCCAGCAAAAGTAAACACCAAAAATAAGTTTGCAGAAAATTTTACTCAAGTATTAAATGTCACCTGCCTGTTCCCTAATATAACACCCCTAAACATTGCTAAGTTTATTTAAAATTCCTAAAGTGTTGATCTACATTAAAGAGACATGATTTGAGAAACAAAAACAAAATTTATGAGACTTTTATTTTTATAACCTTTTATTGTAGTACAAAAACACATAAAATAAAATTTGCCATCTTAACCGTTTTTAAGTGTACGGTATAATGTGCAATTATGTGCACATTATTGTCCAACAGATCTCTGGAACTTTTTTGCAAAGGTGAAACTCAATGCCCATTGAATAAGAGTTCCCCTTTTCTCTCACCCCCCAGGCCCTGGCAACCACCATTCTACTTTCTGTTTCTAACAGCTTGACTACTTTAGATAACTCATATAAGTGGAATCATGCAACATTTGTTTTTTTGTGACTGGCTTATTTCACTTACATAGTGTCCTCGAGGTTCAAGCATTTTGTAACATATGATGGACATTTGGGTTGCTTCCACCTCTTGGCTATTGTGAATAATGCTGCGATGAACATGGATATACAAATATCTCTTTGAGATTATGTTTGTAATTCTATTAGATATATATCCTGAAGTGGGGTTGCTGGATTATATGGTAATTCTATTTTCAATTTTTTGAGGAACCTTCATACTGTTTTCCATGGCTGTTGAACCATTTTACATTCCCACCAACAGTACATAAGAATTCCAATCTCTCCACATCCTTGCTAACAATTTTTTTTATAGTGATCATCCTAATGGGTTTGAGGTGACATCTCATTGTGATTTTGATTTGCATTTCCCTAATGATTAGTGATGTTGATCATCTTTTTGTATGCTTGTCTATTTGAATATTTTCTTTGGAGAAATGTCTATTCAAATCTTTTGACCATTTTTAATTCTTTTATTTTTATTTAGTAGTAGTAGTAGTAGATTTGGTGAGAAAGACTGGCCCTGAGCTAACGTCTGTTGCCAATCTTCCTCTTTTTGCTTGAGGAAGAGTTGCCCTAAGCTAACATCTATGCCAATCTTCCTCTATTTTGTGTGTGTGTGTGTGTGTGTGTGTGTGTGCGTGTGTGAGGAAGATCTGCCCTGAGCTAACATCCATTGCCAATCCTCCTCTTTTTGCTGAGGAAGACTGGCCCTGGGCTAATATCTGTGCCCATCTTCCTCCACTTTATATGGGACGCCATCACGGCATGGCTGACAAGCAGTGCATTGGCCGGTACCCAGGTTCTGAACCCGCAAATCCTGGGCTGCCAAAGCACGGACTAAACCACTGCACCACTGGGCGGCCCAATCTTTCTCTATTTTGTATGTGGGTTGCTGCCATAGCATGGCTTGATGAGTGGTGTAGGATCTGAAACTGTGAACCTGGGATGCCAAAGCGGAGTGTGCCAAACTTAACCACCATGCCACCAGGCTGGCCCCAAGTCTTTTGACCATTTTTTAAATGGGTTATTGGTTTTTGTTGAATTGTAAGAGTTCTTTATATATTCTGGATATCAACCCCTTTTCACATATCTGGTTTGCAAATATTTTCTCCCATTCTGTGGGGTTTTTTTTTCACTCTGCTGATTGTTTTCTCCACTGCCCAGTAGTTTTGAAGTTTGATATAGCCCCATTTGTCTATTTTTGCTTGTGTTTTCTGTGCTTTTGGTGTTATTTGCAAGAAATCATTGCCAAATCTAATGTCATGAAGATCTTAAAGTTGTTTCAGCTGTTCAGGATCCTTTGAGATTCCATATGAATTTTAGGATGTTTTTTCCTATTTCTGCAAAATAATGCCATTGGAATTTTGAAAGGAATTGCATTGAACTGTAGATCACTTTGGGTAATATAGCTATTTTAATAATATTAAGACTTCCAACCCATGATACAGATCTCTTTCCATTTATTTGTGTCTTCTTTAATCTCTTTTATTAATGTTTGTATTTTTCACTGTACAAGTCTTTCATTTCCTTGGTTAAGTTAATTCTCAGGCATTTTATTCTTATTGATGCTATTGTAAATGGGATTGTTTTCTTAATTTCTTTCAGATGGCTCATTGTTAGTGCATAAAAACACAACTGATATTTGTGTATTTATTTTGTATTCTACAAATTTCTGAATTCGTTTATTAGTTCTAACAAGTTTTCTGTGGAATCTTTGTTTTCTATATATGAGATTATGTCATCTACAAACAAAAGTAATTTTACTTTTTCCTTTCTAATTTGGATGCTTTTTATTAATTTTTCTTGCCTAATTGTTTTCGCTAGGATTTCCAGTAGTATATTGAATAGAAGTGGCAAGATTGGGCATCTTGTTCCTGATCTTAATGGAAAAGCTTTCAGTTTTTCACTGTTGAATGTAATGTTAGATGAAGGCTTTTCTTATAGGGCCTTAATTAAGTTGAAGTAATTTCCTTCCTTTTCTGAATTTATTGAGTTGATGTTTGTCAAATGTTTTTCTACTTCTATTGAGATGATCATGTGATTTTTATAGTTTGTTTTGTTAGTGTGGTGTATCACATTGATTGATTTCTATATGTTGAAACCTTCTTGCATTCTAGAGATAAACCCCATTTAGTCATGGTGCATGTTCTTTTAATGTACTGTTCAAGTCAGCTTGCTGTTATTTTGCTGAGTATATTTGCATCATTTGTAGTGTATTTTTCTGTCTTTGGTATTAGGGTAATGCTGGGTTCATGAAATTAGGGGGGAAGCATGCCCTCATCTTCAACTTCTTGGAAGAATTTGAGAAGCAGTGGTGTCAGTTCTTCTTAAATGATTGGTAGAATTCTCCAGTGAAGCTCTCTGGTCCTGGGCTTTTTTTTCGTTGAGAAGTTTTTGATTACTGAGTTAATCTCCTTACTAGTTATAGGTTTGTTCAGGTTTTTTATTTCTTCATGATTTAATCTTGGTAGATATGTTTCTATAAATTTATTGATTTCTTCTAGACTGTACAATTTGTTGAAGTATAATTGTTCATAGCAGTCTCTTTGGTCTCTTATTTCTGTGGCATCAGTTGTAATGTCTCCTCTTTCATTTCTGATTTTTGTTATTTAAGTCTTCTCTTTTCTTTTTCTTAGTTATTCTAGCTAAGGATTTGTCAATTTTGTGGATCTTTAAAAGAAAACTTACAGTTTCATTTATTTTTTCAATTGTTTTTCTATTTTCTATTTTGTTTGTTACTGCTCTAATCTTTATTATTTCTTTATTTATGCCATTTGTGTTTAGTTTATCCTTCTTTTTCTATTTCTTAGATGTCTAAAGTTAAGATTTTGATTTGAGATTTTTCTTATTTCTTAATGTAGGTGTTTACTACTATAAACTTTCCTCTTAGTACTGCTTTTGCTGCATCTCATAAGTTTTGATATGTTGTGTTTTCATTTTTATTTGTCTCAAGACCTCTTCTTATTTCTCTTGTGATTTCTTCTCCTACTCATTGGTTCTTCAAGAGTGTGTTGCTTAAATTCCACATATTTGTGAATTTTCCAATTTTCCTTTTGCTATCAATTTCCGGTTTCATTCCATTGTTGTTGGAAAAAATACTTGGCATTATGTGAATCTTCTTAAATTTAAGACTTGTTTTGTGACCTAACGTGGGATCTGTTTCAGAGAATGTTCCATGTGCACCTGAGAAGAATGTGCATTCTGCTCTGGTTGGGTGGGTTTTTCTGTATATGTGTGTTAGGTCTAATTGGTCTACAGCATTTTTCAAGTCCCCTGTTTCCTTATTGATCTCTCTGGTTGTTCTACCTGTTATTGAAAGTGAAGTATTGACATATTTTACTACTTTTCTGTTATTATTTCTCCCTTTAATTCTATCACTATTTGCTTCATATATTTGAATGATTTATTATTAAGTACATATATATTTATATTATTATATCTTCCTGAAAAATTGACTATTTTAGCACTTTATAAGATCCTTCTTTGTCTGTTAGACAGATTTTGACCTAAAGTCTATGTTGTCTGATATAAATTTGGTCACTCCTACTCTCTTTTGTGTACCATTTTCATGAACTATCTTTTTTCACCTTTTCACTGTCAGCCTACTTGGGTGCTTGTATCTAGAATTAGTCTCTTATAGACAGCTTTTAGTTGAATCTTGTTTTTTAATACATTCAGCCATTCAATGTCTTTTGATTAGGGAGTTTAATCCATGAATTAAAATAATTACTTATAGGGAAGGGATTACTATTGCCATTTTGTTAATTATTTTAAGTATGTCTTATAGTTATTTTATCCCTCTTTTATTTTCTTGCTGCCCTATTTTGTGTTTCATTGATTTATTTTGTAGTGACACACTTTGATTCCTTGATCATTTTCTATTGTTTTTCTTCTACAAGTATTTTCTTTGTGGTTTCCATGGGGATTACATAAGACAAGAGATTTTAATTTAATCTCAGACAACATACAGAATTAATGCTTGTTATAGTATTCTAAGTATATGAAACATAGATGTTTATATTATGTATATTTCAAATTATAAATGAATTCACATATTATTTGATTTAGAAGGCTTTGCTTATTATAATGAAAGCAGCAATATTTAGTGTTAAAGTCTTAGATTTTAGAGTCACACAGACCAAACATAAGTGTTGATTACATGCTTTACTAGCTGTCACACTGGACATTGATTTAAACTTTCTGAGCATAAGTACTTTTTCTGGAGAATTAGTGAGAATAATGTCTTCTCTAAAAAGGCCACAATAAAAGAATATTGTGAAGCTTCATGGAATAACATGTTTAAAGGGTGTAGAACAATCTAAATAGTATAATAGTCATTCTGTATCTTCTATTTTGTTATAGAGATATGTGTCTTTGATTTTTCTTTTGTGAAGATCATATACTCATAACTAAGCATAACATACATACTTAGTTGCAGTATAAGTTACAATAATTTTATATTTGAAAAGATATTTAAAATGTTCCTTTTGCATGATCACACTTCAGAAAATAGTCATTTAGGAACATGAAATTAGAGAGGTGTATTTATTCTCACATAATCAATAAAAACATGAAAATCAAAATTTATAATTATTGTCCATATGTAGCATAGAACTTTTCAAATGTTTGTGACTTACAATGATCTTTTGTTTATTATTATAGTACAATGATTAAATAAACATCAGAAGTCATATAACTTTAAAATCAGCTAAAGAGCTCAGAGAGGTAAAGATTAAATGTACATATGTGTATTACATATATGTTTATATGAATATGTATGTTATATGTATTTATACACATATGCATTTACATATGTATGGATATATATACACACACGTGTATTATACATATGTGGATGTTTATTTAAAAATGATTTTCCTTCTATAAATAGGGGAAATTTAAAAGATTGCCTTAGAATGTGGATCCACAATAAAATTTCCACTGGGATCTTCTATTGTATGTCTCTTGAAGACATCCATTGAGCTTGTAGCATTTTTCACACTTAAAAGGTAAAAGAGGTGAAATTCAAGGAATTGTTTTTCATTCCAAAATTGCTAGAATTTGCTGCTGATCTTTCACTTCTGTTTACTTGACATCCAAGTTAAATGTCTTTATTCTCTGTTAAAGGTAGTATATATTATTTGAGCTCAGTTAGATCAATGTCCAATCTTTCAACTTAGAGTGTAGAAAAGCTTAGTTTGTCTTTTGAAGAATGCATCTGTATATCAACATTAGAGACTTCTAGAAAAACTAAAAGAAGTTTCTAGTTTTAATTATGGAATCCACACAACAGCTTTGAAAGAAGAGAAAATACTTCTTTTGTATACCTTTGCTTTTCCTCCTTATTATATTTGGCTTTATTTGATAGATATCGGAAAACACAGACATTGTTTAAACAAATTTATATATAAATAATATACACAAATATATATAACATGTATATGCACAAACATATATGGGCATATGTATATAAATAATTCAAGCAATTCTTAACCTGTTTGTGAGGAATTATAAGTGTTAGATTAACTAAAATAGACATAAAAATATGGTGAGAATCATACATGCACTATCTTTTTTAGTAAATTCATGTACATACGTATGTATGTGCATAACATTAATATAACCATTGTGATAATATGTATAGAGAAATCCCTAGTAAAGATAAAACATGATTTCCTCTAGTCATTCTGGAAAGCTGTTTATACTGAGAAAAAATTAGACATCTTGCTCATCTTCTGAGCCACTTAAATATAGTTACATTATTTTTGGTATCACTTATATTCTTTATTTTTCATGTTCTATGAATTATTAATATATTGAAAACATAATGAAAATTTTATGAGTATAATGAAAAAATTGTTTCTAGACTAACCAAACAGAAAAACATTATTCAGAATAGTGAATTATAAAATATACTTTTTCATTTTTAAGCACTTTTAACAGCAGACAGAAAATTATGGTAAATTTTTCTCTAATTCTATGTTATTATTATTATTTTCTTAGTGTTTAAGAGAATTATACAGTTATTGCTATTGAACATAGGAATACTCAAGCTGTGTCTACGTCTTAAGAGATCTTTTCCATGTTATTATATAGTATTTTCTAGTTGATTGTCTAGAAATAAACACAAAGTTGGTTAATTATATCAAACAATTTTACTGGTTCTATCATTATCTTGATACATTTATATTACCATCTTAAAAATTCTCAGATTAAAAACAATCCTAAAGTTGTTCAGAAATGCAATAGCAGTGTAACAGGAAAATATCAAGTAGGTATTTACCAAATTATATTGGTTAAAAATAGCACTGCAGTGGTTATTGTGCTATATAGTTGTATTTCTATATCTATATCTATATGTGTATATCCATAAACACATCTATATCCATATTCAGATCTATGCATATGTCTCATCCTGGGAAAGCAAAGGACAAAATCCATAGCCAGAATACTACTCTGAGTGAAACAAAAGAAATACCTACAAGAAAGTAAAGATATTCAGGAATCGACATATTAGGCAAAAATTAAGAATTAATGGATGATTACATGAGAATAGAAGATTTCTCTCATCCTATCTTTTTATCCAGTCATAAAGGACGTCAATAAAGTGTCAGCTGACCTTTATATTTCCCCTTGTCCCCAAAAGTTCTTCTTTATAAGTTAAAAATATTATGATGTTTCAGGTTTAATTTTGTGAGAGAAATATCATTGCATATGGATGATTATCCATGTTGGTTTTATATTTTATATTAAAAGCTTTCTTTTAATGTGAGAGTATTTCTTTAAGGATGAGAGAGGAATCTATAACACAAAGGATAGAGTACTTGTGGCAAAAAAAAATTGTCCAGAACAGATAGAGTTCTTATTTGAAAATTTATGCCCAGTCAGAGACTATATTTCTCATCCTTAAAACTGCATCTAGAAGCAACCATGGGACTAAATCTTAATGGTTGATTGCAGATGGAAGCTACATACACTATTTCCAAGTCTGGTCCATAAAAATCTTTCACCCTATTCTCTATGTTCTATCTTTCCACTTTCTAGCTAGTTGTAGGCATCTGATGTGACTTTGAAAAATCACATCTCGCCAATGATAGAGAATTAATCAGCCCGGGTTCCTAAGTCATGTAGCAGGGCACCACTTCTTTTCAACTGCCTGCTTCAAGTTGGACTTCAGATGAGTGAACACTGAGTATTTATTATGTTAAACTACTGATGTTTCAGGGTTACTCAAACACAACAGCCAGCATCAATGAACTAGTACAGAACTTTATGCATATTTGATATTTTTAACAGTTTTAAGAAGAAACAGAGTGGAGTTAGACACTATAGTCAGATTTTCTGGGTTCAAAGCCAAACTCAGTCAATTACTATTTGTATAACTGTAAAGAAATTATTTAATTTCCCCTGAGTTTCAGTTTCTTACTTGTAAAATGGCAATAACAATAGTAATAACATGTACCTCAATGGATTCTATGGGTTTATTTATACTTTAAACATGTTTATTACTATAAATGCACTGTTTAATATTTTCTTTCCTAGTCAATATTATTCTGTTTATAACAAATATAGAATTACTCAAGATATCCCAGGAAATGAGAGTTTTGTGAAAGTAAATATGCATATGGAATGCTTTAAAAAATGAGCAAAAACTGACACAAATTCTGTGCCTGTTCATTCTATTAACACTTTCTCACTCTTCTGCTTCTTCACGTACCTCTTCTACCATATTACTTTACTAATTCATTATGCATATAGCCTACATGAGGTTTCCTAATTCCAAAATTTACGTGATTTTCTAATCATAGCAACTCCCATCAACCAAGACTTAATTCCATGTGCCTATGGTCAAAATCCTAAAAGAGAGAGTATGAAGGACTTCACACAGCCATTCTTTTCTTTCAACTGAGACATACATGTGCATACACAGACATGTACTTCTTGTGTAGATTCAAAAGTGTATTTGATTTAGAAGTGCTCCCTTTCATCTTCTCTTTATCTGTGTCTCCTGAAAATATCTACAATTCAGATATTTGTTAGCTATTGTGTTGAGACTAGGTATAGAAATGAAAAAAATAAAAACAATATTTCTCAAAGGGTTATCAGTTTAACATCAGGACTGTAGACACAATAGTCATAAACCTTCACAGAAACTTGGTACTAGTAATGTAGGGTATAATTTGCCACCCTTCTTCTGAGCTCCATACCCATATTGCAAACTCCATGCAGGATGTATTTAGCTGGATATAATTTTATCTGGTACGTCTATCTCTTGCTCCTTTTTTTGGCCTGGTGAATGTTATGGAAGATTCAGCTCTTTTTTGCCTTTCTTTGTGCCTCTTCTCCCATTCTGGTAGCTAGAGCTAAGAGTAAGAGCTCCTGTTTGTACAAAACATAGAATTACTCAAGCTATCCCAGTCAATAGGTAAGAACTGCAGAATATTTGTGTATGTGTCTGCTACCTCATTCTCTTAGCATCTAGCACTAAAAGAAAATATTTCATTCATCTTTACAGCTCCCAGCAATAGAATATTACCTGGCATAAAATAGGCTCTCAATAAAGGATCAGTCAACATATAAATCAATTGATACATTTTTGAAACACAAATTTTCCTTATGGTATACTTGTTTTAGTATGGTAGGAGATTTAATATCTCATGGAGACTGATCCTCCCACTTCTCAAAAAATTTTGAGGAAATTCAATCTCTGGAATTGCTACATCTGGAATAAATTTTTGAATCTGATCATATACAAATTTTATTTTTTCTTCTTTCTAAATTTTGAGTTTCTAGTTAGATTTTTAATTCTTAAAGTCAGAAAACATGTTATGTAATACTCCTTGCCTCTAGGTCCAGGAGAATACTTACTTTGACTTCTCAATTACAAAAAACAAATAAAAAAGAAAGAAAGAAGACTTGCTGTGAAAACAAAGCAAAGAAAAATGCTCACGTACTGATGATGCTGATGTTGCTGGAGAATAAAACCCCAGATGATTCTGAATTCATTGGTTAGATATTCAAGCATTGTACAGAATATAAGACATGTGGATACATGTACATAAAGTGTATAATATTTATATGTACATATAGAGTTATATATGGTTATATATGATTAAATATTGTTACATAAGGATCTCACTTCTGAAACAATTTCATCTCAGTTAGGAAGAGCTCTTTTCTTTTTATTTGATGTTTCCTAAATAACTCATTCTCCTCATCACCAGACCTATGGTTCTTCACTTCAGTGCCCTGGTAGGTACAGATATCACTACCCAGTGAAAATCTGTGCACATGACTATGTAGTTCATCCTTCACAAGCAGAGCAATAGCCAATGTCATGCTATCTTTTACATACCATGTCTATTATATTTATGTCATTCTTGCTTCCCTATCACTATGACCCCAACAATAAAATTATATTTATGAAAAAAATAAACTGATTTGAAATGAAGAATTAAGACAAAAATGTGGCAAGATGTGGCTGAGCCAGGACTCCAACTCAGATTTGCTTGATCAATGTCTAAGATCTTTCCTCTGTACAGTGTTCTGCTTCTTATAAAGAGAAAATGTTTGTATCAAGTTGTAAAACAGAGTAAATATTTTCTGCATTACTCTCTGAAATCGGAATTGTGAAGTCAGAAGGCTACATCTCTATTCAATTTGATAACTTTAAAATTAATTAATTTTATATGAATAAAGCATTTCTTCTTCTTTACCAGACTCTAAAGTTGCTTTTACAGTATCAATTTAAATGATATTGGAATTATTAAAAATCAAAGCTCATTTAAGTAAATCATTTATCATTACTATGCCTGGCCTGTATTTAGCACACAGTTAATGCAAACTATTATTATGGTAGTTTTAATTTTTATTATTATTTTCATCAATGCAGTTATAGTGACTGTTATTCCTTATATTTAGATTTAATATTCAGTGGTTTAAAAAACTAATAAAAAATATACTAAACACAAAGAATGGTTTACTTCTTTTCTTTTTGACAAACCACCAACTAAACATTAAGAAGCTTTCCCAGGTTTTCTATACAGAATATAGATCATACCATATTTAAACCCCTTGCATCTTAAATAATTTTTTTCAACCATTTAATAATGAATAAGGTGAAAAATTAAATATTGAATATATACTTTTAAACATTTATTTTCCTGATAAATAAGATTAATTTAAATTTGAGTTTAAAATTACTTTGCTATTGTTCAGATTTTGAACCTATTTTAAAAAGAAAAAGGCATTGAAGTCAATATGAATCACTCATAATAAGTTTTGATTCAGAAAGCAAGAACATGAGAGATCTTTTAATTTAAATTATGATATTAAAGGTAGTGAGTGCTTGTATTTGTGATTTCATATGGTTTCACTGAAAAATAAAAATGAATACTACTCCATCATTTTGGCAGACACTTTAATGCCAGCCATTTAACTATATTTCTGAAATGGAATGCTGCTTGACCTTTACTCTTTCCACCAAAAGGAAATTGTAAAAGCCCAACAAAAATGTAATTTTTAGCTTTACAATAGGTGAAGAGAGAAAAGAAAAACTAATGGAGAATCTGAAAATATAGTAGAAAAAAGTAGTATGAAGTGGAGGGTGTTTTTAGATATATCTGAGAGAAGACGAATATTTTAAATTGATAACATATCTTGTGGTCCAACCTCAAAGTTTCATATTTTATATAGCAAGTAATAGTTTAAGAAAAAACTAGAACCAAACCCTGAAAACTCTCATTTTATCACGGGTACCCATATAATAAGGGCAATTAGCCAAACACCTGAGGTCATTTCAGTGAGTTTTCTCACTAATTAAATAATCTGGCATTGAGAAAATCTTTTCACTTTTGAGATCAAATGTCAAGTTTTAATAGATTATTTTAGATACCTAATTTAGAGAAGCAAGGATAGAATGCTGCCACTTCAAAATGTCACTAAGTATCATTTATAATCACCCACAACATTTTAAAACTCTGAATGGGTGAACCATGATACATTGCAGGCAGTTTGAGTTATTATTCAAACAATATCATCCTTATTTTTTCCTCATTTGGAATCACCTTACTCACCATGCTCTGCTTTTTCAATTTAAACCAGGGCATTTTGGAGAAACTCTTTTTGTGGTGGAAAAAAATATGCTGCTGTTTAAGTCATTGCATTTTTATTAGGTAAAAGTTATTTAACTGCCAATAAGTTAATTCTTCTCTAAAAGTAGATCAGTGACTCTTGTGAAATAAGAATAAAACCAAGATTAGTATATTCATTTTATATAACCAAATGATGAAATCTAATAGTTTTTAAATTGAGCAAACTTAATTTCCTTGTATGTATGCTGGGCTTATTTTTGAAATCCATACTATTACTACAAAAACTGAAAATGGATTCTTAATAATTCTTAATATATCTTCCTATTTGTATATATCTCCTTGGTATTTTATGCATGTTTAACTCTACTTTTTTCATGTTTTTAGAGGCAGATGTGCAATTCTTTTATAAAATTGAAGAGTTGGGAAAAAAAATAACGATGAGGCTTTGATGCATGCACCAAATCTCTTCTAAATATCTTGAAGTGTATTTCCCTAAATTATCTCGGTTTACCTCATGATATGCCTAATAAAAAAATAGGCAGATATTAGTAATTTCTCCCAATTAGAAAGTCTGAAATAGAGTTCAGTTGTGATTTGTTCAGTCTTTAAAAAGGAACTAGACTTCCAGTAACGGCAGATTCGCTTTTATGGGATTAACGTTCCCTCTGGTAACAATATTATACTCTGGAAAATACAGAAAACAATTTTTGAAGGCACTAAAAAGCAAGTCAAAAGCAGGCAGAAACTGGAGTAAATATAATTCTTCCAAGAAAGGAATACATTGGATGAAATCCACGTTTATATGACTGTTTCCATGAGAGCCCTGCTCAGTCCACAACGTGGAACAGTGAAGAGAGTTTAAGCAGAGAGCCAGGGTTTTATTGCTGTGAGAAGTCAGAGAATAGAGTTTGGAGCCACCAGAGTCACTGGAAATTAACACCAAACTGCCAGAAGGAGGAAGCCACAAAATAGGAAGAACCAAAGTCTGAATAAAACTCGCCTTAATCCTTTACTTGTCACTAAACTGGAAATGCAAGGAGCTCAGGGAGAAAAACGACAGCTAGGAGACTGTTAGAGCTAAACAGATTGATATTTAAGTAGCTGTCCACCACAAGGAAAAGACACTTGGAAGTTAGAGTCCCACCAAGTTATAAGGGATTGATAATGATCTTAGGCTTTTTATAGAAACTTTGAAAAGGTCACAACCTAGAAGCAAGGAACACATCCTAGGGTCAGTATGAAGCAAGAATAACACTAACCCTACACAGGTCAAAGCTGAATTGCAGGCAAACTACCTGCTAGAACAAAGGGAACACTCTCCAGGGGAAGAAAATAAATCCCAGACTCTCTATTACATATTTATTCATAAATTTCAGTAAAAAATAAGTGTATTAGATGTGCACAAAACAGAAAATATGACCCATGTCAAAAGAATAAGTGAACAGAAATAGACTGAAAGGCAATCCAAACACTAAAACTGGAAGAAAACAATTTTAAAATAACTAAGACAAATATTTTAAAGAATGTATAGGATGATATTAAGTGAAAAATTCATGAATTGATAAAAAAATAGAATCACATGAAAATCCTAAAAACTAAAAAAACTGTATGTGAAAAAAATATTGGTTTGGGTAAAGAGCATATTGGACACAGCAGAAGAGAGGATCAATGAATTTGAACAGGTCAATAGAAATCATCCAAACTGAAGTGCAGAGAAAGAGAAACAAAAATGAACTGTTAATACATAACCTCGGTGAATCTCAAAAACATTATGCTGGGCAAATAAGCAAGACAAAAAAGAATAGTTTATTATTCCAGTTATTTGAGGTTCTAGAACTAGTCAATGGTGATAGAAATGAGAACAGGGATTACCTCTGTTGGCAGAAGTTGACTAAAATGTGGCATGAAGGAATTTTCTGGTGAGTTAGAAGTGTATATCTTTATTGGAATCATGATTACACGAGTGCAATAATTAGTCAAAGTCCCAACTATACATTTAAAATCTGTCTTTTATTGTATAAAAATAATTTCACATTAATAAAATTTAAAAATGAATTATTGAAGTGGTAATATTAGATTCTAAGATTCCTTGATTCTCAGTATATTTCTAGTAAATGAACTGCTTTCTGGAAAATAATTGTACCCAGAAGTAGTGTGAAGTGGTATTGAACCACTCATCTGGAAGATAGGGGAAATGCCTTATATTTCAAACGCTATCACTAGCATACATTAGATGAAACACCACTTCTTAACTTCAGTCTCCTAATCTGTAACGGGTTGACATATATTTTTGTTGTAAACTCTGTCTGTTCTATTTATTTTATAAATATCTGATGCGCTATGTTTCTAGTAGGCTATCAATAATTTTCATCATTTGGCTAGCTATTCACCTAAGAAATATTGAAAGATGAATGTTGGTCCCAAAATTAACCCAGTGTACTTAATACCACTGATGGATGATTTGAAGAGTCAGGCTCACTAAACTCAGATTAGTCTATCTAGAAGAGATAGAGGGGCATTTAATCTTCCAACCATCAAAGACTTCATTATTCTGTAAGTTTGGTCTAAGGTACATATAGATTTGATGTGCCTGTAGAAAGTAAATCAAATACATAGGGGAGTTAGAACTGAACAATGCCCTGTGTAGAAAATAATTATTCCATAAATACGGATGAAATCTCACAGAGTGAGTTGACTAGAAACTACGATGACAGAATCAAATTCACAAAGATATACAGTCGATCCTCATTGTTACTGGATTCTGTATTTGCAAATTCTCCTGCTTGCTAAAATTTATTTGTTACCCCAAAATCAACACTCCTGGGCTTTTGCGGTTATTTGAGGATGTGCGCAGAGGAGTGAAAAATTTGAGTTGCCCTATGAGCATCATCCCAGCTCAGGTCCAACAAGGTGTCACTAGGCCTTCAGCTCTCATACAGAGATGGTCAGAGGATAGAGATGACAGGTAGGGGAAGTGCAGGGTAGTGCAAGAAGCACTGGCTCTGGGGCCAGTTAAATGAGGTTTGAATCCCAACTCCGGCACCTGTTAGTGAGGTGGACTCAGGCAAGTCACTTAACATTTCTGTACCTAGTTTTCTCCTATGTAAAATAAAGGAAATAGAATCTATCAGAATGAGTTGATTTTAAGATTTAAGATTATAATCTATGTGAAATTTTACATATATGTATATATTTCCACCCAGGAGCAATGGTCCAGTATTTGCTAATTCAGTATTAACAGTGACTTTTATGGAATATAACTGTGAATAATGAGAATCCACTCTATTTGTATTTTTAAAAATTCAGTCTATTACTGTCACTTTATTTTTTGAAATGCAGACTTTCTCAATGCTTAATTTGTATAAATCTTCGTAAATATGTCTACTTTAGATCGCAAATTTATTGAAAATAAAATCTTTGTTATTTCCCTTATTTTGCATAAAACAGAACACAGCATGACACAGTGAATATTTAGTGAATATAATTTGTAGGTTATAACAGATGTAAAGAAGAGTGAGAATTACCAAGAAAGCACTAAAAGAAGTAAAAATGTAATAATATGAGAAAAATAGACTTCACTTGGGATGATGCATCAGGTGTACAAACTGGCCTTCAAATTTTTGTGTAATTGTTCCCAAAGCTGTCATGTATTTGAGTGTGCACTTTTCCACTTCCTGTAAGACAGGGTTATTTTCAGCTAAAAGACTAATGTCTATAATCTCACCACAAAAAATAAAATCACTCATTCTATTTAGCTCTCCCTAGGGGACTTTTAATATCGCTTTTACAGGTAGCAGAGTTCATCCTCTACCAAAATATAGACAGCCATACTTTATCCCAAGCAACTTAATAAAAAGGTTTCCATGGATACAGAAATTTATTTTTCTGGAATTTTTTCAGTCATCCAAAAAATACCACTAGAGAATTAGAAGGTTGGAGCCAGTAGAAAACTTAGAAGGCCATTCCAGATTTCAGTTGCATCTCTGTTCTTACATTCTCTCGGTAAATAAGCAAAGTAAGACTTGATTTAGAGAGTTCTAGTGCTCTCTGATTCCTCTTGCATCTGAGGCTTTGATTTTGGGCTTAGTTTTCAAACTTTCTCTCAAGACTGTCATCTGTTTAGTTGTTCAATTTTCAAATATTTACAACTCTAAATTGCACCCTACGTAGCCTTGAGAAAATGATAAATTCAAAATGCCTTTCTTCAGTGATTCTAAATGGTAATGTTTCATTTTCTAAATGCTGTTAATCCATATCCTTCACATATCAGTTCATATAACTACTATAATGTTGAACTAATTATCCATCTGTTCGCTCCATTTATCTCTTCTTTTACTTGAGCCTGTATTCACTCAACTGTCCTATGTCTTCTTTTATTCAGATACATTCAATATCTTTATAGTTTGGCTATCTCTATGCTAATGTACGTTCAGATAGATAAGCAATGCAAGTCGTTGTCCAGACTTGTGGTTGTTCAGTTTGTGATTCCTTGTGTCAGTTGATCTAGTGATAGTCACTGAAACTTTTCTAATTGACAAATCCTTTTAGTTGTTAACGACATGGTGATGAGAAAAAAAGCCTAGTTCTCTGAGTTTATAATTTAATGGAGATCTTCTTTAATCAAGAAGTTACATCATTATATGGTGAAAACATATTCTACGGGAAGTTGAATTATGAGAGGAAGTTGGAGTTCTTCCCCCAAGGAAGTGAAGATTGATGTGACCTAAAGAAAGAGTAGGAATTAAGTAGTTGAGAAGGGATTTTACAAGCTTCCTCACAGAAGGAACAACACGTACAAAGGCCTTAGGGTTGAGGAGATAATTTGAGGAGGTTAATTTAGGCTGGACAGTTAGGCATGAATCAGATTATTCAGAAAATTGTTCTCCATGTTAAGAATTTACAGTGTTTCTCCTAAGTGAAATGGAATGTTAGTAAAGGATATTCTTTAGTAGTTTCTTGACATCTGATTTATTGAAGCTGCTTTGAAATATTTTTCTATATCTGAGGAAATAAAGAACATACCTTAAAAAGTATGATTTAAAGTTTATCCATAATATATGTACACATTTTTATTTCATTTTCAAAATCTACCATGGCAAACATTTTAATTACCCGTTACCCTTTCACTGGGTAAGGGTTAGAGACGGTTAAGAGGATTTTCAGGCCCTTTTGGGGAGGGAATATAGTAGCACCCTGCAGCTAGAATTTCTGGTGGCTTACTGCCAGGGGAGTTTGCTTAGCCTGATCTGTGGAGAGAAGCAAATTCTTGGATCTGAGTAGCTAATAATTTCAGAATTCTTTATGAAAGGGAAAATAATACCCCTTAAATTATAAAAGGATCTTGTTGGATGCCTTAGGAAACAAAGGGTACTTCAAGTTAAAATATTTTTTATCTGCAAAAGATTTAATGGATTAAAAGAAGACGTGCATTTTCTTTCCGTTTTTAAATTTTATTTCAGTTGTTATTTATGCCTAACCAAATTGTCCTTCACAACTGAGCCTGACTACCAGTGAAATGATAATGTTGACAAAAGTACTATGGGTCAGAGCAGGATGTATGATAAGTTGGGGTTGGGGTGAGGTTGCAGCACGGAACTGGAGGAGGTGAAATTGAGCTAAATGAAATAACTTGAAAGGCAAAAGTCATCTCAAAGAGGCTTAACTACAGATGATGGGAAAATCTATGCAAAGGAAAATAAGCAAGATAAGGTTCGAAAGAAAAACAGCATGGACATGCTTCCTGGTGGAACTATGGTAGTTAAAAACTGCAATTTGAAGATCTACATACATACATATACATAAAAATGCAAAATTAACTGAGTAACCGAGTCAAGTATTTTCGTGGTTATAGAAGAAAAGAGACAATTATTGCAATCAAGGGGGAAATTTTGGGTTTGAACTTTATAAATTGATTGAGTTAATCATTTAATTACATATTTCTTTATATTACATTGCTTATAATATCTTGGATTGTATATTAAAAGCAAACCTAAACCAAAATTACATTTTATAGATCTGAAAATTAAAACCACAATATAGCTCTGAACAACAAAGGTCACAAAATTGCTACATGAAAAACTAAGAGGCTAAGTCATATTCATGAGACGTGCATAGCCTCTCCCATTATCAGCATCCGTCCTACCCATGTTGACACATCGTATCACGCAAAGTCCGTAGTTTACATTCAAGTTCACTCTTGGTGTCGTACGTTCTATGGATTAGGACAAATGTGTAATGGCATGCATCCACCACTACAGTATCATACAGAATATTTTCACTGCCCTAAAAATCCTCTGTCCTCCACCTACTAATCCTTCCACAACTCCACTAACCCCTGGCAGGCATTGATCTTTTTACTTTCTCCATAGTTTTGCCTTTCCCAAAATGTCATATAGTTGAAATCATACAGTGTGTAGCCTTTTCAGATCGGCTTCTTTCACATAGTAATATGCATTTACGTTTCTTCCCTATCTTGTCATGGCTTGATAGCTCATTTCTTCTTAGTGCTGAACAATATTCCATTGTCTGGACGTATCATAGTTTATTCATCCATTCACCTGCGGAAGGACATCTTGGTTACTTCCAAGTTTTGGCAATTATGTATAAAGCTGCTATAAACATCTGTGTGCAGGTTTTGGTGTGGACATATGTTTCAACTCCTATGGATAAATATCAAGGAATGTGATTGCTGGATCTCATGGTAAAAGTATGTTTAGTGGTGTAAGAAACTTCTAAACTGTCTTCCAAAGTGGTTATATCATTTTACATTGCCACCACCAATAAATAAGAGTTCCTGTTGCTCCACATCCTTTGAGGATTTTTAAGAACTTCCAAACACTATTAACTTCCTTGATCCTTCTCATTAAAGCAAAACCAAAAAGAACAAGCTCTACTTTAATGAGACATGATTTATCTACAATGAAATGCATGTTTTTAAGTGTAAAATTTGAAGAGTTTTGACGAATATATACACCTATGTAACCACCACCGTAATTAAGATAGAGAACATTTTCATCAGCTCAAAACAGTTTTCATGCCCTTTTGCAGCGAGCCTTCATCGTACTCCAGACCCAGACAACATCTGACCTGCTTTTTATTACTCTAAACTAGACTTTATATTTTGAGAATTTCATAAAATTGAATAACAATATGTACTCTTTTAAATCTGACATCTTACTTTAAGCATGTGTCTGAGATTTGGCCATTTTGTGTATGTATCAATAATCGATAACTTTTTTTAAATAGTTGAGTAGTATTCTATTGTGTGAATATACCACCAATTGTCTATCTACCTGCTGAGAGACATTTGGGTTGTTTCCAAGTCCGAGCTATTATGAAAAAACCTGCTATAAATATTTGTGTATGAATATTTTTATGGACATACATTTTCATTTTTTAGGGAGTCAGTACATCAAAGTGGGAATGGCTGAGTCCTTCATGTCAGCCTACTTTTGTAAAAATGTAATCTCAGTTATGTTTTTAAAATAAAATTGGATCACATCATTCAAACTGCATAATTCACAAAATGGCTTCATTTTTCACTTAAAATAAAATCCAACCTCTTTATTCACTCTTTAAAGCCCTTCTTGTTTTGCCTCCAACTACAGATTCAGTTTCATTCCCAACAGTCTTCCCTCTGCCCACTATGCTTTAATGTCATTACTCCTTTTTACGTTCCTCTAAAGTAAGTTATTTCTTATTTAGGGTCTTTGTGTCAAATGGTACACTTCCAGCTCTTTTTTTCTTTCACGTCTCACCTTAAATACCATCTCAGCAAAAGGACTTTCTTCTCTTGCAATCACATAGTTTAATTCATTTCATTGTGCTTTTTACTTTTCGATATACTTGTTTGTTTGAATGCATATTGGTTTACAGTATGTGTTGCCTACTAGAATTAAAGCTTCATGATACAAAAGATTGTCTGAATTGTTTACTGTTCTATCTTTAGTGCTTATAACATCCTCTGACGTATAGTTGTTCTTCAATAAATTATTAAGAGAGTAGCTGAAAAACATAACATAAGCCAATTCTTAATTTATGACCATAATGCTCAAAAGGACCCATAATATGCCTTTATACTCTTAATATTTTCATTAATAAGTTTTCTCTCCTACACTCCTTGTGGCACAGACAACTAACTCTCCCTGTAAGAATTATTACCATCTTCCTTTTAGTATTGGAAGCCCCCTCCCTAGAGATTTAAATGAGGACGTAGCTGCTTTGCCTCAGGTCACATTTCTCAGGTATTCTTGTGCTAGAGGTAGCCACATGACCAATTTTTAAACAGTGAAATGTGAGCACAACCCCAAAGACAAGTCATCTACTCCAGACTTTCACTCTGTCCCTTCTGGCAGGCTGGAAAATGATAATGACTGAAAAAAGTGGAAGCTATGTGTTGAAGATGGCTGAGCTGCATTTTTCGCTCATGTGTCTAAAAGACTGCAGGCAAGAGAGTCTACCCACCTGTCCAGATATATTATATAGAAAAAAACCCCACACTTCTACCTTGTACAAGTCAATGTGTTTTAGGGTCTTTGGCACAGCAACTTAGGCCAGTATCTTGAATAATATCTTCCTAGAGGACTGTTTAATACCTTCTCCCCTCAAACCTCCAGACCCTAGCCACTCTCACCTAAGGCCCCTTCATCTTCCCTAGATTGATTCTGTCCATTTACTTCCATCTCTTCCTTCCCACCTGTAGCAAATGGAGAGGAGTTCTGGCTCTAATAAAGAGCTAAAGAATTTCTGGGGCCAGCCTGGTGGCATAGTGGTTAAGGCCGCATGCAGTCCAGGGTTCACAGGTTTGGATCCCAGGTGTGGACCTACACACTGCTCATCAAGTCATACTGTGGCAGCATCCCACATACAAAATAGAGGAAGATTGGCACAGATGTTAGCTCATGGACAGCTTTCCTCAAGCAAAAAGAGGAAAATGGGCAAGAGATGTTAGGTCAGGGCCAATCTTCCTCACACACATAAAAAAATGTTAAAGAATTCCTGATATTCTAGATGCCATCCTCTCATGAACTCTCAAGGACATCACTCTGTATCCATCTCTTCTTTGCTATATTTTCTCAGTTTCTCCTATCTACTGCATCAACCCAATTAGCATTCACAAATGTCCAATATTTACCTTCTTGAACAAAAATCACACATGTCCAATATTTACCTTCTTGAACAACTACTCCATATCTGTTGCAACCTCATTTCTCTGCTCTTGTCTACACCTATACTTCATGAGAGAATAATGTATATGCACTGTCTATATTTTCTAACTCCCTATTTTTTCCTTAACCTACTTAAATTTGGCCTTTTTTCCAGTTTATTCTTTTGAAAGTACTAATAAACAACATCCTTGAGATAAATCCAGTGACCTCTTTTCTATTCTCATCTCTCATAACACCAAAGATGAGCACTACTTCCTTAAAAGGTGAATACACACACACATACACACACAAACAGAGGCACACAGAGAGACACATAAATGTATACATATAATTCTTAAATGTGTCTGTATATATAATATACATATATAC
Source organism: Tapirus indicus (assembly GCA_031878705.1). Lineage (NCBI taxonomy): Eukaryota > Metazoa > Chordata > Mammalia > Perissodactyla > Tapiridae > Tapirus > Tapirus indicus. The sequence continues at coordinate 39,836,390 of CM062930.1, read as the reverse complement.
ATGCAAACACACACAGATTTTGTTTTGTGACAACACCCTTCCCAAATTCTCCTAACACACCAACTTTGTCTTTTTTTTTTTTTGAGATTATATTGGTTTATAACATTGTGTACATTTCAGGTGTTCATCATTATATTTCATTTTCTATGTAGACTACATCATGTTCACCACCCAAAGACTAATTACCATTCATCACCATACATATATGCCCTATTACCCCTTTTGCCATCCCCCTTCCCCCGTCTCTTGTGGTAACCAGCAATCTAGTCTCTGTATCTATGTGTTTGTTGTTGTTGTTGTTTTTGTCTTCCTCTCATGAGTGAAATCATATGGTATTGGACTTTCTCCATCTGATATTTCTTTTAACATAAGATGCTCAAGGTCCATCCATGCTGTCTCAAATGGATTAGATGGGCAACAGACACATGAAAAGATGTTCAACATCATTAATTATTAGGGAAATGAAAATCAAAACTACAATGAGATAGCACTTCATGCCTGTCAGAATAGCTTATATTAAAAGGAAAAAAAAAAAAAAAGAACAAGTGTTGGAGAGGATGTGGAAAAAAGGGAACCCTCATACACTGCTGGTGGGAATGTACACTGGTGCAGTCAGTATGGAAAACAGTATGGAGATTCCTCAAAAAATTAAGAATAAAACTACCATATGATACTGCTATTCCACTTCTGGGTATTTATCTGAAGAACATGAAAACACTAATTTTAAAAGAAATATGCACCCCTATGTTCATTACAGCATTAATGACAATAACCAAGACTTGAAAAGAACCTAAATACCCACCAATGGATGAGTGGATAAAGAAGATGTGGTATATATACACAATGGAATACTACTCAGCCATAAAAAATATGAGAGGAGCCTCATAAACTGCTGGTGGGAATGTAAACTGGTGAAGTCACTATGGAAAACAGTATGGAGATTCCTTGAGAATAGAACTACCATATGATATGACTTTTCCTTAATCTCCTTCTTCACCTTTTATGCTGGACCTATGAATTTTGGGAGTGGTGTGGGGCTGACTTTTCATCCAGACCTATTTTTCTTTTCTATCTTTTATATCTAAAGTCTGAATAAATTTAACCAAGGAGGTGAAAGATGTGTACACGGAAAACTATAAGACATTGATTAAAGAAATTTAAGGTGGCAAAATAGATGTAAAGGTATCTTGTGTTCATGGATAGGAAGAATTATTATTGCTAAAATGTCCATTCTACCCAAAGTGATCTACAGATTCAATGCAATCTCTATCAAAATCCCAATGGCATTTTTCACAGAAACAAGCAATCCTAAAATTTGTGTGGAATCACAGAAGACTCCCAATAGCCAAAGTAATCTTGAGAAAGAAGAGCAATGCTGGAGGCACTACAATCCCTGATTTCAAACGACGCTACAAAGCTATAGCAATCAAAATAGTATGGTACTGAAATAAAAACAGATACAAAGATCAATGGAACAGAGTAGAGAGCCCAGAAACAAGCCCATGCACATATGGTCAACTAATATCTGGCAAAGGAGCCAAGAATACTCAATGTGAGAAAGGATAGTCTTTTCAATAAGAGTATAAAGAAAACTGGGTATTCATATAAAAAAGAATGACCCCTGGACCCCTATATTACACCACTTATAAAAATTAACTTGAAATGGAGTAAAGACTTAAACATAAGACCAGAAATCATAAAACTTCTAGAAGAAATAATAGAGAAAAGCTCCTTGACATTGGTCTTGGCATGACTTTTTGAATATGACACCAAAAGCACAAGCAACAAAAGCAAAATATACAAGTGGGATTAGGTCAAACTAAAAAGCTTCTGCACAGCAAAAGAAACAATAAAATGAAGAGGCAACCTATAGAATGGGGCAAACTATTTGCAAACCATATATCGTACAAGGGGTTGATATCCAATATGTATAAGGAACTCATACAACTCAATAGCAAGAAGACTAGCAATCTGATTTAAAAAATGGGCAGAGGACCTGAATAGATGTTTTTTTCAAAGAAGATATTCAAATAGCCAACAGATGCATGGAAAGATGCTCAATATCACTAATCATCTGGGAAATGCAAAGCAAAACCACAATGAGACATCACCTCACACCTGTTAGAATGGTTATTATCAAAAAGAGAAGAGAACAAATATTGACGAGGATGTACAGAAAAGGGAACCCTTGTGCACTGTTGGTAGGACTGTAAATTAGTACAGCCGCTATGGAAAACAGTATGGAGGTTCCTCAAAAAAATAAAATAGAACTACCTATGATCCAGTAACTCTACTTCTGGGCATATATATTAAAAAAAAAAATGAAATCAGGATCTCAAAGAGATATCTACCTTCCCATGTTCACTGCAGCATTATTCACAATAGCCAAGGCATGGAAACAACCAAAGTGTCCATCTATAGATGAATTGATAAAGGAAATGTAGTACATATGTATGTACACACACACACACACACACACACAGAAACATTATTCAGCCATAAAAAGAAGGAAATCCTGCCATGTCACAAAATGGATAGAACTTGAGAGTATTATAGAAATGAAATAAGTCAGACAGAGAAAGACAAATACTATATGATCTTACTTATGTGTGGAATCTAAACAGAAATGTCAAACTGATAGAAACAGAGTAGGATGGTGTTTGCCATTCTGGGGGTGGGAAATTGGGGAGATGTTGGTCAAAGGGTAAAAATTTCCAGTTTTAAGATGAATAAGTTATGGGGATCTAATATACAGCATAATGAATACAGTTAACAATATTGTATTATATACTTAGCTGCTGAAAGAGTAGATTTTAAATCCTCTCACAACAAAAAAATATAGTAGTTATGTGAGGTGATGGATGTGTTAACTAAGCTTATTGTGGTGATCATTTTGCAATCTGTACATGTATCAAATCATCACATTGTACACCTTAACTTACACAATGTTATATGTCAATTATATCTCAATAAAGCTAGATGAAAATAAGACATTATCCAGAAGATGCCTTAGTTTGTGAAGGCTAAATCTCAGATGTATTTATAAGTAAATTTAATTGCAGTTCAGTTACAGTGTGGTATTTGTCATTTATTTTATTATTGATTGTCCCAAATTTTTAGTCATCAGAATTTTTTCAGAGACTGTTTGTAATATTTGCTTTGCCATGTAGAATATCTCATTGTAAAAGGTGAATTGCAAATGAAATTTTAAAAAGTTTAAACAACTGAAAAATAATTAGGATTCATTGCTTTAAAAATGACTTTAGCAGAAATAGTTTTAAAAGAAAGCTAAAAGAGGAAGTTATGATCATACAATAGGACATTTAATAGAGATTTGGAAAAATCTGTGTATCAAGGAGTGAGCAGGGACTAGCAGGCTGCAGTGAAAAGGAGGTAAAGGAGCTAAGAGGCTAGAAATTTGGAGATGATCAAAGTGCATTTTGAGGACATCCCAAAATATTGGGTTCATAGATGATGGATAAGGGCTGTGAGCCAGTTAGATTCTTAAAGAGTATGGGTCTTAACCAAAGGTCAATCGATGTCAATAACTAAATAAAACATTGAAGGGTTAAGAGTAGAATAGTCACAGCTGTTTTGACTTTAATGGAACAATGGAATAGGATTTCTCAAAGGAGAGTGGAAGCAGTTATAAAGGGTATGTAAAAGGGACCTCAGAGGAGGTAGCAAAATCAAGAGTGAACCAGATTTCATTTAGAACCAAAAGCCAGGGGAAACTTGTTGAGAAGAGCTTGGGGATATGGGAAACTAGATTAATAATGGGATAATAGTCCCAGAGGACAAAGTGATGGATTTGAGTTTAGGAGTGAAAGAGAAGGTTGGGTCAAGGTTAAGGAAGCATTTATCAATGTGCAGGTGATGGTGAGGAAACAACCTCAAGTATGAGCATGTGGTGGAGGAGTTGGGGGTTCACATTTCAGCATTGATGCATGTGATGAGAGGCCAAAAGATTTAATCTCAACAGCCTTTCTTGACTGTGGGTACTAAGTATTGTGGTCAGAACATTGTCTGAATTAGATGAGCAATGCCATATGCTGAAATCGCTAAGTAAACCAATCATGAACCCAGAAATTGCACATGCTGCTTGCTGTGTGGACCGGATGGTGACTGAGACACTCCTCAGTCATGGGATATATTTAAGTGGATGATGTATATTTGCTAGTAGTGTCTTTGTATTTGAATGTATGAATTATGAATGGATAGGTGCCTCTGTGTGTGATCTCAGTGTAAGGATGTCTGCAGATTATATTCATGAATTTGTCTGGAGCAGCTCAGCTAATTAAAGCTATGCACTTAGGAAGCCAAGTCTGCAGGTTCATTTCCTGTGGGGGCTTTTTACATCTGCAGAGTACACAACACATAATAGACCTTAATAAATGTTTGTTCATTAAATGAGGAAGTGAATAAATAATCCATGAGGTGAAGGGGAGTGTGTCTTTAAAGATATCACCACTCTAGCCTTCAAGCACAATCAAGATGTTCAGAAATCTATGCTTGAGCCAGTAAGGGAAACTTGTAAGAAAGTGGGACAGATGAGTCAAGATTATCACCAGAGAAGCAACTAAAGGACACATTCTTCTAAAAGACTGTGAACAATAACATATAGTGCAGTGAAAAGAGGAAATGCTTATGTTTTAAAATTCTCAATCCTCTTGTCAAAAATACAAACGTTTATATATAAATATAAAATAAATATAACCTAATGCAAAAATAACCATAACCAAAAGCCTTCTTTTCAAATATTTGATGAGGATATGAATTAAATTTGAGTAATTATATTTAATTAACAATACATTAAGATCGCTATTTTGCTAGTCATTTTCTTATTTCCTTACTATTATGTACTTGTGACAATATTTAATGCATTTACACATTTTCCCATAGGATGCAGATTTTATGTAAAGTACATAAAATAAAATTAAAGCATTTTGCTTAGGAAGTTGCATAATATTTTTATCTAAACCCTAAAATACTTTTCTCTTGATGGATTCCATGAATAGACTCTAAATATCACCCTGGGAGAAAAATACATGTATGTAATTTAACATAGCTTCCTCATAGAAATAGCAAAATTCAAGAAATAATGCAGAAGAAAAAATATCTCAATTATCTCAAAGAAAAAGCAGTTTTAACTTTTAGATTGTTTCCTTTCTTACTTTTCTCTAAGCATAATATTTTTACCAAGGAATATAACATATATGTACTTTTATATCCCACTCCTTTACATTATAACATAAACAGATTTTTATTAACACCATTTGAATGGTTATACATATTCCATGCATTCATTTAAATAAAAAGCATTTATTGAATGCTTAGACATGAATCTAAGTACAGAGATTATAGAGGTAAATAAAACAGACCTAGTCTCCAACATTATTTTCATTAACCAGTCCTTTATTGTGGAAAATATTTTTAATGATAATTAGTGAAAAGGAACACAAACTTACCAAAGCACTATGTTTGCATTTGAAGGCTTAGAGACCAAAAAAACGTATTTTTCATATCAAAGCTTTTCACATAACTTTGATGTAAATATTAGTTTAACTTCATTTTATTTGGAAGACAAAGTTTTACTTTTAAGAAAGCCTATTTCTTAAATCTAATTAAACAAATAAAACCCCAACCACAAACACAAGCAGAGATTTGATTCTTAAGTAGCACTAACTTGTTTCAGATTCTAACTTTTTTAAAATAAATGAGAAACAGTGGAGCCCTGTGGCTTCCTGTCTAAAACGTTTTTATGTTCATATATCAGCCAGACTGTTGTCGTCCTACATCTGTTATATTGCAGCAATGTTATTCATTATAATTCCTTGTTTGTTCAACCAAAAGGCTCTTTGAATTTGGTTTTACCCCGTATTTTAACAGATGAACTGTGTTATCTATGCACAGAAGTTATTTTTACGCTTTACTTGTGAAACTTAACTGCTTGCGAGTGCAAAAGCAAACAAACTGTTGCATTCTATCTCAGTGCCATAAAAACCTGGACCATCTGTAGCTCCTCTCTTTCTTGGTCAGTTATAGATGAACAAAGTCCTGAAATAATGAACAGATAATCCTTCAAATACAACCAAGGGCATGAGGCTTTCTTAAAGCTATTTCCCAACCGAGGTAGTAGCTGCTATTGTTTGACCATGCTCCCTGTTTTATTTCCTCGGGCGTGAAAAGCCGCTAGTGGAAAAGGCATTAGCTTCCTGAGGGACTCAGTATGGTCATTTCTGTTTCTTAATTAGAAGAAGCTGAGAGCTAACATAAAAATGGTGCCATGTTACACAGCAAAGATTTTATGATTTCTCGTAGAGGGTCCCTTCAGTAACTCTGTGATTTCACTTAAAGGAATCTCGACATTGGGAAATTAAATTCCATTGACCACTATAAAAAACTAAGTAGAACAAACTGGCTTTAAAATATAATTGGTTTTTTGTCATTAATAATATCTGACTTTATTGTATTTTTACCACATTTTTATATTTCCCATAACAAAATAATTCACCATATTATGTTTTTACCATTATAGAAAATATGTGGTTGTGCATTTTTGAAGTTATAAAATATTTTTTTGGAAAGGGATTTTTAGTAAATCAAATATGACAGAGAAGGAAGAATGGCTTAAAAAGGATGAAAGGGATTTATATGTTTGCAAGTCTTGCTTATTGTAGATAATTCGAGAATGATGTGGGCCAGTTCTGACTGCCTCCACACTATGTTCACCAAAAAACCTAGTTTTCTAGTTTCCAAGCCCATTTAATTTGTGCTTCGTTGCACTTTGCACTTTTCCTTCTATTTGTAATTCTTTGCCGTAAGTATTCTCATTGCTGGCTACTTATTGATATTTAAGACCAAACTTGAAAGTAGGTCATCCCATGACCACCAAATCAAAATCAGACTCCATCTCTTCTTGCCAACTGTTCTAAATTGCATCAACCTAGGTAGCCAGACTCCCTTCCTTCCTTCTTTCCTACTTTCCTTCCTTCCCTCCTTCCTTTCTTCTGTCCTTTCTTTCAGCATGTATCACTACTGAACTATCTTGGTTGTTTACTTCTATTTGCAGACCAGCTCCCCCCACAACCCCCTGTACATGCTCTGTATTTCTTTTTTTTTTTTTTTGGTGAGGAAGACCAGCCCTGAGCTAACATCCGTTGCTAATCCTCCTCTTTTTGCTGAGGAAGACTGGCCCTGGGCTAACATCCGTGCCCGTCTTCCTCCACTTTATATGGGACGCCGCCACGGCATGGCTGACAGGCAGTGCGTCGGCGGGCGCCCGGGATCCGAACCAGCGAACCCCGGGCTGCCAAGCGCGGACTAAACCGCTGCGCCACCGGGCCGGCCCCTGTATTTCTTGTTTATCACTTTCTTCCAATATATAGAACAGCACCTGGTACGTAAATATTTGCTAAATTAAAGAAAAAAATGAATAAATAGATTCAAGCAAAGATTCTTATATATCTTAAAGAGACAGTACAAAAAAAAGATTGCCTCTGAATCTCCTATATTTGAATCATTCTATGTATACATGTATATGATATTCTGGTTGGAATATAGTGTTGTCTCATGTTTTAATTTACATTTACTCATGGAATTTTATTATTATTTTCTAACTATTCTAGATTATCAGCTTTGATTTTCTCTTTCATCTCTAAGTTATTTAAAAGACTATTGCTGTCAATATTGTTTTTAATTTCCAGATTATTTTCATGTTTGTTTATAAGTGACTTTAATGATTCTTTCTTATTTTATTTATTATGTTCAGAAAATGTTTACTGTATTGATTTGCCTTTTGAAATGTCTGGAAATTTGTTTTTGGCGTAACATATGGTCATGTTTGATAAATCTTCCTTGTGTCTCTAAAAAGAAAGATTACCCAATATAAAATATAGTTCAAAATTTAACTACCAGATTAACACCAATAATTATTTTATTTGGATCATTTATATTTTATTATGTTCTTTTCTACTAAAACAATCTTTGAGGGGGTTGAGCAAAGATATATAGTAATACTGAATTTCCTCCTTTATACACTTTCTGTAAATTTTTCATAATGTATTCTCATACTATGATTTGGCTTTTAAACTTTTATGAAGCCAGATCGTCCTTGTGGACTGTAGTTTTGTGCCCTCCTATGTTTCATTTAACTCTTGTTGCCTTGAATTTAAACTTGTCTGATATTTATATGAAAAAACCTAACTTTTTTTAGTATTACACTGCTCTTTTCATCCATCCTTGTAATTTCAAACTCCCAAATCACAATTTTATATCAATATCTTGCATATAATGCAAAGATACCTCTCTTTTCTTGATCCAGTAGGTGAGTTTATCCCATCTACATTTATGCGTAAATTTCTTTGTTTAAATTGTACTGGTTTTATTTTTATGTGAATTCTTGCTGTCAGTGCTTTTGTGTTTGCTCTCTTCTGATATATGGTCTGGATCTTATTGTTTCCCTATTATTTTTTATTTTTCAGTGTTTTATCTTTCCACTTCCTTTTAGCAGTCACATTTCTACCTTTACAAAATATACTTACAGAACACTTATTCACCTGTTAATTTTTTAAGTTTACTAAAACCCTGTTATGAATTATGGGGGAATTACATTTTTTCTCTTTTTCCCTCATTATTTCATTCTTTATGCTTTCCATATTACTATTAGTTTTGTAATTATTCAAAATTTAGGGATATGCTTTTTATTTGGTTCTGGAATCATAATTCCCATAACTAAATTTATATGTATCAAATTATTTAACTATATCAACTATAGTTGAGCATCTACAATTGCCAGTACTTTTCCTATAACATTAAATGAACCCTTTGGGGAAAATCCTCAATTTAGCATCTGACCTCATTTAAGAGGGTGTGATGATTTTTACCTCTTAAGTAAACAGATAAGCCTAATTGACTAGGATCATGGTTTTTAAGCAAGCCATGCCAAGGCCGTTGTTTTATTTTATGAAAAAAATAAGATGGGTATAAATACTGAAGGAGGGTCATCTCTATCTAAATCTTAGAAATTTTACTAGCTAGTTCCCTATTTTGATAGGAATTTTAGTACAGATAGATGAAGAAAACACTTTAGTTTTCAAGAATCATTTTGCTGAGAATAGAATTCTAGGTTTACAGACTTATTTGTTTATTTTACTTCTTTCTGTCAGCATTTTGAATATATCATCCGCTGTCCTTGGCCTGTATAATTTCTGAGAAGTCTACTGTTACTCTTATCTCGTCCCTCTATATCAGGAATCAGCAAACCCTATGTACAGGGTTAGAGAGTAAATATTTGAGTCATTGTAAGTCTCCTACAGTGTCGGTTACATATTTTTCTTCTTTTTCACTTTTTTTTTACAACCATTTAAAACATAAAAACAATTCTTGACTCATGAGACATACATAAAAAGACCATGGGCTGGATTTGTCAGCTTCTGCTTTATACACAATGTGTCTTTTTTTTTTCTTTCTGGCTGTTTTGACTTTGTCTTTATTATTTGTTTTCTGAAATTTGATTATGATGTGCCTTGGTGTGATGGTCTTATATTTTTTTCTGCTTATAGATTTATTAAGTTTCTAGGATCTGTGAATTTTATGTTATTGGGTGTTGTTTTCCTTAAAGAGTATTAGATTTTGTTCTGGTGAGCCGTTAAATAACTTCTTGATCAGTTTGGATTTCTTGGGGTTTGCTTTTAAACTTTGTTATAGCAAGTCCAGAGCAGCCTTTAATTTGGAACTAATTTACTCTATTTTAAAGTGTGACTTTTCTAAGGACTCTATCCCATGGCTCATTTATTGTCAGGTCTTTCCACTCTGCTTTGTGGTAACACAAACTATTACTAGCGTTGTGTAATTTCCCAAAAATATTTGACCTACTGCTTTTCTGTGTTTCTTTCTCCACTGTCATGAGATTTCATCTCACACATATGCACATAGTATTCAGCCAAAGATGTTAGGGAACCCTCTGCAAATCTCCAGGACTCTGTCTATGTGCAGTGTCCTCCTCTCTGGTTCTCTGCATTGAACAGTCTATCTCACCCACTCTCCCTAAACTCTGATATTGACTCTTAAACTCAGTAATACTTTCTTTTTCCTCTTTATATTGTAGCTTAAACACTTCTTCTAGGCAGGAGTCTGGGGAAAATGTGTGGTTTGTCATATTTGCTTCCTTTCTCTGGGAAATAATTCTGTGTTGACTCTTGTCTAATGTTTAAAGGTATTGTTTTGTGTATAAGCCCCCTGCTTCCTAGTTATTCACAGCAGAATACTAATCTCTATACAGTTATGGATGGAAGCAGTAGTTCCCAACAGACACATTTTATAAGATATAAACAAAGAGATAGAAGGCAAACCCAGAAATTTCTCAAAAATACCATATTGTAAAGAAAAATAGATAAGCCTCAAAGATGATGCCCTGGATTTGTTAACCTTGAGAAAGGCAGTGTCAGGAGAGTGGTAAGAGCTGAAGAAAGAATGCAGTGTGTGAAGAGATGGATTGGAGCTGGGAAAAGGAAGTCAGAGTATAGATCAAACCTTGGAGACTTTTAACTGTGAAAGCTAAGTGAGATTGTACAGTAGTAGAATGAGCTTAAAAATAAATAATTCTATTAGATGTGATAAACTGTAAAATATTTAAAATAGGTGTGAAGGAATTATAGCATGGTTCAAGATACCAGTTGGTAGGATAATTAATAAATCAATGTTACTGAAATTGAAGGAGGGTTCTGACCAACAGATTATATACATATATTTTTGGAAGGAAAGAATAGATGTAAATTGAGAACATTTTTTATTTAATAAATTTTATTTTGCTTGTGAAATTGAAGTGAAAGAAAGAGAGTATTGAATGGGAATCAATGTTTTGAGAATATTTGAGAAATTTTGAGATTTGGCTCAAATTATAGAGAGCTTGCAAGGCATTTTGAATGATCAGTTGACATCAGAGATCATTAAATCATATAACATTTATATGATTTTTCTTCAACCTTTTTGACACTTCTCATTTAGAAGCAGAGAAGAAAATTATCAGATTCATCCCATTGGAGGTTTGTTATCCAGGTTGAATTGAACTGACAGTACAACAAAGCAAGGGAATTGGATATATTGGGAAGGGAGCTGTAGAAGGTGTGTGTTGACTATTCAGGATAAAGAATACAGAAAAGACAGCAGGTTACTGGTTGGAGAAAACAGTAGTGAACAATTAATTGGTTGTTCTATTTCATCCATTATATTCATTCATGCATGCATTCCAGAATCACTATAAGTATCATGTGAAGACAGGTGCATTATATGAATTAAACTTTACACAAATGTAAAGGAAACTGGAGAAACTAATGTCTGGAAGAGATTGTTGAAGGATAAGAGGAAGGACCACTAACTATTCCTTCTGAGGCACAGATGCTGATGGACAACCTAGAACTTGCAGGGAAATCAGAGAAGCCAAGCTTGTCTAGCCACTCAATTTGAACCATGAAGAGGAATTCGTGGAAAAGCCATTAAGAAGCTCTTTCTGGGGTGGTCATGCCATCTAATTTTCCTGAGACCATTCCACTTTTAGCACTGAAAGTCCCATCTCCAATGAACCTCCTCAGTCCAGGAACACTACCATGATTAGTCACTTACTATTGCCTCTGTATAGTTAATTTCTCTTTAGCGGTGAGCCTGGAGCAGTTGATGATCATCAGGACCAGTAGACAAACTGGTGAAAGAGTAGATAAGATCAAGGAAAATTTAGTCTCATCTCTTCTTTCTATTGGCACATCTGATGGCAATGATCTTCTGAGAGTAAGGTCTGCAGCTTCATATTTACCTTCAAAATTCCACTCAAGTTTCTCCTCCTGTCAACCCTAACCCAGTACCATACAGGGAAGGAGATTCTGGGAAACATAGTTCCCACCTCAACCACATTGGCATTGCACTATCCAGCATACCTAAGAAGAAAGACATGGATAAACAGGAGTAAATGAGTGTTAGGGATATAGGCAAAGTGACATATTTTAGAGTTAGAGTTTACTGTTTCATAGTTTCAGAAGTACAGTGGGTTGGGATGATAAAAGATGTCAGCACATGACAGGGAATTGGGAAGCTAATGTATAGTTGAGCTAAAGTGTTGGGACTGGAGAAGGTCAAGGAAATGGCAGGCAGAATTCATTCATATGATTGTTAATTTCATCTCGAGACAAAACATTGTGAATGAATGAGGGATAATTACACAGTGGATGGAAAACAGTGATTAAGAGGGGTAAAGAGTAGCATAATATGGTGGAGAGACAATGAGGACGCAGGAGACCAGGGATCCCTCTTCTACACTTCTAAAAGAAAGAACCTCCTTCCTTTGAGAGTGATGGTGTTCTCAGCATGGGCTTGCTTCTTGGCACAGAAGTTGAAGGAAATTTTTAGTGAGACTTTGCATCTGTAATCACAATTCTTAGTCACGAAATAGGTGTTCTTGCATACATAACAGAAAAACTTGGATGGAAGCCTGCCATAAGACTTTGGGTCAGGAGCAGAAGTGATTAAACACTAGGGACAGTTAGGCATATGAGAATAGAATTTATTTAAATTCGTGAAAATAGTAGATACTTAACAAATATTAAACCTTTGAAACCCAACACCTAAACTTGTAATGTGAAGATTTAAAATATAAATACTGTATGAAGTCAAAATAAAAATTTTAGTCAATCAATCTGAAAAGGACAGAGAGAGTACAATGGAGGCGTACTTGTAGGAAGAAAGATACCGTAGACCTTACTATTCATGTCCTCTAAGTTAGTAAAAAGAATCCTATACTTATTAACAGTCTTTACTTCAAACAATAGTGTACAAAATATCATATAGTAACAAGCTTATGTGACAGTATCCTTATTTAATTAGAAATGTTAACAAGCTCTTAAATAATACCAATCTTGTTTCTCTGGAGAGGCAGTCTGATGAAATGATACAGTATAACATAGTAACATTGGCATTACTCAATATCAAAGATGTGATTTGGGGGAAAAAAATCAATTTAAGTCTATGGGTTTTTAAAACCTGGAGAAATTACTGCAAGAGTCTATCATTGGCCTTGGAGAGAAGACTAATGAAAGCCCCATTATCCAGCTTTGCCTTTCCTTTATTTAATAAGAGGTAAAATCCTAAAGAAATAGTTATGTCAAAAGCCGATGGCAAGTAAATTAATATAATCTCCCTCTAGTTATCAGCTGTCAGATTTTCTGAAAACTTTGATAATAGGATCAGTTTTAGCTATTCATTCTAATAAAGATAACAGTGTGGCTTAAAAGATGTAAAAAGTGAACCTATTGAATAAAAAATAATTCTCATGATTAAAATAGACTTCAGGAAGAAAAAAGTCCTTAATGGATATTACATATAAGAAAATGTGTTTGTCACATATACACGTTCAAAGATGTCTAATAAAAACATATTAATAGAAAAGTTTCATTAGACAGATAAAAATTTAATTCCTACAGAAATTGCCATAGATATTAATTATTAGGCTCAAAGAAACCATATACTTCAATCGTTTTAAAATTAGTAGTAGCTGAGGGTCATGTAGGGTTGATGGCCTTGTTGTTATTCAAATTATTGTCCTGTCCTAAAAATTGAAAGATTTTTAATTTTTTTAAACTCTTCTCTGTTTATTTACTCTAAAGAGAAGGCATCTTTAGCTATTTAGAAATTAATATTAATTATCACTTTTCTCTCTCTCCAACATTACCACATTTTTAAATTCTACATTTCTGTTAAATCTAACATAACATTACTAATTTAATCAATAGTTTTTTAAGTCAATATTTATTTATATTTACACTCATACTTACCTTTTAGGTTGCCCTTTATTCGTTCCTTCCTGCCAAAGTATTTCAATACTTTCTTCTGGGATTATTTTTTATTTTTTCCTGAAGTGCTCTCCCATTCTTTCTTTTACTACAGGTCTACTGGTGAAGGCTTTCAGCTTTTGTTCAGCTGAACATATCTTAATTTTGACTTCATTTTTGAAGGACATTTTTTTCTGGATATACAATTCTTTATATGATTTACTTTAAAGATGCCATTCCTTAGCTTCAGATTTTCAACATTTCTGAAATATAGTTTTCAATTTTATTTTTGTTCCTTTAAAGGTAACATGATATTTTTTCTTTGACTGGTTGGAAGATATTTCTCCTTGCCTCTGGTTTTCTTTGTATTTATTCCGATCGATATTTGCACAGCTTCTTGAATCTCTGACTTGAGTTCATTCGTGAATTTTGGAAAACTTTCAGCTACTATCGTCTCAAATACTGCTTCAGTCTCATTCTTTTATTGTTTTTTTCCTCTTCTGAGACTTCACTTAACAGTATGAAAGACTTTTTTACTCTGTCCCTTATATATCTATCTCACACCCTTTGTTTTCTTCCTATTTGTATCCTTTTCTTATCTGTGTTTCTATCCAGATATTTTTCTAACCTGTTTTTGAGTTTATATTCCGTTCTGCTACGACTGATTTGCTTTTAAATCCATCTATTGAGCACTTTCTTTTGGTTATTGTATTTCCTGGTTCTACAATGTGCATTTAGGTTTGGTTTTGCATGTTTCAGTGGTCTGATGCTATAATCCATCTTCGTTTCCATTTTTACATAGTCTATTTTTGTGAACGTGTTAACTGTAACCACTTTAAAGATGTGTCTACAAATTCCAAAGTCTAGATCAACAAGGTAGTTTTGTTTGTTAGTTTGCTTTCTTTTGGTGTTAGATCAGTTGGTGTTCTCTCATGGGAGGGGTAGGATATTTTCATTGAATGACAGACCTTATGTACAAAATTCTGTAGAGTCCTTGAGAGGTTTTGTTTGTTTTCTTTCTACATAGAGGGTTTGCCTTTACCTTGGCTAGGAAGATAGAGTGACTAATCACCTTAAGTAAATCCATACCCAAATGACTAAAAGTTATGTTACACAATGGATAAGTCTCTACTCTCGCTGGTTCACTCTCTCTGGTTCCCAAAGCACAGCCTTCTAGTAGTTCCAGCTCAGGCTGAGGTATTCTACAGCTTTGATCTGTATCCTAACTGCACCGTGATTAAGGTCTCCCAAGAATCTATTTGTTGTCTTTTGGGCCTAAAAGGTTTCTAGATGATTTTATTTTCTCTATTTCTTAGTATCAGACCATTCCCTACATACTCTGCTGCAATCTTTGCTCTATTCTCAGAAATGGAAGAAGCCCTGAGGGAAACAGCTGTGGCAGAATGTCTTACCAAACTTCAGCACGACTCCCATTCCTAGAATTCTGTTCCCTCAAGTCCTTGTTGCCTTAGATCTCTGATGCCTTCAAGTAAATTTCATTTGTGTGTTTATTATTTTTTCATCTTAACTGACTTCTCTTGCTGTTCTCCTTAGGACAGTTGATCTGCTGCAAGGTAATCCATCTTTTCCAAAAGCAGAATTATAATGTTCTTTTAAGTTGTTCAAATCATTTAAATTATAATTTAAGTATTCTTTTACAAATAAGACTTTATTGTCGACTTTGAGGAAAAGATATTTAAATGTCTCTCTGCCATCAGAAATATATCCCAACTATTTTCAGTTGCGAGCGACCAGGTAAAAATTTCAACCAAATTTGAGAAAGTTGCATAATTGTACAAATTTCTCATGAGATGAGTTGCTATGCCGAAAGAAGAGTTCATCACATATTCCTGAGATAATTTGCCTTTCTTTCTAAAAGATATGTATTTTTTGAAGAATAAATGCACATATATATTTAAATAATTTGATAAATAGTAAGTAATCACTATCTAAAGAACTGCAATGTTTAAAGGGTTCTAAAATCTATTTGGAAAAAATAATTTGTGTTAGATCTCTGCCTCATACCATAAATAAAAACAAACTTAAGCTATGCTTAACATCCGAAAGTAACAAAAATTTAATGAAAATACAGAGGGTGTGAGAAAATAGTTTAAGACTTACTGCGTGGAGGCCTTCCTAAGTAAGAAAGAAAATCCAGAAGCCATCTCATACAGAAGTGATAGGTGTAACTATACAAACTACCCATACGCATGTCTCTTCCAACCCTTAGTGTCATAACTGCTTGATCTCTGAACCTCCAGGAATATTTTTCCTTTCCACACTGCTAGCACTTGCTCCCAAAGTCACATAATTAAATTGTCAGCACCAAAATAGTAATTTCCAAAATCTCAAATCCTCTAGTAATCACCAGAAACACCACTAAAATAATTCCTCAAATTCATTGTGACATCAAACCTACTGACTCAACCTTGTTTTCAGTATTTGTAACTCCAACTTTCTTGATGTTTCAAGAATAAAGTATCTGGTCTACCCTTTTTAAATACTTCTCTGTAAACAGCCTCAATTCTTCTGTGCCACATTGGTCTGTAATAATCAACTGACAGAAACAAAACTATGGACGTTTTCTCTCTGTCTGCACTGAGCATCATTAATGGAGAAGATTGCATACTCTACACATGGAATTTATGTTACATTAGTAAACCCACACCTCAGATGAGCCCTCAATATTGCCTAGTCTTAAAATCTTATAATCCTCCAAGAAGTGTGGGTTTCTGTGCTTAAAAAATAATTATATGTCTGTATCAGTCAAGATTATCCAGAGAAACAGAACAATAGTATACATATATGTATATAAATAGAGAGAGACAAAGAAAGAAGAGAATTTTTAGGATTTAGCTAATGCAATTGTGGGGATTGGTAAATTTGAGATTTGTAAGACTGGCTGGCAGGCCAGAAATTCAGGTGACAGTTGATGTTGCAATCTTGAATCCAAAATCTACAGGACAGGCCAGCAAGATGGAAACTGAAGGGGCATTTTTATGTTTCAGGCTTGAGGCACAATTCCTTCTTCACAAAACCTCATCTTTACTCTTCAGATGTTCAGTTGATTGAATGAAGCCCATCCACTTTATGGAGAATAATTTGTTTTACTTAAAGTTAACTGACTGTAAATATTAATCATATCTATTTACCTCCACAGCAACATCTAAACCTAGTGTTTGACCAAAAAATTGGGCACCATAGTGTAGCCTAGTTGACATAGAATAAAGCATCACATTGTGTCTACACTCTCTCTTTCATTTACTCCCATATACTCACACACACACTTATCATTTATAATTATTGTATGTCTTCTCCTGTCATATATATATATATGATATATGTGATACAAGTAAAAAATCTACAGGAATATATCAAATTGCAATTGGTGTGTTTTAGTGATAAAGAAATAGAGAGTTGAGCATCCATGAAACCAAAGATTACCTGATAACTGGAACATACCCCTAAATTTGGGAGCAATATACATTTAATTTACTATACTATACATGACATGAAATCTATAACATGTAATAATGTACAATATAATAGTATAATGTGATACAGTACAATATATATTATAAATTATATGGTATATATTATTTTTTCCCAGAGTAATTAATAGATTTTACATTTTCCATCAAAATCACAAAGAAATATTTTTGAACACTGGATAAATAATGATCCAAAATTTTCTCTTGAAAAATTTACTGAATTCAATAGCTAAGGGCAGTATGAATAAACAAGAATTATCAATGGTTATTTTCCTGTAAAATACTTAAATGCATTCTAGGACAACAGTCATTAAAAGATGGTGTTGATGTAATGTAATAAAAATGTTTTGAAGGGAAAAAATTAGTAAGCCCAGTACTGTAATTATAATTATATTATGTTTGGAAAGCACAGAAATAACGTACCTTTAATGAGCTTCTAATATTTCTTTTTTTTCAACTTTCTCTTTTAATTAACTTTAAATCGGTAAAGAGAAAAGAATTTCATTACAAAGTAGGATAAATATAGACAGTTTGTTGTCAGTGGGGTATGAATCAAAGACTACTTCTTTTTTATCTCTGTTTTATTAATTAATC
Organism: Tapirus indicus; assembly: GCA_031878705.1. Lineage (NCBI taxonomy): Eukaryota > Metazoa > Chordata > Mammalia > Perissodactyla > Tapiridae > Tapirus > Tapirus indicus. The sequence continues at coordinate 39,818,488 of CM062930.1, read as the reverse complement.
AATTAATTTTATTGCAGTAACATTGGTCTATAACATTGTATAAATTTCAGGTGTACATCATTGTACTTCTATTTCTGTATAGATTACATCGCGTTCACCACCCAAAGACTAATTACAATCCATCACCACACACATGTGCCTAATCATCCCTTTAGCCCTCCTCCCTCCTCCCTTCCCCTCTGGTAACCACCAATCCAATCTCTGTCTCTATGTGTTTGTTGTTGTTCTTTTCTTCTACTTATGAGTGCGATCATGCAGGTTTTCAGCTTCTCTGACTTATTTTGCTTAGCATAATGCCCTCAATGTCCATTCATGTTGTCACAAATGGCTGGATTTCATCATCTCTTATGGCTGAATAGTATTCCATTATGTATATATTGCCACATCTTCTTTATCCATTTGTCCCCTCCTAGGCACTTAGGTTGCTTCCAAGTCTTGGCTATTGTGAACAATGCTGCAGTGAACACAGGGGTGCATGTATCTTTATGTATTGATGTTTTCATGTTCTTTGGATAAATACCCAGCAATGGAATACCTGCATCATATGGTAGTTCTATTCTTATTTTTTTGTGGAATCTCCATACTGTTTTCCATAGTGGCTGCGCCAGTCTGCACTCCCACCAGCAGTGTATGAGAGTTCCCTTCTCTCCACATCCTCTCCAACACTTGTTGTTTCCTGTCTTTTTAATTATAGTCATTCTGATGGGCGTGAGGTAATATCTCATTGTAGTTTTGATTTGCATTTCCCTGATAGTTAATGATGCTGAACATCTTTTCATGTGCCTGTGGGCCATCTGTATATCTTCTTTGGAGAAATGTCTGTTCAGGTCTTTTGCCCATTCTTTAATTGGGTTGTTAGGTTTTTTGTTGTTGAGATGTATGAGTTCTTTATATATTTTGGAGATTATCCCTTATCAGATACATGGTTTGCAAATATCTTCTCCCAATTGTTAGGTTGTATTTTCATTTTGTTGATGGTTTCCTTTGCTGTGCAGAAGCTTTTTATGCCAATCAAGGGAGTCATAAATCTTGGAAACATTAAATGACCCATTCCAACCCAAATAACTTTTAACTTTTTGACAGATGTTTATATTTAGAATTGCCTTGTGTATATTCCCATTGATAATCTTAGACTAACAAATTAACTACAACTACACTAGTTAAACCACATACATCTTGAAAATAACTCCTAAAATGAGCCAGTATTACTTTTGGGTGTGTGTTTGGTTAAAAATCTTATGTAGCTCACTTGTCTATGGGTATGGAGATTCCTACAAAACAGGGGTTTATGAGTAAAAGGAGGGAATCTAAAATGGAACAAGACTGAGACAGCAAACAATGAACAGATACTTGCTCCTGAGATGTAAAGGAAGAAACAGATACATTTCACCCGGTTTTATATTCTTATATCACTATCCAATCACATTCCAAAGAATATCTACTTCTACATTTTACTGTCATAGTACTATTCATTATTATCTATGTTTGTACTGGTATGGGATTTTTGTTGTAGAATTACAAGATGAGGATAAAGTAAAAACTTTTTAAAAATGTGTCCAGTGACCTTTCCCTAAAGAAGAAAACCTTTCCATGTTTGAAGAGTAGAGAAGCTGATAAGATGAGGCTTTCACTCCCATTTTAAAGGGGAATGATTACAGAAGCATAATATTGAGCTAGAAGGAGGGAGATCAGACAGATTAATCTCATTACTAAAAAGTCAACAGGAAGGAATAAATTACATAAACAAAACATCTGGATTATTGAAGAGAAACTAATTAACATAGTAAGAAAAAATGTGCCTGCCCTCTGAATTAGGAAGGCACATTATAAAGGGTATAATCAGAACACTGAAAATGATTGCCAACACATTCTCGTAGCATCCACATGTTCTCCCTAAGGAGACATATAATTACAACAAATTGTATTCTAAATATGTATCTCTAATTTGGTAGGCATGAGTTTTCTTGTGAATTCAAACATTTTAAGTTGCAGAAATGTGGCTTTTAAAAGCTTAACTTTTGGGGGAACTATAGTTTAATATTTCAATCGTTGAACAAATAACTAAGTAATTACTGAAAAAAACCATTTAATATTATTCTTATAATGTTATAAGATATAAAGCACTATTTTATACTATAATAATATGTGTATTGAATTTGGAAGTATAACAATTAGTCACATAATCAAATAACCTATTCACACTATGCCGTGAAGATGTCCAAATTCTCTCAGTCGCATTTTCCTCTTTGGTTGTTAAAACAAAGAAGTAAAGACCACCAGGAACACATCTGTGTTTACATAAAATTAAATTCATTGAGTTTGCTGTAGCAAGGAGAACATATTCCAGAGGAATTGAGGATGTCTCAGGAAAGTTAGAGTCGAGAGATCTCCTCTAAGCTTTAGGATTGTGGTAGAGGATTTTAAGGAGAGACGAAAGAAAGGAGAGAGAGTCATCAGGTAGCTGCTGTCAAGAAACAGAGGCAATTCAGTAATTGGATTTCTTAGTAAATTTCATCTATCAAACAAGAGGCTAAAAGTGGGCCTATTGTAGTGGTTTGTCAGAATAGGGAGACACTGAGTCATTTTTGTGGTTGCCAGATGGCCTTCTGTCTGTCACACTGTGAATATGATTCTGGTGTAGACTTTTCTGAGCTTCCCAGTTTGGCTTCCGGTAATGTTACTGTTTACTTTCTAAGATAAAATCCAAATCACCGAAATTCTTTATATTTCTTTAGCTAAGTTTTTTGCCAAAATAAATTAAATAGTAAAATTGCGCCATAGTTAATATACATTTAAGCACAACAAAAAACTTCACGTTTCTATATTGTATTCTAGAAGCTATTTTTCCTTTCAATTTATGTATAATATCTGCTTAAAATTTAATTTTGTGAGAGTTATTTTTGTGAATGGTGTGACGTAGGCATCAGTTACCCCACATGGCTCTCCAATTTTTGCAGGACCATTTACTGAAAACACTTCTCTGCATTGCCACTTTTTCTTGCAAGAGTGCCCATGTGTGCTTGGGTTTGTTTCTGGGCTCTCTATCCCTCTGATCTCTTTGTCTATCCTTGTACCAATACCACACTGTGTTAATTAATTTAGCTTTAATATAATTCTTGCTGACTGCCTTGTATTTCTGTAAATGTATCCTGGCTACTTTGATGTTAGCATTTACATCAATATTAGAACCAGTTTTTCAAACTCTACTAAATTTAATTAAGCATATATTGATTCTATAGATTACTGTGAACTATCTCTAAATTGTTAATTCATTTAATTAATAAACATGATATATATCAATAATAGTTAAAAGTTTTCTCTATTGGTATAATTCAATAATGGTTAATAACCTGTTTTGCACATCTTGTGTCAGATTTATTTCTAGATATTTGATATTTTGATATTATTTATTATATCACTTCTCAGTGATATTGTAAAACAGAACATCTAAGTAAGCAACACCAAGATAAAGAAGCAATATAATACCAAGATATGGAACAAGCAAAGTATACTTTTCCTTCATTGTCTCATACTTTTTTCTTAGATTAAGCAATGTCCTCACTTTCATTCATAATTATTTTATGTTCTTTATACTTTTATCAAAAAACACACATTCTTAATCACAACAGTTTAGTTTGTCTTATATTTTGCAATTTCTATAAACAGAATTATATAATGTGAAGTATTGTGCTCAATATTCTGTTGAGTCCCATCTATGCTTTTGTGTGTTCATGTAGTTCTTTTCATTTTCATTGGTTTTTAGTTTGCAGTACACAATTAATTTATCCATTTTACTTTTGAGGCATATATGGATTGTTTTCAGTTTGGGAATAATATAAATAATGCTATTATTGTGCTTTATGTGTATTTCTTTGGGTATACACGAGCATGCATATCTGTTGAATATATATGTGAGTGGAATTTTTCTGACATAGCCTTTGCTTATCTTCATTTAAAGTAGATAATGTCAATTAGCTTTCCTCACTGGTTGTGCTGTTTTATACTCCTCTTTTAATTATGAGATTTCCAGTTTCTCCACATCTTCAAAGATTCTAGGTCTTGCAATTGTCAGGGAGGGAGTTTTCCTTGTTGACTACTAAGATTGAGAATATTGTTACATGCTTATTAATCATTGGGTTATCTTTTTTAGTAGATTATCTATTCAAGTTGATTGTCCAGGGTTTTATTTGATTGTAATTCATTCATTCGATTATAATTCATTTAGCATTTTTAACTCGTATCTTCTAGGATACAAGCCTATGATTTGCTTGTGTTGCAAATATCTTTTCCCACTCTTGTCGTTTTTCTTTCTGCTTTCTTAATGGTGAGTTATCGTGGCATGAAGTTCTGTTTAATTGAATCAATCTAACAAGCTTTTCATTTATAATTAGTATTTTTATTTTAAGGAACTCATCTTCTAAGAGATAACAAAAATATTCAACTATATCATACACTAAAAGATTTATTGTTTTGTCTTTTACAGTTAGGTTTACAATATGACAGGATTAGATTTTTGTATATGATGTGAAGTAGACTCCAGATTTCTTTATTTTCCATGTGACTATCAATTGACCCACAATGTTTTTTTAAGACAATGTCTTTAAGCACTCTTCTCCAGTGCATATTTGAGTTTACTTTTTCATAAATCAAATATGCAATCATCTATTTTTGGACTGTACTCTATCCTAAAATGGTTTTTCTGTCTATACTCGCACCAGGACTATACTGTCTTAATTGCCAACACTTCATAAGAAGTTTTAATGTTTGGCTATGTTAATAGTTTCATCTTGTTCTACACAATTGTCTTGGTTATTATTTATCCTTTGCATTTATGCATGATTTGTAGAATCAGTTGTCCATTTTAACACACATAAACACATAAAAAGACTTCTGTGACCATCATTGTACTTGCCTGGTTTTGTAAATCTGTCTAGGACAAACTGAAAGTCTTTTAATATTGATAGCTTCAAACGACGGACATGGTACATTCCTCCACTATTTAGATCTTCTTAGAGTTCTTTTAATAATATTTTCCAAATTTCTATGAAGCATCATGCACAATATATTTTAATGTTATTTAAAATGGTGCATTTTTAATTTTAGTTTTCTAAATCTTTGTTGCTATTGCTTAAAATAAAAGTTAGGACCTCCTTAAGACAAAGTTTTAGCTTTTTTCCACCTGTGTATTAATGCCTGCAGTGAGCCATCCTGGACATTTTCTCATGGATATGGCAATGGAAAACAAAGAAATGAAAAATACACCAATTAGCAGGTGCTTTTCAAGTCTCTGATTATGCTACTATTAACAAGTTCCCACTGGGCAAAGCAAATCACACAAAAGAGCCCTCCCCCTTTCTGAGCCAAATTCTTTTTAAGAATCAATGCATCAGTGAAATTAATCTACCTCCATTCACCTTCTCACCACAATGACCTATATCCCTCCCATATGTGATATATGTTAACACCAGTGAGGGGCCACAAAAGTCTCCCCAAATCATAGCATTGAACTTGGAGACCAAAATCTTGTGATTTACATTTGGTCCAGATGTATCACCATGTGTGTTGCTTCTCTTGATCCGGATGCTTATGAATTTAAAAGACCAATTATCTGCTCCTCACACACCCGAAGTACAATGGGGACTAAGAGAGAAGATAATTTAAAAGCACTCCAATGGAATAGAGGAAAAATGGGAGACAACTACTGTCACTGGCCCAGAGCCATTCTATAATCCAGCAGGCACATTTGGCCCAAAACAGAGGGGCAAGGAATATTCCTCAATTTGATTCAGCCTCTTGGAAGTGGACTCTCCAGTTTATTTTTCTCTACAACTTTTGCTTCTGTCCTCTGGGAAATCCTTCTTTTTAACCCTTCTTGGCCACTTCTGAATAAGGCATTGGGTTATATGCTTTTTGAGCAATATTCTCAGCCTGTTTCCAGCCTTGAGAAATTTGGGGGCCTAAGGTATATTTCCATCTTGAAAGCTTTCGGCCATTTTAATCCAAGATCAAAGCACACTTGCTAATCCAGTCCCCTTGAAAAGTGTTTCTTATAAATCTGAATTTATTTCCTTCCATGTGTCAAAAGCCACACTCACAAACTTTTAAAGTCCTGTCTCTTGCTCTACATCCAGCCATTGCTACTCTGAGCTTGTGATGCTGCTGTAAGACAATGCCCTTAAGTTTCCTAGAAGCCCTTTTGCCTGAGAGGGCATATCACTTTAACTTTTTTGTTGGTATTAACAAAAGAACTTACAGTCATGCCTTCAGTGTGGTCTTTGCCACCAGATTGTATTTTACTTTAAGAAGACTATTTTGTTGAAAAGAATTGGTGATAAGAAAGAAAGAATTGTTTTCAACTCAGAGAGTTTTAAACTTCTTCTAAGTTTTGCTTGCAATCTCTCCCATTCTCTCTTTAGTTTTTCTTTCTTCTAGTATCTTATCATATTTTCCCATGGAATATAACATGAAGTAAGTATGCTTTTATTTTTATTTTTGTCGTGATTTGTTATAGTATTTTAAAAATATTTAGGGCCAGTCCTGGTGGCCTAGTGGTTAAGTTAGGCATGCCCCACTTCAGTGGCCTGGGTTCAGTTCCCAGGTGCGGACCTATACCACTGGTCAGTGGCATTGCTGTGGTGGCGACCCACGTACAAAACAGAGGAAGATTTGCAACAGATGTTAGCTCAGGGCAAATCTTCCTCAGCAAAAAGAAAAGAAAAGAAAAAATATTTAACATTTACCTAAAACTAATGTTACCTTGGAATTTAATGATCTAATATCCTAATTCTCTTGATAATCTCAGCCTATTTTGTAGCTTCAGTCCACTCACTGTTTCTGTACTATCCCCCTCCAAAGATGGTAGGTCCATAGAGAAATATATCATGTTTCTGAATCTTGCTGTTTCTCAGGGGAAACAATCAAAACCATCCAGAAACAACTCAATCTTTTATGTCTCTTTTCCTTTAGTCCATCTTTTAAATACTATGAAATTGAGAAACACTTAGTATTGATAGTGGATATATTGTCAGAAATGTTTTTTGTCTCATAGTTTTGAGGAAAAGATAAAAGCACCTAAAAGCAATTTTTAGTTAATTGGTAAGGCTTTTATAGTTAAAACTTTATTTTCCATTTTCTTTAAATAACACCTACTTTTGTATCTCTGTGGATAATGTATATTAGTACAAAAGATAGGATGACAGGAAATAGAAATATAAAAGCTGAAATATATTACTTTCCACAGTATAATGTGTTCAGTTGATTGCATCTATTAAATTTCACCCTAGTATATTTGAAAATGGACGAGACATTATTTGCTTTTTAAATATGCCCATCAAAGATCCTGAGAAGGTCTTTTACTAATGGACACCAAACTAAATATACTTACTATTTCACTGTTTGCCACTATAATAATTCTGCTAGCTTTTACTTTATAATTTCACCAGAAAAATCCTAAAATACTTTGCAACTCCCAATACAGTATAAAAATGACATTGAAGTTCATGTTATACAAGTTTTATAAGATTTGTAACATGGAAATTATCTGAAAATGATTCAGATCTTTAAGAAAATTATCATGTATTTAGGTGTCAGAATTTGCTTACAAAGAATTGACTTATAACCAGAAGGATGTTCATGTCAAATGTCTCTTCAACTCATTCCTTTTTTTTTTTTTTGCTGAGGAAGATTCACCCTGAGCTAATGTCTGTGCCAATCTTCTTCCATTTTATGTGTGGGTCGCTGCCACAGCATGGCCAATGAGTGGTGTAGATCTGTGCCCAGGATCTAAACCTGCAAACCCAGGCCGCCAAAGCGGAGCACACTGATTCTTAACTACTACGCCAAAGGGCCGGGCCCCTTCAACTCATTCTTTAATCCATCCTCTTCTCTCCCACTCCACCTATGTCTTCTGAGCTCAAGAAACTGTGATTTCTAACCTAACCCATTGTAATGCCTTGGTAACCAGTTTCCCTGAATCTAGTCTCACTCTCTTCCAGTCTTTCTCTATATGAATGATATTTACAAACTACAGTTATGTTCATCTTATTGCATCCACTTCCCAAATTTCACTTTAAGTGATTTATATATCAAGTGAAATTAGATTTGGCCAAATATACCATAGCAATATGTATAGCAGTGTCTGAAATAAAATAGAATATAATTCTTCCCTCATAAAATAAATTCTAAAATGAAAAGATCAAGGCTAAGTTGGTAATTCCATGGTTAATCAAGAGACCAGGTTCTTATTTTTCTACTCTATCATCTTCAGTACTGAGTGCCTTCCACAAAACCACCTCATGATACAAAACATGTATTATGTATGTAATTAATACAAAATATGTATTAAATATTATCTAGCACCAGCAATTGCATTCATATTCCAGGCAGTTGGTAGAAGAAAATGTGTTAGTCACAGCTGAGTCAGGTTCTCTTAAATAGCCTGTCTACATTTTGCTCAAGTACTTTGTTTTACTGCTATTGGCTAAAACATAGTCACATGATCATGCTACAAGAAAATCTGGGTGAAGTTTTTAATCTGTTTTGTTACTAAGATACAATGTGAGAACAGAAAATTGGTAGACAATTAATGATGGCTGCCACAGTTTCCATGTTTTCCAGAACAAAATTAAAATCTGTACTATGGCTTGTGAAGCCTTGGATGTTCTAAACCTCGCCTCACCTCACACATCATTCCTCCAGCAGCTCTCTGTGTTTAAGCCATGCTGGCTTTCCTCCAGATCTCAAAAACGGCACATTCCCTCCTAACACCATGTTTTTTACCTATTCCTTTAAAATATTTACACCTGTTTTTTCAAAAATTTGCCACTCAGGCTAAAGATCTCAGCTAAGCACATTGCTCAAGATGTTTCTTGATTCTTCCCCTTATAAGTTAACTCTCCCTGTTGATTATTCCCATTATACTACATACATTTTCTTCATATCACTTACTATATTTTGATTATGCATCCATCCTTTTATGATTATTTGATCAAAGGGATATTAATTGATTGGATGGAAGGCTGAGAAAACAAATGAACAGAGCTTGATATACTAAGAGAGTGAACTACAATTTTTTGGCAGATTATGTTTTTTCTAAGGTTAAATAGACCTGTTTTTCTAGATGATGGAGAAAGATTATTGTTATTTTACTCTCTTCAAAGCCTTGTGGATTCACCAAAAAAAAAGAGGATAAACCTTTTATGCACTATGAAGGACACTTGATACACACTTTAAAGCCTGAATCAAAATAGGGAACATGTTGAAAGTAGAGGCAATATTCTTCTTTGTACACTGAATAAGTTATAGATTTGGGGAAAATAAGTAGCCAGATACTTTAAAAGGTAAGGAATAACCGCAAAGAAAACAATTTTCATTTTTTTAAATAATAAATTTTAAAAATGCATATTGATGAAAACTTAGTTTTGAAATCTGAATTATAAAACAGAAAAAGCATGAAGATTTCAGACAAATATTTATGGGTTATGAAAATTACAGATAATATGATATCTTTCAAAAATACCTTAAAATGAGGTAAATGTACTGATTAAGGCTTAAAATCAACAACAAAAGAAACATAAGCAAAAATCAGTAAAAGAAGAGAAAAATTAAAATGTTGCAGAGATTAAAAACATATTAAAGTCCTTAATATAAATATTTATCTCTAAAAGAAAATTCAGGAAATGTTTAGAAATCTTGGCAAATACCAGGAAATAAAACAGAAAAAAACAATTAAAACATTTGGAAGAACATAAATGATAGAAGATTCAGACTTGGAAAACATAACCCACAAAGAAAAAACTAAAAAGATTAAAAAAAAGAAGAAAAATGAGAATAACTAGAACACAAAATTACTAAAAGATACAGTATTATAAAATGTGTCTTAAGAAAGACTTCAATCTTTTGATGAAAAGGGTAGAATAACCCTGGACAAATTTTAGACTGAATGATTCAAACAGTCATAACCTAGTCTGTCACAGAACTTCAAGTATATCAGGTGACTTGGTCATATCCCTGTTCTGTTCTACCAACTGCAACTCATATAATGAAAAGTTCTCAGAGGATGAAGAGCTGCCTGTGAAGGCAGGCAGGGCCCAAATGTTTGACCTAGGCTGCTCTACTACTTCTACTTCTGCTGGCATACCACGAATGATTGCATGTGTGTCAAAACAACAAATCTCCAAGTGTTGGTGTAAATGGACTGAGTCTGGGGCATCTAAGACTCAGACTGGTCATCCTTAGTCATCCCTTTTACCACGTTGTGCCATAATTATTTTGCACTTAAAAGGTTGAAAGCACAGAGATAGACAGGATATTTTTCCCCTCTTGGATAGATGTGATGAGCTTGCATAAAACAACCCTAGAGTGAAGGTCAGACCATAGAGAATGTTAAAGAATGTACTGGGCCACATGATATGCATGGAGCTCCCAGAAGCATGGAGTTACCATCCCATATTCTGAACATCTGGGATACCTGCTTGTCTATACCTAGCCTTCTAGTTGCAAAGGGGAACTGAAAATATGGCATCATCTTTACCCAAGAGTCTAATATATAGGATTACAAAGATAGAATGGCTTCTACTTCATGCCTAAACAGAGAACTGATGCTTTGAAGGATAGTATACAAGCCCATAAACAAAAAAGAAGAAAGAACAAATTAGAGAAGGAAGGACAAAAGAAGGAAGGGAGGGAGGGAGGGTGGGAGAAAAGGAAAGAAATAAAGAAAGAAAAGAAAACCTAAGCATGGAATTCCCTTAATTAGATTTGAGGAAAGCAGCAAGGAAATATAATAATATGAGGCAGGATGCAGGGTATCTTGTTTTTATATAACTTTAATGAAGTGTATGTATATATATATATATATTTTTTGGTGTGGAAGATTGGCCCTGAGCTAACATCTGTTGCTAATCTGTCTCTTTTTGCTTAAGGAAGATTGTCCCTGAGCTAACATTGGGTGCCAATTTTCCTCTATTTTTTTTGTATGTGGGGCACTGCCACAGCATGGCCTGATGAGTGGTGTGTAGGTCCCCTCCTAGGATCCGAATACATGAACCCTGGGCTACCAAAGTGGAGTGCATGAACTTAACCACCATGCCACCAGGCCAGCCCCAATTAAGTATATTTTTTATTATGACCATCAGTGTAAGTGGTAATCAGCAAAGGAAGAAAAAATTATACAAGAATTTAAAAATTAGCATGGATAAATAGGATTGAGTAATAACTTCATCAAAATGACAAAATAAGAAACTTGAATAAAATTTGATCAAATTAGCAAAACATAGAAAAATGAAGTAAAATTAGTAGCAAGGCAAATTATATTGGAAACAAAGATAAAATTTATAAATAAAATTAGACGAAATGTGAGAGGGATACATTCTTCCATGAAAAGACAGAGATAGGCTGTGCTAACATGCAAAACTTGGTTGTATAATTTTCACAAAAAGACTCCGAAAGATGGATAGGTAAAAAAATAAGGAAAGAGGTACTAGAAAATGTAACTTAAGAAAAAGAAGAGGGGCTAGCCCCATGGTGTAGTTGTTAAGTTTGGTGTTTTCTGCTTTGGCAGCCCGGGTTTGTGGGTTTGAATCCTGTGCACAGACCTACACCACATGTCAGCCATGCTGTGGCAGTGACCATGTACAAAGTAGAGGAAGATTGGCATGGATGTTAGCTCAGGGCTAATCTTCCTCAAGCACAAAAAAGAGGAAGACTGACAACAGATGTTAACTCAGGGTAAGTCTTCCTCAGGGGGAAAAAAAAGGAAGAAACAAGCATAGTAGTATTAGATAAACAATTTATGTTTTCAAGATAGAATTTATTTGGGCTGCCCAGTAGCGCAGTGGTTTGGTCCGCGCTTGGCAGCCCAGGGTTCGCAGGTTTGGATCCCAGGGCGCCCGCTGATGCACTGCCTGTCAGCCATGCTGTGGCGGCATCCCATATAAAGTAGAGGAAGACAAGTACAGATGTTAGCCCAGGGCCAGTCTTCCTCAGCAAAAAAGAGGAGGATTGGCAATGGATGTTAGCTCAGGGCTGGTCTTCCTCACAAACACACAAAAAAAGGTAGAATTTATTTACAAAAGGTAAACATAATGTAGAGGCATGTAATATAAAGACAAGAAGTGTATTACATGAAGAAGATATATCAAAAAATAAAACTATATACACTAGCACACATAGGAAGCAACTGAAGTAAAATTCCTTTGAAATGAAAGAAATTTTAAAATTATGAAACTATAAGAGGATATTTAATCAAATTCAGTATCAGAAAGATATGATAGAATGAAAAAAGGAAGTAAAAGATTTAATGCTTTGAAGGATATAGAGATTTAATAGATATTCACAGTGTACCATTTTGTAAACTTTTCATATGCACATAGAACACTTAAAAATTGATCTTGTATACCGACATAAAGGAAATAATACATATAAAGGAACCTATTTTATAGGACAAACTTTCCAATCCAACTCAAGTATGTAACACTACTATAGAGCAGATACTTTCTAGTCATGGAACATATTAAAGGCTAATAGTCAAAACAATTCTATGAGGTAGGTACTATTATTATGCCCTTTCATGGATCAGGGAGATGAGAGGGGTTAAGTGACTTTTCCAAGTACACTCAATCTGCAAGTGGTAAAACTTGAGTTCAATCCTAGGAGTCATACTCCAGAGACTTGCTCTTAACCACTTTGTTAAACTGAATAGTAAGAGGCTGGGCTATGTCTGGATGGTATTTTCTTCCGTGATTACCATAACAAATCACTTCTTGTGTGTGAACATGTTAACGGCTCAATGAAACTTAGGTTCTTCCTTTCTTCCTGGGTGCACAGCTAGGTTGCATTGTTTCAGCTTCTTTTGCATGAGCTGTATCACTGTGATTGAACTCTGAGTAATGGAATGTGAGTGAAAGTAGCTGTGTCAGTTTCAAGCCAGGCCTAGAAACACCTCCCACTTTGCCATTCACCTGCTGGGTTAGAGAGAATCCCAAGGATCTACAAGAGATCACAGCCACATGTTGAAGGATTCTGGTCCCAGAATTATTGTATAGAGTGGAGCCCCAAGGGGCATCTTTCACTTCTGGGTAAGAATTAAGTTTTATTATGTTAAGCCACTGAAATGTAGGGGTATTTCTAATTGATAGCAATTAGCTTGTCATAACTTCACACTTTTCCTTCTATAGGTATTTTATTTTAATGAAAGTCCTTCCATATGGAAGGATTTTTCAAGAGTGGAAAGGAATATTCTCTTCAAACATTCCACAGCTTTTTCTAATCCAGTCCTGTAGAACTTAATTGTTTTGGACATGATCAACTAGCAATGTGGCCACCTTCCTCATAGGAGTCCAGCAGTCTGTTAGTTCTCTATGTATGTTAATAAGGGGATTCTCTCAATATCATCCACTGCTTCTTTGTGCTTTCTCCTAAGACCACACATGACCAGTGCAGGTGTTTCTCAAATTACATCAGAATAACATGTTAACTAGCATTTGTCTCAAAGTCATTATATGTCCAAAGTCAAAATTATATCTTTCCATTTCCTATCTAAATTTTTTCAAACTACATTGTCCAGTATAGTCTATCAAAGGATCTGCAAAATATCAGATTATAATGTTAAGATATTCTAATAGTAAAATGTCAACCATAGGGTGTCATCTCATTTTAATAAAAAAACTCTAATCAAATTCCTGGGGGAAAGGAGTGTAAAAATTCAATTATCTTGCAGATAAAAATATAATACTGTCAAACATGAAGGAATTAAAATCTGAAATCAATGTTTAACCACATTTGAGTTAAAAAAATAAAGGAAATTGAGTCTTTTATAATTTCACTTTCTGCTTGGTCTCATCCTGAGAAGTTCTTATTGGCTAGGAGGAATCAAATACTTTCAGAAGTTATTTCTCAGGCTATATCTTCCCTGGGAATCGGTATTGTTTGCTCAAAATCTTAGAAGTTGAATTAGTTTGGTTAAAAATGTGTGTCTGATAAGTCATATGTTTTAAAGAGCTCAAAGAGTGAATGCCACACTTATTTTTCTCAGTTCTGGCACTACCCTCTGCCAAATGTAGAAAACAGTCAGTTTCCAACCCTTACTGCAGTTATCCCAAGTAGAAACTTCCAGTCAAAAAAAAAATGTTACCCGAGTATTTCAACCTAGCATTAACCCAGTAGATTCCAATGACATAGCAGAGACTCAGAACATGAAAGCAGAAGACAGACCAAGAAAAAGACTTCACTTACATGTGAACATACATGCTTACTTCTGTGTGGTAGTGGCTCACTCTCCTCTCTCTGACTATGTGTTTGTTTAGCATGAAGAAGATTACCTTTATGTTGCATACACTAAGCAATACAGAGCCAATCTGAGAGCATAGGATGGGACTGTTGAGCCCATGAATCCAGTTAGCTCTATCCAAAGTTCCCTTCTTGGCCCAAATAGAATGGAATTTGAGCAAACAAAGATGCCTACCTCCGTGCACAATAAAATTTTTCAAGAAGAATCTTCCTAGTATTCTTTAGCCCAGAAGATTCAGCTGTTTTGAAGTTTAAAGGCAATGATTGTGTTCTGCCAACCAATACCCAAAATGATCTAAGTCAGCCTCGGCCTCACTACAATGTTGAGTCAAATTTTATCCACATAGTTCAAGCTCAGCAGTCTGAGAGCTAGACATTCTATGTGTCCTCAAAATCCGTGCTTGTTAAAAATACTCATCTTTGAGAGGTCAATGCCATTGACTTTTGCCTCTTAAGGCTTTTGCAATCCAAGCTTCTGTGGTTTGCTTGTGGGGCCCTGATCAGCCAGCATTTCTGAGGCCATCACGTGGCCAACTTTTGGCTAGTCCCCAGTGGTATTTGCTTTGGCTGTCTTCAGTTCTGTCAGTGTTACCCAGAAGTAAACAGTTTTGTAAGAACTGAAGTCTGTGCTGTATTTGAAGCATTTATCATTTGCTTTAAGTCTGCTTGCCTCTATAAAACGCAGCCACTCGCCTTCAATCAAAACTATTAGATTCTGCATCAAAACACCAAGGTAAGGCTCTTCATATGGTCAGATGTTAGTTTATACCAACAAAGTATTGACACCTACATTCATGCCACAATGTCCAATCACTTCTTGTTAGTATGTCCGCCAAATTTCACTTTGTTTCTTTTGTCAATTTTCTGTTCCACACACCAGAATTTGAGGGCCTTACTCTGTATCGGTCAATTTCCTTTCCCTTCACTTCAATTCAGTACTGAGTATGAATTAATTAAAATGGAATTTTACTTAAAAGAAACTACTTAAAAGAAGAGGGCTAGTTTCCTTTCAGTGTGTTTTCTGTCATGTTAATTGTTATTTAAAGTACAAAAGCTCATTCTTTTTCTTAGATAGTGGAGTTTGCAATAAGGACGAGAATGTAAAAAAAAGAAGGAATATTAACACCGATTTTTACTGTAGTCATCATGGGACAGAATTCAGGAGCATTCATGCTGGTAGTTTTTGCTGTGACAGAACATGCTGCTAGCAGTTTCTTAGGTTTGCCTTCAACTTTGGACATTAGTCTTTATCTTGGACATCTTTGGATTCAGCTGTAAATACTTCTGGGAGACGTCTAAGAATATGCTCCCATCCCTTTCTTTGCAGGCAACTAGAGTTCCTAAAGTTATAAGTATAATTAAGATCCTAAATGAAGTGTTCTGTAACTATGGTATTCGCCGTAGTTTATTCTCAGGTTGGCATGGCATTTGGAGTATATATTAACTTGGTTATTTCTGCTTACTATGTTCTACCTAATAGTACCTCATATTTACATAAATTATATCACTTATTGAACTTTTTTTAGGCAAGAAAAATCCTTCATCTTGTGAATTAAGGTGTTCTAAAAGAATATTGTTTTAAAGTCGCTACACTGAGTCCTGTGAAAAGTACAATAATGTAGGTCTTCTTTAACAAGCAAAAGTGCTTATTCAACTAAAGTTGTTTGTTTTGATATTTTAAGCCGAAATACTTAAGGTAAGTTCTGTATTAATTGTCAAATCACATTCTGATGTTCTCTGTTGAATTCTACTTCACTGAAATGTTTAAACATTTTATTTTTCTTAATTTTTAATGACTTAACTTGTTATCATATCATTAGTGGTCTCATTTTACTCTCCCTTACTCCATTAGGCACAGAATCATTTCCTCTTGACAACACAGAATGTTTAAGTTTTAAAAAAGTGAATTAATATATTTCTTTTGTATATTGACTTTATCTTATTTTTCTACATTCTTTTGCATTTCGAATAGAACTTTGGCTCATGTTTTCCTGTCAAGCCACTGTCCTGGTAACAGGGACACAATACACATATAACATGAACATTGGGAAATGACGTGAAAAAACTGCATCTCAGTGTCCTCCTCATAGGATTATCTACCTCATTTGGTAGTTGTGAGGACTAACTCTTGCTCCATAAATGTCAGTTTTATTATTATTACTGTAATTATACTTATTACTATATGTTGCAAAATGCTAAACAGAGTCAATAAAATTAAAAGATTTTCTTAAGCCAATTTTTAAATTAAACATTTTATTTCAAATATTTATCATTTTCATCTCCTTTGTGGGATGCAAGATTGTCATTACTGCAATTTATGAAATACAATATTTAGTTAACTTCAGTTTATTGACAAAACAAAGATTTTTCTGAACTGTGTGGTGTGAGAAAGAGTAGAGATTTAATTTTGCAAAGACATAAGACAGGGGTTCTATCTTTAAAGAACTTTTCTGGTAAGATATTGTTCCACTCTAGGCTTCTTACCATAGTTCTAATATCTGAAAACTTACCGATTACAAATTTACAGACTACTTTTCTAAGATCCTCCCTGTCTGTGCTCTCCTTTGTACTTTCCTGTTTCCTGAAGATCCCCTTGTCTGGTCCTCCTACTAGAAAGCAGGGGTCTTAAATCTATGTCTTGCTGATTTGAAAGGTCATGATATTTCCACTCTCCAACTTTTGATCCACAAACCCAAGAACAGGCATGCCAATACTAATATATTAGAAACTTTTAGACTAGGTATATTTAAAATGAAAAGTCTGGATTAGTATAATAAACACATATTTGACCACCACAACCACTTTAAAGCTTATGAACATATCATCAGTCTTGTTTAATTTGCCATCTAACTCAATTCTCCAATCTAGATTATTTTAAAGCATATCCAAGATGTCATATTATTTCTACCCAGTCTCCTTCTTTAGCTATCTCGAGGACTAATTTTCACATAACCATGATAGTATTATAAAACATAAAAGTAATTAACATTAATCCCTTAATATTTAGCCAATGACCAAATTTCCTTGATTATTATATAACCACTTCTTAGCATATTATTTGTAAACAATGTCTTTATTAATTAGGTTTTGGATGTCAGAGTTCCTCTACATTCTGTCTTCTCTATCTTCTCTTCTGCTCTATCTTCTCTCTTTGAGTTTCCATTCATTCCTGTAACTTCAATAGCCACATAAACTAGATTTATTTTTTAATTTCTACATTAGTGAAGAAAAATACAAAGATAATATAATCATCAGTTTCATTTTTATTTTACCCATTATTATATTTCATAATGGTCCATTATTTGTGAAATATTATTGCTGAACATAATATGGATAAAAATGCATCTTTATGTAGTGATAAATTCCTAATCTATTTTTATGGTTATGCCTGTTTTTATACTGAATTGTTGGAATAGTATGAAAACAATAGATTCAGCAGCTGACTGACTGAAATATAAAAACAATAAAAAGAGTTACTGAGAAGATAGTCTGAGAGACTTTTTATCCTGGTAATGTTTAGTATTGAAACTAAAATGTCGATAGATGTCCAATCACATTTGAAATTGTCCCACCCTAGTGTAAAAAATATATTTTTTAAATAATCATAGAGATACTAGAAATGTTAGAGTAAAGAAAACATTAGTTACCTTCCATGTAATATTTTAGGAATAAGAAAGAATGAAATAAAATAGAAATATGGATTAAAATCACAAGTGTTAAAGATAACTGAATTTATCTATGTGACTAGATGAAAATACCAACTGGAGACACAGAACTAGATAAAAAAGATAAAAAAATAATCCCAGCTGCACTGTAACCATCAAAATTGAGCAGTATTCTACCTTATAATTGAGTCTCAGTGGCACAATTCTTACATCGTTCACTATGACTGTTCCAATAAGCCCCTGTTAAAGTTAACAGACTTGAACTGCACTGAAAATTCATCACTTTAAGGTGAGCATTGGCTTAGTAGAATGGAACAAAAGAAATTTTTTTTATGGAAAGAGGATACTCAACTCTAAAAATTACACTTAATCAAGATTCTAATGTCAGTATATGGCCTAGAATGTGTTCTAAAGAAAATTAGAGTCAATAAAATTTAAAAATAGTCCAACTCCCCAGATATTCGTAAATCCACTTTCACTCTGTATTTATAATACATAAATCACACAACATAAGCCTACGTAAAGGAGTGTTGTGAAACAAGTGGTGAGTGTGTGTGTGTGTGTGTGTATATATGAATGTATATTTAACTCCTTATCCAGTATATCATGTATTTTGAAACATCCATATTAATGTTGATAAATTTGTATTTCTATGATAATATTTTTTAACCTAATGTTCTCTCAGATAAAGACAATACTTAAAATTGGAGAAAATTAAGCATTAGAATAAAATCTCCTGGAACCTGAAAGTTTTAGCTATACCCAAACATTGAAAAAAAAACCCTGTTTCTATTGATCACACTTGATTGAGGATAAGGAGATTACAGAAAAGGTCACTAGAAAAAATGGTATAAATGAGGGCAACCTATGAAGGTGAAAGAGCAAGGGAGTTGAAGGAAAACGTGAAAGAAAAAGGAAGAGATGAAAGGTAACTCAGAGTGTTTGTCTCTTCCTGAGAATGACTGAAAATAATTTTAAAATCCTTAAGTAAAACTGAAGTTCCATGCCTTCCTAATCTATAGTAATATCAATGCCATGCATTTGCTAAGAGCTATGCAATCATGGAATACAGCAGGAAGTTATGCAACCAAGAGAAGGTAAGCTTAAGGGGGAGGGTTACACTCTAAAGAAAGGAAAATTACTGACATCATGTAGAAAATGCTTTTGGCTGCTGAATGCCTCTCATTCTCATTGCTATGATTGAAAATGGGATTATCAGCCTTGTGGGCAAAAATCTCAGTTTTAATCATCTGTCCAAAAATATCCAGTCTCTTAGAGGCTAAAGAAACTAATTAGGAATAATGTATGTGACAGAAAACCAACATATTGATATGCAGTGATAAAATGATGGTAAAAAGAAATCCATTTAAAAAAAAAATCTCTAACACCTCATAGAATGTTTATAACATATACTTAATCTTTTATGGGTGAATTAAAAATAAACCACAATTGTCAAATATATCACTTTTATAGCTATGCTTACTGTTGTTGCATCTTCCTCTACTGTAACATTTAAATGAGGCTGAAATTATCATTAGAATTTTGATTGATAAGAAAAAACTCACAGCCCAGAGAATCAGATGAAGCTCAAAATGATCGATATAATACGACTAAAAGTAAGGAATCAAGTATACATGTACAGAAATGTGGCCTAGTGTTTTTGCTTTTCATGTTCCAAACTACTAGATTGTATGCAAAACCCACTAATTCATTTTGTTTACACATTATTTCTTTAAATTTACTTTTTATAGTTATTGGGTCAGAATCTCCTTAAAAGCATTTCTCAAGTTTTTTGTATCTGTGAGCTGGGTCCAAATGAGAGAGAGAGAGAAAGACAGAGAGAGACGGAGACTAAAAGAGAATATTATAGACATTTACTAATAATGTTTATGTTGATAAGATTAGTATTGGTCTGGAAAAGCCTATGGACAAATTAGAAAGCTTTCCATTTGAGGCCAATTATCTCACCAGAAACAGAGCCATGCCCTTTAAAATTTTCTGTAGAGAAGCTTGGCAGAAAGACCAGAGGGAAAAATAAAAAATAACTTATAAAAATAGACATGTCTACAAGACAGGAAAACATACCAGACTTTCTTAGATGATTAAATGTATCAATTACTTGATAGCTCAACTAATTCCACAACTGTATCTTTCCTTTTTAAGGAAAAAAAAATGAAAGAAAGTAAAGGAAAACAAAAAATTCTGAAAGATTGGACTTCAATTACAAATCTTTGATATTTGGCCCTCCAGGCAAGGTTTAAGGTTATAGTTAAAATGTTCCAACAAATTTATTGGAGACTCAGGAAGACTATGTTATTTTGGTGAGAAACTTCCCCTAATCAAATGGAGATTCACATAAGGGTATTCCATTTAAAAAGAAGAAAAAAAAGTCAAAAGATAGATGAAGAATATATTTTGAAGGAAAAATATGCCCAGGAAACAAAAACAAAATTATATATTCCTAAGAAATTAAAATGGGCTTACATACGCTGAAACAAGAGACCCAAAATTAAAAGGGTCTTCCCTTCTATTTTCAGGGAAAATATAGAAGTTAAAAATGTATAAAATAGAAGATATATAAAAATATAGAAATTAAACACACTAGAAAAAAGAAGAAATGACATTGTGAAAGCCTTAACAAAGTCATGAAATACTTTTTTTGATATTTAAATATATTTATGTATCTCACCTTTTATCAACATTAATTTTTCTTTGTTACAAAACAAATTTAAAAGTTTTGTAATAAAGATTATTAGCTTTAAACAGTTTCATTGTTATATTTAACATTGACATTGACAATATTTATATATAAAGCATTAAGTATATAAATAATGTATGCATTCAACTCAAGCTAAAATGATAAAATGAAACTGCTTTACTTGGACTTCAAACATGTTTGTTTAATTAATGAATATAAAAAGGAAACTCCCCAAACAATGGCTGAGGTTGATATGTTCTTGTGCACCAACAAATTTTGTTAAAGAGATATCCAGATGTCTTATAATCCGTGACTGTAATCTCCATGAAGTCAGTTGAAAGTTTTCCTCAACAACATGTTTTTCACTTGCCATCAAGTTGCTTTTTTTTTTTTTTTTTTGTGGGGAGGACCAGCCCTGAGCTAACATCCGTCGCCAATCCTCCCCTTTTTGCTGAGGAAGACTGGCCCTGGGCTAACATCGTGCCCATCTTCCTCCACTTTATATGGGACGCCGCCACGGCATGGCTGGCAGGCAGTGCGTCGGCGGGCGCCCAGGATCCGAACTCGCGAACCCCGGGCTGCCAAGCGCGGACTAAACCGCTGCGCCACCGGGCGGCCCCCAAGTTGCTTTTTTAAGTTTACAATTCTTAAAAATTCTTGGCCCCTTCTAAAATGGTACAGCTTAAAAGATTGCTTGTCCAACATTACATCACCCATTGTTTTATCACTGTGATTCACTGACCTGTTTGAATGTGTTTTATTCTATTTAGTGGTTCCATATACGGTTTTATCTCTAAGGGCGTGTTGGGTTGTGTGAGTTGTTAGCACTTCTTTTTTGATTATTTGACAGTGACTGATCTCTCTGTCTAGATCTTTTTGTTTTGGACTACTTGGCTTCTTTCTTGTTCCTGCCAGGTATCCCAAATGTATAAAAAATATATATCATTCACAAAAGAAACAAAATAGCCATGCATTTCTTATCACTCTCAGAATTCTTAAACCATTTCAAATAAATTCATCCAATTACAACCTTTGTAAAGAAAAGAC
This sequence comes from Tapirus indicus, assembly GCA_031878705.1. Classification (NCBI taxonomy): domain Eukaryota; kingdom Metazoa; phylum Chordata; class Mammalia; order Perissodactyla; family Tapiridae; genus Tapirus; species Tapirus indicus. The sequence continues at coordinate 39,796,792 of CM062930.1, read as the reverse complement.
AATTTTTACAGTTCATATTTTCTTTTGTCTTTTGAGTAATATTGCAAATGCATGTATTTTCATAGGCTCAACTTATTCTAGTTAGCCATTATGATTATTAATTTATTATTATGAATAATGCTAATGATAGTAATGTTTGTGGAGGGGCTGACCTTTTAATTTGTCTCGTTGCCTCTTTCAGCATAAACTCTAACAACCCTGAAAGGAGTCTATGTTTTCTGCTCTGAAATGCAGATGTAACTATCCTTCAAAAGGTGGCAAAAATGATACTCGTGTTGGGTAATTCATTATTTTGGAAATCTAGCTAGCTAGCTAGCTATCTGTTATATGTTCATACTGATTTTTCAAAAATAAAAATTATATTGTTCCATCCTATTTTTATCACGGGATATTGTTTAATAAATCAATAGTAGACTCGGATTGATGGCAAAACAATACAGAAAATACTAGACTCTAAAACAATACAGGGAGAAGATAGCCACAAAAAAGCTTATCATATTATCAAGTATAAAATGAATGAGTAAGTAATTAATTAAATGATGACCTGTGGAAAAGTTGAATCATTGTCACTTGAACTGTCTCTGCATATAAGAGTGGCTAGGAGTGAATTTGTTGAATTCCTGCCTAAATTCCCAAGAAATGCTTTTAAATAAAGTGAGTAAATATGCCAAAATACAACAAAAGTGTTAGAAGGGAAAGAAGAGAAGTAGACTGTAAGGTAATTTTAGGCTTTCACAGTAGAACCACAGGAAATGACAAAAGATATATCAGAAATTCAGAAAAGCCACCTCTAATTTCACAAATGCAGGAATCTTGATTTGCCTAACTATACCTTCAAAGTGTACATTCATCATATAAGCTAGCATAGGAATCTTCTTTCAAATTACCTTTATGGTTCAACTGAAATTTTCAGTCACAAATGTCACTGAATATTGAAAATTCACATATTTGAATAATCCCCTCATCATAAAAATATAAGAATAAAAATTAACAATGAGAAAAACTGCTCCCAAAGGAAATAAAAATAATTAAGGAAATAGAAAGAGCTAAAAATTTTAGGAAAAAAGTCCAAATTATAGTCTCAGAGAGTTTGGAGAAAATAAGGCATCCATATAAAGAAGAGATGCTGTGAGTAAAGAAAAGTCTTCAATAATATAACAATCCCGGAATGCTGAAAATTTTCCTAAATTAAAAAAAAAAGACCATGACAGATCAAATGAATGGAATATTTCAATCTCTAAATTATCCTTCTGAAAGATAATATTTAAGACAATCTCAGAATATATGGCAAAATTTTATTTGCTGTTTGACCAAATAATTCTTCATTTAAGAAAGATCCTATAAAAGAGATGTTGTAAGAGTGTACAAGTATATGAAAAAGACTAGAATTTGTAGCATTGTCAAAAATAATGAACATTTGAAAACAAATATCCCTCAACAGGGAACTCAATTAATAACATTATACGGTAAACCTGAAAAATGGGGCACAAAATTGCATCAGAAATAATGAAATCTTAATGATACATATCAATATTAAAAAAATATATGTCCATTGTTAATGGAAAAATGCAAAATACAAAACATTTTTAAAGCATTGTAAAACATTTCCATAAAAAATATTTTTTTTAAATAATATGGATAAGAAAATAACAATATGAGCAAATACAAATCAAGTTGTCATTTTTCTCTGATAAGAGTTTCTTAGACTCTAATGGAATTTTTGTTTTTTATCATGTTAGTTAAAGTCTATTGTATTTGTATATTAACAAATTACATGTTTTAGCCTGTAATTAATCATGCAATCTAAGGTTATTTTTAAAAATATTATGAAGGAGCTCATGGGCTAAATTATAAAATGGAATAGATAATATCCCCAAAAAACCTTTATTTAATAGATTACAGGGGTTGGCATTGTGGCCTAGTGGTTAAGTTCCATGTGCTCCACTTTGGCAGCTCAGGTTCAGTTCCCTGGCACAGACCTACACCACTCGTCAGCCATGCTGTGGCGGTCACCCACATACAAAAATAGAGGAAGACTGTTACAGATGCTAGCTCAGGGAGAATCTTCCCCAAGCAAAAAGAGGAAGATAGGCAACAGATGTTAGCTCAGGGCCAACCTTCTCAACAACAACAAAACAATAGATTATAGTAAGCTATCATAAGGACGTAAGAAGGAACAAGAGAATTTTGTTGGATTTCAAAGTAATTTTTTTTGAGATATATCATTTTTTTCTTGCTGCCCTTTTCCTACTTTCCAGTGTCTTTACATTGCAGTCTACAGATTTTACTCCAACTATGGACAACCTGTGTTCTGTCAGTCATAACATGTATGCTTCATATGTGAAAGCAGAGATGAATTGAGTGGGAGAGAAGCAGAAAGAAGCCCGAAAGCAAGTGTGTCCACAGACTTTGGGAAGTTGACGTGAAGACAGGCAGAACTAGTGGAGGGATACTTGACTTTTCCTTGGGTAAATTAAAGGTTTCACTCCTTGAATCAGGGCAGATTCATTGAGGAAAGCTCTTACATTTTTAAAGTTGGGGAGATATGACTGCTTTGGGTAAAAACTGATTACGTTTGAGAAACCTATTTGTGTTTCTAATTTACTTTTTAGTTTTCCTGGAACAAAACACTTCTTATAATCAGTCTATTCAGCATTTTTTACATCCATATTTTGAACAAATTTGCATTCAATAGAAAAGTAGAATACTGTCTTTATACTCATTGGAGCCTCAGTTAAATTGTTGAGGCCAGGCTTCCTATCTTTCATCTAGAAATATAAACTTATCTAGTCTATCTTGATGTGATTAGGTTTCCCCTCAAAATTAATCTTATTTCCATCATTTCCAAATTATTGGGAAGCACCTCACACTTTTCCAGATTATAGTTTACAAACCATACGATGTAAGAGATTTATCCTCAAATCAACAGTTTAGAGAAGCTTTATTTATTCTAAGATATTAAAAAGCGTATACTATGTAAGATTGTGTGTGTTAGTACCTCTTTAGTAATTGAGGAGAGAATTTAATACTACTCTTCTATTGGCATTGGAAAAATATACTATACATAATGATTCTCCTAGTGTTTGTGAGATACTCCTTAATGTGGCCCCTGTCTCTCTATTTTTTTTTCTCCACGTGAATCACACCCCCTTTCTAGGTTTGAGACACACTTATTTTCCAGTTTCCAGCAAAAACCATACTTTTCTTCACATCCATACAAATTGTTTTTCCATATCCCTCACCAGCTTTGGTTCTGTTTCCATAAAGTATTGCATTTTATACATCATTGAAATAATCATCACCTTAATATTTACTTGTTTCATTCTTGCCTTTTTCCTATTATTTTAAACTTTACGGGAGCAACAAATGAGTCTGCTTGTTCATCACTATATTCCCAACCAGAAACTGGTGTATAGAAAGACGTACAAATATATAACACTCAAAATACCCTCAAATAACTAATTATTATATGAAAGACTCAAAATTACAAGAGGGAAAAGGAAATGTAACATTTATTTTTCCAGTGTACACAATGGCAAACTTTTAGCTGTTTATATAGTAAAGAGACAATATTGTTTTTTCCAATAATACAGTGCATTAGGAATCAGGATTGCTTCTCCCACTTGAAAGTGAATACTGCATGTAATACATTTACAAAATTAAAATCGTCAATGACCTTGAAAGAAAATTAGGAATAATCAGGCCAGGGATTAAGTAAAGGTGAAAATTTGATAAATAAGATGAATACAACATGCAACTATCACACACAAAATATTTACTGAACTTGGTGAAACTGAAATTTATATTTGATACCTCATGGAACATGGGGACAAATATAAATTCCAGAAGCTACTAAAAGTAGAAAATCTAATAACATATCTTCTCCAGTAAAGATGGAACACTAATGGGTTATACCATCAATACAAGAGTGAACAGAAATATAGATGTGATCATTAGTGGATTATGAGGAAATTCATATATATATATTACTGTATACATAATATATATAGTTAGTTAGTTAGTTTTAGCACTGAACAGAGATGGAAAAATTTACTTTAAGTGTATAGCCTGATTGATTGTGTACTTCTTTGGTTGTTTGCTATACCTCTGGTAATTGAAAATGATTCCAAGATAGCAGCTCTTCAAAGGATGTTAGAAGAAATGAAAGCAAAGTTCTCTCAAGAAACCACCTTTCATTTCATGTACATTTCTTATACCATTAATGTGTAAAATTCCCAGGAAAATTAGCCGTGTGTGAAAAATAAATAAGTAAATATAAAATGAAATAAGACATCATGATCTAGAACCAGGAGAAAAAACAAAGAAAACAGACCTAAAATAATTTCAGGTGATGGAATTAGCAGATGCAGATTACAAATCAAGTTAAAATGTTTAGGAAGATAAAAAACCTACTTGACAATATTCACAGGGAATAAAAATAAACTTGACAAGCACAATGTGAAAAAAAATAGAGAAAAATACAAAGAGAAGTGGAAAATATATTAATTTATGTTAAAAATTCTATTGATTCGTTAAAAAACTATATATAATGATGACGAATTTAGGGGAAAAGTGGATATGAAGAGATTATGCAGAATGCAGCCAGAGGAAATAAAGAGATGAAAATGTGAAAAATTAAGGTATATAGAGTATGGAGGAAGAAGGTATAAAAAATTTTAATTAGAGTCACCAAAAGGAGAGAGAAAGAAGGAGAGAGAGTGAGAAGGAGAGAAGAAGGAACAAATATAATTGAAGATAAAATATCTGAGAAATTCATGAAAGGCATTGACTCAAAGATTCCTGAAGCACAACCAATTCAGAGAAGGAGAAATATTAAAAAACCTACACTAAATCTCATGATTGCATTTCTGACAAGGTGACACTGATGCTGCTGGATCTTAAGATGACACTTTGAGGAACACTGGCATAGAGAAAGAATAGCACATAAAAGGCAAAAAAGAAGCTGGAGGAAAGAATTGTTGCTAGAAAGGAGCAATAATTAGACTGAAAGCTGATTTTCCATTAGTGATAATGGAAGCCCAGACACATTTAAACTATTTTTTGAATGTGCTAAACATGAATAATTTATAATTGTATCTGTAATTTTAATCTATAGATATAAGTATAAGTTAATTTTAATTTAATCTATAATTTTATACACAGAGAAATGATCTTTTGTGAATTAATGTGAAATTAATTTATTTTTCAGACATCAAAAAATAAGAGAGTAAATTTTCATTAAAGAAAAATTTAAATTTTATGTTTTGTGAAAGGAAAAATGATTTCAGAAAAAAAAGATATGAAGTACTAGTGGGCAGGAGAAACAAAGAAAGTGGAAAATATATAGGTAAAACTAAATAAGTATTGCCAATATAGAATGCTAATAATAATTTAGTGAGGAACTTAAAATTAAACAACAGAAAATTAAAGAGCACAATGACAACGTCAATATCAGAGAAATGATGAACTCAGATATAGTCCTTTCATTGTTCATGAGAAAGATAGTGATAATTGTTAACACTGTAGCTTAATAAGTTAATTATGCTTGCTGTAATTGCTGAACTGTCTATTAAATAACTTGAAATAGAGAACATAACTTTCACAATGGTAGTGAGAATAATTGAATAGTGAAAAAAAAATATCTAGAGCCAGCGTTGGTGGCCTAGTGGTTAAAGTTTGATGAGCTTCACTCCAGCATCCTGGGTTTGGTTCCCAGGCAAAGAACCAAATCCCTTGTCTGTCAGTAGCCACACCATGGCTGTGGCTCACATAGAAAACCTACAAGGACTTGCAACTAGAATATACTACTATGTACCAGGGCTTTGGGGAGGAGAGGAAAAAAAAAAAGAGAGGACGATTGGCAACAGATGTTAGCTCAGGGCGAATCTTTCCCAACAACAAAAAGCAATCTATCTAAATGAGTGTAAGAAAGAGAAAAATATGCATAAAACAGAAAGACAAATAAATAGTATGAAATAATATATAAATTAAATAAATGTGTATTTAGTCATTATAATAACTAATTGGATGTACAAAGTGCTCCAGTAGTGGATAAATTTAATAGATTGCATTAAAAATCAAATTATTTACAAGACATAAAAATAAAACATAGTTTGTGCACAAAATTTGAATTCAAGCAACGGATCAAATTGCACCAAGAAAATTCTAACCAGAATAAGACTGGTCTACATTAATTTAAAACAAAGCAACTTAGTTTTGTATCTAGAAAGGTATAAAATATTGTTAGAGAAAAAATAATACAATAGAATATCCTATTTACTAAAATGATAAACATTTTAGAGTGCATAAAATAATTTCAAAATATGTAAAGCAAGTCTTGGAGAATTATTAAAAGAAATACAAAAATCTATCTTCAGATTTGGAGATATTAACACAACTCTTTCTCAGCAATTGGTAGGAAAAAAAAAACCCACAAAATGTCAGTAAGAATAAGGATGATTTGAATAATAGGAATAAAAGAATAACACATTTGTTTTGATTGGCTCCATAGAGAATATTGCACTCCCGAATAGCAGAATACAGTCTTCAGTAATGCATAAAATATTTATCAAAATTTACCAACTATTTGACCATAAATTTTGAGCAAACAAATGTCAAAGAATTGAAATGTAAAATAACATATTTTTACAAAAATAAAGTTTGCTAGAAATTAATTGCAAAATGTTAACTAGAAAACTCATATGTTTGAAAATTAATACATCAAAGAAGAAATTATAACATAATTAGAAAAATGTTTTGGACTTAATAACAAGAATTTCACAAATCAAAAACCTGTGAGATGCAGTGGAAAACATATTTAGAGGAAAAGTTTGTTTATTGAGCAGAGATGAGTCGTCTCTGGCTTCATCAAAGAACATATTTTGCAGTGGTCTCCAACCGTTTCCCTGTGAATTTTCTGCTTCAGCACTACTGTTCATTTGTGATCCTCATGCAAACAATGGTTTCCTGAACTTTCCTGACCTAGGCAGTTACCAAGACCGCCTTAAGCTTCCCCTGAGCTTGACAAAACTTTCTAAAGTCTTCTTCTTGACTATAGGCCCCTGACCCCTCTTTTCCTAAAGCATTTACTTTAGAAAACTTGTAATTGTAAATTCCTTCTCTGCCCCTTTGAGATGGAAATCTTCTACAACCCTGGAATGTTTTTCTCAGGACCTGGGGGCCATCCCTTTGAGATGAAATCAATATGAAAGATAGCACTCCCATCTCCCAGTTTCTATGGCAGGCTACGAGCCTAACTCTGAAAAAGGACAATTAACAAACACAAATGGACTCATCACATTGACCAATCTCTCTCCTAATGTCCTCTAGTACTTTGCCATTGTCTTATCCTAACATTTAAAAATCCTCATCCTTTTGTTTCAGAGGAGCTGAGTTGAATATCTCACCTCTATTGCTATCGGCTTGAATGAGGTCTTCTTTGCCTGATTAACTTGTTTTAGTGGTCAGTGGCTGCCCACATGCATTTGAAACTTTTGAGAGAATGCAATATATTAGGGAGACAACGATAATTATTAGCAACAAAACAATGTCCGTGGTTTGGAGAGTGCTCCTGAGCAGAATCCCCATAACCCACACCAGCTAGAATCATATAAGTGAAGAGATTATCCCAAACAGGGGGACACTTCTATTAGCCAGCTGTCCTGTTTATGTATTTCATGTAACGCTGTCTCCACTTTCCCCAGAAGTGTTTATCCAGCAAGCTTGTTTCTGAGAAACTGAGGCATTAGAAATCAGGGAGAAGTTCATAACGGGCAGAACTATAGGATCACCAGCATCATAGCAAATCCAACAGTCTGTTGAAGGTTGGATTACCCTTCTTTGCAAAGGCCTGTGATGTTGAACAATGGCATTATCTTTCTAGGCCAGGGAAAGGCAAAAGGTGGATGAAAGAATTATAAAGACCTTCATAGTGTAAGAATTAGGAAAAGGATGGTCAGAGACGGAAGGAAGAATGGAAAGAAATGTTCTTGATCCAATCTTGTGGGATGAAGTAGTCTACCTAGATGTTGACTACTTTTTCTAGTCCATTTGATTTTGAGGTCTTCGGTGTTTATACAGGACCAGATGTCAGGAGGAGCCTTCTTCAGTTGTGAAATATGCACCCAAAGTCTGACACCTTATAATTTGACAGCAGTGTCAGTGGTCAAGAGTACTTGGGAGGCTTCTTTCCATGCATCTCACTTTTGCAAAAGCAGAGTAAAGCAGTAAATGTCTGTAAGTGAAAAAAGACTTAAAAATGCCTGTGGTTGAAGATCTGATGAGAGTTCATAAAATGGCATTGACAAGGAAATTTGGTTATTTCTGTGACACACAGCATTTTAAGACAATAACTGGAATTATAAGTGATAGCATTTTACCAGGGCATATCAGATTTTTAGAAATTTTATACTATTTCTGGAACACTTGTATTAATGACATATATCTGTAAAAATTTACATCACTTCTTCTTTGACAATGCTTCCTATGCAATTTAACATAACAAATAAGCTTAACCAGCTTAACATTTCTCTTTTTACAAGGAAAGAGAACAAATCTTTTGAGATGTTCCAGGGTCTCTGGAAAATCCTAAAATTAGTCTAAGGTCCAAAAGGCTTCATTTAGAATTTGACTTTTGGAAAGTTTGTTAAAAATATCCACTTAACCAAAGTGACAAAGACTTTGAAGTCAAATACAAAAAGTTACATAGTTGTAAAAACCTTAACTATTTTAATATTGAGAAGCTGGGTTTTCTTAAGTAATCAAAGATCTGATAAAGACAACATACCACACAGTAAATTATTTAGGTAAGACACCAAATCTTTGCTTTCCAGGCAGATTACTTAAAAGGTAAAGAAAAACTTTTGTTTACAATTTTGTATTAAAAGCAGACCAATGATCAAAGAAAGTGTTGTCCTTTTAACAGAGAGAAAGTTAAATTCTAATTTTGTATCAGTGTACTTTTGATATTAAAACTCATTTTTAAAAAACTTAAATTATTTCCACTCTTAGCCAGCTTGATCACACCTAATATTTCTTCCCCACGATTCCTTTTCCACAAACCTTCTACAATATTTTTATATCCATTCAGATTTTGCCCTGTTTTTTTTCCCTTTCTCATTCTGGAACAACCAGTTGTTTTACTTTAGGACAAAATTATCCTCTTTTTCTCTTGACAAAAATAAGCCCCATACTTCATACTTTGTCTTACCAAAAACACATCCTACTTTCCTTGCATAGAGATATTTCATTTATTATTTTTAGCAGACCTAATTATATATTAATTAGAATTCTTAACCTTTAGAATCCTTAATTCTAGTGAAAACTAAGTAAGAATTGTGGACTATCTGTTACACTAGCATTCTGTGGGATGGCAAATTTATAAATACATTTCATAATTTCTAGAAATATATTCTTTCTCATAGTGTAAATTTTTCAATGTGGCAAAAAACGTGTTTACTAATAGATCCAAACATCTTTTGTTTCTCTGTAAAAGAAAGGGATAAGTGGATAAACCTATGTTCAGTAACTAATGTTTCAGTATTTTATCTTATTTGGAAATGATTAAGATATTGAATGAATATCATCATTAAACTTATCTCCCTATAACATTAAGATTTCAAGTTACCAAAAAGATTTTGGAAACTATTTTAAAGTAGACATACCATAAAGCATAATTATTGTTGAAAAGTTCATTTATAAACTTTTATCTTACATCTATTTAATTTTACTTGTTCTTAATACATGATTAAATTACTCATGAACAGTTCACAAGACTAAATAGCTAAGTATTATCTTTCTTGCTGACAAATTCTATAACAGAGATAACACGAGCTTATTTGACTTTTACTAAATGTGAGTAGAATAAAAGTTGTATGTCTGCATTATAATTTAATATTGATAGCTCTAAAAACATGCCTTTTTAAATTAAGTCAACATATTTAAACTAGTTTTATTAAAACTTATCCCAGATCTCATTAGCTTGAAAAACATTTGGGTTTGTTTCTATATTTCTAAGAGTACACTTGATTTATATAATGTTTGTCTTTAAGCCAATTAAATAGAGCTCTTTACAAATTAATTTTGGCAATACCATCCAGAGGTACAAAAATATTACACATCTATAACAAACATACATAGACATACATAAACATATAAACAGATGCAGAGATCTTATACATTAGTCCCCACCTTATCCAGGGTTTCATTTTCTATGGTTTTAGTTACCCACAGTCAAACAGTCTGAAAATATTAAATGGAAAGTTCCAGAAATAAACCATTTTATAAGTTTTAAGTTGCATGTCATTCTGAATTGGGGGATCAAATCTTGTGCTGTCCCATTCCATTCTGCATGAGCTGTGAAAGATCCCTTTTTCAGATTCTCAACCATTAACATTGTCTGCTGCTGACATATAACTATGGGCATCCACTGGGGGTTTTGGAATATATTCCCTTTGAATAAGGGAGGATTACTGTAGCTTTCATTTTAAAAATTTAGCCACAAGACAGGTATGATAATGCAAAACTCACTAGTTTATAAGAGAACAATTGGATGCAAATTGTGCTTCTGGCAGATGGAATAAGTTAAGGTTACCTGCTCAGATGGTTTAAACATTTCACTAACATTGTGGTGAAAATTATTAAGATTTATCATAGGCCTAGTTTTCAAACAGTCTTTCTTCATTTTTTTCCTTCTGGTAATATTGACCTCAGTTCCTAGAAAAGACTAGGTAGAACATTTACATCTCAACAGGCACAGAGAAAGAATGTAAGTTCCACCAAGAAGGACTTTTGTCCCCTAAGTTCAGATCTTTAACAATATCTGCAAGCCTTTTGAGATGAATAGGGGAGGTTTGGGGATTGGTAAAAAGAATAGGTGAGCTTTATTTGTTTTTATAAAGACTTGGTTTGTAAGACAAGGATAGTTGTTTTTAATTTCTCACAGAATTGGGTTGCAACCTGAATGATTTCAAGGGGCTGATTCACCCATCCAATGACACTATCTTCAATTTGCTTCTTTATATCAGGTAAATCTTCAACTAAGATAGAAATCAAAAGATTCCTAAGTTCTAGATTTAGAGCTATTTGTCTTTGGAATGTTTTTCTTTCCCCCTGGGTATATACTTTCATTTAGCTTAGGGAAGAAGGCCTAAAAACATTCTTATCAGGCTCTGAATACCAGCTTCCAGTTTGGCCAACTTCTAACCATAACACTACTTTTGGAAAAAAAAATCCTTTCAAATATCTTGTCGTCTCATCCAGGACAAACAGTAAATATTTCTGGCAGTATTAAACAAGCCATGGATGCAAAAGGCATCCCCAAAGAAGGTCTAAAAGATACTACCCTCCCAAGATCCAGAGCCACTCCCAAAGATAGCCTAATGAAAGAAAGACCTAGACAATTCCTTTTAGAGTTGGCAACAGTCGATAGATCTCTAGCCACAAATGGACTGCAACCTACATTTCAGTTTGGCCACATCTAACTGCAAATAGGGTGCCACTCACATTTCTGCCTGGTCATATTTTTGGGCCCCCATTATGACAGTTAAGCTGCCTACATATGAAAGAACCAGCAACCTGTGTGCCCCAGGCAAGTAGAAAGCCAAGCTAAGTTCTCAGGACACAAAACAAGATAAATAAGAAAGCAATAGCTGTCCCTGGAAAGAGTAACCAATGTGTACCCCAAAAACAAATTCATAAGAGTCTGGATTTGCGAAGGAAGGGACAATGTGAAATTTTACCTTTCTTTCTCAACCAGGAGCTATATAGATCTGGGAGAGCTGACTCAGGTAAGAATTTTCACCCTTTGATAGCTTCTGCCAGTTTTCCCAAGATCCTGTCTGTAGACTCCAAATAGTGAGGTTTAAAGTATCTGCCAGGATTCGGCAAGGTTTTCCACTAATTTTAATTTTAGTTTCCCCTTGGCTGTTTGAGGGAATAACTGGTAGCAGTTTACCAGAGATCCCTTGGAGTCCTGTCACTGCTGGGGGGCCCCCCTTTGAGGGTAGATATGGGGGCGTTTGAGTTGGTGTTGAAGAATTTGCACAAAACCTTCAAGGAAAATCTTTTTCCCAGTGTCCCAGTTGATTACAAATGAGACACTGATTTTGTGGCTGGTGTTTTGATGATGTATCTGTGAGAGGGTGCAAGAGGGAGGCCCAGGTGTTGTTTCATGTTCCTGGCCTTGGAGCTGTTACAGTTGTAAGACCACTAACTTGGTAGACTTTTGTTTACTGTCTTGTGGTCTCTTTAGAGTGGAAATGCAATTCAGATAGAGGATTAGTAGACTGAGTACTCAAGTAAAGGAGGATAGAGGGGAGTAGCAGGAATCAAGTCAATCTCTTGTTTTAGGTACATCTTCTGTCTTTAGTTTTTCATTAGCTTTTTGCAATAAATGTTTCAATGAACCTATTTTGGAATCTTGAAGCCTTTGGAGGCTTCCACATTACAATTAGGTTTGGTGTCCCATTTTGTGTGTTGATTTGGGGAACTTGCTTTCAAGTGCATTTCTTAAATGAATGATCTTGTCTACTTGGAACATTCCTCATAATGGTCATTGTAATTCTAGGTTGCCTTAGTAAGATTTTGCTATTTTTGTAGATATCGACTGCTTCCAGGACCACAATTCTTAGACATAAAATAAGCAGGTGTGCCAGAAGGTGATGTGCTTAATTCTTTGAAACTTGAGGATCTCATTTCTTTAGCTAAGCCTTGGGCCTCTCAGAGTCAAATTAATAGTGCCTAATAAGAGGGATGTGCAGATGGGTTGGGGATTTTGTGGTATTTCACAGTGTACCTTGTTGCACAGAAATTTTCTTGAGGTTGGCCTATGACTTAGTATAAACCTAACCCATTTTGTGACCAACTTATCCTAGCATGGGAGTCTTAGAGTTTGGTGGTGAGCAGTCTAACAGCTTTTAAGTGCCCACCAATTTTGTGGCTTTGGCTTCCAAGATTCCTATTAGTGATAGATCTATTACTCCTTTCATGAGAAGGTTTCTTTATAGTGGCAGACACCCTAATAGATTTCATTAGTCTGACTTGTGCCTACTTAGATTTTGATGTGCCATTGGTCAAAACAGACATCCAAATTTCTTGTCTTAGTTTATTTCCCCAAGTACTCCAGCAGTTTATGCTCTGAGCTTGCCTTAGGTCTTTGTGAATCCCCTAATTGCTTCCACCCATTGCTAACTCCCAATATATCTACCCCAGAACATTTTGAGTGTTCCAGAACCTTTCTGGGAACAATGTTTGTATGTACATATGTATAAATGTATATAATTTTTAAAATAAAGTTTGTTTGGATCAGATAGCTGCATGTAAAGGAGTGGAGCTCAAATCTGAGTGATTTACCCACGACCCTCAGTAATGATGAGACAAGAGTGAACTCATAGGGATCAGCAGGTGCCAGGCCTATAACCTCATTGTCCTGTAGGCTGTTAACAGTCAGCTTTGGATGCTATTTCTTGTTGCCAAAACCGTTAAAAACGAGTAAAGAAGGTAATTTAGGTGATGCGAGCAAACTTATTTAACACTTTATGAAGTGGACAGCCTCCATTTGGGGAACTGTAAAATGGGGCAGAAGGCAGAAAGCTTTTATAGTATAAATAACAAGGAAGTAAATACAGATCCCAGAGTTGGCCTGGAGTTTGGGAATTGGCTGACTGTATATTGTGCTTTTCTGCTCAATTGCAGCATTTACAGGAACATGAAAGTTATCTAATTTTTGGTTTGCTAACGTGGCACCCTGGTCAGGAGTGGCTCCATCCTGGGCCTAGAAATTTATTTCAACACTTATCCAGTGTAATTTTTCTTTCACAGCAGCAACAGTAGCAGCAGCAACTGGAACTTTCTGACAGTCTGACCCACAGTTGCAGTGATGGCCTTTCTTAAATTTTACTCCTCCAGCCCATCAGACAATTTTGTTAAGTACCTAATGTCCTATGTTAAATCTATTCATTTTTGAAATATCTGGAGTACTATTTCCTGTCTAAATCCCAGTTGAATAAAAACCAAAAGGAGTACAAGATCTTTCTGGAAAATACTATAAAACTTTATGGGAAAACATTAAATAATAGCTGAATGGAAATAAATGCTCAATATTTTAGCAATAATCAGTTAAGAAACATGAAAACATCCACTCAATTGTTAAAAAGCAAAAGTCTGAAAATACTAAGTAAAACAACAGAAAATCCATACTCTGAGAGTAGAAATTGGTACTATTCAGAAAATGTTAACATAGTTACTATTAAAATTCCATGTGCTCATTTTTTGTATGCTTCAGCAGTTCCACTACTGGATATTCATAATATAGAAAAATTGCAGACATGTGCCCCAAGAGACAAGTAATAAATGTTCAAAGTGACTTGTTCATAATAGCCAAATATGGAAATAGTGTAAATTACCATCAACGGTAAAGGGAGTGTATAAACAGTGGCAGATTCGTGTCATTTGTTCACAACTGGTGATTATGTTTTTTTCCTATGACAACAATTGTTCAATCAAAACTCAATTAAATGGGCAGAAATAGTAAAAAAAAAAAGTTCAAAATTAAGTAAGATACAACCTGTAATTTGAAGGATGTGATGGTTGGGATTAAAGTAGATGGATAAACTAGGAGTAGGAAGGACATATATTCTTTCAAGGATGTTAGAGTAGAATATTATCATTGTGCAGTTATTGTTGCATAGAGATATTTATTAAACAACAACAATTATGTTTAATTATGAAATACATTTATTAAACTTATGTGTTTATTTTATATAAGTTGCATATTTGTCTAACTTCCAGTCAAACAGATTATAAGTGTTTGAGCACAGAAGCAAGCGTATATGTATACCTTGTACTATATAAAACTATGACTTATTCATGGTTAACAAAGAAATATTTGTTGAATTTAAATAAAAAAGAGAAAGTCTAGATTTTCCAAAGAAGAGTCAACTTAGAATTTTTAAATGAAAACATTTTAGTCTTAAAATAATTTTTTAAAACTTCTCTTTTATCCATACTCGGGAAGATGTCTGGAGACTAGCCTGAACATTACTTCACGTAAGAGAAAGTTCTTGAGCTGGTAAAGCACTGAGAGACTGAATGAGATTTTTCCTACCCTCATTTTCACATGTTCCAGTAAAAATCAGTGTATTTAAAATTTTTAAAAATTGGTTGGGTAAAACCAATTATTTCTCAGTATTCCAAGGCATATGGACCATCAGTATTTTAGTCTCTTTTCTTAGTCTAAGAATACATGGATAAAGATGCTCAGAGTAGGAAATAAGAATACAATTTAAAAAGATTCCTAGTAAGAATGGATGAGAATTATCTCTCTTTCTTAAAATAGAAATATGCTAATAAATCTACTTTCCTAACTCTTTATGTTAACATGTAAGGAACTATTTCCCAATCTTTTTCTTACCATAATGAGTGTTTAAAAAACAACTTTTTACTGTGAAATATTTACTTTATCCACTTTTCTCTCAATAAAACACTAAGTATTTAATCATTCGGAAGGGTGCAATAAACTTACAAAATAAGACAAGACACATGTGACCAGTAGTCAATTGTAAGACTACTATTATAAAAAAATATGGTCAAAACTAAATATTTCATCTTCTTCAACCTGATTTAACATATACTCAAATTTTTTTGGGGTCCAGAACGAAAAAATCACAGATTCTTTCTCACATAGAGTATTATTCTACTCAATTGAATGTCAGCTCTTATTTCATTTTTTTTTTTTTGCTTTAAATTTCTTACTAAATGCCAATCTCCATGAGCAAACATGAAGCAATCCTTTATTCAATAAGCAGGTGTTTATTAACACCCTCTTAGGCATGTCATCTTACTAAGTCTTTTGCAAGATGCACAAAGATGTAAAACTAAACAGGAATAGTGATTTTATGTCCATTTACTTTGAGCCCAGCCTTGTAGAAAGCAATTATGGATTGTTGAAAGGGGATTACATGGGATAAGCAGAAGAGGCAAAAAGATAAAGACATTTAAAAATTTTAGAAGAATAATTAGTTTTATTTTGGCATAGCATATTGATATTTAAAATAGCAAAGTTATGTTAGACATGAGTTTTCTGATGAAACAAGCCTGAATGAAAACTTGTTGACAATTAAAATCAAATTAGAGCATTAATGTATACGCATTATATGTCAGACACTCTGCCAAATACTTTGGATTAGAGAAGTGCAAAAAAGTGTCTCACCTCACAGAACTGCATTCTAATGACAGAGACATTCATAAATAAATAACTCTAATATGAAATAGTATCTATTATAATGGAGTAGTTTACAAATAAATAATACAATTTAACTTTGGGTTTTCAAAAATGATATAAGAAGATAACATTTAAACTGGGCTTTAGGTATGAATAGAAGAATGAAAGGAAGTTGAAATATGATGTAAAGGGGAAATGGAAGGTGGTGAATTTTTTAAATGTGTAGTAAAGAAAATTGAAAAATATTTGATACATCAGGAATTGTAGTAGTTGAGATAGGTGAAACATAACTTACATAATTATTTTATATATTGGTATAGCCAGTCTGATTTAATTCTGAAACTCTTGTCTTCCTTGGTGTATTTATAGATAGTATTTCCATAATCAAATCATATTAACTGCTTTGCTTTACCAAAAGCCCAACATATACAGACTCCTTTGGCTTCCTAGTCAATACTTAGTGCCTCCATTGTTGCATTAAAACTATAACTATCTTGGTTTGAGGGAAGAGATAAAATTTGCAGCAGAATTATGAATGAGGAAAGACATTTATTTTGAATGAGTAGAATAATTTCTTTTCATTTAGCATGTACAACTTTGCAGTTTAAGACAAAATATATGGTCAGAGACAAAGAACATGTATGGAATCCTTTATGCAGATAAAACCCAACTAATCACAGAAATAGAAAAATAAAAATCTGAGGACTAGTTGAGAAATGTGCATCCTTGTAGCAAGAAGGATATGTACACACTCATAACCTCTATTTTTATAGAAAATCTCCAGTAAAATTATAAAACAAATTTATCTTTGGAAGTCTTAAGTTTCGTTTCTCCTATTTCTTGAGGTAGCAACTTTTCTATATCCAAATATTTCCCATTCCCATTATGAATCTTCCACTGAATATTTTTGTTTACTCTTCATTCTCCAGATTTGTCCCTCTTTTACCTCTTCCTCAGATCCATTAAATAAACAGCTACCCTTTCAATTAGAGCTAAGTCTGGACTTGCTTGTCTCTGTAGACTATATCTAAGTCTTCAGCCTATCATACCATTGGCTAGAATATTTTTGGTTTTAAAGGGGAAATTCTCTGGAATGAAGCATGATAAATGTTTTTGACATCCATGTGGGAAAATGAGCTGCTTTTCTGTATTGGTAACTTTCATCAAATTGAATTAGTGCTATATTGCATTAGTTATCTTTCTCAGTATTATAACATGTGAGTTCTTAATAAGATAATTTTGTACGGTGTTAGACAAATTTAATATTCATGCAGATGAAGAAACATTGCTAATATGATAGAAAACTGCTAGGAGGAGCAAACAATTTCATTAAAACTTAAATAAAGCTCACTTTGCATTTTTCCCCTCTTTGAGTACCTGTCTATACTAATCAGATGGCAGGAAAGGCAGATAGGGCCCTAGAGACTAGGTAGTACGTAATCCATATTCCCACCACAATCTGATATCAACACAAAATCCTTCTACTGAATTGTAGTAGGAATTTTTTAGCACAGAAACATTTAGGGATGTTTTAATTTAAAATGATCGTGACTTGAGCTACTTTGTCCTGGCCTTGCTAATTTATGTCTATCATAACTGTAGAAAGAAGACATTTGTGAGCAATACAATAACTCGCTGAGTCTTCATGAGCTCTGAGTCAATAAAATGATGACACAATTTCACATTCTTTTAATGCAACATCTGCTTCATCAGTTGAAAGAATTACAACCCTCGCTTTGAAGGAGTCTTAATGACACAGACCAAATCTTAATAAATAAGTAACTAAGATGAACACACTGTTCCCTTCCATGCAAAGAGAGAACACCATTTTAATTGGAATTGAATTAGAGTGTATGCTGAAATTTGTAGATCCTCAAATATTTTATTTAATTTGGGTTTAATAAGATCACACATTATTCCTAAAGTGAAACAAATAAGGCAAATTATTGAAAAATTAAAATGAGTAAGTATATTAATTTGTTCCAGATTTCACTGTAGAATATCAAGATTAAATTAAGTTTCTATCCACACTTTTTTGAAGGTGATTTAGACTGTATGATTCAGCTACTGCACAGTCAAAATGAAGGAAAATATATCAGAAATAAGTTCTAGTTACTATCTATCACACAGACAGACATTAAGACAAAAATGCAGTTGGAAATATACCCAAAGGGCAATTGGTCATTTCTCCTTTAGAATATAGAAAACTTTCAGTAGAGAATAAATTAGGAAGAAGTAGACGTGTGCTACTTCTGGGAACAGGGCCTAATAGACTTTGCGGAAAGTTGCTTTTTAATCAGTAAGTATATTTTATAAAATCATTAATGCATGGTGTTTTTCCAAAATTTAGAGCTACTCAAATTTATTTCTCAACTACAATTTTTCATACACATATAACCACGCTGCTCAGGTTACCAATCAGTGGAGAAGAGAGGAAATGCTAGATGAACTGTGTCACATTCACAACGGTTCTGACCATTTTTAGGTCTTTGGGAACCCATTCAAGATGAACCTTACATCTCTCGAAAGCTCAGCCTCTCCAAATCATTCTCCTAAAAAAAAGAAAAACAAGACAAGCACATTAGCACAACATAAGGCTTAGAAGTACCAATGCAATATTGCTTACTAAGTACCGGTGCCAAATTTTCACCAATTACACATATATAACATACTTAGGCTTGTTTTTATGTAGATGGCCAAAAACTCAAATGAAGAAAAAAGTCTGATGATGGAAATTCAAAAAACCCACATTTTTAGTACCATAGTTTTGCTACTTCAGCTCTTACTTGGACTTTTCTGCAGAGAATGGTATTTAAGCTACTCAAGCATTCTAACCAAGGGTAAAGTGAATCTGTTATGAGAATCAGACTGTTATCACATAACTACGTTTTTAAAAAGTTCTCATGTAGTATTTGAACTTTTTAGGTTTCATAAGTTATTATTTCAAAAGATTTTATTGAATTTAAGCAAATCATATATTATCTATACCCTAAATATTATCACATACCATGTTTTTCTCATACACAATGAATTAACTCATCATTGACACACGATATCCAAACCACTTACTGTCTTACTCTCAATGCCTCTGTGCGGATAAAGAAACTGACAAGGCTATGTAAGTCAAAGCATGCCCCAAAATATGTATTTTAAGCTCTAGAAGAATTTAATAAGCAAATTACAGAATTAATTTTATCTGTTGTAATGCTGAGCTCAACAAAATAAAATTTGATTAAATTTTAGGAGCATAATATCAAATACAAAAAAAGAGGTGTTTGTAGAATTAGAGGACAATACCATAAAGAGGAATAAGTCTAGCATCTATTCAAAATAGAAACATGGCAAAACATTAAACTGTCATGAAGATAAATTATAAAATAGTCGGCTGACAATTATGTAAAAGAGGTTGCTACACTTCAGATCTTTTGTAATTTTATTGTTGGGATAAATTTTGAAGTAAATTATACAGTTTGGAAAAATATTAAGTTCAGGAGAAGAATCCAGTCTATCTCCCTATTTCTTAAAGAATAAATGTGATAGGCATGGTTTTATTGATTTAGGTAATCATTTTGTAATTCTTTTTTAATCCAACCTTTAAAACATGCATATAGTTTATGCATATATTGTTATCTTGATTATTTATTTATGGTAAGCTGCTCCAATTATAGCAAATTGTAGCATCTGTGGTTTCATTTATGGTGCCGAAGGAAAGTGATTACTGTATTATGAGGCAGCCATACTCTAGGGTATAACAAAACATGAAATACAACTAGGTTGAGCAAGTTCTTATTTTCTAGCAATGTGGTTTTCTCTGAGGAGCCACATCTTGTAGTTACCAGATGTTCCACAATAACAGTAACTCTGGAGTTGCTTAGTTGTTATAACAAGACAATTTTACTACATAAGAAAAGATTGGCATTTTCTCTGCTGGAAGAAAATGAAATTGGCAATTTGAAAGGCAGTTTCAACTGAGCTATGTGCTTTACATTGATTAATCCATCTCATTAGAATATTAGCCAGCCAATCAGAACCGATTTCTATCCATTTTCTAATATATCCCATGTGTGTAGGTCATAAAAAAGCATTTTCTTTAATTCTGGCTACTATGGAATCCGTGTTAGAAAAGAAGCTGACATTTTCTCTTAACTACCAAAAGTTTGGAAAATAAGTTTTATTATTTTAGGAAATGTTTTTGTTCTGATTCAAGGTATTTACTTAGGAAGACAGGAATAAATACAATTGTGGAAAATCATTTGATTTTTCTATCTTGCTTCCACTATCATCGCTTCTTATTCTTTGGTGGCAATTTGAAATGACATAAATTTATCAATGTCTATGGCCTGTCTTACATATACTCATCAGACAAATTTGAATGCATGTAATATCCAAAACTATGGGTAAAAGAAATTAAGAATCAAATGATCTGGTCAAAAAATATATTATGTGATTTATATAGTGGATAAACGTCATAGACGCAAAAAAGAAGAGCTCCCACATTTCATTCCTATAACTACACTGTCCTTTAGTGACAGTGTAGTATGTCAGCACTGAGTTTCTTATTACTTTGGGACAAAATAAACTAGAAAAGATCAGGACAGTCTTTTCTTAGATGTTCATAGAATGTTCTCCTACTGGAGGACATATGTCATGTTCCAGACATTTTGTAAAGAACACTGCCAATGTCTATTTAAACCACAAAGACAAATACACAATGACCCATCAAAAACCTCTGTGATACATCTCATAAAAATAAGTACAAGCATGAGTACATATGGTTCATTACATATATGTTTGATACATGATATTCTGTAATCCTCAAAAACTGAAACGAAAGTAAATGCCCACCAACAGTGAAATGACTGACACTTTTTCATCCCGTGATATATTATACATCCATTGAAATGAATGGGTTAGAATTATGCCATTTAAGCTAGAGATATTTTTCCAAGATATTTTTAAAATGAGATTCAGATAAGTGAAAATAATATTATAATCATTTTTTAAAAGCAGTGACATATATGTTTGTTTATGCTTGTGTGTATTTTTAGATATTGTAAAAGCATAGAGAAAAATGTGAAAGGATACACTAGGTCATAGAGGAAGGGTGGGTGGCAGCCAAAGTGAAGGCAAGTGCGGGAGAGAAGAAGAAAGAAACAAAAACTAACACATTTTAAAAGACTGTACAGAAATGTTTAAAAAAAACACTTGATATGATCACCTGAATGCACTTGTTACATCTCAACAATAAATGTCAGGGCATATGCATATAGAAATAAATAAAGTGAAATATTGCATTAAATAATAATTTTAAAATTGAGTTCTTCATTCACTCCCTATCTAAAATTGTCTTTTTCCATTAGTGCCATTTACAGCATCTGGATCTTTTCCTTTATGGGAGTCTTCACAATTTTTATTTATGTTTTATTATTATTTGCCCTCATCCCTTACTACACTCTCAGATCAAAAAGGGCAGTGACAATTTTGTTTAGTTCAGCACCTGGTGCAACTTAATAAATACTTGTTTCATGTTTATTGTATGAATGAATGAAGGAAAATATAACCATTATATGCATAATGAATGGCAGATAAATAGTTCATAAAATTAATGTATGTCATGTATGTAATGAGGGGAATCAAAAATTAGAGATTAAGGGGCTGGCCCGGTGGTATATTGGTTAAGTTCACGTACGCCACTTCAGCGGCCCTGGGTTTGTGGATTCAGATCTCAGGTGCAGACATACACACCATTCATGAAGTCATGCTGTGGCAGCATCCCACATACAAAATAGAGGAAGATTGGCACAGATTTTAGCTCAGCAACAATCATCCTCAAGCAAAAAGAGGAAGATTGACAATGGATGTCAGCTCAGGGCCAATCTTCCTCACCAAAAATACATAAATAAATAAAATTAGAGATTGAAAAAAACAGAACCTACCAAAAGGCCTTGTGAGGAAACCAAGAAGAATGTGGTGTAATAGAAGCTTAGAAGGCAGACAGCCTCTAGACAGAGGGAGGAGCCACTTGTGACAGACACTGTTGAAAGGGAAAGTTAGATGGGGAAAGAAAAAGACCTATAAATTTGGCATCATGGACACAGCTGGTGATGTGGATATAAGCCAAAACAATATTCAACATAATTAACAACTAGTTTAGCAATGTCACCAATCAATCAGAATAGACACTGTTCGAGTCCCAGAACAGGGTCATAGAGATCCTCTGTTATGCCAAGTATTAGCCCTTTAAGTGCTAGACTTGGAAGAGGTCTGGCATCTTGAAAGGGTCTGGGATAGCCCACACAGTGAGAGGGGACTCAGGAGCTCATGGCAGCAAATATTTACCAGTATGGAAGTCGCTTAATACTTTAGCAAACTGTAGGGACATAGGTGTGCACAGCAGCTGAATAATAGTCCAGAGTTAAGCAGGCACAGCAGAATGAAGGAGGCAGACAGACTGATGTTAGTTTTAGAATGAATGTGGAACTTCCTTTTCTGACATATGGCAGACTAAATGGCATAAAGATTAATAATAAAATGAACGGTATGTAACCATCTCCCAGATTAAGAAATAGAACTTTACCAATAGTTTTGAAACTATCTGCTTAGCCACAAATATCTCATATTCCTTTTCTTTTCCATACCCTTTCCTGAGTTTTGAGTTTCTTTTTCCTTTTTATTTCTTGAAAGTTTTGCTTAATTTGTGTGGATTGTTAAATAACACATTTTTTTTTTCTGGAGGTGGAAGGAGTAGGGATTTTTAAACTTAGTACAAATAGAATCATAATGTATAATTATTTTTTTAAATGTATTAATCAAAATGACTCTCATTTTTCCTTTCTCACAAGGTTCTGGATTTATTGTATTGTAATAAAGACAGGCATTTTCAGTGGGACAATATCATCTCCAAGGGGGTGAAAACTGGTTTTTGAGGTCAGAAAGAAAATTACTCTTCTTGTGATTAAAACACTCTATTCTGTAGTATTAAAATTCCATGTGTGCAGGGGGGGAGATTAGGGAAAACAGGTCTAAAAAAGGCTTCTTAGGTTGGCAGTCATGAAAACAAGGTTAAAAGACACTTAAGTAAATATACATGAGAGTGGGTAAACCAAGAATGAAATGAATGAAAAACAAACTCTTTAAAAAAAATAGAGGCAAAGAAAATAAGAAAGAACAAGGAATGATAGCCATGCAGCAGGCTTAGAGATGAGCCATTTTGTACTAGAGTGAGGTGAAGGGCCTTAGGATACCTGTTGCTGAGAAAAAATAAAGCAAATGACTACGTGATGGCAGGACATATTGAGAGAAAAGAGTTGGGAAAAATTAATGTGTAAAGAAAAATATGAACATTAAAATATGACGCCAAAGTAAGCAAACTGAAACAGTTAAGAGTTGAGGAATCACAGCACCTAGGAAATTTTCTTGAAATAAAATATATCAAAAGACAACACAACTCGATGCTATCGAGACAAGAAAGTAATAATCAAAATGGAGACTAGCATGATCTACTAGCACTGGTGAAAAGAGTACTAGTGACCTCTGCATTTATTTAAATACACAGCTGAGGCTAAACAGAATTTTGGACAAAGAAACAGAATGTGTATGTTATCAAGCCCAAAAAATACACAAAAGTATTCTTAACAAATATGTAATGTTAGAAAAGCTAGATCGCAAGAAGTGTATCCTTACTTTTTCCTAAATTTCCAATCAAGAAAACAATTGATATGATTTTGAAAAGAAATACATATTTACAATAAAAAAGTAAATCTTTCCTTATCTCTCTATCCACATTGCAAGTTGTGGTGGAAGGTTGGAAATTAAGATTCAATATTATCTACCACCTTGACATCTGAAGCCTGGAAAGCCTCGAATGGCCCGAGTGAAGCTCCCCTCTCCCACTGAACTCTCATGGACAGACACCCTGAGCCAAATAACCTTCCTTATAACGGGGACCAGGCATGCTGCCTGCTTATTGCTGAATAGGAGGCTTCAGTTCCCTGCCAGCCGGGTGAATTATTCAAAGAAGTCAACCACATCTTCCCATAGGAACCAGGAATCACCTCAATTCTTGTTACTATAAAGCAGGTTCCCATAACTCCTGCTTGTTGACTCTGTTCCAGAATGCAATTCCCATGTGGCCCTACACAGTATGCCGCATCCTCCACCCTGGGCTGTGAGAACAGGTGACAAACAAATTGCTGTCAATCTCATCTTTCCAGTGCTGGGTGTCATGTGTGTAGCCATCCACTAACCCTGAGGCAGGAATTCCTCCGTCACCAACAGGGTGAAGAGGAGGTAAGCGAAACACAAGTTATGACCAGTCAAGTCATCACGTTCACTCTATGCAGTTGACATAAACACCTGTTTTCTTTATTTACAAGATCTAAATTATATGTCATATAACTTTTCCAAAAAAATTGGCATATTAATTTCTCCATGAGATAAATACCTTCATTCTCTTTCCATCTAAGCACTGAATATGAACTACTGAGTAACTAAAAATATGATCTCAAAATAGCCATGAATGACTTTTACAACTTAGAGTTTTTGAGAATATTGAGTTCTTCATTTATTTTTTATTGTTAGATATTAATACAAGTACTAACCAGGTAAATAATTCTATAAACTATCATTTTAGAGGTTTGCTTGTATAAATTGAATGGATATACAATATATTTATTTCCCATTGCCTGTATTTTTGTTATCATAAAGTTGTATTTTTTTCTGAAATTACTGTAAGAATTAATAGTTTTGATTTGAAATGGAAAGAAAAGAAATGCTGTGCTAATAACTGTAATAATATATTGTCCATTTTATTGAAAGAGAAAAATAGATACCTCATTTTATCCTTTAGAGAGAAAGCAAAGACGGGATGAGAGAGAAGGGGGGCACAGAGAGAGAGGAGAGGAGGGGAGAGGAAAGAAGATACTGAGAGAAACAGGGGGGCAGAGCAGAGAAGATCCCACCTCTTGCAATTTTATTCATAAATTTCAAAAATCAAAACTGGTAGAAAAGTCACAGTAATTTCTTTCTAATAATAAGACTTTCTGTTTGTGAGAGTCAGTGGAAAATATGTTTTCAATCTTAAGTAAGGGCATTTCACAAAGACTATGGAATTGATTTACTATTTCCCATTGATCGGGCTGTCAGTCAATCCTCGCACAAAACACAGAAGCAACAGGCCTTATGAGACGACCAGTGGCAACTAAATTGATAATTAAAGTGTGGTTGTACACGTATAACCTGAAAATGTAAGCAGAGTCACCAAGGGAACAATACAGGGTGATTGACATGGTTTACATTAGCATGCAATTTGGAAGTAAGAGGTTTGAATAAGGGCATGCCCCCAAGGATATGAATAGACAGATGTTAAAAAGGAGACACAAATCTCAGAAAGCCCAAGTACTCAAGAATTTAAATGAAGGACGAATTCATGATATTGATGTAGAAAGCACATTTTACAGGAAGAAATAAAATATTGTGGAAATCTGATCTGAAAATATCAGACGACTGACATTACACTTCATATCCCAAACCACAGAAATCCCTTTACTACAATCAGCCAGCGAGTCAAGATTTGTCAAAGAGCCATTTATCCTAGGATATTTCCATGCATTTACCATAGAACTTATGGGAAAACAGGCATTTGTTTTCCCTCTATGGCAAGAGTGGCATGCAAGTCACACAACATAGTAAATGGGGACATCTCAACATGCATTACACCCCAGATAAGATAATTTAAAGCTGTCAAGAGAGTAGATACTTCTAATCATAAAAGAATTCCATTAATTTGTTTTTAAGTAGCCATACAGAATAAAAGACTTTGCAATTTTATTAACTCATTTTCTACTACTGTGAAGGAAATGGCAAATCTTTGATGCCCATGTTATAGCTGAAAGTTGACATCATTGACTGAACAATTCCACAAAATTTGATAATTTAGGACTATATAGATTATTACAA
Organism: Tapirus indicus; assembly: GCA_031878705.1. Taxonomy (NCBI): domain Eukaryota; kingdom Metazoa; phylum Chordata; class Mammalia; order Perissodactyla; family Tapiridae; genus Tapirus; species Tapirus indicus. Next base: position 39,770,616 of record CM062930.1, on the reverse strand, counting down.
GTCTCTTGCCACACTAACCAAGTAAAAAAGATAGACGAAAATTGTCAATATTAGGAATGAAATAGAGGATATCACATCACTACTGATCCTACAGATATTAAAATAATATAAGAAAATACTATAAACAACTTTATGTCCATAAACATTACAGCATAGAACAAATGGACCAATTCCTTGAAAATCACAAACTCAAGAATAATTAAATAATCTGAATTGTCCTATATTTACTAAAGAAATTAAATTTGTAGTTAAAAAGCTTTCTAAAAAAGAAAATTTGGAGCCGAGATTCTTTTACTAGTATATTTTACCAAACACTTCAGGAAGAAAAAAATGACACTCCTGTAGAAATACTTCCAGAAAAATAGAAGAGGAAGCACTTCTTAACTCATGAAATGAGGCCAGCATTATCCTAATACCAAAACCACAGACACACATTATGCACACACACACACAAGCTGATCCATCCCTCAACCATTTGAAGAAGTGCTGATGCAATAGTGATGGGTGGATTCAGTGTCTGGGCAACTTGCCCATGTAGCTTACACATGATGTTTGGTGTCATGCCTGATCGTGATATATCACTTCTCTTTTCCTATAGATTGCTGCTGGGCCAGTTCAGCTTTATGGCTCTAGGGCCTAAAAGAGTCCAGTTTATCATGGGCAGTTTTGGATGCACGGATACTTCATGTCCCCCAGTCAGGTTCTCCCTGTCTACCAGAACCCAGGGTCAGACCAACTAGTGTTTTTAAAAAGGTGCCTCTGGGCCTGCCTGGTGGAGTAGTGGTTAAGTTCTCACTCCACCGTGGTGGCCCCGGGTTCGCAGTTTCGGATCCAGGGTTTGGATCTGCACACCACTTACCAAGCCACGCTGTGGCAGGCATCTCACATAAAGTAGAGGAAGATGGGCACGGATGTTAGCTCAGGGCCAATCTTCCTCAGCAAAAAAGAGGGGGATTGGCAGAGGATGTTAGCTAAGGGCTAATCTTCCCCCCCCCCCAAAAAAAAGGTGCCTAATCCTGTACTGCAGATAGTATGGCCTTTCTCCATAAGCCTAGGAATTTGTATTGTAATTTTCATTGGGTCTGGCCATAAATTCCACAAGTTATCTTACCGTACATACAAGAAGGTTATCTTCTAATACCTTAAAGTGTGCGAGGTTATAAAGCCCAAGCGGAGTGGTTGCTTGTATCACAACACGGTCTTGCTCCAGTGCACTTTCCTGTAATAGGTAAAACTTAAAGTTGGCAGCTCTGCCTGTCACTTTGTAGATAAGTTGAAATTGTTTTCCTGTGTGTGGAATGTGCTGCCTCCAAAAGTCAAAGAGAACGTCCAGGTTTTATTAAATCTTACTGGTTGGAGGGAAAGGTACAATAGTTTGTTCTTTCTTTTTTAAATAAAAACATTTTAAATTATCAATTTTACTTTTTTTGGTGTATATTTCTATGGATTTTAACATTTGTGTAATAAACATCAAAGTCAGGATACAGAACAATTCCATCACTCACCCAAAATTCCCTCATGCTATTTCTTTACAACACTCTCCTCTGATCTCCAATCCCTAGCAACCACTGATCTGTTCCCCATCATCACAGTTTTGTCTTTTTGAGAATATCATACAAGTGGAATCATATAGACATTCACTGCTGGTAAGGTTGTAGAACCAGGAATATTATACACTGCCTTTTGAGACTTCTTTCAATCAGGATAATGCCTTTGAGATTAATCCAGTTGTCACTTATGTCAATATTTCATTCCAATGAATTGCCAAGAAGAGTTCCATTGTACGGATATATTGCAGTTTGTTTATCCATATGCCAGCTGAAGTACAGTTGAGCAATTTCCAGAGTATTTTTTACAGTTATGAATAGAGCTGCTATAAACATTTGTGTACAGGTTTTTGTGTGGATATATGTTTTCATTTCTCTGGAGTAAATACCCAGAAATGGGATTTCTGGGTCATACAGCGAGCATATTTATCTTTATAAGAAACTTTAACCATTTTTCAAGGTGGTTGTACCAACTTGCCATTCCCACCTGCAGTGTATAATACTCCTAGTTCTACAATTTTACCAGCAGTGAATGTCTAGCATGGCCTAAACCACTAACATATAAAAACTTCACTGACATGACATTATCCTGAATCTTTTTTATTTTTATTTCCCATCTTATAAAGTACATGTTTTTTAACAAGACTTGCAAGGTTACTTTTCACTTCTGCTCCTGCCAGTTAACATGGTGCCCTCAGAATATCTGGATGGTTCACATCCCTTTGGATGATAATTTGCAGAGAATGAGACAGATTACATAGCCCTTGGGTAAGACTATTAATAAATACTGTTGTCTGTCTTTTTTTGGTGAAAACTGCTTCTTGTCCTTCTTCTTTATGGAATATTATAGAACATATTTGTGTGATAAATGGCCTCTTACCTGCACCTGAGGTCATGTTATTCTGTTCTAGCAATGATAGTGTATTTATCACTACAACTGCAATTAGGATTACTACCTGATTGAGTTTCCTGAAGTCCACTGTCATCTTCCAGTATCCATGTTGTTTTACTGGAGGAGACAATAGTGATTAAATGGGGTCATGATAGGGAATGTGAACCCTGCATTCTATAGGTATTCAAGGAAAGCAATAATCACTGTCCTTCATCCTGGGATATTGTGTTTTTTTTTTTCCTGTGAGGAAGATTAGCCCTGAGCTAACAACCGTTGCCAATCCTCCTCTTTATGCTGAGAAAGATTGGCCCTGGGCTAATATCTATGCCCATCTTCCTCTACTTCATACCGGACACCACCACAGCATGACTTGACAAGTGGTGAGTCCGTCTGCCCCCAGGATCCAAACCTGTGAACCCCAGGCCACAGAAGCGGAGCACATGAACTTAACCTCTATGCCACCAGGCAGCCTCCTCTTGTGGGTCTTCATAAATATTTATTTATTTATTTTGGTGAGGAAGATTGTCCCTGGACTAACATCTGTGCCAATCTTCCTCTATTTTGTATGTGGGACACCGCCACAGCATAGCTTGATGAGCAGTGTGTAGGTCTGCACCTGGGATCCGAACCCATGAACCCTGGGCCACTGAAGCAGAGCATGTGAATTTAACCACTACAGCACCAGGCTGGCCCCTGGGTGTTGTTTTTGATTCAACATCCTGACCAGGGTGAGAGAAGAGTCATAGACTTCCATGTTGCCTTCCCTTTTGCAATTCTTACTCCATAAGCCAAGTAATCAACGTGGGAATTATGCCAACTCCCAAGTATTTCCATTATATTTACATTTGGGGACCAGGGAAATGAATACTGGATGGATCTGTGGACTCAGAGAATCTATTGTGAGCTGTATGTCAGCCCTGGTATGCCCTCACTCTAACAGGGATATCTAATATCTTTATGAAATTAGAATACTGAGGACAGCATAGTAAGTCCTTAATACATGTGTATTATTTCAGTGACATTTGTCACACGGCATTCCATACACATCTCAGATTCTTATTAAAGAGCTACAATGGCAGCTTGCAAACAAAGATGACTCCAGATGTGTTTACAATCATTTATCATTTGTGTAATCTCAATTAGTTGATGAATGCTTCCAATCATAGTCTTCCATTTACTTTTAGTCACTGTTGTTATTTCATTCCCAAATTTTAGGTTTCTGTTTCAATTAGTTCTTTTTACTCTCTATGTTTTCCATCTAGTTTCACTTTCTATTCTTCGCTTTCATTTCAAGCATATTTCAAAACCACGAGTAATCAAAATTTAAAGGATGTCACCGCTAGTGGTGTAATCATGAGAGTACACAGATGGCTTGTTAAGAGAGGAGAAAAAAGTCTGAGCGAAGCTGCAAATGCTGACTTTCAACCTGGGAATCTTTTGGTCTATAACGTAAGTTCACCACCAGCAACTTGTATAGAGAGAAACCACACTAGCAGCTGTAAATGAGAACCAGAACATTTTAACAAGAGACTGATATACAAAATGTATTGATCCTCAAGTAAATTTACATAGCTCTTCTTCACTGAGGTAGTTTCAGCTTTCATTTGACTTTAAAAAATATTTTATACAACTCATGTATTAAACAGCAAGTATCCACCCGAACAGTCCTGATTTTAGCAGATGTTAAGAAATCTTTGGGAAAATAAAGCACAAAAATATTTTATTCTTAACTCTAAAATAGGAATGATAGTGACTGTGGAGGCGATGTCATATTGAGTATTTAATGTTATAACCCTTTAAAAGGTTTTAGTCTTACTTCAACACATGTTTACTGTCTACATAATCAGTCGTGAGACTTAAGTTCTATGTTTTGGGTTTTTTTTTTTTTTTTTTTGTGGGGAAGACCAGCCCTGAGCTAACATCTGTTGCCAATCCTCCCCTTTTTGCTGAGGAAGACTGGCCCTGAGCTAACATCGTGCCCATCTTCCTCCACTTTATATGGGACGCCACCACGGCATGGCTGACAGGCAGTGCGTCGGCGGGTGCCCGGGATCCGAACTCGCGAACCCTGGGCTGCCAAGCGCGGACTAAGCCGCTGCGCCACCAGGCGGCCCCTTTTGGGTTTTTTTAAATCAAATTTGACTAGTATATACAAAAAAAGTCAGTCAGTTTGGCCCTCATTTGCCTTCCTTTCCAACGACACAATCACACACCCAAACAGCAAATGATCTTTGCAGGGGTAAATGTTATTTCAATGAATAAATATTTACTCCTTAAAATTTAAGCCACTATCTTTTTCTCTTTAGCATGTTTTTTAAATTAAATAGAAAGAAGAAAAGAGATGAGTTTCCAAGTGATATGAAGGGTAAGAAGTTTTAATGTATTGGGGAGTTAGAAAATGAACATAAATGAGAACATGACTGTCTAGCACTATATTTTATAGAATTGTAAGTTAAAACATTTTCATAAAATATCTTAGTTATTTTTACTTATATATTTCCTAAGTGCATATTTAATTCTGTGGTCTCACTCTAATGATAATTCAAATATATACATCAGCATATATGGGATCTATCAGGTGGCTCCCTCATAGCTGTAGGGGTGCCATGAAATTTCACCACCCATTGCATTTCCATTTAGTCTGGCTTGGCTTCATATATACTACATTTCTTGTGTGGGTGATTATAAGGAAAATAAAATCATTCCAAGCAAGTTATTCACAAATAGTGTAATAGTACTTCATCCATGTCTCTGCCCACGACATTTCCACAGGTGGGATGATCTTCTGATAAAGAGAATATATATCACAGCCAAACAGCTGACGTTTCAGGGCAGATTCAAGAAAGAAGGCTTTTTTTCTTCTTTCTGTTAACTTAGCCATAACTTCTACTGGCTGCCGGTAGGCATCTGTGCTACATCATTAGAACAAGATTAACCAAATTCTCATACAATTTTCAACTCTCTCAGAAAAAGAACATGCTCTTTTCTCCCCAAATATTTTTGAATGTTGAGAAAAACGTCAAGTCTATCAAACTCAGCAAAGTAGGGATTAAAGAAGAATGATTATCTTCTGTTTTTTTCACATTATTAGAAGTATCCATGAAGTTTATGAAAAAAAAAAGAAAAAAGAATATTTGGCTCATGTTTCCTGAAGAGTCAAGCAAATTTTCTTTGACAAGTCAATGACTTCTAGTGAATGACTTCAAAATGAAAGGCGTGTGTTTTCAATAAGAAATCCATTGAAAATCATATAATTCTTTTAAAAGTAAACTTTTCAACTTTGATTTAGATATGATCACTTAGGAAAACAACCACATAATAATAACAATCTATAAGGAGCTAAAATTTACCAGCCAACTTCAAGAGTAAATTAGCATCCACACTTTTGAAATGAGTTTTAATGACTTTCATAAGTGATATTTAGCTCCTCCATATACATTCTTTATTCTAAAATATACTGGTCAACACTCTTTAATAAATTTATATAATCTTTACTTTTATAGGAAGTGTTGTTTTCAATGTAGTTCTCTTATAGTGTTTGGATATCAGTCATAACCATATTCACATTGAATTTTAAATCCTTCATTTTTATTCAATTATCACCATAATTTTTCTCATATCCTCCAGCATTCCTCACTTCTTTCCATGCTTCCTAACTTTGTTTAACCACAGTATTACACATATCTCACCATTTTCTCTAGCTTTGTTATTGTTCCTTACCTTTCTTTTAAGCTAAAAATCACACATCCTTTCCAATTGTTCTCTTTCATATGATAGCCTTTCTATTTTTTTCTATTGTCTTCAGAATACTTTTCTTTGCAATTATTCACTTGCTTTGTCAGCTACCATCTCCATGAAAAGATTTAGATTGTGGTGTCCTACATTTTTAGAAAGCTTTTTCCAGTCACCAGTTCTTCTGATAATTAGTGAAAAACACTTACCAGCAACTTTCTCTGCTTCTTTGAGTCCTAAAAATGAATTATTTATGCAGTGTATATAGGATGATTTTTGGTTTCCATCTAGTTCTTTTATGAACCAGAACTGCTATTCAGACACTATATTAACGAGTTCAAAATTTTCCACATAATTAAAAGGTGAAGTGGAATCTGAGAAGAAAAAAAATCATTTTTCCCAAGAAGATAGGATGATCTAGTAGAATTAAAGCAGGCAAAAATCGCAGATTTAGCCAAACTAGCTTCATATTTTTTCAAAGGACATTACTATTCCTTATTTTTAAAACGGGATACCAGTCCTCTACCACTGTTATGGACAAGTTGTTGCTTAAACTAATTATGTCTCCAAATAAATAATATGTATAGCGTGCTATATCTGATGCTATACCCATGTTTGTTTCTTTTGCAAAATGTTCCCTTTCTTTTAAAAGTCCAGTTTCAAATTTCATGAGAACATTCCTGAAAAGAACAGCTCTTCAAAACAATTAAGCATGACATCCTAGCAGTACAGTGACAACCAGGAACTGAAGAACAGAAATACAAGACCAAGGAGAGTGGAACTAGCTAACCACCCCACCCCCACCACCCTGTGCATGTACACACTGCTACTATCATTAGCAAATACTAATTAGATATGCAGGATTAAAGAAATTGAGTTGAGCCACAATTATCTCAGTACTTAACAAGTTAAATAAGGATATAATGATTAACACTTGAATTTTAATTATAAATTTTGCAGGTAAATATATGCTAGGATAGTCAGGACTAAATATCTAAAAGAACAAGAGACAAAATTGAAATAAATGAGAGAAAGAGAAGAGAGAAATTTTTCTCACGTTTCATGTTTACACACCTGGAAGTTTTATTTGACTTTTTGTCACTTGGCTCATAATTCTAGAAGTTAATTAAATGTATATTATTGTATTTATACACCCTTAATTTTGAAAAATACATGAAGGTTGAATATATTTTTTAAAATAATCTTATACACATAGTAAAATAAGCTATTAATATTAAGACAATAAACACATGGCATCTATCAGGTGAACACAAGGAAGTAGAAATTATTGCAAGCAGCTGTGTACAATAACAGTTAGAGCTATGGATTTTCTAATCACACTGATGTTGTTTTTGAACACTGAATCACTTCCTGACTTTATTTAGAGCATATTACATCATCGTAAATTAACATTAGTAATTTCATCTTTATTTTATATATATTTTTAAAACAACAAAAATTTATTCTCTCACCATTCTGGATGCTAGAACCATCTTTAAAATGGTCATTAAAAAGTAGCGCCCAACTCATGCTACCATTATGGGCATGATGCTTTTGTCATAATAAATGAAAAATATTTAGCTTAGTGCCTAGCACCTGATAGGAACTGAATAAAGACAAAACTATTTCATTATTAATAATGTCTCTAGGATCATCTCTAAACTGTCAGTCAAAACTCTAACCATGATAGAAAATTAGAATAAAGCACTTTGAGATCTTTCAAAGAAAGAGAGGGTTTAAAGATGAGGCGCGTTACATTGTAAGGTCTTTCACCTCAGGGCAACGCCTTTGTCTTTCCCAGCAGCTGGTTGAATCTAACACAATGCTGAATGTGCAATAAGTACAAAATCATTTCTTGTAGGATGAATGAACTCTTTCATATGAAAGGCAACCCAAGTTACAAAGAATTATGCTTAATAGGATATGCTTTAAGTAATAGGTTATTAGAAACAAAATAATACAATAAAACAATGCATATTTTAAAAGGCAGGAGATTTTATTGAAAACTGTGAATTAAGAAAGGAATGAACTGGGGCTGGCCTGCTGGCTTAGCGGTTAAGTTTGCATACTCCGCTTCAGTGGTCAGGGGTTTGCAGGTTCGGATCCTGGGTGCGGACTGACGCACGGCTCATCAAGCTATGCTGAGGCGGCATCCCACATAGAGCAACTGGAAGGATGGACAACTATGACATACAACTATCTACTGGGGCTTTGGGGAGAAAAAAACCAAAAAAGGCGGAAGATTGGCAACAGATTTTAGCTCAGGGCCAATCTTCCTCAAAAGAAAGAAAGAAAGAAAGAAAGGAGTGAACTAGTTATTAATAGAAAAATATGCAGTTCCACTCAGATTTTGTCCTTTGTTAAAAATATAAGACTGAAAACAATGTTTCCCTTAAGTTTTTAAATTGCGGATAGACAATCATGACAACCCGACCAGCAAACTTGATAAAATGGATAAAGTATGCTTTTTATTCAAATATAATTTACAACTTGACACATATTGATAAATATTCACAATCTAAATACCCTACAGAGTGCTTAGAAAAATGACAAGCATTTCAAATAAATGATTATCATCAATGTTGCCTTTATGCAACTAGACCAAAATTTCAGTTTTCCTTATCTCATTGAGTGAATTTCCAGTGTTTCAATCATTATTACTAATGTTAACAGTTTCTCAGTTATTACGAAGTGTATTACTCAGGGTTCTCCAGAGAAACAGAACCTAGAGGATGAGTATAGTATATATAAGAGGAGATACATTATGGGAATTGCCTCACAGGATATGGAGGCTGAGAGGTCCAACTATCTGCCAGCTGCAAACTGAAGAACCAGAAAAGCTGGTGGCATAATTCAATTGGAGTCCAAAGGCCTGAGAACCAGGAGAGCAGATGGTGAACCTCCCATTCTGAGACCAAAGGCCTAAGAATGGAAGGCCTCTGGTGTAAGTCATGGAGTCTGAAGTCCTGGGAACCAGTATCAAGAGAAGATGGACATTCCAGCTGAAGAAGAAAGAGAAAGAATTTGCCCTTCCTACCCCCTTTTCTATCCCTCAATGGATTGGATAATGCCTGCCTACATTGGTGAGGGCAGATCTTTTTTACTCAGTCTACTGATGTAAAAGCTAATCTCTTCCAGAAACATCTTCACAGATGCACTCAGAAATAATGTCCTACCAGTTATCCAGGCATCTCTTATCCCAGTCAAGTTAACACATAAAATTAACCATCACTCACGCTGATTATCATCATGTTCTCACCACTACTCTCTTTCAATCCAAACACACACTCATTCACAAATGAACCCACTTCTATGGACAGAATTATTGATTTTCATTCCTTATTTCTCGCTTTCAGCTCATGTTCCAGGATTTAGGGCTTTTGACTCATACTTTATGCCCTATGTCATGTATTAATTCCTGCAGCCCCTTCCCTCTCTAGGAGTCCTTAAGCAGCTACTTCCTGACACTGCTACCCACCTTGGAGTTCAGATATAGAACCCTAGTGGAGTTGCATTTCCTAAGAAGGAGATAAGGGTGAAATCAGTCATGCTATAACATGATCACCATATTTTTATTGAAGGAGGGCAGCTTATTATAGGGTAAGGATTGTCATTTGGAAAAGAGACTCATGATATGAGATTATACAAAAGAGACAGATCAATGCAAGGGAGGGGGAAGAAAAAGAGTATAGAGCTGAAGGAGGTATGTCCATTTTTGGTCCTAATATATGGATGTTTTATTTTTAGGACAAATATGAAGCACAGTTTTTTGTTAACCAAAATGGAAAGCTATCACCATCATCTATCAATCCTTGTAGACTCAATCTTTTACTTGCTATTGGCTGAGACTTTTAAAAACAGTTTCAAATATTTATTTTCTAAATAAGAAAAGAAGGCTAGAGTGAAAATATTTGGGAACATTAATGGATTAAGGTTACTTTTTTATCAAAACATATATCTGATTGAAATTTTTTATACAACAGCTTTGTTGAGATATAATTTACATATCATACTATATCCATTTAAAGTGAACAATTAGTGCATTTTTAGTATATTCACAGAGTTGTGCAACTATTACCGCAATTACTTTTAGAACATTTTCATCACCCTGAAGAGAAATCCCATACCCAGTAGTAGTCAATCCTCATTCCTCCGAATACCTACCTCTAGTCTACTAATCTACGATTGTACTTTCTTTGTCTATAGGCTTGTCTGTTCTGGACATTTCATGTAAATGGATCATACAATAGGAAGTCTTTTGTGACTTAATATAATGTATTCAAGGTTCATCCAGATTGTAGCATATATCAGTAGTTCATTTATTTTTATTATTGAATGATATTTCATTGTGTAACATTCATCATCTTATTTATCATTACCATTTTATTTACTGCTCATCACTTGATGGGGAATTGGATTATTTTCACCATTTGGCTATCACGAACAATGCTACTATGAACATTCATGTACAGATTTTGTGTAAGACATATATTTTCATGTGTCTTGAGAATTATTTCACTTTTCACTGGGTGGTCAGGCTGTACCACAGGATAGAATATAACATGAGTGAGGCCAAGTTTAGAAGGCTGTTAATGCCACCCAGGGAACAGGGTGCTGTTCCAACATGTCACTGAGAACAGAAATATGAACACCAGGCTCAAGTGGTACAGTGTTTAGTTATACATAGCAAAGTGTGCAGATTTTGTTGAGCTTTTCAAAGAATCAACTTTTTGATTTCTTAATTTTCTTCATTAATTTCCATTCTAATTTTATTATTTCCTTCCTTCTACTATCTTTAGCTTTCATTTGCTCTTCTTTTTCTGATTTCTTAAGATAGAAGATTAAGTACTGATTTGAGACATGGGATGCAAAAACATCACCTACTTGGACTGAGAGAGTCAGAGACAGCACAAAATTAGAAGAGAACTTTGGACCCCTGTAATTCTCCTAGCAGGCAGCAGACTGAGAGAGCTACTCAGTTGCAGATGCATGCTATGTTTCATGAGATAAAAAAGGAAAGATGACTCAGAGATTGGTAGCAACAACCCCAAGGGAAGAATTGAAAGCCATGAAAATTATTGCCTGGCCTTGAGACTTATTCAAAGAACTGCCAACATTTGTCTAACTGGATATGAGAATCTCTATGAACTAGTTTCTTCCTTTGTCCTTCCAATTTTCCCCTTGGGAACTTGAATGCCCATAGTAGCTATCCTATGCCTATGCCAACATTATATGTTGGGTGTCTTAAGGCAACAGCCAGTGAAGACCTGAGACCTGACGGCAGCTATGTGAGTGTAATTGGAAGCAATTCCCCCTCCCCATAAGCCTGAGATGACTGCAGGCCCAGATAACACCTTGATTGCAGCTTTGTGAAAGACCCTTGGTTAAATTCAGCCAACTAAATTGTTCCCATATTCCTGCCCTACAGAAACTATGCGATAATAGAAGTTCTGTGCTTTCAGCTGCTAAGTTTTGGGATAATTTGTTACACAGCAATGAATAACAAACACATTGGGTTATGAAATGTCTTACTAAACCTCAGCTCTGGCTTCTGTAAATCCTTTAAAATAACAGAGGATGAGAGCAAATGGCAGCTTATAGCTCCCAGAAATTATGGTTCTCTTTAACGGTATTGCATTTCTTTTGCTATAACATAGAAAGCCAGCATATTCATTACCCATGATACACATACTAAAGTGATATTTTTATGTGTAAATACTACAACAAATTTCAAATGTGTCATCCAAGAATCTGCTCAGTGTTGACAAAGCTGTTCTCAGTTGTCCCAGAGGAGATTTTAGAAAAGGATAAAATTCAAGCACAAATAAATTGCTTAGTAATAATATATATTACTTAATCATGGGATGTCATTAATTAAATTAACATTAAATTAAATTAATATAAAAGTTAAATTGACATTTCATAAGTTAATTTTTGTTCCAGTAGAGTCCTTATGCCTTTAGCAATTTGCTATAGAATATAATAAAAATACACCATCACTAATTTTAAACTGAATTATTTGCTACTTAGATTTTTATAGCTACAGTGCTAAATGGGAATATTAGCAATGCATATATTATTTTTCTGTTTACTGGTTTACAATTTGTACCTCCACTTTGCCTACTTTTTTGTATGTCTTGAAATTAGGATGTGTGTGTATATATATGTGTGTGTGTATATATATATATACACACACACATATATATACATATACACACACACACACACACACATATATTGAATTGACTTTTTCTTTTTCTCCCCAGGACATGTTCTTAAATCACTGTTGCTTGTTATAATATACTGCTTCTTATTAATTAGATATTTTTTACTGAGTGAGTTGGCTATATCAATAAATCATTGGAATCAGTTACAACATTAATAGAAAGCTATAAATACAGATGCAGATAGTGCCTTTTTAGTACTAAATAAAGAACCATCAAGTAAATAAGCCATATCCCTGAGCTCAAGAACCAAAGAGTCAAAGAAATTAAATAATTAAGCAAATAATTGTGATTAGGTATATTAGGGGATTAAGTTAGGTGGAAAGGATTTAATAGTATTGATGATGGATTATAAAATTTAAGTGAGTTATGGAAAGAAGTGAAGACAGGCTATCTTCATCAATGGTGAACCAATGGTGAGGCAAATGGATTAGAGAGATTGACAGAGTCAAAGAATTTTGGGTGCATATCTTGATTTTAGCACACATTTGCTATGGAAGCACTGTGGTTGAAAGAGCTCCCCAAATTAGGAAAGCCTCCTTACTTATGAAAGAAGACTTTTTATGTGTGAAATATCATCTCATCCATGTTAATACCTGGGAGAAGATTTGGAGTTGTCTATGAATCAGAGAAGCAAAGTGTGTGTTTGATTCTAGGAAAACGAGGTAGTGCATCATTGCATCACAACCCCACCAACTTGTGGTAGTGAGAGATAGAATGTGTGGCCATGACACCATGCAATCTGTGTTTTTGGTGCTATGTTTCTAGAACTGAATTCCCTTAATTTTATAAAAGGATATTCACATTAGTTCCATTATGCCCAACATCACTCTGTACTTTTGCTTCTACCAGAAATGTTGAACACCTGTTGATTTTTTCCTTTAGCAGCTGGACTCCTGTTTTCATTTCAGTGCCCTAAATTGGTTAATCTTATGCTCCATTCTCCTTTTCAAAACTTTCACTGTGCTTTCTAGAGCTCTTAATCTATGATCAAATAGCTCTCATTAACAGAATAAAATGGACAATGGAGCCAATGCTTGTCTGGCCTACTTTTGCTTCTCTAATGTCACCTTACTTCACTCTTCCCCTAGCTCTCTATCTTCTAGGATCACTGGTTCTCTGATTGACCTGAGAACCTGCTATGTTCTTTCTCATTTCAGGTACTTGGCGTTTGATTTTTCCCATTCCTAAAAACTCATCTCCTGGCTTTTGGTGTGGCCAACTCCTTCCATTCCTTCAGGTCATAATTTAGGTTATCTCCACAGGAAGTCATGCCTTACCTACCATCATCTTAATTTGCAGCCTCTAAAGCTCAATATTATCTATTGAATCTCCCTTCTAATTCCTGTTTGACAAGCATGATTTTGTTGTGAGTTGTGTGTGTTGTTTATTGTTTCTAAGTTTTACTTCATCATGAGACTATAAACTCCATGAAAACAGGAGTGATGTCTACCTTGTTTATCAATATAGGACAAGTAAATGAGAAGGAATATTTAATTAATAGATGAAAACTGAATGGAAGCAAGAGCATTAGACATTTCCAGAAAAATTAAAGAGAATGTGAAGGGCAGAGGAAAGTAAATAATGCCTCATCTAGAAACTAAAATTCTTTAAGTTTGTGTATGAATGTGGACTAGATTAACTAGAGATCCCAGTAAAGGCCATATAATAAAATGTATATATAAGACATAATACAATGAGCCTTTATGCAGGGATATGGGAATCATTTTTATGTAAGAATAAGCAGAGATCAAAATTTTGTTTTTTGAAATATCTCAGATTGACTGTTGAGAGTGAGTTAGAATGGGGCAAAACTGGGTATAAGACTGGAGTTATCACATATATATGTGTATATATATAATCTCATTTGAGTCATGCTGTAATATTTCATATAAATGGTGTAAAGATTATATGAAAATACATATGTATGTATATTAACATTTCACACTAATTGGCACTATATATCGGTTGAAATAAATTCCTTTGAGGTATTATGTTAATTCTTTTGTAAACATTGAAAGCGAGTTTGGCAAAGGTTACACAACTTCTTGAAGACTGTAGCTAATAAATGATAAATTTAGACTTTCCACAAAAACATTAGGCAGAGTCAGATGATTTTTATTCAATATATGTTCTCCATTTCTGTAATGATAAACCACCAATATATAGCCATGAACATGGCTGCCTAAAATCAAGACTGCATTTCCTAGACTCTCTTGCAGCTAAGAGAGGTCAAAACACTGAATTATTTCAATGGAAATGTAAGCAAAAGTGTATGCAAGCTTTGGCAATTGTTTTTGTAGGAGATGTTTGTGTCTTATACTTGGGTCAGCCATCCTGGAAAATGAGATAACCATGATAAAACATGCCATGCACACCAAAAGGAGAAAATTGAAATATTCTAAAATGCCTAATTCAAGATATTTATATAAAAAAGAAATATACCTTATCTTGTTTAATACTACTATATGGAGATTTATGTCAAAGACATAAATTGAAGCCTAATTGTTACAGAATTTGGTCTTGAATTGTTGTCTTGTCTCTGTAAAAATCCAGCACATGTTATAGGTTTAGTGGAAGTGACCAGGTAATGGTCATGAAGGTTCAGATATTACATGCTCAAAAACTAGTTCTCTCTTAGTGTGTGACAAAACACTTGGAAAGTTTTTACCTCTGCTCTTTCTTAGAAGGTTACCACTTGTAGACTAAAGGTATAATGTTAGGATATTTTCAGAAGCTCTGAGTGTCTTGCCTATTTCAGCAGTGTCCTGAAGTAGGTGGTCCTGATGTATTAGTCAGGAACTCTGATTCTTCCTATTCTTCACATATAAAAAATAAGATGGACTCAATCTAGAGATAGCCAACCTGTGAGCAGAGAAGAAGGAGAATTCACATCTGTGACCATCATAATACGAGTTGACTAAGAGTTCAGCTATTTGCAAACTTGCAGGGCTAAAAGGAGAAAATGTTTTTGTCTATTTCTTATATTGGATCATTTATAAGCAGTGACTGAAGTAAAAATGTTAGCAGGAGATGGAGACCATAGCCTAAGACTTTTGAAAAAAATTCACTTTAGAATTTTTGCTGAAGCAAAGGGAAAATGCCAAATATGCTCAGGCAATGATGAGGTTCAAGATGTTGCCTTCCCACTCAAGCCTTCTGTTTTAAAGTAGGGAATCAGCACAGCTTCTATTAAATGAAGAGGGGAAGAGGAGAAGGGCATAATATAGAGGTCAGAATGTAAAAGATTGGAATCTGTTTGAAGTCTTGAGGCTTAAAAAAATTACTTCTAAACAAAGCAAAGGTTCTGATCACCAATTCTAATGTGTGCATGTGGGAGTTTTCTCCATACATCATCAAGCAATTCTCCAACACTAGCTGGGTATCCTACAATTCAACTCAATTCTGGCACTGCCAACCTGGAGATAGTGTCAGATCCCACAGGTTAAGGGCTCAGTCCAACGAGACCATCCATCCTCACCCCACTTCAGAAACCAGTTGCTAGTCCAAGTTGTAGACCTGTGCTTCTGACTGAAATGCTAGAGATTGGAGGTTCCAAGAACTCCCTCCTTGGGTTCCATTAATTTGCTAGAGCAGCTCACAGTACTCAGAGAAACATTTTACTTACTAGATTACCAGTTTACTATAAAAGGATATAACTCAGGAATAGCCAGATGGAAGAGATACATAGGATAAGGTATGTGGAAAGGTGTACAGAGTTTCCATGTCCTCTCTGAATGCACCACTCACCTCAAATCTCCACCTGTTCACCGACTCAGAAGCTCTCCAAACCCTGCCCTTGTGGATTTTTATGAAGGTTTCATTACAGAGGCATGGTTGATTAAATCATTGGTCATTGGTGATTGATTCAACCTCCAGCCCCTCTCCTCTCCCTGGAGGTCAGGAGAGTGGGACTGAAAGTTCCGACCTTCTAATGTCTTGGTTGGTTCTCCTGGCAACCAGCCCTGATCCTTAGGTGCTCTCCAAAAGTCACCTCATTAACAGAAACCCAGGTGTGGTGGAGAGGGGCTTACGGTGAATAACAAGACACCCATTTCACCTTCATGGCTCTGAAGCAATTTCAGGAACTGAGGACAAGAGACCAAGTTTTATAACAAAAGATGCTCCCATTGCTCTTATTGCTCAGGAAATTCCAAAGTTTGGGGAACTGTGAGCCAGGAACCATGGATAAAGACCAAATACATATTTCTTATTGTAAATCACAATATTACACAAAGTATATAAATCAGATGGAGAAGATAGAAGGCAGGTGGTTTTGAGGTTTGAGGAAATCGGGGTTTACCCAAAGTTGTGCTCTTGAGGACAGAGTTTAAAAGGGCAGAGAGGAGTAAGGGGAATGGGGATGCACACAAGGAAGTGAGTAAAAGAATTGACCATGAATTTTAAGCTGGGTGGGAATGGAAGATAATACGAGTTGGATGAGTAATGGTGAAAAGATGTTAGGATTAATGGCTTATGCACGTTGTTAGGAAAGAGCAATCAGGGTACTAGAGGGAGGTGGTACACAGAGAGATAAGCATGGCATTCAGGTTATTTGTGGCTTGTAGTTAGCAGTAATAAACATGAGGTTCAAAGCTGGGAAGTTTGAGGATGGAAGGAAGAAGAATGTTCTTGAAGTGACAAAGGAGGGGACACAGTTGGCCACTTACATTATGTATATGGCCAGTGACAGAGAAAACAGGCAACTTCTGAGAAAACAGAGGGGAAATAATTGAGATCTCAGGGAGAACACTGTTTCTGTTTGATAAAGAAGGTGATGGAAGTGTTCAGAGAAGATTTTAGGAACAAGGGGGTATATTTATGATGTACTATGATTCCAGAGTTTCAGTACTGAAAGGAGATGGAAAAACACAGACACAGAAGGAGACATGCCAATCTGTATGGGATTTAGTTTGTGGAATATTAGGGATACCTGTGAGTCTGGAGTTTTTGCCATGATTGGACACAATATGATGAATAGTGGTATATGGGAAATTGTATATTTCTAAGACTTGTAAATGGAGGCAGCATCCTGAGGAATTGCTACCTTGCTATAAGCAAGCAGGACTTCCTCTTGAGCCATTTTTGTGGAGAGATGGAAAGACTCTGGAGGTGTGGACTTAGTCCCAATACATAAGGTTCATTCTTGAACACCTCTAGGATGTGTGATTTGGGGGCTCTTTCATTCTTAATACGTAGAACTCTCTTAGAATCTGGTTTTTGAGGTCAAAGAAGTCAAGGCAGACAAATGTACTCAGAAATCCCTCTTTGTTCATAAAGAAATCAAGTTTACATTGAAATTTAAAGTGTCCTCCTAGAAAATTTCAGTAATTCCAATTATCAGCAGGTGTTCATGAGCCATAGGAGATTCGCAACTTTGAGTGGCGGCCAGACTTATTGGCAGAACATAAAATTAGAGTCCCTAATAAACCCCTTTTATGCAGTAATTTTAATTTGTATACACAAAATTTTAATAATGATGATTGCCTATGGAAAACATACCCTTTCCATAAAACAAATAAACACAAAGAAATAAAACAATAAAAACTAAGTGATTTTCAATCAATTCTTATAAAAGGGAAGTAATAACATATGCCTATGTCATATTATTAATGGTCTAGGTATTTGAATATTACCAACATGGATTCCATATAAATAAAGCCACCAAACTGATAATTTCAGTGTTTTTATACTCAGTTCTGGATTTTGCATAAGATCTTATTGTCATTTACTATAAATTTTTTTATCAGATGGTAAGTAATCCATTGCCATTATGGCAATTTCATGTTGCCAGTAGGATTTAAAAGTGAACACATCTATAAATGTGGATTTCTTGGCACCACTTTCATTAATTTGCTTACTAGCAAACATTTCTGTATTGTTCATTCATTGTGAAGTAGCAGGCACAGAATAGTATAAGATATGCAGTTTCTAATCTAACAAAGCCACCAAAAAAGAAAAACAAAGTAAAAATAATTTAGTACATTGAAAGCAATATTGCACTAAATATTTCTTAAGAATTCTGAGACAGTTAATATATTCCTGAAACTTAGATTATTATAAATGAGTCATTTTCAGCAGGGGAACATTTTTATTTTTCTGAAAATTAGAGTCTTTTATTCATGATTCCACTATTTCCAAGGTTCTTAACTTTATTTTTTTCTCCTCCTTCTACAAAGGCAAAGAAATGGGCATAATAAAAGAAATGATTGTATGTTCTGATCACTTATAATCATTCAAACAAACTAATCACTAATGTTTGCCTTTTCAACCTTTGAATCTTCAAATTCATAAACGTTGAGGGAGAAAAATGAAATAATTAGATGTGGTTTCCATAAATACTCATTTATGGAATATATATTATGGGCTACTTTACCAGGGGCTTTATTTTATCTCATTCTATATCACTTAATTCTTGGCTCCAACTAAAATGTTGTGATTAATCATAACAATGAGAAGATAAAGAAAATGAGTACAGAAAGAAGAAAAAACTCAGTTTGGTAGATTAATAAGCCCTTCAAAGTAGTTAAAGAAGTGTGTGATAGTTAACATTATATGTCAATTTGACTAAGCCATGGCTCCCAGATATTAATCAAATATTATTCTGGATATTTCTGTGGTGATGTTTTTGGGTGACACTAACATTTAAATCTGTGGACTGTGCTTAAAGCAGATTGCCCACTATAATTTGGGTGGGATTCATCCAATCTGTTGAAGGCCTGAATAGAACAAAGACTGACCTCCTCTGAGCAAGAGGGAATTCTCCCCATACACAGCCTTCAGACTTGGACTGCAACATCAGCTCTTCCCCAGGTTTCCAGCTTGCCAGCTTGCCCTGTAGATTTTGGACTTGCCAGCCTCCAAAATCACATGGGTCAGTTCCTTAAAATAAATTTCTTTCTATGTACATACACATCTTGTTGATCCTGCTTCTCTGAAGAACCATGACTAATACAGAGAAGATCAAGAATTATAACCCATAACTATCTGATCCCAAAGCCTCTACTCTTCCCAATACACAATGTACCTTCTTGCAAAATATAAACCTCAAAGTAAAATTCAGTCAGACTTTAGAGTATTGTGTGTCTTAGCTGGAAGTTTAGTCAATTGGGCAGAGATCAGGCTGAGGGATTAAAGCTCTAAATTAATATAGAGGAGGAATAGCAGCAGAGTCCAGTAGTTGAGAGCACAAAATTGAAAACAAGATCCCCAGGGTTCCAATATCACTTCTATTGCCTACCTGGGGGAACTCGGGCAATTTATTTAACCTCCTTGTGATGAAGACCATAGTACTCCTCCTAGACCCCCTTGGATCTAGATCCCTGTAACTGTTTTCGCTAATTTCACCCCCACCTATGTGTTATTTGCTTCAAATTGCTACACCAGGAACTCTATTCAGAGGATTCCCATTTGCAACTAAAGACATTTGGACTACAGGTAGAGAGTAGGATGTGCCTGAAAGCTTACAACTGCCTGGGGTGTTGTTAACCAATGATGAAGTGGTGCTGGAAGGGACAAGTTCAGCTCACTTGCCTCTAGGACAAAATATAAGGCCTAATTTATACTCTTAAGCTTCCCTGTGGGATCAGGCTACACTTAACTGGAAATTATACCTTGCTTGGTTTCTTTACCTTTCCCAATCCGCTTACTCAATTTCCTCCATGCTTCTGGGAACATGTTCTAGGTAAATCATTTGTTCAATAATTTTCATCCCAGAGCCTCTTTCTGGGAAAATTGAATAAAGACACCCAGTTTCTCACTCCTAGAATTGGAATGTAGTCTCTAAGCGAAAGGCTGTCGTGAGGGTTAATTGAGCCACTGCATGCAAAACACTTATAACAACCAACACATATTATGCGATAAATGTGTAGTAGTATATTAATTATAAAATAGTGAAACAAAATATGTTCCAATTAATAAAATGAATAATTTGGTGAATGCGTGCTATATATTACATACATTCTATACACCAAAAAACAACAAATCAATTATTCCATATTTACTCTCAGGTATATTCAGTCTATATGGAGAGGCAGACAATTAAGCCAATATTAAAAATGCAAGTAGTCATTATTATGGCAATAGTGCACACCAAGTGCTAATGGTTTTTAAAAAAGTAACATAAAAGAGGCATCTTGAGCACCGAACTCAGTCCAAGGAATCAAGGAAGAGATTTGTCAGAGGCTAAGTAGGAATTATACAATTTGAAAAGTAGGGAAGGTGATGGGAGAGTAAAATAGACAGACACAACAATATGTGTAACTGTTGAAATATATGGAAGAGTTTTACTAGCTATTATTATAATTATATGAGTGAGTGCAGATGTGTATGTATGTGTCTTTGTGAATGTGTGTTAAAGTCTGTGTTGCCATGTGTTGGAATGTATGTTCGAGTATACATGTCTCTTTGGATTGTGTCGGGGTGTGTGTGTTTATGAGTGTACGCACATCTCTCTGTGTTAAGGTGTGTTTTGCGGATTGGCACTGAGGTTGAAGTGAGGCAGAAAATGTGTTAGCAGTCTATGATATATTCAAGAGTTTGTACTTCATGCTAAAGACAATGTCAAGTCACAGAAGAATTTTAGTAGGGGAATGGAACATTAGACACGTTTGGCAACTGTATTGAGATGGAATTGAGGGCAGCCATGGTAAATAGGTTTTCAACTCATATGCCAACGCTGATCAATTTGTAGCAACCGCCTGGAGACCTTGTTGAAAAGGATTTTGAGGTCTTGTCTAGGCTTAGTAGGAAAGAACACCAAGATTGATTATCAATGTCTTCCATTTATTTCTCATGTCCTAAACTGTTTCTTTATTGAATCTGCCCTTTACAGTGCACATCTGTTATAGATATCAGGTGGAGATCATCAAAAAAAAAACCAATACAGATGGGAAATTTTCCTTTTCTGAATGCTTCTAACCTTGAAAATGCAATAACAATTTTACCGGTCTTAGAAAGAAGTGATTTAACACAGATATCAACACATAAATATATTAAAATTATTAAATGAATTATTTCAGCCAATTTGTAAACACCATTTGGAAAAAAGCTCTAGTAATCTATACCTGTTGTAGTATCAGAATATAAAGGAAGCCAAATATATAAATAAAAAGGAAATTTTAAGACTAGTTAAAGATTATGAGAGACTATTGTGTTTGTAAGTATATGGATGTTGTCAGAACTTTCCGCCCTTCACTTTGTTTAGACTAATTGCTCTCCCTATTATGTATTTTACAAATTGCCCTACTAATTTAGATTTAATTGATTAAATGTTATAGAAGTTTCCTGGGGCCGACCCAGTGGCGTAGTAGTTATGTTCGTGGCTCCATTCCAGCAGCGCCGAGTTCCCAAGTTCTGATTGGAGGTTTGGACCTACTATCATGCCATGTTGTGGCGGCATCCCGCATATGAAGTAGAGGAAGATGGGCATGGATATTAGCCCAGGGCCAGTCTTCCTCAGCATAAAGAGGAGGATTGGCAGCAGAGGTTAGCTCAGAGCTAGTTTTCCTCACCAAAAAAAACTTTCCTAAGCCAAACATAAGTAATAAATACCCCTCGTAGTGCAAAGAATAAAGCATTAGGTGCCAGACAAGCCTGCTCTATGATCCTGGCTTTGTCACTTACTAACAGTTAGATCTCAGGCAAGTTTTCCTCAGTAAGTCTCCTCTCTGAATACGTAGTACTAATTTAATAAAGTTTTTATGAGGATCAAACTCAATAATATGTATGCATATAAAATGCAATTGATAAAACTGTTTAATGACATCTGACAGGCTGTGAAAGTATAGTTCCTATGTCACATTACATTAATTGTTAAAAAATAGTCTAAATTAATTTCAAAATCTATCACATACTAAAGAATGTTTAAAAACAAACAAAAAATCCCATAAAATATCAATTTATTTTCACTCTATTATACACCAAAATGTTAGATATTGAGACTACTAATTTAAAACTTCATGGTTCACATAATAATAAGCTAATAGTACAAAGAGAGGTGTATGTGTGTAGCATTCCCCATTAGGCAAAGTGCAACTTGAGTCAGATTTCCTAAAGACTCCACAAGAGAAAATCACATAGTGAATATTAAATATAGATTTAAATGTAAATCGACTTTTATGAAACTACTCTGAATTGGTTTTATAGCATATAATTATTAATAAATGAACTCTGAGTTGAAACATGGCGTCAGGTACTATTGCCCTCCCCAAAATGCCCATGTGGGAGATCAGATGTGAAAGCAAATAGATCTTTCCACTTTCTAATGGCTGATGATCAGCCTTCCAAATGACACCTTCATTGATGCTACTATTTTAATTGCAAAGTTTGTTTGATTCTATTAAATAGAATAATGTTGGAAATGGAACTAATAATTTTACATAAATTAATGGTCTTCATAGTGCTTCATGTAACTTAAGCGAACTCTGAATTGAAGTGTGTTTGGTTTGAGATATGTTCAGTTTCTTTCTATTCCATCAGGTGCTGCATTAACATGACCCCAAGGTCTTGAGTTTTAAAACCTGGAAAATAGAGCAAAACTTTTCAACAAAATGGCCCCTATAGCAGTCAAAGATTTGGAAAAATATTGTTTTAAAAATTAGTGTCCTCGATTCAGCAATAAACGTATAGTAATTTTGATAGAAGTAAGCAAAATATGAAACCGTTCTTCTAATATTGACACTCATATATTGTAAAAAATTCAATTTTTCAGAAAACATTTCTTTTAAGAAATATCACATTCAATGGGTCACCATTTACTACACCATTAGTGCATCATTGCTCAATTATGTAATGACTAAAATACCAGAGAAATGAGCCGTTTTATAAATTCTTACTATATTTAGAATTAAAGTCTGTCTGGTTTTGATCTCTAGCATTTTTGTGTGACACATTATCATCTTCTTTTCATTTAGTAGAAGCATGGGGAAAGAAAATGTACTATCCAGTCATGGTTGAGTTTCTTTATGTTTCGCTTCAGTTTTCTAGGCATTACTGGTAGCTTTTATTTCACAGTTGTTTCTTGTTTAAGTCTCACACAAGATGACAACAGCATGGGGCAAATCATTTTTGGCTTAATTTGAAATGCTGTTTTCAGGGTATTTTAACAGCAGCAATTCTCATATGAGCAAGTAAAGATCATAAATGCTATCTGTATCTCCCCAGATAAACTACAAATAGAAAAACAAACACACAACGGAATTTGTAAACTGATAAAGGAATTTAGTATGCCTAAGCCATGCCAGCAGAGTTTGAATGTGGACAAAATCTATATATGTGAAACTTGACATACTTTTAAATGAACAAGGTAAAAATAAGGAAAACAAAAATGCTTACAAATCAAACAAACTCTACACCTGAAATTCAATCTAAGTTTATGCTATCCAGGTGAAATACATGCTAAAAGTGTCAAAAAAGTTAATAGTTACAAGCTCATTGCTCTGTGTGTTTGTGTGCATGTGTGTGTTGGGAAGGGGGTATTCTTAAAAAGAAATACTAAAAGTATTCTGGTTAACCTACCAAAAAAGATATTCAAAATATTTCAACAAAAATGGATTAATGTAAACTTGGGAACAGGAAATGTGTCTTGCAGATCCTTGTATTCTCTACGTCAAGCAAATGACCATCCACCTGCTGGATAGAAGAAAGAATCAACAAATGGGATGGGTAATCTACTCACATTTAAACACAGTCTATCACTAAGGTTATCCCCATCTGATATTATTTTATATATTAGAAAAAGTTTATATCCGGTGAAATAATTTTTTCTAATATCCTTGAAATAATAAACCTCTCAGTTGTCACGTTTTAAGTGCAGATCCTTATTAATTCACTCATTTCATCAATGTTTGTAAATTTTTGGAGCCTCTTACATTCTGGTCATAATCTTTGAGACCTGTCTATATTTGATATTTGATTTGGATTGAGTATTTGAACATCACAAGGAAAAGTATTTTTGTCTCCTTACCATCTCAAACTAAGAATGTTAAGGAACTCTTTGCATGGAGAAGTATAATGATACCGTGTGTGGGCTTTTCTGTATCATTTTTAGATAACTTCTAACCATCAAATTATATAATCAGGCTATTTGCTCCCCAGATCTATCTTCTATTCTCGTATAACTTAAGCCTGAGATCACATCTGCTTTTTAAAAGCCATTGAATTACACTGATGATTCATATTGTTTGTCTTAAATAAAACCACAATTTTTTTCCACAGGTCAGATTTTCTTTTCTGCATACATGTAGTTGATGCTTCTGAAATCCATTGTGAAAAATTGTACTTACATCGAATGAAAATTAAAATTGGGTTGGAAAGGTGCTGACCCAAGGTATTTAAAATTCATTTATTTATAGATAGAAAGGACACTATTTTTATATTTTCTGTATTTTAATTGAAATTATTCAGCTGAGACCGAGGTGAATGAATTTGGAAAAGAGACAATACTCTCAGAGATGTTGTCTGAGTTATACCTACATAAATAATGACGGGAAAAAAACCATTTGAAGTACCTCAGCTTCTATTAAAAATTACTAAATTTTCTTTGCTTTTTGTTGCTGCATTCATAAACACCTCTCTAACCCACACTATTTAGCTCACACGTATACTGTGCACTCCCTCCAAATAAAAGTCAGACTGGATGTTACCCATGTCTGTTTGGTAACTAAGTGAATAAATGTAAGTTCATGTGAACTAAATTTGACGGCAGTGAGTTTGCCGCCATGTTGACATTGTGGCTATTTGCAGTCAAAGCCAGTTTTTCTAAAAATTAGATGAAGTATACATACCCTAGTAAAAGTAAGTTTCAAAAACAGTAGTCTTTGGGGGAGGAATGTGGAAGAAGAATTGTTGAAACTGATTGTAAAGAGATGCTTTTCGAAGAAGAATTTGTATCATGTCCTCTCTTACTTTTTCTTTTGCCTCTTACCTTAAGATATATCTCATCAGCAATGCTACTCTGCCTCCTCTGACTTCTCATTTGAACCTAATGTTGTTTTCTTCCCAAGATTCACAGATATTATTTTTTGTTTTTCCACATATCTCATATAACTTTTCTAGTATTTATCTTTCTATTTTTATATAGAGTTCTCTGCTTACTTTGCCAACCACCTTAAATCTATTAATACATGTTAATGTTTCTAATATTAATTCTTTACGTAATAACTATGTTTCCGAGAACAATGTGTGTTTCTGAAATATATCTTACTCATTGATAGATGCCTTCTTGTGCTTAAATAAATAAAAAAAAAATACACGTCTGGGAGAATAAAAGAAGCCTGTTTAGCGTGGCATTCCAAACTTAAATTCCAAGTTCATCTCTTTTACTTATTACAAGTAAAAACAACAAATTCTCTAAAATAGAGAATTAAACAGTATAATCAAATACAAATACAAATTAAGCCTTTGCTTATACACTATATCTTATCTATAAGATTGGCAAACATCCAAAAGTTTGCAAAAAGACTCTGTTGCCAAGGCTGTGAGGAAGCAAGAACTCATACATTTTTGTTGTGAAATGAAAAGAGCACAACCTTATGAGAGAGAACTTGGCAAATTACATATACATTTCCCCTTTTGCACTGATATATCATTTCAAGAAATCCATCCTAAAATATACTGGCAAAAATCCAAAAATACATATACACAAGTATATCTGTTACAGTAGTGTTTGCAAATTTAAACAGTGCATGATGGATGCAAATTATTGTCCATCAATAGATTGAATAAACTGTGGTATCACCCCCCAATGGAGACTTTGCAGCTGTATAAAGAGTAGTAATATATATGTCTATATTCTTCTATGATGTAACATCTGGGATTTTTTATTTTAAATATAAGAAGTGGAGTAAGTATGTACTACAGTGTGTGGGCCAGGTATCATTTTATTGTCTCTCTGCTCCTAATCCACCCTTCTTTGTCCTGTTTTTTGATACTGGAGCAATATCCTCCAAAACTTTCTTCATTACAGCTAGTGAAAATGTTCCGCTTTGTCAAGAAAATGCACTAGAGTGACAGTGTAAGGAGGCGGAGGTAGGATGTCACTTCCTTTCCCAGCTCTGGTCCTGCCTCTATTTTTCCATTTATTAAGTTTGGTTGCTGAGGCCCACTGATGCTCATATTGTAAGAGCAAATATGAATTAAAAATGAGGCTTCATTCTCCCTGTTGAAAATAAGGGAAGAGACTCCCATCCACTTCCCTTTTCTTAGAGCACTTACTTTAGAAAACTTGAAAGTTCTTTCTTTGCCTTTTTGAAATGTATGTAAACCTTTTAAAAGGGTAAATGAGTTACCCAGAAACCTGGGAACCTGGTTAACACCTGGAAGCCATCTCTTTGAAATGTAATCATCAAGCAAGTTACCTGCCCTACATCCCAGTTTCCTGGGAAGACCGGAGCCTAACTTCAGCTGATGCCTGGCTCCCAATGGCAAACCTAATCTCCCTCTAGTCATAAAAATACAAGAAATCATTATTTTCTTTTAAAAGCATTTAGCAAAACAAGTGGCTACTCCAATTACCAAGTGATTTAGGATGAACTATATGTAACAAATGATACTGTTGAGTTCTCTTACTCAAGGATTAGTTACCGTTTATCTTGAAAAAAATGTTTACAACGTATCACATAGCTACATAAAAGGGTAAGATTTCTTAGTGTCTTTGCAGTCTCTTTAGGGATTGTCTGTGATGCACATCACATTCTCGTTTAATGCTTGTACAATAATAAAACTGTTTTTATTTCTCTTCTGCTTTTGTGCAGAGGTTTTCCGAGGTGGCAGGAGATTTTTGCTTTCAATCATATTTCCCCAACAATATTAGGAGACCTCACAGACTCTCCCAACCTAACCCAGAGGATGCTTTATGGCAGTTTTCCGTAAAGTTCTCAGGCCATTGTCTCCTTACCCCTAAAACCCTACATAGAGATCATTTACCTGCAACCTCAAGCTACAGTCTCCCAATCAGTGGGCTATTTCTATGAGCGAGTTCCTACTATCACGCAGACAACTACTTCCCTGTGTAACAACTGCTCCTGTAGACCACCTCTGGCTGTGCCCTGACTCAACTGTTTCCCTACCAAGGAGCCACTTCCATAGTAGTCCTGGCTGTACCTTCCATCAACTCTCCCCAATCCAGTGACCACTTTTATGAATCTGGTCTGCCCTGCCCACAATTTGTGGCAATTGTAGGCGACTCTTACAGCATAGATCCAGCCTGCACTTCCAGGCAACTTGCTTTGATACCAATATGGTTTGTTTGTTTTTCTGTATTATTCAAACCCTCTTCAAAGAGATTTGATCTCAGTCCGTGGGCAGGGGTCTTCTTTTTTAATTATTCTCTCTTAGTCTACAGATAGTCGCTTCACATTTGCATTTGCTAATTATAGATTTCTTTGAATATTTTCTTATCTCTTTTAGTAGTCAACAACCTTTGTCTGATAAAATACTCTTCATATTTAAATTTACTTTTTCAAATTACAAGCATTTTCTGTCTGCTGATTGGATCTGATTGATATAGAATTAACACTGGGAGTGGTCCCAGGAGACAGCCTAGATAAGATGGGATGGGATTGGTCTTCAGTGTAGTGCTGAGCTCCTTGCAGATGGTCACTGGGAAGCTTGTAACCCATAGCATGCAGTGGCTTCTAATTTACCAAGTTATCACATGCAGTTGATTGTGATAAATTCTAACTGAAACAAGTGCCTTGAGAGCCCAAGAGGCTGCTCTGCTTGACTGTTACAGAAGTAGTGACTGTGGCTTTACATGGATTCCTTTGAATGCACTACAGAACTTGTAGAAAGAAAATGATAAACTCAAGTCTTTAACTCTCAGTTTAAATTACATCCTGAAAACTAAGGAGTTTCCATGGCACTCCTAAAATAATCTATGTCCTATATCTATAGAACCAATATTGTTAAAAATAAATACAAAAATTAATTGTGTGCAGCAGAAATACAATATCAGCTGAATTCACAGCCTCACCGAGTTTCTTATGTGGCAAGTGGAGTATGGATTAAGAAAAAGGGGAGCTTGAGACTTAGAATGGAAACTTTGGACTCAGATGAAACTGAGGGTTTTGGACCTCTGTGTTACTTTGAGCCTTCCCTTCTGGTAGAAGTATCGTGCCCTCTCAAGCCTTCTCAGCGGCTTGCCTTCCTGTACCTGAAAACCCTATGAAAAATTTTACTAAGGCAGATGTCTTGCAAGAGGATGCTCATTCTTCTCAAGTCCCATCACAATCACCTTCTATTACCACAACACTCATACTAATGTCCCCTCCCTACCAAGATGGTTAAATAGAATCCTTGATGGAACTGCAGGTGTCAATGACATGATAAATATATTTTAAAACATCGTTGATGGTGACACCTACTAATTCCATTTATGTCGCCTGTTTAGTCTGCACAGGAAGTTTGATGGTGCTTGAATAATAACTGGATTATTCCAAACTTTATCTGGTTTTAACTCCAGTGGCAATTTTGAGGTAGTATCTTCATTATAGTATCTTCATCACAGCTCCTGGCACTTGATATGCAGCTATTGATTTGACTAATACTGTTTTCTCTATTTCAATATTCAAATTAGAAGGAATTTTCCCTTAACTAGTAGGGCCAACAGTACAGCTTCATAGTTTTGCCTCAGGGCTATATCAATTCACTTTCTCTCCTAATATTGTCTGCAAATACTTCGATCCTTTTCACATTCCACAAAACATCACACTGTTCATTATTGACTGCATTATTTTGATTGGATCTAATGAGTAGGAAGTAGGAACTACTTGAATATCTTAGTATGATGTCTGCCAACTAGAGAGGAGATTGGCAAACTACAGCCTGCAAGCTAAATCTTTTGTAAATAAAGTTTTATTGGAACAAAGCCACACTCATTTGTTTACATATTGTCTATGGCTATTTTTATACTACAGTGGTAGAGTAGTTGCAACAGACATCATATCTACCACAGAGCCTACAATATTTATTATATCGTCCTTTACAGAAAAATCTTTTCCAACCCTTGAAATAGAGGGTAGGAGATAAACATGATAAAACCTTAGGGCTTTGTTATCTAAATAAAGTTTCTGGGTTTGGTGGTCTGCATCATACCAAGACATTGCCCCTAAGGTAAAGAAAATCTGTTGTACCTTGCAGCATAATGTGCGGCAAGCATTTTTGATTGAAGGCAACCTATGTCACATTTGAATGTGAGAAGAGGTACATGGATGAACCTCTCAGAATAGGATCAGACTTTAAAGACATTTGAATACCCACATTCAAGTCATCCACTGAATCAGAAGATCTTAGTAATCAGATAGACAAGAATACACTCTGATGTGAGTCATACTCTTTCCCCAAACATCCTAGTAGCTGTTTGACTGACCCATCAACAAAGTGGCTCTGATGGCAGAGAGGAGTCTATTAATGGGCTTAGCAACATGGACTTCCCCTTACCAATACAGATCAGCCACTGATAAGCCGATAGCAGAGTCCAGTACTGAGCCCATGATATCCAACCACTACATGGAGAACAAACCAGTCACCTAGTGATAAGTTGATTACATTGGATCTTTTTCATCATTAAAAGGAAGAGATTTATCTTCACTGAAATAGACACATATTCTGGATATGGTTTTGACTTCTTTGCCTATAATGCTTCTGCTGGCACCATGATCCTTGGACATACAAAATGACTATCTATCATCATGAAATTATAAAGAACATAGTTTCTGATTAAGAAATTCCTTCACAGCAAAGGAATAATAGCAATGAAGTTACACTCATTAAATTAACTGGTCTTAATACAAACCTCATTACTGAGAATCATCTGAGTGAATATCTTAATTGACTCAACTATGGCCTCTATCAGGGCACAACACTCTGAATACATGGGGTTTTGACTCAAGATAAGGATATACTTTCAATAAGAGAACATAATATGGAGCTGTCTCCCCCACAGCCAGAATACATAGGTCTGGGTATTAAATGATGGAAGTGTGTGTGACTCCTCTATTGTTACTAATAACCCACTCACAAAGTTTTCTTCCTATAACAATGACTTTTCCCTCTGATGGCTTGGAGGTCTTATTTATCAGTTGGGTAATGCTTCCACTAATGTACACAGCAATGGTTCCATTGAACTGGAAGATAAGACCAACACCTAGTCATTTGGGGATCCTTACTCCACTAAATTAACATGTCGAGAAAAGCGTTACTCTATTGGTTGGAATGATTGATTCTGATTACCCAGGAGAATTAAGTTGCTGCTACACATCAAAGACAAAAAAGACTATGTCTGGAGACCAGAGGATTATATGAGGGCACCTCTTAGTACTTCTATTCCCAATAGTAAAGATTAACAGAAAACGATAGCATTCAAAAAAGGTGGAAATTTTGAGAATCTAGACCATTCAAAAATGAAGATTTATGTAACTCTATAAGATAAGAAACTCAGATCATCTGACAGTTTTACTAAGGTCAAGGAAATTATGGAATGGCTAGTAGAAGAAGCTATCAGCTATGTCCTCACAATGATGACCTTCGTAGCTTCACATATTTTCTTTGTTTGATATATGTATACGTACATGTGTGTGTGTGCATATGTTTTTGTTTCATATAGGAAATTAACTTCACAAATTATTTTTATTAATCACTCCTAGATTTCTGTCAAAATACTACTGAACATTTGGATATCTATGTTCAGTAATGTTTTGACAGAAATTGTGTAATTAATATAACTGGAGATGGATACAATTACTATTGAGACAGTTTGCCTCTACATTTTGGGGAAACAGTGAAACTATCTATACTTGAAAGAGGAATAGCCACATCTTGTTAGGTTGGAAGAACGGTGTATATGGAAGGTGAGTAACCAAAAGGGTGGCCCATGCCAGTTATAGATTTAGTTTCTATTTACTTCAAATCCATCAATTTTGCCACGCTGTAAAGAGAAAGATGATTTGGGATAGGCCAGAGATTCATTGTCCACAACAAGGACTGAAAACGATACACACCTGTCTGTGTATTTTGAATAACTTCGGGGAAGGGAGTAAATAAAATTTCTATGCCACTGTTAGATGCAGGCACCAAAGTCACAATTCCATCTTGTACCATGGGGCAAGGGTACCCAAATTCAATGGATGAAATTTGGGCAAATTTCACAGTGAGGAAGGAACACAACATGACCTTTTGTTTGAGGTCCTTTTGGCTAAATCAATATACTATTGTTGCTTCTACATTTGAATACATAATAAAAATTAATGAGTTACACGATTGTACTTCACTGTACCACAAGTACCAGAGAGTATTGTCTTGATAATGAAGAGCTGCATGCAGAGAAGTGTTAGTGAGACAAACTCCCTTGGAATTTTTCCCCTAGTGAGTGACTCAGAATTTAGCATGCATGCCTCTATCTCCGATGTCCTCAGAACTCGCTATACAGATGACTTCCTGTTAGTTGGCAAGTCAGAAGCCTCAGTTGCATCAGCCCTGATGCCTTGTAATCAAAACTCCACTGGACAAAATTCAGAGGCCTGCTCACCAAATAAAGTTTCTTGGGACTCTGTGGGCGTATTTACAATGCTCAATCCTTCTGGCAGTCAAGAAAAAATTGCCACAATTGCATCACCATTTGTCTTAACTTTATGAAGTAATCTATTGGAAACAGAAAAGGATGGCCCCAGATCTGGCACCTTCCACAAAAGATGCCCGTTGACACCTCAGGATATCTTTTCCACTCTATCCTCTTGGCTTTCTCAAAGTTTTCATGGGCTGAATGAATGCCCTTTGGCTGTTCGTGTGGGCCAGCTGAGCAGGCTGGAATAACTACCTTCAGGCAATCCCTCCAAAAACAAAAACAAGATTCAATTTTTCAAGTGAATTGGGAATTCCAGGACTTACCAGTCATCTGGGAGGCCATGTTGGAAGCACTGTCACCTTGTGCCTCTTAGCAGATGTAGGTACAACTTGCAGTGTCCCAACAATTGTGACCAACTCTTTCTTTCAATGGGCCTCTGGAACTGTGCCTCTTATCTGAAATCAACCCTAGGGATTAATTTATTTCCTTCCTAAAATCGTGGTGGCATGCACCTTAGAGATGGTCAGAAAGGACTTGCAAATGTTTAAGGAAATGTTACCAGTAGGTCATGGAGCCCTCAGATGAGTAGGACAAATTCTCCAAAATTAAGCTAAACTTGGTTCCTTGGTGAATTTCCCATTGGAAGTTCTGCTGCTGCTTGAAGTCCTGTAGATGGTAGACTTCATGAAGTGCTATGTGAGACAAATGGAACAGATTTGATCTCAGCCTCTGTTAGTTACATTATTCAGAATGGCCCAGAGCAGTTTACAAATGAGAAAATTCTACCGAAGCCAAGACGTTGTAGAAAGGAGTCAATATTTTGGGGAGACCCTAGAGTCTCTTACACCTCTACTTGTCTTGTGACCAAACACATTAATTGTTCTTTGTTTTGGACTATCTTTTTAGTATGTTTATATAATGAACAATCTTAGAAAATAGAGTGCCTTTTTCAGAACTAATGACAGGTTTTCTTATTCTTAATTATAAAAGATTCAGGCTCCTTATGCTCAGGGTTTCTTTTTTTTTAATGTAACAAACTGTGTGTACAGGAGTCTATCTGGACTGATTGGTGTTGCCTCTGTGGGACTTCAATTAAGTAGAATTGAGGCAAATATGCTAATGCTCAGGGGTCTTGCTGTGCCATCAGTAATAATGTCATTTACTTCTGTCTGACCCAGGAGTTTCATCTTTCAATCAACATCCGTTATGTTGTGGCAAGTGAATATGTTGGTTCGCAAGTAGAGTAAAAATTCAGATCCTTCACAGTTTTTGACATACCCATTCCTGTCTCTATCCTGCTGTGTTTTTTCCTCTTGGGATTTATCATAATCTAACATATAATGTATTTTGCTTCTTTGTATTGCTTTTTCTCCTAAATTCCTTCCTAGAATTTACAATCCATTAAAGGAATTTGCATCTGTCTGACTTACTGATGTATTCTCAGTTTTTAGAAATGTACCTGGGACGTAGCAGGTGTTATACAAATATTTATTGAATGAATGAGTTAACTCTGTAGCAACAAATATAATAATGAATACCTTTCTCAAAAATAGATTAGTTTTTAAGAAATTAGCTATCAGAACACTACAATCTGACCTACATGCAAATAGATTCAAAATAGTATAGTCTAAAAAATCTCCATGTAATTAAAATTGACATAAAATGGCCAAAAATAATAATTAGAATAATTTTGAAACATCTAGAACTAAATTTTGATGAAATACTACACACCAAAATCTGTTAGATAAAACAAATTTACATTGCAGATAAATTAGGGACTCCTATTCTCATAAATATATATTTATATATTTAAATACATAAATAAACTTGACAATAATAGAAGTAGGAAAGTAAATTAGAAATTTAATAAAAGATCAGGGAGAATCCAAAGACAGTAGCTCAGTGTTATAAAGCTTACCACAGCAGAATCTGAATGGAAGACTTGGAATCTTTCAGCAGTGTATATGACCCCAAGGGGAAGTCTGTCTAATTTTGTCTGGGAGAATTAGCGAGTTCACATGGGTGAGAAAAATAAGCCACAGTATCCTACACAGCCTTTATCAATAATATAAATGATAATTTGATCTTCTTTGATCTGCATTCTTAATCTATCAATCAAAATTGTTTAGATGAAGGACAAGAATCCACCAATATCAAATTCAGCAATGTTTTTCCTAAGAAGGCAAGAATAGATAAACACTAGAACATCTATTAGTAAAATCTACTATATTAATCAAATAAATATAAAACATATCAAGGTAAAAAAATTGACTGGACTTCAAATGTATACATAATTTTTAAATAAATAAATCTTTAAAAAGTAGGAATACAGGAAATTCCTTTAGTATAGTAATGGGAATCTAAAAAAATCTAGAGTTAATATCATCCACGGTAGTGAAACTCTAGAAACATTCACATTCAACTTAGCGGGGACAAAAACTATTATATCCCAATCATTTCACAATCCCTGGAAGTCTTAGCTAATTCCATATGCAAGAAGAGGAAAGTCAGGATCATAAGCATTGGTAAGGAAGAAATGAAAATATCATTTGCAGAAAATAAAACTGCCTAAATAGTTTATCAAAAAGTATTTTAAAATAAATTTATGGATAGAGAACAGCATACAAAAATGAATATTGAATTTATAAAATTTCAATCACTAATTAAAAAATACAATAGAATAAATTTGTCATCAGCAATAACTACCAGGTACTTAAGAAAAATCAAATTAGGAGACATTGATAGAGAAATTACAAATATTGATTTTAAAAAAGTTGACTAATGGTGAGATTTTCAATGTTAATGAATCATATATTCAATTATGAACAGATCAATGTATCTAAATAATCTATGATTTAAAAAAAAATTTCAGTAAAAACTCCAACACTTCTTTTTTCACAACACAGAAAAAAATGTGTCTTAAATGAGTAAAATAAATAAAAGCCCAAGAGAAATAAGATCATTTCTAAGTTAAAAAAATGATGTGGAAAATTTCCCCATCTAATAACAAGATATAGTAATGGTATTTTAATTTGACTTCTGCTTCAAAAAATATAACAAACTACATATTTGGAAACCATCCTACCACAAATGCTTAGTAATTGTAGCATAAGGCAAACGCTGGACGAGGCAAACATCCTTTAAAGAGCATATCTAAGCAAATTAGAAAGTAAGAACAATCTACAAATACCTAAAATAAAGCAATTACTGAACCCAGAGTGTCAGCAAGCGCTGGGGACACTATTTGTTTGAAAGCAAAACATCTGCTCCTAATGGCTAAATGATGGAGGAGAAAGTAGAGCCTCTGGCTCTCACCAGGTAAGGAGCGAAGACTTAAAAAAAAAAAACCTAGGATGTTTACAAGGTTGCATTTTTAAAGAAAAAGTAAACTTGGAGAAAAAAATCACACATTTTCAAAGAAAAACTTTGCAACAAAGTGGCAGTGTACCAGTTTGTGTAAATATGTATATATTTATTTGTACTACATGTATGTATTTAATACATAATATTTTATATATTTATTTTATTTATTATATATTTGATTTATTTAATATAGTATAAATTATATTCATTATACATATTTAATAAAATATATTTTATATGAATATATATATGTAAATATATATTATAGAACATAGTGTCTGTTTTCCACACATACCCTGAGAATTCACATAGTACTGTCCACGAAGTTTTCATTTTTGCATTTGCATTTCTGTGTGATCCAGGAAAAAACTTAAAGTTGTTGTCCAAGTTGGTAGAACACTGGGTACTTAGCAGAAGGAAATCCTTGTGTTTTCTGGAGTCATACAGCTTTTCTCAATAGAGTCTATGTTACACTGTGACATAAGACTTTATGAGACACCAAGAAATTATTGTAAGGACAAGAAACAAAAGGATTTGGTGATCATGGCTGAATATTCTCTACATTTGAGAACAATATAAACTTTGTTTTGCAAATAATTCAATCAAAATTACGTTAAAATATTTGTTATTCAGAGGAGCATTCAGACTAATTTTTAATTCTTCAGTACTAACAGATTGATGAAACTTTAACCAAGTATGATTAAGTGAAAATGTTCAATTCTCTGTTGTTTGTAATTGTTCTGTTTTGTTCAGGTTATGAATGGGTAGTGTAATATTCTGTGAGTATCCAAGCTGAAAAGCACCTCTCCCATTGGACAGAAACACGGACCTCATGATATATAACTCTATTCAGTGTCACTCCTTTCCCCCCAGCTCTCTCTGCTAAATAGTTCCTGAATGTGCTTACTAAAAATATCAAAAACTCACCATAAAATGCATTATTTAAGGCAGTAGCATCTTCATTTGTAACTTGTTATGGAAAATATAATAAAAGACTTATTTTTTCATTTTCTATAAATTTTCCTAATCAACCTAAAACATCATTATGTTCTTAATTATTTTTCACTGTTTATGTAAATGATTTACTGTCTGAGGCACAAGGCAAGACATAAGCAGTCTTCACTGTGTTAAGGTCAGGTAATCAATTTCCTACCTCAAAAGACAAAATAATAGTACAGAGAGGATTATCACTAAATACGAGCAGCTGCTTTTGTAAGACGAGCTTTTCTAGGCAATCCCACACTAATTGTGTAGGTAGGAAACAGAATCTCATATATCTCTATCTTTGAATCCTGTGAAAGCCATATTGTTTTTTAACTACTGATGAAACGAGGATTGCTTTTGCTTTGATTCAAGTAATTGCTATTAAACATGAATGCATTTGAAGCAAAACAGAGAATGGTTATGGATAAAAGAATATTTCTCTTTGTTCTGAATGTCATTCGAGAAATTCTTAAATTTCAGGAGTTTACGTGCTATAAATCATTTAATGAAAATACTAACTTTCATACTTGTTATCTCTAAATATTATCATCAAAAGCTAACAGATTTTTATACCCCACATTTAATAGAGTTGATAACAACCCCTGTATTATTTCCTTTTCATAAGTTCATACAATGTTGTAACACTCTCTAAAGTCTGATTAAATATAAACAATTTCTTAATTAATGTTATAAATCAATTTCATTTTACAAGAAAATGCACACGCAATTTTATTCTTCTCTAAGGGTTTTATCTTAAAATCTATTGATGTAATGTAACTCATTAATATTTCAAATCCTTCTTAGTTTTAATTCTAGGCATGATACATGCAGGCAAATTATATAAGTCTTTGCCCGGAATATAAACAAAGGAATCAGTAATATTAATATTGAAATTATTTTCTTTGTGTAGTTAGCCAATTAGTTTGGCATCTTAGCAGCATTTAACACACTTGAACAAACATTTCTTTTGAAATATTCTCTTCCCTTAATCGCCATCAGATTGTATGTTTCTTCTCAGTTTTCTTTCATAACTCTATTCAATCTGATGTGTCAATACTGGAATTCTTCAAGACTCTGTCTTAGACTCTCTTGTTTTCTCCTGTCCACTCTCTCTAGGTGAATTCATTTATTTTCATATGTTTAAAACCATCTGGTATCATCTCTGAAAACTATATTTTTAATCTATAAAAACCCAGACTCATATATTCAACTGTATTCTTGATAATTCCAGTTGTACATATTTCTTTTTTTCAATTTATTGAGGTAACTTTGGTTTATAACATTGTATAAATTTCAGGTGTATGTCCTTATATTTCAATTTCTGTGTAGATTTCATCATATTCACCACCCAAAGACTAATTACAATCCATCACCACACACTGTACATATATTTCTTAACCACCTTAAAATTAATATGTTCAGAACTGAATGCCTGATTTACCTCGCATCCTACCACTTTCCCATCCCTTATCTGCACTCAGCCCTCCACCAACTTAGTGAAGCAATTTAGTCTCCCTGTGTTCTCGATTTCAATAAATATTATTTCATCTAACTGGAGGTTCTTCCTAAAAGATAGGAGTTACCTTTGACATAATCTTATCTGTCCATTTTCTCCCTACTTTGGACTTTAAAATATTACCAATTTGTGGACATCTAACATCTAAAGTACATACATATATATACATTC
Organism: Tapirus indicus; assembly: GCA_031878705.1. NCBI lineage: Eukaryota > Metazoa > Chordata > Mammalia > Perissodactyla > Tapiridae > Tapirus > Tapirus indicus. The sequence goes on along the minus strand of CM062930.1, from coordinate 39,732,626 downwards.
ACTGTTCTCCGTAACACCTGCCACCTTTCTAGTACAGCCACCATCATCTTGCATTACTTCAAGCCTCTAACACGTCTCTCCTGTTCTACTCTTAGATTCAAAGCCCGCCTCCAATTTGTTCTCCATAAAGTAGAGTGATTTTTCAATAGGCATAATACTCCAACCTTTCTATGATTCAAACAATTCAGTCATTTCCCATAGTAATTAGGCTAATTCACTCAGCCTACATGGTTGTTCCCTGCTTCTGTGCCATTTTCTATTCATGCCTAACTTAGCAATTTTGTCTCTCTTGCTATTGCTTGGCCCTTCACATACCAGTTCTACTTACTATTGACTTTTTTTTCAATTTCTTGAACACAATAAGTATTAATCACATCGAAGCAAACTTTCATCCCTTTCCATGGAATGCCTTTCCCCTGTTCTTCACTTGGCTACCTTCTATAGCATTTTATTTTTCAGATAGACTTAATTTGAATCTCAAATCCCAATTAGGTATTCCTGTTATACTCACTTAAATTTATCTTTAGTTTTTCTTCACATTAATTCATTTATTTTAATTAATCCGTTTAACTACATATCTATCTATCTATCTATCTATGCATCCATCCATATAGGTAGCTATGATCAATCTGTAGTCATTTGTTTAGACTTTTCACTAACTTTAAGCATCATAACAAGCTGTTTGTCTGTATTTGTTTTATTTATCATTGTGTTTCCAGAGTCTTCCAATGATGCTAGATAGTCAGTATATATTAAATATTTGTTGAATGAATGAAAAATTAAAGATTGATCAATGAACAAATTCATTATATATATCCATATATATGAATTGCCAAACTTCCTAACTTCCAACAATTTACACTTACCAATAATTATGCTCACTAAGTTTTCAAAAATTGAGTCAACAGCAAAAATTTAATACACTCACCATCAATTCCATTTTGATACCAAAATAAGATTGCAAAGAACATTATTAAAGTTCAAAATACAATAAAAATTACACATAAAACCATAATATTATCTTAAATAACAAAGTTTTGGTTTTCCTTAAATTTCTGAACATTATAGTCTCATGTATTGGCAATAAAAATTATAATATCTTGGGGCCAGTCCAGTAGCATAGTGGTTAAGTTCATGTGCTCTGCTTCGGCAGCCCAGGGTTCACAAGTTCAAATCCCTAGCACGGACAAATGCACTGCTCATCAAGCCATGCTGTGGTGGCATCCCACATACAAAATGGAGGAAGATGGGCACAGATGTTAGCTCAGAGCCAGTCTTCCTGAGCAAAAAGAGGAAGATTGGTGACAGATGTTCACTCAGGGACAGTCTTCCTCACCAAAAAAACATATACATATGTATACATATATGCATATACATATATAATATCTTGTTTATTTTGCATCATTTCCTGGAAAATTATTATTATCTAGTGGAAATAATTGGGAATTTTCAAAATGTCTTTGAAACTGAAAGTTCCAGCTTTGGTCTTCACATAACTCTTGGGTTATGTGAACATAACATTTTGCAGTATAGTAGAATCAGAGAAAATATACACAAATTAATACTTTTGTACAATCATCTAAGGTTTTACAATATTTTTAATACTTGTCATGCTTTTGTAATTAGCAAAAGTTATAGAACTAAATGGTTACACATACTTTGTTGTTGGCAGTAGCCGTGATCCTACACTGTTTCGGTAAGATGCTATCATCTCATTAACATGTAGGTTTATCCACATTTTAATGAATGTTTACTGATTTAATCATCATTGATAAGAAATAAGTTCTAAGTACCACTAACCTATTCAAAAGTATTTTCAGTGTTCACTAAGTCAGCAGGAGATTTTGAAGATGTTTTGCCTCTCTACTTGGAGCAGCCACTTCTGCAAAAGTTGATAGCAGAGAAGTATCAAATATGCCTTACAAAACATGAGGAATGCAAATAAGACCACTCAAGTACTCTGTTTATGACATAGATCCCTGAGGAAAAGATGAAAAACAAATCGTAACATTTAATAATAAAGTATGATTTATTATTGTTATGCTTGTATCATGCTCTTCTTAATATAAAAATTTGCATTAATTCAAATTGAACAAAGAACTGATGAAAACCTCTTAAGCTTGGAACTATGGTTCACAAAATTATACTTTGTGGTCTCTGGCTTCAAAGAGCTTACAACCAGAAATGAGTCACAGAGTTACGTAGAGGTACAGTATACGTACATTGACTGTTCTCAGAGGGATTTCAACAGAAAAAAACAAGGTGCAGAAGGGAAAGAAATTTATAATTGCCCTCAGATACTATCAATTTTAGAAGAGTCAGTCTTTGAGTTGAATTTAAATAATGAGTGTTGGATAAGTAGAAATGGTGAATTAGGGTATTTTCAGAAATGCAGAACTACAGACATAGTCTGAAGAAGTACAAAAGTCAATGGCAATGTTCTAATCTAGTTTTAATTTGAAAATCTAGAAATTGTTAGTAAACAACAACAAAAAAAGAAAAATTAAAACTCAATCTTAAATTTGTATTTTGTATTAAAAGTTGTGAGCTTTATTTTAGAGGAAATGAGAACTTATTGAATGCTTTTGAAACAGGAATGTTTTAATCAGATCTGTGTTTTAAAGTGGTGACTTTATCCAAATGTGACTGTACTGCAAAAGAAAAATAGGCTCATTTCCACACAATTTCATTGATCTTATATTCTCCATCATTCATAAGCAGCTGGCATTGGCGAAATGGCCAGATAAAAGTTAATTTAAGGAAACTAGGCAGCTGAGTTGCTGTTTCACGTGATAGGGTATATTTCTTAAACCATAGGCCTCTTTATGCTGACATCTATTCCACAGACAGAATGTATAGAAACCAAGAAAAAGAAATGGGAGTGGTTCATCTATTAAAACTGTCAACTGACTGGAGGAAATTTTGCTTTTGTCCCTACAATCTTCATGGATTGAGAGGTCCTTGTGCTCGAAACATAAATACTTTTCTGAGAGAAGTCACATTTCTGATAAAATAGAAGCTGAGACTGTCATTTGGACATTTTGGGGTCCTCATCCACTGAACGTACAGCAGAGTGGAAGGTTGTGTATTAACTACACATACAAAAAGTTGGCTCACTGCCTCACAATGAGGACAATGAAGATTTTTTGCCCCTACCAATATGACTCTGAGGTGCTATTTAATTATCCCTCCTCAGTAGTCCCCCAAAATGCAACTCAATAAAGATAAGACCCCCAAGGAGTCAGATGATGTAGGAGTGAAGATTTAGATTGCACCACTCAGTAAAAGACCCTGTCCAGCTGAGATCCTGGCAGAAGTTAAGGGGATCATGGAGGAGGAAGAAGCTGGATATGATTACAGTATCAGGCTTTATGACTAAATACAAAAGAGAGGACTATGGCAATATGCTTTATGCTAATAAATTATTTCATTTTACCAACTCGCTTGGAGCCATGTACCTGAGGGTTACTTTAAATATTCCTTAAGAACTTGGTTACCCTCTGACCTTGTTCCCAACATAGACACAGATGAAAAGACGTTGGTAAATAACTGTACTTCCTGTTAGATGTATTTGCTGAGTCCAAATGCTTGCTTCGTGGCCTGTGCATAACCATAGCTTGCTAACTTGTGTTTTTCTTGTCTAACCAAGTAGGTGACTCAGGCTCACAAGGACTTATGAGCTTGTTTTGCAGAGGAAGAACAATGCCCTTAAGGAAGTTACAACCACCAGATAACCAGCCCCCAGCTGCCACTGACATCAAGAAGTCTGATTGCTCAAGATCTTATCTGAAGTGAAAGAAACATGGACTTCCCTTTGTTTCCCCTGAAACTCCTCCTCCCAAGCCCCTCAGCCCTATAAAGACCCCTTGCTTTCTTACGTTGTTAAGACAGATCTGAGAGAACCTATTCTCCCACCTTCTCATTTTGGTCAATTCAAATAAACTTTTCTCCATCTTCAAGCACTGGTGTCTCAGTGAATGGCTTACTGTGCGTTGGGCGCACACCTGAGATTAAGACGTTTGGTATCAGTCTCTCACTGTCTTATATGAAGCACCCTGGGAAACTAATATTTTAGGTTTCAGGTGGATGTGTGATCAAATTAACATCGATTATGATTTTATAATAGAGGTTGAGAAAGTGTACTGGGAACACAATATTTCACCTGAGCAAAGAAAATGAGGAGATGCTGAAGATAGAAAGGGTGGAGGATATAGGCTATCATTCATTTACCTCTCCATATTCTTTCCCCACCCTGCTATATATTGCACAGTGTCCCAGGATGTTGTTTAGTATATATAATTTGGTTCCAGTGCCTGCTTGCTTCCAACTGGCTTAAGCCAACATGTAACACTGGAGGTCAAGGGGTAGATCAGAGCGTAGGAAGAGTGGGAGGCTGTGTTATTAACTTCTCCAGTTTCTTTTCTTTGGATTCACCTTGTGTCAGCAGAGTCCCTCGACTGAAGGTCATAGCTCATGCCAGATGACCTTCCCCAGCTTTCTCTAGGTTTCATCAACCACTCCTCCTTGCCCCTTCAGGCCTCTAATGCTGACAGCTCATCCTCCATTCTACATCTCCCCCGCACTGTTACTGTCCCTTGTGGTTTACCCATACAGGATCCCCCATATCCAAAAGTTTACCTTATGCCACTTTGCTTTTACAAAAATCTACATTAGTATCTGTTTTCACTAACAAAAGAAATCCAATGAGGATTTTTGCTTTTAGGAAAAAAGGTGAAAAGTGAAAATAACGTTCAGTGTTTGTTTTGCAGTGAGCATTATATTGGCTAAGCAGTTAAGCAGACTGTTGTATTTCAAGCCTTCTACATCTGCCACAGCAGACCACAAATCTCTACCTTCAACATCAAGGCAGGCAGACGTAGAAGAAGGCTTAGACGTTGGTGATCTGCCTGCCCTGATGGATCCAGATAGCAATGAGATGTCAGTAGATGACCCTCTTCCTCTCTCCTACACCCCAGTCTCCTGTACCTCCTACCGTTCAACCTCCAAAGACTCAGCCTAACACATCATCATCGCCATCAACACCTCTCAGCTTTCCATTGTGCTCGCTGTCTTCTCGATTCTGCTAAGAGAAACTAACTGTACATATGTTATTTCTACTTTATATAAGCTGTGTATTTATCATATCATGCCTGCTTTTTCTATATGTTAGGTTATTTTAGGTTTTATGTGTTATTTGCTACAATTTGGTAGGTTATTTTTTGAGTCTGGGAACTCGCAAAATCTTCTCCCTTTTAAATTCATGGTAATTGCTTTTTTGCTTTATGTACACCGTTTCAGCTTACAAAAGGTTTCACAGGAACACTCTACTTTTGGATAGTGGGGCACACCTGTACTTGTCTGTAAATTTTGTGAGCTCGAGTGTGTCCAAGGCACTAATCTTGCTGGATTTGGGTTTGTTTCTTGATGAAATTGATTAATGTGATCTCTCAAGTGACTGATTTAGGATCATTAGACATTGTTTTGTCTGTTTTTGTGTGTGAGCAATTAATTAAGGGGCTGACAATCTGAAGGACTTCAATATATATCAAGGAAATATTTTTAAGTCATAAAATTCTGCTGCATCCTCCTTTTAAGAATTTAAAGTGTGACAAATGCATCTCTGAGTTTTACCCCATAATAAAGTAATCAGTACTAGAAAATTGTAGTTTATTTGCACAGGCAAATTATTTTAGTATTGATTATAATCAATTTTCATGATTTGTCAGTATTTCAAACGTAGAAACCACTGTTATTAATTTGCTGAAGTCCACAAAGAGTTATTCATTGTATTTGTCCTTTCATTTTTGCTTTCAAACTTATTCTATATGAATATTTCAGACCTTATTGCATGAGTCATTTTATCAAAGAATATCAAAGAGAATTCTTTAAAAAAATAAAAGTAAAACAGAAGTAAATGTAATAATTTGTAGGCTCAACAAACATTATTTTTAAATACAGCCCATACAATATCAGAATTTTTCAGTTAAATATTATCTATATTTGGGTTGTCTTAAAATCAGTCCACTAATTGCTTAATTACTGTGTTGAGTTAATTGAGTATATTTATAAGAGAAACAGAGAGACAGAAAGATGTTGATATATATAGAAAGAATATTTTAAAGTATAGATTTGTTTTTGCCTTTAGTTAAAGCAGAGCTCTTTATGCTGAAAAGTAAGCACCCCAATCACAATTTCTCTCTTTAAATCTTAAATTTATTTCAATATTATTTCTTACAAGTTCAACATTTAATTTAAAACAGTTAATTATAAGTGTGTACTCATTAAAGCATTTTATATATATTAATAAATATAATAAATTTATATAGAGAGAAAATATTCAATTTTATCACAGTACCTATAGCTTTGCATAAATGAGTGTCAATGCTTATATACACATACTCTGCCATGTTTGTTCTTTTTTATCTGTGCCAAATTTCATGACACCCTTCATTATCTATGATTGAATATACTTGATAGGCTAGAAATGAATAAATAGTCCAAAGGTCCACCTGTTCCCTCTGAGAAGTAAGTGGGAGAAATAATCTACTCAAGCTCCTATTAGCTAGAACTATCACAAACTTATAAATACTAATTTTTCACTTTTCTCTATTATTTCCACAGTGTGTAGTGTATGAAATGGGCTGATCTCACATGAGAAATAGAAAAATCTGGACTGATATAATAAAGACATCTGGTGAAAATATAAATTATTTTATCATTAAGTAGAGATATAAAATATACATAAAAAGCATTTTATTATTTGATTTGAAAATAACTTTTCCTTGGTATGTATTGTGTATTTCTTTATTATCTCAAAGGCATTTACTTAAAAACATATTCCAAGTATGCCACTTTGGCATTTGCAACCTCGAAAACTAATTTCCACAGCAACAGTCTAGCAAAATCTCCTCAGAAATATCTCTGAATAAAAGCAAATTGATGGATGTGTAGTTCCCATGCAATTCAAAATCAAATGAATTTGTCACCGAGAATTGAAACAACTTTGCTATAGTCATTTTTTCTGTTTATATTATTCTATGTTGATAAGTTTTTTTTTTTTCTTTCCTGAATATTAGTTTTTTAGCAAATTGCAGACTTGGTTTTCTTGTTTCTCCATGCACATTATGTGAAAGTGAGATTAGGCAACCTTTTTATATTTCATTTTTTAGTTTTCAGCCATTTCAATCAACTTTTAATTTATGCTATATAGGCCATATTTTTTAATTTTTACCTGTTTGCTTGTTGGCTTAGCAATGTACCCTTGCAATATCAACAGTGTCTGGCATAGTAGACCATCAATACATTTAAAGCATGAATAAATGACACAGTTATCCAAAAAGCTAATTGTCAAATTGCTTATAGTGCAAACTGACTTTTATCTCCCAGCAAAATCCTGAAGCCCTAATCTCGACACTCTGATATTCCAGAAACACAAAAGCAAGCTATTATTAAAAATTTGATTATACATCAGAAGATCAAGTTTAACAATTTAGTTTTCCCAGTACAGTTATTTTGAATTTCTTAAAAATTTACACATTCTGCTACTTTTAATACATTCTTTTCCAGATGGGGAAGATACGTTTAAAAAATCAAAATGATTATATCATGTTTTAAATATCAATTATCCATCTGCAACTTATTTACTTTGAGATTTAGTTTTATTTTAAAATAACACTAGCAAGATAATGCTAAATCAAGAAAAAATGTCTTAATTAAGTGCGATTATTATCTTGTTTACCGATATGGAATACACCACAAAGTTATTCATTTCAAACCCCTATTTTATGTCTCATATGAATGGTCCAAATTTGGATCTAATTTTGAAATCAACAGAAAACATACATGGATAGAACTTAGATGCATAAACAAAAACATTATAGGTGCACAGTAAATGTGCCCTTTCATCCTCTAAGGTTGAAATATGAGAACAAAGTTAATAGAGAAACTGATAATGGCTTTCTAATAGAATTAAACTTCAAAGTGATGTAAATTCATAGGTTTAGAAATAGAAGTCTCCTCAAAACAAAAGACTGCATTATGAACAAAATATGCAAAGTTTTGTAGCATTTTGTCTTAAAAAGCATGTTGCACATTCATAAAAAAAACAATGAAGACCTAAAATAGATCTTCAACGCGTGTTCAAATGAGCAGAATAGCATTTCAGTTTTTATGCTAACCGCAAAGCATGGCAGCATTCAACACTGAGTCTGAAGAGCAGAGTTACAAATTCTCCATTTTCTAAATGCTTTTTTCAGTTGCTTATTAAAAAAAACATTCCTTACCCTATCACATTCACATGTGCGTCTTTACAGCCACAACACTGCCTCGAGCACTTTGTGGTGTCAGAGGCCATCTGCAAGGTGGTTGTGTACGGTAAATGAGTTTTAACAGAACCAATTGTGTTGGTTTCCTCCAGAGGGAAAAACCCCTAACTGTGAAGATTCTCAGTACGGCATTGCACTTTGCATGAGGAGAGTCTGCCCTACCTATTGGCTATATACACACTTGCCACCAGCTGTTTTATGCACTCTTGGCTCCCCAGCCGAGACAATTAAGAGAACAGGATTTGGCATTCTGTATAAATATGAGATAAGACTCTGGAGCTGTTTCCAGGTTGGCAGAGCATGGGGTAAAAACAAGGCTTTGCTCCAGAATAAAGGCTTTTTAATCTTATAGGCGATGATTGAGGAATGAAAAAGGCAGATGCTAAGAAGATAATGTGGGGAAATATGCAATCTTGACCATCAGCAAAATATTGTAAATTAAATTAAGTACAGAAGAGTGGCTGCATCCTGCAAAACAGGCAAGGAGAGAAAATGTTAAATGTTTGGGAAGGGGTGGCAGATTGGGATATTTTGCTCTGTATGATGGTTTTCGTTAGCACTGCATCTAGCTCAACGTTACCCATCATAGCTATATGTCAGTTCTGTTTCTATCGTCTACTGGGCTGTTGAGTCTGAGGTCCTATAAAGAAAATAGCATGGGGGACAGGCATTTTAGAAATGATGAAGAGGATAAGGATGTGCCCTTTAATAGAACTATTATTAGAGTTAAAGAAAAAATCACTTCCTAATTAAACAAAAAATGTTTGGTGATATTTTAGCTGCAATGATGTTATCCAGCGAATATCCTCACCTTTATAATTTGTTTTTTGTATGAAGAAAGATTTATAAATAATTACACCAAAATATTAATTGTTATGCTTGTTCATGTTGGAACTATTGCTTTTTTGTTTACTTTGCTTTAAAACTTCCTATGATCAATATGCTATTTTTAAATGGAAAAAAATAAAATAAAATATGGGATCTTTTCTTTCTCGTCTCATATTAAACCAGTGATCGAAACTATTTTATGTAGGATTATAGGTTTGTTTTTAGGAGAATGAAATTCCATGTATGTGCCGATGACTCTAAAAGCTATATTTTCTACCCTTGGTTCTAGTCCAAACATTGGACTCATATCAATGATTATTTACTTGATGCCTCAACAAGAGAAACATCTCAAAACTGAAAAAGCCAAAAAAGAAATCTTGATTTTGCCATCACTTAAATTGCATGTCCACCAGTCTCTCAATTTTGAAAAGGCAACACTCACATCCAGTTGTTCAAGGAAACACTAGCACCCAGTTGTCAAGCCTAAAATAATTGTGTTACCCTTGATGCTTCTCTTTTACCAACTACACTCTCCAAAATTTATTTCATCAGAAAATCTCATTTATACTACTTCCAAATATATACAGACTCTGCCCATACCCTTACATATGTCTTACCCCCACGCTAATAAAAGCTGCTGTCATCTCTTACTGGGATTACTGGGACAAAGAAAAAGAAAGAAGGAAGGCAGGGAAGAAGGGAGGGAGGGAGGAAGAAAAGAAGGAAAGATTGGAATTCCTTCCGCCGGTTTGTGGAAGCCTTTTGTGGAAGCCTTTTGTGGTTTGGCCCCAGGCATATATCTTATTACTCTTCTCCTTGCCTACTATGTTAAACTTACACTGTAGTTTTAATTTTTCAAACATGACAAGCTCTTAGCCACTTAAGAGTCTTTGAAATAGGTGTTCTGATTTTCTGGAATATTCTTTATCCTCTTTCTATGGTTGACCCCTTAATCTTCCAATTTGTTCTTAAATTTCATTCTTTTGCCCATTCAATCTAAGGAGATAAAAAAAGTCACTATCACATTGCATACTTTAATTCCCTACACAGCACCTAGCATTATCTCATTTATGTCACACCTGCACGCACACACACACAAGTTTGTCTGTATCTCCCTATTAGCATAGAAGCTCTTTAAAATCAGAGATTTTAATTGCATTGAGTACCACTGAATTCTGGTCATTTAGAACAACGACTGGCAAATAATGCTCATTCAATAAATAGTCATTGGATAAACAAATGAGTGAATAAAATTGGAGATTAATTATTCTAATACCTTAAAATTTTATATAACTTTGATAACCAGACTAATGTCATTTTATTTCATCCTAAGTTTCAACTCAAGCCATCCATATCTGGAATAATTTTTTTCAATTGGAAAAATGTACCCATTTAACAAATTATTATACAGCTTCTAATATTGATGGATATTCTTAAACATATTTTATTGTATACACATTAAAGAAAGCGAGCAAATTTTATGCTCATAAATATAGTATATCCAAACATTTTAATAATTGCTTGAATACCCATATTATTAGCTTCTTAAAACCTTAGTTGGTTTCAAAATCCCTGTTGCTTTAATATTTTTCTTAGCTAACATTCAGGTCCTGGTACACAATGCCTTACCCTAGTATGCATTTTGCATTTATCAGAGTTCTATGCTTTCTCCTAAATAGATTTGCTGGGCCAGAAACAGGCATAAATTAGATAGTAACATGCAGCTGTTATAAAATAAAATGAAGAAGGGCAACCTCAAACAGAATAGATAAATTTAAATAGCAACACACAGAAATGCAAACTACTAGGAAATATCAGAATAACCTAGTGTATCACAATCAGAAGTTGATCAAAATATTTTCTTCTACAGGATATTTGGTAAACAATACTTGTTATTTTCCCATGGTTAACTATGTTTATCAGCTAAGTATAGGTTACTATATTAAATTTTGTTTCCCTGCTTTCTGTATGACTTAGTTCTTTCTATTAGGGCAATGTTAATAACTTATATTTCATGATATAAAGACAGTGAGCATTAATAAATTATTTTTATAAAGTGCTCTCAACATTCATTGATAAGACTATATTAGTTCTAAAGACTATCGGCAACTGAAGAGCAATTAAGTGGAAAGTTCCCACTATTTTAGGTGAAGCATTTCCGGCAATTAGCACAAAGGAAATGATTTCTTAAGACATAGTGACAGCACTAAAAGACAAATCCCTTAATGCTATGAGAAAGCAACAGTGTGAGTATAGTAATTTTTTTAAATGACATTTATACTTTTAGTCATTTTGACCTACCTTCATAGACCTTCATAGCTATACTATATAAAATTAGTACCCAATTTTTATAAAAGATAAATTTTATTGCCTTGAATTGCTCAAAAAGTAAGCTAGATGGTGCCAAAGAACACTATTCTATTTGTAATGTGATCATATTTACAACATAATTGTTGTTGGTAAGAATGAATGAAAAGATTGGGACCCATTACACTGACCTGTAATTTGGTATTGCACTGTGAATTAAACACAAAAGTTAACAAAGAAATCAGACTCAATAATGGGGTGAGATGAAGAGGTAGTACATATTCATAAGCTTATGTTGAAGTATAACACACCACAATCACAAATCAATAATTGTCACTTTAGAGCAAGTCTATGCCAAATTTCTGCTGCAGACATGTTACTGTCCTTCTGATAAATCTGTGGTACATGGATATTTTCATTCTTTTGGGATTTTTTTTTCTTGCATATAATTTAAAAATTGAGTTGTGGGATTTAAATCAATAAACTACAACTGGGATATGCCAAATGTTTATTCAGATGTTATCTATAGCTCATCTTAATATTGCTATTAACCCCACTTATATTAATGTCTGAGGGAAAACTGATATTAATGAAAAGTAACTCATTTTTTTGTCAAATTAAAGGACTCCCTTTTGGATTAAATTTTCCCTGAGGCTGCCTCAGAAGCACCACTTGCTGGGTTGAATGACTGTGCTACAGTCTGAGAAGGGTTCTGAAGCGTGATTTGGCTGCTTGGGCTTTGACTTTAGCTTTCTGGGGTTCAGAGTCTTTAAGCCCAAAAGACAGTTGTGTGATAATACAGTTTTTTTTTTTAATTTTAGCCATTTTGATAGGTAAATAGTGATATCTCATTGTGATTTCAATTTTCATTTTCACAATGGCTAATGATGCCAGACATATTTTCATTAAACATTGTATTTTGACTCCAGACACTAGCAACGGTGCCTTACACATTGTACATGTTGCATACATATCTATTAAAATGAATGATAAATCTTCCAACCTATGAAAAGACACACTATCTCGTACTCACAAGATCAGCCATGGTGATGTTATATACACATCTGAAGAAGGTCTTGGTTCAGAAGAAACCAGGAATCTTTTTAACGGATGCCATAAAAGTAACAGTTGATCATCGGCATCAGGAGTTATAAAACGATATTCAAGTTAGTGAGAAGTTATCACTTGCATTTTGTAAGGATATAGGTTGGCAGTGTGTGCCATATTATCAAAGAGACTAGCAACTGCGTTTGGGAGGGAGTGACTCATACAGGTAATTGAGCAAATAAAAGATTTCTCTAATAGTGCAAGTTTTACCGCAGGAAACGTGGACCCTATTCTCTTGTGTTTTTTGCTGTTGAAGGATATTAGAAATTAAATTAAAACTCTAGTTGCTTAGGATTATTCTTGCTTAAAAAATGCATAGAACATTCTGGCAACAGGTAAAGAACAATAGTGTACAGTACTTGGAAAACAAGAGATAAAGAATAAATCCAAATCAGGTGTTTGAGCGATGTTGAAATTGCAATGTAATAAAACAAACTCTTATGTAACACGTAGTGTACTGATTAGATCCCCCCTGAAAACACCACACTTGAGGCTGCTTTTATGCTTATTTTGATTTTCTTTCATTCAATACAGTTGTGGGAAGTTTTCAGAAATAGAAATTTGTAGTTACTTTCTCCAGTCTACTTTGCAGTCCTCTTCATGAACGAACAGATGAATAAACTGACAGCATTTCTTACTGTGTTTGAAAGGTAACCAAAGCTTTTTGCAGAAGCCAAAATGTGAATGAAACACGCACATACACATATACAACTGAATTGTAAAGTGCAAGAAATTGAGAGCAGATGGATCAGTTCTGCTAGTAAGACCATAACAAAATCATCTTCTCAGAGTTGAGGCTGTTGTTTTTTCATTCAAAGCATGCATCACAGACCATCCCAGAAGTTTAAAATCAAATACACAGATTAAGCTGGGTGAAATGTTAATCATGTAAAGCAAACTGAAGGATTTAAGTTCCACACAGCAGTATGCACCATATGCATGTTAAACATTAGAAGACAAAATTCCATCTAGCTAATTGAAAAATAGATATTGAATAAATTTAACATTAAGGAACATATAATTATAGTGATGTCCCAAAATTCTTGATTTACTTAATGAGAAGGTGTTTAGCAAGATGAACTCTTATTACAATGGAGTGAATATTATTAGAGATCAGTTTCACATCACAATTTTCCTTTTTATCTTCCACCTATCAAGACATCTTTAACAAAAATAAACGACGGTGGCAGAATGGATCTGCCTTAATCTTTGTAAAATTTTAAGACCATTATTCTTAATTCTGAAGAAAATATACAGACTTCATATAGTTTAAATAATATAAGCCCTTCTGAATGTTATAACAAGAAACATAACCATGTTCTAAAGTGCCATCAAATAGATCCAAGTACACTTAAGCAATGAAAACTTAACTTGTTAATGGCAATGATAAATCAGAAAATTGTACACCACATTAGTTATTTGCTGTTTAGTTTAGGACCAGCTAGTGAAAAGCAGAAATAGTAGAGCTCCCTACATATTGTTTAAATAGGTTGATACTAGTAAGTGTGCTTCGTGTAACAGAAAAGTTAATTCAAGATTCTCCCTCCATCTTTAGGGCATTTCCTTACTAGAAAATGAAAGAGAAGTTGGTAACATTATAAATCAGAGCCCATCTAATTGCATTTAATTCTAATTGGATTCAATAAATACCTTATTCTTCATGTAGAAGCTTTAAAAATCCTTAGCAAATTGTTAACAGATTGAAACATGTGAGAAAGCAGAGCTTTGATTTAATTTTTTTCTCCCTACCTGAATGTGCAATTTATTTTACTTATTGGAAGGACTCCATAACACTTTCACAGGAAAAATACTAAATGTTTAATTGGCCACTAGACTCTAGAAACACACAGTATATCATTCATAAAATAAACATTTTTTAGTGTTTGGTTTGCACGCTTACCTTCCTGAAAAAATTGTCTTAAACAGACCGTTTTAGAAATTTCTTTTAAACTATGTGCTGGGCAGAATTCTAAGATGCCCACAAGATTTCTGCCCCTGGTATACATGCCCTGTATAATTCCCTCCTATTGAGTGTAGGCGGGACCTGTGAATATAATGGCACATAATTCTCTTGATTGAATCACATTATATGGAGTAGGTGAATGGATTTTGCAGATGTAATTAAGGCCTCTCATCAGTTGACTTTGAATTAATCAACAAGGAGATTATCCCTGGTCATGGTTGTGACGTAATCAGGTGAGCCCTGTAAAAGAGGCGCTAGATGTAAAAGACGGGAAACAGTGGTAAACACTCCTCTAGACCTTGAAACAGCAAACTGCCATGTTGTGAAGAGGGCCATGGAAGAGCGGGTGGTCTCCAGAAGCTGAGGGCCTCAGTCCTACAACTTCAAGGAAATTACAATAATCAATGAACTTGGAAGAGGGTCCTGAGCTTCAGAGATTTCAGCCCTCTCTGCCACCTTGACTCAAGCCTTGTGAAGGTCTTGAACAGAGGATCCAGCTGAGCTATGTCCAAGCTTCTGTGCTACAGAATGTGGATCTTGTTCTAAGCCACAAAATTTATGATGTTTCATTACAAAGAAAAGATAACTAACATGACTCTTTCATTAAAAACAAGAAAATATTAATAGAGCAAATCATCCATACCTCAGGGACTTCAATAGTGTGGAAATTAATAAACACAAACCTTGTTTAAAATAC
The DNA here is from genome assembly GCA_031878705.1 of Tapirus indicus. Lineage (NCBI taxonomy): Eukaryota > Metazoa > Chordata > Mammalia > Perissodactyla > Tapiridae > Tapirus > Tapirus indicus. Next base: position 39,717,400 of record CM062930.1, on the reverse strand, counting down.
AATCAAGAGTCCAAAAGAAGGAATTCTCATGCCCTATGTCGATAGCAGAGACCAGAGGAAGAAGAAGGACTTCCTCTTCTTGACCAGTAAGAAGTTCAGCCAACAAGAGACTGTCACTATTCAGCCAGGGAAAAGCTACTACCCCTTGAACTCTTTGTTCAAGATAGCCCTCCCAACTTCCTCTTCCCGTCTACAAAAGAGTTTCTCTTTCCCTTGCTGCTGGGGACTTGCAAGTGGCTCGCCATGATTGCAGACTTCAAATTGCAATTCTTTGCTGATCCCAAATAAACCCATTTTTACTGAAGAAATAACTGGCTGTCTGTTTAAGGTCAACGGTAGGACAATCCAGCAATAGATCAAAACTGATGAAAATATAAAGACACTGGGGCATTTTGAGAACTCTGAATAAAATAGAAATAGAGATTTACAGGTAATTTTTCCTGAAATTTAAACTGCATTCTCATCAATACTCTTACATAAAATAAGAGTCAGAAATCTGGAATGTAAGTAAACCTGATTTTTCAGTTTGGTGGACCGTATAGGTTTACTCGAAATTTCTACTGGAATATATGAAAATCCCTAAATATAAACCAAAAATTTATCTTTTTTGAGTAGATATGCAAAGCATGAAATACACAGAAGCGGGAAAAGGAAAGCACTCAGCCACTCATGCATTTGTAAATCACCTTTAAATAAATACTGATATATTTGACTGAATAAGGGTAAGAAGGAATTTCAAAAACCATTAGAAAGAAACCTACAGTATAAAAACAGTGAACTGTTACTTGGCAAAGTGGTGCTTTGCTAATCAGTTTAAGAATTACTCTTATTTTAGTTTCACATTCTATTTTCTATCCTTTCTACTTACCTCAGAAATTGATATATCCAACCTCACTGAAGATACATTACCAGATATTTGATTTCACATGCTTCAAATAGTATGAGGACATTCTAATTTATTATTTAAAAAACAAAGCAAAATTTTGAATAGTTAGTGGTTGCCATGCATTCTCAAATCTGAATTTGAGTCTGATTGTTTACAGGGATTAGAAGAGAATGCCAAAAAGGAAGAGAGAAAATTTTACTCAAAAATATCTAAATATATAGAGAGAGGTATAGAAATATAGAGAGATAGCTATAGATAGATACAGATCTATATCTGTATCTCTTCTGCATATATCTGCTCCTTTCTTGCAGTTACTTTCCTGCCAGTGAAAAAAAGAAAAAAATCTGAGGGGAAATTTTCAAAAACAAACTAAAGGCACAGGAGAGTCAGCGAGAGCAGGAAGAAATTGGAGGAAATTCCACTTCTGAATGAAGAAAAGCAAACTAGATGATATTTGAATCTAGCTGGCTTTGCCCAGGATGACACTGGGACTACTGCATCAGCAGAAGGGGGCAGCCTTGTTGGGCTGAGGAGTCTGACATGATTACATCAGAATGGTATATGAAGCATTCCCCCTCCCCACTTAGAACACATGGAGGTTTTCCTCTTTTCTTAGAGGTTCAAGAACAATTTGGTGAAGACAAAGTCCTCTGGCCTTGGACTACAGCTTCATGAAGCTCCCCCTTCTCTAGTTCAGCCCCACTGGCCTCCTTACATTGTTTCCTAGTAGGTTCTTCTCCTCACACCCCACAGCCTCTCTGCACATGGAACCCTTCTAATTAATTCCTCATTTTCTTTTTTATCCCCCAGTAATTTTATTGAGATAATAATGGTTTATAACATTATGAAAATTCGGGTGTACATTATTGTTTATCATTTTCTGAGTAGACTTCATTGTGGTCATCCCAAGTAGTCTAATTATTGTCCGTCACTGCACATATGTGTCTCTTTACCCCCTTCACCAACTCCCCACCCCCTTCCGCTCTGGTAACCACTAATCTTTTCTCTTTATCCACGTATTTGTTAAATTCCACATATGAGTGAAATCATGCAGTATTTGTCCTTCTCTTGTCTGGCTTACTTCATTTAACATCACACCATTTTCAAATCTCAGCTGGCCATTCATTTCCTTGAGGTATTTTCCCCTGATGAGTCCAACAAGGACTAGTGCACCTGTTTCATAGTATTAAGTATTGCTCATTGATAAGCTTATAATTTTTAATGTAAATTTATTTGAGTAATAGTTTTGTGTCTCCTACTATCCCCTAAATCCTATGACAAAATCTTGCATATAGTATAAGTGCTAAATTACTATTTCTTAAACATTTCAGTGCCATTTTAATCTTTTCCAATAAACATGTAATACATCTGCACTTGTAAGAAAAATGAAGATTTTTAAAATCTCTATAGGAAGTGGGAATATACGTACTATTTCTGGACCATAATAACGAAGCCTTCGAAGAAGGTCATTATGAATTTAGAATTGAACTCATTTGCTCTGTTATTAGAGCTCCGCTGTTTTGGTGATAACATGGAAATAACCAGGTGGGTGGGTTTATGGGAATTAGGGTTTTTCCAAAAGATGAACCATAAAGGTAGAAAGTTCTGGAGTTTATATTGTTGGATCTCTCAAGATTTTCTTAAAATAATTGTACTGCAATATTACCTCAATTTTCTATACTTTTCTACTTATACAAAATCATAATCATAAACAATGTATTTAGTTTTTTAAATAACTACTCTGTAAAGCAGCATACAAATAAATATTCTGCCGTCTTTGTTCTACAGGTGTAGTTTAAATAGATTTGTTTTTGCCATGCATACGTATTTCTTGGTGGTTGTAGGTACAAATTTTAAAAGCATAGATTTTCCAAAAATATAGTTTTGAGGACACTATCAATCCAAATTTTGTTAGTGCCACACAACTGGTATTGAAGAATATAAGAATTCACATCAGCAAAAAGCATACTTTGTCGTAAATAGTAACTATCCATAAAACAAGACCCCTTCAACCATCACAATCCCTGTTTGTTTACACTGAGCCTTCTACTAAAGTTTCTAAGAAACCTCCACAGATGCCAGAGTGTACTCTACGAGTTAGTAAACTACCAGTCATTGGAATCTTCAAGTGCTTCAGGAGGTTTCCAACTATCTTGAAATTTTTTCATCAGCTGTAGAAAATTCAACAGGACCCACTATATTGATTAGTTCCACAAATCAATGGAGAAGTCTTTGGGTCTACTTCATGGTTAATGTCAACCTACAACCACCAGAGAAGGAACATACTTCCTTAGTTACACTGTCAGAGAGTGCACACACCAATGCCTAGTAGTTTGAATGACCCATGTGAAATCTCAAGTTACCATAACGCTAAATCATGTTGCTAAATGTTGTTTGAAAAGGATCTATTACCTTGGTCATTGAATGTTCATAATGAAAGTATGTATTTTAAACATAAGAATTCTTAACATCCCTTAGAGTGGGTTAGAAAATCCTCAGAAATGCAGTTTATGAGCATTCTTAAATGTTTTTTTAACATGAGCTGTAAATTGCAAATTTCATGAATCCCTAACCAAGATCTTCAAAGATAAACAAAAACACATTCTATTTAGTTTATTGCATGGCCTCCACCTACTTAAAAAAGCACCAATTCAAAATATTTTCATTTATTGAAAAAATGCTTAACCTGATCACCACAACTAACAGATGCTGGTGACGAGAACATATGGTTCATTCATAGTACCTAAAATTAAACTTTAAAACCCAACTGTTTGTCTCAATTTTTTTTCTATGAAGAATCTCTTTCTAGCTTTTATATCTCAACGTTACATTGTTGTGTTTCATTGTCTGCTTAGAGTAAGGATCTTTTCAATGTCTTCATCAGTCTTACATTGAACAATCACAGAGAAAAATGATGGACTTGCTGTTAATAGGAAACAATTAGAAATTATCCTTTTTAATTCTGGCTGCTTATTTAACTTTAATGACATTACATTAAATTAATGTAATAAAAATCAATCATTCTATATTATGGTTGTGTTGTAGAAGATGATAGAAACTTAAGAAAATCAATTTAGCTTTTGTGCCATTTGATATGATGTTATGTGGTTTGTGACAGCTAAAGAAGTGAAGAAAGGTCTTTGGTAACCAGTAACAGTAGTGACAGTGATAATTAAAATCCAACACGATTCTAAGCAACCCGTTATAATCTGATCTTTCATCAATTGAAAAAAAAAATCCCTTTGTATTGTTTAAATCAGTTAATTTAATATATTGCAAATGCATTTTTTAAAGTACAGTTAATAATCATATTCAGGCATATTGTTTTAATTTATATTTAAAACAATCAAACATATTGGTTTTATTGGTAAATACAGTGCCTAGGGAAAGCCAAAATAACTGGAGATTCTGATGATGGCCTGACTTTTAATTTAGTTTATTGAGTGATATTTAAATGGAATAATAGATTAGGAGGTGATTTAAAGAATTCTTTTTGTCTATTATCATCTCTTCAGATAGGAAATTAGTTAAATATACTTTTAGCATAACTATGATTCTGAATTATAGACAATAAATAATTCTTTAACAAATTATAAGTAATAGTATCAATTTTAAATATACAAGTAGCATAAATTTTATGTTTGTATATATTTACAAATAATATTTTATATTTACAGATAACACTGCTGGCAAAGTATATTATTCTCAATTTCCTGTATTTTCCACATGGAATATACACATAAAGACTTGTGGTAGAGCATCCAGGTACTTTCTTTGAGAGATCATGGTATAGGGGTTCAAAAGAAAGAAAGCAAGCAAAAAAAAGAAAGAATTCAGGGAGAGACGGAGGGAGGAAATGATGCTTTTAATTTTAAAATATTTTATATCAGCACTGCTAAGCAATAATGTTTCATGTCATTTTGCTTAATTTAATATTTTTATATTAATTTTTAAATACCATAAGCCATTGCTACTCTCCTAATGATAGACATATTTGTGTTTATCTATTAACAAACATATTTTAATTGTTTTCTTCTTTTTTATTACCAAAAAAATGGCTTCTAAATTCCTAACCTAAAGCTTCCTTTGTGGTCACTTCCTGTTAAATTCTATGTCTTGATCTACAATAAACACCATTTCAAATTATCAATAATTTTGCTTTAACACATCATCCTATGATACTATTTTTATTTGCTATTGATCTTTAGCTCCATAGTCATTAACTGACTACTGAAGTGTCCACCTGTAACAGAGGCAGAGTCCACAAGTGACCCAAGACATCGGCTTCTATGGCACAGTGTGTCCTCCAAATGTATCATTTTTTCATCATAAAACATCAAATCAGGAATGAAGTATTTATTAAATACATCATATGCCAATCTGTAAGCTAAATACCATAGGTATAGAGAGCTAAAAACCATAAATGATAAAAGAAAAATACCATAGAATAGTAAACTTTTATATAAAGGAGCATACGCATACACAAACAAGAACCCTCACATACACAGATGATGCTATGTGTGCTGAATTATGGAGAGATGAAATAAAGCAAGTCATATAAATTTTTCACTCTCATTCTCTGTTTTTTTAAATAGACTTTATTTTTTAGAGAAGTTTTAGGTTCATAGTGAAATTGTGCAGAAGGTACAGAGATTTTCCATTTATCCCCTACCCCCACATATGCATAAGCCTTCTCCTTTATCAATATCCCTTATTAGAGTGGTAACTTTGTTATGATTGATAAACCTACATTGACATATAATCATAACACAGAGTTCATAGTTTACCTTAGGGTTCACTCTTAGTGTTGTACATTCTATGATTTTGGACAAGTGCATAATGCCATGTATCCATTATAGTATGAAACAGAGTAGTTTCACTGCCCTAAAAATACTTTGTGCTCTGTAGAATCATTCTTTCCTCTCACCTAACCCCTGGCAACCACTGACCCTTTAACTGCCTCTATAGTTTTGCCTTTTCAAGAATGTCTTATAGTTGGAATCATACAATATGTCGATTTTTCAGATTGACTTCTTTCACTTAGTAATATGCATTTAAGGTCCCTCCATGTCTTGTCATAGCTTGATAGCTCATTTTAGTGCTGAATTATATTCCATTGTCTGGATGTACCATAGTTTATTTATCTATTCACCTATGAAGGACATCTTGGTTGCTTCCCAATTCTAGCAATTATGAATAAAGCTGTTATGAACAGTCATGTGAATGTTTTTGTGTGAACATAAGTTTTCAACTCTTTTGCATAAAACCAAGGAGTGCAATTGCTGGATTGTATGGTAAGAGAATTTTCAGTTTTATAAAAAACTGTCAAACTTAATTCCAAAGTGGCCATTTTGCATTCCCACAAGCATTGAATGAGAGTTTCTGTTGCTCTATATTCTCACCAGCATTTATTGTCAGTGATCTGAGTATTGATCACTCTAATAGAAATGTAATGGTAGCTCATTGGTTTAATTTTCATTTCTCTGATAACATATGATATGCTTACCATACGCTTATTTATATATGCTTATTTACCATCTGTATGTCTTCTTTGGTGAGGTGTCTGTTCAATTTTTGGCCTATTTTTAATTGGGTTATTTGCTTTCTTATTGTAGTTTTTAAGAGTTTTTGTATATTTGGGATAAGATATGAATTTTGTTTATCAGATATGAACTTTGTAAATATTTTCTCCCTGTGTGCCTTGTCTTTTCATTCTCTTAACAGTGTCTTTCACAGAGCTAAAAATTTTAATTTTAATGAAGTCAGACTTAGTTCTTTCTTTCATGAATCACATTTTTGGTGTTAAATCTAAAGAAAACACCAAACTCAAGGTCATCTTGATTTTCTCCTTTGTTATCTTCTAGGTGTTTTATATTTTTCTGTTTTGCATCTAATTCTGTGATTTTTTTGCATCTAATTTTGCATCTGTGAATTTTTTTACATCTAATTCTGTGATTTCTTCATTAGAGTTTTATAGTTTTTCTCATTTAGATCTTGTACATATTTTTTTAGATATATACCTAAGTATTTTATTTTTGGAGTGCTATTGTAGGTGGTATTATTGCATTTTCAATTTCAAATTCCACTTGTTCATTGCTGGTATATTGGAAAGTGATTGATATTGTATATGAACATTTTATCATACATCTGTGCTGTAATCATTTATTAGTTTCAGGAGTTTTTAAATCAATTCTCTTGGATTTTCTACATAGACAATTATTTCCTCTATGAAAAGAGATAGCTTTATTTCTTCCTTCCCATTCAGTATACAATTTCTTTTCTTCTCTTATTGCATTAACTAGGACTTCTAGTATGATGTTAAAAAGAAATGGTGAGAGGAAATATCCTTGCATTGTTCCTGATCTTAGTAGGAAAGCTTTGATTTTCTCACCACTAAGTATAATATTGTCTGTAGATTTTTATAGATATTCTTTATTAAGTTGAGGAAGTTTCCCTAGTTTACCAAGAATTTTATCCTTAATGAGTCAAATACTTTTTCCGCCTCTATTGATATGATCATTTGATTTTTATTTGTTTACCTTGATGTGATAGATTACATTAGTAATTTATTAATTACTAATTTTTAAATACTGAACTAGTCTTGCATACCTGGGAAAAATCCAGTTTGGTGCGGGTGAATATTTTTTAAAACTTTTGATTTAATTTGCTAATATTTTGGTGAGGATTTTTACATCAATGTTCATGAGGGAGATTGGTCTGTAGTTTTCTTTTCTTGTTCTATATTTGTCTGGTTTGGGTATTAAGGTAATGTTAGCCTCATAGAATGAGTTAGGATGCATTCCTCTGTTTCTATCTTCTGAAAGAGATTGTAGAGAATTGGTATAGTTTATTCCTTTAATGTTTGGTAGAAGCTACCAGTGAACGCATTTGGGCCTACTGCCTTCTGTTTTGGAAAGTTATTAATTATCTGTTCAGTTTCAGATGTATTTACATTGTGTGAGTTTGGGTAGATTTTGTCTTTTAAGGAATTGGTCCATTTCATTTGTATTATCAAATTTGTGGGCATAGAGTTATTCATGCTATTTCTTTAAGATTCTTTTAATGGCTATGGGATCTGTAGTTATGTGCTCTCTTTCATGTCTAATATTAGCAATTTATATCTTCTGTCTTTTTTCTTAGTTAGCCTGGCTAGAGATTTATTGATATTATTGATCTTTTCAAAGATCCAGCTTTTGGTTTCATTGATTTTCTCTATTGATTCCTTGTTTTCATATGCATTGATTTCTGCTCTAATTTTTATTTCTTTTCTTCTAAATACTTTGTACATAAATTGTTCTTTTTCTACTTACGTAAGGTAGAAGCTTAGATTATTGATTTTATATCCTTCTTTTCTATTATACGCATTCAATGCTATAAATTTCTAAGCACTCCTTTTACCGAATCTCACAAATTTTGATAAGTTGTGGTTTCATTTTCACTAAGCTCAAAACATTTGTGCTCTGTCTTGAGAGTTCCTTTTTTAACACGTATATTATTTAGAAGTGTGTGGTTTAATCTTCAAGTATTTGGGGGGATTCCAGTTATCTTTTGGTTATCAATTTCTAATTTAATTGCATTGTTGTCCAAGAGCAGATTGTGTGATTTCTATTCTTTTAAACTTGTTAAAATTTGTTTTATGGCCCAGAATGTGGTCTATCTTGGTGAATGTTTCATGTGAGATTGAGAAGAATGTGTAATCTTCTGTTGTAAAATGTAGTTTACTGATGTCAATTAAATACAGTTGATTGATTAATTAAAACATCAACAGTATTTTTCCCACTGGCAAGCCTAGGTTCTAATCAATTAATCTTTTTCAAAAAAATAAAGCAAAGGTAAATTACATTTAGGAACTTATTAATTTCAGTTTCAATTGTCTGTTACACAAGTTAATATTCTATTCTAGAGGAATATATTAGCAATCTATTTCTATGTTTTATTCAAGAAAATATTGGTATTGCTAGAAAGCTTCAAACCTTTAATGTATTTCTCCAGCTTCCAATAGAAATATCTTCTATAACTTCCAACTACAATTTCACATTCTATTTTTAGCTTTATCAAAATTGAGGTAGAAAGATGATTTGCTGAGTTAGCAGATATCCCTAATATTCATACATTATCAAAAATCAAATTTATTAATATCATTATTGATCAGATCAGAAAACTATCTCAAATATTGAGAAGTTTGAAAGCTCACATATTATTATTGGTAACAAACACTGTGGTTGTGATACCAGCTCAACCAAAACTGATATAAAGGAAGCCATACTGTAGTAAAGAAACCGTATTGTAACTTTGAATGACCTCTGATTAACTAACCCAGACATTCTCTGTAAATTTTCTGGCTTCTCCCAGCTGCTATAAGTTGCTAACTTTGTTCTTTTGAGCTCCTTAGGAATGTGATGACCCCTGGGAAGAGATTCTATGCTAATAACTATCATCAATGACAACTAAAAGATCACGATATAGGGCACGGAGTATTGCTCTGGTCTCGGATGCATATCCAGTAAAACAAAAGACTATCAAGAACTAAGACCAGATGCCTCCCCCACCTGGAGACCAGGGGAATCAACATTCCTAACCCCCACCTCTATATCCCACTGGCTTATATAACTGCTTCAAGATTCTGTGCCCCCCATTGAGACAGTTCTTTTAGACAGTAGTCGGCTATCTTCCCCCTTGCTAGCAAGCTGTAATAAAGCTCTCTCTCTCTCCTACCACTTTGCCTCTTGACTATTGGCATGTCTTAGGGCAGGCAGACCACTGCTCTAGGGTGGTAACACTTGTTTTCCGTGAAGTCACAGTTTCACCTTGTTCATGCTCAAGAAAATATCTGCCAAATACGCCAACTAAATAATCTTAGCTTTTCTGTCAAGTTTTTTTTTCAAATAAAATGGCTGGCCATGGGTGAAAAAACATTTGAGCTTGCAACTTAAACAATGTCTTATGTACTTTTCCTGGATAGAACTATCATAATTTGTTATGCAGCAAAAGCACATTTCCTCACAGAATATTTTAAAATAAAAAGATACTCAAAGTTTGATATTTAAGGAAATTAATAAAAATGACTATTCAATACAGAGATTTTAAAATAATATTTGTTTCTGCTTCAAAAGAACATTTTTAAGTGAAACGTGTATTTTTTTTCTCAGCCACCAGGAAGGTACCCGCTACTGCTTTTGCGTTTCCAATTAAAATATCAACACAATGAAAAAGGTGAGTAATTTTTAGTATCATTATTCTAAAGTTTTGAGTTTTAAGGTATACATTTTGAGATCCATAATAAAAGCAAAGCTTTGCTTTTTTTTTAGCTTTACAGAAATTGCATCTCTTCTGGACAAAAATTTTTTTAACATATTTGTCTTTTATACATTAACATTAACTATAGATTTGTGGGTCCTAAGCAACAGCAAATTTTAAGTCTAGCAAATGCACATCCATAGGCAAAAGGTAATCAGAGACTATTATGAACAACTTATGTGATTGCATTTATAAATGCAGGTGGAATTAACAAATTCCTAAGAAAAGAGAAATGATCAAATCTGAAGTAAAAAATAGAAGACTGAAATGTTCCTATAAACATTAAAAAATTAAATCAATAATTTAAAATGCATTTTCAAAGATAGTGTATTTTCAACCACACTGTTTTAATCATGAGTTCTTTTAAATATGTAGTGAATATCAATTACAATTTTACATAAACTCTGAAAGAAAAAAATTGGAAAGTAGAGACAAAAAAGATTTAAATAAAAACTATATATTAAATATTAATGTTTAATCAACAGAAAATTATATATATCAATTATTAAAACTTACTTTTCACCTTGAGATGATTGCATCTAAAACGGGCTTAGTGAAGAGCATTTTTGTAGAAAAATCTTTGACACACACTCACCATATACATTCATACAACTATATATAATCAACAATATGGTTGAAGCCTCTAAATGCCAATATCAACTTTTCTATATCAACTTTTCTATTATGTGCTTTGCAACACTCTTGTTGTGTAGAAGAAGATGTATTACCCAGATCCCCCTTCGAGGAAGGATTTGCTGTTCTAATTGCTGAGATCACTGTCAGCAGACAATTTTTAGTGTTCTGCCCCTTCAAGGATTGCCTCCACTGCAGAAGCCAGTGTACCCAAGGCTATGTCACATCCTTTTAAGGTTTCCCCCTTTCCAATGACTGAAGGGCCACTTTACCTCAACAAGTTTATGTGAGGTCAGCAGAAGTCATTGTGCCTGCACTGCAGCTCAATTTCTCCCTCTGCTCAATCCTGCTTTTTATCCTACCTTCCACAGGTGTTGATCTTAATGAATATTTGCACATTTAACTCTTGTCACAGAATGTCCTTCCTGAGAATCCAAACATCAACGCTGTGCTTAACTAAGTGGGATAAGACATACATAAATATATCCCTATAAAAAACATACTAAAATTATGAGTAGATTCTTTGCACTTCCCCTTCCTTCAGAATTAAAAAAATCCATCCAAGAAAATGTAAATGTTTGAGACAGACATCAAATATAAAGTACTTTCTATTACGAAAAAAGGCTTTGGTAGAAGCTGTATTAGAGAGATGATGGTAGCACGAGAAGGAGACTCCTCAATTTCAAAATACATGGTTTATAAGATTTCATCAGGAAAAAAAAGAACTCATTTTCTGATAGAAGGAGTAAAATCTTAAGCAATAATTATGACTTCAAAGACCATCCTTTTTGTTATAGACAAGAAACCCCCATCTAGTATTAGGTAGAAGAAAATTCTAGGAATAGATTCTTATTTAAAAAGAATTACACCACCTAGACTAAATGTATAGCCATCACACATCGTTACAACACTCTATTATTTCCAGTACAATCCTTGATCTTATATAATATAAATATATATTGAACATACCAACTATATTTTACTAATATACATTTAACATAGGTAATTTGCATTTTAATTTAAAATATATTTTGAAATGTGTAACATGAAGTCTTACAAAGAGAACTATAGGTTTGTAAAGTCACTTAATTAAAAATTAAACTAGTAGGTACCTTCTGAATTTGACTTTTAAGAAAAAAATACGTCTAGAGAGAATGAATAGCTCTCAGGAAAGAAAAGCAATTTTTTAGTAAATACACTGAGTAGTGTAATATGCAGTGTAGAGTGTAATCTTCTATACTACCTAAATTCCTATACCAAAAAAATTAAGCTAGTTTTACACAAAATTATGGAGACCAGATGAGTTATGCAAAAATTACGACATGCAAAAATGAGTACCTATTCCAATGTTTGGAATTTGATTTTTTTATTCCAAATATAGTACTCTTGACTTTACCCCATGGCTGAATGAATAGGAAGCTACTGGGGAGAAGTATGGTGAAAACTTGAGAAAGCTGGAATTCTCCATCAAATATTGACATATAAATGCTTGAATATAAATGAAGGCATTGCCCATGAAGACTGTCATTTTTATAAAAGGAGATTTCTTTTTTTTCCTTGTGGATAATTTTAATATCTATTGTGTTCCCACAAAACCTCCAAATTATTTTTGCCTATTTAATGTAATTTAAAATTTCCATTAGGCAATCTTAATAAATTATTTGATCAACTTAATCGTATTCTGATATCTCCAGAAACCAACAATATGTAAATGTAATAAATGTCAGCTGCATAAATATCACCCATTTAATCCTTGAGCTTACTTCACCCCTTTTAAATGTGTGCACCATTGTTTAGGGTTTGCTCATTCAGTTTTACTTAAATGATTTTTCACAAGTTGCCACAGTTGGCAATAAATCATGACTGTTTTTTATTTTTCATCATGTCAAGAAAATAATGAGCTATTTATATCAATATAAAATACGCAGATATGTAATTAGAAAGTGATTCTAATTAGTATTTTGCTTGCTAATAACAATAAACACAGTCAATTGATGACATAATGTATCCCAACACAATTCTTCTAATAATTGTTAATAGTATTCAGCTACAATTAATCATTACAAATATGAATTTACAGGTAAATCCCATTTTTGCTACACAAAATACTTTTGGTCAGTGATTTCTTTTATAAAATAAAAATGTGGAATAAATACTACATTGGGGGTACAAAGTAGAAAATCCACTTCCTGGTGATCATCATTTTAATTGGTAAAATACCATTTTTAGTTATAATATTTACTATGAAAAGAAAAATAAGGGAGAGATGCAATTTAGCATACATAAAATTTCTCATTTGCCAACAGATGTGTACTTCAACTCAAACATCTGTTTGGTCTTTTATTTGGCACCTATTCATGTGTATGAGTATATAATTTATATTAATTTATAAAATAATCTTAAGAAAATCTAAGTATTTTAAAGGAATTGAGGCTTTAGAGAAATTCTGTGATATTTTGAATGAGTGTTGTACAGTGGAGAAGCAGATCTCAGAAAAGTTTTCAAGATGTTTATATGTCTTTGAGATGCTAAGATTGTATTAAATAAATATACAGTCCATTTATGCCTGGAAAGTATTAGTAGTATTTGTTTGGAGTTATGATTTCAGTTCAATAAGAAATTTTAATGCTTCTCAGTAGTTCTTTTCTATGAAATCTTCTTAAAGAAGATAATAAGTCACAATAAATTTGTACTTCATTTGAATTCTGAGTAATATGAGGTGTTTTTTATCATTTTGTTAACATGGAGATTATTTTTAAAAATCAGCTGTTTTTAGAAAGAAAATATTCACGCCATATCCTGTGGTTAATGAACTTCTTCAAAGTTTTCTGTAAATTCAACATCAACAATAACAGTCAATGAAAGGTAATACTTCAAATGATTGATAGATATTTTTTTAATTCTGTGATTCTGAAATGTCCAGAATATTTATCAAACTTCTCAAAGCGTTGTTCCAATTTGACATTATTGAAGTTTCCTCATTTATTTTCTGTCACATCTGCAACCTCCCTCCCCCACCCACAACAGATACCTTCAGACTATGAGCTCCCAGATGGTTCCAAGATGCAGGTTACAAATGAACAACTTTTGATTCATCTAGAATATATTTCAGGACCAACGTTCCTTTATTAATTATTCCAAAACTTCTAGCTTATTGCCCTGGCTATTTAGTGACTAGGTTGTCTTCTTAAGTGGTGAGTGCCCTATTTGATTCATTCCTTTCTGGGCACACAGGAAACTAACTCTTGCATTTATGTGGAACATGTGACTTACATTTGTATCTTTTCCCCAGTTTGAGGGTCTCCTAAAGATTCACTTCAACAGTGGCAATTTGTCCTACAGTATCTCCCTTCCCCTGTCTCCCCAACTCTCCTCACAAAACTCATTCTCAGCCTTTCCCATTTCATTTACAGATCCTTGAAGGAAACAGATGGCACAACAGGGTTTGGGGGCCGTGACATTGCTAGTGTCCAGCTAGAGAGAAAACGTCAACTGAGTTCCTGGAGTACTTTATTTCCCTGGCCTTCATACTCCCCTAGAGTATTTTGGCTTATCTATTTTCTCATTTAACTTCCTTTCTGCTAAATTCCTGTTTACTGAAGGAGATAATTAGCTCTGGGCGATTATGATAATTTTGTCTTTGCTCTCCAGTTATCCTCCCAATAGGCACACGCACACAAAAATGCTTAGTAAACTGGTTTTCCAGGCCTCTTAGAGAAACACAAGCTTTATGAGTCTCTTCTGTTATTAGGATGTTTTCAATTTGTGTATCTATCCCCAGAATTTCTGCTTAACGTAGCCATCTGCTTCACTCTAAATTAGAAGTCAAAGAAATTTCAGGATTTCTGTCTGATTAATTTTTTTCTCTCTTATATCTCATTCTCATAGAACTTTTTCTGTGGTCGTGTGAGGGAACAGTGGGCAGGATTAAGAGCGAAGAGATTTCTCCTTGCCTTTCCTTGCTTAGGAAATAAATCTGCTTGGAAAAGCAGGCAGTGATATGCTTTTTCATCTGCTTGCTGCTTGGACTATTGTGATATGTAGATATAGCTGTAGATGTAGATAGATAACCATAGATGTCGATAGATGGATGGAGATATAAAGATACAGATTTAAATCAGGCAAAATTTCTTTTTTTTTTCATTTTTTAGCAGTGATGAGTAGAATTTATTTTGGCAGCTTTCCTCTGCCAACATAAGCCATAATTTGGTGCTGAATTTGGACTTACGAATTTTTATTTAAATGGATTCAGATCTCTTATTTTTTGTATTAGCTGAATTGTGCTTTTAATTCTGTGCATCAATACACAGGGACTTGATTAAGTTTGGACACGAATCATGATATAATAATTGAGCGTTAGTGAACATAGCAAAGCCAGGGTGTTGACATGAGTGTTTCAAAAAGTCTTGCGGAGTAAACAGTTATTTGATATCTTTTGAAGATGGAAAAGTTTGATGTGTATTCAAATGGGTTTTTCAAAGCAAGGAAATTATTTGCGATGTGTATCTCCCTTGTTGCGAGTTTCCTGAAGTAGTCTAATGTCATATTAATGAAGATAGTGCAATAATAAATTCATGTTCATAGAAACTGAGAGCTCTGTGGTCGCAGATGGTTTTGATTATCATAATGCATTGACTTAAAAAATAAAAAACATATTATGCTTAATCCTCACAGTTTTAGTAACTAAGTTAATGCATTACCCTAGTATATTCTGCTTAATTGAGCCCTTAATAAAACTAATAGAATCATAAAATAAAACATACAGTTAAAAAGGAACTTAGTAATCTTCCTTTCGATGCAGGAAAATGCTGTGCCAAATTCTTGATAGGCGATTGTCCAGTGTTGGCAGAATAAAACAATCCTGCCAACAAAAAGTCCCCTTCATACCACACAGAAGAGAGATGGAAAACAAGCTAACATTAAATAAACATTATCAGATGTGTATGCATGTATGTTAGCACAAAAGTGACTACAAGTCTGGATGGGAGAGGACACAAATTTAAACGGTATAGCGGAAGACAGAAAAACTAAAACTCCTCTTATCTCCTTGAGCAGTGAATAGTTGTACCTAGCAATTGTCTCCTGTATACATGATGAGAAGCTTAATTTCAGAGTTTATATACATGGTCTCAAGAGTCAGAAAGCCTGCAAACTTGCATTGCAAAATTAAATATTTAGTCCTTTCATCTGGCTTATTCTGCTTTCGAGGAGACACTCTACAGAGGGATGAGTAGGGTTGTAGCTGCTACTTCACCCCTCAACAAAAATTTTATCATTTTACCCTAATAAAATCCTTTGTTTAAATGCTTTCTTACTTCCTTCGTACATTCAGATTTGGCATCCTCTCACCTGTCTCCTATAAGATTGTGTACAAACATCTATTTATCATTTTTAATCTTGCATTGTGATTTATTCATTTTTGTTTACCTCCTTTAACTAGACTCTGAGTTCCTAAAAGAGGAACTATGTTGGACTCTTGGTTTACTACCCAAACTCTAGAGTGCCACAAAGCAGGCACTTGAAAATTATTTGAGTTATTTATTTGATATCTGTAAAATTCATCAATATTCCTAGTAAAATGTGATGTCCAGAACAGAAGAGGGTGCCCCAGTGCAAAGTATGGGTCTTACTTTTTGTAGTTCACACACGTTGCTAAAATTTCCAAGCCTTTGGAAACATTGATCTTTCTTCTGCTAGGAGTATCATGAATCATGCTCTGTTGCAGCTGATTGTGTTTACCCTGATCTTTTTAACTTCCATTTGCTTGCATTAGCATGGACTAATACATTTTTCATTAGAAACTACATCTAATGCTCATTTCATACTTATTTTTGTTCCATTAATGGTTTTTATGTTTTGAGACACGAGCAGTCTAAGGACTGGGTAATTGTATAAATGGAGGATCATCAGTGTAACACACAAATCATTTCTGTTCCAATGTTATAAATGTTTAATTTCCACAATTTCTAACATGACCTCTCCACTAACAGAGCTTAATTGCACTTCTAAGGGCAGCACCATATATCAGCTTGGGTAGACGTACTGCCTTTTAAATTAGAATCTGCCTCCACATAGTAAGAAAGATTTAAAAGCTGCAAATATCTTCAAACACTATTTTAGTTTGGAACTATGGAGCCTTTTTACTTAAGCTTTGATTGAAATGGGTATTTATAGCATGGTGTGGTCAGCTGTTCTGCTGGATTTCTACAACAGAAAAAGAGTAAAATGTACGGAGACATGGCTTTCAGTTGGAGCAACAGAAGAGTACAAGAATAGTTGGCTAGAAAACGGGACACAGAGCCAAAACAGGTTAGAATGTCTTAATGCCTTAGAGAAGATTCACTTTTGAGAAAATTTCCATTTAAAAACAAACCATAATGTCATCCAAGTTTCTCATATTCCCTTCTGTATTTTTTAAACATTGAAATACCACAGGCGTATGAACTATTAATGAAAGCTAATATATTTTCCAATATCTCCAACTAAAATTTGAATAAAATATATGAAGAGCTCTTGCTGAAAAGTAGAATGTCATTATATTAAACAAAATTGTATGAAATATCAAATTAGAAAAGTTGAAACTCTAAGTAAATACACAGTAATGCACAAAACACAGAAAATACAAGTATTACAGTTTTTAATCCTAGTTTTTCTAGGAACAATCAAAAAAATTACTACAATGTAAAATATGTAAGCCAGGTTAACTTTCATTAAAACATGTTATGGGGGCCGGTCTGGTGGTGTAACAGTTAAGCTGGCACGTTCTGCTTCGGCAGCCTGGGGTTCGCTGGTTCAGATCCCGGGTGTGGACCTACTCACTGCTCATCAAGCCATGCTGAGGTGTGTCCCACATAGAAGAGCTACAACTCTACAGCTATGATACACAACTATGTACTGGGGCTTTGGGGAGAAAAAATTTTAAAAAAGAGGAAGATTGGCAACAGATATTAGCACAGGGCCAATCTTCCTCAAAAAAAAGTTATAAAATGGAGTAAATTTTCAATAAATTTTTTTTTGAAATGAGATTTTAGAGGGAGATGATTTTTGATCTTTTGTGTTATTAAAATTTCAGCAGTACATTTTACAGAAAGTGGACCATTAATCTGGTTAACTGTAACTTTCAATTTTGAAATGATTACCTATAGCTGCTTCAAATGTATGGATTGGTTAAAACAGCTTTTTGCACATCTCTGCTTTATCACAATGTGTGTACTAATACTATGCTTGATGTTAGTCTTCATTGTTAAGTAAAATAAATTCATCAGATTCTATTTATGTTCTAAAGCATTTTGTCTGATTCTATGTTCAATTAATTAAAAGTTATTGAGAACTAATAGTGCATGATGCTTTAGTGGTAAGTTAAAAAAAGCATAGAAAGAATTCAGATAGAAATACAGAGAACAGGCAAAAATATTTTGCACAGTGTTCACATGCATGCACAACAAATACCTAGAAACAAAGATCCAGAACTGGATTCTGTAGCAGACACATACACACATTTTTAGATTTCTCATAATTATTTTGATATATTTTATTGTGATATTTTCTAATACACATCATTAAAAAAAATTTCTTTAGCCTCACGATGTGTTTTCATTTAACATTACCTTTTATATTAGATTCCTCTAACACTCTGCCTCATCCAGTAAACCTTTTATTCATGAGACAAAGAATATGAAACAAATGAACAATAAAATTAAAGTTATTTCATTCATAAACAAGCTCGATTATGTCTTTTCAAATCCTACTTTTGTTTATCAATATATTAAATAATGAAGACATACTCATCAAGAAACTATAACGTACAAATGTATACAAGTTTAGATTCTGTAAGAAGTTAATGCAGGATTCATTCCAATTCTACTTGCCTGGTAAGTAGAAGTGATACAGTTAAATTCAGAATCAAGTGTTGAGGGGGTTTCTTTAGCTATAAAAATACAGGAGTTTAGGCAAAAAGGAAAAATCATTGGAATTGGACTAGCTGGAAATTGTTTCTTAACTTCCTGATTTGAGACTCAAAGAAATAGTGAAATATGGTTACAAGAGGATAGCATTTCAGATTTAGGTTTGGCTTAATGAGAGAAACAGATGCTGTGTTTTATCAAAATGAAATTTGTAGATCACTAAATATCATACACACATATATACATTCTCTACTAAATATTCACTGTATATTTCATATATATTCATATTCATATACATAGAGTATATATTACAAACCATTTGTTTTGAAGTGATACCTCACAAGTGAAATATTTGTTGAGTATAATACTTAAGTTTTTAATGGAAGTTTTTGAGACAAGTTTTCAAAGCATATTTTTCCTTTAAAAAATGATCCAGAGAGTATGCAAAGTGAATAGCAGTACCCTAGTATAGATAGAGAACAGTAAGAATGGATGAGATGTTGGGTTAGAGGATGGGAATAAAGACATTTTGATGCTGAAGGATGGATTATCAGCAAACTTTAATGACAGCTAAGGGGTTTTGACATGAAACTACGTCCGTGATCAGTGATGAATATAGTTTCCTTATAATAGTGAGGAAATAAAAAAAATGCTTTAAGAATAAAGGATTTGAAGTGGCATTTGAAGAAAGATTTGGTGAGTAAAATGTCAAGAGCCAGGAATGTCTATGTGTAGTAGTTTCGGTAAAGTCAAAACTTCCCCCAGATTTGTCTATTATTATTTTAAAGTAAATTAGGACAGCCACATAGAAATATACTGTAAGTGGCTAGAAAAATGGAATTAGATCTTCAGTGAATTCCATGGTGAAAATATCCAAACAATGGAATCAAGTTCTCCTTGTCTCAATTTGTTGACTAACCCTGTGTCAAACAAAACTGACAGTGTGAGAACTGGATGTTTCTGTGATTAGATTAAAATATAATTATTGTAGCACAGTAACACCAGTATGTATAAAGGTCTCATTTAATCATCTCCAGGTACACTTCTCAAAAGAAAGAGATGCATTTCAAAGGAACTTTGAGTAGATATTAGATTTTATTTTTTGGCAAAATCAATATCTCTCTGTCTCTTTTACTTCTTTACCAAGTAAAGTAGACACATATACACATGCATAATTTTTCTTTATCCTTTACAAAGCACTGGCTTTCTTTGGGTGAAGGTTTATGCTTGATAAAGCATCAAGCAGAATGCCCACTGCTGTAGAACTTGATTAAAAGCATATCCATTAGTTTAGGCAATTCAAAAAAGCAAAATCAATTACACATCACATTATCATTTATGTGAGTCAAATAATTTAATAGATAAACACAGGGTTTTTGATTCAGCAGGCTTTGTTTCAATGCCTGATGTGTCATTTACTAGTGTCCACTTACTAGATATGGGTCTTGAACCAATTATTAAACCTTTCTTTACCTCAATTTTCCCATTGGTAAAATGAAAATAGCTAATGATGTTATTAGATAGATAGCAATAAAGTTTTTATGAGATTTAAATAAGGTACCAATGCTTTACATTTTAAATATTCTTTAAATATTAGTTATTATTGCCCCAAATATTTTTAAGTGGATTATATAAAGAATCATGCTCAACCTGAAATATGAAGTATATGTGAAATAAGTTAGATACTCATAAATTAGAGCTTTGTTCTGTTTCTTCAAAAAGTATCAAGATGCATAATAACATCTATCATCAAATATTAGAGATGAGAGAAAAAAAACATTTGAATATGTTAAAAGCCACTTTTTAAAAACTGTTGGACAGCTGGGGCCAAAACAAGATGAATTATAGAAAAAACTACTTAAGAGGGGCATCCTGAGGTGAAAATAAATTTTCATCTTTCAGTAGATTGAGAAGAAAACAAAAAAAAATTATAGAAAAATTGACTGTGTCAAGCAATCTGCACAAGTAATTAAAATCATAAGATGAACTGAAATTAATAAAAATGGAAGACATATACAATAATTTGTCTCATAAATCTCAGAGATTACTATCCCACAAAGGAAAAGCCAGGTCCAGATAGCTTCATGGGGAAACTCATTTAAATATTTAAGAAAAAAAATAATACTAATATTACATAAAATAGAAGACGGAGCATTTTCCAATCAATTTTATAAGGCCAATGTAACCCTGATATCAAAACCTGAAAATGATATTACAAGGAAAGAAAATAATAGGTCAATATCTTTTATGACTATAAATACAAACATCTTAAGCATAATCTAGCAAATTGAATTTAGTGACATATAAAGGATACTGCTTCATGTCCATAACAAGTTTATTTCAGAAATACAAGGTTGGATTAACTTTTGAAAAATTAATCAATGTAATTTACAACATGTAATGAAGTTTTTTTGTTTTGTTTATTTTGAAACGTGGTCTTGACTCAGTGGTGAGGCCCAGGTACAGTCTAGACACTTCCCCTTCCTAAGCAGCTGATTTAAGTCCACACCTCAACCACTCCCCTTATCAGGATCTCACTACCAGGGGTCATAATGCACCCTCCTTCATCTCCCCTTGGGCCAGGTACCAGACGATTAGGGACAGCCCTTATGCCCTGGAACATGGGGAAATTATTCAAATTAGCCAAGTGACAGTGAGCCTGCAAAACCCAGCTAACCCCACCTTGCCTGCCATTCATAAACTGCGTCCTAAGGCCCTAGCTTTCTATTACCCTGTCCCCAGGTGCACCTCCCTATGTGGCCCTACCTGGTGGCCTTCTCTTTATTTCCAAATAACAAAGAGTTCTTCCTTTCATCTATATAAGTATCAGTGTGTTATGTCATGCTACCAAGTCTTTAAATCTTTTAAAGGACCACATTAGCAACAACGTTTGGAATTTTTCAGTGTGGATATATTGCATATTTTTTAAAAATTCCTGGATATTGTATTATTTTACATTTTTATATTTTGTACCAAAATAGTATTACTTTTAGTTTCATATTTTGATGGTTTATTGCTAATATATAGAACAATTTGATTTTTATATATTTACCTTGTATGTAGCAATATATTCATTTATTAATTCTATTCATCTGTTCATAGATTTATAGATTCTATTGTGTTTCTCTCTCTCTCTCTCTCTATATATATATATAAATAGAATAACAAAATTTGCAAATCATGATGGTTTTGTTTCTTTTTCTTCAAACATTATTCACTTTTTTTCTATTATGGCACTGCCTGGATTGTCAGTTCAATGTTTAGTAGAACTGCTGATAGTAAACATCTTTGTTTTGATTCTAAACTTAGGAAAGAAACATTTAATTTTAACATGTAAGTAATGTATTCATTGAAGGTTTTTTATAAAGATTGGGTTTAAGTGAGAGCTCTTCCATTTACATTTTGCTAGAAGTTTT
This sequence comes from Tapirus indicus, assembly GCA_031878705.1. Classification (NCBI taxonomy): domain Eukaryota; kingdom Metazoa; phylum Chordata; class Mammalia; order Perissodactyla; family Tapiridae; genus Tapirus; species Tapirus indicus. The sequence goes on along the minus strand of CM062930.1, from coordinate 39,695,264 downwards.
TTTTCATAAATGAATGTTGAATTGTTTCTAAATAATTTGTTTTGTGTCTAACACAATGATCACTTGTTTTTATTCTCCTTTATTTGTAAGTGTATTTAATTTATTTGGAAATGTAAAGGAACTAAAATAGTAAGATATCGTATTATTGAAGAAGAAATAGTTACAAGAAAAAGAGCCAAAACACAAAACACCTACTATCCATTAAAAGAGCGTGAAAAAAATTACATTACTAAAATTAGGAAACTCTGTTAATTAAGAAACACTAAAATTGTGATTCAGTAATTTACAAACTGGTAAAATATATTTGTAATACTATATTGGAAAAATGACTCTTATCCAGGATATATAAAGCACTTCTCAATAAGAGAAGACAAACATCCCAATGGCAATGTCAGCAAGAGGCTTGAACTGGCATATTACAGAAGAAGACATTGACACAGCCAATAGATATATGACAAGATGATCAACTTTTTTTTCATCAGGGAAATGAATATTATGACCAGCATGAAATATCACTACTGTGTTGATTGGTTCCTTTGGAAAGCCAGTGTCGGCGGTGGGGGTGATGTAAGAAATTTGTTGGGGATAATGTTTATAAAAAATCAAGGGTAGAGGGAGCAAATAAAATCCTTAAGATTGCAATGAAGGTCTGTGAAAGGAAAGGGGGAGAAATGAAAGCTTGAGGAGGAAGAACCTCAGACTGCAGAGGAGCCCTCAGAATGTTTTAGCCTCAGAGAGGAGCTCCAGTGTAAATTTTGCCCATAGAGAAATCTTATACTTTCTAGAAGTGGCAAGACCTTGTATCAAAGCTATAGTCAGTCATTGGCTGGACACTGTCAGAAAAGTTCATGGTCTCAGCTCAAAATCTAAGGCACAGATTCGCACAGGGTCTGGCCCAGTGGCATAGTGCTTAAGTTCATGCACTCTGTTTTGGCAGCCTGGGGTTCCCAGGTTCGGATCCCAGGCATGGACCTATGCACTGCTTATCAAGCCATGCTGTAATGGTGTCCCATATACAAAATAGAGGAAGATGGGCTCAGATGTTAGCTCAGGGCTAATCTTCCTCAGCAAAAAGAGGAAGATTAGCAACAGATATTAGCTCAGGGCCAATCTTCCTCACCAAAAAAATAAAGAAAGAAAAAAAGATTTGCACAAAATATTTGTCACAGCTTCATTCATAAATGCCAAACATGGTAAGCAATCCAGAAGTTCATTAGTGATAAATAAATTTGATATTTTCATATAATGGAGTATTGCACAGCAAGAACAAGTAAAGTACTTATGCTTTACACTATGACATGTATGAATCTTACAATCAAAATGTTGAGTGAATATGACAGGTGCCAAAATGTACATAGTGTGTGATTCTATTTAGACAAAATTCAGGACCAGGCAAGCACTCCAGCTCACAGCTAGAGACTTAATCACTGTGTTATACCTCCTCCCTTGGAATAATGCGGGTTCTTCAGTAATAGCACCCCTTAGTATATGAATATTTTCTGAACACATCACATCCTGTACTTCAGGTGTGCTTTGAGCTCTGTCTAGAAGAAATTCCCCAGCCTCACGATCCCACCACTCCTTGCTTGGTTAAAGTATTCTAATCCTGAAAAACTCAATTTTAAAGTTACTTCATTTGGCAAAATTTATAAACCCTAAGAAGGATAAAATGCTCATCCTATGTGCCCTTCTAGCAAAAGATTATAAGATCTGGTTCTAACCACTGTACACATATTATCTCAAATAGTCATCATACACACGCATAACTATGAGATAGTTATTATCATTGCCAATTTACATAAAGGAAAACTAAAGCATAGAATAATAACTTGCAAAAAAACCACATTTTTTAAATGGTGAATTATTTGTGTTATTATTTATTTTTACATTTCCCCGTGATTCTCTAATTCTGTCTCACAATCACTCTCTCCCTCTAACTTGACAACCACACTACAAGATGTTAGGTATTAGAGATTTGTCTAATGTTTCATTATACTGACACTTGTCCTCATGGGCCTCACATCTGTTAAATCTGCGCTAGCTATTTAAATTTCACTCAACGTATTCAGTGAATAGAAGTCATTTCTTTATCTTAATGCATAGTAATATATGAAATTGTGTACCTACCTCCAAGAATTCACACTAAATGCACGAATACCTGGTTTGTATGTCTTTCTTATGACCTTATTTAAGACTAATCAATTTAGTTTCTGTAGTCTTTTCTTTCATTATAGATTACCAATATATTTCTGTCAGAGATACGTGGTAAAAGAAGAGAGCACTTATGAAGTGATATCAAGGGACCAAAGATCCAATGGTTAATGTGAAAGATAATTATAATTATATTCTATTATAGCATTGATTAGAGTGCTTTTGTGAATTAAAAGTATCATCCTTCATTGGAGCTTATCATTATGGAAAAATATTAGAGGACTCTAGCGCGTTGTCTAATGGTAGCTAAAATTACGTGTATCTAAAGAAAATTATTAAGATTTTTATATACAATTCCACATACACATTCATTCCTTTGTTTTGCATATCCATTTAAATGTTGTATGTATTTAAAATATTAGCTAATACCTAATTAATTGTATATTAGCTACCTTACATTTTTTAAAATCCTAAATTCTCTATACATAGTATTGACTAATTTATGCAAGAACTTTTCCTTATAGACTTGGTGTTATAGTTCTAAATAAAAGTAAACTCGAAATCATCCTGTTAATAGGTGTCAGTATTTACTAATATTTTGTTTACAAGTACTAGTATCATTTTCTCTCTAAGCTACTGTTGTCATTTTCCATTAAAGGCTCGCTTGCAATACAAATAGGAAGACAGAATGATCTTATTTTTTTCTGATGCTTGGTGAAATATTTTAAGATAAATTTAATTCTGTGATTTTATAAAAATTTGCATTAATACTAAAACACTGAATATAGTCGTAAAAATCTCCTATTAAGCATTAAATTGACATCTCTGGGTGTGCACATATGTATGTTTCATTAATAAATGACATATTAAACACCAGAAAACAACATCCTTAATTAAACGACTGCAGATGGATGCTGATAGTCTAAGCCATTGAAACATAAAGTGTTACTTCAAATCTTCTATGCATTCCACAAACTGACATACATTGCTGAAGCAACACTCATTTCATCAAATTTATCCTATATACTTGCAATTTTATCATGCTATTGTGAATAATGAAATCTATCTGTGTGAAAACCATGCTTTTCTCTGGTTGTTTTCTTTCAGTACTGTGTCAGCATGTTTGGGGAATTTTTTTTCTTCCATATAAATTAATTCCAAGTTTATTTATTTTAATGAACACGTTATTTTTCTTTGGGAGAATTGCATGCACCTAATTGTAGGTATATTTGATTCTAATTTTATATGGTGAGTGAGAATACAATTGAACTCAGAAAAAATGCTAGACACACCACAATTATATTAATGTTTACCAGCTGTAAATAAGAGTGACCATGGAAGATGAGTTTATATTGTAAGATTCCTGCTATTATAGGTTTGAGACTGATATTCAAGTTAATCTTGTTTCATTTTTATAAAGTAGCTAATATGTTGCCAATACCAAATTGTAAGTATATAGGCAGTTCATTTTGAATGTATTAAAGAATGAATTAAGATTGTTATACTCTGGTTTTGTCCTTTCTATTACAACAGGTTTATCCACCAAATTAATCAAATCAAATTATCAAATCAAACTGCCTTGCAATTATACATTGACTCAATTCAACACAATTGAACTGAATTGATACTTAATAAGAGTCTGTGTGTGATTATATTATAAAGCATATAAAGATAGACAAAAGATAACTCGTGCCTTATATTATTCAAATCCTGTGTTGTTATTTTTTAATAATGAAAATTAATTGGGTGTCTTTGATGTAATTAGGTACTGGGCAGAGTTACTAAATTTAGTTAATCAATATGAACACAAGCCTCCAGAATACCTTTTGAATAAAGGACGGTGTATGAAATGGTTACATTCTCAGTTACACAAAATAAAGATATAGCATCTTGTATCAGGTAACTTTCTAGGAAGAGAGAAAAGACATCTCAAAGAACCTGTACTTCTTAAACTAAGGCTTATTTATTCATGGGTAAATGTGGCAAATCCTTCTGTGGGCAGACATAAAGAACTTGGAGATCTGGAACATTCTTGAATAAGAAAGATAGTTCAAAAGTAAGAACACTCTTGAATAAGAAAGATACTTCAAAAGTAAATTGTCACAGGGTTTCTAATAAAGATTAACAAACAAATTGGCCAATAGCCATAATTTCCAAGGTTAAAGTATTTTGAATAAGGCAAATGTTTCTACATCTTTATACCAAAAACCAAGTTCAGGAGCAAAAATTTTCCAGGTAGCATATGTTGAATGCACTAAAGTGAATATCTCTCAATGTCTGAGAAATAGCAGATGGCCCGTCTTGGTTGCTTTTTGGTCACCATCACATTTATTTTTTGTTTTGCATCAAGAGATATCTAAGTCTTCTGAAATTTAATTTATAAATATAACTGCAGTTTAGGGCAAGATGTTGCATTAACCAGAACTCTGGATTCATTCTAGAACCAAACCACAGAGATAGAAGAGGAGAAAGAGGTAGAGAGTATTTTTTTATGAAGCAGCAATAAACAACCACAATAAATTGATAAGAAACCTTAATAAAAACAGCAGTAGCAACAGCAACAGTAATAATAAATTGATGATAAACTTTTGGGAGATAGAAAGCAGATAATTCTTGATTGGGCCAGTTGGGAAGTGGGAATATTCAGCTAAGAACAGGGGTGGCCAAGAAAACCAGAAATGTGGGGGACAATTACAAAGAAGAAAGATAATCCAAAGATAAAGTTTTAGAGGGTTCATAATAAAGAACAACAGAGAAACTCGCCAATGGCTATGGCTAAAAGTTTCTGGAGCCAAAGACTGTAATGAAACAAGGAATAGAGGACAATTTTATTAGCCTGATAAACGTTATTTATCAAAACACAGCACAATGTTATGCAAAAAGAAACAACTTTATAAACATTGCTTAATGTTTAGAAAACAAAAAAGGGATATTCATTATCAGTACTACGTTTAGAAAAGTATACTACATATACAGAAATATAACAAATATACTGATCATGTCGCTAAAATAACAAAACAGTGTCATTAGTATAATGTTTGGAAGTGAAAATTCAAAATTTTATTATTTGGAGACATACTGCTTTAAATAGAAAACTCAAGAGAATCAGTGGACCAAATAGTAGACTAACAAGAGAGTTCAGCAATTTTGATTGAAAAAAGATTGATACTAAAAAGCAAAAAGTGTTTATATCAAAAATAACCAATAAGAAAATGTAAAAGAAAAAAACGCAATGTTTGCTACTGTAACAACATTAAAATGCCTATAAATTTTAAAATTGGATCTGTAGAGAGAATATTTTAAAATTCCATTGTTTTAATACCAGAGGAGACATACATTGTTCTAGGATGATTAAATATTGTAAATGTGTCAAAGTTTCCTAAATCAAGCAATAAAGGTAATTAACTCAATATCAGAATCCCAGCAAGATTTTTGGATAATTTAGACAAGCTTATTTTAAATTCTTATATGAAGTAGCAAAGGTCAATAAACAGCTGATATAATTTTGGAAAACAAGAACAAATGAGAAAGTCTCACATTATATGTGGAGACATAGTAATAGTCATTTTATATGCATCAGAATCAGTTGAATAAATAAAATATATAGTTCACAGTTATAAATATATATGCTTGGGAGCTTCATATGTAATTAATATGACATTACCAAATCATAAGTGTTCAGAGAAATCTGAATTAAAAATATCATCAAGGCACCACTTTACAACATTTAGATTAGCAAAAAATTAGAATGTGGGATAAGATTAAGAGTTGGGGAGGGCGTATACTTGAGAAGTCAAATGGGTGATATAATTTTGAAGAACAATACAACCCCACTTAATAAAATTATGGATCCCGATACCATACATACCGTCAATTTCATTCTCGGGTATTTACTAGAAGATTTTTAAGGAATTTTTGCCTAATTTACCAGACTTTTAAGATGACTCATCACAGCATCATTTGTGAGACCAAAGAGTTGGCCATAATACAGGTTTTCATCAATAAGTGATAAGCACACTATATATTTGTGTATGATGGGTATCTATGCAGCAGACAGAAGGACTGAGTTAGGGCTCCCTTGAGTACCATTAACTGATCTGAAAAATAAAATATTGAGGAGACTGGCCCCATGGCATAGTGGTTAAGTTTGGCATGCTCCACTTCAGTGGCCTGGGTTCACGGGTTCCGATCCCAGGGGTGGACCTACACCACTCATCAGCCATGCTGTGGTGGCAACCTACATACGAAATGGAGGAAGATTGGCAACAGATGTTAGCTCAGAGCAAATCTCCCTCAGTCAAAAGAAAAATAAAATGTTGAGAGCACAATTAATAACACAATGCAAATTATGCAACTTAAAAAAACACATATACATACAAAACAAACCTAAATTTTAAGGATATACAGCAAAGTATCTATTTATACTCTAATTGTATATATACGTGCATACCTTGATCTCTGTATGCATATGTGCAGATAGACATTTGTGTATATACACATATACTTTATAATATGCATTTAGGTATGTAAGCTTGATTAGAATACAGTTATGCATGCACTCTCTAGTGTACAGTGAAAAATGGAATTGAATACAGTCTCTTTGACAGTGATATATATTACTCTAACTCATGATTGAACAAACTCTTTCCCAAGTTAAGCATCTCCTCTACCTTTCAAATATAGTAACTGAGTTAGTATTTATCCATGAACTCTCACATGTAGAAAGAACCATGTTTTCCAAAATGAATCTGCATTCCTTTTGAGTCAGAAAAACTGGAATATTTATTAAAATTACTTATTCCAGTCCCCTATCTCAGACCTATTGAATCACAATCTCTAAAATGGGACCCAGGAAGCTGTATACTAGTTTCAAAGCATCCTAGGTGACTGGTGAGCAGCCAAGTTTGGATAATAGGTGCTTACAAAAATTTACATTAGAGATTTCAAACTATGACAAAAAAGAACAAAATATTCTTTTCATTATGAAAATATTATATATCATTTATTTTATTATTATTTGTTTAAAATTATATTTCAATTTGTATTTAAGTATATCTTCAATTTAAAATATTAGAAAAATTCAACAGTAATATTTGAACGTGTATTTAATTTCACTCATATCTAGAATATCTATTATATTCTAATTTGAGTTATATAGCTATTTTTAATGCCTAACAATGAAACATTCTTTTTTGAGGAGGGCTATGTTTAAGGAAAAGATCCATTGGCAATTTTACTAAGTGAAGTTGAAGTAGCCTCGGGAAAAAAAAAAAGATTTCTTCTAAAGTTAAGTACTTTTTCTCTTTGTGTCAAATTTTCAAAATGAATAATTACCAATTATTATTCTTCTAGTCTTCAGAATAGCTTCATGCTTAAAACACACACAAACACACACACACACAAATATCTTCTGTTTCAGAGAAGAGGAAAGCTCAAGATCAAGTGGTAATTTAGTCTCTAGAAAATTTTGTCTTTTAAAACACAAAAAAATTATGTTTTAAAATCTGGTCTATAAGTGGTTGTTAAAATGGAAAATTATATAACAAAGAGAATAAAATTTTAACTCAAAATCTGAGAAAAGTGTTGCTTGAATAAGGGAGTTAAATATACATTTTTGCAGTATTCTATGGTGAGCTTTTTTTCATTTTTATTTTTTATTGAGGTAACATTGGTTTATAACACTATATAAATTTCAGGTGTACATCATTGTATTTCGAATTCTGTATAGACTACATCATGTTCGCCACCAAAAGTCTAGTTGCCATTTGTCACCAACAAATATGCCCCTTTACCCCCTCTGGTAACCACCAATCTATTCTCTGTGTCTATGTATTGGTTTGTTGTCGTTGTTTTATCTTCCACATATGAGTGAAGTCATACGATATTTGTCTTTCTCTGTCTGACTCATTTCATTTAGCATAATACCCCCAAGATTCACCCATGTTGTAGCAAATTGTGAGATTTCATCTTTTTTTATGGCTGAATAGCATTCTATTGTGTACATGTGTGTATATATATACATATGTGTGTATATGTATACACCACCTCTTCTTTATCCATTCATCTAATGATGGGCACTTAAGTTGTTTCCAAGTCTTGGCTTAAACATACAATTTTTAAAGATATGTCATTTTGCAATTTTTTTGATTTTTTGATAATAGAGAAGTTTGATGAAAGGCATACAACTGTATTGAAAATACAAAGAAATAAGCAAGAGAAGACTGAACATAATTTATGTGTATTTCATAAGCATATAAATATTATGAGATATGAACAATTCCAATAAATTCAGAAATGCATTTTTCTTGCCTAAATGATTCAAGGAATTGGTTAAACTTCTTAATGTTACTATACTGGTAAATGGATATATGATATTAGGTAAGCCCTTAAGAAAGCTTTTTGGAAAAAAAGGTAGTGAAACTATAATGTGGTTTGATAATTCATTCATTCTACTGATATATACTAAGTATTTATTGGGTTCCAATCATTGTATGAGATTTAGGAACTGCAAAGAAGAAGAGATAGGAATTCTGCCATCCAGGGCATCACAGACCAATATGGAAGATTTACTGATAAACAAGCCATATGTAATAATCATTGTATTAATTAATACTTGTAATGAAACCAAGTAATTACCTATTGTGCGATGCGTGATTACAGAGGCATAATCACAATGGAAAATACACATATATCAAATGGCCAAATTGACTCTGGGGGTGTGAAGGTTGTGGATGATATTAGGGAAACGTTTCTAGACAAAGTAATATGTGATTCATGTCAATGAAACTAAATAGAGTTTTGTCACCAGACCAAAGAAGTAAGCATATTTCAGATAAGGAAGTGCATATATAAATGAAAAGAAGTGAGAAACACCATAGGAAATTTGAGGAACTACGTGAAGTTCGTTACAGATATAAGCAAACTATTCACATTCATGAAGTGTCTCTTATTCTTCTATCTGCAACACAACTTACTTACTTACTTACATATTGCCAAAACATGTCACTGGTAATGGGAAAATAAATTACAGCATACCCAGGAAGATTATAGCATGTAGATGCTTTGAAACAATAGAAACTACTAGGAAGCAAAGGCTAAAAGCCTGCAAAGTTATAGAGAAATTCTACAAAAGTAATAGAAAATCAATAAGCCACCCCACGCCCCCAAAAAAGAAAATCAATAAACCTCATCTACTGGTAGCATGAGATGCCATCACAGACATAGAACTTAATTTGACCCTGAATAAGACCTAATTCCTAAACCATGGCCCCATTTTCCCTTGAGCCCTATATGTACCGATTTCTTTGCATTAACTTCTTTGTGTTTATATGCATTTTTAACACTAACTCCTGTTTTAGAGATAAACCAAGTAAATCTTTTTCTTACTGCCTTAAAAATCTAATGAAGAAAGCAGGTATGGTATAGGGGATAACAGTGAAGGCTTTCAAACCAGACAAATGTGAATTCACATCTCAGCTTTTGCAAATACTAGATATTTGGCTTTGGCCATGTAATCTTTCAGAGCCTTAGTTTTCTACTCTGTAGAATGGGGATAATAATATGCATTTCATAATTTTTCTCATTAGTGATTATATTTTAGACTTGATGTCTGAAATACAATAAGCTAGTAATAAATGTTATTCAGTATCATTCAATTAACAATAATTATTTATTGAAGGAATAACTAGGAGGGCTAGAGAGGATATTTATATTCAAGCCCCAGAGCAAAATCACTAATTCTATCTTTCTGATTCCATGTATTTATCAGTGCCTTAATAGTGAAATACTGGAGACAACCTAAAGGTCCATCAACTAGGAAAGTCTTAAATTCATTATGATGCATCCATATTATGTAATGACAGACTGGTATCAAAAGGCTGAGAGTGAACTCGGTAGAAGTATAGTACCATATTTAAAAACAAGTCTCTGGAGCCAGATTAGGTGGGGTAGAATCTCAGCTGGAGATCACGGGCTAGCTACTTAAGCTCCCTGGTGCTTCTCTTTCCTCATCTATAAAATGGGAATAACAGACCTACCTCATAAAGTTGTTGTGACATTTATATGAGTTAATATACATAAAACTTTTAGCACAGTACATGGAATATAGTAAGTACTATGTAACAGTTCTCGTTTATTAATAGTGTTAGTAGGGAAAATGTTCACAATATACTAAGAAAAATAAAGTGCTGAGCAATATCTATAGTTTGACTCCTTTTCTGTTTACAAAAAAGAAATGTGATTGCACCTGTATATGGAGATAAGGATAAATATAAAATTAGATGAGTAGAAATGGAGAATTAAATGTAAGTAAAATATATGTACAGATAGAGAATTCTGATTTGAATGAGAGAGAGAGATTAATGACCATTATAGCGTTATGAAATATAAACCATTTAAGCTTCCACAGTGGTTATTTCTTTAACTCTTTCTGCATTATAAAGTCCTCTGGAGTGCTTTCAAACTAGAGTGACACTGATGTCAAGGGTGATTATTTACATTGTTTGGAAGGAAAATAAAGGTGCAAAGATCTGGTGCAATTAAGCAAACAGGTAAGTACAAGGAAACAGGAAGCATTTCATAGGTGCTACAGTTTTCATAGGAGAACCAATACATACAAGCAGAGCTTATCATATATTTTTTTACAAAAATGTGTCTTTTTAAAAAAATTTCTGCATATAACCTAGGGGAGCCAGGAACATGCAACAACATTCTCATGAATATAATTTTATTTATTTTAAGGAAATATTTATAGGAAATCTAGTTTTTCTTCTTAGTATTCCCTTTTTCTTTACTTCCTATTGGTAGCATTTTCTAGACTTAAAATAATCTTGGCAAAACATATCAGTTTTCACACAGAACCATTAAAGTTTCCTATTTCATTTTACAATGAAGTGAAACGTGGTTATTGTGTTCTGGTTCTTTCTACCAATATGTTCTTTTGTGTAGGTGATCCTCAGACTTAGCAGGAAAGGTGACTGTGTCAAAATGCTGAAGAATAACAGTTAAGCGATCATTACAGGTCACTTAGAGTATAATTAGCATTAACGCCACTCACAGAGTAGAGACCTCTGGCAGCGACGTATGCCCAATCAAAATCTATTTTGTCTCTTTGACACCGGAGCAATAAAAAATCTGCTGAAAGTTTGGCCCACAGAGAGGAAACACATTTATCCTTGGTCAATACATATTACTGAACTCAGTGGGGCTTGAGAAATGGCAGTGACACCCTCCATAATCAGCTGTTTGTGTACTTACCCAGATGCCTATTGTGTAACTGATGGCATGCCTTCTGGCTTTCGGTTAGAAGAACTATTTATTCTCCTGTGTAAATCAGATAAGTCAAATACGGTAAGGTACAAGGGCAAATTGTGGCTCATGTTCCACCTTCACAGGAATTATTGAAAAGGGAAAGGCATTTTGGGGTAAGAAGTAAATGTGATTTTACTATAACATCAAAGTAATGGTGTATGTTAAATTATTACGTCACAACACAAATCAAATAGGAAGCCAATGGAAGGATATTCACACTGTAGAGGGGGTTAAACACTAAAACTCTAAAACTCGCAGATGAAAACGTTAAATTTATAAATAGATGTAAAAATAGTCATGATTCCTAACTGTAATTATGTCATCTTCCAGGTGGAATAATAAAATGTGAATTCCGGGTGAATTAATAAAAATGTAAAATTCATACTTGGTCTTCCACAATAAGATTAGAAATTAACAACATTGCAAATTTAAAAATCTAAAAATGTTCTATGAAAAACATAGCATTTTCTACTAAAAAACACTAATTGCAGGTCACTGGTTAAGTCATTTAATATTCTGAGATTTCAAGGACCTTTGACTGATTAATGTGAACTATTGGCTATACTCATTGTTGAAGAACACTAGCACATAAAATAGTGTCAAATAGAGAAATGACTGTATACTGTATTTTTAACCCTTTTCAGAGTGTCATGGGTAGTATTTTTCATCTAACTTTCTAGTCTTTGCTGTGGATGTTTCTCCATGCAAAAGTCATCTTTAAAATTTCTAATATATGTACTTAATAAAATGAAGTCTTGTCACTTCTTCAGTGGAAGTACTTCCACTCTGTTACTGCAGGTAAGGTAAAGCTTTCTCCTAATTTTCTCTTCCTTTTCTTGAAATATAGGTAAAATGCCTGACACTTTATAAGAAATACTCTCACAAGGCTAAAAACTCATTAACACAACTGAGAGCATTTGCTGATACTTTTTCCTGACTACAAGACAGAATTTAAATTATAAAAGCCTCATTACTAGAATTTCAGAGGGGGCAAATCCATATATTGACTTCTGGACCTGGAAACCTAGATAATTTTTTATGCTTGTATTTTTCATTTTATTTATAAGTTTCACACAATCCATTGTATTGTCAGACAGAGCAAAGCAAAATACAACTTCTCAGAGTGCTACAATGAAATAGACTCAAACTCATACAGAGCTCTCCATTTATTTAGTTATTATGTCTTTTTTAAAAAATATATTATTTTCTTTCTTTTAGCGAACACTTAGATGTCTGTACTATAAGCTAAACAATAAGTTTGGGTCTGGACATAGAAAGATGACCAGTAAGGACTCTGTCTTATAGCAATTTGCAGTCTAGATCCACAGTCCCCAAGCTAGGAAATGAAAGTTCAAATTACACATTTTTATTCATTCATTTATCCATCCAACCATGAGTTATTATTTTATTTTTTATATATTTGGAAAATAAAATATAATGATTCTTATTAATTTATGTGTTCATCAGTGTGTGTCAGGCTCTGTGCTAAGCATTTCACAAATATAAAATGTTTTAATTTTGCAACCATATGAGGTAGATACAATCTTTGTTCTAACTATATATGAAAAACACAAGCTTCAAAAAATTTAAATCATTTACCCAGAATTACATAGTTGATGATAACAAGGAAAAGCTGTACATCTTTTACTTAAGAAAGTCTGTAGAATGAATAGTACAATAGAACTTTCAAATCTAGTCACAAGAAACCTATACCCTGGTTCCCAGACATGTTCTATGGAAGAAAAATATCTGCATGGTCAAATAATTTATGGAAAATACACATATTCCCTCTTCATGCACAGTTTATGTTAGTATTCATAAGATTGTGGGAATATTGTACTGAAAATGCATGCTTAACTTTTTTTCAAATGTAACATAAAACTCATTTTTATGTCAAGTACACATTAATATTCCCTGCCACTTGTAATACACAGAAAACACTTAGATAAACATTGATCTACAGGAAGAGTTAAGACTGTGAACTTTCATTATGGAGAATGAGAACAGAACAAAGAAAACCGGCTGTATTTGATAGCATAAGTCTAGAAATAAAAAGCCTGTAAATTCATTGGGCAAACAATGAATATTTATCCTCATCCTTCCAGTTTAAAATGTCTTGGGAAATTTTGTGACGGGTTAAAAAAAAAGAAAAAAAAATTTGATCATCACTATTTGCTGTGATCCGTTTAACTGTGCTCCGTTACATAACCTTGCCCTCTCCTCCGATACCAAGGATGTTGTCTTGTAAAGGTGAGCTTTTAATTACTAGAAGTAATAGAGGAAAGCGTGCAGCTGGCTAATTAACAATCTATCACCATGACCAAAAACAAAGCTAAATAACTTGTACCTCCAATAGAGACCAAGAGATCTGTCATCTTTGCAGAAAAGTGACTGAACCTTTTTGTGTTACTTTATTTTCATTATTGTACCCAAGATTATTGATCAGGTAGATGGTGCTCAGGAAATCCTAGACGGCCATCTGTTACTTTAATATTGTACTATGCAGTAAGCAAGGATTAAGCATAGGATAACACTGAAGAGCCTTGTGAAATAATGGCAAAGAAAGTGAACTTATTTTCCCCATATCTTCCCATAAGGTAAGATGTAATCTTTTATCAGGTCTAAAATGATAACACCTCGCTAAGAAATCTATCCTAAGTAACTCATCATCTTTATACTCAATCACTCCCAGAGTTTAGTAGAATTAGCATCATTCTTCATTCCTTGAAGAGCAAGTTTACCAACTTTATTTCCCATTACTGCTCTCTGAAGAGGCCTAATCGTAGCACTTTTCTTTCTAAATTTTTGTAGATAGTCATGTGTTTCTCTCTCTCTCTCATTCTCTCTTTCCCATAAGCTAAAGTGTATGATTTTCCACTTTCCTGCTCCTGTGCAATCATTTGCCTCTCTTTAGTCTACACTAAAACAAATGGGAAGCAATGCCTAAGAAATTATTCTGCAGTATCTTAAACATCCTTGCTTTAAAATTTAAGAGAGGGCTATAATGAGGTTCCCACTGTCATGCGGGATAGGTGAATCTGTAATTTCATGACACATTCAAGAATTATTTTCCATTTCAGTGGACTAAAAGGAGTGTTTCTCATTCCTGGAAACCAAGAGACTATTTGCTGGCTTCTTACAAAATGTGTTATGAGTAAATTTAGCTCAACGGCCTGAAGGAAAGGTGGAAGTAAGTCATGCTGATAGATAAAATAGAATAGAGTCCTTCTTGTAGTGCATTAGGAAGTACTTTTCTTTTTACTTATTACCTGTATTTTCTGTTACTATATTCAGAAAAACCTAAGTAATGAACGTGTTAGAGGCTTTTAGTAAAGAACTGATTTTTGAAAGTTGAAAGGAATTCAGAAGGAAAAGTGGTATGGTTTTGTATTAGTTTGGGGGTGGGGGAAGTTGTACTAACCAGCAAATTAACCAGATTGATTAATCTTCTCACATTATTGGCAACTTTGTCTAGTAGTTTATGAATATTCTATCGCATGTCTGTCTTAGTCTCTTCAGGCTGCTGTAACAAACTGAGTTATGTAGACTAAATGGCTTATAAACAACAGAAATGTACTTCTCACAGTTCTGGAGGCTGGAAGTCTGAGATCAGGGTGCCACTGTGCTGGGCTTCTGGTGAGAATCCTCTTCTGGGTTGCAGACTGACAGCTTCTCACCATGTCCTCACATGGTGCAAGGGGCAAGGGAACTCTCTAGGGTCTCTTTCATCAGGGCACTGATCCCATTTGTGAGAGCTCTGCCCTCATGACCTAATCACCACCCAATGGCTCCGCCTCCAAATATCAGCACATTGGGGCCCAGGTTTCAATATATGGATTTTGGGGGGACACACACATTCAGTCTACAACAATGTCTTTCCAGTGATACTCTTCATGGAAGGACATAAAAATGTATCAGAATGTTGCTTTTCCACATTCACAATTAGCATTGCTCTTTATTTACATCATGGAAAAGTTTTTAACATCTAATGTCATTCATCAATTATGTCAGCATATTATCAAAATTTCCTGTACTAAGTCATAAAAACTTCTAGGTAGGGTCTTCAAGCCATTAATATGTGATATTTTCAAACAATAGAATATTTCAATTACAAACACACGAGACTGAGTTGGGAGAAAGAGCTAAAACATAGCCGTTAAATAGAAGTATTTTAATGTGTAGGTAATTCATAAGGTGAAAAAGTTCAGATTATTTTAGATTTCACTTTATTAATCTCTATAATAGGTCTGAAATCAAAGCAAAGAATTTCCATGAAACATACAGAATAAAATATGAAAGTATATTGTCTATATTGCAAAGCAGTTTTTTCTTGATGTGTTATTTAATATTTATAAAAAAAAAATAAAATGTGTTTAACTGTTCTAAATTTCACAACCTACATGTCTCTTTTGCCAGGTTATCCATAGCTAAGATTTCCTCCATATTAAGTGAGAATTTGGATAGAAGACTCATTCTTTGTCACAAAACCATATTTGATTTCTTATAACATTCAATGACACACATATCTATGTGTATTATTATATTCTATAATTGTCTTTTCAGTTCCCTTTTCTCTCTGAATTCTTAAAATGTCAAACCAAGATTGTATGTATCCACAAAATGTTTCTGCACCTGAAAATTATGCCTTAAATTTCTAGCATTAGAAGGAATTAAAATCAGGTAAAATCCCCAAGGACTTAAAGACAACACATATTTTATCTAAGATTTTTTTTGGTTTCACAGGGAGAAGTGTCTATGAGATTAATGTTTTACTGACTTAAAAGGGCATTGTTCTCCACTTCCACTGCCAACAAAGACTGAATTACAAAAGAATTGTTTGTATGTATTGTCTTTAAGATTGGAAGCTCCTCCAGGAAGAATATTTCCTTCATAAATTATTTTGCAAATTAAAGAAATAATATTTACACCGAGGGTTGAGAAAGGCCTCTGGACCTTTCTAAAGGTTAAAACATTTTGATTACAGAGGAGAAATGACTTTGACGTTGGAAGTAGGTTTAATGCTTTGTCTCTGCAAAGTACCCAGTGATGCCTCAACCCTGTACTTTATTTCATTAAGTAGTACTCTAAATTTTATAAACCAGAATAGTGAACCATTTACTAACTCTACTCACATTCCCTGTATGACCTTAGGAAAATGGATCATTCTGGCCTTTGATTTTCTTCATTTATACAATTGGTGATTTTCACTTAATAATTAATAATTTCCTCCATTTCTTGTACACAATGATTCTATAGGGTTATACAGATATGAGTTTATTTAAATGAATATCAGGGTGGCTGGTGAATTGAAGAATAGATATATTGAGCTGGAATCAAACTTTTGGATATTAATATTCCCCTTAAAAATCCAAATTAAGGTAATATATGTTGCATTTTCTTCTTCTGCCAGCGGGCATTGCTCTAAGTAGGGAAGACTATCAGGAGTCAGAAACCCACAACTCAGATATTTAAGGTATAGACACTTTTAGGACCTCCTTCGTGAACATTTTTGAGGATTGTAATTGAGGATATTACAAAAATGATCAACACCCTAAAGCTTTAAAGGTGGGTGTGAGTCTAATCAAATAAATCCAACAATTGCTAAAATTTGGGCTTTTGCAGTTTGAATCAAATTCAGAGAAAGCATTCCCTACTCATCGTGAAGGTCATTGGAATCAGACTACTTTTCCTCACTTTGTTTTCCTCTTCTTTGACGCCCTTCTTACAATTATCCAAACATGGACCATATGGACTCAATAAACAAATAAAGTTATCTAGCAAAGAACTTGTGGAGAGAAATCTTCAGATATTCGTACTGGGTTAAAGAATCAGAGCAAGCAAGAGAATTACTCGAGAGTTACTGAACATATCACTAGGCCGTAGTATGTTCCCAAACATGTCTCTGTAATCTTAATATGACAGAAGAAAACAATAAGGAAACCCTTAGATAGGCATAAAAATAATTCTTTTTCTGTGCAGATGATCCTGGAGTGGTAAGAAATTTAATGATTTTAAAAAGTAAACTGAATACAAAAATCAGCACTGCATACGTGGTGACACTATAAGCTATGAAACAGTGACATAAAGATAATAAGAAAATTTAAGATTCTTGAATTGACAAAGGCAGAACAAGAATACAAAGACTCCAAGGAGAAAGTTACATTAATAGCTCTTATTTAATACTTATCTTTCTCGTGAAGTATTATCCTTTTATATCTTTTATTTTGGTTTTCTTTATTACCAGAAAACAGACCCAGTTTTTGAGGTTGTTTACCTTGTCAATTTCAGGTAAAAACAAAAGAAAATGAAGGTCAGAAGAATGAAGCAGGAAAAAAAAATCCCTTCAGGCAAATCTTGAACTCACCTTGTTATGTTATTAATGAATTAACCTCAAAGGAATCAATAGTCCTTTGAGGTTAACACATTAGCAAATCTAATCTTTTTTGTTTTATTTGAAGCTGTTATAGAAATACTAGTCATGTGAACTATGGTTTTGGAATTTTAATTCTCTTGTATTTGCATGGCAATTTAAAGTTTATAAAATATTTTAATCTGCATCATTTGACTTTTATTTTTATCTGTACAAGCACTGTGAGAGAAAGGCAGGGCAGACATTATTATCAGATTTTATAGAACAGAAAGGTAAAACTGATAGATTGGGAATTTCTTGCTCAAGTTTACGAAGCAAGTAAGTGAGCCCAGGTTCCATGGATCTAAGTCCACCGTATTTTAACAGTCTGTTGATCACAGGCAGCTTTTAAACACACTCTAGACACAAAGTCCATTTTCCCACGTATGCACTCAGTTTTTTCCATGAAAACATTTCATAAAAGAAAAGTAAAGATGTTGCATACTTTGAAAGATAAGAAACAGAAGATACTGGATGTCTTGCTAAAACATATTTTCTTCTCATACTTGATAATAATTTTTAAATTTTCCATAGGTGTTTACGTAGGTTATCCCTTTTACTTTTTACTTTAGCAGGAAATTCTTATATCCTGTTAAAACCCACAAATGTCTGTTGGAACTGAATGATAAAAACTATATGTAAACTAGGAAAGGTAGACCATTTTCACTAACTGTGCCCCATTAATTTCAAGCTGCCTTTCTCTTGGCTTAGTTGTTACATTAACTCCTAGTTTAATACAGAGACTAACTCAGACATAATTAAAACTCAGAACAGTAATGTACATATTTTTAATAGTAAATGAAATTAAGTGTTAGTCCAAAATGCTGCTACCATTCTTTAATGGCATCTTACAAGTAGAAAAAATGACAGAAGGAGCTATGTCTTATTCAATCGCATTTCCAGTGTATGAAGCTTCATGAATGTTGGTAAATTGACTTTGCGTAATCGTATTTCAGTAGGATAATAAACCTAATTCTCATCTTCCAAATCGAAGTACATCTAAAAATTTCTCATATTTGATGTCATTAATTGATATCATTAATTGAAAATGATTTATAGTGAACAATATTTGTATCACAGATTGAATAGAATTATACAATGTATACATTTGATGTTAGTGCTACGCCTGAAAATTTTCAGGACCTTCAATTTGATGTAAATTTATTATTTGATAATTATAATTTGGTTATAATATTTTTTCAGCTAAAACACATGATATAATAAAAGTTTCTTGAAGTTATCAGAACTTGGGACAGAGACTGAGACATGCATAATTTACAGACATCTACACAGGGAGTGTCCAGCTCTAGAAGATATGAAGCCCTAAGCTGAATCGTCCAAGTGTCATCACGCAGCCGTGCAGCCGTGGTCTCTATCAGAGTTCTCTACAGCATACCTGAAACCCTGTACTTTTTTTTAAAACTTGTCAGTGTGCAAGATAGGGAAGGTAACTTTGCATCAAACACACTTATGCAAGTTGAGTGAGGCTAAGAATTCTGGATTAATAGAAGATAATTATCTCTTTGTTTATATGCATGTGTGTGTATGTGTGCTTATGTATGAATTTCTCAAAATAAAGACTGGCAAATGTGGGTAAAATTAATCCAAATTTAATATTGTCTCAGTGAAAAACATTACCCTCAACCTGGATTAAATAGGATTTTATAGTTTATTGTAGCATAATTTGTTAAAGTAAAATATTCAAGGAAAAAATATCCACATTAATATGTATATACATATTAATATATACACATATATGCATTTCAATTGGTATATAATTTCTAAATGAAATGCAGTTGTAATATTGAACTAAATACTATGATAAAAATAAATTCTTGGATAAAATTGTTAAAAGTAAAAGTTTGGTATATCATCTAGAAATTTGACCATTTATGTCACTAGGTTTTATATGTTATTAAATTTTGATAGAATTAATAGCTAGAATTTTAATAATGTGGCTTCTCATTATCTTGTAATTCTTCTGATTTTTTTATGCTAATTAATTTTTAAAGAGTATACTTTTGCCATCATTGAACTTATTAGTCTCTTAAGGCTAACTGTGCACTGTACAAATGTAGTTTTGTAAGTTTATAAAATATTGTGACAAAACAGCTCATAAAACCAAAATGCAAATGTTTCTTTTTATTTTTTCTCAGCAGAAAGCTTTCCCAAAACAAGCAAGCTGGAACATAGAGTAATTGAGTAAATAGGTAGTGCTTAGAAAATTAATACAAAAAACCCTTATTTATGGTATGGCTTCAAATTCACACTTTGTTTAATAGACAAATGGACTACATTGCTGTTAGCATAACCAATCAACCAAGAAATAATTATTAAACACCTACTACTTGTTAGACAATATTTTGGAAGTTTGATTCTGAGATTGAATTAGACAAAAATCTCTATCATGGAGTTTATATTCTAGTAAGAGAAGATAGACAATAAAGAAAATATAAGCTTTCAAATGATGATGAGTGCTTGGAGAAAATTAAGTGAAGAGCCTAGGATATCTCGCGTGCTTGTAGGCTTGTGGTTGGAGGGTGGTTTGGAATTTTATGTAGAGTGATTATGAAGGTCAAAGAGAAAATGTCATTTGAGCAGAGACCTGAAGAAGATGATGGAACAGGCCAAAGAAATATAAGAAAAGAGCCTTCCACACAAAGGAAACAGGAAGTGCTTAACTTTGAGGCTGGGACTTGTCTGCCGTGTTCAAAAACGTTTAAAGAGATATAAGCAGGTAGGTAGGTGGGTAGGAGGTGAATAGTAGAAATCAGAGCACACAGAGCCTGCTAGCACATTGTAAGTCCTTGGCATTTACTCTGAGTAACAATGAAGGAGTTGAGCAATGGGATGACTTGATTTAACTTAATTTTGCAACTAGACTAGAGTAGAGCTGTTGAAACACCACAGAATTCTGAATGAATTTTGATTTTGAATTTGAACTCATTTGATTAAGCATAATGCAAACGATGAATTTTTAATCCATGTTACTGCCGCCACAGCCATCTTGTGTGGTATGAAAAGATGCAGTAGAAATGTGTTGTATTAAGTTTAGTTCATTGCTATGTATTCAAGAGACTGTCCATTCTATAAGTTTTGAATAGATTTGTGTAATATTATTTCACAAAAATATTTATGTACAACTAAATTGTCAAGATAAGTTAAACTTATTTTAATGAAGAAATTTTTACATTTAAACTTTATTTGCATTTTCTTTTGTACTAATCATTGGTAAAAGTTAATGGGACTAGTGAAAATACAGGCACTAGTTCTATTCAACATAAATACACAGTATCACTAGTGGACTTATACATATCAAAATGGAAAATGTTCAATGAGCCATTTATACAAATACATGAATACCATAATTTTTTTCTAAAGATGTTAAAGATATCGTATAATAAAAAATGGGAAGAAATTGATTCAGAATGCCCTTTCATACTGCCACAGTTCTATACTGAACTGTCCTTAGGTATTCTAAAGTCTGTACATTGTAGCAAACAGCAGGCCTCATTGGAGTGTTTGTGAGCTTTGATTAGGAGGCAGTATATGATCGTTTTCATCTAATGCATCCCTATAGCAGAAAACCTAAAATGAGCCCACACTGTTATCTGCTCTGAAAACAACATACCATAATAACCAGAGGTCATCTTCCAGACAAGTCTATCAGCAGGAACGTTGGGGTCCAATGAGAATCCAACAGAGAAGCAGTCATGGCATGCAAGCTGCAAGCTGAGAACTTCTTCAGTTAAGTGTACTAGAGTAGATTTGACCTTGCCTCTGGGTACCAAAAAATTCATACTTTACATGAGCTATGTTATGTTAAAGACAGACTCTGATTCTCACTGTTTGGATTTTGGGTCGTAATGCTTTTCTGCAGCATATTTCCTTTAAGAAACATGATTATATAATAGTGGAAATCATTTAAAATATGCACAAGAATGGATACTTGAGATGTAGTTTTCTTTTCACAATGATAGTTCCCTTTAACTTTCAAATTTCATATGAATTTAAACTTCCTTCTTGCTCTACTGCTGTGAGATTGTAAAGAAATGATGAATTTTTGATCAGTTGCTTTTTTATCATAGCATACCTATTTCTACTCCAGGGTCACTGGAGTAGAAATCAAAATAAATAATTACTTGTTTTGGTTTTGTGAGTTATTACCCATGTGACCTTGGAAAATCTCTTTGACCTACAATTTCTTAGTTTATAAAAAGGGGACAATAATATCTGTCTTGTTTCTCTCAGACATATGGTGAAGTATTTTTAGTTGTAAAATGCTAACATGGATAAAGTGTTTTCATTACAGGTTTTCTTGTTTGTTTTTCACTGGGTATGTCATGTGTACAGGTAAAGATAGTCCTCGACTGAGTAATAAAATGTGACATTTTTCAAACATAAAATGAGTTCACTTGTTTCAAATATTATCTAGTGTAAACTAGATGAATGTCTTCTATAGACACTGGGCTTTGGATTCTCATCATGACTCCAACATTAAACATATTATTACTAATTACCTTATTAGTATGTGTTTTAAAAATTAATTTCTTAAATAAATTAATAAGTGCATAATGAATCAAGAAATTAGTGGTTTATTTCAGCAGTACTTACATATTTACCTATCTCTACACAAAATTGGGGATAAATGCTATTGAATTCATATACTGATAAAGCAATTTGAAAATATCTGTTTCTTCATAAAAGTTTGTTTGAGGTATACCCATTATTTATTTTGGACTAGGATCTCAACTTTGATTTGATATATTTTCTGCAAACTCTTAGGCAGATTTACATTTCATTGACACATTATCTGACTATCTGATTTCCTATCCCAAAAGAGTTCTCATCATAAATCTGTGCTTTCTCAAGTTTTCATGTGGCTATGTTAGTCCAAATAACTTATAGTCACTAAAAAACTAACTAAATCATCTTTAAAAAAAAACATTGATATAATTTATGAGATAAATAAATTAGGAAATATAGAATGAGGGTTGTGCTTTACATAGAAAATTGAGTGATTCCCTAAAATAATAAATGATTTTATTTTCGGTCTTTCTGGTTAGTTTATGTAATGGTGTTTATCCATGAAACTGTCAACTGATTACTAATTGAAATTTGCTGATCAAAAGACACCATTGTGAATAAATAAACCTCAACAAGAAGTATGAGGAAAGTGTACTAATACTCCATCCTGCAGGATTTATGTGAATGTGTGTTAAAATAGAGCATAGACAATATTTGTCAGGGATGATATTTCTGTTTGACACAGAACAGAACCTACCAAGAACAAAAAGGGGTCAATTTTAGCCTAGGACCACCTGTTCTGCTTGAATGCATGTTAAATATACATAAAATGTAATATCTAAGTATAATAGTAAAATCACCTCATATTTTACAATGTTTTACAGTATTTCCAAGTTTTTCCCTCTTAGACAAGTAAATCCATCTCTGTTTTTAATTAAATACAGATAATAACCACTAGCAAAATCCTGAGGAAATGTGACTCAATTCTAATTGAGACCAAGATATTTCTGGCAAAATATGTGTCATTTCCATATTTATACAGGCCTTAATGTGACCATCCAGAAACTTTCACATAGAGAATTACGTGTATATGTATGAATATGTATGTGTGTATGCATGTATATATATACACAAACATATGCATATATATGTGTGTGTGTATCTGTGCATATGTATAAACACGTACACGTATATTGATTTTCCAGAAACATCTGCTTATTCCCATGAGTGTAATTGTGACACATGCCACATGTCACCTTCAGAGATTGTGTCACAACAGTATTGAAAATTAAGACAACTGGAAGTTATCCATATGTGAACTGAAAGAGAGGAAGAGAGATTTGAGCACTAATAAATAATTTGTCTAATCCTACTCAGTTATGAGGACAGCTGGTTCAGAAACTAAGCCGATCTTTGAATTCATTTTGGTGTGCTTGGATAAATTAGCTTGAAAACAGCAGAAATAGCTGCCAAATTGATATCATTTAAGTCCCTTTATAATGTATTTGATCCTCTCTACTATCGGCTCCTCTCTACAGGTATTGATACCAGTACCTGAAAAAAATCTTCCTGATTCCGTGTCTTTTACCATTGATCTAACACTCTATATGTATGTTTCTTCAGGATTTAACTACTTATTTTCATTTGTGCTCTGAATTTCTATTTGCACGTCCCTCTCTTTAGTTTGTTCAGTTCTAAATAGCATAGGGAATTCAGTTGATCTTATTCATTACTTATTATGTTACTTTATATTGTAAGCTCTCAATAAACAATCATTACTTTGGGTATAAAAGTTAGATAATTTCTAAAATTATCAAAAAGTATTCCACTTATTTTGTTTCATTGTCCTTAATAATTAAATAGTAATAATTATTTGTTTAATTATTCTTGATCATTTTAAAACTAAAAGTTGCAAGCAAAAATATTTTTAAGTAAAATTCAAGTTTGTATGACGAAGATGAAGCAAGGAACAGGTGAAGTAAAAATACTTATTAATATATGATATGTATAAATTTTACAATATTCAGCAATACAATAACAACTTATTTTATAAATCTATGAACTAGGATGCTGAAAAAGACAGCACCTAATTTTTTTAGATGAGCAACAGTTCATTTACATACAGTTGTATATTAAACACACATGCATATGCATATTAGTATGAAAATGTGAACACTCCAGTTACTGTGTGTGTTTACTGCTCAAGTAATGAAGGTCTTGAAGATCTGCATGTGTCCAACCCAGCGCTACTTTGTTTCCTCCGTATTGGAGAGGGCTGAGCTGGAATCCAAATTCAAAGGCTAATGAGAAATTAAACACTCCTGGGCTCGGCAATGAGCTGTGGATTGCCTGAGTGCCATTAGTATAAAATTTGCCCATCTCAAACTTTAGAGCAAAGGAAAAACCACAGCTCCTAATGTCTTTGAAACATTAGCTACCATTACCTCCTTGTGATGCTTAATTTTATATGTCAACTTAACTAGGCCACTGGATACTCAGATATCTCGTTAAACATTATTTCTGAGTGTGTCTGTGAGAGTGTTTCCAGAAGAGTCTGGCATTTGAATTATTGAACTGAGTAAAGCAGATGGCCCTTCACAATGTGAGAAGGCATCATCTAGTCCCTTCAGGGCCTGAATAGAACAAAAAGGTGGACAAAGGTTGCATTCACTCTCTGCCTGATTACCTGAGCTAGGATGTCAATCTTTTCCCTACCTAAGCACTCCTAGTTCTCAGGCCTTCAAACTTGGACAAGAATCTACACCAACCGTTCTCTGGCTCAGGCCAGCTTTCCCGGGTCTTCAGTTTGCAGATGGCAGACTGTGGGAATTTTCAGCCTCCATAACCTCATGAGCCAATTCCTTGCAATAAATCTCATGAGAGAGAGAGAAATCCTGTTGGTTCTGTTTCTCTGGAGAACCTTAATACACTTCCTCAAATATCAATGCCGAGATATTGCTATGATAGGAATTCTGATTAGTTTTCAATTATCTTGAACTCTTCTACATATTCCTCATATTATCATGCTCACCACATAATTATAAACATTTTTATTAAAATAAGGAAAATGAATGCAGATATAAAATGCAGATGTTTGTGGAGCATGTAGATCATATGTAAACAAAACATTTAAGACAATAAAGTGAGTTTACTATCATTACCAAACTTAAAGTATTGAATTCCTAATATACAAGGAAACCTATATTACACACTAACAGGGATAAGCAGCCTTCATGGAAAATTCATTATCCGCAGGTTATTCACAACATCTCTGCAGGCATGTTAATGCTCGTGTCCACTCTCATGATTCCTGTTTAATATTTAAGAATACTAAGGCTTATAGTTCTTAGTAACTTCCCCCAAGTTAAGCAGCTAGCAGATGGAGGCTGGGCAGTCTTGTTCTAAAGTCTGAACTGTTTACTACCATGCTGCTTCAATAGTAACCACTGTTAAGTCCTCAGCAATGTAACAAACAATTCACCCTGTGAAAAATTTTACATTTTTTTTAGACATTCATATAACAATGTAAACTTGTTATAAAAATAATGAGTGTGACAAGTTATTTGTTAAATAAAACTATTTTTTCATACTTCAAAATAAAAATTTTCCATATCCAGGCTTCTAAAGAATTTGATTCTGAATATAATTGTTGACCTCTGCTATTGGAATGTCTAAGTTCCAACAATCTTTCTCTAGCTATGTTGACAAAAATGTTTGATGGAAGAACGAGGCACTTTCTTTTGATATGATATAGCTCCAAAATCTTCTAATATGATGTAAAGCATAACAACTTTCTCTTCATAAACTATCTTATGTTGATAGTCCTTTAGCATAATGTTTAATTTATCTGTTACATTTATCAGGGAAATTAGTTTTCTATTGCTTTTGAAGAGAAACTTTTAAATCAGTGAAAACAATCTCAAAGTGTTGTCTTTATCCATATTACTCTCAATGTAAAATGCCATTGCTAATATTCATTGTAAAATGTAATTATTGTACTTAGAAAAATGGTCATCAGGTGAATACAAATCAAAGTTCAGACCATGATTATTTTAAATTTTCAAAGATTTGTTTATTAACTTTTGTATGATCAGAGGAGTTAAAAGTTTTGTTTATCCTGATAAAATGATAAAAATGATTTGATAATTATCTGGGGTTATTGTGTTAAAAGTGAATGGAAGTCATTATGTAGAAAGTTTGTTGTGCTTTCTTTTGATGAGCAAAAATAACACCTCAGTAACACCATATGGATGCTTTTAATTAAACTTAATTAAACATAACCTTCAACAAACTTATTTTCCTTAATACACACATACACATCTAACTTATTTTGCAATAGAAATTGGAAATTTCCCATAAATCTGATTGAAAATATTAAATTTACAGAATAATTTGTACAAAGGAAATGAATCTTTTCCAGAAATGTGGTTAGTTAGTAGTAATTTCAATAGATTATTCCAGTCATAGGGCCCAACTTTTGTGTAAGATTCATTCAAGAATGAATACTTTTTAAACAAAGATGAAAACTTGGTTAAAATGACTGAGTATTATCGTAATACTTTTTATACACGTCAGATATTTTGTTGTTGTATATAATTGTAGCCACAGATTTTGACTCAAAACATGGGCCCTAAAGAAAATGGTTTCAAAGACTAGCTTTGACTCTAGTTACACATGATTTAATTTTTTC
The DNA here is from genome assembly GCA_031878705.1 of Tapirus indicus. NCBI lineage: Eukaryota > Metazoa > Chordata > Mammalia > Perissodactyla > Tapiridae > Tapirus > Tapirus indicus. Next base: position 39,668,178 of record CM062930.1, on the reverse strand, counting down.
TGAATTTCATATATCTTAAATGTAAAATGAAAATTATAATTCTTATGTCACATCAAGATAATGTTTCTAAAGCAGCTGACATACAATTTCATATAGTTTTCCTTCATTTTCCTCTTTAGACAAAACCAAGTTTTGTTCTAATCTATTTTTAAGTACCTGTAGTTTTTTCCCTTAATACACAAATGAAATTTATTAAATTATATAGTAGGCTAAGCATCACATTGGCCCTTAGGATGACCAGGCAGAAAGTGTTTCTGGTTTTTAAAGTTCAGGGAACATCAGACCAATTTTTCAGGGAAAAGATAAAAGAATGGAATACCTCAGACTAATAAGGCTGAATTTACTAAGGTGCTATGTATCTCAACAATTTAGGTTAAAAAAGTGAAGAAAATAAACAAAATACAGATAAAGAACAACTGATTGTGAGCTGTGAGAATTTGGTAATAAAAACAAAAATGTGGCTAAGCCATTAGAAGTCTAAGGATAAAATGAGTCAAATATGTTAAGTACATTCACTAGATAGACATTTCATATTGTTTAGTACTTGCCTCTATGTGGTATTTCTTGTTGATTTAGTAATATTATGGGGATTCTTACACCATAGGCTATAAATTGCTTACTGGTGGAGGTGGGGGGAGTTAAGCATGAGAGCACTGCCAGCAGTCATAAATCCTGGAGAGAATATAAGAAATGGAACACTACTGTAACAACATAACAGGGAAAAAACTTTCAGAACAGTGATGTGAGGAGTTCTGCAAACTCTTTCCCCTGCAAAACAAACTTAAATGGTGAAAATTATTAAAAACAATAATAACACAAAAGTAACCTTTAAAATTTTTGGGAATTGTTCTAAGGGCATAGAGCAAATTAAAAAGTATTTATTCAAGAAAATCTACTAAATCTCACTAAGAATAGCAATGATCTGTGGCTTCAAGATACAGCTCACTCACTTCCCCATCAGTTCATGGTAATGGAAGCTGTAATCCTGGTAGGAACATTCAAGCGCACAGTGCTGCCTCTTCCCCTACTGACCAGACAGGGGATAATATATCTGCACAGAATGGGCAAGCCACCAGCTTTTCCCACTCCCACGTTCCCCATGTTTTGAAAGGTCTGTTCCAGACAAGAGAATCTGAGTCACCTGGGGCTCCTTCTCAACTCAGTCCCCACTCATAGGGCAGAAACTCCAGACTGTGAATACTGGGGTAAGGATCATCCTTGCTCTGGATAACTCATAGTGCATAGGTTCCACACAAAGAGAATAAATCTAAGAAGACTGGAGGTTAATTCCCTGACCCAGCAAAGAAATAGGCAAATATCCTCACACCTAGCTTCAGAGCAAACAACACAGAAGAAGAGTCAGGCTATACAAACAGAGAGTTTGGAAGTTCCTCTCAATAAAACTGATTTTATTTAAAAATGAGTGTGGGGATGTCAAAAACAATAGAGACTTTGGTGGTAAATAGTTAGGAATAGGCTGGTTGTGCTATTTGAGAATGAAGCTAAACTTTAGACCATTTAGAAGTTTAACAGAGGGAACCAAAGAAAAAGCCAGCTAAGAAGGGCCCTCCTGAAGTTAGGACAAGACTCAAAGGCTGGATTTAAAACTTTCCTTGCAACAGGACTAAATTGAATTTGATCAAAATTTGGAGCAATTTATGCCCCCAGGTAATTGTCAAAACAATAGAGCAAGCAGCCTGTAATTAATAGAGACTAATAGCTGGTTGTGAAACCACTAGAGGCAGAAACTTTAAAAGAAATATTAGAAAAGCAGACACCCAAAGATAGCACAGCTATCCTAAATTTTGTCCCAGGGTGACTAGATGCAGATCGGGGCTGCTTCATCTAAGAAACAACATAAGGTCTTATAAGGGGAAATAAGCTATACTAAAATAGTATATCCAAGTAGTAAATGACAGCAAGCAAAGAGCAGCAACAAATCATGATGGGGAGTGGAAGACAGTATCAAATTTTATTGCAATATATTATATAAGGTGTCCAAGCTAAAAGAAAAAGATTATGGGATATACAAAGAACAGAGAAGTATGATGCATGCAAAGGGGAAAAAAAGGCAATGGAAATTGCCTTTGAGAGGCAGAAGTCAGATTTAGTAAACAAAGATTTCAAAACAGCTATTATAAATATTTTTAAATAACTGAAGGAAGCAATGCTTAAAAGGTAAAGGAAGATATGCTAACACTGTCTTGTCAGAGAATATCAATCAAAAGATAGAAATAATAAAAAGCAATCAAATGAAAATTCTGGAATTGAAAAGTACAATAACTGAAAAATTTTAAAATGTCATTAGAAATGCCAAACAATATGTCTAGATTGGCAGAAGAAAAATCAGAAAGGATCAGCAAATTTGGAGATAGATTAATAAAGACCATGCAATCAGAAGACTAGAGAGAAGAAGGAGTGAAGAAAAAGGAACAGAGACTCAGAAATATGGGACACCATTAAGTACACCAACATATGTATAAAAGAAGTATCAGAAAAAAAGAAGAGGGAGAGAAATGAGCAGAAAAAAATTTATTTGAGGAATAATGGCTGAACACCTCCTAAATATGGTGAAAATCATTGATCTACAGATCCAAGAAGATCAACAAATTCTAATTAGGATAAACATGAAGACATTCACAGCAGACATGTCATAGAAAAAATACTGAAAACCAAAGATGGAAAAAAATCTTGAAATCAGAAACAGAAAAATAACTTGCCATGTACAAAGGAAGGTCAATAAGATTAACAGTTGACTTCTTGTCAAAAACAATAGAGGTCATAAGAGAGTAGGATGACATATTCAAAGTGCTGAAAGAAATTCTGTGACACAAGAATCCTATATGCGATTAAACTATCTTTCAAAAGTGAATGTGAAATAGAGACATTCCCAGACAAACAAAAACAGGGAGAAGTGGTTGTTAGAAGCTCACTTTAAAACAAATACTAAATAAATTTCTTCAGACTAAAAACAAGTGACCCCAGAGAGCAATTCAAATTCACATGAGAAGATAAAGAGCCCTGGTAAAGGTAATTATGTAATTTTAAAAGACAGTATAAATGTACATTTTTTGCCTGTCTTTGTTTATGTGACTTAAAACGTGTTTAAAGTAATATATATATATATATATATATATATATATATATATATATATATATATATAATATAGCAATATATACATAGGCATATCATCTATTCTACTATCTTTTTAAATACATAAATATATATATATATATATATATATATATATATATATATATATATATATAATTCTATCTTTGGGCCTAAAACACACAGAAATATAGTATATTTTCCAATAATAGCCCGAAAGAGGTGAGTGGTAGAAAAGCTGTACTTAAATAAGGAAATGAAGCCAGATGGTAACTTGAATCCTTGGTAACAAATTAAGAGAACAAGAAAGGGTACATAAGAATGTTAATGTAGCAAATAATATAAATACACACTTGTTCTTCTTTCTCTTACTGAATTAAAAAGTAACACAAGACCCAACTATATGCTGTCTAGAGGAGACACACTTTAGATTCAAAGATACAAGTATGTTGAAGTCAAAAGGGTATAACAATATGTCATATAAACAGCACCCTTAAGTATGGCTATACTAATATCAGACAAAATATATATTTTAAAAAATGTTCCTACAGATGAAGAGGGTCATTTTATAATGATAAAAGTGTCAATCAATCAGCTATAAAGGTTACGTCTATAAATGTGCCTAACAACAGAGCCACAAAATATATTAAGTAAAATCTAACAGAAATAAAAGGTAATTGATAATTCATCAATAGTGGCTATAGATTTTAATGTTATACTTCCAGTAATAGAGAGAAGATCAACAAGGAAAAAGGTAACTCAATCAAAACTATAAACCAAATAGATCCAACAGATATCTATAAAACACTCTACTTCAAAAGAGCAAAATATATATTCTTCTCAAGTGCCATTGAACAGGGATCATTCTCCAGAATAGACCATACACTAAGCCACAAAACATTTCTGAATAAATTTCAATGGACCGAAATTATGCAAAATATGTTCTCTGAGAACAATGCAATGAGATTAGAAATAAAATAGCAAGAAATTTTGGAAATTCACAAATATGTGGAAATTTAAACAACACACTCTTAATCAGTGAGTTAAAGAAATCACAAGGGAAATTAGAATGAAAATGAAAACACTGTATTCCAAAAATTATGTGATGAAAATAAAGCAGTGATTAGAATGAAATTTGTGTATATTACTGCCTATACTCAAAAATAAAAAAATGTGAAATCAATAAATTAACATTCCACTTAAAATGCTGATAAAAGAAGGGCAAATTAAGTCTAAAGCAAGCAAAATAAAGAATACAGCAGAAATTAGTAAAAGAGAGAATAGAAAAATAACAGAGAAATCAATGAAAACAAAAGTTGGTTTTACGACAAGATCAACAAAAATTGACAAAGCTTTAGTTAGACTAAACAAGACAAAGAGAGGGGACTCAAATTACTAAAATCAGGAATGAAAGAGAGAACATAAATACTGACTTTAAAGAAAAAAAAAAGGCCTTAGAAGAGAATACTATGAAAAAATATATGACAACAAAACAGAAATTGACTGAAGAAACTGGCTAAAGAAGAAACAGAAAGTATAAATAGTCATAAAATAAGAGATTGAATTAGTCATTAAAAAACTTCACAAAAGGAAAATACCAGCCTTAGATGGCTTCCTTTGTGAATTCTAACACAAATTTAAAGAATTATTATTAATTCATCAGAAAGTTTTCCAAAAAGTATAACAGGAGGGAACAAAAGCAAATGTCTACACAAAAAAAAACTCTTACACAAGTCTTCATAGAATCATTAATCAGAAAGGCCAAAAAGTGGAAACAACCCAAATGTTCATCAACTGATGAATGGATAAATAAAAAGTGATATATACATACAATGGAATACCATGCAGCATTAAAAGAATGAAGTGCTGATTCATACCACGACATGAATGAATCTTTTAAACATGCTAAGCAAAAAAGCCAGTTACAAAAGGTCACATTTTTTATTCCATTTATATGAAATGTCAAGAATAGACAAATTTAAATAGAGAGAAAGCAGATTAGTGGCTCCCTGAGGCTCAGGGGTTAAGGGAAACCGGAAGTCACTGCTAATAATCCCAGGTTTCTTTTTGGGTTTATGAGAATGTTCTAAACTTAGATTGTGTTGATGGTTGCACAACTCTTTAAATATACTAAAAATTACTGAATTATACACTTTAAGTGGGTGAATTTTATGGTTTGTGAATTATATCTTAATAAAACTAGAGAGAGAAAGAGAATTAGAGAACAACAGGGAACATTTAGAAAGAGTGGACCTTATAACAGATTTATCTATTATTATTTGATTTTTAGTAAACCAGTTTGTTTCTCTAATCATTTTCATTCCCACAACTACCCATTCATTAAAAGAAAATTTATAACCACTTTACAGAGAAGGATAGTAAGAGGGCATCAACAGATGTGGGTCAACTATAGCAGTTGACATTTGATAACCATTCTTTGAATAGTGAAATTAATTCCATAGCCAAACAAATTAATGAACTGGTATTTGAATTTGGCAATGTATGACCCACAGGGTCCACACTCCTTTCCTACTCTCATGTTCTAAGGAGAAATGATTTTAGGGGGAGAATAGTTTGGAAGAATGTATTTCATTATTGAGGGTAAGCCGAGATGAGATGTGGGCAGGAGAGGAGGGGGCATTAAGCAGCTAAATATCTTGAAGAAGCTGATTGCTGACGTATTTTAGAAATGAAATTAACACTAGAGATAATGGTAGGTACTGACAAAATTTCAGTCAACAGGAACTAACCATGCTATTGGGATTTTAGGTGGCCATGGCCCCCCCACATCAAAGAAAATTTCTTCCTGGTGTTCCAACTACCGATTCCAAGTGACTGCTTCATCATCTTCGTCTCCATCCATTCATTAAGACTAATAGTAAAAATCCATGTATTAATATCCTTTCTTCCTATTTTATAAGGGTGTACATTTAACTAAGTTTAAGTATGTTCCAAGGTACTATATAAGGCAAGTAGAATTAAAAGTCTACTGACTACAGTGCAGGTGTATGAGTACAGAACAGTAAAAAATGTTTACTTCCTCTGCAATTTTTGGTTATTTCCTTAAAGTGCTTCTTTGTTGTAATATAAAGCTTGCCTGCACACATACACACAAACACCCCCCCCACACACACACACACGAGAATAACAAAAGGGAGCCAGCAAAGATTCATTGAATAATGAATAACATTCATTGAATAATGAGTAACAACAGAAATCATGGTTGTTTTGATATAATCATTCTAATTTCTTCTTCGGATCTCCTCAGCAAATGTCACCACAACACTTTGTCCCATCTTCAGGGATAAGATTGACATTTCCATCCAACCTCTTCCATTACTTATTTCTTTCAGTAATAGCATGAAAAAAAACAACAAAACTGTCACATTTCTCTCAGCATCAATAGCCAATTGGAAATTTGCCTCCTGGTCACAATTTTAAGACATTTTCATGTAAAATTCTTAATTTTATATAACAAAGTCCTGTCTTTTTCTCTCAAAAATTTTCTCTCTGAAAATAATTTTAATCTATTTAACCTTAATCACTAAAGGGGATGCTTTAGGAAAAGTCCACAGTGTTAGGCTAGTGTACATACAGGAAAAGTTAAAAGAAAAAAGCTAAGGTTCTTCTTGACAGCTGGTAAGAAGATTAGCCATTATCTTATGCTAAAGACCAATGAGTAGTCATTAAAGGTTTTAAAGCAGAACAGACACATGATCCTGTGTGTGCTTTTAGGCCATCATGCTGTCTACATTTTGAGAAAAGGATTAGTGATATCAGGAAACTGATTAGGAGATTATGTTAATAACTCAAATGGCAATGATTGGATTTAGGTGAATGATGCCTAAGTGAAGAAAAAAATGAATGAGGGAGACCTATAAGAGGTATAATTGAAAGGATTTTTATGCTTGTGAGGGAATCAGAGAGGAAGGTGCAAGGAATGACATTTAGATGTCTGGCTCATGCAATTAAAAAGATGATGGTCCTTCCACTGAGATGACTATCCACCCTAGATGCAGTTCCAGGATGGAGAGTAAGTAAGTGGGAATCATGAGATTATTTTTGGACAAGTTGAATGTTATGTGCCTTTGAGACATACATCTGAGAATATAAATGTAGTTTTGAATCTCAGAGAAGAGTTATGGCTAGAGATATAGTAAAATTGGGAGCCAATAGCATATAGGCAATGACTGAAGTCAGGCAAGGAAGTAAACCTCTACACTACAGAGTCAAGCACCTTGAGAAAGTACCCTTACTTTGTGAAATGTTAATTTTTTGATGGTAATACTGAGCACTTGAGAATCATGGTGGCTGATGGGAAAAATGTTCATGATGGATGGTCAGCTTAAACAAGTAGGGATACAGTAAGAAAAGAAGCTCCTTTAACAAACTTTAAAAAAAATTTTCAGAGTAAATTTAAATTTATCTAAAAGTTGTGAAGATATCAGAGAGTTCCCATAAACCCCACACCCAGTTTTTCATATTATTAACATCTACAGTTTGGATCATTAGTCACTATTAATAAACTAATATTGATATATTGTTATTAACTAAAGTCCATACTTTATTCAGATTTCCTTAGGTTTTATCTAATGTCCTTTTTCAGTACCAAGATCTCATCTAGGGTATCACATTGATTTAGTTGTCATATCTCCTTAGAGTCCTTTTGGTTGTGACAGTTTCTCAGACTTTCCTTATTTTTAATGACCTTGACAGTTTTGAGGAATACTAGTCTGTTTTGTTCTTTAATATCTCTCAGTTGAGATTTTATGATGTTTTTTCTCAGGATTAGACTGTGTTTATGTTTTTTTACTAGGAAGACCACAGAGGTAAAGAGTCCTTTTAATCAGATTATCTCAAAGGTATGTACTATCAACATGACTTGTCACTGTTGATGTTAAATGTGATCACCAGCCTGTGGTAATACTTGTAGCATGTTTCCACTGTAAAGTTACTTCACCCCTCCTCTTGTCATACTATTCCATTTGGAGGTATGTCCCTATATGCAACCCACTCTTAATGAGTGGGGAGTTATGATTCACCTTCTAGGGCTGAAGTATCTGCAAAACTATTTGGAATAGTTTTGCATTGAAGATTTGTTCCTCTCAGTATAATCTCATTGACATTTATTTAAAATTTAATATTATTGATACAATCATATTATTTTTCTTCTGTAGCCTGTTGATGTAATGGATTAGACTAATTAATTTTCAAATGTTGAATCACCCTTGCATACCTGGGATAAATCTCGCTTGGTCATGGTGTATAATTTTTTTATACAGTATTGGATTCAATTTGCTAATAATTTGTTGCTGATTTTAGCATCTATGTTCATGAGGTATATTGGTCTGTAGCCTTTTTTTTTCTTTTTATATATTTGTTTGATTTTGATATTAGGGTAATATTGGAATCATGGAATAAATTGGGAAGTATTCTCTCTTTTTCTGTCTTCTGAAGGATAGAGAATTGATACACTTTCTTCCTTAGATGTTCAGTAAGTGAACTCAGCTGAGCTTGGTTCTTTTTTATTGGAAAGTTAATAATCATTGATTTGATTTCTATAATGGATATAGGCCTATTCAGATTCTTTCTTCTTGTGTGAATTTTGGCCAGTTGAGTCTTTCAAGGAATTGGTCCATTTCATTTCAGTAATCAAATTGGTGGGCATAGAATGGTTCATAAATTTGTTTTATTATAGTTTTAATTCCATGGAATCTGTAGTGATGTTCCCTTTTCATTTCTGATCTTTGTAATTTATGTTTTCTCACTTTCTTCTTAGTTAGCCTGGCTAGAGGTTTATCAATTTTATTGAACTTTTCAAAGAACCAGGTTTTGGTTTTGTTGATTTTTCTCTATTGATTTTCTATGAAATTCAACATCATTGATTTATGTTCTAATTTTCATTACCTTTTTTCCCCTCTGTTTACTTTGGATTTAACTTGTTCGTTTTTTAATTTCCAAATGTGGAATCTTATATTATTGATTTTAGGTCTTTATTCCTTCCTAATATATGCATTCCATGCTATAGATTTCCCTCTAAGCACTGCTTTCACTGAATCCTGCAAATTTTGATAAGTTGTATTTTCACTTTCATTTAGTTCAATGTATTTTTAAATTTATCTTGAGATTTCTTCTTTGACCCATGTATTATTTAGAATTGTGGGGGGGGTTTGTTTTGCTTTTTGGTGAGGAAGATTAGCCCTGAGCTAACATCTCTTGGCAATCCTCCTCCTTTTGCTGAGGGAGACTGGCCCTGGACTGACATCCATGCCCACCCTCCTCTACTTTATATGTGGGAAGCCTGCCACAGCATGGCATGATAAGTGGTGCATAGTTCCACATCCGAAAACTGAACTTGCGAGCCCTGCGCTGCTGAATCAGGGAGTGTGAACTCAACTATTACAGCACTGGGTGGACCTAGAAGCATGTTCTTAACCTCCAAGTATTTTGGAGTTTCTTAGCTATTTTTCTGTTATTGATTTCCAGTTTAATTCCATTGTGATCTAATAGCAAACATTGTTTGATTTCTATTCTCTTAATTTGTTAAGGTGTGTTTTATGACCAGAATGTGGTCTACTTGGTGAATGAGAGCCTGAGAAGAATGTGTAATTTTCTTCTGTTGAATGAAGTAATCTATAGATATCAATTATATCCAGTTAATTAGTAGTGTTGTTGAATTCAACTATGTTCTTACTGATTTTCTACCTGGTAGATCTATCCATTTCTGCTAGAGAGACATGAAAGTTTTCATGTGTAATAGAAGAGTCACAGATTTCTCTTTACAGTTCTATCCATTTTTGACAAAGAATTTTGACAAAGAATCTTGACAAAGAATTAAAGACAATACAATGAAGCAAAGATAGTCTCTTTAACAAATGCTGCTGGAACAACTGGACAATCCACATGTAAAAAAAAATCTACACACAAACCTTACACCTTTCACAAAAATTAACTCAAAATAAACATATTCTTAAATGCAGAATGTAAAACTATATAACTCCCAGAAGATAACATAAAAGAAAATCTAGATGCCCTTGGATATAATGATGACCTTTTAGATACAACACTAAATGCCCAATTCATGAAAAGTATAATTGACAAACTAGACTTCATGAAAATTAAAAACTTTTGCTCTGCAAAATGCAATGTCAAGAAAATGAAAAGAAAATCCAAAGACTGGAAGCAAATATTTGCAAAAGACATATCTGATGAAAGGTTGTTGTCCAAAGTATACAAAGAACTGTTAAATTCAACTATAAGAAAATAAACAGCTCTATAAATAAATGGACAAAAGTCTTTAATGGAAACCTCATCTAGGAATTTACACAGATGGTAAGTAAGCATATGAAAAGATGTTCAACATCATTTTTTATTAGAGAATTGCAAATTAAAACAATGAGATGCTACAACACACTAATGAGAATTGCCCAAATCCAAAACACTGACAACATCAAATGCTGGTGAGGATGTGGAGCAGCAGGAACTCTCATTCATTGCTGATGGGAATGCAAAATAGTACAGCCACTTTGTAAGACAGTTTGGTTGTTTCTTACAAAATTAAATATACTCAACATGCGATATGACAATCATGCTCCTTGCCATTTACACAAATGAATTGGAAACTTGTATCCACACAAAACATGCACACTGATGTATATAGCAGGTTTATTCACAATTGCTAAAACTTGCAAGCAACCAAGATGTCCTTCAGTAGGTGAATGGATAAATTAACTGTGGTACATTCAGAGAATGGAATATTATTCAGTGCCACAAAGAAATGAACTATTAAGATGTAAAAAGATGTGAGGAACTTCAAATGCATATTACTAAGTGAAAGAAGCCAATCTGAAAAATCTATATTCTGTATGATTTTAACTATATGACTTTCTGGAAAAGATAAAGCTATAAAGGCAGTAAAGTAGACCAGTGGTTCCCAGGGGTCATTTGAGAGGAGTGTTGTGAAGGGATAAATAGGCAGAGCACAAAGGATTTTTAGAGAAGTGAAACTACTTTGTATGACACTATAATAGTGGATACTTGTTATTATACATTTGTTCAAACCCATAGACTGTACAATACCAAGAGTGAATCCTATTGTTAACTATGGACGTTGGGTGATATGATCTGTCAATGTAGGTTTATCTATTTTAACAAATGTACCACTATGGTGGGAGATGTTGATAATGGAGAGATTGTACATGTGTGGGGACAGGGGTATATGGAAACTCTTTGTAACTTCTGCTCAATTTTGCTGAGAATCTAAAACTGTTCTTAAAAATCAAATTTATTAACAAAAATTTTTCAATATTACTTTATCTAATTCAATTGACTGAATCACCCTTAATTTAATGGCTACTCTTATATAGTAAGAAGCAGAGCTTAAATACACATCTAGCTTTTAAATGTGTTCTCATTGTGTTACACCATTGGTCAAAAGTGTGAGACCCAAGTAACACCATGAAAATCACCTGACAACTTGTTAGAAATGCATATTTTGGACCTTTTCCCAGACATACTGAATCACAACTTCTGGTAGTGAGGTCCAGCAATGTATTTATTAAAAAGTCTTCGAGGACTTTTACATAGGCTGAAGTTTGAGAACTGATTCACTACACCATATTACAGAATGATTTCAACTGTTGTACCTCCTTAGAAGGTCAACATACCACATACTGGTAAAAGCTCCTTCCCCACCTTCCATTTATATGACCACAGTGGAAGCAAGCTTGACTCTTCCCCAGGCCAGAGCTATATGGTCAATTAATTTGATAGGATTAGGCCATTAGAAGGGCACCGTACTGGAGATCCACCGATCAAAGCTCCTTATTTGGAAAATTGGCTTTAGGATTCGCTTGAATGAAGAACTTCAGTCAACCTTGCTGGATGATGGTCATTTTCAAATATAGTCTGGAAAGTATAAAAGATGGTCTGCCAGTGAGGAAGAAGAATGAAATTAAAATGCAGAGATATTTCAATGACCAGTTGGGACACTTGCCTTCCTTGTTTTCCTACCAGGCTGTGTCAGTGGTTCTGCTCTATTCCTGGGGTAAAGCTAAACTCCTGACTTTAGGTTCTTCATGAAAATTCTGCATCCTTTTAATTAGACAGCAATTTTGCTTAAGCTAGCTTGATTAGTTTTCTGATTTGAAAAAGTTATAACAATCACAGCAGGTAGAAGATTGTCTCCTCATTATTAGGAAACATCTACTTCACCTATAATACTTTCTGATTTTTATTTAATGAAAGACAAAATATTTTATGTCCAATTGGGAATGAAAAGCTCAAAGGAAAGCTTAAGAGAAAGAAATTGTACATTACTATGTATGTGTTTCAGTGACAGGGCATGTTATGGAAAAAGCTGCATCTTTGTATATAGTTTATCAAGTAGCATTGACAGGTCTTAGCACCAGTCAGTGTGGCAGCAGGGTCACAGTTATGCATAAGCCTCTTTGGACTGCAATAGCATCTGTGGACACATAAACACGCATGCATACAGGCACACTAATATGCACTCACTCATTTTTTTGCTACTGTCCTAAACACCTGTGGACATTACACTACAGACCTGTAAGTGCTGCAATATCTTCCTTTATCCCAGATGTGTCCCAGTCTTTCAATCCAGACTAAACGAAGACGTATATTTGACGTGTGTGTGTGTGTGTATAATTTAGTACACATAATTCAGTAGAATGTGGGAAAGTTTAATTGTTTACTGTGATATATCTTTCCAAATAATACCTAAAGTCCCAGAAATAAAGATGCCAAACCAAAATAAAACTGAAATTTAACATGTCAGGGAGTTTCAAGAATTATCTTGCCACGTGCAAGCAAGCCAAGCAGAGCTATTCATTTATTTTGTCTCTCTTTAGATCCCTTTTCAGTAAGGCATTCCCAGTAAATCCCAAGAGAAGGAAAGAATGTGATATTATGATCTGATATTTATTGCTGCTTATTGAAATACACAAAAATCCCTCAAGCCTCTTTCATGGGACTGCCATTATAAATGCTCATTGCCCTTCAGCATGAAGCAGAATAAATGTCTGTATGCTAAACTATAAGCAAAATAGTGATGTTGTTTAATTCATGGCTAGGTACTGGTTAAAAAACATTGAAGGAACTTTTAAAAAATTAAAACTTTTTTAGTTGAGGTAAAAAAAACACGTAACATTGAGTTTATCATCTTAGATTTTTTTATTTTTTATTTTTATTTGTTTATTGTGTGAGGAAGACCAGCCCCGAACTAACATCCGTTGCTAATCCTCCTCTTTTTGCTGAGGAAGACTGGCCCTGGGCTAACATCGTGCCCATCTTCCTCCACTTTATATGGGACGCTGCCACAGCATGGCTGACAGGCAGTGCATCGGCAGGCGCCCCGGATCCGAACCCGCGAACCCCGGGCCGCCAAGTGTGAACTAAACCACTGCGCCACTGGGCTGGCCCCTCATCTTAGATATTTTTAAATGTTTGGTAGTGATAAGCATATTCATATTTTTGTAGAACCGATCTCTAGAACATTTTTATCTGGCAAAACTGAGAGTCTATACCAATTAAACATTAACTTCTACCTCATCCCCCCAGTCTTTTGTAACCAGATTTCTACTTTCTGTTTCTATGATTTTGACTACTTTAGATATTTCACATGAGTGGAATCCTACATTATTTTTCCTGTTTTGACTAGCTTATTTCACTTAGCATTATGTCCTCAAGGTTTATCCATGTTGCAGCATGTGGCAGGATTTTCACTTTTTTAAGGCTGCATAATATATCATTGTATTTATTTATCACATTCTCTTTATCTGTTCATCCATTAATGAACATTTGGGTTGCTCCCTCCTCTTGGCTATTGCAAATAATGCTGTAATGAACATGACTCTGCAAATACATCTTCAAGATCCTGCTTCCAATTCTTTTGCAGATATACTCAGAGGCAGGATTGCTGGATCATGTGATAATGTTATCTTTAATATTTTGAGGAGCTTCCATGCCATTTTCCATAATGGCTGCACAATTTTACATTCCCACCAACAGTGCACAAGGGTTCCAATTTCTTTGCATACTCACCAACACTTGTTTGTTATTTTCTGTTCTTTTGATAGTGGCCTTCCCAATGGGTGTAAGATAATATCTCAATGTGGTATGAATCACATTTCTCTTATGATTACTGAGCATCTTTTCACATGCTAGGTGGCCGTTTGTATACCTTCTTGGATAATTGTCTATTCAAATCCTTTGCTCAATTTTTAATTGGGTTATTTAGGATTTTTTTTTATTGTTGTTGCGTTGCAGGAGTTCCTTATATATTCTGAATATTAATGTCTTATCAGACATATTACTTGCAAATATTTTCCCCTCTTCTGTAGGTTGTTTTTTCAGTCAATGGTTTCCTTTGATGCACTGAGTTTTTAAGTTTGCTATAGTCCCATTTTTCTATTTTTGGTTTTTGTTGCCTGTGCTTTTGGTGTCATAACCAAGAAATCATTGCCAAATCCAATGTTCTGAAGATTTTCTGCTTTGTTTTCTTCTAGGAATTTTATAATTTTACATCTTACATTTGGGTCATTAATACATTTTATTTTATTTATTTTTTTGGTGAGGAAGATTGGCCCTGAGCTAACATCTGTACCAATCTTCCTCTTTTTTGTATGTGGGACTCTACTACACATGTGTTGATTAGCAATGTGTAGATCCACATGTGGAATCCAAACCCATGAACTCCAGGTTGCTGAAGCAGAGCATGCAAACTTAACCACCAAGCCACTAGGCCAGCCCCCAAAGACCATTTTCTGAAAAGACTGCCCATTTCCCATTGGGTACTGTTGGTACCCTTGTTGAAGATAATTTAGTGATATACACAAGTATTTATTTCTGGGCTCTCTCTTCTGTTCCATTGGTCTAAATGTCTGCCTTTATGCCAGTATTACACTGTCATGATTACAGTTACTTTGTAGCATATTTTAAAATCAGGAAGTGCTAGAATTCCAACTTTGGTTTTCTCTTTAAAGATTGTTTTGGCTATTTGGGTTCCTTGACACTTAATGTGAATTTTAGTATAGATTTTTCCATTTCTGCAAAAAATGCCATTGGGATTTTTATAGAGATTGTACTGAATCTGTAAATCACATTGGGCAGTATGAACATTTTATTTTTAATTCTTCCAATCCATGAACATGGGATGCCTTTCCATTTATTTACGTCTTCTTTGATTTCTTTTACAATGTTTTCTATTTTCATTGTACAAGTTTTTCAACTTCTTGGTTAAGCTTATTTCTAAGTATTTTATTCTTTGTGATGATGTTGCAAATGGGATTGTTTTCTTAATTTCTTTTCCAGATTGGTCACTTTTAGTGTATAGGAGTGCAGCTGATTTTTATGTGTTGATTTAGTATCCTGAAGCTGGTGAATTTATTTATTAGTTTTAACAATTTCTACGTGTTTGCATGGAATCTTTAGGGTTTTCTCTGGACTAAATCATGTCATCTGCAAACAGAGGTAATTTTACTTCTTTCTTTCCAATTTGAATGACCTTTGTTTCTTTTTCTTGTCAAATTGTCCTGACTAGGACTTCCAGTATTATATTGAAAAGAAGTGGTGAGAGTGGGCATGCTTGCCTTTTTCTTTTTTTTTTCCTTGAGGAAGATCCACCCTGAACTAACATCTGTGCCACTCCTCCTCTGTTTTGTATGTAGGTTGCCACCACAGCATGGCTGATGAGTAGTTTAGGTGTGTGCCCTGGATCTGAACCCATGAACCTGGGCCACTGAAGTGGAACACAACAAACTTAACAACTATGCCATGAGGCCAAGCCACTTGCATTTTCTTAATCTTAGAGAAAAAGCTTTTAGACTTTCATCATTAAGTATGCAGGCTTTTGAAATGAAGGCTTTTGAAATGTGGCATTTATTATGTTGAGGGAGTTTCTTTTTATTTTTAGTTTGTTGAGTGTTTTTATCATAAAGTGTGTTGAACTTTGTCGAAAGTTTTTTCTCCATCAATTGAGAAGATCATGCATTTTTTTTTGTCCTTATTCTGTTAACATGGAATATTATATTAATTGATTCTCATATTTTGAGCCATGCTTGCATGGTATAAATCCAATCCAGGTATAAATCCAATTTGATTGTGGTATATAATCATTTTAATGTGCTATTAATTTGATTTGCTCACATTTTGTTGAGGATTTTTACATCAATGTTCACCAGAGGGGGAATCTGGTATCAAGATGGCAGTGTAGGCAGACTCTGAACTCACCTTCTCTGTGGACACAACAAATTTACAACTACTTTTAGAACAATTACCCCTGAGAGAGAACTGAAAACTGGATTAAAAGAACCCCCACAACAAGAGACAGTGTTGACTGAGGTTGACAAGGCAGAAATTCCTAGCTGGAGCACTTCTTAGACAGCCAGGAGCAATCTTAAGTTATGAAGCCATTCCTGGAGGAGTGGGGGATCTGAGTTGGGGAGCTTTACCACAATAAGTAGCTATTGGACTCAGCATAACCAAGACAAATATCATAGTATCTGGCTTTACTGGCTATTAACAACAAGAAATACCCCCAGAAAAACTATTGGACATAAGGGAAAAATAAGTCTGCTCTTCAAGGGCCCATGCACAAATTCACCCATTTTGGAAGGCAATCTAAAATCACAAGAAAGAAAGGTGTATAGTCCTTTGGTGAAAGAAGACTCACTTGATAGGCTCTGGGTGCATCTTGGTGAGAGGTGAAACCTCCCCAGGCTGGGATCATCTCTCTGGGCACTGAGACATTGGTGTCAGCCATTGTTGTGATCTAGTTCAGGAGTGCTAACACAGATGCTGGCAGATGCCATTGGAGTTCTTCCTCTGGCTGTTAGTGTAGGGGTCTGCCCCTCCCACTAGAGCACTGATTTAATCCAGCTCAGCCAGGACAGACAGCCCACTCTAGGGACTGGCCATACTCAACAGCAAGCCCTCAGTCAACTTGTCAGCCTGCAGAGGTGGAATGCCTGGGGCCTCTACAGTGGGGCCAGTGAGTCTGCCTCTGTAAGGCAGGGCATGTGTGAGGGGCAGGCCTGCATCAGTGGAGGGTGTGGGGTCTCTGCAGTGGGGCAACGGGTTCTCCTTCAGTGTGTCAGGGTGTGTGCAAAGGGCAGGACTGTGTTGACAGGGTGTGTGGCCCTGAGTGTGGTAGAGGTTTTCAGCTGCAGCAGACTTGTGCTTCTCAAGGAGTCAAATAGCAGATCGACCCCACCTTCCAAAGCCTGAAACAATTGGGTGCTCCGATGCTCGGGCCCAGCCCGACTCAGCTGCTCATCTGAGAGAGATGACAACAGCTTTGCAGGCCAGAGGCCTAAAAAAATTGTAAGACCCTGAGCCTAGAAACCAGCCACACTGGGGGCCTACTCAACAGAAAAACTGCAACAGGAATGTACTATTAGACCTTGTAGCCAACTGTTCTGTGGCTCCCCATATCCAGTAAAGTGACTGAAGGAACCATAGCAGCCACACACAGCTGAGTATTACAACCAGCCAGCCAGGGGGACAGACTAGCCTAGTAGCACTTTTAGCAAGAGGTCAAACTTAAGAGACCATCAACTTCATATAGATTGCTATATATGTAGGTCAATATATATGAACCTCATGGTAGTCACAAACCAGAAACCTATAATAAACACACAAAAAATTAAGAGAAAGGAACCCAAACATAACACTAAAGAAAGCCATCAAACCACAAGGGAAGGGAGAAAGAGAAGAAGAAAGGAACAGAAGAACTACTAAAACACCCAGAGAAAAGTAACAAACTGGCAGTAAGTCCATTTTTATGAATAACTACTTTAACTATCAATGGACTAAATGCTCCAATCAAAAGACATAGGGTGGCCAATTGAGTAAAAAAACAAGAGCCATATATATATACTGCCTATGAGAAAGCTGGGGTAGCAATACTTATCTCAGACAAAAATAGACCTTTAAACAAAACCTGTAACAAGGGACAAAGAAGGGCACTATACAATGATAAGGGGAACAATCCAACAAGAGGCTATAACACACATAAATGTCTATGCACCCAATATAGGAGCACCTAAATATATAAAGCAGTTATTAACAGACATAAAAGGAGAAATAGACAGTAACTCAATAATAGTAGGGGACGTTAACACTCCACTTGCACCAATGAATAGATCATGCAAACAGAATATCAACAAGGAAACGTTGGCCTTAAACCACACACTAGACCAGATGGATTTAGTAGATATATACAGAACATTCCATCCAAAAACCAAAGAATACACATTCTTTTCAAATGTACATGCAACATTCTCCAAGATAGATCACACATTAGGCCACAAAACAAATCTCAATAAATTTAAGAAGACTGAAATAATACCAAGCATCTTTTCTGACCACAACAATATGAAACTAGAAATCAACTCTAGGAAGAAAAATGGAAAAGCCACAAATATGTGGAGATTAAACAAAATGCTACTGAACAACCATTGAATCAATGCAGAAATCAGAGGAGAAATCAAAAAATACCTTGAGACAAGTGAAAATGAAAATACAATATGTCAAAATTTATAAGACACAGCAAAAGCAGTTCTAAGAGGGAAATTTATAGCAATAGAAGCCTAGCTCAACAAACAAGAAAATCTCCAAAAGACAATCTAACAGTACACCTAAAGGAATTGGAAAAAGAAGAAGAAAGGAAAACCAAAATCAGTAAAGGTAAGGAAATATTAAAATTAGAGCCAAAATGAATGAAATAGAGACTAAAAAAAAAAAAAAAAAAAAGAAAGAAAAAACTCAATGAAACTAAGAATTGGTTCTGAGAAAAGATAAACCAAACTGACAGACCTTTAGCATAGACTCACCAAGAAAAAAGAGAAAAGACTCAAATAAATAAAATCAGAAATTAAAGAGGAGAAATTACAACACCTCAGAAATACAAAAGATTATAAGAGAATACTACAAAAAGCTATACACCAATAAATTGGACAATCTAGCAGAAATGGATAAGTTTTTAGAATCATATAATCTTCCAAAACTGAATCAAGAAGCAATAGAGAATTTGAATAGACCAATTACCAGTAAGGAGATTGAAACAGTAATCAAAAACCTCCCCCAAAATAAAAGTCCAGGACCAAACATCTTCCCCAGTGAATTCTACCAAGGATTCAAAGACTTAATACCTATACTTCTCAAACTCTTCCAAAAAACTGAAGAAGGGAAGCTTCATGACTCATTCTACTAAGCCAACATTATCCTGATGCTGAAACCAGACAAGGACAACACACAAAAAAGAAAATTAAAGGCCAATATCACCAATGAATGTTGATGGAAAAATCCTCAACAAAATACTAGCAAATTGAATACAACAATACATTAAAAAGATCATACACCAAGATCAAGTGGGATTTATTCCAGGGACACAGGGATGGTTCAACATCCACAAATCAGTCAGCAAACATGATACACCACATTAACAAAATAAAAATCACATGATCATCTCATCAGATGCAGAGAAAGCATTTGACAAGGTACAGCATCCATTTATGATAAAAATTCTGAATAAAATGGGTATAGAAGGAATGTTCCTCAAGATAATTAAGCCCTTATGTGACAAATCCACAGTTAATATCATTCTCAATGGAGAAAAACTGAAAGCTATCCCTCTAAGAGCAGGAACCAGACAAGGATACTCACTTTCACCCCTCTTGTTTAACGTAGTATTGGAAGTCCTAGCCAGAGCAATCAGGCAAGAAAAAGAAATGAAAGGGATCCAAATTGGAAAGGAAGTAGTGACACTGTCACTATTTGCAGATGATATGATTTTGAATATAGAAAACCTTAAAGAATCAAGAATCCACCAAAAAAACTTAGAAATAATAAGTGAGACAGTAAAGTTTCTGGATACAAAACCAACATACAAAAATCAGTTGCATGTCTATACACCAACAATGAAATAACAGAAAGAAAAATTAAGAACATAATTCCATTTACAATTGCAACAAAAAGAATAATACCTAAGAATAAAATTAACCAAAGAGGCAAAAGACCTGTACACTGAGCACTATAAAACATTGTTAAATGAAATAGAAGAAACAAAGAAATGGAAAGATATTCTGTGCTCTTGGATTGGAAGAATTAACATAGTTAAAAATTCCATACTTCTGAAATCAATCAACAGAGTCAATGCAATCTCTATCGAAGTTCCAACAACATTTTTCACAGAAGTAGAACAAAGAATCCTAAAATTTGTATGGAACAATAAAAGAGCCTGAATAGCTAAATGAATCCTGAAAAAAAGAACAAAGCTGAAGGTAGCACACTCCCTGATTTCAAAATATACTACAAAGCTATAGTAATCAAAATAGCATGGTACTGGCACAAAAACAGACACACAGATCAATGGAACAGAATTGAGAGACCAGAAATAAACCCAAACGTCTATGGACAGCTAATTTTTGACAAGGGAGCCAAGAACATATAATGGAAAGAGGAAAGTCTCTTTGATAAATGGTGTTGGAAAACTGGACAGCCACATGCAAAAGAATGAAAGTAGATCATTATCTTATACCATACACAAAAATTAACTCAAAATGGATTAAAGACTTGAATGTAAGACCTGAAACCATAACACTTTTAGAAGAAAACATAAGCAGTATGCTCTTTGACATCAGTCTTAGCAGCATATTTTCGAGTACCATTTCTGACTGGGCAAGGCAAGCAATAGAAAAAATAAACAAATGGGACTGCATCAAACTAAGAAGCTTCTACATAGCAAAGGAAGCCATCAACAAAATGAAAAGACAACCTGACAATTGGGAAAAGATATTTGCAAACCATATATCTGATAAGGGGTTAATATCCAAAATATATAAAGAACCCATACATCTCAACAATAAAAATACTAACAATTGAATTAAAAACTGGGCAAAAGATCTGAACAGACATTTTTCCAAAGAAGATATACAGATGGCCAACAGGCACATGAAAAGATGTTCAATATCACTAATTACTAGGGAAATGCAAATCAAAACTACAATGAGATATCACTTCACACCTGTCAGAGTGGTTGTAATTAACAAGACAAGAAATAACAAGTGTTGGGTAGGATGTGGGAAAAGGGAACTTTCATAGACTGCTGGTGGGAGTAGAAACTGCTGTAGCCACTATAGAAAATAGTATTGTGATTCCTCAAAAAATTAAGAATAGAACTACCATATGATCCAGCTATTCCAATGCTGGGTGTTTATCCAAAGAACATGAAAACACAAATGCATAAAGATATGGGCACCCCTATGTTCATTGCAGCATTATTCACAATACTCAAGAGTTGGAAGAAACCCAGATGTCCATCAAGGGAAGAATGGATAAAGAAGATGTGGTATATATACACAATGAAATACTATTCAGCCATAGAAAAAGATGAAATCTTGCCATTTGTGACAACATGGATGGACCTTGAGGGTATTCTGCTAAGTGAAATAAGGCAGAGGGAGAAAGTCAAAAACCATATGATCTCACTCATAAACAAACAAACACATAGAGACAGAGATTGGATTGGTGGCTACTAGAGGGGAAGAGAGGAGGGTGAAAGGTGTGATTAGGCACATGTGTGTGGTGATGGATTGTAATTAGTCTTTAGGTGCTGAACATGATGAAATCTACACAGAAATTGGAATATAATGATGTACACCTGAAATTTACATAATGTTATAAACCAATGTTACTGTAACAAAAATAATATATATGTATATATTCACCAGGGATATTGGTCTGAAGTTTTCTTCTTGTCTCTTTTTCTGGTTTTGATATTAGGGTGATGCTGGTCTCATATAATGAGTTTAGGAGTGTTCCACTGTCTTCTGTTCTTTGGGAAAGTTTGAAGAGGATTGGTGCTAATTCTTCTTGAAATGTTTGGTAAAAGTCCCCAGTGAAACCATCTGGCTCTGGGCTTTTCTTTGTTGGGAGATTTTTGATTACTGTTTCAATCTCCTTACTCTTCATAGGTCTGTTCAGATTTTCTTTTATTTCTTCATGTTTCAGCTGGTAACTTGTGGATTTCTTACTCTGCCACCTTGCTGATGTTACTCCACCTTGAGGGAGGTTTTTTCTTCAGTCTAATGAATTAAAGGTAGATTTATGTGCACTAATATAAATCCAATAACATTTTCTCCTGCAACTCATCCTAAAACTAATGAAGTTTTATTAATGAGGAAAATGTTATTCTGAACAATAGAAGATGAAAGTATGTGAGTAATATTTTTTGTTAGAAACAATATCATGTAGTGTAAAATAAATGCTACCACTTCAATTTTTAATTTTAGACTGTAGTCATTACTTATAAAATATTTTTGCTTTTATTAAAACTCTATTGATTTTGTAATGCAAAAGGAATCCATTTGATCTGGACAAATAGTTCTTAGTGACAGCAGGAGATGAAAATTTATAGAAAGTTGATAATATCACATTTATAATGTATTTTTCTTTGACCCTGTTGTGACCTTGATTAGAAGCAATATTAAGATAGGAGTTGAAGTATATAATTTAATACATATTTATAAATTTAGGCACTGGAATCAGACAATTATGAGTGAAAATACTGCTACTTCACTTCAGAGTTGGGTGATCTGTGCAAGTTATTTAATCTCTCTGAATCTCAAATTCTCATATGTAAAATATTATAAGAATAATACATTTACATAGGGTTGTTCTGAGCATTAAATGGTACTAACAGTGGTAATAGTAGCAGTAGCAGTAGTACTAGTAGCTAACATATATTGACTGCTTACCATGTGCGTGGCACGCATTAAGAGATATATATGCATTAGCTCATAGCACACTTTCTGGAATGTAATATTAGTAGTCAATAAATGTTAACTCTGCCGTTATTACTACCACTAATCATGAAAGGCATTAAATTGGATTTGATTACGAAATCACATTGTGGGCCACTAGAAAAAGCCTATGTTGAAGGAAGCAATAGAAAATTCTAATTTGGGGGGACAAATACTATCATTTATAACTGAAAATGAAGTCTGGATATTCTATACTTGGGCATCAGAGTTAGTTTTAAGTCAAATTTGAGATGGACAAAATTTTTCTTTGTTATCTAGTTCTGTCCCCTCCAAATTGTTTACTAGGCACTTCCTTTCCATCATTCATATTATCTCCCCATTCTTAAGCTTCCTCTGACCACCCAAAAATTAAAAAATATTTTATAATATTTTCAAGTCTCATCTTTTATAATGTTTCCATGAATCGATTCCTATTTTTTCATCCATACATAATCAAAATTTGTCAGGACTTATTGTATTAGATTTCTCATCTCTTTGAGGTGGCTGTGGAAATAAATAGACTGATGTTTAAATACCTACACAACTATATATTACTCATTCTCATTAAGGACTCATTAACACACACACAAATATATACATATACACATATACATATCTGTCCATCTGTCTATCTAGTAAATTTACATTTCTACCTACATAGAAAATGTTTTATAAAATAAATCAACTGTACATTTCTAGTGCCCATGCTCTGATAAACATATGAAAATATGTTTTGGTCTAGTTCGGTTTTTAGCAGACCCTAGAATTCACTACACAAGTTTCTTCTATATTGCCCACATCATCCATGAGGCCATCTCTATCCAAAAAAATTGGAGGATCCAGATTATTAGTAAATATGCTCCATGTTTTCCATCTCATAAAATGTGACTTGACTCCAGCCATCCTTACAGCTTTTTGAAAATACTGATATCTGTATTTTTTCTCAGATTATGTTTAACCACTCAGTCTGCATTGGGACATGCATAATCTTTTCATAAAAAAAAGAAACGTGATAAGTTAATTTTGATGGACAAACAGGGCTGAGCACACTGATTTAGGAATTAAATGTAAAGAATAATTCTTGCTCTCCTTCAGAGTTCCCCACACTAACATTGGAACATGTAACTGCAGTGTCTTTGGATGATCAAAATATAAGCAAGAACAGTGTCAAACTATGTCAGGGAGAAAATATCTATTTAATCAGTTTTTTTCTCTTACATTTCTTTACAACAGTGCTTCTCAGATTTTAAGTGCCTAGGAATCACCTGGGAATCTTGTAAAAATGCAGATTCTGATTCACTAGTTTTAGAGTAAAATGTAATTCTGCATTTCTAACCAGCTCCCGGGGGAGCTGCTGCCAGACACCAGATCACATCCTGAGCTTTTCAAGGAGAAATAATCAAAACTCAAGTAAGTTTTGTAATGTCTCTTTAAAAGTATTCAGCAAAAATAAGAGGGAGCTCAAAATCTCTGTTTGAAATAACACAAAATTTATTCTCATGTCAATCAAACACTTAATTCAGGCAACTGAACATTTGTTGTGATACTATGCAATTTCAGATGTCAAAAATATATCCTTATTATAGATATGTCTAAAATCTGCTAGGTAGGCATAGTATACATCAAAATTTATTCTATTTTTTGAGTTCAGGTGTCTTTTGCATGATATATCATGTTACAGTGCATTTTGCATTATGCTGTAATGGTAACAATGGTGAGTTGATAATTTGTCAGGAATATTTCCAAATATTTTCAGTGATTATATCATCAAAAGAGATCTTCATCAGGAAGTCAGATTGCTTTACTTCATAAAATTTATTTTGAACTATTTCAAATTAATGTGATCACCATAATTTGCATTATATAAGACATTTTTATTTTATTTATTTATATATAAATTAAGTTGAATTAAATAAAACCTTTGGGAAAACAACCTGGTTATTTGTGTAATATTAAGGTATGGGACATGCTTGAAATTATTTTTAAAAAGTCATCCCTTTCTTTAAAAGATGCATGAGGAAAAAAATTTAATGTCTTAGATACATGAGAAATTGTATGCCTAATATTTTTTATACTTCTCTATTATCTACATTTTCAACACTGACAAGCACAGTAAGATGATCTTTTAAATCACTCATTATACATGATATTCTATTATCTTGCAACCATTATAACTTGTTAGAAACTTTTAATAATGCATGACTCCAGGAGGCAATTCCCCATAATAGATACAGATACTTAAATATTACTCCATCTATATTTTATTATTTTATGAAGCATACTGGCAACTGAGCCAGTAATTTTGTCAGAAATGAAGGGTTACTAAGCAGTTTCAAAATTATTCAAAATATTAAATATGACAGCATAAAATAGCAAATCAATCATTTTCTCTTTTTAAATTTTATTTTCTCAGTAAGGGAAGATAAGAATTATTTGAAGCTTTCTGATGAACTTAAAAACTCAATAAAAAGATAAGATAATTTAAATTTGATAAATACCCAATATATCATATTATCTCAATCAGAATGTTGTAATTTAATGGTTTTTGTATTCAAACCATTTATTTTGGCAAAATTTCTTCTATCATCTTCTCTGATCAGCATAAAGAATAAAAATTAATCAGACCTTTGTTAAATTATAGAGTATATTATTCAAATAAAACCTCAACTATTTTATTTGTTTTCAATTGGAAAGAGGAAGAACTTTGACCATTTTAGTCTGCTGATACAAAATCATTCCATTTTGGAAGAATTTGTAGGTCCATCTTCCAAAAAGAAGTAATATGAACTGTATAGAAGGAAAAAAAAAGTTCCAGGATATGATTAAACAGCATTTGTAATAAATATTAAAATCAACATTGCTAGTTTTGAATAATGTAGTAAAATTATTTTTAGTGAAGCTAATCCCAAAGTTTACTTGCTACCTATAAAATGATGGTTTTACATTATATGTTGAAAAAAGAAGGGTTATACGGTGTGGAAGTTGCCTGTGACAATTTTCAATGCTTATGAAGTTGACAAAAGAATAAGTAGATGGATAAGTATGACTGAAGCATTGTTAATACCTTTTCCAAAAACAGAAGCAAAATGAACCATCTCTAAATTAAGACTTCCCATCGTAGAGTAGAAGATGCCACACTTTTCTTTTTAATCCATTTCTACACTTAGTCTTCTAGTCAGTAAATTTATTGCACATTTTAAATATGTTTTGGTGCTTTTTTTGATTGGCCCTGGCAATAAATAATAATCTAACTCAACCCACCATGTAATTATCATCGACATCTTCAGATAAAATAAACATGAAGGCAGTTTCTGAAAACCAAATATCATACATCTAGAATTTATGGGAATAGGTATTTTTACATTTCCAGCTCAAACTTGAAATCATTTTCATCACGCTAGAATTTGTTTTAATGGCAAGTTAGTGGCTTGCTTCATGCATCTTACAAAATCTGCCTCATAATGTACATTTTGCTTATATATATATACAAAATACTTTTCTGTTCAGTATGGTGACACCAATATTCTCTAATGCTGGAGTTATAAAAGGGATTTATAGCAATTGTATGATAGGTATTAATATATTGTGCTATTCCAACAAATGAACTATATTCAAATATAATTTTGCTAATTAGGCCATTTTTGTACTCTTTTCTGCACTTTCTCCAAATTATTTTAATCCATTATAAAGTGTTGCTACTCTTTCCAGTATACCATTTTGCCTGACCTTTTTGAATAATTTTTTTCAATTTTAAGTTTTCATGTATTATGTTATATAGACTTCTTTTGGTTACTTTGTCACATGGCATTCCAGATGGAAAAATTGAAGTTTTGTTGAATGGGAACATAAAGAAGTTTCACACTAAGGGAAATACATTCTTAACTGAAAATATGGACATAACATCCATTTGATACCACAGTCATATCATGGTTATAATGGTAATACTTGTATTACAGTTTGTATTTTTAGCGTAAAACAGATGCAAGATGCTGATCCAGGGATTCTAATTTAATATGTAACATGACTGAATAAGATGCCTGGTGAGGCAATTTATCATAATCTTTTACTCTGTGTTTACATAAAATTCAAATTATTATAATCAAATGTCTGTCTCTGGTACAGAATGTAATCATTGATCCTGGGTAGTGATTAGTTTAGTCCACAGACTTGAATTTGATTCTATACGCGCAACAAAATAGTTCTGTCATGTTTACTTTCCCAAGAACTAGATTAAATGCTTTAAGAATTTCTCCTGTGAAAAATATGGTACACAGTTCATGGAACAATGAATTAGTCAATATAGTATTCTTCATACTTCGATATGGCTTTCTTTGTATATTCATTTAATTAAATAATTAAATTGTCAAGAAAAATATTAAGAAAAACTGTGCAATTCATTTAAATATCTACATCCCAAGCCATTACAAAGTTTGCCAAGTCTTAGAAAGATATATTGTAGAAGACTTGGAACAGTGTATGTTTTCAGAGTTGTTTCACTTTTTTCTTAGAAAAAGAATCAATCCAGCTTATAAATATTAATAAAGTAATACACTAAACGTGGAGCTAAAAAAAGTCAGCTGGTGTTTTTCTGCAATTCTTTAAAGCACATAGTTTGAATATATGAGGATAGAATCTTGGCTCTTTTTCTTTCTTTGCCCTACCCTGAGATTAAATTTGCAGATTTTCCACATCTAAGCACTACTAGAAAAATGTGTGTAATGTTCAATAAAATTGTACCACATTAGTGACTGTGAACAGTATTCAATAAATGCTTTTAATATTAAGCATGTTTGGCAAATATGCATAAAATTATATTAAAACTGAATTACTCACAGGGGACTAATTTTCTAAATTTGAATAAGACACATTAAGGTACCAATTTTGGCACATACCTTCATCTTCTCTTTCTCTTGCCCCACCATTGGCTAATTCAGCAGCATGTAGGAAGATTTTGTGCATTGTTTTATCAATTCAGAGAAAGTGAGAAAAAAAAAACATTAAGAATATAAATTGGAAAACATTACAAATATATGTGCATATATATATTAGATAGATGTTTACATATATACCTCACTATATATATATTAGTGGTAGTCTCGTGTAGTGTCGTGATATAAATATCCTCTTAATTAGCAATGGGATATTATCTATCAAAAAGTGTTTACAAAGCAAGCTGTTTTTAATATTATTAAATTTATTTACTCTACAGATTAATGAAATAATAAATAATGAATAAGAACTGAAAGTGCTTGCTATATATTCAGCATGACATTAAGGTAGTCTTGAAACATATGGTTTCTTATTTTTTAGTTTGAATTTATTAACCAAATTTAATAAAATTGTTTGCAAAAGTATCTGTATACAAAAAAAAAATCTATTTGCATAATCTTCATAGGGTTATGAGTTAAATAATATAAGTAAAATACTGTTTTATAGTATGGACTGATATATGTTGGCTTCAAGGGAATTATTAACTAATTGTGTTCTTATTCTCTCCGTTCTCTTACATTATATACCAAAATAATTTTGTTCATATTACACATATAGTTAAAAAATATGGAATCTTAATAGCTTGATCAATGTGTCCATGAAAAGGATTTTTTTTAAAGAAAATTCTATATTGATTTTCAGACACTCCTTGACTCAGAATGGAGATAGAGATAATATACATGTTACTTTATCCTGAAAAAATGTTGATTTTTCCTAAATTATGCTTAGTTGATGTTCTATCAGCCAATATTTAGAAAAGTGGTTTAAAAGCATCCTTATACTGTGTTAAGGAAAATTTTATTATATTACATAGTTTTCTTATTAAGAGGTGTCCAGTAGAGTTTTTTCTTTTTCTTAGAAATCATTACATTTCTGAAAAGTGCATTTGCTTTAGTCTCAAGGTCTAAATGAATATATTCTAAATGGTGAATTCAAAACTAACCAATGTTTATGCTTTTTTATTGACTTCTAGAAAACAATGCTAAATTTTTTTTCCTTTTTTTTTTTATTGATGTCTTAGTTTATAACACTGTGGGGTTTTAGTTGTACATTTTTGTTTGTCCATCACCTTGTGGATGTAACCCTTCACCCCTTGTGCCCCACCCCACCCCCCTTCCCTTGGTAACCACCAATCAGTTCTCTCTGTCCGTGTGTTCACTTATATTCCATATATGAGTGAGTTCATGCAGTGTCTGTCCTTCTCTCTCTGGCTTATTTCACTTAACATAATACCCTCTAGGTCCTTCCATGTTGTTGCAAATGGGACAATTCTGTCTTTTCTTATGGCTGAGTAGCATTCCATTGTATGTATATACCACATCTTCTTTAACCAATCATCAGTTGAGGGACACTTGGGTTGCTTCCACTTCTTGGCTATAGTGAATAATGCTGCAATGAACATAGGGGTGCATACACCTCTTGTGGTAGTTGATTTCACGTCCATTGGGTAGATGCCCAAGAGTGGTATTGCTGGATCATACGGTATTTCTATTTTTAATTTTTTGAGGACTCTCCATACTGTTTTCCATAGAGGCTGCACCAGTTTGCATTCCCACCAGCAGTGAATGAGGGTCCCCGTTTCTCCACAACCTCTCCAGCATTTGTTGTTATTTGTCTTTGTGATTATAGCCATTCTAATGGGTGTAAGGTGATATCTCAGTGTAGTTTTGATTTGCATTTCCCTGATGATTAATGATGTTGAACATCTTTTCATGTGTCTATTGGCCATCTATATCTCTTCCTTGGAAAAATGTCTGTTCATATCCTCTGCCCATTTTTTGATCGGGTTGTTTGTTTTTTTGTTGCTCAGTTGTATGAGATCTTTATATATTACTGAGATTAATCCCTTGTCGGACAAACGATTTGCAAATATTTTCTCCCAGCTGGTGGGTTGTTTATTCATTTTGATCCTGGTTTCATTTGCCTTGTAGAAGCTCTTTAGTCCGATGAGGTCCCACTTGTTTATTTTTTCTTTTGTTTCCCTTGTCTGGGTAGACATGGAATCTGAAAGGATCCCTTTATGTCCAATCTCAATTAGTGTACTGCCTATATTTTCTTCCAGGAGTTTTATAGTTTCAGGTCTCACTTTCAGGTCTTTGATCCATTTTGAATTGATTTTTGTATATGGCGATAGGAGATGGTCTACTTTCATTCTTTTGCATGTTGCTGTCCAATTTTCCCAGCACCATTTATTGAAGAGACTTCCCTCTCTCCATTGTATGTTCTTTGCTCCTTTGTCGAAGATTAGCTGTCCATAGGTGTGTGGTTTTATTTCTGGGTTTTCAATTCTGTTCCATTGATCTGTGTGTCTATTCTTGTGCCAGTACCATGCTGTTTTGATTACTGTAGCTTTATAGTATATTTTGAAATTAGGGATTGTGATGCCTCCAGCTTTGTTCTTTTTTTTCAGAATTGCTTTAGCTATTCGGGCTCTTTTGTTGCCCCATACGAATTCCAGTAGTTTTTGTTCTATTACTGTGAAGAATGACATTGGGATTCTGATTGGGATTGCATTGAATCTGTAGATTGCTTTAGGTAGAATGGACATTTTAACTATATTTATTCTTCCAATCCATGTGCATGGAATATTTTTCCATTTCTTTATGTCCTCCTCGATTTCTTTCAATAGTGTCTTATAGTTTTCATTGTATAGGTCTTTGGCCTTCTTGGTTAAATTTATTCCCAGATATTTTATTTTCTTTGTTGCAATTGTAAATGGGATTGTCTTTTTGAGTTCTCTTTCTGTTGTTTCATCATTAGTGTATAGAAATGCAATTGATTTTTGTAAGTTGATTTTATACCCTGCCACTTTACTGTAGTTGTTGATTGTTTCTAGTAGTTTTCCGATGGAATTTTTTGGGTTTTCTATGTATAGGATCATGTCGTCTGCAAATAGTGAGAGTTTCACTTCTTCATTGCCTATTTGGAGTCCTTTTATTCCTTTTTCTTGCCTAATCGCTCTGGCCAGAACTTCCAGTACTATGTTGAATAAGAGCGGTGAGAGTGGGCACCCTTGTCTTGTTCCTGTCCTCAAAAGAATGGCTTTCAGTTTTTCCCCGTTGAGTAGGATGTTTGCTGTAGGTTTGTCATATATGGCCCTTATTATATTGAGGTACTTTCCTTCTATACCCATTTTGTTGAGAGTGTTTATCATAAATGGATGCTGGATCTTGTTGAATGCCTTCTCTGCATTGATTGAGATGATCACGTGGTTTTTATTCTTCATTTTGTTAATGTGGTGTATCACATTGATTGATTTGCGGATGTTGAGCCATCCCTGTGTCCCTGGTATAAATCCCACTTGATCGTGGTGTATGATCTTTTTGATGTATTGCTGTATTCGGTTTGCCAATATTTTGTTGAGGATTTTTGCGTCTATGTTCATCAGTGATATTGGCCTGTAGTTTTCCTTCTTTGTATTGTCCTTGTCTGGCTTTGGTATCAGCATGATGTCGACCTCATAGAATGTGTTGGGAAGTATTCCATCTTCCTCTATTTTTTGGAATAGTTTGAGAAGGATAGGTGCTAAATCTTCTTTGAACGTTTGAGAAAATTCTCCAGGGAAGCCATCTGGTCCTGGGCTTTTATTTTTTGGGAGGTTTTTGATTACTGTTTCAATCTCTTTACTTGTGATTGGTCTGTTCAGATTCTCTATTTCTTCTTGATTCAGTTTTGGGAGGTTGTACGCATCCAAGAATTTGTCCATTTCCTTTAGGTTGTCCAATTTGTTGGCATAAAGTTTTTCATAGTATTCCCTAATTATCCCTTGTATTTCTGTGGTGTCTGTTGTAATTTCTCTTTCATTTCTAATTTTATTTATTTGAGTCTTCTCCCTTTTTTTCTTAGTGAGTCTGGCTAAGGGTTTGTCAATTTTATTTATCTTCTCAAAGAACCAGCTCTTTGTTTCATTGATCCTTTCTACTGTTTTTTTGGTTTCAATTTCATTTATTTCTGCTCTGATTTTTATTATTTCCCTCCTTCTGCTGATTCGGGGCTTTGTCTGTTCTTCTTTTTCCAACTCTGTTAGGTGCAATTTAAGGTTATTTGGGATTTTTCTTGTTTGTTAAGGTGAGCTTGTATTGCTATGAATTTCCCTCTCAGGACTACTTTTGCTGCATCCCATATGAGTTGGTATGGTGTATTTTCCTTTTCATTTGTCTCCAGACAGCTTTTGATTTCTCCTTTAATTTCATCAATGACCCATTGGTTGTTCAGTAGCATGTTGTTTAGTCTCCACATCTTTGTCCCTTTCCTAGTTTTTTCCTTGCAATTGATTTCTAGTTTCACAGCATTATGATCAGAAAAGATGTTTGTAATGATTTCAATCTTCTTAAATTTATAGAGGTTTGCCTTGTTTCCTAATATATGGTCTATCCTTGAGAATGTTCCATGTGCACTTGAGAAGAATGTGTACTCTGCTTTTTTTGGGTGGAGTACTCTGTATATATCTATTAAATCCATTGTGTCTAGTTTCTCATTTAAGTCCATTATTTCCTTATTGACTTTTTGTCTGGATGATCTATCTATTGATGTAAGGGGGGTATTAAGATCCCCTACTATTATTGTGTTATTATTAATATCTCCTTTAAGGTTTTTTAGCAGTTGTTTTATGTACTTTGGTGCTCCTGTGTTGGGTGCATAGATATTTATAAGTGTTACAATGCTAAATTTTTACCAAAATTGTTCTCTGATTTCCTCAAGTGATTAACTAATTTAATTGCTTTTTAAATTTTTTTCTCAGAACTTATTGCCATACAAGATTCAAAATTTATATCAATCTAATACCAATAACAGGAAAGAACAAAAAAGGTAGTTACCCTTATTAAAATAAAGTTGAATACATAGCCATGATGGCAAATGATTCTACAAAGATGATATTAGCTTTCTAGAGCAGCCAACCCCCAACGTTACACAACTTACTATAGGCACAAATTTAAAACCAGAAAATTTCATAGTCATAGTGCTACCCTTCTTGGTCTATAAACAATGAAAAATATATCTTAGAAATATTTTAAAGAGAACCATCAATACCATAATCAACAATTATCTTTATTGAAAATACAGTGAGAGATTTATTAAGACTCATTTCTTGGAGGGTTTCTCAACATGGGTTGATGACATCTTATGAAAGCATGATTCAATCAAAGAGGGTTTACTACAGGAAAAATATGATACACCATTCTGAAGGTCTGGGAAAACCTAGACGTGTATTTCATAGAAACCAGAGGCACACATGAATGTTTATTTACACCCTTCAGGCAATCCTCCACAAATATTTTTTCTTTGAACTAAGCTTTTGATAAACATTGAGTGGTTGTAAGCTTGAAATTATACCCTCAAACTAATGCCTGGAGTGCAGCTCTTCTTTTCTTTTTGTGGGTTGAAATCTATCTCATATGCCTCACCAGATATCCTGATTCTAAAAAGTTAAGCACTGTTTTATGAAAACTGAGGGATCTAGCAACATATAGGATAAAGTAACATGCATATTATCTCTAACTATCTCCATTCTGAGTCAAGGAGTGTCTGAATATAAATAATATAAATGTAGAATTTTCTCTAAACAAATAATCTTTACTCATGGACACATTGATGAAGCTATTGAGGTTCCACATTTTTTAACTTTATGTAATATGAACAAAATTATTTTGGTATAATTTTGTTTCTCGTAGTAGTAATAAAAAGTCCCAATTCTCTAGCAAAGTCAAATCTCAATAAAATATTAACATAACTAGTTTGAAAGGGAAATGTGATAATGGATAAATAAGTTTATGTGGCTATCAGAATTGGCCACCTCAAGCAGTGAAAGAGGATTTGACTTTCCCTACCCCCACTAACTGAAGGGATTTGGGATGGAAGGTCTTACCCAGGACAGGCCATCACCATGGATAACTCTTGGTATCTATAGACTGGGAGGGTCTTTGCTGGGCCCATTCTTATCAAGGTTCTGTTTACCAGACATTGACATTTGTAAGGAAAATCTCCATTTGTAAAGGTATCTCCTTCTCTGTATTGGGAAGAGGGGTGGATGACCTCATCTCTAGAAACTTGTCAGTGTGGAAGGCCAGGCCTTAAATCTGCATAATCAACTTACTGTGCTTTTCTGGTAATCTCCCATAGCTGACCCAACCCCCAATATCCTCATTTGTCTATTTAAGAGGAGAACCTCCACCATTTTGTCGAGAGAGACTCAATTTCCCTGGGTCTCTCCCATATATACATGTTATAAAGCTTTGTTTGATTTTCTCCTGCTGTTCGGCCTCATGTCAATTTAATGTGTAGCCCAGCCAGAAAGGACCCAGAGTGGATAGAGAATACTCCTCTTTCTCCCCTTCGTGTGGAAAGAGCTGTCATGAAAAGCAGAAGAGGGAAAGGACTGCAATGAGAAACAGATGATGGGGTGCCCTACTGGTAAAAGTGCAGGTTTTGGATCC
Source organism: Tapirus indicus (assembly GCA_031878705.1). NCBI lineage: Eukaryota > Metazoa > Chordata > Mammalia > Perissodactyla > Tapiridae > Tapirus > Tapirus indicus. The sequence goes on along the minus strand of CM062930.1, from coordinate 39,633,823 downwards.
ACACTGCCTATGTTCAAATCTAACTTGTGTAATCATGGGATATTTACTTAATCTTGTTAAGCTTCAGTTCCTTCATCTTTCATCACAAATCAAAATGATAATAAATTTGAGGGCTGAAGAAGATAGTGTCTGAAAAGTATTTCATACAGTCTCCAGAAGGGATGTTTACCAAATCTTTTGAGTTTAGAGTGAGGAGATATGAAAGATGAGCAGGAGAAGACATGAAATTATAAAACATCTAAGGTTAACATTTATCCCAAATCAAGTTAAAATAATAATCACTAAACAAATTGAATGGATATCTTGAGGGCGGGTAAAGCAAATATTGGGAGAAAGTTGAATCCCAAAAGAAAAATCTTCCTGATTCTAAAATTTGGAAGGCTCTCAGCTTAGCTCATAGCAAAAGCCTCTTTCATCAGTCAAAACTAGAAGCCCATCAGGTAATCAACATGCTCCAGGCCTGTAGAGGATTCTGTCAATCTTTCTCATTCTGTTAAAATGGTGATTGGAGAAAAGATTTACTTATACAACAGAAAAATCAAACCAAACCTTCATCTAACATAAGAATGGACAACCTGAGGTTAATATGCTTATGAAGAAAAGTCATGAAATAAAAAATAAATTTAAAAAGATTGAAATAGATAGTAAAATGAATCCCAGAGGATAAAACTATGAGATAATTCAGAAAATCAGAGGGAATTGATTTCAAATTGAAAGGAACTAACAGAATAAGAAAGTGCTTTTGAGATTTTTTTAAAAGTGTTCTAAAATAACAAAAATTCAGTTGCTACGTCAGAGATTAAATTTGATGATATTTCACAGAACACAGAACAAAAACAGAGTTGAAAAATATGAGATAAGATGTGACAAGAGATTCTCACATATTGAGGTATATGGTGTGACTGTTCAGGTTCAAAACTAATTCAGCTTGAACTAAAAAGCCTGACTTAATGGCCTATCAAACATACATTGCATGTCAGATTAACCATTAAAGTAAAGAATACACTCTCTTAAGATAAGCATGCATATTTCCCCTCCTACCCCTATTGGTAACACCCTATTGGTAATGCCCAAATTAGTGCCTTTCCCAACATTGCTGTCATGTTGACCTGCTAATTTGCAACTGAATACCTCTTTGAATTTTGATGAAAATGTATCCTCGGTGTGTTTAATGTGCATTCTTTGTTCTAAAAAGCTACAAGACTGCACAGCAAACCATGCTTCTCTGGAAAGCTTTCTAAGGCCTTCCTGGGTTATAATCCTCAGTTTGGCTCAAGTAAACTCACCTTATTTCTCTTATCTGTAGAATGGTTGTTGGTTATTTTCCATCAACAGATGAAATATACAGGCCAATTAATGACTGCAATAAATAAAGAGAGAAAATGGAGGGGGAAAATTTATCAAGGCAGGAATAAAAAAATGCTTCCAAAGACAAAAAAAAAATTCCTTCATCTTAAAAATGAAAGGATTCATTGAAAATAAAATAGGGTAAATAAAAAGAGAGCTAAAATTAGTCTTAAAAACTTTGGATGAGAGTGGGTGGTTAACAATACAAAATGAAGAATGTGAGATAAGTGAGAAATAGAATGCAAATCCCTTAGATAAAATAATGAAAAGAATAAAAAGCCACATATTCAAAGTTCTGAGGGTAAATATTTTCTTATTTTTACAGGCCAAATTATCAACTAAATGTAAGAAAAAATAAATACATTCTTAGACACTTATTAAAACACGTTAACATATATATGAATCCTTTTGAATTATAAAATTAAAAGACAAGTTTATATATATGACACATATATTTTATATATATATTTAATTTATATATATATATATATATAAAATGTATATATGTATTTTTTTTTCTGAAGAAATTGGTTGAGAATGTATCCCAGTAAAATGAGAGTGAAAACCTAGATGGTCCTTAAGCTTCAAGAAACAGTTGATCTGGTTCAAGAACAAATTAAAAGAACTTCAAGAGGAATATCTACCTCTAAGTAGGAGGTGATTGATCATAACAGGTCAAAATTTCCATTAACACTGACGAGAAAGACAGATACATTTTAAAAATATCATACTTTTTAAGACATCAGATTTCTGCAGAAGTAACAAAGAAAATATGAATTAATATTCCAGAGAAATAATAGCTATTTACAAGTGAGCTAATAACAGGTAGCTTCTCCCTCCCCTGGGGTCATTTGTCTGAGCAGATGGTGGAGGATCAGGACTTGGGCTAGGAAGACTGCAGCAGGTGGGAGAGAAATCAGGAAAGGGCTCATGACGTTGCTTCAAATCCCTAAATATTAATGTCAATTGGGAAGATGTGTCCAGCAATCCTCAAAAGGCTTAGATATTCCTCTTTCTTCAGTGCAGTTTTCTGAGTAAATGAGGGGTAGATTCTTTGTAGAAAGACTGAATAAGTAATTACCACATACACTTGTCATGGTGTTGCAGGATCCTTGCTCCTGAGGATCCAGCTTCTCTGTCAGTCATTGTGTTCTTTGAATGAAAATTCGTTCTGGTCCATAATTTGGCTTGAGCAGCTGCCTCTCAGCCTATCATTTATTCATTCATTTATTTATTTGCCATACCATTGCCATCTATATTGCCCATGATATTTCAATAATCATTTCCAGAGCACTCGGCAGTTCAAGCCTTGCTGGCTGCAATTTTAATGCCATCATTCATCGTTGCTATTTCTCCCAGCTTGCTTCTGACTGTTAAACTTTGATTCTTGGGCCTCTATTATTTCATGATTCTCTATCTCTTTTGATAGCAGTGAGCCTAATACCGTAATAGTATATTCTGCCATCCAGTATCATCTATAAAAAGAACAGTCACCACTGCATGTGTCAATGATGCTTTCTCATCAATCCCTTTCTCATCACTCTCGTGAATGGATTGACTTCAAGGCCCTCGAGTGGAATGCACTTATTTGAGGAGTTTCCCAGCTTCACTAGTCTGGCGTGCCCACTTCCCTGAGCATTTTAATCCCTTCTACCACCACCTGTCATGGCAATTCTGACATTTGTACTTCACCTAATGTGGAGCATTGTTTTCTCCAAGACTCTAAGAGCCATTCTCATGGTGTGTTACCACTGACTCCTCAGGTTTTTGCCAAGAAATTGATTCTATATTAAATTTCTCTCTTACTGATAAAATTTCACTTATCACCCTCTTGTTTGGCCCAGTTGATCCAGCACCTTCAGACCCAGTGCCATACATATTCCCTTGGCTCCTGCTGTTGCATGTTGGTTAGGTCCTGAACCTCCTCCAGAATACAGTTACTTTTCTCTTCTACTAAATATAGAATGGGTCAGGTTATGTTACATGACCTGGCCTGAGTAGTTATGTGACTTTACAATAGTTATTGGTTTGGTGTCCAGAAAAAGAGGTCTTTTACCTTGAAGAAACATATGTTGTCTTGCAAGCAGAGACGTTGGCATAAACTTCAAGCTAGGGTGGAGTACAAGTCTTTAGAGAGGGGAGTAGGCCCCTTCCATAGGCACCACATATACAAGAATTTGAAGGATTTAATATTTTCATGTGCGCAACCCAACTGCCCACATAGCCACACTCACAATCTCATTACTTCCTAATAAGACCTCAGGATTTGGATTAAGGGACTTGCCAAGATTAAGAACTCAAACTTCTTAGTTTGAATTTAGTCATCCTTAACCTTTTATTGTCTTTCTCCAGTGAATCAATTTTCTCTGGCAAATACCATCTAATCCCATAATTTTACAATTAGAGCTTTTTACTGTGGTATGCCAGATTTCTTATATTCATCAGTATATTTCCTCCAACTGGTATACCTTTCTGGTACACCACAGATGAAAATTTTAAGAATTGGATTACTACCACAAGCCAAGGTTATCATTTCTCCACCTGCTACCAGTACTTTGTCCTTATCACCAGCTAGCCAGTAGATGATCTAGCTCCAAATCCCAATTTACAGTTGCTTCTTCAACCCACTTTTGTTTTTGACTCTCTTAGACTTTGTTTCTTAGGAAATAAACAGAGAAAGTTTCTTATAAAGACTTTTTTGGGGAAGTGCTCTCAGGGTCAACATATATGAGTGAATGATGGCAGCAGGATTGGGCAGAGGAGAAAACTGAACTGCAACAGGGTTGAAACAAAGGCCTTAGCCCATCCTGCAGGTAGGCTAGGAAGGCCCTTCAGAGATATCCCAAATTGAGGCAAGAAGACCAAACCTTTACACCTTTACATCAAATAAGCATTAGATCAGGGCTGTGCCCAGGCAAGGCACCTAACTTTGGGTGCAGCGACTCTTTTCAACAGAAGGTGATTACTGAAGGGAGATTCAGCTGGTAGCTGTTAGCCACCCAGCGATATGAAGGCTTTAGTCTTGAAAGGAGGATCTGGATGGCACAGCCTCACATGAACTATATATATGTTTATATATTTATACATGTATATAAAGGCCTAAAACATAAAGGCCAGAATGATGTAAGTATTTACTTCTAGGGGAAAAATCAGAAACTATGGCAGTCAGGGAAAAAGGATATGTTTTGCCTTATCTGTTTAGCTAAGTTTTTTTATAATGAGAATATATTGGTATGTCTCTCTTATTATAAAAAAAAAATCCATGAATAAAAATGACTTTTTATTTGCAATTGGTACATATTTCAAAAGAAACATTCTCTAAATGAGGTGGGATATGGATGCAAGTCAATAAAATAAGTGAATAAAAACCTGGAAGACCTTACAGATGTTGTTAATATAAAATATATCTTTTTTTAATTGAATAAAGCATGCAATAATAAAGAAAGAAAAACCAAAAAACAAAACATCAACTTTTGTACAAGAAGTTGTCACACAAATATGGCATGAAAGATTTTGAATGACTATTATTATTTAGAAAAAAAAATTACCTTCCTTTAAGAGATTTCTCCTTCAATGAACATAGGAATTTTTTCATTGGGCCCTTAGAGGAATATATGTATGATCTTTGCACCTTCATTGTCTCTGTCGTAAATTGGATTCAACTAATGTACATGTTACAGGTTGGCTTTTAATTAGATATTGAGTGCAGTAAAGGCAAAGTCAGAAGACTTAATGAGGTTAATATCAAGAATAAAAACTCATTATTATTATATTATTACAATACTACTGTGTTACTGCTGTTATTATTCATTATCATGATATGAATCCATTAGTATTATTATTTTACAACTTATTACATTAGTATTACATTTTTATTTTGGCAATGCAAAAGTAAGCATAATACTAGTGACAAATTGTTAGTGAAAACAGAAAGTTAATTTGGTTTCAGCTTTTAAAGTGTGAAGACAAGACATACTATAGAAATCTGACAGAATAAGAAATAGAGTATTAAGTATGTTATTCAAATTTAGAAAAATCACTCAGAAAAGAATTTAAATTTATTTTTCAAAAAACAGTGAAAGTTGAGGGAAGTTAAAGTGGTGTCAATGAGTTAAATACTCATCTTACATGGTATGTACACAACAGAGACTACTCAGATGGATGGATCAAAAGATAGAGACTTAATCATGTTATTTAAAATAAGAGATCACAAGAAGAATCCCTTCCTGCCAAAGAAAAGGTTAAAACTGTTTATGGGTACTGGGGTTGGAGGTAGAAAAAGTTGGGTGAAAGATTCTTGTGTTGGCCTGAAAAAATGAATAACAAGGTCTTTAGCTAGCCAAAATGATTTTATTCAGGAATAGCAGAGGAATTGCAATTTGGGACAAGCAAACTACAGTCAAGTATGAGTAAACAAAGAGAAGTCAGCTTTTGTTAGGTTTTAAGAGCAAATTGGGGACAGGTGTGGTGTTTTTTCATTGTCTGCAAGAAGTGGGTAGCTTGTTGTTGCTGGGTCGGAACAAAATCTTCTTCCTTCCTGCTGGGGTCTGTAAACTGAGGTGGGTGATGGGCACATGAGAGCCCTCCCTTCGTGGCCTCCCAACTTCATTTTGATTTAGATTTCTTTTGTTCACTTTCACAATTTCCACTTTTAATCGAAATCTTTCCCTGAAAGCATTACTGATCAAGAGTCAGGGTATCCAGTTTCAGTGGAATTATGTTTTGTCCCTCAGTGCCAGAAAGAACCTTTTTGGGATGTCATGTCCCACATCAGACAGAAAGTTCATAGTGATCAGAAACCGTTTGAGGCCATATTTGAGCAACAAGGAAGGTAGAAGTGGGGGTCTCTAGGCATTTTCACTTTTAAGATCTTAAACTGTCAAAGTTATAAGCATCAGAAATCATCTCATATTGTTGAGCCAACATCATCCTATTTGGTGCGTTGTTTCTGCAGAGGTTTGATGGGTAGCAGGTAAAAAGTTTCAAAACTATTATGTGAAGCAGAATTAAAAGTAATATGATAAATCCAGCTTACTTCTAGTAAACCAAAATTTGGCAAAAATGGAGGATCATCCTACAAATAACTTGTTTACCACTATAGTGGTGGTGAAATTTAGCTACTCTCTTAGGAGATGCTTCCATTATCTCTAAATCTTTTGTAAGCATTGCAAGATTTTAGGGCATTCATTAAATGCGTTCATTTTATTCCTGGCTTCATGTAAAATCTCCATCCATCCTTGATTTCCCTTGTTTCGTCATCTGACTTAGTTCTTTTTCAAGTTCTCTCTCCATATTTTATGAATATCTGCATGATGACTACTTTCTGGATCAGGGCAGTATAAACTAAGTATCTTTTTTGGGGGGATTACAGTGTAGCCACTCTATCTGCACAATATGATGGGTAATCCTCTCTCTCTACATTAAAAATCATTAAAGCAGATAGGAAAGATCACAATTTCTTGAATAAATTGGAAAACATACTCATTCTTAACATTCTAAATGCAATAGAAATAAGTATTATTATTTAACACTTACATGATATATTAAGAACATTGCACTGCCATTTTGGATTTTATTTAAAAATTGACAATTTCTTTTGAGAAAGGATCTAAGTTTTGTATATAGTTGAAAGCCTGCATTAAAACTAACATTTAAGAATAAAAACGGTCAATAGTTAGTAGTCCTCCATTAAACCACCAGAATCATCTCTGAAACTGAATTCTTTGTTAAACGAAGAAAGTCATTAACCTTTAGTATGCCTGTTCAGCTGAGGTTAACACTCAGTACTTCTTATTCTGAATTTTGCTAGCATCCAAGCCATCCTGGGTGGCAGAGTGAAGGATGCCGCAGAAAAGGATCTGGTAGTAAGAAATTACTGGAAAGAGTGTAATGACATAATTTCAATAGGATGCTTGAGATTGCACTTGTTCTGAAAATACTTTGATCATAAATTTACGGATTCTTTTTTTCATTTTCCTTTAAATGGAAACGCACATAGTCTTTCTAGTTCTTATACAAGTTGTTTTACTAGCATTTTCATACAAAGGCTTAGATAAATGCACTAATCCCCTAAACTAAGTAGCCATTCTAAACCCTCCTCATTGCACAGAATTCTTATAAAGCCAGTATTGTTTCTTTAATATTGTTTTGCTAATCACATAAATCTGTCTAAAGAAAGGCTGCTGAAACATTTGAGAGAGTGGTTTCACTAAACCTGATTCTCCTTCACTAATTGTGCTTTAATGATAGTTTTCCATTTTGTGGATAACTGTGTTTAAATATTCAGAGAACAGATTATTAAAATTTTTGCTGAATGACTCATACAGGAACACTAATTAGAACAAGAAAAACAGAGTTGCAATTTTCCAAAATAGTAACTGTGCCAGGTGAACTCAAGAAATGCTTCTGCTAACTGAAACTTTTATATAGAAACTGGCAAATAATACATGTAATAATGATTAATGGTTTTGTTCTGGATATTTAAAAATGAATTGCTCACTACAAGTCAGGACTGCTGATTCTTATTCTAAGTTCAGTCACTCATAATTTTACTGGTTGACCTTTAGTAAGTATTCTGACTTATTTTTGTCTTAATTCTTTTCTCAAAGTATAATCTGGAGGTTATAATTAAAAATAAATAAATATACTTGGTAAAGTGACAAAATGAAAACTATCCTCTAGTTAAAAGGTTCTGACTTAAACTTTGTTTAATTTCCACATTTAATATTAGATCCAATAGCACCAACCACTGCAAATAGGATGTGATGGCTTCAAAGTACATTCACTAAATAGGAAATATGTTAGGTCTTTCTTCCTTTAGGTATTTTCCTCCTCTAAGAGAATAACGAATTAAAATATGTCACGAGTTCCAAAGCTCCAAATTAAAGTCTGAATTTTTAATAACAGGAGCATACATGCCTCCAACTACTTAGTAAAGTATGTTGTGGGGAAAATATACTTTTACAACTCTGAAACAGAAATAAAGTCACTAATACACGTTCCTGAGTATTTCAAGTTAAATACTTTAAAACAAATATCTAAAAGAACTAAAGCCTCTTTATAAAAGGGTTTATGTTAATTTTCTCCTTAACAACATCAAGTGCCATTGTTTTTTCTGTTATGACACATGATGTTGTAACAGTCATCATTTCAATTTGAGTTGCATCTTACCCCTAAGTTAAACTTAGCTTTCCATTAACAATTAAACAGCCCCCCTTGCCACCTCGTCTTCCCATTTGCTCAGTTGCATTTCTTGTGCCTTTTCCAATGTGCAGTGACACCATGTCAGGTAATTGTCTGTGCTCATGACATTTCCAAGCAAATACTTTCAAAGATCATTTCTCGCAACTCAAACATCTTTTGAGAGATGAGAGGTTTACTTAAGATCACATTGCCCCTTGTTCAATCTTTGCTAATGCTGCAGCCTTTGGAAGTCTTCCTGAAAATTGTCTGTTTTTCTATAGTATGCAGAAAGTACCGTACCTGAAAGATTGTACTAGTCAACTCAGCACATAAAATTCCTTTTCTGGCACCAAACTAAGCTCCAAGGAAATAAAATGATGTGCCCTCTTTACAGTGCCTTGCACATATAGCTGTTCATTAACTATTTGGAGCTGGAGAAACTTTTATTCCCCATCCATATTGCAGTAGTAGTGCCCCTGCCATTGACTATTCGGTTCATCTAATTTTTCACTATAACTCTCAGGGCCATTAAAAATACCACCTGCCAAGTCACAATGTATCTGTAGACTTACAATAAATTCAGCATCTTCACTTCATTTATTAGCAGATGCTGAATTATTCTGGAATGAACTGATTCTTCATGGTATCTTGTAGCAATTAAATTTATGGTAGTTTTTTGAAGTGTTGGAAGATCTAATTTTTCATTTACATAATTATTTCTTTTTGTTAGGCAGTTTCTCAGAATCAAATATTACACAAATAAATGTAAGGAAATAAAAGGACATTGAGTACCAAGCAACTCTGTAGTCGAAGGAAACCCACTAATAACTATTTAGAGTTGATCCAAAACTTAAATTTGCAGAAACTCAAATGACAAGAATTTTCTGAGTTTAATTTAAACTTACTAACAACTTAAGTTTTCACATATCATTTATTTTAAGTGAAGAAAAACAAGGACCAGTGAAAAGAAAGCTGCCTGTCTGAGTCACAGAAATAAAATGCCTTTTTTATGTCAAAACAAATTGTCCTCCTTTAGCTTCTGATTTTGTTTTCTTTTATTTTTGTTAGTGCCTCACTTGCCCCTTTCTTTTTCATTTAGCATTATACTACACTTCTTGGATTCTTCATCCTCATAAGCAGGAATGCTATTTACCCAAGCCTGATGGTTTTCCCATCCTCTTGAGGAAGTTAGAGTGTCAAAAACTCACATGAAATTTTACTAAATATACTTCTTTAGCATGGACATACCCTCTCAATGTCTTAACATGGACATACACACTCGATCCCTTAGTTATGGATGTATAAACTCCATTCCTGAGCATGGTCATACCTACTCATTACCTTAGCACGGACATACCCACTCAGCTCCTTGGCGTGGACATACTGACTCAATCCGTTAGCATCATTATACCCACTCATTGCTTTGGCATGGGCATACCTACTCAATGCCTTAGAACAGACATACACACTGTTACACAGAGAATATGTGAATTTCTAGGAATGTTATTTGAGAGGTCACAGGTCTTCAGTCTCACCAAATATCTCCCTTTTCTCTCCTACTGATATCAATGTGGCCCGAAATTTCTAAAATTCTTTTATGCATTGGAATTGAATCACCGTCTTCTTGGTCAAGATTGCCATGTTCAATTAACATTAGTTCAGAATCTTTTAAAACCCTGTCAGTTAACCAAAATTAGATTAATTTAACAGTGGAAATCTTGAGGGTTTTGTCTGTAGAATATTAAAATTATTCAGGTAAAGTGTGTTTGGATGAAAAGAAAAAAAGAAAAAAATGAATAAGTTATGGTAGTTGAACAGGTGGGAACTAGGTGAGAGGAGAAGAGAACATTACATACAGCACCAAAAAAACTGTCCACTTTGCTGTTTTACCAAGTTGACCTCATCATAATTTTACACAGTTCTAGTCAAAGTGTTATTCATATAACTAAGTTAGTGGCATCACTATTATGTGTTACTGTATGCAGTCTTAAATAAAAGTTTTTAAATTTTATCATAGAAAATTTTAAATATATACAAAGTAGAATAACATAATGAACCCCCATGTGCCTATCATCCAGCTTCAACTATTGTCAACTCTTGGCCTACCTTGTTTCATCTATACCCAGACCCACTTCCCACACTCATTTCTCCTATCCCAGATTATTTTGAATCAAATCACAGACATGAGGATATTTCATCTTAAAATATTTTAATCCCTACCTTCAAAATACAAGAAATCATACATATGCTTATCTTAACTATAATACTATTATCACATGTAAAAACAAATTATCCAAATTTTTCCTGTTTGCTTTATGTTTTTACAGTTTCCTTATTTCAATTTATATCCAAGCAAAATTCCTATATTTAGATTAGTTGATATGTCTCACAACTGTCTTTTAATATGCAGGTTACCCTTCCCTCTTTATTTCTCTTTTGACATTAATTTTTTAAAAGAAATTGTCGTATTTGTTCCATAATATTCCCTAGAATCTGGATTTGGCTGACTTTCTCATGGCAGTTTTTTATCATGTTTTCTGTCCCATGCATTTTCCGAAGTTGTTAGTTAGGTGGGAGTAGGAGGTGGCAAATTACAGCCTATGGTCAAATCTAGCCTGCAGCTTATTTTTGTAAATAAAGACTTACTGGAGTACAGCCACAACCATTCATTTATTTTCTGTCTGTGGTTGTATTCACCTAAAAAGGCAGAGTTGAGTAGTTGTGACAGAACCACATGGCCCACAAAAACTAAAATATTTGCTCTCTGGCTCCTTACAGAAAGTGTTTGCTGTTTCCTAACTTTGAGGATTGAAGAGTTTTTGTTTCCTTTTGTTCTGTATACTTCATATTTGGAGTTGTGTACGTCCTAGGAAATAATGTCCAATTGTCTCCTTTTTTGTGATGTTAAAAGTCACTGATGGTCATTTCCTGGATCTAATAATTTTATCAAGGGGTTGAAAATGCTTACGGATATACACGCTGGTTCTTTCAGTACCATGACCTAAAACAATTTCCTTGAGATCTTATTTTTATAAGGGCCCTCCAAATATTGTTCTATAATAATTCATTGCATTCTTTTATAAGAATAGAATTTACAAAACATTTTGAAAAATTTTTAGATGAAAAATTGTTGGATTGAATTAGGATCGAATCCTGGCTTCAGGAATACAAGTCTTTAATGTTAGTGAGTATTAATTTTCTAATATGTAAAATAAAAATATCAGCATCTACTTGACAGAAGCTTGGTAAATGTCAGAAATTATGTGTTTAATTTATTACATATGTGATGTATATTTACATATACATTATATATAATTTCTGATACATAACCGATGTTCAATAAATGTTAGCCATTTGTAGCATCATATTTCACAAAAATGCACATTTTTTTCATATTTCAACATCTCTGAAATTGGACTTCATTGTATAATTGACAGATCTTAGATCTGATGAAATAAGATAGTAACAATGTTAATGCGATAGCTATTTCTTGTGTAAGTGTATTGACTCTGGGCCATTGATGTTGTTACTAGACGCTCAAATAATCATCATTTGGTATAGAATTTTCTTGGGTGACTAACTTCTTAAGAATTTCTATTGACCACTGAATTTTCCAAAATTTCATAGAAACTCTACATTCTGGTATTTCAGGTGTCTATTCTATGTGTCCTGTTCAGTAACAAAGGTGAATTTTCAGAAATATTTGAAATTCTAATGTCATCACCAGGAATCTCACAGACAAAAGAAAACTAGAATTTAAAAATAAGTCTCTACTTTCCCATTTTATATTTTGCATTTTCCGATATGTGTATATCCTTATTGAATGATTTGTGGAAGGACTGAAATTCTGTGCTTCATCCAAGTCATGATTAGCATAAAACAGTTCACCACCATGATATGCATGATCTAAAACAAACATCAGAAGCTCTGAGTTTTCCTGAGGATCCTCTATTAGCCTAATTTAATCATATTATTTTTCATTTGCCACTTTTCTGTATTCTAATATATAAAATTATGGCATTTTAGAATCTCATGCATTTTGTCATTATACATTTTGTATAAATACATTAAAAATTTGAAAAAAGAAAGAAAATTTCTCACAGTGACATAACCCAAACTAAATATCATTATTTTGTTACATTTTCCTCCAAATTATTTTTCTCATGTAGAAATGATCATAATGTCTACATCATTTTATCCTGCATTTTTAACATATTCTTATACCATAATATCTTTCCATTATTCCAAGTTATTTTAACTATTAAATGTTAATAGTTAATATTACAATTTTTTTCCATTTCATAGTTGGACACAATTCAGCTCACCATTATTCTATGTTGTATACCTTTCCCATGTTTTTCTGCTGAAACACCTTACTTTCAATATAGTTAATCCCTCAGTTTTTTCTTATTTTGAATCAAAGTTCTTATCTTTAACTCCAACTCCAACATCTGGATTATCAGTACATCTCTTTCTTTTGACTGATTTTTTTTCTTGATTGTGTGTCACATTCCATCTTTACATGTTTTGCAATGTTTTATTCTTCTGTGTGAAGAACAATAAAGGGTGAAGTGGGTTGTTTGTGTTTGCATTTGTGCGTGTATCATCCCCACCCTTACGCTAAGGGAACATTCTTTCTTCTGTAAGAGAGTTAGAGTTAGAGGTCGATCAGTTAGACACAATCAGGTGTGAACTGCTTAAGGATGTGGTTGTAGGTTTAATCCTTACAGGATATTCTTGAAATTCAAACACTAGGGATCAAAGGAGATTTCTCTGCTGTCTACACCCCCCCCATCTTATGCCTCTGTGGGCATATGGTCCACTTTTCTAATCACCCTGAGACAAAACTATAAAATGCTACTACTAGAAGTAAAAATAGAAAGCACTTAATAAGCTTACTATTTTCCAAGTACTGTTAAAAACACTTTACCCATATTAACTTATTTAATCCTTACCAAAAAATGTATAAGGTAAGCGCTCTTATTTTCCTCATTTTATAGATGAGAAAAGTTAAGTAATGTGCTCAAAATCATACAGATATAAGTAGTGCAGGAAACATATTATAAATATTATAAATTTGGGGTAACAGAAAACAGGGTGTGTTCTTTTTATTGTTGTTGTTTTGTTTTGTTTTAATAAGCAGAGATTTGGTTTTAAGCCACTAAGCTGTCTGGCAACAGGAGTGCCTCTTAGCATCTATATTCCCCAGGCCTGCAAGGGTGCAGGGAAACCAGGTTTTTAACCTGCAGACTCAGTGAGGAAACTAAAGTAAAAGAAAACCAAATTAACCTTAGCTGAGTCCTTGTGGATTTGTGCCAGTTTACCTCACATTCTGAGCACATAGGAAGACTGCACTACTTTACTCCCTCAGATTTCATCATGGTCATATGACTTACCTTGGCCAACAAAAAAGTAAACAAAATGACACTCGTCCCTTCCAGTCAAAATTATTCATGATCCAGAATAAATTGTGCATTTACCCCTACTCTTATCACAGCATCTCGTATGGATCCCCCTGTCACCCTCATGAATGATGCTGCATGACACAGAAATGGCTGCTGATCTGCAATGGACATATTTAGTGAGTACAAGTAAATCTTTATCTTTAAGGTCACTGTGGTTTGAAGGTTGTTACAGTGGAATAACCTCGCTTATCCTTACTAGCATAGTCGGAGTTACTTTTGTCAACACTCGTGGAGCTTGGATAAGCCTTTGTGATTTGGCCTAGCTCACTTAGCTATGCATGATATCCAACACTTAAGACCTCAAAAGAACTTTCTAATTTTATGCTATTTCTTTTAATTGGGCTTATTATAAAATATTTAGAGACTATAGACATTTTTCAAAAATGAAGAAAAACATAAAGACAAGTATCATTAGACGTAATCTCCAAAAATCTGTGACTATATTGATGGATATGCTTTCATGTTGTATTCCAATAGTATGTGTGTAAATATGAAAGTATAAAAAAACAACCACTTTGGGGGCCAGCCTGGTGGCGTAGTGGTGAAGTTCGCACACTCTGCTTCAGTGGCCCGAGGTTGGCAGGTTCGGATCCCGGGTGTGGACCTATGCACTGCTTATCAAGCCATGCTGTGGCAGGCAGGCATCCCACATATAAAGTAGAGGAAGATGGGTGTGGATGTTAGCCCAGGGTCAATCTTCCTCAGCAAAAAGAAGAGGATTGGCAACAGATGTTAGCCTAGGGCTAATCTTCTGAAAAAAAAACAAAAAACACCATTTTTACAGAATTTCTTTAGAAAAAATCTTCCTCTGTCCCATCTCCCATGTACTATGCAGCAAAAACAGCCACTTTCACATATTTTAGACATTATTTTAGGAACGGTTTAAATCTCTAACTAAGCTAGTATTGCTAAGTTTATTATTTTTAAAAAATATCTATTCTCTTCCCTCAAAGCCGTTGTCTTCCTATAACTAATACACACTCATCACTTTCCACCCACCTCCCATTCCCTCATATGATTTATTATAATCTTGGTTAAATCAATATTTGTATTTATTTCATGATTACTATATACATACTTTTCAGAACTAAGTAATAAACTTTAGTCTTTTGAGTCCTTGCATATCTATAAAAATTTCTATGTTAGATTGACCATTGAGTGATAGTTTGGCTGATTATGGATCTAGGTTAGATTTCACTTTTCTTCAGAAATTTTAAGATATTTTCCATTTCTTCTTACCTTCTTTGTATCTCATAAGAAGCCTGAAGCCATTCTAATGACTGAGTCTCAATATGTAGACTATTTCTTTTTCTCATCCGGAATATTATAGGATCTTTTTGTTGAATTGAATATTCTGAAATTTCACAAGGATGTGCTTTGGCATTGGTCTAATTTTCTCACCTAGTTATGGACACTTAAGGAATCCTTGAAATATGAAATTACATGCCTTTAATATATGTGAAAACTTCTCAAATTGTTTAATATTTTTTTCTCTCAGTTTCTCATGTAGTTTCTTTTTCAATCTTCTATTATTTGGATATTTTAATTCATGGAGTGTGTCTCTCATTTTCTTACACTTCTGTATTCTCTTCATTCTTGTTGTTGTTTGTTTTCTCTTTTTTCTGTGAGATTTTCTCAACTTTATCTTTCAACCATACTATTGAGTCTTTCATTTCTAATTGTGAAACAATGACCTGTTGTTCATGTATATATATATATATATATATGTGTGTGTATGTTTGTGTGGGTGCACACATGAACATATTATATATAATCACCCTGTTTGCTGTTTGCTTCATGAATGTAACATCTTTGTTTTTCTTAGGGATTTGTCCCTTTTTTTCCCTAAACTCTAGTATTATTATACAATTCCTTTTTTTAAATAGACTTTATTTTTTACATTAAAGATGATTTTAAAATGCGATTTTCCCTATAGCACAGAGAATTGCTTAATTACAGGAGATTTACTCAGATTTGCTAATGAACTAGTCATACACTTTTAAATATGAACAGAGGATGAGATATCTGAATAATAGAATTCTGTTAAGGATTACAGAGACCAAAAAGGAAGAAAAAAATAGAGCATGCTTGAGGAAACAAAGAAAATGAAACGAGAAAAATAACTTTAAAAAGAGATCCTTTGTTTTACCCTCTTCAGAAAATAATTCTCCAACTTTTTACCAGAGTAAAAGATGGTAAATATCCACTTTCTTTGACATTGTAGGGCATCAGGAAATATAAAATATTCTCTATAGTCTGTCCATTAATTTCCTCTATTTTAGCCCAATCCTAACTCTCCTTCCCATTTCTAGTCGTAGTTGATCTTACCACATTCTGAGCACTGTGGTGAAATTTTGAGGTATAAACTTGGTCATTTCTCAGCTTTCCTCACTACTGGCCACGAATTCAATTTGGGTAGGTTTTCTAAATAGTTTTACAACAGATCCATTTGATTTGTACCATCAATAGTTTGTTGACAATGTGTCATTTACCATTCTCATTCTTTCTGTGTGTTTACTACAAAATAAATAACAAACAAATTTATAAATAAAACTTGTTTGTTTGTTATTTAATGTTTACTATTACTATAGTGAGTTTTCAGGATTGAGCAAGAGTAGATGTATATACTCAAATTCCTTCTTAATTTCATGGCATGCTTTGTTTTTCTAATTTACATTATATTGTAAGAGTTTACCCACAGCTTCAATTCTTTTAGGAAAACTTGATTTTAATGTTATCTTGGTACTCCACCATACTGCAATAGTTTATAATCTGTTTAACCATTTTCTTTTGTTGAATAATTAGTCTCTTTCCCATCTCTCATTATAATTACTGCAAATTCTTTTAAGGTATTTTGAAAAATGTGAATCCTATAGCATTTGTTCAGTGACAAATTCTTCAATTCATAATTATTCACATTATCAACTTTCTTCTCAGACAGCTTAATCTTAGTCTTAAAGATAATTAAATCTATTTTTAGCAGCTTAAAGATAAATAATAGTAACTTATTTCCCCCAAAATACTAGTTGAGGACACTTATTTCCAGAAAAAATGTCAGTTGAAGACCTCAGCAAAATGGCAGAGTAGGCAGCTCCAAGTTATTGTCCCCCCATAGAAACATCAAAAAATAAGCAGAAACTATCCAAATCAACTTTATCAGAACTCTGGAAGAGTAAAACTTTTATAGCAACCAAGTAAATGCTGAATTAAGCAAAAGGCAAATCAATAATGGGAGGAAAGCTTTGTCCTTGCCCCACCACCTTCCCAGTGCAGTGGCATTCTTGAAAAGGGAAGCTAAGTTCCCAGTGTGGGACTCTGGTCCATGGTTTCAGAGAGCACAGAGCAGACTTTATTCATAAAGTTTTGTGCATATCTGTTCTAATCTGTCTGGTGACTACCTGAAGGACCTGGTGTTTGGCTCTGTTTTGCCTAACTTGGATCTCAGACTGGAAAGGATGAATTGCTGAAAAACACTGTGAGCAGAACTAACAACTCACAGTCACCTGGGTTTCTATTGTGATGGAAACACACGATAGACCACCTGGAAGAAAAATCTGGTGAGAGTTTCTTGGAGAAATTAGGAGATTCAGATGCATCCATGGATATGGAAGAATTTAAAAGGTCACAAACATACCCAAGGAAAGACCTGAGAAAATCCTCAACATTCACCTTGGGCTGATTAATAAGCTCTTGCAAGCCTCAGAGTCAAATGAGTGATCCAGCACAGAGCGTGTCTGCAAAAATTGAAAGAGGTGTTTGTTTATTTTGTTTGTCTTTTTTCCCCCAAAGAATGCTCATGAAGGTAATGAGAGCTAATAAACAGATACATCAAAATTGCAGGGTACAAAATCAACACACTAAAATCCGTTGTGTTTCTGTACCTCAGCAACAAGCACTCTGAGAAGGAAAATAAAAAGACATCCCATTTACAATAGTATCTAAAAGAATAAAATAACTAGGAGTAAATTATTCAAGGAGGCAAAAGACTTGTAAATACATGTAAAGATATCCCATGTTCATGGATAGGAACACTTGATATTATTCTACCCAAAGCAACCCACAGATTCAGTGCAACCCATATTAAAATTCCAACAGCCCTTTCTGCTGAAATGGAAAAGTCAATCATCAAATTCTCATGGAGTTGCAAGGGGCTCAAATAGCCAAAATGATCTTAAAAAGTAAGAATGATATCAGAAGACTCACATTTCCTTATTTCCAAACTTAGTACAAAGCTACTGTAATCAAAACAGTGTTTCACTGGCATAAGAATAGACATATACACTTATGGAAGATAATTGAAGTATGTCACCAAAAGCATAACCAACAAAAGAAAAAAATAGGCAAATTTGACTTTGTTCAAGTCAAATTTTGTTCAAATTAAAAATTTGTGTGTATCAAAGGACATTATCAAAAAAGTGAAAAGACACATTGAAGAAAATATTTGCAAATAATATATCTGATAATGGTTTAATATCCAGAATATATAAAGAACTTCTCAACCCAATTAAAAAAAGACAAAACAACTAAATTCAAAAATTGGCAATGAACTTGAATAGACAGAGAAGATACACAAGTGGCCAGTAAGCACATGAAAATATGCTCAATATTATTAGCCATTAGGAAAATGCAAATACAAAGCACAATGAAATACCACATCATACCTATTAGTATGGCTATTTTTTCAAAAAGTAACAAAATAAAGAACAGAAAAGAACGAGTATTGACAGGGATGTAGAGACTTTGGAACACTTGTACACCACTGGTGGGGATATAAAATGTTATGTGTTGTAGCTACATTGGAAAACAATTTGGTGTTCCTCAAAAAACTCATAACAGAATTACCATACATCCCAATAATTTCATTCCTAGGTATATACTCCAAGAATTGAAAACAGGGACTCAGCCAGATACTCCTACGTCAGTATCTGTTGCAGCATTATTCATAATACCCAAAGGTGGAAACAAGTCAAGTGTCCATCAACAGATGAATGGATAAACAAAATGTGGTGTATACATACAGTGGAATATTATTCAGCCATAAAAAGGAATGAAGTTCTGATCCATGATACAACAGAGATGAGCCTTGAAAACATTATGCTAAGTGAAATAAACCAGACACAAAAGGCTAAACATTGTATGATCCTATTTATATGAAATATCTAGGATAGGTGACTAGAGACCCAAAGTAGATTAGTGGTTATCAGGGGCTGGGAGTATTAGAGAATGGCAACTTATTGCTTAATGGTAATAGAGCTTCTGTTTTGGTTGATAAGAACCTTTGGAAATCAATAGCGGGGATGGTTTACACAATGTTGTGAATATAATTAATGCCCCTGAATTTTACCCTTAAAATTCGTTAAAATGGAAGTTTTTATGGAAGATAACATAATATATATTTTACCAGATTAAAATCCTTTTTCAAAAATTATGTTCAAATTCCTTTAGGGGGATATTATAGAAACAGATTTTAAATTGCTGTGAAATGCATGTTTGTGTGTGCTTATGTGATATTTTCTACAGGGTATAATAGTGGAGAAAGAACAGCTTCTCATTTAAATTTGTAAGCTTAAGAGCCAGACTGCTAATGCCATGTTAAAATCTTGGAACTAGCCCTTACTAGGTGGACATACTTACAGGGGTTACTTACATTACTCTTTTTTCATTGTCTTCATCTGTAAAATGAAGCTTAAAAAATTTCCATACAAGGTTTTTTCGAGGACATAATGGCAAAACATATGCATAACACTTGAAAGTATATAGTAAACTTAAAAATGTTAGCAATTATTATATTCCCTGGATTTACACTAGAAGATATTTTTTAAATGTTGTCAAAATATTTAGGATAACAAACCTACATTAGCTTTCAAGCAAAGAAATTTCTGTTAATATGCCTACACACAACAAGTTAACAAACCAAAAATTTAGTTAATTATCTGAAGAATTTCAGCCCCCTTATTTAACTGATAATGTAAAACCATACTGGGGCAAAAGAACTATTCTCCCCACCCCAGATTATCTCAATAATCTCATAAAACTTCGATCAGTTTCAAAAGGGTAAATATTTTTCAACTATATGAAGAATATGGAGCAAAATACATAATGGGTAAAAATAAACATAAGACAGACTCATAAACCAATGAATTTATAAAATACTTGGAGTAATAACTAACAAATTTTAATGTAGGCCTATATATTTTAAAATAAATACCTATTAATGATGATTATACCCTCAAGACAGCAGAAGTTTGAAAAACTGCTCCTTATTAGGCGGATTCATGTCATTTCTAGCAAGCACCTCATCTGAACAAACGTGGATGCTATCTCTGATAGCTGAGCAATTTAACAACCTGCTGTGTCACAGATGCACAAATCCTAACACACGCAAAATATAATCTTGCCAAACACAGAGACTCACTGTTAATTAGTTTTTCCTTCTGTAAGTTATATTTACAGCTTTTTTCAGGTTTATAAATGGCTGAAAGTTTACTCACAGTGTATTACGTAAATTTATTTTTAATCTACATGTGATTAGAAAATACTTTTTAAAAAAAAGTATTTCAGTTTTTTAAAAATAAATATTTCATAGAAAATCTGTATTTTCTGGGTAATGTATGATGTAGGTAATATATTAGGGTTGCTGTTCCAGTTTCTAAGAAAGATACAGGTTGTGTGTGCTATGGCCATAATACTGGTTGTAATTTTGGTGTATTATTGATGGAAAGACTAAAAAACTCAGTGGTATAGCAGGTTAGTATTTACCGATCACTTTTCCCACTTACAAATTATAATAACATTCATTATGAGTAGCATAAAAATGGCATCCTATGAGACCTTAAAGGACATATGGGAGGTCACCATTATGTAAACATAATTAGCTCTAAACAAAAAAAGCTGCTTTAAAGTAATTAAAACCTTCACTTCAATTTCATAGTAGAATGGTTAAAAAAGATGTAGTTACGATTTTATCTGGAAAATGCATCTAAAATAATATAAATATTTAAACAATTTCATTTACCTTATTTACAAAGGAACTAGGTTACTATTTTAACTATGCATTAATTCTTTGAATACTTCAAGAATGCATTATGCTCGAGTTTATTTGCGTGCTTGTATGAGTTTGTAATTTTTGCCAAAATTTAATAGCACATTGCACTGTGATTATTCCAGCGAACAATCACAAAAGAAGGCCATTTTTGCCAAAATATTTTAGGGCTTCATCAATTTTCCCAAGGACGGCTCTCAATTCTTTGATATTCAAATCATTTTCGTTTGAAGCACCTATTCTATCATCATCCTTGCCAATATTTTCCTTCAATTTTTAACCAGTCTAACTCTGCTACACCCTCAACTGTCAAAGGCTTTCTTTGCCTGTGACTCAAGCAATTCAACTTTACTTCACTGGCTTCATGAAATCGTATGGTTTTTGCAAGACTGCAATTCCACTTTGTGTTATACTGCATGGTTGTGTCCTATGTGTACAACATCCAAAAACCAAAAGTAAAATAATTGAAAAAGATGTTTCTCAGTGTATTGGGATAAATATTTTTGGGAAGTCGAAGAAGATTTGAAGTGAGAACCAGTTAAATCAGTGGTATCTGTGAACAATGTCTTGTTATGATGGCTTTTATTTTCTATCAAAATTGTAGATAATAGCTACTTCAGTACTGAAGAACTCCTATACATCTGGAAATTTGAGTAGAATTTTTCCATCCAAATTTGATTTATCGTATTTTCTTGCTTTTCTAAAAATAAAATCACCAATTTTATTTAAAAGACTTTCAACTATGTCTTACAATGGCTAGTGAGTAAGGCGCCTTTGCTTATTAAGGATATTTTGAAGTCATCCCTGAAGTCTAATAGTTGGAACACTAATTTAAAACATTTATGCTCTTACAAATTTATATATAACATATCTGGAAAGTGGTCAACCATCCTTTGTTTGAATACCCATCCTCAAAGGCTGTTTATTAACCAATCAAGTTAGCCTGTTTTATTTTAACCTTTCTCGTTGTCAGAAAATACATCCTCACAGTTGTTCTATGTTTGAAAATATTCCTTCTAAACACATTCCTGCATTGATTCTACTTAAAAATTCTGTACCCATACAGAATAAGCCAAATTTCCATTTCATAAAACAACATTTTTATATATAAAAAGTCTACAATTTGATATACGTTGTGTTGTCTCTTCTAGGCTAAAGTTACCCAGTTCCTTGGATCATTCCTCATGACATCTTTATGCCCCATTGTTACGACGTCTGGATTCAATTTGGTTGTAGATGTCCATCTTAAAATGAGGTACCCAGAACTAATCAAGTCCGCTAAGAGACATCCCTCAAGGGTATAAAAGGCCTGGACTATTTTTGTGATGGCTTCTGAAAGAATAAAACATTCTTATTTTCTAAAGTTCCTGTTTGTGCTGAAACTGACAAGTGGTGATCTATTACAACCCTCTCTTAAGGTGACTTATGCCTCATGTCATTTCTCTTACCTCAAATCCTCCTTGGGAAAAGAAGAGTGTGTTTTTGAAATGACTACATCTTATCTCTACTGTCACACTGTGTCTCTTTTTAATCAGTTTGTGTCTGTAACAATACTGAGGTACATTACACGCATCTGTTATGCATGCACACATAAAATTTTTTCCAAACGCATCTTGTCATAAAATAATGCTTATGCTCCCTCTAAATTTGATATTTGAAATTAATATTTTAAAACTATATGTGTTTTATATACCCTAAAACAGTCTTCTTCATTCCTAAAAGTGGATCATGATTTTCTCATATTTTCTACTCTTTAGTATTAGGCTAATTCAAATCCGATTCAAACATACTTGCTGAAAAAGAACAAGAATGATAATACACATGCACGTTCTCTTAATTTACAAATTATTTGATTTACTGACTTTTGATTTGAAAATTTACATAGACCAAAAGTAAGACAATTATAATTACAAAAAAATTCTGGTTACTGCAGTGAGCCCCCAGAAAGCCCAATATCAGTAAGGAAACAGAATACCTGAACTCACAGAATTTACATTCTAGAGGGAGAGAAAGAAAATAGATGAATACAAAATATTTTAAGTTATAATAAATATTATAAAATATATAGAATGTTAACAGAAACAAAAAATAATCAAATGAGGGAGATTTTCATAGGATGGTTAACATTTTCTGACTAGGCGCCAAATCAGCTGAAGTCTAAACAATGAGAAGCAGCTAGTTCAATATGCAAGGATGCATATCCTAGAAATAGGAAATAACATTTGTAAAAATATCTGTCCTTTGCTCTTGAAAAGCCTGCCATTAGAAGACATTGAGACACCTTCAAATTTCTATGGTGAAGAAATCTAACAAAATGGAATTCTAGACTCAGAAAAATTGTCTTTCAAGACTGAGGACGAACTGAAAAATATATTTAAATGACTAAATGGGAAAGTTGGCCACTCAAAAATTCTACCGTTCTTAAGAACAAGGTGAGAGACTGAATATACACATGGACAATGGCCAGACCGTATATGAGACTGGAACTCTGACTCGGAAACTTGGCAGCAACCATTTCAGCAAACCAAACCACAACTTTTAGAGAAATTTGTCCAGGATGGTCAAGACTTGGTCCTTCAGCTACCAACTGCCCTATATTTTGCCTCTAATTCTAACACAGTACAAAACAGATAAAGCCAAACGTGCTTTCCAAACCAATCATATAAGATGCCTCACTTCTACTTTATCTTCCTCCAGCTTCCTCATGTCAACAACCTCCAATCAGAGCACACTTGAAGTCTTCCTTTTATTCTTTTTTTCATTATAAAATTTGCCTACTTTCCTGCCTTTGGGTCTCTGCCAAAACAAATGGTGGTGGTTGACTCACTTGCTAAAGTAATCTCTGAATAAATAGTCTGTGCTAATTCTCAATTGCATGATTCCTGTTTATTTTCAGAAAGGAAATAGGAAATTTAAGACTGATGCTAAGGGGTGAAATAAGGAACGGTGAACAGAGACTAGTAAAAATATAGGCAAAAAAATAGATATTGCTAGTAGAACAACAGTGTAAATAATTATACTAACTAATGGAGTTCAGTTAATATAAAAAAAGGAAGAATCAAAATACATGACGGTAATAATATAGATGGCGTGATGAGGTAAATTGCCTGAATGTCTTCATATTATTCCGGTAGAGTGGTGATATTGACACTTTGTTAAATCAATTGTTTCCTTCAATTTAAGAATCAATGTGCACAACTTATGAAACATTTGAGAAAAAAAGAGAAAGAGAAGAAATCAAGAAAACTTCAACAGTCCAACAGATAGCAGTAAAAGATATGGATATAGCTTTAGTATAATCCTAGAAAATGTTACAGAAGGCAAAAGCTAAGGTTATTGTAAGAATCTTACTTCTTTTTTTGTGTTGTTTGTTCCTCCTCTAAAGAATTTGATACATCTAGCTAACTTGCTGTGGAAGTTAATACTGTTCTTTTTTACCATCTATGGCCATGTCAGTTTCTTCACAGCATGCAACCTTCGTTCGTAAGTAGATTTTATTTGAGCTTGACATGTACACGTGAGGTAGAACAGTTATTACTATGCCCAGTACATGGATGAGAGTACTAGGCAATATATAACTTAAGTAAATCCTGTAAGTAGTTTAACACAAATGGTAGACTAGTTACTAGTCCTCAGGTGGAACTTAATACACTGTCTAGTATTCTTTTCAGCATTGTAGTTGCCTCCAGATTGACTGTCAATTAATCATATGCATTATTTACCAAACCAATGAGGCTAAGGTAAGAGGCTAAGGTGTGTTGGAAACTCAAAGAACAGTCTCTGTGGTGAAGAGAAAGTGGCCTTTTAACATTATTATTCAATTAGAAACACTTCCTATTAGCATTATGAAAGTCATCCAAGCCAGCGACATCAACACGTGATATCTGCCAGCATGTTGATCAGACGTGATCTGATTGTCCCAAGCACTTCTCGCCCCTGTTGAACTAGACCCTTTGCTCCGGTGGAATTTAAAGGAAAGGATGCTGAAATAAGCACTACAAACCTTGGAAACTGCAAAGTGGATAATTCAATCTTGAGAGAAACTCTCAAAGTAATATTTTTGCTTTAGCAGACAGGTGACTGACGAGAATATTTCCATAGTTGAAGCGTGTTTTCAAATGTTCTTTTCTGCAATTTTACTTTCTGAACTTTATAAACATTCTTCTTACCACAAGTATGTCTTTTGCTTTGTTTTTTAAAAACATCAAAATCGTGTACTTCATTGCATATAATCTGTTTCCACCCGTATATATTTTATTGAGAGGCTTATGATACTTAAAATATTATATCTGAAGTAAGTTAACTCCAAGTTCATTTAAAAAATTTTTTACTGCTTTGCCTTCAAAATTATTTTAAAATTTCAACTTCCAAATTCAGTACTCCAAGCTGAATTTTAATATTTTTCTTTTAGCTTCTGGACAAAATTGAGTATCGAAGCTCGAATCAGGAAGACTTTGTTAGCATTAGGAAATTAAGTTATGACTAATTTATGGCTGCCAGATTATATTTACTTGTATAAACTCAAAATAACACATTATATCACTGTTCTGATATTTAATGTATTTCCCACAGATTACTTTTAAATATGTGGCTATTGAAGATAAAAGAGAATGTTCATAACGTTGAAAAGTTTACCCTAAAGCACGAACATCTCTAATTCATATACTTGATAAGGAAATTAACCTAAAGAATCCAAACATATAAATCCTTTCATTGTCTGTCTTTGAAAAAATGTAAACATCTTTATAGTCCATTTTTTTGTAGATAATGTACATCTTTTTTAACTAAAATTAAACAGAAAAATATTTTATTTAACACATTATTGGTTGTGAAAAATAAGTATGTTTGACTGCAAATTTGCTTACATTGGTGAAACTGAATTATGCTAAAGAGTGTAACATAGTTTTCTATTTTATTGATCATTTGTTGAGGTTCTTTTAGTTTTTCTTCTTTTTCAGGCTTTTATTCATTTATTCATTTACCCTATATATATTTATTGATTAGCCATTACATACCATGAACATACTAAACAGTACTGAAGAAGATAAACTTAGACCTTTATGGGCACATGCGATGATTTCAAAAATATCTAAAGCATCATCAATTTTAACTACTTTAAAAAAGATTAAACTATAAAATAAATTTCAGCCATCTCAGTGAACATGAGAGATAAATATGTATTCACTTTGAACATTCAGTTATTACATATCATACAAGAATATTATTTTTCTAAAGTAAATGAATATAAAGCACCTATTTATTTCCTATTTTGGGGAATTTAATACAGTATCAGATTTATACACAACTATCCAGATTTATAACTAATTCCCCTACATAAATTTCTAATGTTATTTTCTTTTTATAAAATAATTAATGTATGGAAAAAGATATTCTATTTTATTAGCTACACAGTACTCTTCAATTACTCTATTAGAAAATGATTTTATCCCAGGGTTTCCAAAGTTTATCAGTCCAGTAGTTAAATGATCAGAGATATTATATATATGAGTAGCTGCCTTAACTTTCTGCTGATAATATGGTATATAATATAAAGAATATTGACAATGAATAACATATATATGAAAGCTTTATACATGCTAGTTTTCCACTGGTTATTAATCCTCAAAATTTCCCAGTTTTATTATATGTTTATGTTTTACAAAAATACTTTTACAGCTTGGAAATTTATAATTAAAAATTTCCATAAAAATTATAAATTATTTCTGTTCTAGGCCTTCCACCAAGTAGAAGTTGGTTAAAAGAAACAGCAGGCAAGCAAATTACCCCTACCGTGGGGTAGGTGTGGTAAATATGTAGGTTAAAAATTATTTTAAAATGATATTTATGCCACATATGCCTGCAAGCCTCATATTAAACTCTGGGCCCCACTGAGATGTCTATGGGCTTGGATGTAATGGCAGCAAGTATTTAGATGCAGAGTCACTGTTATGGCCCGCACTGTGCAAAAGCCTGAAAGAGCTGCAATTGAGATGCTCAAAGGATTCAAACACAGGAGGTAGGCAATATAAACATAAAGAGGAGAAAAACACAGATCCTGTTTCACATGATGCATAGTGGTGAAAGTTGAAAAGGCCACAGGAAAAGAATACAACTAACTGATAGAAATAATAGCAAAATATAATGTGTCACTAGGAACGACTATAAGGTTAAAAAGGCAAGACAACATATGCCATCACTTTGTCTCATTACTCAAGAAATTGGGCATGCTCTCTACCACCTGGCTATTCAAATTGTGGTCTGTGAACAAGCTACATTAGCATTTCGAGTGAGCTTGCTAGAACCCTGCCTAGCTTTATAATAAGATCTCCGTGGGATCCATATCCAAACTGAATTTTGAGAAGCACTACTTTACTGGTTTAAGAGATGAATATACAAGAATTTCAATTTCTACACTGCTACAAATGTGTTGTTTTAGCTGAAATGTATGTTTCTGCATCTACAAAAGGGGGATTTGAACAGGTTCTCTTTGAGATAGTCAAATTTTGCAATTCAACATATAACAAGTTTGCCTCCAAGTTTTCAAGTTTATGTAAAAATATTGTCCTTCCCCAAACATATAATAATATGTACTTTTTGCATGTGTGAGGAAGACTAGCCCTGAGCTAACATCCGTTCCCAATCCTCCTCTTTTTTGCTGAGGAAGACTGGCCCTGGGCTAACATCCGTGCCCATCTTCCTCTACTTTATATGGGACACCAAGGCATGGCTGACAAGCAGTGCATAGGTCTGTGCCTGGGATCAGAAACTGCAAACCCTGGGCCGCCAAAGCAGAGTGTGTGAACCTAACGGCAACGCCACTGGGCCGCCCTGGGTAACTGGTGTTGGTCTTTGCAGTCTAGGGTGAATATTGTTAGTTTTTTTTTAGGAAGATTGACCCTGTGCTATCTGTTATCATTCTTCCTCTTTTTTTTTCCCTTCCCAAAGCTCCAGTACATAGTTGTGTATCATAGTTGTAGACTTGTAGCTCTTCTACGTGGGACACCGCCTCAGCATGTCTTGATGAGCAGTGAGTGGATCTGCGTCCAGGATCTGAGCCTGTGAAACCCGGGCTGCTGAAGTGGAACGTGCAAACTTAACTGCTACACCACCGGCCCGACCCCAATAATATGTACTTTTAGCTAACAAGTACAAGAAAATATTTTTCCTTGAAAAATATCTATCTATCTATCTATCATCTATCTATCTGCCATCATTTATCATCGACTTATTGTCTATCATCTGTCTTAGTCTGATCTTTATCAGTCTCAGTGAGAACAAAACAGCTCTTTCCCAGGGTCATCTAAAAAATTCCATGTGCTTCAACATTGATTCTATTAAGAAAATAATTCCCCCTAGTTAATTATGTCAACAGACACAATGTGTTTTATCTCCACAGTCTAGTCACATATTTTGTACCACGTCTTTGCAAGAGGCCTGCTCAGTCATAATTTTAGAAGATTTGCCAGTGATCAGACCTGCATAATCTAGGCATTAATTAGAGACTGGGAGTAATGGTTAGGACAATCCAGCTCCTGGTACTCACTGTCAGCAACAGTGGAAAATGTTATGTGTTGATGTGTTTCTAAGCACAACAAAAGGACTATTTCAAAATGATTATACTTTGATTATGAAATAAATTCTATTTAGTTTAATATTAATAAATTAAGAAATGTTGAAATAACTACACATAGATCAGGTCACTTTCTTGTATTAGAGTCAAGAAACAGATTGGAGAGAATGCTTAGTTTCATTATGGATTTGGTTAAGTTATAATCTTAAAACTACTGAAGTAGTCTGACACACTGCACAGATTTCATAAGCAGAATTTCTACTCAAATTTTCATTTCCTAGTTGATTTTTCACAATTCAGAAACTTCTTTAGACACAAGGTCTTCCCCATCACTTATGTACTTTGCTGATGTCTACGACAAAAATACTGCTAAATATGAGTAGAGGGAAGACGTATTATAAGTATTACAGAACTTCAACAATGCTATTTAAGGTGAAAAATCATACATATATATATATACACACACACATATACATATATATATATCATATATGTATATGCTGTCACTTGAATGCTACCCGAAAGATTTTCTCCTATCATACTCGGGGTCTTTTTTCTAAAGCTGATTTTTGTTTCCTTCAAAAACAGTGTTTCTCAAACTTCAGGTTGTTTATGTATCACCTGGGACCTTGCTGAAATGGAGAATTACATACAGTAGATCTGGGGTGAGCCCTGTATTTTGCATTTTTAACAAACTCCCAGGTGATGTTAATGCTGCTGGTCCACAGGCCACACTTTGAGCAAGGTTCTAAGAGAGCCTTTCTCCCAAACTTTCAGTTAAAACAACTATAATTCAGATCTTTCTCCTAGACACCTCACTGGGGAATAGAGCAGAACATTTGTTACATGGTCATTCCCTGTGGAATAAACAGACAGATGCACTGAATAAAGCATGATATAGTGAGAAAAGAACTATTTTTTTAATTAGACAACTTAAATTTGATTGCAAGTTCCAACCTTGAACTCGTGTGATATTGAAAAAGATAATTTAACATTTTTAGGTTTACTTTCATGTTAAATTGAGATTATCATCCCATCTAGAGGTTCCTCAAAAAATGAAAATTGAACTACCACATGATCCAGAAATTCCATGTCTGGGTATATAGCCAAAGGAAATAAAAACAAGATATGGATGAAATATCTGTGCTCCTACGTTTACTGTAATAATACTCACAATAGTCAACATATGAAAACAACCTAAGTCTCTGTCAATGGATGAATGGATAACAAAGATGTGGTACACATATACAATGGAATATTATTCAGCCATGAGAAAGAAGGAAATCTTGTTATTTGGGACGACATGGATGGAACTTAGAGGGCATTATGCTAAGTGAAATAAGTCGGAGAAAGATAAATGCTATATGATATCGCTTAGGTGTGAAATCTAAAAAAGCCAACCTCATAGAAACAGAGAACAGAATGGTGGTTACCAGGGACTGGAGAGTGGGAGAATTGGGGAGATGTTGGTCAAAGGGTACAAACTTGCATTTAGAAGATGAGAAAGTTCTGGGGCTCTAATGGACAGCTTTGTGATTATAGTTAATACTATATTATATACTTGAAAGTTGTTAAGAGAGTAGTTCTTAAATATTCTCACTACAAAAAACAAATGGTAATTTATGTGACCTGATGGAGGGGTTAGCTGGTGCTACAGTGCAATATATAAGTGTAGCAAATCAACACACTGTACCCCTTAAACTTACGCAATGTTATATATCAATTATAGCTCAATAAAAACATATGGTTCTAAGATCCATATAGGATGATATACATGACAATGCTTCTTATACAATAAAGTACTATATAATAAACATATCATTATTGTGTACATTTAGGTGCTTTCCAGCCCTGCACCCAACATCAGTGCCGCAGTCCTTGCTCTTTTTTTTTTCAGCTGTGAAAACTGCTTAAGAAACTGTCACTCAGCAGCTGCAAATACTCAGCACTGAACGAATTTGATAGAAGGATCCAACAGGGGAGAGGACAGAAGATTTTCTTTCCTCTGCAGTTCCAGTTATAAAGCGCAGACATAAAAGGAGAAAGTCATTGTGGTATGGCATATGAATTTTAAGATACTTTCATTGAGTTCATTCATATTCTAGAGTGGTGTCCTCAAGAGTTTTTACCATCTTAGAAAGTAAATATATATATATATATATATATATATATATATATATATATATATATATATATATATATTGTTTTTCTTTTTAAAAAAATATCAAAAGGAATAGGTCACCATTGCAAAGATGGGTTATTATAGTCATTGATCATGTAACTACATTGATCAGATTCTGGACTTATCTGCAGCTAACTACAAACCAACCAGCAAGTTCATATTTGATATATAGATGATGAAGTGAAATTGCTTTAAAACTAATGCAGAATTTGTTTGTAGTGCACAATTTATTAGTATGTGTGAAGATGAATTAGAACCTGCAAGCTATATTAAATTTAGTGCATGAGAATGGGAAGTAACGAATTACTTGAAAATCATTTTAAAGCATCATTGCTAATGCAGCTAAATCGCAATAGTACTAACTGCAGAGACAAGCGTTGTTAAAACTTCCAGACTCCCCAAACTTGTGTTTTCCACAATTCCTTAAAGAACACAAACAAAAGCAGTTGATGCCCAGCTCCATGTAGAAATACAGTATGAAAGTATATTTACCAAACCTGCAGAAAAGGCTATTTGTTAACTTAATATTCCCATAAAAGAATGCTTATTCTAATGATTAAAACAAAAGTTGCTTTTAATTTTCAGAGGGATGATACATGGAATTTATTAACTTCATATTCCTGATGGATGAAAGAAAATGCAATAAATGAAGAGATGAGCCTGAAACTGCACTCACTCAGCTTTTTTTTAGCGTTGGTGCTTTCTTAGCTGACTTCACTCTCTGGAACTCTAATATTGTACCGGCTAAGCCTTTTAGTGTGCACTAAATCCTAGCCGCGTAAAAGTGAAGCTAAATAGTATTTACAAGTCTTTTTCATACAAAGTACAAACCAGCATTCCATTTATAATCGGATAATAACACTTTGTAATCTGCATATCAATGCATTGCAAATAACACATTTACTTTAGAAATGAGCATAATTAGATTATATAGATCATAGTTGAATTAGACTGAGTGACCTTTTGCTAGCATTCTCTGATAACTCAAGAAAATTTTACTACTTGGCTGCCTTTCCTTTTTTAATCTAAATGATCAGTTTTTGGCATGAGCCTCTAAAATCTTCAGAATCGTTCACAGTTTGGTTTATATGAAGTTTTTTTTTTTTCTCTTCCAGCAGGAGGGAGTACTATTGAACACTGAGAGCTAGAGTGAGTGTTTTCTTCTACGCACTTGAGATAAGGAGAAACACAAAACAAAATGAAGGATGATATAGATATTGTTAATAATTGGGTTTAGCACGGTTTTTGTAATTATATTTTAATTAATATTTTTGAGGATATGCTTTACTTTTTATTCATACTTTAAATCAAATTGATATTAAATATTACATAGTTTAAGCCTAGTTTTTCCACTTAATATATCAGAAATTTTGCATCAGATGATTAAATGTTTTCTAATCATTTATTTACTAAAATAGTTGCTATGTACCTACCATAGGTCTCATATGTTAGGATAAGGGTGAAATCTGTATGTTTGTTTCAAAGAATATTCCTCTTGGACTGCAAAGGGTAATCAAAGATAAGAGCTGGTGAGAACAACCACCACCACATTAAACCAATTATTCACAGAGCAAGTCCCATCTCCTTCTAATTAAGGTAACACAAGTGTATTGAGAGCCATTTGTAACCTTAACTCAATTCTGCTCTCACTTGTAGGTCCTCCCAATAAGCACAAATCCTTATAAAGCAGGCATGCATTTCTGCATGTAGGTCACTGACGGGGACTCTTGTCCCCTCAAGATCATGCAGGATTAAATTCATAGCATGCATCCATCCATCCCTCCATTCTTCCACTAGGGGCATTCAAAAACTTACATAAAACAGCACAAAGACAGATTAGGAGACTATCCTCAAAAATATTTTTTTTCCCTACCTCTCCTGTAAATTCCACAAGGGAAAATTTGTCTCAAGGTCTTTTCTGCTCAGAAAACAATCTTATGAGAGTAAAAGAGCCTCCTTTGGTTGGATTAAGCAGACTATGTTTACAGGATGGTAAGAACCATCACAAGTCTGTAATAAATATGAATGTTTACTTAATTAAAAAAAGCAGCCAGAATCAGGGCTTCTTCAGAGTTCTAAACTACAAAACATGTAATACGTCTGTGAATGTGTTTGTATCTAAATGTCAACGGATACAGGAATAAAGATCTATAATTGCAGACTCACTCTTCTATATTTTATATTACGCCTAATAAACAAAACACAACATTCTCATTGTTTTCTGTTCTTTCTCTTGACCCCTAATCATCCCTTTAGGTTGATCTATTCAACCTAAAGAAATATTGTGAATTTCCACTGATACTATTTTAGCCCAAGCAGCCCTAAGAGCTCTGACAAGCCACTTCTAACTGACCTCCTGCTTCCATTCTTGTAATGTCCAATTAATTC
Source organism: Tapirus indicus (assembly GCA_031878705.1). Taxonomy (NCBI): domain Eukaryota; kingdom Metazoa; phylum Chordata; class Mammalia; order Perissodactyla; family Tapiridae; genus Tapirus; species Tapirus indicus. Next base: position 39,600,647 of record CM062930.1, on the reverse strand, counting down.
TCTACACTTCAACCAGTGATGTTTTTCAAAAATAATGTCCTCTTTTTATTTATAATCTCCCATGTAGTCCCACTGCCCTCAGTGGAAACTGCAATATCTAATCACAGCTGTGTAGTTGTGTGTAATGTGGCTGTTTCTCACCTCTGCAAACTCAAACTATTTTGTCTCCTACACACCACTGTCATCTGACACATTGGTCTCCTTTGGGTTCCCTGAACACAATCTCTTCTCTTTCTCTAGGCCTTTGCATTATTTATACTCACTAATTGAAAAGTGACATCTTCAAAGTCTTTTTGAATTCGTAAGATCTCAGTAAAAATGTCACTCTGTGGAGAGTGTTCTGTGCCTCCTTATTTAAAGTGGCTTTTGCCACTTCAGTTTTTATCCCATCATTAGGATTTTTGTTATCCCTTCATAACACCTGTCATAATCTGTAATAGTTGTATTTATTGTTTTACTTGCTTATTGTCTGTTTCTTGCAATACTATACGTAGAGGAGTAAGGTCTTTGATTTCCTGGTTCACCTTTTAATTTTCGTACCTGCATATTACCTGACGTCAAGTAACCACCCAGTTGAAGGCAGAGTGAATGTGTTATATATACTGCTGGGAAGGAGAAGGGAGTATGATTCAATCATGAGTTGCTTATCGATCCATTTGGCTTCTGCTTAAGACTATATTTAGATATACATAGTTATCTGCAGAATGTGTTCTTTTTTTCATATCTCCTGGTATAATAAAGTTGCAGAAAAGACTTGTGCAGCTCAAGATTTTTTTTAATATTTAAAATTTTTAAAAACTGCGTGAATTATTTTCTCCCTAGCATTAGCATCCCTTGATCATTCTAATTGTTTGAATTCTCTTCTAGAACTTTCCCTTTTTTTCAGTAGGACCTATCCATTGTAACTTATCTCTTACTCCTATATCCTTCATTCTTATCTTTCAAATTGTTAACCTCAAAGAATTTACCTATGCTCATGACTCCATCTATTACATCTATATTGAAAACAGCTTGTCCAATTTTGATCTTTTATGAGCACAACCATAACCTAACGCCTTGAAACGTGTCATGATTTAGATAATAGACTTTTATCTCAGTCTTGCCAGATTAAAAAAAAAAACCAACTTTCTTCCTTAAATTTCTTTCTCCTTATAGATTTCTTGTTTCTTTTATTGTTATGTCCACGGCTAGAAATCTTGGAGTCATCTTTAAATCAATATTCTTTATTTTTGTCTCTTTTTGCTTTGTTTGCTCTTAGTGTTTCCTTCACAATCTCTCTTGGACTTATCCTTTATGTTTCTTTTCCCATGGCCCTTACTTTAATCCCCTAACTCCCTCTTAAATAAATATTTTCTATGCAGCTCACTGCCTCCAGATTCCTTCTACTATCCACCACTGCCAGATTTTATTTTTAAAAGACACTTTTCATTATTTTTACTGCCTCACAAGAACTCAGAGTGGTTTACAGTAATCTATGTTAAAATAACACACACATCCTTCCTAAACCAGACTTCTAAAACCTTTTGACAGATTTGTATCTTTTTTTAATAAACTTACTGTTTTATTTTCTTAGCAACAGTGGAACATATTTATTTTCTCCTCTATATCATTGTGTGTTAGTACTCCAAATTCTTATAATTTTTCTTCCCTTCTGTATACCCACATGAGAAACATCATTTAGAGCTAACCTCCAGTATCTCCATTAATTTTCCTTCCACTCCATGTTGGCTTATTTCTTCTTTAGATATCAAACTCCCTTATATCTTGTATCACGAATATTATTGCTCGAATATGTATGTCTTCTTTATGTATTTACTTTTTATATTCTTAATCATGCTCATCAAGGAAATAAAATTTTAAAAGTCTTCCAAGTCTTCCAACTTTACTTCCATTAAAGTTGTAAAGTAGTTTATACATCTAAATGTTAGTAGTAAAATAAAACTTAGTTGATCTTAATTAAAATACTAATATACAAATAAGTATGTGTGCACACTACATTTGTAACAGTTCCATATATCTGCAGTAACACAAGTGTTACTCTAAGTCAAAAGTGATAGAGAGATTTTTAAAAGCACCTTGAGGCAACATTTATTCATCCTTTTACATGAGGAGATGTTTAAAATTCCCTGAGGAGTTCAAAACAGGGTATAATGAATATATTTTGAAATGTCTTTATATTTTAGAATCCATCATTTTTACATATATTTAAGGCACCAAATGTTTTATAATTTTTCTTGAGTGTAATATAATAATTTTATATTGGTAGGAAAATGAAGAATATCAATAAATCCTATGATTCTACACTGAATCCATTTTACACCTAAGACTGTTAATATGTCTTTGACTCTGCAATACAATTTTGAAATATTTTGTTTTCGTAAAGCTGCTCAAGACAGCAGAGACAAATAGTTTATAAAATGTTCATAGTTAGGAATGCTGCTTCCTCTTCATTTTGACACATCTAGGGCATGCAATTATTCACAAAGGTCACTTTCCAAAGAAGAAAAAGAACAATGACCAAAGGCAGCATTTAGGTTTCAAATAGGCTATGACAATTTAATCAATGACAAACTCCCAATGTCAAGAACCATCTTATTTCTAGCTAGACAGAGAATGACATTTCATCAGAACTAAGTACAATTTCCCACATTAAAAACTAGCCAAAAAAAAAATTATATGGACACTCAGAGCAAGATGTAGAGAGAAAAAGAGAGAGATACAAAGTTATTTTAAGTTTAAATGTGAATATAACTTTTCTTTCCTTACTATGATTTTCAAAAATGTCTTATCATGAATTAAGTAACGCTTATAATCTTAAAGAGACAAAATTCAAAGCTCGAGTGAGAGAATATAACTTACCACCTCAACCTCCATTAAATTCACACTTTTGAAATTTGTACTGCAATTACTTGAGAAATTTAACATGGTAAGATTGCCCTTTCACCTGATTTTTCCCCCCAAATCAAAGAGATGTCCTAAATCATGTATAGAAAACAGTTTAAATTGTTTTGAGATGTAGCTTAAGAATACTTTTCTAGAAATATTCTGATGCCAAATTTTATATTTGTTTTTAAAATAATATTGCTCAGCATTATCAATCAGCAACCATAACCATTTCAACCTATGTATATCTGGTCTATAATTGGTATTAATATTTAGCCAGGAGACTGCCATTTTTAAAGACATTTCCACTCTCTAAAACTCAACTTCTATTCCTTAAAATCAAGATAGTAATATGTTAATATGCATGGAACTTTGAGACAATTCAGTAACACAACATATGGAAGTTCTAGTAATATTTTAGACATATATTTTGAAATAAATCTTTTTAATTAGTTACTCATTATTCTGGGCCTACTTCCTATTCTGCAAAATGTGTATCTTCATTTTTGTGGGATACTCCTGGATCTTTCAGTGACATACACTGAAACAGGAAGGTGTTGCGGTAATATATTCACATAACTTTTGTTCACACATTTGCAAAACAATATTTTAGGAGAGGAGGAGAATAAGACAATGAACCTGATTTCCAATGGAAATAGCGAATCCAACCATCATGTGATAGATTCGTGCTAGTGATAAGGATTATGAGATTTCTGAAACTGGTAGAATAGTAGTAGAAAGTGGAAAGTTACAGAATAAAAAGACTTATATTTTAATATGTTTTTGCAAGCTGAAATGCCTGACTCAATATTACTAAATCATAAAATTTTCATTTCATCTTAAGAAAAATTCTATGTTATAGGTAATCGTAGTTGAGAAAACAGCATGCTCTTTTCCCAGATGACCAGTACTAGATATGCATACATATCAAAGACTACATAATTAAGCAGAGAGGTTAAATTAACTGTGAAACTTGTGGTTTATATAGCCAAGCTAGTCTTAACTGCAAACATTTGCAAGAATGTCCAAGAGGGAGAAAAATAGCAGTTCAGAAGGTTCTCTAAATAGAAAGATTATTATTTGTTAACTGGAGAAAAAAAAAGGAGAGAGAATGAAAATGTTGAAAAAATAGATTAAGCACAGTAATAATCAAACTTCAATAACAGTTCTTTCAAGAGTCTGTTATACTGTCAATTTTGCAATTTTTTACTTTGTGTTTATCATATTCTTCAATATTTAAATGGCCCAAATCTTTCAATTTCACCCACCCACTTGACCACCTTAAGTCTCTTCCTGTTGATAGCCTTTTCTTACAGTCTATTATCCTTTGCTTGAAACTATTCTGAGATTGCTGAGTATGAAATTGGTAGTGATTATTTTACAATTTACTAAAGGCTAATTTCCTCTCAATAAGCTTTAAACTCTACAATATCTACAAATGCTTATTTTGTGTACAGTCATGCGCCACATAACGATGTTTCAGCCAACGACAGACGACAGACGGCATATACCGTGGCGGTACCATAAGATTAGTACAATATAGCGTAGGTGTGTAGTAGGCTATACCATTTATGTTTGTGTAAGTACACTCTATCATGTTCACACAACGATGGAATCACCTAATGACATGTTGCTCAGAACGTATTCCTGTCATTAAGCGACACATGACTATACATATATACAGAAAAGAGGATATCTTGTTTAATATGATGAGCATAAAAAGCAAATCTGAATAATTGAGGAGGTAAAGAAAATATGTGTTTATTTTTGCAACTTGTGGAATATATAGATAAGTGGTGCAATTTGTAGCAAAAATTTTTTAACATTAGTTATATTCACTAACATACCTTAACAAATAATTACTAGAGTTCACCTTTGTGTTGTGTGTATAGAGTTGTGACTTTGTGTGTGGGTATTACGTGATAAAATTCATGAATTCTGTCTAAAGTCCCTTAGAAATGTTGAGGTAGTATTTCTAAACTCTAGATTATAAAGTGACTATGACTAAATAATTCTTAAATTTCTCTTTTCCTCAATTTCATAACAAGACTTACAAGATAGTTTATAAAATTTTTAAATTTAAATCATTGGAATCTTAAGTAAATATTCTAATCTACTTAATGTAAATCCTTTGTAGATTTTATAAAATGTAACCAACATCAATGACATATATTTTTTCATCTCTGTAATTCATCATGTACACATAAAATCAGGCTATATTTGGATAGTATAAAAAGGATTGAAAATCTATTTGCACATGTGTTAGTTGTAGAATCCCCACAATAAATCTGGAATTTCTCAACAATGCATACATTAAGACAAATCTTCCATTTTATACAACTGTTTCATATAATTAAAATAATAGATTGCTGCAGTTTTTTTTTCTTAATAGCAATATAACAAACTAAAGAATATCGTTGAAGTTCAATATCCTAGGTCAGCTGTATGTACAGACATAATAGATAAACACTTAGTGTTAATTCAGAAAAGTCCAAAGCTTTTACTTTTGAGGTTAATTCTTTTATCTCTAGACTTTGATCACTATTAAAATTCAAAGACCCCTGGGAGAGGAGGGACTTTATCAACTGTAAGTCATTAAGTGTAAATAAAAGGTCTGAAATCTGAAAGACAGTGTAGACACCGGAATAAGGTACTGGTAGGAAGAACTTAAAAAAATGGAGAAGCATGAGAAAAAAAATCATATTTACTTTTCTCCTTAGGTCTTTAGAAGAAGTAAAGCAATGACCATACTGACCTTTGAAACAGACAAATATGCTAGCCTTCAGAATTTTTGCCATTGTGCTGAACTATGTACAACTGACCCAATTCATTATGTCCTCATATGTGAATGGTGAAAACTATAATGTCTCTTGATGCTTCTTTCCTGATTTCCTGAGGTTTCTCTTTTAACCTTTGCCAATATTAGACCAGAGGATGAAAGATATGATAATGGAGAAGCAAGGAGTGAGATTCCTGTACATGCATGTGTAGAACACAGAATATGGCTTAGTAGATCCACTCAAGAACATTAATTTGAGCACTGACTATAGGATAATTTCACTTCTAGACGCTGGGGTTACAAAGTTGATTAATCCTTGGTGACTGAATTCCTATTACAGTTCTGAGGATTCTAACGCTAATATAGACAACAGACTCTAGCTTGCTCATTTTTACCTAAAAGGAGTCCTTCATTCACCCTTCAATCATGTATTTTCATTCATAAATAGAAATAGATATTAAAATAATGCCAATATATTTGGAAATGATACACAAGTTTAAATCTGTGCAACATGAGATAATTTAAGATCAGAGGAGGAATTCACCTGTGCTAAGACAGGACAAGGTCAATATTCTAAAAAGAGAAAGTTACAATAGTACATATAGTTTATACATTTTAGTAAGTTGACAAGAGCCAAAACACAGCCCAAATCCTGTAACCCCACTTCCACCCTTTCCAGGGAAAACAAAGGCTGCCCAGAAGACATAATATTTTGATTAGGGACAAAATGGATTTGGACTTTTTGCAGGGGCTTTGTTTATGAAAAGGCATCCTGAAGTGCCTAAAGCAGGAGCTGTTTCAGGAAAGCTTTATCAGTATTATGTGACAAGTGGTCATTCCTTCCCCTCTACATCTTCTCCGGGTCCACTGATGCCTGAACTTTAACATGTAATGATAATAAAAATATTTCAATCTATAATTAGAAAATATCACATTTTTAAATGAATATTTTTCATGGAAAAGTTACATTCCAACTGAAATCAATACATCAAAAAGAATAGGAAGATTTGAAAGCTCTGAATGAACGTGAAAAAGAGGGAACACTAATTTTGTAAGTAAAGCTCACAATGTATGATTTCCTTTCTCATGTGGGAGAGGTGATTAGAAAGTAAAAGAGCTCTGGATAATTGAAGGAGAAAAAGACAAAATAAGAGAAAACGTTAATTAAAACTGAATGCTATGAAAAAAAAGATACTGTTGCCACTGTATTAAAATTGTCCAGCACTTCTTACTTATTAAATTTACATAACTTACGTATGTCATCACTATCTTCTCCATTGATGGTCTTTTATTTGGGGTGACGTTGAACTAGATAATTGCCTCAATGTTTAACTTTTTATCTCCTTGTTTTTTTATTGAGTGTAGTTTTATATAATAAAATTCACACAGGGGCCGTCCGGTGCCGCAGCGGTTTAGTCCGCGCTCGGCAGCCCGGGGTTCGCGGGTTCGGATCCCGGGCGCCCGCCGACGCACTGCCTGTCAGCCACGTCGTGGCGGCGTCCCATATAAAGTGGAGGAAGATGGGCACGGATGTTAGCCCAGGGCCGGTCTTCCTCAGCAAAAAGAGGAGGATTAGCAACGGATGTTAGCTCAGGGCTGGTCCTCCTCACAAAAAAAAAAAAAAAAAAAAAATTCACAGAAATCAATCATTCACTTCCAGTATTAATATTTGTATACAGTTATATGATCAAAACAATATTTAGAAAAATCTCCATCACCTCAGAAACTTTCCTTGTGGCTCTCTCCAGTCAATTTTCACAGGTCCTCTGAAGCAATCACTTTCTGATTTTTGTCATAGATTAGTTTTGTTGATGCTTTGTCCTGATACATAAACTATGTACACTTTTCTGTCTGTCTTCTTTCACTCAATATTTTGATATTCATACCTATTGTACAATTCATTGGTTTCTTTTTACTTCTCAGTAGTACACCGTTGTATAAATAAAATATAGTTTATTCACCTAATCTGCAGTTGATGGACAATTAGTCTAATTCCTATTACTATTATTATTATTAGAGCATATGCAAACATTGTTCTTCAAGTCTTTTGGGGATATAGGTTTTCATTTTTCTTGGGAAAATAACTAGGGGTAGATTTATAGTGAAAATACTAGCAGTGGTTATATGTTAAAAACTTCTAAACAGTACTCCCAAAGAGTTGCATCGATTATACTCCTACCAGTAATGCATAAGAGTGTTAGTTGCTCCCTATCTTTGCCAAAATTTGGTATTGTCAGATTTTTTGTTTTGTTTTTGTTGTTGTTGTTTTCTTTCTATTATAAGTGTGAAATGGCATCTCATTTGTGGTTTAAGTTTGAATTTTCTAACGGCTATTCACGCTGAATACCTACTCAAGTGGTTATTGGCAACATTTTGCTGTCTTTTTGAAGTATCTGTTCAAGTAGTTTGCCTATTTTTAACTGACTTGTTTGTCTTTACATCTGCATTTGTATATTTATAAATATAAATCAATTTATACATTGCAAATATATTCTTCTAGAGTCTGGCTATTTAATTTCTAAATAGTTTTTTTTTTTTTTTTAATGGGCCACAGTTTTCATTTTGATGAAATTCCATTCTCCTACACTTTCTTTTGTGGTTATTTTTCTGTTGTTCTACGGATCACTGTATCCAAGATTCTAAAGATATTCTTTCATTTTCCCTTCTAAAAGCTTTACATTTCTAGCTTTTACATTTATATATATGATACATGTTGAACTAATATTTGTGTGAATAATGAGATAGAAACAAAATTCTCTTTTGTTTCACATGTGAACATCCCACTATCCATTTGTATGAACAACTTTTCACTACAAATAATCCTCAGGCTACCACACTGCATACTCCAGGGGAACACATTCTCATTGCAAGCTTTGCGAGTGGCAGCCTTTAGAGATGTGCCTTGCACATCTGGTATGGCTTTATATAGTATGATTCTAGTCTACAAACATTATCTAACGTGCCTTTTAAAATTTCTTCTTTGACTATTTCCAAACTCATTACCTTGAAATTATTTTTGCCTCAACATTTCTCTCATTTTATTTTAGCCATTGCCAATGTACCTTGTGACTCTAAAGTACTTCTATGGTATGTACATGGAAACATAACAATTAAATTATTATCTAAAGGCACTATTTTTCCAAATTGCATTGTTATCTGTAAGTGACTGTGTGTAATTAAGGACAAATGATAAACTACTATCAGACCAGGAGTTTTACATTATAGAAGAATAGTATCCTATGTATAAATATATTAAAGAAGTAAATAGATTAGCAGTGTTGTAATTTTACCAGGATGAAATTTATCCAAGTAGAAAAGAATTTCAGTTGAGAGAGCAAAGTTGAAGATGCTTCAAAGTTATAGTCATAAAAGAAGTATATCTGGAAGATAACTTATTTCAGGAAATGAAATGGTGGATGAAAGACATAAATAGCCTTCTGTGGTAAATAGTATATTTTGGAAAAGTTCATATATGCACAGTTTTTATCACCTTTGGGCCTACATAACTTGAAATTTGTCAATATGTATTCTTCGTGTGTGTGTGTTACCTTATAAGCAATCCATCAGTTGGTTAAAAAGGAAATGAAATGATAACCTATAGTATACACACATAATGCTGGTGTTATAGGTCAATCTGAAGGTCAAATCTAAACCTATGCTGAAGACAAGCCACTCTACTTATAGCAACAGCTGCAAGCACATAAGAAATGGGGAATTTTGCCATTCACTTCCTTGCCAGGTTTGTAGTTATTTTAATCCTTTCTTTTCCAGGAAATGTAAATACAAGGTCAAATAAATTCATGACTATATTAAAACTTACTTAGAAGTTAAATTAGTACTTTTCTTCAGGGACATAAGTAAATTCGTTCTCATGCAGTACAGGTGAAACATAGCTTAAAACAAATGGAAAATTTATTTTTTTAAAAATGCCTTTCCTTACCTCCCACTTTATTTCTTCTCAGGTTTTAAAAATCTTTTTTTCTAACTCAGAAAACGTATAAGCTGCCAAATAAATGAATAGCAAAGTATAACATTTAAAAATGTTTTGACCCTAGAAACCATTATTAAAAACAAAAATTTACTTCAAAGAAGTTAACTTAAAAAAATGACTAAAATTTGTTTACATCTATATTTAAAGTGAAATTTTAATCATCCTTCCTTTGGACCATTCTCTTTTAATCTGTATAAATAGCTTGAAAATATGGATAAGTTCCTTGAAAATAGAAATAACGAGCAAATATTCAATCACATACATGGTCATTTATAATCCCAAACAATAATTAATTAGATCATTGTTAAGTTTGACAATGTGTCCTATAGAAAAGAAATAACTAATGGTATTCAATATTTATATAACAAATATAGATGGCTAAATTGGATGTATTAATTGAACTAGTATATTATTATCTGTTTGAATTTTATGTTGGTTGACATTGTTGCTAGTCATCCTACTTTTATCTGAATTTTGACAAATTAAGCTAGATATCTGGCATAACAACCTCTCTTCAAACTATTGTTACTATTTAATTAGAGAAAAAACGAATATATCATTTTTTCATGCCCAAGAGATACTTTAGGTATATTGGTTATTTAAGCCTCATGTACTAATAACCAATATGTCACTGCTTTCTCCTTTGATTTCCTTTTATAATATTTGCATTCTACATTTCGTGGATAGGGCATGTGATTACTCGTAATCTAACAAGTATTAAGCCAATATTTTAATCTATGGAATTCACAGATGGGGCCTATCATTAGACTGGTATTTTAGTCAGTGTCTTTCTTTCAAATTTTTACTAACCTAAGGCACTTTTTATTTTAAATATAATTGAAACTCTCCAGTCTAATTTCTTCTTGCTTGTGTGTGTAGGGGTGAGTGTGTTTGTGTGCATACACATGTGTGTAGATCTTAAGGATTTAGCTAATGATATTATTTGCTAACTTGGCCTCAAAGTAGGTGTCAAATATTCCACCTGATATTTTCCTGTAAGAAAAAGTTTAGAGTTATTTTACCAAAAAGTACATCATCATATATTAAATCACACGCAACTTGGCTTCTTTAAGGTGGATTTAAAATGCTGGCTGTAGATAACATCCACACTGACATGCAAAAGACATGGGAACCTAAGGTATAAAACCAAAAAGATCCACCCATCATATATGAAAATATGTGATTTACCAATATGAATGTATTTGCTTAGGTTGTTAAGAGATTTTGAAATTCATATGGTCCCAAGCTAAGAATAGTTCTCTGTATCAATGGGTTAAGAACTTCAATGGAGTTACTTTAGCTATTGTTGTGAGAAAGCACTCATTATGGATTCTTAGAATCATTCCCACCATTTCTATTCTTTTTCTGTCTAGAGTGAAGTCTTTTTGAAGGAAAATCAATCTGAATAACAATATACTCCAGCTGTTTTTCTCCATCTGCTTCCTTGATCTGTAAATACTTTCATATATCAGGAATTAAATGTTAAATGCTATTTTTTTCTTGCTGAAAGTAAAATAAAATGACTAAGTTAGATTTATTCACGATCATTCATAATAAGAAATTCAAATAAATTTATTTCTAATTAGCATATATTAGACCACTCTAGACAATGCCCAAAAGTTGAACTAAACCAGGTACCATAATCTCTTCATAAATCCACAGTGCACCATATTACTGATGATCATAAATAACTTTTGACATTTCTTGACTTTTGATATATAAACTCACTGTCATGAAATAGTGGAAGAAACTTTCCTAATGATTTTTTGGAAAACTTGCAAAACTTACACATATTTTAAAGAAAATGCTAGCACCTTTAATATACTGTCCAGTAGTTTAAAGTCAATAGTTTCAAGAACCATAATGACAATATACATAATTCATAGGCTGTAACTTTTTAAAGATTTCCTCCTTAAAGCCCCAAATATATTAAAATTTTCAACAGATATATTTATGGCATCATACAGCATGGCATACCCTCAAAGTACTTTATAATCTATACAATACCTGGGGAAAGCCATTAACATTGTTGTCCCCTTGAGGAGGCTCCTGAAATAAATGAATTTTGAACTTGGTACAAGCTTCTCTTGGAAATCAGTAAAATGCAGTAACAATATAACAATCTTTTCCTGTAGGTCTCTAAATCATTCTACTAAGGTATAGATTCTTATCTAAGTTGAAGAAAACATATAAATATTATAAAATTCCACTTGCGAATAATAATTGAATTTCTTTTTATCTTACCCTTGATGAAAAATATGACTTATCTGAATAGTAAGCTACAGGAGTAAGAATCTGAGTTGTTGGATTATCGTTTCTACTTTTTAGTGATACTATAAAACAGGAACTCAGAACGGACTCTCATCCTAAACTGTGTTCAACGACTTTAGTTGGAGATGTGGATATGGTTTCAGTTTCATTTTGATATAAACACTTGCTCATAGCAAGGATTCTCAGCAAGGCCATTAGGTGACCATTTGAGTTAGGACCACACATATTCATAAAGACCGCAGTCACTGAATAGGGTTGGGGAGAAGAGCAGGGCAATAAGCAATTCCTCCAACTCTACGTATATTATTCACACACTTTTCAGAGGCTTGAAGTGGAAACTCTCCTTGGAATGAAATAATTTGTAGTCTCTCAATACTGCATCGCACACCGTTCAAAATCCAATCCACATTTACTCCGTTATTACAATGAGCTACTGCACTTCTCTTTCCTCTGGATATTTTATACAAAAATTTTTGGTAATGGAGAAATACCTCATTGCACTGATTTTCATAAAGTTGTTATGTCGATAAAGTGTTAACTACTATGTGCATATTACTGTCAGATTTTATAACAATCATACAGAATAAAAAATGTTGTAACAATATCAAATGTTCACATTAGTTCAGTAATAATATTGAAAACAAAAAATCATAAATTTCTTTCATAAAAAGAAAAATCCTTAAGTAGGAAAAAGCATATAATCTGGATGTTTGTGTATATGTGTGTGTATGTGTGTGTGTGCATGTTTGTGAATGTATATTTATCGGGCACTAACTCAGAATTTACAAAATGTATCCAAGGCTTTAACTGAGAATCTGATATATAATAGAGCTGGTATTTTATATCAGTGTTGAAAGAACTTAATATTCAAAAATATTTATTTATTTCCATCTCTACCATGCATCAAAACAATTGCTGGTGTATCAGAGCTTACATAAAAAATTTAATATTTTAGGACTTTAAAAATCTTTAGAGGAAACTATGGGGGAATACTTTTATAAATTTGCAGTAGATAAGTTTTTCATAAGCAAGACAAAAACCAAACGATACATGATAAGAGTGATGGCTTCAAACACATTAGAATTAAAATTATGTTTGCCAAAATATACCACAAAAGAAGTAAAAATATTCGCCTCATATTGGAAGTAAATACTTTCAACATGTATAGCATAATAGTCATATGAAGAACATAAATGACACCTAAAAATCAATAACACCAACAACCCAAGAGAACAATGGCTGAAAATCATCCACGAACACTTCCCAATAAACGAAACACAAATAGAATGTAACTATATAAAAAGGCGCTCAACCTCATTTTAGTAATCAGGGCAATTCAAGTTAAAACTATAGAGGATAGTTATTTGCTGCTGAGTTTGCAGATCAATAGGATTTCTTATACATTGCTAGTAGGGTATAAATTGGTATAACAACTTTGAAAAGCAATTTGCCATTATCATACATGCACTTTATGACCTGAAATTCTATTCTAGGTTATGTATACACAAACGCAAGTGCACCCACACATGCACACACATGCATATATATCCTCTAGCAAATGTCATCAGGAGACATGAACATGAATGGATTTAGCTGTATTGTTCATCACAAAAAGAATTTGGAAATAATCCAAACGTCCATCAACAGTGGAATGGCTAAATAACACAGAGTATTTTTATTAAGTAGAATATTATACAGCTGTGAAAATGAATAAAATGCAACACATATCAATATTGAAACATCTCAAAGTAACAATATGAAGAAAAAAACAAATCATGAAACAATGCATATAATATAAAATGATTTATATAAAATGTAAAACTGTGTGTATGTGGTAAAACCTTGAAAAAGCATATAAAGAGAGTCATAGTTTTTGTTTCCTGGGGAATGTAAGGTGATGCATTTATGGAGGAGCACACCAGAGACTTTGTATTTCTTGGTGATTTTTCCACGTCTTAAACTAGGTAATGAGTAAGTGGGTGTTTATTTCTTTATTATTCTTTAAACTGCACAAATCTACTGTATAGACTTGACTGTGTATAATGTATAAATAGGATGTAGTACACCAAAAAGAGTGAGTGTAAACTGCTGAAGGAAGACCTGATTTATTTGGCTATAAGAGAAGAGATGTGGTCACATTCAGATGTTGGGGAAACAGGAATAATAGCTAGGGTTCCAAAATAAGGAATAGAATAGAGCAAGTTCTATGAAGAAGCAAAAGGCAATTAGTGCACTGATGAAACTAGAAGTCTCAGGTCAGAGGAGAAACATTCTCCCAATGCTATAGGAGGGAAGGAAGTGAAGATAGTCGATATAAATACATTTTTAGGTGAGGCAGGGGCATATAGGACAGGAAAGGTATTATTGCCTTGTTTTCTATTTTCTGTGGGAAATAGCAGTTAACATTCATAAAAGATAATAAAGGCAGAAATAGGGAGTTGAAGACATTGGTAAAAATTTGAAATTACTGCAGGCAAGAAATGGAAAAGAAACAGATAATGGAAACAATTATGTACAAGCACTACTGAAGATAAAGATAAAGTTTAGTGTATGTATATTATCACCAATCTACACAACTGCATGATTTTCTTCATTAATGCTCAGAAACTGATGTTCAGAAATGACAAATATATTGAAAGATGAAGGAGTGCTGTCTTCACCTAGAAGATGGAACAGAGGGTTTCAGGTCACCGAGAAGAAAATGATGAAAGTAAGGGAATCCTGATTTTCAGATTGAAGAGGTAAGGATATAAACACAGGAGCCACAGAACAATTGGATGAGCATGCCAGGGTCGGAAGACAGTGAGGCTCAAACCTAGTCACACCTGCAGCAAGGAAAGGAAGGCTATAGCTTGAGCCCGGGATATTGAAGAAAGTTATTTCAAGGATTAAGATACAGGTAATGGCAAAGTCCAGGGCAGGGCCTTGAGTCCAAGTGAAGGAGAGTATATCACTGGATTGTAGGTGAAAAAGTAAGAAAATACATTATGGCAAATTGCATTGCTTCAGGGATTAGTGACTATAGGTGAAGAGAGGAAGCACCAGGAAAAATGCTTTTGTCCTGTGACACAAAATCCTGAGATGTTTATCCATATAAATTCACATTTAAACATGTAACCTCAATCCATTATATTCATTGGCTTCTGATAAAAAGACTAGGGCTTGTGGTATTCCTCTTTCTTTCCACAAATCTCTCATGCTGCATTTTGAACTTTTATTCTGAATTTTTTACCATTTTCTTTTTTAGGATTATTGCTAATATCTATTTTAACGAGTTATGTGTGTGCGTATTTTAAATCTTGGTTCCTCATAAGAACTGCCAAGGGGAAGAAATCCACAATATGATTGGCTACAAGGCTTGGAAGAAATTGTTTACACATCCAATTAGGCAACAAACTTGCTGGATGACATACAACAAACCACTTCATCTCTCTAGCCTGCATATGAATTCATTAATTAGCATAGCAGTACTGTCTCTGTCTCCTTCATAAACTCGGGAAGAACCAACCAAGATTATGCATGTCAAAGTAAAGGGAAATACAAGGTTTTATAAAATTTATGATTTTACAAGTAAGCATTGAACACTGAGAAACTTATCAAGCAAGATTAAGAGAACACAAAATGAGATTCTCTATACAGATGAATTTGAGTTAACATATTAACTTTGACCCATGCTGGATGTTCAGATTATTCAGAGATTTGGTTTTTACAGAACTGTTGTAGTGTTAGTATATTATGTCTTTCATATAAGAAATTGGGTAAATTTAGTTTTAAATAATTGGATAAATTTATTTTTCCCATTTATGTATCATCATTTTATTTGATAAAATGCTAACATACCCTTTTTAGCATTGCCTGTTTTTTCATAATGTATCTTTCCCTCCCTTACATTGCATATAGAGTTTTCAAGGAAATGTAAATTAGCTTCAAATGAAAACAAGCAAAACAGATTTGATTAAGACTTTCATAAGAAAAGTCATTAAATGATGAAAAAAGCTACAGACAATAATGTTTTAATACAGCATGTATAATTTTATCTTTTTCTTTTTAAAAGGAAATTAATATAGGTGTATTATGAAAAAACTTTTTATGGATTAAAGTTTATAAGTCTCCAATAATTACAGATTAAAAGATATTACTTTCTACTTACACTGTATTTTCTATGGAATGACAAACATTCAGTAAGAAGCACTAAATGTCCAGTTTTATTCAAATTGTAATGTGTATATCACAAATTAATATAACTTATCACATGTAAAACGTTTTTGTATTATTCTATCTTTCAGTGTTGAAAATTTGCAAGCCCTTATGAGTTTAAACACCACAGTGCACTGTTCTGTCTCAATCAAATGAATCGGGTCCTTAGATATTTAGTACTTTTGTCTGAAATTTAAAATATCATGTAAGTAGAGTTATCTAGCTCATTTCCCTTTAAAAACCTAGTTTATGAAATTTGGCACTTATAAAATAGCTTTGTTGGGGCCGCCCGGTGGCGCAGCGGTTTAGTCCGCGCTTGGCAGCCCGGGGTTCGCGGGTTCGGATCCCGGGCGCCCGCCGACGCACTGCCTGTCAGCCATGCCGTGGCGGCGTCCCATATAAAGTGGAGGAAGATGGGCACGATGTTAGCCCAGGGCCAGTCTCCCTCAGCAAAAAAGGGGAGGATTGGCAAAGGATGTTAGCTCAGGGCTGGTCTTCCCCACAAAAAAAAAAAAAAAAAAAAAAATAGCTTTGTTGGGTTTTTAAAATGCATATAAAATCATAAAGTTTATATCACATATAAATATTATATATATTTTATTTATACATAATATGTTATATATAATGTATTTATATTATTTGAAAAATATTTGTATAATATGTATATATACTCTTACATTGTCCAAAATACAGTTAACAAAGTTCTTATCATGTTTCTAAACCAACCTTTTTTCATGTTGAAAATAATCACAGTGATAAGCCTACAAGAATCACATCTTTAAGGGTATATTATGGGAGAAAGCCCAAATGCTTCTTTCAGATATACTTAAAATTTTACCTCAAAACATTAAGAATAGAATTACTATATGATCCAGGAATCCCATTTCTGGGTATTTAGCCAAAAAAATTAAAAATCAAGATCTCTAAGATCAAGATCTCTAAGAGATTTATGTTCATTGCGGCATTATTCATAATAGCCAAGAGGTGGAAACAATGTAAATGTCCATTAACGGACGAATAGATAAATAAAATGTGGTATATACATAAAATGGAATATCATTCAGCCATAAAAAGGAGATCCTGCCATATAAAACAACAATGGATGAACTTTGAGAACATTATGCTAAGTGAAAAAAGACAGACACAGAAGGACAAATACTGTGTGATTCCACTTACATGAGGTATCTAAAACTGTCAGACTCATAGAAGCAGAAAGTGGAAGGGTGGTTGCCAGAGCTGTGGAAAGGAGGAAATGAAGATTTGCTGTTGAATGGGTATAAAGTTTCAGTTGTGCAAGATGAATAAGTCTGACAGATCTGCTGTACATCATTGTGCCTATATTTAACAATATTATACTGTAAACTTAAAATTCGTTAAGAGGGTATATCTCACTCTACCTGTTCCTATCACAATAAAAAAAATAGTAAAATAAAAAAAAGTTTACCTTCTAAAATGTGTGTACTATTGCCTTGCTCAGGAAGATGGAGTAGAAGACCTGCACACTTAGTCCTAAATCTATTTCCTCAGAGGATAATGAGTATCTCAATTGGATTTTCTTATATTTTAAAATCATTTGCCTGTCACTTGGTGCAGAGGGCACATGGTCAAATGCAGGAAAATAATTACAGCTATGGCAACATTCTTTGGACCATGTGAACGATCCTTTGTTATTTATCTGCATTGTTCCATAACAGTAGCAGAACAAATTTAAATAAAGTTAGAGCTGCAATTATTTATTGTTGTCTTTTGGATTATTTTTTACCTGGGTAACACAGAAGAATAAACATAATCAGTTCCAGCTGGAAACACTTCTACAGTATGTCAAGGACAATAAGCTCACAAATTGACTTTACCTGCTATTCATGTGGTATACGAAAAGAATTGGGCAAAGGGGAATTTAATTAGTGTGTCTCATAGTAGGAATAAATAGAAAAAAAGATAGACTACTGATTGCATTGAAAATGAGTAGCATGCTTAGCTGTCGACAACTGAGCAGAGATGGTTTGTTAGCATTTCTTTGGTCACAGAAATTTTGATTTTATTAGATTATCTCACCTGGAGTCTAACTTGCACATGATTTTAAGTATAAATGGTAAAAGGCAATTTTGTTATGCTTATAAATATAGAGACTGGTTATCAAAAATGATACAATGACAAGTATTTACACTGAAAAGCAAAAGGATTATAATATTTACTCAAGGCTTTTATAGATCCAAAGAAGCACGCAGAGGAAGAAATAATACCAAAGAAAATTTCTTGTTACATCTAGGCTCTCCCCGTTAAAAACTAGAATAACAAAGTAACGGGTAGCTCTGGTTCAATGAAGCACATTATCAAACATATCTTATCATATATGTGCAATTATTATTTACCGCCTTATAAAAAAAGGGAAAGAATTTGAAAAAGTGAAAATCAGGAACTTTATTGAGTACTGATTTTATGCTAGTAACTACTAGAGGTAAATTATGTAATGGATAAGTATTATAATAATTTTCTTCTTGGTAAATGAACTTGATATTGCCTTTGCATTCACATAAAAAGGAGTAAACACACATACACATTAACAATTCTTTAAAAAATTGATGAAATAATTTGTATCATTTGACATTATGTTATATTCCTGATATTTAAGATGTAGTCTAACCTCAGCTTTTACTGATGTTCCTTATCTATTGCCTTTGAATTAGCAGACAGCTTAGTTCCTGAATCATGCAAAAATAGCTCCTAGTTTTTAGTTTGCTTTGTGCTATATGAGAATCCAAATAAAATGGATGCATACATTTATACATTTGTTTTACAAAATTTATTGAGTGCCCAGTATATGCAATCCTGTTAAGAAGTGTGTAAGAGAGTACCTTTACCTAAAAGAAATTAAAACTGTGGGGGACATCACCAAGATGGTGACATAGGGTGCTCCTGAATTTCCCTCCTCCCATGGATGCACTGAATACACAACTACTCAGAGATCTATTCCCTCTGAGAGAAATCCAGAAGCTAGTTGGGTGACTCTTACACACTGAACAATCGAGAAAATACCCACATGAAATGGATAGGAGAGGCTGAGTGAGACACACTCTCACCATAAACTGCATCTCCAGCAAAGAACCTTACAATCTGGAGGGAACTTCCAAGTCCCAGCTTCTCCCTGAGGAACAAAGGGTTTGGACGATACATCTAGCACCCCAACTTTTAAGGCTGCCAACTGAGGAATGGGCCCCAAGTCTTCTAGCTCTGAAAGCCAATGGGGCTTGTGTTTATGAGTCCCACAGGCAAACAGAGGAGCAGTTAAGTGGGTGTGTGAGAACTCCCCATGGCTATCCTCTCAGGCTCAGCACAGAGGGAGCAGACAAAAACACACATCTTCCAGATTTTCTCTGGAAGGGGTTTCACCACATATTTTCTCAGACACTGCCTGAGGGTCTGGCTCCTAATTAGCCCCCATCTAGGAGCTGACTGTGATCCTCTCTGGAGCCTGAAAGAGTCAGTGGGCACTTCCCCTACCTTCTCCCTCCCACTCACTCCCACTAACTCCAACAATAAAACCAAGTCTCTAGCTTCTCCCTGGAAGCAACCTGCCCACACGTCTATTGCTCCAACTTTTGCAGCTGCCACCCGAGAGATGGACCCTCAAATCACCTGGCTCTGAGAGCCAACGGTGCTTTGCATTCACGAGTCCCACAGGAACATATAAAACAAAACAAGTAAATTTCAAATGAGCACACAAGCCCTTCCTACCGCCATCCTCCCCAGGATCAATACAGAGGGAGCATGCAAAAATGTCCATCTCTCAGTTTCTCCCCGGGAAGGATTTGACTGCATTCTTTCCCAGCTGCTGCTTGAGGTTCCAGCTTCTAATTAGCCTGCAAGTGGAAGTTGACTGGGATCCTCCAGGGAGCCTGGTAGAGCTGGTGGGCATGTCCTCCACTGTATCCCCCCAGCTGCCTCCAACGGTAAAACCAAGTCTCCAGTGTCTGTCTGGAAGGAACTTGTCCACACATCTAGCACCTGAACTGTTATCGCTGCCACTGAGGGACCTGCTCCAAAATCAACTAGTTCTGGGAACTGACAGGGATTGGCATTCACTAGTTCCTCTTGCACCACACAAAACAAAGAGGTGGTTTTATTTGGACACACAGGCATTCCCAGTAACTATTCTATCTGGCTCAGCACAGAGTGAGTAAGCAAAAACATCCACTTCTCAGTTTCTCCCTGATAGGGGCTTAGATAGGGGCTAGACTGCACATCTTTTTTTTTTTTTTTAATTCACCAAATTGCTGTTTGTTATTATTATTGAGGTATAATTAACCTATAATATATTAGTTTCAAGTGTACAACATAAAAATTCAATATTTGTATACACTGCAAAATGATCGCCACAGCAAGTCTAGTTACCATCCATCACTATACAAAGTTAAAACTTTTTTTTCTTGTGATGAGAACTTTTTAAGATTTACTCTCTTGGCAGCTTTCAAACATGCACTACAATACTATTGACTATGGCCACCATGCTGTACATTACATCCCCATGGATTACTTATTTTATAACTGGAAGTTTGTAGTTCTTCACTGCCTTCACCCATTTTGCCCACCCCCCTGCCCTCCAGGCCTCTGGTAACCACCATTCTCTTCTCTGTATCTTTGAGTTTTGTTCTGTTTTGTTTGTTCATTTGTTTTGTTTTTTAAATTCCACATATAAGTGAAATCATATGGTATTTGTCTTTCTCTGACTTATTTCACTTAGCATAATATCCTCAGGATCCATCCTCATTGTCACAAATAGCAAGATTTCATTCTGTTTTATGACTGAGTAGTATTCCATCGTGTGTATATACGTATATAAATATACGTATATACATTCCCACATTTTCTTTTTTTCTTCCAATTGGTGGTTTTTAAATGCTTTTTATTTATTTTTATTGTGGTAGCATTAGTTTATAACATTACATAAATTTCAGGTGTACATCATTATACTTCTATTTCTGCATAGATTACATCATGTTCACCACCCAAATACTAATTACAATCCATCACCACATACATGTGCTTAATCACCCCTTTCGCCCTCCTGCCTCCCCCACTTACCCTCTGATAACCACCAATCCAATTTCTGTCTCTATGTGTTTGTTTGTTGTTGTTTTTATCTTCTACTCAGTGAGATCATACAGTTTTTGACCTTCTCCCTCTGACTTATTTCGCTTAGCATAATACCCTCAATGTCCACCCATTGTCACAAATGGCTGGGTTTCATCATTTCTTATGATGACTTGATAAAGAAGATGTGCTATATAGACTGCATATCTAACATCCTGATTTTCTGAGCTGCTGCCTGAAGGTGGGGCTTCCAATTAGCCTGCAGTGAGAGGCTGAAGGGGCAGGCAATTAGTAGTCCTCTAGGAGCCTGAACATGCTTATAGGCATTTCCCAAGTCTTTGGGACACTGACGGGTCTTGGCACCCCCTCAACTACTGGGAGCCACTAAGAACAAAGATGGGAGCTTGTGCAATCACAAAGGTTTGAGCGGCAACCCGGAGCTCGGAGTGGGCTGTTGACAAGCTTCATCTCCTACATGTGGTCAATCTGTCAAGACAGGGAGAGGTCACTGTTTTACTTAATGTGCAGAAACCAACGAAGAGAGTCAAGGAAAATGAAGAAACGAGAGAATAAGTTCCAAATAAAAGAACAAGATAAATCTCCAGAAACTGACCTAATGAAACAGAGATAAATGATTTACCTGATAGAGAGTTCAAAATAACAGTCATAAAGATGCTTACTGAGGTCAGGAGAGCAAAGTATGAGCAGACAGAGAATTTCAACTAAAAGACATGAAATACAAAAAACACCAAAGACAAATGACAGAGGTGAACAACACAGTAACTGGACTAAAAAATTCAATAGAAAGCTTTAACATCTGACTAGATCAAGCAGAAGGAAGAATCAGCAAATTCACATACAGGGCAGTGGAAATCAACCAACCAGAGGAGAAAAAGGGAAAAAGAGTGAAGATAACCTAAGGGACTTATGGGATAATATCAAACAGACCAATATATGCATTATTGGGTCCCAGAGGAGATGAAAGAGAGAAAGGAACAGAAAACGTATTCAAAGAAATAATGGCTGAAAAATTCCCCCCACCATTACCAATGCTACCTACCATCTGCGTCAAAGCCACCACTATTTTATGTTTGGATGTGTGTCTCCTTTATTAATAGAGGAGTCAGAATGATTGTTTTAAAACATGAAATGAATTATATCACATTTTTTTCACAATCCTCTAATGGTCCCATTTTTGTCTAACAGTAAAAGCTAAAATCTTTACAATAGCCTCCAGTGACCTATAGGATCTGACCTTCTATTATTTATCTCCTCTTCTACTAATCTCCCATATTATGAGTCACAATGACCTCTCTGCTGTTTATTAATTATCCCAGGAATACTCCTGCAGCATCTCCTTTGCATTAGTTGGTTCCTGTGCTTGGAATTTTCATTCCCCAGATATATGCATGGGTTGCTTCCTCATCTCTTTTAGTTTTGTTCAAATGTCAAATTCTCAGTAAGGCTTACTGCAATGTCCTAACACGCTCTACACCTCTTACATTGCTTGTTTGTTTTTTTTTTCCCCAATAGTAATTATCACTTTGTAACATATAATATAAATTACCTGCTAATTATATTTATTGCAGTCCCCCTCATTGGAATGTTATCTTCATAAAGACTGATTATTTTCTTGAATTCCCAGCTATCCTCCTTGCCTGAAACAGTACTGTTGTATCCTACACTCTAAATAAGTATTTGTTGAATTAATGTTAAACCAGGCATTAATGTGAAGCTCTCTAGTGATAACCAAAGACTAGAACTCAGGAAAAGGTTGGAGATGAATGTTTAGGAGGAATTTGTGAGCAATATGGATCTTAGACAAGGGGGCTAAGAACAAGGCAGAATCTCCAAAATGACGAGAACTAAGAGAGCAGAGGAAATTTAAGTCGAAGCTGAGAAGAAGCATTCAGTGAATAAGACTTCTATCATTAGATACATTTTAAAGAATTTAACAATTATTGTTTCCCATTTAAAGAAGAATTATTTAAAAATTATGGGAAACCATTTTGGGAGGATGTATGTGGATATCTTCATCCCCCTACCCCCAGTTTTTCTTATAGCAGGTCAGCAAATGCTGAAAGAATTTAGTGTGTAATGATTGACTAATTCCAATATTAAGAAAGCAAAACTAATTTCTTAACATGGATGCAGAATTAAAATTTTTGGTTGGTTAATGTAACCACTGTTCCTAAATTTGTAAATTTTATTTTTCTAATATAAACAAATTTCTCATCTATCTACTCTGTTAAAAAAATTTAGGAGTCCCCTGATATATATTAAATGAAATTATTTGAATATTTTATCCTAGAGAGTAGATTAATATAATTTGGTTACCGAATTGTACAGTTTATACATTTCAGTAGCATTTCAAAATGACAGTAAATATTGTTCCTAGCAATCCTACTTAACCATTTTTCCTAGATCACTGCCGAAGGTGCATTGGAAATCTAAATTTCTTAGAAGAAATATTAAGGATCTATTTTCTAGGCACTTTTAACCTGAGATAAAAGGTTATTATTGGTATTAAGAATATAATGTCTAAAGATTATACAATATTTGAAAGACAGCAATCAGCCAACTACTCAGATAAATGCTATATTTAAATGGAAGAGGTAAATTTTAAAGGATATATAGCTTGACAAATGAAGGCACAACCCTGAGATTTGAATGGTAGAGTGGTAAATCTGTTCTATTTAAGTAGTTTGTAATCAGAATTTTAAGATATGTTCCTACACGGCATAGTGCTTCATTTTACTTCACAGGAAAGTAGTGAAGGTCTATGGGGGGATTTCTGCAACAAGCATTTAGTTCTTTGAAAGGCAAAACAACTGTGAATTTTGAATGGTTATGGCATTACAAGTTGAATCAAGAATAGATAGACGTCAATTAAAAGGTGGCTATAAAAATCATAAAGTAACAATGATTTTTCATTTTAAAAAATCAGGAAAGATAATTCATAAATAAAACATGACAGGTAATTAAGATTTTTGGTGACATTACAAGAATCTGATAAAGATTAGGCAGAAATATTAACAACAGATGTTACTGTTAAAACTAGCCATGCTGGACTGAAATTGAAGATATTTGGAAAACTTTTTGATAGTAAGGTCAATCAAACCACAGAAAAGTTTTAATAATGGGATAGATATGGCAAAGTCACTAAACATCTTTAAGTAAAGTTTAGCCATATTAACGGAAATGGTAGGAGAGCTCTTGTTTGGATTAGACATTTCTTTCTATCATTGCATTTGCTTCTAACCTTATCACCTAGAATTTTCTGTAGGCCACCAGTCTCCAGATAACTGGCATTTTCAATGACAGTCCTTAATCTTTCTGTCTACCTCAGGGCATCAGAAGCCACTATTAAGAACAATGGGAAACTTGAGTCAAAGATCCAAAATCTTGGTTTGCAGTGGGCACAAAATTTAATATAGTAAATTTAGGCACACAAAACACAGTAAAATTTAAAGCAAATTATTTAGTCTCCATGATAAAATTTCTTACAGTTTCCAAACATCTGGTCGAAAGTATACAACATATAGGTGCAACTCAAAATATATCCTTTTTTAAAAAAATTGCTTTCCAGCAGAGAGTGATCATTATTTGACATATAATAGGATCAAGTTATAAATTTCTTCTGTATTTATATAAAAAGATTAACAGCTAATAGCTATAGATTATTGCTATGCCAATGTGGAAAATTATAAATTGTATATTATATAATCTGTAAGTCATAGATTTGGAAGAAAAATTGATTAGACATTTTAATTATGCAAATTCAAAGGAATAAAAGTAAGAAGAAATTAATCAGATCAAATATGGGTCCTTCAAGGACATAAAGAGAGAAATGATAAGCAAATACTATGGTTCTATTTCTCCCAAAGTAAAGGAAAAAGTAGGAATTATTCAACTATTTTAAGTAGTATTGTACTTTAGATATGTAACTCAGAAAGGAAATCTCAATTGCCTTCAATTATCTGGAGACAAAAAAAGGCCGATTCTTTTTTTTTTTTTAACAGCACATCGTCTGATATTTGAAGGCAAGAAGACATAATCTCTGCCAAAGATTTATTAAAATTAAGTGATGCCTATTAGTAACGAAATCAAGGCCTTGGAGGTTAATTTATATGCATACTATATTCATTCTGTTTACAACTACTTACTAAGTTGTTTTCTCAGACATTTTGCTGGACACCAGATACATAAAGATGGAAAATACAAGACAGAATTCAGTTGCAAGCCAGTTTCAAATATAACTCATAAGGAAATTTTACCCACTTTTATTTAAGTATGCCTTCAGAAACCATTTTTTTTCTTTACCGTTTATAGTTTCTTTTCATATAAAAAATGTACAGTAATATTGACTGGAACACATACCATATTTTGCATGGATTCTATGCATATCCTTCAGGCACCAACACCCTGCCTGGGATCTACTAAATTCTCATTCTTTTTGTATGGACTATTCAGAAAAAATTTATACATCTCCCGGTAATAACTATGTGGTCAGGCTCAATGCTGAACATTTTCTTTACACTCTACTGCCAATAGTCCTGTGAGTACCTCTTTATACAGATGTGGTAACCGAAGCTAACAGACGTTTGCAATTTGCCCGGGGCTGAAACTGTGTAAATTGTCAGGGACTTGATTCCAACTCTTGAATGGCCCGACTCCTGAAGCCGATCTTAACTACTTCACTATATCTTGCCGGTCACTATATCTGTATCTTCACTATATCTTACCTTCCAGGAAAGCTCCCAAGTCACATCTCCTAACATGTGAAAATTCCCTTATACGATTATTTTCTGTATTGGATTGCTGTATAACTGGACACCCGCAAACGTACAAGCATGAAACATCTTTAGACTGTATATTGTAATAGTCATTACGCAAGAACTTTTGGAAACTGCACACCATCGTGCATAACTGGGAAAATAGCATTGACAGGAATTTTTTTTCCTGAGAATATAATTTTTTTTTTATTCTTAATACTACTAAAATGTATGGTAGGAAATCAGCCAAATATGCTCAGTGAACACGGATGGACAGTGCTCTTTGGAAGAGTGACTGCTCTTTACAAAAGATGTTGCAATCTGAAATGCTGCTTCTTCACCTGGCTGCACAACACCTTTACCACTCTGATTGCTCCACACTGGGTTGGTCTTTCCCCTGATATTATCTCCCCGTATTCTGCAGCCATGCTTCATTACTTGAAATTGTTCTTCAGTGTGTCTGCAGCATGTTCCTTCAGCTTGCCCTATTTGAGATCTCCCCACTTCAGCTCACCATACAACAGCTGGCCAGGTATCCTGCAGTCATCCATTTTTCACACTTGTGCGGTGCAGTGGAGCTGCATGGTAGCAAGTACTACTTCACTGCTGGAGGGTTGGCTGTATTCCAGGACTTTGTGTTGGCGAATATGTTCCTACTTGCAATGCTAACTAAAATCAATGTTAAACACAATGACCAATATTCTGCTCATTTTTAAATTATGGCATATTAGTAAACATCTATATGCCTTTACACTCTACATAATTTCTCATTTATCATATTATTCAAATATTTAGTTTGATAACATATTCCTTTTAGCATGATTTAAATACATTATTAATACATTAGAAAATTGAACAACAGGTGCAATTATCTTCACCTTATATATGATGGGTTACATGTTAATTAACAATCTCTGGTGAATTATTCAGAAATTTTGGAATGTGCAATTGTGCAAAAAAGTAATTAGCACCAACTTTCCATAGAAGATCTTAAGATTGCACCAGAAAAAAGACACGTAGAACTGCAAACATTTTCATAAGCTTCCCTTAAGATATGGAAAAATAGGGGCCAGCCCTGTGGCATAGCAGTTAAATTCATGTGCTCCGCTTCGGTGGCCCAGGGTTTTGCAAGTTTGGGTCCCCAGCACAGACAGACGCACTTCTTGTCAAGTCATGCTGTGGCGGCGTCTCATATAAAGCTGAGGAAGATGGGCACGGATGTGAGTTCAGGGCCAATCTTCCTCAGCAAAAAGAGGAGGATTGGCAACGGATGTTAGCTCAGCACTAGTCTTCCTCGCAAAAAAAAAAAAGATATGGAAAAATATTCCGAATGTCAGCATATATTTTGAAAAGCTACCAGTAAGAAATCTGATATTAATAAAAATATGTATCTAGTCACTAATATGCTTAAGATACTGGTCTATGTATTATTTTGAGCTCCAAACAATGCAAAAGATCTAAAAATTGTTATTCTATGCTACCTTGATGCAGAAATGATTCCACAGCTGAGCTGATATTCAGTTTCCACACACTTCCACATAAAACACTCATAAATTATAGGTAACATGAAATGGCCAAATAAAAGTGAGATCATTAGCATTCTCCATTCATATTCAGTATGTGATGATGTTTATTAGTTTGCTTATATGGAAAGTTATAATAAAAATAGACAATGATTGAAATTGTTACCTTAGAAACTTAAGTGGAGAGTACTGTAGGAAGTACTATAGGAAGAACTGCCAGAAAGAAAGTGCTAAGGAAATGAAGTTTAGTTGCAGATTGATTGATTAAGACACTATCAGGCAGACCATATTGTTATGCAATAGACCATTTAATTATAGTAAATTATATAGCTTCTTTGAGTAAAAGTTAATCCTCATATATCATTAGTATTACCTAATTTCAAGATTGGTTATGTTAGTAATTCTTACCTAGAAGGTGGGAGGGACAAATAAAGGCTAAAGTTGTATTTGATAAAGGAGTAGCAGTTACACATATTTGCCAGGATGGAAGGGTGATAGGCCTTTTTTTGAGTTTTGGAAACTGTTCCTGGCTTGTTCTGTGCTCAGATATGGTAATGGAGTGGGTTTTTTTTCTTACCATTCATACTCCCAGTGGCCTTGTCCGATTTGATTGTTCTGTGAAGGTGTTTATGTCAAACAGCAGAGTACCATGGCCTGCCTGGTAGTGTCAAGCCAGCTCCCAGCAAGACCAAAGCATAAATGATAGTGTCAGACCATTTCCCCAGCTTTCAGTGGCTACTTTTCTCTTTGTCAAAGCTAATAGTCTGAGGAAACTAAGGCACATAACAGAGAACATTTTCAAACATCTAGATAATGATAAAACAAGGATCCCAGCCCACTGCTTTGTGCATTGTGTCACAGTACCATTCTCTATTCTGCTAAAGCCCTTTCCCTGCTTCCACCCCACCCAACTGTCATCACGATGTAA
Organism: Tapirus indicus; assembly: GCA_031878705.1. NCBI lineage: Eukaryota > Metazoa > Chordata > Mammalia > Perissodactyla > Tapiridae > Tapirus > Tapirus indicus. The sequence goes on along the minus strand of CM062930.1, from coordinate 39,572,209 downwards.
TTCTAGAATGATGCATGTCATTCTTTGATGTTGATAGCACAAATGATAAAAAAAATTATCACAAACATGTACTTTAAAATTAGCAGTGTTAACTAGAATATAAGTTACACTTATGTAACTGGTAAGCACCTTATTCCATAAATTCAATTGTACAAGAAATTTATTGTCATCTTTCAAAATGTGAATTGCTTTGTTTTATGAACTTCTATTATTCACACAGCAGATATTTATTTTCAGTTAATTCAGCTTCTTCACATCCTTCTGTTCCCTGCTGCTTCAGTTTCCTATGGTTGAGTCAAAGTTTTAAGGGCCTGAGACTTGAGAAAACTATTGTATTTTTTGGTGGATTATTGTCTAATCTCACTGATTTACACAGAGACCGACTTTGTAGCCGATCTTTAGAAGTCCGTGCATTTCAAAGCTGTTTCCTCCTTGTCTAGACTGCAAAACATACCAAGGTCACTGGCTTTTGGCACTGTGTCCCTGGTACTCTTAGGTATAGGGAAAGCACACTGCAGTCAGAAAAAACTCTGTAGACTGCTTCAGACACTTCACAAAGATGTTTCTGCTCATTTCCTACCACTTTAGTGTAGGGACACTTGGGTACTTGGGGGAGGAGGGCCCAGGCAGAGGACCTGACTCTCATTTGCCCAAATTATCTGGGTATTCTAACACCACTCTTTCTTGGAGTCAAATAAGAACAAGGTTCTTTCTTAGCCTCTGGTTCAATGTTTTGTTTTTCTCAAACCAGAGCACCTTTATCTAGTTCAGTTTAGTTTTGGTTCAATTTACTCCTCTAAATCTATTGTTTATAGTATTAATGATCTTCCTGATTCCAACTTTCTAGACTTGGCATTTCATCCAAAATGAACTATTTTGGGGAAGGCCGAGGGGTATATGGTAATATATGGAAAATGAGAAAGGTATTATCTTAAAAAACAGATATATTTTTGAATGTAGGAAAACTTTTAGCCATTTAACTTGTTTTTATATTCTGCAATGCACTTTTTTAGTTTAATAAGAGATACACTAATATGTACAATTTTGAAAATATAAAATGTATTTCAATACAATAAAATATTGTATTTTGATGTGTGATATTTTAGATTTGGCAATATCTAATTGTTAAAATACTCATTGGTTTTATTATTACCTGTAGAATAGATATCTAATTTAAGGAACAGTAAAACCTTTACTACGTTATATTCTGCAGAAGTAATTAATCTACACAACAGCAATATTTCCCATATACTGAATTAAACAGAAAATATATGAAGTTTTTATGTGACTTTTTCTAAGATTTTATAAGATATAAATAACCAAACTTTGTGTACAAAACCACACATAACTAGTTTAAATTAAGTTTTCTTCAGGTTACTGTCCTGTGTGCAATATCATGGAGCAACTTTTTATTTTTCTCCAAACTGTGAATCTTTAGGAGGAAAATGAACTTTTAATGAGATCACTGCTGGGACTTAAACTTCAGATTTCACCAGATGATGACAGTTTAAGAGACCCACATAAGCGTGTTGTTGTTGCAGACTGCTAAATCCAGCATCCCAGAGAGGAAATTTTCTCCAGATCTCTGTCAGGAGTTCAAAGATGTGATGTGAGTCTAAATAGGCCTTATGACTCTTCAAAATTAAGTTCTTTTTTGTGTCACTGGGATGTTAGGAGAGAACTACTCTTCTGGATGATAGATGACCTGTATAATAAAGTGAATAAATGTGCTCCACTGCGGACCTCAAAATAACCTAAGATGGTCTCTTCTACAAATTGGAAATTTTGAAGTTTCAGTTGGCTTTAAATCTTTGAAGATTTTTGTTTAATGAAAATATATTGCTAACATGATAAATCTACAAATTTCTATTTAAGAATCTTAATACAATTTAAATAGGACTGGACGTTTTCCAAAGAAATAACTCTTAAACATATATATTAGACACAGCAAAAGAAGTTTTAAGATGTAAGAAACCCAACTTTAGAAGGTTACTCTTAGCAATCCACAAAAGTAACATTTAAACTTTTACTAACTTTGAATGTAAAAGGTGAAGAAAATATGAGAAGATTTTTTTTTTATTCCATTAGACTGCAGTTAAAGGTAAGGGATCATTTTAATGTAATTTATTCCAACAGTTGTGAACTTTGTCCAGTTGGGTGTAAAATTTAGATCGCTTTGGCAGCACATGAACTATGTTTGGAAGAAGTAGCACCCTGAAAAGACCAGCATGACTCTTTTTTGCGTGGTTGAAAGTCATACTTTCCAAATATTTACTTGCTAAACAGATGCTGACTTTGTGGTCCAATAGTTTAGAACTATTTGATTGATGTCTATGGAATTTGAAGCAAGGAGGCCACAGTTTCATTTATTAAGCACAAATATCCAAAAGTATTTTTCTGATTTTTATTTTTTTAGCAAAAAACACAAATTTTAAAGCTTTGTAGGACAATTTTGTCACATCCACATAATTTTCCAACAGATATTTATTAAGTGCAATCCACTCCCTCAGTCAGGGCACACAATTTAAAAAGATGACTAAAATGAAATGCTCATCCTGAAGTAGCTTAGAGCAAAGAAAAGACAAGCACACATTTTTAGTTTCATATTTTTGATAGTATACACTGGTTCCTTTAAACATCCAAATAAAAAGTTACAAAGTCCTCTTCATTTTGGTCTGAACGTATCCATTAACGCCCTTTTTAAGAGAAAACAGTGCAAGTTTTTAAGAAAAGTCACTGCATCTTCCATAAGACTAAAAATGATTTTTCCACATAGTGAAGAGAATTCAAAATAAAAATAAAAAGAATTAAAAATTTCTAAGATCAGTGTTAAACTAACCAAGTTTAGAAGATATAAGTAAGGGCCAAGAAACTGATTTGGTATATTTAAATGGGCAGAAAAAAAAGAGTGTGAATTTTAATGTGATCCCCAATTACAAGAAAATATTCACACAGATCACTTATGTATATTTATCTTTGAGAACATAAAGAAATTACAAAAAAAAAAAAAAAATACCCAGAAAAGTCCCTTCCACTAAATATTTTCTTCCTCTGCCGTTACTATTATTATGGTCCCTCTAACAATCTTCACGACTGAAGGCTTATTCTGTTACAACCTTCCACTCTGCTATTTTGCCTCAGCTCAGAGCTCTACTCCCCTGTATAAAGCTATTTCCTCAATCTCTGCTGTATGCTGGCTCACCCACCCACCCCATTAAGAAGAAATAATAATAATAATACCTACTGCTAAAACAGCCTGTGCTTCTTTGTACATATGTTATCTCATTAGATGCTTTCAGTAGTCCTGGAGGTAAATAAGTCAAGCATTCTTGTCTTCATTCGAAACGTTAGTAAATAAACTCTAGTAACACAGTTTGTGAATTACCAACTCCTAATTTACTTCATCCTCTCAGGCTTATCAAGTCTTTCCCAATAAATGCACCGAGAATCTTCTACAAACATAGAAACCTCAGATCCATCCTAACCTCAGCCAGGTTCTGAGCCAACTGCAACGGATGAGAACACCAGCTACTCTCCTAACCTCAGCACGTTCTTACCCCCATTTCAGAACAAATATAGTAAACTTTTGCTTTGTTCTTTTTGTAATAAGACCCGTATGCTGGATTAGTCCATTGAGCATCCCCTATTTCATGTATTTGGAACCGCGATTAAGCATGTCTGGTGCAAGATCTGAATAACCTGACAGACTCTGCCTTGTTAAAGTAATTACCCATCTCCTTTGTAAACCTCAGCTCTCTCAGGCTACTCCATCCCACCACACTCCAGTCCATCACCCTGTTCACGCATTGCCCACACACACGTGTCACAATTAGGCATCACCTTGATTCCCCCTTCCATAGGACTGGCCATGTCTTCATCAGCACTGTCTCACTTCCTTACACCTGGATTTTTTTGTGTGGTGGATGGGAGATTTACTTAAGCCGTTCTCACCTCCAAGTCCAGTAATCCCTCCCTGAGCTCTAGCTTTGCTTTGGCCCATTGTTTATCCTAGGATCTGGACCCTGTTCTTGTTTCTCTGACACCTAAAGACTTCAATCTGCTTTTTTTTTTTTTCAGCTTACCATAAATATAATTTATAACCTAATGAGCCAGTACAGAAATTCACACATAAACACAGACACACATGCACACACATACACACACTTAAATGCAAGTTTTATGAAATAATACTAACCTTTGGCAAGTGAATTGGCAAGCATCAGCATTCTAAATTTTCTATTTTGTTCTGTTTTATTCTACTCTATTCTGTTATGCTTTATTCTAGTCTTTTCTCTTATTTCATCTATAAAAAGAGTGATGAAAATAAAAATAAAATTAATTTATAACTTGCTAAATGGGTCATGGCCCACAATTTGATAAGACAATGCCATACCTTGCTAGTCATGTTTCACTTAGGAAAATATTTACCCAAAGGATAATAGCTGCTGCTTACCAGTCTTTGTCCTCAAATTTAGAAACTGCTGATCAAATTTTAAATAAATTCCCATACCTTCCAGCAGAGGTTAAAAATACATGAACTACTACCATTTGGTCATCAATTCACAGGATAATGATGATATTATTAAGAAATCTTCTAGCTGCTGCTTTTTTCTAAAATCTGTTTGTAAGATACATGAGACCAGACAATATGTTTTATTAACTGATGCAGCCCTTGCATCTAGACAGTTGCTGGCACATAGCAGACACTCAAATACTTGTTGAATGAGTCAATCAATGAATAAATGAATGTTTAGAAGAGGCTTAGTAGATTATTACTCATTCATGTATTCTCTCATTCAATAAGCATCTGAGAGTACCCATTATTTGTTAGTCATTATGTCTGTTCGTGGTTACATTGTACAATTGATTCAAACCAAGTCCTTATTTTTAAGAACCTCCTGAACTAGTAGGATACGTCTTCAATAGGTTTCTGAGCGTTAAAGGACATTTATAATAGATTAATACCTATCCTTGCTATACATGGAGCTCATATATGACATGTGTATTACTTTTCTTCTTGTCAGTCAGTCAACAAATATTTAAACAGCAACCAGAGTGTGTCAGGCACTATTCTAGGCCCAGGAGAAAGAATGATAAACAAGAAAATTTCCCTACCTTGAAGGAGCTCACAGTTCAGTGGGACAGGATAGAAATACAGTATAAACAAAGAAACAAATAAGATTAGGTAGATATATTAGACACTACGAAGAAATAAAACAGATAGGTAATGATTTGGAAGGAGGCATTAGGTTAAAAGGAAAAGAGAGTTTTACCTTAGCACAGCTTCTAAAAGCTTCTAGAAGGCAATGGGAAACTGAGGTATGAAGGAAACTGTAACAGAAAAAGGCAAAAAGCTACTGTGCCTTTCTCAGTTCAGAAAGATACGCACTTGCACTCTTCAAAGTTTGAAGGAGTAAAAAGCTTTCACTATTGCTGGTCATTCATCTTCCATGAAGTAAAAAATCCACAAAAGTTTAAGACAAGAAAGAAAAGAAACAAAACCTTCTCTTTTTAAGCAACCAAGGTTAGTACAAAATATTTTGCTGGAAAGGAGGACAGAGTGTTAAACAGAACCTATGTTTAAAGAGAAATGATTGCTATGACATGCGTTTCTCATATCAGAGCAATTTAGGTAGGAAATAACCAGTAAGCAGACGTTCTGTATTATAAATGAAAAAATCCTGAAAGGATTATTGTTGTCTTTTTCACTGAACACATCAGCAGGAAAATTATTCAGCCCCAGGCAGAGGAAACAAATACCATCAAGTACAGCAGTGTTGCTGTTTGGATCCTTCTCCAATCCTCAAGGACTGTCATGTTTTCAATACTCATTTCTTTGTATGTCGCTTTTCAGTACAAGTCTTTATGTCTTGTACTCTTTTCATGTTTTGATTGTCGCCATTGTGAATTTCTAGAACCTTAAGCATACGAGGGACAACTCTTTTTCTTGAAATAGTATTATTGCGCAAAAACTAAAAATAAATACAATTTGAACAAATCTGAAGTAAATTTATATAAGTAGACTGTTTGAAATGCCTACATTTAAAAACAAGATTTTGTATTCATGGAGGGCAGAAATAGACAATATTTAGTATACCTAGGACCAACACTAATCTCTCAGTAAAAACAAGCTAAATGGAAAAAAAGGTAGTAAAGCCATTCTATTACAAATTCTCTCTGAGAGGAAAAACAGAAATATAGTCCCTTAAGATTCATTTCTCACTATGATGGGGTTCCTTCTATGCCTATATGATGGAGTTTTGAACATACGGGTTCATATCCTAAGCTCTCAAGTCAGCTGACCTCTGACTCTGGCCAATGGGAGTCCCTACTGGGGACAGGGGAATGGGACAAAGGAAGAAGCCAGAGTATTTCTTCCCCTTTGCCAGCAATTTTATCACTCTGCTGGTGATATCTCCAGCAATGCCTGCATCTCCTCTGTGGCTCTAACTCTCACTAGACAGGACTGCTTGAAGCCAGCTGTTGCAGATAAAGCTTTTCCCTTAGCGCAGGTAACATGACCTCTTTCCTTTTTACCTCTAGCCAAAAAGAACTAGTGGCTCCCCACTGTTGCTGATATCTGTAGTATATCATTGTCTCCATTTTGTTGGTCATTTTTCCCATTGCCAGTGCAACCAGTTCTCTTTATTAAATTCTCTCTGCTTTAAATTTGTTGTGTGGAGTCATTTTCCTAGTTAAAACTTGAAGAATACAAGCAATATTTGATTCACTCCATACATATGTGAAATATTATAATGTTATGTCTATATTGAAATATAGTCTTCTCATAAATCTAGTCATAAATATGCATCCCTATATTCTTTTCCATTCTGAAATCTTAAGTTGGATATTTATATAAATGATCTATAAATTCTTCCAACAAAATTATTTCATAATGCTCCTCAGCTTTTAAGAGGCAAAGACTTTCTTATTCCTGTGTGGGTAACACTTACTTGACAAATTTTAGAAAATCTTTATTGTTCCTCTTTCCAGAACACTCCCTCACTTTGTGAAAGCAAACCACTTTTTTCAGAATTCTCTTCTTACCACCTCTTCCATATTGTTCATACTGGAGTTGCTGGTTTTTTCCCACAAATTCAATCCCCCACAGTTGATTGGTCGAAGCTAGGCAAATAAAAAAGAATAATTAGGAGGAGGAGGAGGGGAAAAGAAATAATCACTTTTTCTAGGAGTTTTGGACTTAGGATTGCTCTGACTGTGTTTGGTTGACTGTGGTTTCTGCCTTATGAAGAAAACTAATCAGGAGTGAAGTGATGAACCAATATTCAAAGAAAAGCAGAAATGGGAAAGGTAGAGCTTAAGATTCTGCTGGCAGTTTGGAAGTCAACCTTTATTCCTGCCCTTTCCATCATTTTTTAAAATATAAATATACATATATATGTACATATATATTAATTTAAATAATTGGGGAAACATTCTAAGCCTATATAATCATTTTTGATTAAACTAGGTTGAGTTCATTTTCTGTCACTCGTAACCTAAGATGTCTTAAGTAATACAAATACCATTTTGTTATATTGTATTGACATGTCATATTGTTAAACCTGCTCCTTGGAACAAGAATATTCCTTGTGTTAAGATAATGAGGACTCACATAGAAGTTAAATTATTCTTGTCATCTAGAATCCATTTTTAGAGGTTTGAATCCCAAACTCTCGCCAGAATTGAAAGCAACAGCCACAGGTGGCCTGCCAAGTGGAATTGGCTTTTCTCAGTCTTGACCATGAATAAGTCAAAATATCTACCCATGTTGCGGGTGAATTTTAAGATAGTATAGAAACAGCAAGCTAGAAAAGAAGAAATCAGAAAATATATCACGGAGATGAGCCAGCTCTTTAAGATACAGTATACATATTGCAAGGCAATGGGGGAATAGGACTAGTACCTGAGTCCTCTAGTGTAGCTGATGAGAATACAAAAACTTGCAATGTGAAATTATACCATTTTTCTGGTCTATTTAATATATTCATTTCTCTCCTGTTCCTCCTTGTATAACATGAAATAGATTGCTCCAAGGGCAAAATGGAATTCAATTTACAGAGGCAGCATGGCAGGTCAGAAGTGGTAGCCAACTTTGAAATGTCGGTTTTGTTTTCTTACATATTTATAAAGGATACTTTAAATCTAGGTGTTCACAGTAGCAACATGGAGAGTTATTCTAATTGAATTTCCTCCATTTTTTCCTACCACTTTAAAAAATATATTACATTTTTTTTTTTGAGAATGGTACAGTTATATTTAAAAACGCACAAGAATTCTTTTTTCTGTGTGAGGAAGACCAGCCTGCACGTTGCCAATCCTCCTCTTTTGCTGAGGAAGACTGGCCCTGGGCTAACATCCATGACCATTTTTCTCTACGTTAGATGGGATGCTGCAATGGCATGGCTCAGCAGTGTGTTGGCAGGTGCACGGGATTCGAACCCGTGAACCCCAGGCTACCAAAGTGCGAACTAAACCTCTGCGCCACTGGGCCGACGCCAAAAGATTCTGGTTAAGAGAAGTACTGCCCTACGATGACAAAGAAAGTTTATTCAAAATCTCCCACCCTGTGCTTTCCCCTCAACACACATTTTTGACTCTTCCCTAAATATACACACACACTCATACAAATTTTTTAAGTAAGATGAGTCTGTCTTAAAAAAAAATAAACCTTTGGCAAGATAATTAAGCAGATCAATTTGTCTAGTTACACTTTGATTCTCTCATTTCTGTTTTCTCTCAGAACCTTCCTAGTATAGATGCTCTTCCTTCCCCAATTCACTGGCTCTTTTCCAATAAATTGAATGGGTTAAGAGATGAGAAAGGTTTTCTCATTTCATTTATACTTGTATCTTAAGAAAGATATTTTTGGAGATGGAAACTTTCAGGATTCATAATGAATAAATGTTTAGTGATGGAAATTCTGGCCTTGATAATGTACTGAGACAGAGTTGGGGATGTGCTCAAATAGTTCACGGAGGTGAATACTTCACTAATTTGCTAGTCAAATGTTGCAAAATTATGGCCAAGGACTGTAAAATCTCCTATTAGAATCTTCGTTCACTGTACATAACAAATTAGTTTCTCGATCACCTATCTAAGGATTTTTATTGTTTAAAACAGGAAGTTTATTTTTATTAGTTAGTATCCTACTTAGGGATCTTGGGGCATAGGGTCAATTCACTCAATAGAACACAAAGACTTTTTTTAATATTTTGTATTTGTTTAAATTTAAGTTCCTTTTCACTCACGTATAGAATGAAACAAAGTCCTGTCTACTTCATAAAATGATGATTATGTCTATGTCCAGATTATATAAATTTTGTTTTTAATTGAAGTAACATTGGTTTGTAACATTATATAAATTCTAGATGTACATATTTCAACTTCTGTGTTGACTACGTTGGGTACACCACCTAAAGTCTAGTTGTTGTCCATCACCGTCTAAATGTGCTCCTTTACCCTTTCCCCCTCCTCCCAAACTACTTCCCCCCTCATAACCACCAATCTCTTCTCTGTATCTAGTGTTTGCTTGTTGCTGTTGTTGTTTTATCTTTCACGTGTGGGTGAAATCATACAGCATTTGACTTTCTCTGTCTGACTGACTTGGCTTAGCATAATACCCTCAAGGTCCATCCATGCCATCATAAATGTCAAGAGTCCATCATTTTGTTTTTTTTTAATAGCTGAGTAGTATTCCATTGTATATACACCACATCTTCTTTATCCATTCATCTGTTTATGGGCACTTATGTTGTTTCCAAGTCTTGGCTATTGTGAATAATGCTGCAATGAACATAGGGGTGCATATATCTTTTCGAATTAGTGTTTTCATGTTCTTCGGATAAATATTCAGAAGTGAAATTGCTGGATCATATGGTAGTTCTATTTTTAATTTTTTGAGGAAATTCCATACTGTTTTCCATAGTGGCTCCACCAATTTACATTCACACTAGCAGAGTACAGGGGTTCCCTTTTCTCCACGTCTCTCCAACACTTATTTCTTTTCCTTTTAATAATAGTCATTCTGATGGGCATGAGGTGATATCTCATTGTGGTTTTGATTTGCATTTCACAGATAATTACTGGTGTTGAACTTCTTTTCATGCGACTGTTGGCCATCTGTATATCTTCTTTGGAAAACTGTTCAGATCCTCCTCCCATTTTTTAATTGGGTTGTTTGTTTATTTGTTGTTGAGTTGTGTGAATTCTTTACATATTTTAGATACTAACCCCTTATCAGATATATGATTTGCAAATATGGTCTCCCAGTTGGTAGATTGTCTTTTCATTTTGTTGATGGTTTCTTTTGCATTGCAGAAGGTTTTTAGCTTGATGTAATCCTGTTTATTTTTTCTTTTGTTTCCCTCATCTGAGGAGACATATTCAAAAAGATACTGCTAAGACCGATGTCATAGAACATAATGCCTACATCTTCTTCTAGGAAGTTTATGGTTTATGGTTTTACATTCAAGTCTTTAATCCATTAATTTTTGTGTGTGCTGTAAAATAATGGTCTACTTTCATTCTTTTGCATGTGGCAGTCCGATTTTGTCAACCATTTATTGAAGAGACTTTTCTTTCTCCATCGTATGTTTTTAGCTCCTTTGTCAAAAATTAGCTATCCATAAATGTGTGGGTTTATTTCTGCGCTCTCAGTTCTGTTCCATTGATCTGTGTGTCTGTTTCTGTGCCAGCATCATGCTGTTTTGATTACTATAGCTTTGTGGTATACTTTGGAATCAGGGAGTGTGTTACCTCCAGCTTTATTCTTTTTCTCAGAATTGCTTTGGCTATTTGGGGTCTTTTGTTGTTCCATATAAAGTTTAGGATTCTTTGTTCTATTTAAATGAAAAATGTCATTGGGACTTTGATAGGGATTGCCTTGGATTTGTTGATTGCTTTAGATAGTATGAACATTTTAACTATGTTAATTCTTCCAATCCATGAGCATGGAATATCTTTCCATTTGTTAGTGTCTTCTTCGATTTCTTTCAACAATGTTTCATTGTTTTCAGTGTACAGGTCTTTCACCTTCTTGGTTAAATTTATTCCCAGGTATTTTATCCTTTTTGTTTGGTTTGTTTTTTAAACTTAGTTCTGTTAAGATCAGTCATAAGAACACTGGTAAAATTCATTGACAGGTTTTTAGAAAGTTGTTTTTTTTTTTTAATCGGGTCAGTTTAATCAACTTAAAAATGTTTCAATGAATGAATGTATCTAATAATGATAAATACCAGATTTTACCAAACATGAAAGAGTGGTGGTGGATGAGGATCTAGCAGAGGTTATCTTCTCGAACCTCAAACTTCATATTATTTCATATTACTAATAGTCGTTTTATTCTTGAGTTGTCCATTCCCTAAATTTATGCAAGACAATTTTCCAAAATAGTGCAAAGGAAACCATTAATGATGGCTAATTTTAATGAAGAATTGTTTGTTTGCGACTAAGTTCCATTTCTCTTTGAAGAGTTATTCCTTATTCCACCACCTGATGATGAATTACTCATCCATTAAATCAGTGTCTCAAAGATTGCCTTTGCAGATTCTCTATGTCTGCCTGCTGTAGTTAAAGTAACCATACAGTCAGGACCATAATAGTTAGCTCAATTTATGCAACTTTAAAAAATTACTTAACATAACTTCTTAAATTATTTGTAAGATTGTTCATATAAACGATTTCAAAGGTTAAAAATAATCCTTTGTTAGACCTCTGATAATGACTTCTATTTTGTTAAACATGGCCTCCATAATTACAGTAAGGGTTTCCTATCCTTATTAAAATTCTTCTCAGCTGCTGTTAGAGTTGGCCTTGTGGCTGCTCTCAATTTTACACTGCCTTCTCTTGGCTCCTGCACAATCATGTGAAGCATTAACTTAAAAGCTGTGCCTCCTATTGATGTCTTGTTACCATAAGTCTTAAGATCACACATTTTTTTGTGGCTTTCATTTGTTCTAATAGAGTTCCAGGTGCTCTTGTCATTGTGACATATCATTGCTCTCATTGATCTTTACCTCTCACCACTGCCATCTTCAAAGCAAAGTGATCCTATCTTTAACTGTACAAGTTATACTGTGGTGGTCAAGACTGGCTCCACAATGACCACTAAATCTTTCCATTCTAACAGATTGTATAAGGCATACTGGTTTAGTACTAAATGCAGTGTGATTATAACTTGTAAGCCTCTGAGTTATAGATGCTAACATTTTGGTTTATTCACTTTCTCCTTCCATCTGCATTCTGAGTGTTGAGATAAAAGGGCTATTTTCCAGGAAGAATGTCACTAGAAGACCTTTTAGCATCTGTTCAGTAGGGCATGTGATAATATACTCACGATGATACACAGCATATTTCTGAAAGTAGAATAGGAAAACTTGGTTAAAATATAAACATTCAAAAATATTCAAAGATGAAAATACATGGCAAAAATATTTCTGTTACAATGAAGGTTAAAAAATGAGACACACATCAAATACACTAAAACAAGTGTTTAATATGCCATTCTGTGGGATAAAGTTATATGGAATCACAAGAGACGCTATCTAAAAAAGAAAGTAAAATTTCAAAAAAAAAAACACGTTTTTTTTAAGATGAAAGGAGAATGATTCATTTAAGAAGCAGAAATAAATCCCAACTTAGGAAATATTTCAATTAATAGAATATGGATAGTCAAACCATTTACTGAATAAAATAAAGAAATGCCCAGCCCAGTGGCATAGTTGTTAAGTTCACATGCTTTGCTTTGGTGGCCTGGGATTCACGGGTTTGGGTCCTGGGCGTGGACCTACACACCACTCATCAAGCCATGCTGTGGCGGCATCCCATATACAAAGTAGAGGAAGACTGGCAACAGATGTTAGTGCAGGGCCAATCTTCCTCTCCAAAAAAAAAATAAAGAAATCACAAGAATGTAATTAAATTTTATATTTTATTTTCTATTCTTTCAAGGGGAACTAACAAAGTTGGAAATGGCAAGGAACAAATTCAGTACGAGTAAACACATTAACAAACCCAAAATATACATAGGTTAATTTCCTTTATATTCTGTAATTTTTTGTTTCTTTGATCCTAGAAACACTATTAAACACTTGTGCAACAAGGGCATTTGGCTGTGTGAGAGACAGAAAAAATGGCATAGAATATGGTTCTGGAATATGGAGTTGAGAATGATTTACTTATGGTTAATCAAGACCTTATGGGAAGAGGGTGCTTTTTAAATATGTGAGAAGAAGAAATGGCTATAAAATCTGAAGAAAAAAACATGGAAAAAAGGTACAGAGGCTTGAAAGTGTCCACCAAATGTAGAAATCAATGAGAAATTTGCCATTTTCAACTTCCCTTTCAAGTCTAATGATTATCAGATGAGAGAGGGCAGAACCAACTTTGATAGAAGATAACAGGAGAACAGAATACATTAGGAGATAGCAAGTGAGCACCTTGGTACTCTAAATAACTTTGGGTGTCCTGAGTCAGATAAATTACTTTCTGAGGTACCGTAAGATTTGCATGGATATCACCGAAGGGCGGTTAATGATCTCTGAGGAACTATGTTGAAAATAACACAGGCTGTCAGGCTGGCTAATTTGTGGAAAATGACATAGTTTAAGAAGGTTTTATCAACTAGATGCCTCCTTTCCTCTTTTCTTTCTTTCTTCTTACTTTTTAAAAAAATTTCCTTCTTTCCTTCCTTCCTTCCTCCTTTCATTCTTTGTTGTGTTTTTTTCTTTCTTTTTTGTATGCACTTGTCATAGTTTATTGAGAAAATGATATAGACTGAGGTTTCTGAATTTGGGCATTGTCCATATCTTGAGCCTTATAATATTTTTGTTGGGGGAGAGACTGTCCTATGCATTGAGGATGTTTAGCAGCATTCCTGGCTTCAACCAATTAGATGCTAGAAGGCTCTTTCCCTCTTTCTTCTCTGGATGGCAAAATTTAACATGGTTGAGAACAATTGTTATGGATGCAATGTATCTGAAAATTTTCCAGCATTTGAAAAAGTCTTCCATGATATTATTTAGGATAAAATGAACAGATATAAATGGAAGATGTCTAATAATTAAGCATATTCTTATCTGGCTTATTTACTCATTCAAGACACTTATTGAAAATCTACTTAGAGTCAGACAGTGTCTGGTGTTGGGATCAAAAACAATGTGAGTTAATATATCAATATCAACTTTCAGGAAGTTTCTCATTCCTCTATCTTTAGTCCTGTAATGTTCAACATTTCACTGATGATCTGGCTGTAGACAAAGATGTTATAGTTTCCTAAGCAAATCTGGGAACCTTATATAAGTGGATTTCAAAAGATTGGTCAACATTTGCTATGCCAGGGAGAAGGGAAGAAAGTGAATTTGGAAAGTGTTTTAGGCTGAAAAAATAATGTGTTCGGCAGCCCTGATACAGAAATCACAAGGTCTGTTAGAAGGTCTTTAAAAAGCCCTCTCAGTTGGAGACAAAGACTGAGGAAAAATGTAGGAGAGCATGAGTATATAAACGTAAAGAAATAGCAATGCCATGATGGGTCTTATAAACCAAACTTAGAATATTTTACTTTACATAGAGCAATGAGAAAACGTTAAAAGGTATTAAGAAGTGTCTGATAGGAAGAGATTTGTTATTTGTGATATCAACTCTCTTTGCAGTGTAGGAAAAAGAATAGGCTGAGAACAATAAACAGCCATTACAATAACACAGGTGAGAGGTGACTGTAGCCTTGATTAAAATGGTGGCAGTGAGACTGGAGAGAAGTAGAAGTATTTGAAATAAATTTAGAAAGAAGATGCTATTGTGCAAGATCCAGATCTAGCCCCACTCCTGTCAGAAATGAAGCAATGCCACAGCTTCTAGGGGTGTTGGAAGCTGATGGCTCTCAACTGATTACCCACCTGGAAATTGCCTTCCAGAAGGGAGCCACCTCACCCAAAGTCATGACTCATTCCTGTGGTTGACCAACATCCAATGAAAGGTCAATGAAGAGTTATACAATTCTGGGCTATTGGTTACACATAAATAGGAACTAGAACATGCTCATTGCTTCAGACACCTGTGATTTTACTCTTAGTTCACTAATCTCTTATGAGCTACAAATGACTAATATGATTAAAATAGTACACCTAAGTAAAATATTTGCATCTCTCATAGCCGCTCTATTAAATGAATAATAATGTTGGATAAAAATTGCTCTGCACAATGGTGGCTGTCATGGTAGTGCAAGGTGGTGAGGTGTTGATTTTCTTGACTAGGCTTAGGGTATTTCCTGATTAACTTTAACTGTTTGGAAGTTTCAAAAATTCTCTTTATTCACCTGCAATGTCAAAATTGTATTGATAGCCAAAATATGCACAAGGTGTCATCGTTTTCACTTGGAAACATTTTAGGTGAAAGGCTAAGTGACAGCCAAGGTTAGGAATACATTTACCAATCTCAAAAGAAGAAAATAAAACAGTAGCAAGGAAAAAAGTTACCTGAACACTATGAAGCACTGAAATAGTGCACAGAATATACTTGTCTCCTATTTTCCCTTCAACATCACACTTTGCTAAATGTTCCATGCTAAATTTTAGAAGGCTGAACTACGGTGCCTTCTAGTTGTGTTAAGATGAAAATAAATTTCCACCAATGAATATTGAGTCAAAGTTACTTGCTCCTATCCATGTTTGTATTTCCCCAGAACGTTTGCTGTATGGTTACTAGAATGACGCAGGCAACTGACAGGCGTGTGACAATCCTTTTGGCTGCAAGGAGTGAATCTCCACCTGCTTCTTCTCTATTCTTTAGTACCTTTGTTCTGAAATGAGACAAGAGTGTGCTTTCTGAGATGAGCCACAGTTCAAGTACTTCTTACTTTTAACTTTTCCAATTGCTTCTCTTTCTAGAGACATTTATTTAAGAGTGTTCTTGATTATTATTAAATCTGGCAGATTCATCCTGAGTGCCTGAAGAGCACCAGTTCCCTTTGGAAAGCTGGAAGCAGAAGGAGAGAGTGACTGCTGTACAGAAAATAACATCCGTCTGAAATAGCACTGACCTTGGCCTTGACAGTTTCTCCTTAGCTACTTCTAGCATTTATTCAGAGTGGGCAGTGACTCATTGACTCTGTCACTACCTTGGTCATGTTATATTAATTCTAAAGCCTTGATGCTGCAGAGCCTCTATCTTTAATCCTTATGGGTGTACCATAAGAGTTCAGACATGACCTTCATAATAAACTTAGTTTATGCTTTCAAAAATTCATTTGGAAATAATAAAGGTCTGTATAAGATAGCGTTCCTAATTATAGAGGACTATAATCATATGCTGGAGTAGCTTATGTGTGGCTACTTTATGCTGGCATTTGAAAAATAATTTACTTATTATTTTTTTCCGGGAAGAGAAAAATATAATGTTCCGTTATTTCTTCTCTCCAGGTTCATTAGAGTAGGAATTTTATCTACATACACCCATACAATATTAACATTTTTCATACCTTATCATCATGCAAAAGTTATGATATTTATAAAATGCCGTATATGTACATTTAAGTCCATCCATACCATTGGAATTATTTAAACTAGTGAAGACTTATATGATGGTCAAGTAATGAAATGCAGAAATTATCTAACTTAGGTTTAACCTATTCTAATTATGACATTCATATCTATATTTATATATATTTTTTCACTATATATATTATATTTTTATTCATAGGAATGAGGGGAAAACAGAGAAATAAGCATTTAGCATTAAAAAATATAGTGCTACTGTGACTGCAAAACACTATTTATATTTTCTTTAATTATCAAACACAAATTAACATAAGGAAAACTGTACATTTTATGTAATTCATTGCCTCTCCAATTTCATAATTGAAGTACAGTTTTAAAAATGGTGTCTTAAAGTTGATCATTTTCTATAATGAATTTACCCTTTTATATAAAGTACATTTGATCATTTACTTCCTTTGAAGAGTGAGGAAAATTATACACTTCCTCTCCCACCTTATCACATGTATTTTGCAGAACTTCTCTTTTACTGTTGCTCATCAATTGAATTAATGAACTGTGAAATCAGTTATTATTCTGTGAGTATATAAATTATAATTTCCAAATAGATGCTTACTTTAACCCATAGAAATCTGGGAAGCATTTTTCATAAATCCTTCAAAAAGAATTAAATAAACAACAACATAAAAAAAACTGTTATTGACTTAGGAAGTGTAAGTTACTAGCTGTACGTGTGATTCCTGCTAAGGCGTTGTAGTGTGTACAGCAGGCTACAAGTAAATGGTGTTGAAAGTACTCAGCAGGATGAATCTGTCCTCTGGGTCTCCACCAAACGTAATTAGTTTCATGTAAAATGACTGGTTTTCAAGTTTATTATATATGAATTTAATATACCAAATAGATAGAATACAAGAAATGATAAGTGGAAAAATTTCAAAAGATTTATATTTCTCCAGTGAGCACAAAAAAATAGCCTATCCTGCATTCTTCTCAGTTGCCACAAGATGTGTATTACTCTGACTTTTCCCACAAGTGAAGTGATGAACTGTTTTGTGAGGGGCTTTTTACTCTTTCGTTTTTTTCTTCTAAAGCTGAAAAAGAAAAAGCTCATAAAGAGGATACATGACTGAGTTTGTAAAATTAAAGTGTGTCCAAAAACGACGGCTCCTCCATTTAAAATGTTTGAATTTTAAGAATCCCTGAATCATAATTTTGGAAGATTCGATAGGTTCGACAAATTCGATAGGTTCGACAAATTTGCTCTGCTTGTTAAAATGGTCCAGGATCACATAGTTATTTTAGGCAGCTTTTCTTTTTATAATGCATTAATAGGGACTTCTACAGCATTTTATCTTTATTTTTCTCTTAGTATTAGACATGTATATTTGCTTTGTACAAAAGTCAGGTTTTTCTACAGTATTTTCTTCCCGTTAAGAGCTACACTCGATTAAACAAGACCTCTTCATAGCCAGAGACAGGTCATTCCAGAATATCTATCTGATGGATCAGAGAACTTACACATGCTCAGATGTTCTCTCTTTAGAAAGCCCTTCTCTGACCACCTGTTCTGATAGTTTCCTCAGCACTTCCTAGCATACCATCCTGTTTCGTTTGTAAGATAAACTATTCTCTGACACAGCTTCTTCATTTATTGTTTCCTGAGTATATTTTATCCCAGCTTTTTCCCAAGCACCAACAGTCGCACACACTGAAATATAAGTGTTCTTGCCAAATTGGTTATTTCTTCGTCCTTCGTAAATAGAATTTTGCCGTGCACCCCTAGGAATCAAGAATATCACTCAAGAAATACTTCTAAATATCAAGGACAAAAGGAAAATAAATAATACATATTTTGAGATCAACCATGAGTCTGACAATGAACTAGAAGCACATAGGGGTGTGTGTGTGTGTGTATCTATATGTCTGTGTGTATCTAGATCTTAAAACGATGTTTTCAGTGAGGAATTTTCCAAAATATGATGCTGACACCATGATCCAAAAACTTTCAGCTTAGTATGCAAAAACCAGTTAGATTAGGGAGTGCAGAGGTTGACAGAAAGAGAGAAACAGACAGAGACTGACAGAGGAAACATGAAACAATGTTGGAAGCAAGCATTTAGGAGATAAAACTCAGTTACGTCTTAGACTCCCCTGTGCTCCCGTCCACTCAACATTCTGCAAACACGTTCTGCACATTCTCAATTCCAAACGCAGCATTTTCTGGCTTCACCTCAAATGACTGCTGTTCCAGTTGTTCTACCAGAAAGATCATTTAGAGTAGTTAAGGCTAAACGCAGTTGCCGTGGCTTCTCTAAGTATTTTTTAATCCCACCAGAATATAACCTCAACGTGCAAGCACTTCGTTAGACCTTGGAAGATATTGTATGTTTCATATTTGTTGTTCCCACTAGATTTTAAAGTCCTTCATTATAGGTGCATACTTTATTGATCTCAGCAAGCTGGTACAGAAGGGATATCTTGTATGTAATTTCCTATAAATAATGAAATGCAGTATACTGAGGTGGAAAGGTGTGGGCTTGGAAACCACTTGAGAAGGTTGTCTGCCAGAGGGCTTTTCCGCATCCCCCCCAGTCAGGACATAACGCACTAGCTCTGCCACTTCTGATAAAAGAGCTAAGCTCTCTAAGACTCTCTTCACTGCTTATGAATTCAAACCTTTAATGCTTACCTCATGCAGTTTTCATAATAACTACATGAGCTACCATATATAAAGAACTAAGGTATCCCACATATTACAATTATTATCAATATTTTAATAATTGCTCCTTTTCATGGGAATCCATTTAGTGAGAATGTTGAATAAATATGGTCACATGCAACTGTGAGCTTTCTCCTTCTAACCTTGGCTCAGTGTGTTCATTTTCTATGGCTGTGTAACAAATTGCCACAAACTTAGTGGCTTAAAACAACACCCTTCATTGTCTCACAGTTTATATATCAGGAGTCCCGGCAAGGCTTAGCAGGAGTCTCCACTCTCTTTCTCATAAGGCTGCATCAAGAGTCAGCCAGGATTAGGGTCTCATCTGAGGCTCAGGGTCCTCTTCCAAGCTTCCAAGGTTGTTGGAAGAATTCACCTCCTTGTAGCAGTAGAACTCTTGGAAGCTGTGCATTCAAGGCCAGCAGGAGCGCTTCTCTCTAGAGTTTCACCTTTTTTAAAGGCTTACCTGTCTACGTCAGGCCCACTCAAGATAATTTTTCTTTTGACAAACTCAAAGTCAACTATTTACTAACCTTATCATGGAGTGATATTCCAGTAGAATCACAGGTTGAGTACACACTGAAAGGGAGGGCATTATACAGGACGTGCACACCCAAGAATGGACATTTTGGGGGCTAATTTAGAATCTTGCCTACCACATTAAAGGTAGAAAAGGCACATTTGTAGTTATGCATTACAGCAATGTACTCATGTGTGTGGACGAACATGTGGTTTCGGCAATTGCCTTGAATACACCAAGTGAAGTATTATGGAGATCCTAATGGAGTTCTTGCACGTGAACAAGTTGTAGCTCAGGCACTGAGAATCAGAACCTTATGTAAAATGAAGCATATTTATATTATTTTCAAAAATTCACAATTATCATTAAAACAAGAAGTGTGTATATACATCATGAGTCTTCAGGATGAAGATGAACTAATGTTCTATTTTTCCATTAGTGAGGAAAGAAGATTCTGATAAAAAAATACAGAATACAGTAAGGAGAGAGCGTTCAATTGGTTGAGAAGGCTTTTGATGTTTGAATAGTCTTTGGACAGCACAAATAGGATAATCAATAAGTGAATGTTTCAAGAGAATTAAAGAGAGAGATGGAGGGAAAGAAGGAGGGAGAAAGAGGGTGAGGGAGAGAGAAAGGGAAAGGAGAATAGAGAAGGAAAAGAAGTGATAGTAGAGAGAGAGATGAGAATAAGGAAAAAATAGTACCTCATTCCTCATTCCTTCACCACAATAAAGACAAAAAGAAATAAAAATGAGCATAAACAAAGTGATCTAAAACCAAAACTTCAAAATATATCCGAACAAGTACATAGGAAATTATTCAGGAAAATATTCCAAAAGAAATTATATATTTAATTATAATTTATTACTAATTTATAGGACTCAAACTTTTTTAAACCAAAAACCTTATATCCTGAAATTATTTCAGCATTATTTTTAAACTTCACAAACATCACACCTTGGCCAACTGCTGCCCACATACTCTAGAAGAAAACAAGGGATTCTTATTAACAAACAGACACATGTGTTTTGCTTTTTTTTTTGGTATACAAGAATAGATTTGGGCCAAATTTTGCAGTTTTGGGATATAATTTCTCAGAAGTAAAACTTGAGGAAAGGTTTTTTTTTTTTTTTCTAATTAGCTTTGAATTTTCAATATACTAAATATGTTCATTTCTTGATCATGTTCCCTGTAAAACTCTGAAGTGATGGTGAAAAATTAAGTCCATATATGCATATATTGGCATAATTCCACACTGAACATCCAAATGCGTAGGGCATGGAGATTGGATTTTGCTGGGAGAATGTAATATAACAGTGAAAGGCCTAAGAATTTAGTGGAAATATTTTTTTGTATACTTTCACTTAGTAATAAGTAAGGAGGCCTTTTCTGAAAATTTGCTTGGGGGCTGTCATTTAAACTAATCTCCTGGGGCATTAAAGTCAAATTCAGAGACTATTGAGGGATGCATACCTGATACAGACCTAATTGTTGGAGAAAACCCTATACACCTCTTCAGAGTACTTTCGACATTTTCTTATCTAAAAGGGGAAGGTGCGATGGTTTTAATAAGATATGCTAACTTTCTAATAGAACTTGATGGTTTTTATGTCCAGAGATGCAAGAACAGTCACATTTTCCCCTAGATGGAGGTTTACTCAAAGGGAATATTTGCAAAGTGAATGAAGCTGCCACTTTCTAGATAGCACTTCTACACCCTACACACCCAGGAGCTCAAGAAAAGCCTGCATTAGAGCACTGAGTTAGAATTGAAGGCTAAATGAGACTCCTAAGTAGCTCAATGTTTTCCCTTTCTCAGCAGCATTTTGGGACACCTGTTATCAGGCAACTAATGGAGAGAGAGCGAGCGAGAGAGAAATCTACAGTGAAGGCCCTGGTTTGATCAAAACCACATAACAATATGCTCCAAGGATTTCGATAATAAGAGAAAGAAACTTGACCCTGAAAACCCAGTCAGCCCAAGGAATGAAGCTTTCCTTAGGTCTCACTACATAGAGGCACGTAGCTCAAGAAAACAAGTGAATTCCTGACTTTAAAGTATAAAACCTGTCCTTTTTAGTAAAATTTAGTTTGAGGGGCAAAGAGAAGGCTTGGCAAACAGGTCCAAGCTGTTGCACAAAATGCCCTGCAGCTTGGTTGTATGACTCAGAGAAGACAATGATACTAAAGGCATCCATATGAGATGCAGAAGCTGTATGGGGTCTCTGGAAAGCTCTAATTGGAGTGTCTCAGCACAGATGCTAGTGTTCTGTAGCAGAGCCATGTCTTCAGCAGAAAAGAACTTCTCTGTGTGTAAAAAATAGCTCCTGTTATGTGGATAGAAGCCTGACCAAGGAATAGCAAGTGGCTATGCTGTCAGAGCTGTCCAGCATCACCCTGGTATTGTCAGGTTACCAATTCACAAGGTCAGATGATTGCAGAAGTAATCCATTGTGCAGTGGAAATGATGCATTCTGGAACTGGCCTGAACTGATCTGAAGGGCATGAGTAAGTTATACAAGCAGGTAGCCTAGACCCTGCTTCACCAATGTGTCTTCCTCGGCTCCCAACTTAGTCCAATGGCTGAGAAAAACATAGTTCAGAAATGAACTGGCTTGAAAAGTTGATGCAAGGTGAAAACGTAAAGTCGCTGCTGAACAGAAAAATGAGGAGTTCGTTCGTTTCCTCGGGCTGTCATAATAATGTGCCACAGCCTGGGTGGTTTAATACAACAGAAATTGACTCTCTCACAGCCCCTGAAATGAGATGTCTGAACTCAGGGTGTCTGCAGGTCCATGTTCCCTCTGAAGGCTTTGGAGAAAAATCCTTTCTTGCCTCTTCCTAGCTTTTGGTGGTTGCCAGAAAGCCTTGGTTCCTTGTCCTATAGCTTCATCACTCCAATCTCTGCCTCGATTGTCACAGGACATTCTCCCTGTGTCTCTGTGTGTAAATCTCTCTCTCCTTTCTCTTATAAAGATATCAGTCATTGGATTAGGGACCACCCTAATCCATTATGACCTCACCTTAACTTGATTATGTCTGTGAAGATGTTTCCAAACAGAGTCACATTCAACACATAACTTTGGGGGTCACAACTCCATGCAAAACAAGGAGTGGCACTAAAGGGCAGTGATAAGGGGAATCTCACTGTGGGCAGAACTGGGAGGAATATACTTGCTGCTCTGTCTCACTCTTTCTGATCCTTCCCTCTTACTCTCTGGCATCACTTTTCAAGCTATCTGTACACAAGTCATTATCTCAACTCTATTCCACAACACCAGATTTTAAACTGTAACGAACAGTAAAGCAGAATGTGTCCCATAGCATAAACTACTAACACACGGACTAACATGCTTTAGTCATTTTCAGCAATTTTTTCTCATTATGATATTAATATTAATTAATAAGGCATAGAATTGCATATGTTTTATTTTGAAGTCCTCCTGAAGAAAGATTGATACACTGTCCTTTATAACACAGTGAGTCATCGCCTGAGAGATGCATGCCCCTTACTGAAAGAAGTATTTCAAAGGCTGTTCTCTGCTTTTTCTCATAAAAAGAGACAGCTAGAAGAATCTGGAAAAGTGGAACTTTGAAGAGGTTTTCTGAAGTAACTCAAGAGAACTATGAAAAACATCATGCTTGCTACTTCTAGAGATTTTTCATTCATTCATTCTTTCTTTCATCCAAATCACTAATATTTTGATCTCTGCTATTTTCCAAGCAGTTTTCTAAATGCTAACGATGCAACAGTGAACAACACACAGGCTCTGCCTTCTTGGCACTTATACTCTATTTGGTTAACAGAATGAAATAATGGCTATATAATAATAGATCATGTAGTACCGCGTCCTAAGAACAAAATGATTAGGAGGGTAAAGGAATAAAAAGGGATAAGTATTGACATTTAGATATGGGGATAGAAAAAGGTGTCCAGAGAAGGAGACACTTCAACAGTGTTCTGAAGGAAATGGGCGAATGGGCCACGAACTATTTGGGGACAAGTTTTCAAGACTGAAGGAATACGAGGAAAAGGATCTAAGGCTGGAGCACACAAGGCACATGGGGAAGAGTGTAGAGAACAGTGCAGGGTGCCAAGGGGAGGTGGTAATCAGGAGGCAGATAGATCATGTAGGCACTTGGAGGCTGTTGTATGACTTTTGAGTTTTGCCCTTAGTGTGATGGAAAGACACTGGGATGTTTTTAGCAGGGGCATGACAGGATCTGAAAAAAGTTTTAAATGGCTCCCTTTGATTGCTCTGTGGAAAATATCTTTTTATTGAAGCAAGTAAAATTTTATTTTGAAAGAAAATCTGAAATCCCACAAAAAAATGGGAAACCTAAAGATAAATTAAAATGACTACATTAACTTTTTGGAAATTTTCATGGATCTAGAGTTATTTTGTTAGTTAAGACACATATTTATTATGTGTAAAATAATTTATTTTGCTTTTGGATAGTTCTTTCTGTGGCTTTTTCTCCCCATCCACATTAACCCTCTACTGTGATCTTATGTTTTAGCAGGAAGATACCAAGAGAGTTAGAAAGACCAAAATGTTGCCCAATAGAAACTTTGCTTCTGCTTAAAGAGAGTCCCCAACAATATTGTCAAACAGCCATAGAAACCAAGAATGTCTAGAGTACAAATCATCTCAGCACAGACAGATCGCTCTGGAGGTAGTCAATGTCCCTCAAGAGGGTGATGTCCTGAAATTAGTGAGGGGAGAATGTGAGTTCCACAAAGATGGTGATTCATAATTTACCTGTGTATGTATAGCATCTAGCTCAATTAAGCACCAAGTTGATGCCTAATAAACATTGAATGCAACTAAAATAACATAAAAGAAGAAAATGAAGAGAAATTCCAGAATCTCTGTTTGAGCTGCTGTTTTACTGGTGAGAGGGCACAGATTGTGCTATTTATCTTTGCTCCAAAAAGACCAGCACAGCACTTAATAGGTCACTGACAGGCATATGCTCCTAGAAGTCTAAGATGGAGTACGGACTAGTAGCGAAGCTGGGAATTCATTCTAATTTGGAGAGTCAGTGATCATGGAGGGGTGCCCAAATTAGAGGATTATTTTAGAAGATCGTGCCATTGCCCGTTATGCATGGATAAACACATTTGGCCTTTATCTCTTTTACGCCCAGGAAAACCTTGACACAGAAGGAAGACGAAAACCAGAAGTGTGATCACGACTCTAAGCAGGTAGTGTCTGAACTATAGAGTCTCAGGGTTCCGTGAACCATCAAAGCACACTAAGTTAACTGGAAAGTTAAACATTTTGTGAAACAATTTAAAGTTCACTTTAACTCTAGGGTAAAGTGAATTCATTTTAGGCAACTCTTCTCTCTTTCTCTGAATATCTGGAATTGTCGACTGCCAAAATCTGGGCAAATTTATGTAATCTGTCACAACTGAATATTTTGGAGTAAAAGTTGTGATCGTCTGTCTCTGAAAGGTTCACAGAGCGAATCTAGACGCCAGGGACAATGCTGAGCCTGAAACTCAGGGATTGCTGTTGCTTAATTGCAAAGGTTCTTTCTTTTCTCTTTCTGTAACGCTGTGCCATCTAGGGGTTCCCAGCCCACTGGCATGGGCTCCGTTGCTTAGCTCCTCATGCCTACTGAACAGCTGCGAAGTGTGGCAGCCTGGTGTGCTGGGTCCACAAGTCACATTTGCAGCTTGTTCCCGCACTGCCATCGTCACTTCACATTTTTAACGGATGGCAACTGAAAATGACTGATCAACTTTCGAAAGGGATTACAAAACCCATTCAGGTAGATACATGATGATAGATAGATGGATAGATAGATAGATAGGTAATGTATACCATTTAATATCTATACAAAGTTTATTTTAGGTAAAAAATAAAAACAACTAATTAACACCAGAATTACTCATTGATTCAAAAAAATCCCAAAGTGGTTATATCACATGCACTCTATTTTTATGTGTCGTTACACATCTCAAAGGGAAAACATTACTATTTTCAGGAAACCAGCCTGAGGTTTAGAATGTGTCTTGTACACCTATGTCCTTAATTGTTTTCTTAATTGGGCAGATTTTGGAAAATGGCTCTCATGAAATTTAATTACCATTTCTTAATGTGCCAGGGTTTCCAGAGAATATGATTATAGTAAATCCTCAGAGTTATCCTGCTGGCCAATGAGAGGTGTTTGCAAGGTAGGAAAATGTCTCTCAGTCTGCCCTCAAAAACAATTTATCTACCAAAGGTGGCCTTTATGGTAAGCCCACAGGCAGACACATGATCCCCAGTCTGTGTCAAGAACCACACTGGTTTTCCAACTCCACGCTTCTGCCATGTGAGATCACAGCCAGGAGAGAGAGAAGAGGGTAAAAATGGCAGCATGAAACAGCGTGCACCAGCGGGTGGCTAGTCACAGCCTCTGCGCCCTAATATAGTTGAGTTTCCTAAGCAACTATGCTCCCTAGGAAACTGGTTAAACTGCTTCTGTAGAAACTATTAACTGAGCAATTCCTCCTTCAAACCAGCTTTATGGAGCACATACAAGAAAAGGAAGGGAGAATACTATTTCCCGCTTCCTCTGTTCCAGAGATTTTCTTGTGGAGTATTTCAGAACTATACTGGATAAATGTGAACACATCATTCCCCAGATTTTCATTACTTTTCTGCTCATTTCATTGCATATAATACAGAGAAAGCGATGTTACAGCATATCGTTTCTTCATTTGATAGTTTAGGGGGACTAGGAGAATTCCCCAATATTTGGGGACTAATTTGACCTTTTCCTCTCCTAAACAATGGCACATAAATTAATATGCTGTAACTTTGGGTTCAATAGAACATTGCATTAACCTGTCTCATAATGAATTACATCTTACCATTATTGAATTGAGTCACCTTTATGCATTATCACGAGAAACATGAAGGTACTTTTTTAATACAATGAAAATGCACATGTTAATTAAAGTACATATATTCTTGTGATGTCCATTTTTTATTCACATCTTTCTGAAAGTTAATTTTTATTACTACTTTGATCTAGTTAGCCAACCTTTAAATGTCCTGTATATTGCCGTTTTTCATTAACTTTAAGACAAGGTAAGATAAGCAGTCCAGGAGTAAAAATTATCTAGGGCCGAGATATTTGAGAATTGGCAAAGGGAGGAAAAGAAAGTTACAAAATAAATCTTTATATGTAAAATTTGGGGTCCATGTTATGGTGCTTATGAGGTAAAAAGTAAAAAAGAATACACTTGCTGTAAGATCTATTTTATCTTTTAGAATACCAGGCCCACAAGGGCATGTACCTACACAGTTTTCATTCTTAATTCCTTACTCAGAGAAGACAATCATAAATGTCTGTTCAGCAAATTAAAAAAAAAAAAAAAGTGCAAGGGGCCTGGCCCAGTGATGCACTGGTTAAGTTCGCACACTCCGCTTAGGTGGCCCAGGATTCACAGGTTCGGATCCCAGTTGCAGATGTACACACTGCTTATCAAGCCATGCTGTGGCAGGCATCGCACATATAAAGTAGAGGAAGATAGGCATGGATGTTAGCCCAGGGCCAGTCTTCCTCAGCAAGAAGAGGAGAATTGGTAACAGATGTTAGCTCAGGGCTAATCTTCCTCACCAACAAAAAAAAGTGCAAGATGGAGTGAATTGTAAACACTAAAAAATATCTAGGAAAGTTGAATCAGCTCATTTATTCACAATGAGAAGATATTTGTTGCTTTTCTCTGCATATATTAAATTTACAAATATTAGTAGATGAAAGAAGGTAAAAATCACCTAAATTCTCATCTCCTTAAATTAATCACTATTCAGGGACTATAATTGCACGCATTTTTGAAACAGATATATATGCTATGCACGTACATATATACACACATGCTTTTACGTAAATAAGACAACATAGTATTGTTTTTATGATACGCATATTTGTTTGCAATTTTTTTCTTTATCTTAATCATTCCTACTCTAGACCTTTCATTTTTGCTGTTGGTAAAATTAATCTATAAGTGAGTCACATATTACAAATTTTAGCATTAGAAATAATAATAGATAATTTAGTTTTTTTCTGTTGATTTGGCTCATAATATCTCTTGCCATATTTTGGATTTTTAATGTAATCAAATATTTCTATCTTTTCTTCTGTCACTTTTAGTTTTCCAGTATTTTTTTTAAATCTCCAGTTCTATTATGCTTTTGTATTCCCTTTTCAAATTTTTGTTTATTTTCTACATTTATGTCACTCGTGAGGGTGTGATTTCTTCAGTGTAAAATCAGAGTCCAAATTTATTTACTTCCATAGCGATCTGAAAGGAAAGAGAGTTCCTCTATCCCATCATATACATAGAGAACATTGGCTAATTAGCCATACAGAATCCTTTTAATCTTGGAAACTAGCTGTTATTTATCATTGAGTTTTCAGATATCAATATTTTAATTACATAATGATGTTAGTAATAACTTCTATGTAAATCCTTCTAAAGGACACATCACATTATCTTGTTTTGTTTATAATGTTGACTTGACATAATTTAATATTTTATTAATGACAAGGATTATCATTAAAAACACCAGCAATTCTATTGCTCCTTGATGACCTTAGCCATTTTCTGCCTTCATCTTACTCCTCACTATAGAATTGAACACTGTTATCACTCCTGCCTTAAACACTCTCTCTACTTGCTATGGTGGAAATAAACTCCTAACTTCCTCCTAGCTCTCACTCCAGAACTTCCACCAGTGCCCTCACCATCAGAAATCCAAGTGCTGAAATTCCACATATATTCCTTACTAAACTTGTTTCTTCTTTCTCTACACTCTCTTGATAGGTTCTAGTTATGGGTTGAATTGTGTTGTACAAAAAGATATGTTGGAATCCTGACGCCCAATACCTCAGCAAGCAACCTTCTAGTATCATTGCAGATGTAATTAGTTAAGAGGAAGTCATACTGGAATAGTCTGAGATCTTAATCCAATATAACTGCTATCCATGCAGGAAGAAGAGTGAGACAGACACAAAAAGCAGAAGCATCACATGAAGACAGAGACACACAGGAAGACGGCCAAGTGAAGATGGGCGCCTTGATAGTGGTTATGCTGCCACAAACCAAGGAACACCTAGTGCTACCAGAAGCTGGAAGAGAAAAGCAAAGATCCTCCCCTAGAGTCTTCAGAGGGAGCATGTCCCTGCAGACTCTTTGATTTATTTCTTCAAACCTCCAGAACCGTGAGAGAATAAATGTCTGTTGTTTTAAGTCACCCAGTTTGTTGTACTTTGTTATGGCAGTCCTAGGAAACTAGCAGAATGATCTATTCTCTTCCCAAGATTATATTCCAATCAAATTTATATCATTAATGCAGGACTCTCTTTTAATATGTAAATAAAATAAACAAACAAAAAACCACTTTCATATTTAACATGTCCAATAGAAAACTCCTAATGTTTCCCTCTCAACTCCTCCCCCCCGCTATGAGGCATCCACATTTCAGTGAATGGTATTACTATTTGCTGAGTCATTCAAGTCAAAAACTGAGGAATTACACTGGATTCCACTTCTACTCTCAAAGAACCCCCATATCATCCTTAATTCTGCCAAATTGCCTCCAAATCAAACTTACATTCTTTCCAGTTTCCTACCTCTCTATTGCAGTGGTCCTCACCACCACCAACAGTAACCTGGGTAATTTTAATGGACCACTAATTTATCTCCCCCTTTCACTCTCACTATATTTCCATACAAATGACAGAGAGATTTTTATACATATAAAATAGATCTTATAACACCTTTGCTTAGCATTTTCAATGTTTCTCCACTGCACTTAGACAAGAATTCAAACTCCTTAATGTTGATCGCAAGACCTGTCTGATGTAGCCCGTGCTTATTTCTCTAACTTCAAGCCAAATCATTCTTCTACTTACTCGAAACCACCTATCCACATTGCCCATCTTCACATATCAGAGTGATTCTGTTTATGCTAGTCTCTTGTGTGAATCATTCTCTCCCATAAACAACACATTCTTTTTGAGTGTCTGCTCTTCATTGTTGAAGTATTAGTTTAAGTGCTACTTTCTCAGAGAAGCCTTCTTTAACTATTCAATCTAATTCTGTAGCTACACTTCCTATCCTATTAATCTATTTCAAAATCTTTGCCCATTGACTTCATTGTACTTGTCATAATATACATTATATAATATATAAAATTTTATATTAATGTTTATTTGTATACAATTTTGATAGTTTTCTGTCTCCCCCTTAGACTCCAAGCAATATGAAGTAAAGGGCCGCAATTATTGCATTGCCTATCATATCCCATGTCTTAGCATAGGGCCTAGCAATAAGATAGCTATCACTACTGAAAGAGAGAAGGAAGAAAGGAATGAAGGAAGGGAGGAAGAAGGAAGGACAGAAACAAAAGATGTTATTTTAAACATTAAATGGACCCCATATAACGTGCTGAAGAACTGGGTAGAAACACTCATCTATTATCAGCTGTACTCTGTCACTGCTGACATGTATCCAGCAATTGGAATCTACTGTATCATCATTCTAAATATTTAGAGAGTGGTCGTATCTTTCAGATGGTGTAAAATTTGGCTAGACTTTGTATTTTCTCTAAATTTTTGGTCAACCATGTGTTTCCAAATTTAAGCTTGGAGAAAATCTGATTCTTGTTCCATCAACATATTATCATCACTACCCACAATCTTTAAGTCATATATTTATAGAATATGCATTACCAATGGATAATTTTTATAAGGAAAACACTAAAGTATTATTTTCAAATATGTGTAAAATTTGAAAAAAAATGTTCATCTTTTAATTTCTCCGATCAAACTGTATATTTTGGAAAAGAAAGTATTCAGTTCTTACTGAATGCAGATGAGGCAGGATGGGAGAAGTTACCTGATTTATCAGTAATTTAATTGCTTAGTTAATTTTTTTATAACTTTAAAAAGTTATGGAAAGATTAAATATTTTCCACATACATAGATTAGGGAGGATTGATAGGATTTTTTCCCCTACAATTTTGTTATACTCTTCCAATTTGTTCCATTTCTGAGATCCAAAAAGGAGTAATCAAGACAAAGACAACAGGCAAAAACAGTATTTTAGAGGTCTACCCCCTAACTAACTAGGTAGCTTTCATTCACGAATATTCAGAAATCATATGATATGCCCTCAGAATGTCTCTACAAACTAAGGCAATAGAAGGAAGCAACATAATGGGTTTCGATGCTCCAGTCATGAGTGTTTTACCAGGAGGTCTTAGACAAACCAAAGGCACTGAGCTTTACAGTGCCTGGAAGCCCTATTTATGAGTCAATACAAACTACTCTCCAATAAAATAAAGGAAAATCAAAGAAAATTAAATAGCCACTGATAGATGAATTTCGTGGTCTTCTTTTTTTATCAATTCTGACCATGTAAGCTTTAAGAGTCATGGACAGTTTATTTTTTCTGGAAAAGACAGCTCGAGTTAATCTAATAAATCCTGAAAGCTCTATTAATCTATTATTAGATGCAGAATAAGGTTTACATTATATAACTACCAGCTAAAGAGCAAAAGTCTAAAAAAGTGGACAAGATTAGGTCTAAACTGTTTATCTCCGATTTATTAGTGCTTCATTCTGTTGAGGCTAGAATTTTTCTGCTGATATTTCATAGTTTCTACTGTTTTTCCAGAATAGGAAAAAAAACCCCTAAAACTATGTATCTCATGGATCCATAATGAATGCAGATTTAATGTTCCACAATGTCAATGAATGGAAAAATACAATCTTTTTTTTTTTTCAGTAGCTACTAATTTAAGTTATCTCCTAACAAACTGTTGACAATTTCAAAAAATTAAAATACTCAATCCAAAGAATTTAAAGTCATCCTGGGTTGTGTATGGTAATGCTAGACTTTTCCTCACAGCCTTGAATTTAGAGCTTAATTTTCTTAAATTCTTTATGTTTCTTAGCAAATTGGCAGTGCTGTTGGCTTAAAGAAAATTGGTAGATTTCTGAAAAGACCATGTGTCTTTTCTTTTAATGTTCGTCATATGTATCTTTTCTAGGAAAAGTAGTTAAAATTTGGCTCCTATGTTCATATAGATGAAGGAAGCTTAGAGGCAATTTAGTTCATTCTTCTATGTTAAGCAATGACTATTTCCACTGAGCAATTTCATGTTGATAAAAATCAATCTTGTTTTTCACAGAAATCTATAACAAGTAACTGTGAGATCTTTTTATCTAATAACGTGCAAATTCCTTCAGAGTACGGAAATTATTTTTCATTTATCTCTACCATCACAAAGTCAGAAAGAATTTCCAAGGATAATTTATCCACCCCACTGTTTTCACATAAGAAAGTAGCTGAATCATTAAGATCACTTGCTGTCTATTCTATTTTTAAAGGTCTTTGCTTGAACGTTTGCTGAAGAAACACTGTGCATATTTGATACCATAGGGAAGTAGTAAGAATTTTAGGACAAAGATTCTGAAATTGAAAAAGACTGAGCCCCACCGATTTTTTTCAATTTATGGTCCTGGTCAAGTTATTTCAATTATCTGATACTCAGTTGTCTCATCTGTAAAGTGACAATAATAGTACATCCTCATTTATGGACTGTAAGAATTAACTGGCATAATTCATGTTGAGTTATTAAAAAAGTACAATGTATATTTATAATATTGCCATTGCTTTCCTTCCAAAGATTGCACTAAATTTAACTTTCTAAAGATGGGAAGTCAACCAATATTTTGTATAGGTAAGCTGGGTATTTATCTATGAGATGTGATTTTGGGAAAAAAATTGTATGACTTGAAAGTATTTCATACTTAAATCATAATTACCACATCATACTCCAATAGAGGCTACTAACAGTTTGAACCAGATTAAATTCTGAAAGAACATAAGAGCTTGACTAATTTGTGATATAGATTACACTTCTCAAACTAAATTGTATAAAACATTACACCATATTATCATTCATGAAAAAGGAATTCCATGGGAAACTATTTTCATACACACTGACTATTTGAAGTGCCTTTTATATTAAGGATTTGAATAATGTGTTATTATGCTAAAGATTGGGAGAAGATGTGCACTAAAGTTGTGTGATTAACTTTACACAAATGGCATTTACCATACTTATTTGACAATAGAATCTTTTTCCCCTTTAGCGATAACAATTAGGATCCTTTGGAATTAACATTTTGTGGAATACACTTTAAAAAAATGCTAATCTAAATGCTCATTTTTCTACAAATTTTTTGACAATGGCTGTCCAAACTCTATTTACAATTTCCAAGGATGAAGAAGCTATTACCCCTATAAACACATGACTCTGTCTTTATACAAATATAAATATTAAGAAGTTTATGCTGATATTTATGGAACCTGCCTGGTGGCCTAGCGGTTAAGTTCGCATACTCTGCTTCGGCTGCCCAGGGTTTCGCAGGTTCGGATCCCGGGCGCGGACAGATGCACCACTTGTCAAGCCATGCTGTGGCAGCGTCCCATATAAAGTAGAGGAAGATGGGCATGGATGTTAGCCCAGGGCCAGTCTTCCTCAGAAAAAAAAAGAGGAGGATTGGCAACAGATGTTAGCTCAGGGCTAGTCTTCCTCACTAAAAAAATAAAAGAAGTTTATGCTGATATTTACTTCATGTAATTTCTACTCACTTGTGCTGGTAATGACCTTAGATTCTAATGTCTCAGTCCCCTTATAGTTCTTCTAATATTTGAAGATATTATCAAGCTTTACTTTCTAGCTTTTTTTCCTTCAAACTAAATCTTTCTAATTCAGTCATTTGCACCTCTCATAATTAAAATTCAAGTCATCTCCTAGTCATGTTAACCCTTGAAATGTAATCTCATTAGTTCACCAACCACTTGCATCAACAGCTAGGCAGTGTTCTTTCCTTCTCTGATTCCCTTCCTCTAAGGCAAGGCTGTAGCTGATGTGCTTTGTTCATGTCCAATCCTACGGGTTTGGACTATAAACCAATCTGAGTTATTATATTAGCCAATGACAAACATAAAGTGTGAAGTGTCCTAAATATTATTTTTGAATTTTTTTTTTACTGAGGAAGATTTGCCCTGAGCTAACATCTGTTACCGATCTTTCTCTTTTTGGCTTGAGGAAGACTCGCCCTGAGCTAATATCTGTGCCAATCTTCCTCTATTTTGTGTGTGGGTCTCAGCCACAATGTGGCTGACAAGTGGTGTAGGTCTGTTCCCCAGGATCCAAACCTGCAAACCCGGGCCTCCAAAGAAGGGTGTGCTGAATTTAACCACTATGCCCCAGGGCTGGCCCCCAAGGTTATTTGTTTTTTTAAGGGGAATTTTGAGCAAAATCCATTAAAGTAGAAAGTAATTAAGCTCTAAGGGTGTGGTGCGGTCAGGTGACAGGGTTATATTTTAGAAAGAGACTCAGTTTAAAACTACATCAAATCACAACATGGAGAAAGCTTCTAACTACCCACAAAGGGTCATACCCTTTTAAAGATTCCTTGAGACAGACTATCTAGATTTCTCTACTTTTCCATAGAGTTTGTTTTAGATTCAAAAGCCCATGGCCATGTCAGTCAGAAAATATTTGAAGAGTATGAGACCTTTGCGATTGCCTACTCTACCCTATCCTCCTATGGCTGACAAAAGTAATGCCCACAGAAATTTAGGAATTTGCACAAGATCACGCCATTAGTTCACTGTGAAGATGTGTCTTTCTTGAATCTAGTCATCCTGAATCTTACGCCTATTTTTGTTCTCTTAATTCCATGAAGCCACCATCAATGGATGTTTGTGGGGAGAGGGTATTGTTTTAGACAGTAGGAAACTCATTCTGGAGTTAGCATGTTGTCCATAGTGCTATATACTTATATATATATACAAGAATATATACTTATGCATGGAGAAAGCAGTTTTATTCCTTTCATATTTTAAAAGACACATTACTAGAAATGTAATATGTATATGTCCTATGGAATACAAAATTTGCTGATGATGACTTTAGAACCATCCAAGTTACCTTTGAAATATGTGTTTATCCTCTTTTTTAAGAGTTAATTTCTATGCAATCACAGATTTAATTGGAACTTATGGTTGGCAGGCAGGTGTTGCCTTAGTGAGCCATTATAATTCAATAGCATCTAACGGCTATTTGATTGGCATCATCAATATGATATGTCTTTTGAAGCAGAAACCTATATCATGCAGAGCCATTTTAAAAATTAACACAAATTATGTTTTAAGCCAAAGGGTTAATCATTGTCCCTCTTTCAGAATAGAATTGAGAATAGCTGTTCAGGCAACTGTGAGATATATTGCTTGGTGTCTGGGTAACTGTGATTAAAACAATGGCCTTCAGTTTGCAGTGCCATCAGCCTGGTACATGTCACTAATACTGAATTCATTTTTTACAGCAGAACCATATACCTATCTTCCATTGCAATTACTGCAGAGGAGGAGAGATTGAGAAGTAAAAATGAAACATTTCAAGGATGAATGGGCACTGAAAATTGGTAAAGTGGCAGGAAAGTCCAAGTTTGAAGAATGAAGAAGTGAATGTACATAGAGAAAGCAGTTTGGAAAACATGAAAAAAATGCTATTTTTCAGAAACATCTGTTTGCTGTTGCTGAAAAATTTTAGCATTTAAATGTTCTCATTTGGGCTCTGAAGTTAGCACTTCCCTGAAGTAGTTCACACCTTTGCTATTGCTCCTGTTCAGCTACAGAGCATTTTATGCAAGGCTGATTTTAACAAGAAAATGGTGCATTAATTTACAATGTGTTGAGTATTTTGAAAGTGGCAAAATCTAGGCTTTTGTGAAATTTTAGGATCTGAAGAAAATAGAAATACTTATGTAAAGCTCTTTAAAATACCACTCTGATTAAGATCATTAGAATACTCGGTTATAGGAAAATATATCAACCTCTAATCTAGTGGATTTTCTATGACTCTGCAGAGTGTCTGTTCAAAAATGAAGCAGCTATAATCTCAGACATCATTTAGCAATACTTTATATCTTTCTCTCTCTCACCTCCTTGCTCTCGCTCTCACTTTCCCTTCCCATTCTCTACCTCCTGTTTCTCCTCTCTCTCCTCTCTTCAATTCTCTTTTCATTCTATTTCCCTTTCCTCTTTTTCTCTCCATAGTCATTTTTCCTCTCTCACTTTTTTTATGTCAAATTTTTAATTGTGTCTCTACTTGAAAAAAAAAAAACTTGATAATGAGAGCCTGTTCACCCTCTTTTTTATCTCCTTCATTGGAGTAGTTAATATTTTGGAGTTTTATATTTCTGAAATATCTTAATATTCCAGATGCAATTAAGATAAGTGATGGAGTTCAAAGTATAATGACCCAGGAAAATAACTAAGTGGGATGCAGGATGATTCTTCTTTTGATATTTTGATACAGGAAGATTAAGGTAAAGAAATTATTAACATAAGACAATGAAAATATTAGTAAGGAAGGCAAAAAATGTTATCTAATGCCAGCGTAAACTCATGGGTGGTGGTGGAAACACAGAGGCAAACACAAATATTGCTGATTATGTATGTTATAAAGCAGATTATGTACTGGATTAAATCTAGTTTGCTGTAGCACTACTTGCCAGTCAAAACCCTTATCTCCTGAGCCACTGTCCTGCCTGGAAAGAACGGAGCAGCAAAGGTCATGCTGCATCACATGGCCAACTCACCCTACAAAATGTACTTAGGAAATATAAGCATTATTCCCTGGATGTGTGATAGTCTGTCATATTTAGAGAAACATTCTTCAAAGTATGTGAAGAGTTATTGTACATAAATTTAACACATATAAGCATAAAGATATGCGGATCGAGATGATAGGTAGATAATCAATAAGAGAATGCACTTTTCCTCTGTGTCACAAATTTGTAAAACTTATACCATATTCAGTTCTTACTTTTCTAATTCTTAATTAATATCACAGTACCAAGTGGGTTTAAAAATGTACTGTATCTCTTACTGAGTGAAATTCTATAAGTAATAAACAAAAATTCTACTAAACTAGTAATGCTGTTTGTGCCATGAAGCAAAAATGCTGAAGACATGCACATTCTTAAGGATGCCACAACTGAAGGAATACAAAGCTACAGCCCTCTAAGGACAAAAATAGTTTATTGAGCCTCTGGGATCAGAGAAGCAGAGGTAATCTAGTATTCTGAAGAAGTCAGAGTGATTATGCTTTTTTTCTGACGTTCTCACTTAAAATATATTTACATTAGGCTAAGAATATGCTTTGCACTTAAATCAGAAAAGATTAGTTCTCTACACTGGTTTTCTTGGTTTTCTTTCAACCAATCTGTCAATATCAACATTTTCTTGTTCATTCTCTTATCCACTTCTTATTCCCATTTGACCCTTGTTTTTATTTTTTCACCCTTTACCTTTGCCTTTTTTGTGCATTGCTTCTACACCTGTAATTGCAAAGCAATGCAAATAGGCATATGTGCACATAGAATCATATGTCTGCCTGTATCTGCACCCAAATTTTTTGTTAATTTAGTCCAAGCTTATTGAATCCTGACAAATTCAGATAGAATAATTGTGTATTCGCTCATTATATCTGTAATCCACATTTCTCCCTTTACTTGTGGAAAAAAATATTCAATATCCTTCCTGTATGAGAATCCTTCTTCTGAGAGAGGAGATTTAAGTCACTAGAAGGGTAAAACAGAGAACCTGGAGAATGAGAATGTACAAGGGCCAAAAACTGTACAATGGTTTTATTCATAATCCATACAGGTTGATTTTTAAGCTATTTTCCCTTAGCTTCAAAATAACCCTTTTATCCTCTGCTATGTAATGCTGGGGCTAGGACTCTGGAAAACATATTTCAGTTTTTCAGGCAGACCCTCGCTAGACTCTGCTAACAGAGGGCACTTGACAGAGACCAAATACTAGAGGAGGGAGAAGGGCACTCTGCTTCCTGAGAAACTCCAGCAGCGGTTCTTCACCCTGACAGTGGCAGTTTGCTCCTCCAGCAGCAGCTGGCTCCAGTTGGAGTTTTTCCTGTATTCTCAGAATTAGCCCCCTCATCCCCTCCTTCAGAAGAACAAGTCATAGGCTGTTGAGTGCCTTTCTCATAAATCTAGTGCCCACCTCCGCAGGGCCTCTCCTCCAACTTTGTATGAATAATTCCAACTTCTTCCCACCCTAGTGATGGTATCTACTTCTTACAGTTACCACTTCAATGTCCCCTTTTTGCCTCTTCATTTCTCTAATACTTGCTTAACAATTCCTTACATTAACTTCTCTTTGTTAAAATAATAATGTTGTTTCTGATCTGCTGACTGGAACTTGCCTGATATACTATTTCCTACTTCAGGCTATTAGCTCCTAGCTGTATTCAGTTAAGTGAAAGTAACTAGAGAGATAAAAGCTGGAAGTTCATTTCTCTTCTCAACTCCCCTGCACGTACAGTTTCCCTTAGAGAACTTTGGGTCATAAGAACTGATTTGTAGTATTTTCCTCTGGTAAAAAAATTGCATCTTACAGGTACCCTACTGGTTTTTATTTCAACATATATCATTGTTGTAGAAGAAAATGGATCATTTTCATTATAATCTACTTCAAGTAATTGTATTTGAAAAAAGACAGAAAAGAGTTTATAAAGTTACTACAGTGAGCTATATTAGGAGCTTAAGTAGGAAAAAACTAATAGACTCACTGAATAAGAACCTTAAGCAAGGCAGTGTTTAAATCATTCATTCATTCAAAAGTAAACATTGATTGTGTGACAAATATGATCCTTCAAGGAATGAAGAACATGGTTCTTATTTTCAAAGATTTTATATCCTGTGTAGAGGAGAGCTTGACAGCAGATCCTATGGAGTTGAAAATATATCAAATGCACCTTATGACTTTTTTTAAATACTGAGGCAAGAGGAATATAGGACATACAGGGAAAAAATTAAAGGAATTTGAAGAATAGTATATAATATTAGAGGAGGGATCCAAGAGGACACAGATCATTGAACACTTTGATGTTTTAATGCTGATGGTAATTGTCTGAGAGTACAGAGTAAACATCAGAAATAGCCCTTCCTCATAAAGCTCACTATCTAAAGTAATTTCTGTAGAGATTTATTCTAGGATTATCTAATGCCTCATAACAAACAAAACCTAGTGGCTTAAAACAACAATAATCAATTATTATTTTGCTCCTGAGTCTGCAGTTTAAGACCCTTCATCTCTGCTTTAATCAATTTGAGATGCATCATCTCTACTTGGGCTGGATGACAACTTATAAGATGATTCACTCATATGGCAGGTAAATTAGCGCAGACAATTAGCTGGAGGCTTAGCTGCAATTAACAGCAGGGCCTGGTTTCCCTTTTATATGGGTGCCTTCACAGGGGGGAGCTTGAGCTTTCTCACAAGATGGTGTCTTACTTTCAAGAATGAGTATTCTAAGAGACAGGAAGAAGTAGCCACCAGTCCTGTAAGGCATTGGTTCAAAAACATGCACAGTCGAGTTCTGCATACTTTTTGGTTAATTAGCCATGGAGTCCTCATAGATTCTAAGGGAGGGACCACAGACCCCACTTTTCAGTGGGAGGATTATCCAAGAATGTGAAGCCATCTTTAATTGTGTACCATGTATTCTTTTTGTAATATTTGTACATATCTCCTACTTGTGTTAGCATTTATTCAGATAATCACTTTAAAATTGTCAACATCAAAAGACCAAGAATAGTTCAGAATTAAAAATTATGTCAAAGTTTGCATAATTTATTTTTAAAAAGCACATTAGATAGATCTTTGGGCAGTTCTTCCAAAAACGGGCATGAGCATTTGCTACTACATCCTGGTAAGTCCCAATACATCTACCACAGATGGCCAAGAAGACTTGATAATAAATAAGGAGTTGGAATTTTTCTATTCCATTTCTCTTG
This sequence comes from Tapirus indicus, assembly GCA_031878705.1. Taxonomy (NCBI): domain Eukaryota; kingdom Metazoa; phylum Chordata; class Mammalia; order Perissodactyla; family Tapiridae; genus Tapirus; species Tapirus indicus. The sequence goes on along the minus strand of CM062930.1, from coordinate 39,532,569 downwards.
CCTTAGTAGTTTTAAAAATCACAGTGTGTGTTTGATATATGGCTTATCATCACTGCTGTTTTCTTATGCATGTCTGCCTACCTTTCTATAATGTAAGTTCTAGGATGGAAAAAGTAGTCTTACAATTTATTTCTCAACTAATGATATTAGTAATTTACTGAGGTAAAGTTAATAATGATAATGAGTTATAGTACATTAACAAGGTGATAATTATTTCCAAGTAATTAATGATTCTGAGGAAGGGAAACAGTATATACCTTCAAAGTAGACATTTTTGTGGAATGTATATATTTCTTTTAACTTTTTTCTGATAGTCTTTGTTGTTCACCATAATTCTAATTCTACTTAAGATGTTGATTTAAAGAAATTTTATAACATCTGAGATTTACTTCAAATTAATTTAGAGGAAGGAGAAATGTGTGGGATATAAATGAAATAATATTCACTATACTTTTGTATATGTTTGAAATTTTCCATAATAAAAAGTTAAATACAAAAGTTTTACTCATTACAAAAAAAGATTAGGAAAAGGCATATGAGGAATACTACTGGGTTTGACTCTCTGATGGGAAGTTGCTAAATATTACTAACCCTAAAGGACTTTGATAATATCGATTTTCAATCTCTTCCAGTTTAATGATGATCTCTGACAATTAAGAAGGAGCCGATATGTATTGCTTAATCAAAGAGAAGAACCTTTAGACATACTAGCATATTTCATATCCAGTAGTCATTTGAAATCTATGGATCCTAACTGTTCATTTCCTCTTACTCCTTGTAAAAAGCCTATGTTTAAACATGAAGTTTTAGTGCCCTTCAGCAGCAGAAAATAGTCTTCACTGCGTAAATCCATGCAAGACTGTCACACTAAGCCTGCAGCCAAATAGACTAAAACAATATGACCAAAGGTGATGCTATCTTTCACATATTAATGAAGCATTACTTTAGGAATAAAAGAGGAACCATTTAAATATTAACACTATTAATCCAGTATATCAAAACAAACACTGTCCCTTCATACATATTTAAAGACCGGGAAAGAGATAAACTATTTCAACATCAGGCTCTATTCTTCCTGTGATAGACGTGGATAACCCTCCATAGAACAGAACTGTTGAGGTCTTCCCTTACTGCAGTTTCACCAATTGGTATGGACTATAACATTCAGAAAGAAAATAATAGCGATTTGTTTTCTTTTCTATAGAGTAAGATAACACAATTTGTAGTCACGCTCAAGAAAAATCTACTATATTTATTTAGCTACTAGTGTTTATGTACTATTCAGGCAAATTTACTTACACTCTACCTCACTTGGTCAATAAAAATGTGTTGAATGCTCTTAGTACCTACAGTACTCTGTTACATATTTTGAGGAAGAAAGTCTACTTAACTTTATTAAAAAAGCAGAAGACATAAGAGAATTTAAGGTAACAGAAAGAGAAAACTTTAGACTTTATGAAAACTACCTATGCTTTCTATTTTGCTGTGCCTGTCTACTTCCTGGAGGCTCAAATTCATCAGAAAAATATGAAAATTGTGGAATTATAAACACTGTATGATTTTCACACAAGGACAAAATCACCAAAGGATGAATTTCTCAGAACACATCCCCGTCATTAAGCGACGCATGACTACTCAATCAGGAAAAGATAGTCTCTTCAATATATGGGGTTGGGAAAACTAGATATTCACATGCAAAAGAATTAAACCCCTATCTTACCTCACTCACAAAAGTTAACTTGAAATGGATTAAGAACTTAAACCCAAGACTTGAAACCATAAAATTCCTAGAAGAACACATACGGAAAAAGCTCCTTGACATCAATCTCTGCAATGATACTTTTGAATATGACACCAAAGGCACAAGCAACAAAAACGAAACAAACAAACAAACAAAAAACCTGGGACTATATCAAACTAGAAAGCTTCTATACAGCAATTGAAACAACCAAAAAATAAACAATAAAAAAACAACCTACAGAATGGGAAAAAATATTTGCAAACCATATATCTGATAAGAAGTTAATATCCAAAATATATGGGAACTCATGCAACTCAATAGCAAAGAAAGATCCAATTACAACATTAGCAGAGGACTTGAATAAACTTTTTTCCAAAGACAATATACAAATGACCAACACATACACGAAAAGATGCTCAACATCACTAATCATCAGGGAAATGCAAATCAAAACCACAATAAGATATCATCTCACACCTGTTAGAATGGCTATTACCAAAACAACCAGAAAAGGCCAGTCCCAGTGGCCTAGTGGTTAAGTTCTGCTCACTCTGCTTCAGCGGCCCAGGTTTGGCTCCTGGGCACGGACTTACACCACTTGTCTGTCAGTGGCCACACAGTGGTGGCAGCTCATATACAAAAAGAGGAAGAATGGCTATAGATGTTAGCTCAGGGCAAATCTTCCTCAGCAAAAAAAAAAAAAAAAACAAAGACAAGAGATAACAAACGTCGGTGAGGATGTGGAGAAAAGGAAACCCTGTGCACTTTTGGTAGGAATGTACACTGGTATAGCCACATGGAAAACAGAATGGAAGTTCCTCAAAAAATTTAAAATAGAACTACCATATGATCCTGCAATCTCACTTCTGCATATATATCTGAAGACGATGAAATCATTATTTCAAAGAGACATCCGCACTCCCATGTTCGTTTCAGCATTATTCACAATAGCAAGACGTGGAAATAACCTAAGTGCACAACGACAGATGAGAGGATAAAGAATATACACAGACACCCATAATGGAATATATTCAGTCATAAAAAAGAAGGAGATTACTCCATTTGCACAACTTGAATGGACCTTGAGGGCATTATGGTAAGTGAAATAAGTCAGACATAGAAAGACAAATACTATATGTTCTCCCTTATATGTGGAATCAAAAAACATTAAACTCATAGAAACAGAGAGTAGAATGGTGGATGCTGGGGACTCAGGAGTGGGGGAAATGGGGAGATGTTGGTAAGGTTACAAATTTCCAGTTAGAAGATGAATAAGTTCCAGGGATCTAATGTACAGCATGGTGACTATACTTAACGATACTGTATTGTGTTGAAAGCTGCTAGGAGATTAGAGCTTTAATTTTCTCACCATAACAACAGCAATGACAAAATCATATTATGTGAGGTAAAGGATATGTTAACTAACCTCATTGTGGTATTTCACAATATATACATGTATCAAATCATCACATTATACACCCTAAATACACTCAATGTTGTATGTCAGTTATAGCTCAATAAAGCTGGCCAAAAATATCTCCTTCACTGTGCTAGTAGCCCTTGGGTTGACAACCTGGGCATGTACTATCTTTTATGGACATATCTGACTTGGACATAAAGGAGAATAGACAGGTTCTTAGCCTGCTTCCTATGACAGTTGTTTTAATGTTACCAAAATATTGAAGGCTTTTTTTTAAAGATCATGCAGATGGTTTCTTTCATGAGAAATTGTTTCAGAAAGAGCATAGGCTAATTTGTGCTTCCTGGAAGATGTAGCAGACCTTTTTTTCTCTATTCCTCCTGCTAATAAAGCCCAACACAGAACCTTGTCCATTAAATACAAACAGACATTAAATGACTTTGAAAGGTAGAGAGAAAAAAGGAAGACCGGCTGGGGACCTCAGGTCTTGAGAACAATATGGTAGTGAATTTTGATACTGAAAGTGTAATCCACAAAAAGAGAAATCAATGAATTTTACTTCATCAAAATTAGAAACTTTTGGTCTATGAAGAACTCTGTTAAGAGAATGAAAACTCAAGCCATACACCGGAAAAAAATTTTGTAAACCACAAGCACAAATCAAACAAAAGACCAGGATCTAGAATATATATGTGGAAAACTTAACAGTAAAAAAAAAAATCCAATTAGAAAATAGGCAAAAGATATAAAGAGACATTTCATGAAAGACTATATACAGATGGCAAATAAGCACATGAAAAGATGCTCAGTATTATCAGCCATTAGGGAAATGCAAATTAAACACAATTAGATATCACTACACACCTATTAGAATAGCTAAAATAAATTTTAACAAATATATAATGACAACATCAAATTCTGGCAAAGATATGAACTGGATCACTTATACATTGCAGGTCAGAATGTAAAATTGTACAGCTACTCTGGAAAACAGATTGTCACTTTCTTTAAAAATGAAACACGTAACTTCCATTTGGCCCAGTACTTGCACTCCTGGACATTTATTCCAAATGAATTAAAACTTATGTTCACAGGAAAATCTGTACATGAATGATTATAGCAGCTTTATTCATAATCACCAAAATAGTTTTTCCAAAAACTGGAAACAACTCAAATGTCCTTCAATGAGCAAATGGTTAGACAAATGGTGGTACATCCACACCATGAAATGATATTGAGCAATAAAAAGGAACTATTAATATATGCAACAGCCTGGATGAATCTCCAGAGAAGTATACTAAGTGAAAAAAGCCAATCCTGAAAGGTTACATCCTGGAGGATTCTATTTCTATACAATTCTTGAAATTACAGAATTACAGAGATGGGAAATAGATCAGTGTTTGCCAAGGGTTTGTGATAGTGGGGAGTAGGATGTGGGTGTGACTTTATAAAGGGGCAACCCGAGGGAGATCTTTGTGGTGATGGAATAGCTTGTTATCTCGATTGCGGTGGTGATTATCCAAATCTACATATGTGATAAAGTGATATATAATTATACACACACATTGTACCAATGTCAAAATCCCAGTGTTGACATTGTACCAGAGTTATGCAAGATTTTCCCATTGAGAGAAACCGGGTAAAGAATACACAGGACCTATTTTACTGTATTTGCACTTCTTGTGCATCTATAATAATTTGGAAATTTAAAATTTTTAAATTGTTATATGTGATGTATTTTCTTCAAGTCTGTTCCATCTATAGTAACCATAATCAAAGTCCTTTCCTGTACATAATTTTTAAGTCCCTTTTATTATTTTTGGCTTCCTCCTATCCATGTTCCCTACCCCTTTTAATGTTGTGATGGCTACCTTAAGGCAATCTAAAATAAAAGGCTCAAATCTTTAACAATAAACTCTAACCTGTAACAATAGGTTTAATATTTTCTGTGATGCTGAGTCATTTATGTAAATGAAAAGTCTTACAAGACCTTTTTCACTCAAGTCCTCCTCAGTCTTCAGTCATCAATATTGATAGCACAAGTGGAATTTTTTTGTAATAGAAAATTAAAATGTGGCACTAGCATAATGGTCAGGCAGCGTGAGAAAACTGATATCATAGGTTGGAAAGGTAGAAATCTTCATCATGAAATGACAAATTATTTGGTAATTCATCACTATTAATAACTTGGATGGTAGACCACATGCCCACTGAGCTTGAAGTTCCATTGAAAATGGTGGTAAAGAGCCAGAGGTAGTGAGAGATAGCTGCTCTTGATTGAGTGGTATCTTCTGCCACAGATATCAACTAGTGTGTTTTTAAATTAGCTTTAGTATTTTAAAGACATCATACCTTGTTTGTACTATAGCAAAAATTGCTTCTAAACATTAATCGCCGTATTGTCAGGAGGCTACAGATTACCTCGAGTATTAAATACCCTTAAAGGCAATAGTCATTTATATGACAATGCAGCCAATACCAAAATTATCCTTCATTTCCATTGTTTTTCGATACAAATGACAGGATACTCAGTTTTTTTATGTGCAAAAGATTTGTTATTCCAACATAATAAACATACATAGGTTGGAAGTTCCAGAGTTTGTTCAGTGGCTCAGTAATTTTAGGGATCTAGGTCAGCTTCTCTGTGGAGCTCTTGATCTTCTCCTTGTGGTTCCAAGATGGCTTACAGCATATCTAAGCAGCATAAAAATGTCCAAAACCAAGAAAGAGGATTGAGATGAGGGGTGATGAGACAGTTTCTACAGCATTTCTCTTTTTTAAAAAATAATAAGTATTTTTCAGAAGTTCTCTCTACTAACAAAACTTCCCCTTATATTTCTTTGCCAGACCTGGTCATATAACCATCCTTAAACCAATCATTAGCACAATGAATGAATTGATTCTCCAGAGATTATTGTCCAATATTAGACAAACTCCAGAACAAACTCCATTATTCTTTTCGCCAGAAAGAAGGAGGGACAGATCACCAACAGGAGCTAACATACCATGAAAAGACAGAACCAGAGGACAGTTACAAGCCCTAACAAAACCCAGAGCACTTAATAAATATAACAGAAATTGTATGTGGCAAATGCATTAGTTTTGTTAGAATTGGTTGGAGTTCCATTCAAATTCCACTACTTAGTACATGGTCAAGATTAGAATCTCATAAAATATTTGATGTTATAACCTACGTGCATATTTTTCCATTCAGTGTCACTAAATATGATCTTGAAGTGGGGTGGTTGTCTCCATCTCACCATCCCTTATTGATGATGGAAGATTTGAGGGACAAATTATCATTTATTATAAACATAGTACCATACTCACTGGATCTTCTTTGATAATCATAATTTCAAATAGTCTACTCCATTAATCCCTAGGTGTAACAGTAAATTTTGGACCAAATATCTCAAATATAGCTTCTATAATCTTCCATAAAGATTCTCCACTTTTACCCCATCCAACATACCCAAGGTACCGTTGACCACAATGATTCTCAAGTTGGTGAGAAAGGGAGAAAACTAAATAGATAGGGAAACTATATTTCATTCACCCTCTTCAGGCAAGTTGAGAATTTATCATAATAATTCAAAAGAAATACTGAGAGAATAAAAGCATTTTGAATATTTATTAAAAGAAAACATTTAAATAATAAGCACAAAGACTTACTTATTATTCAAAAATATGTTATGCAATTATTATACATTGAATGGGCATTCACTATGAGCAAAAAGATTAATCAGACCTGAACATCATTTAAGACATTTAGATTCTAATATAGAAGTTAAGTCAATAATGGTAATTCAACAGTTCAGTTCAATTCAATTCCAGAAGATGTAAAAGTCCTATAAAAGCTATTCCATACTTTCTCTCTCTCTCTCACACTCTCTTGAGGATGGGTAGGGCCGAGAAAATACCAAGAAAATTTCAAGGATCAAAGAAACCACAGTGTTAGAAAAGGCATTTTATCAGAATTTGTTTATGCAAAGACAGAGATAAAACAATTTCAGGTGAATTCCGTATGAGGAAAGATACACGATAAACTTAGGGGCATGTTAAAGAGGAGCATAAATACTAGTGTAAATTGTTTGGACTTCATATAGTTCGAATTTTATCATGTTTAAGTACACACCAAGAATTCAGCAGGAGCTAAGCTGAAAAATCTGTCAAGAAGAGATACAGATGATGAGTAATATGCAGAAGATTAGAAAATGACTCTTGTTTGTTAAATAGTGATTTTATTTTTTTCTCCCTTTTTCAGGGTCTCCTAACTTTTATCTTACTGCTTTGACATGTGTTGTCTTTTATATACATGTTCTTTCTTCTCTAGTTTCTTCTAATCTTTCTACCTTTGACAATATTCAAAGATAGGTGACAAATTACCTGTGGATAGGAAAATGATGTTTTTTTTTTTAATTTAATAAACAAATACATAACTCTTCTGCATTAAAAAACCCTTCATGAATTCTTATGTTAATAATGCTTATTTATTTGATGTAGTTATAATAGAAAATATTCAAAATTATTATTTCTCCAAAGAGCAAAAGTCCAGGGTGGCTTCTTATCTTTATATCTCTCCCTTAGAAACCAATTTTCTGAACTTTTGGAGGACACCCTGCCCTCTTTGCTAATAAGTACAGAAGTGAAAGGGAAGGGAGATTGGGAGTTGGAGGAGGGCTGCCTTCTTTCTTGAAGCAGCTGGACAGGCGGGCACATTGTTGAGCTGATTCTTTTCACTTCCTCAAAGCACAATGTGACAGAAGTGCACAGCATGGGGGAGCTGGAAAATAGCAAAATATGAGGAGCAAGGCAGCTGGCTTCCCCACCCTGCAGGTTTAGAAGTCCATAAATTGGAAGAAAATCTAGTAACAGTGATTTCTTGAGGAACTTAAGTTGCCACACAGAACTAATCCCTAATCTATAATCACTTCCTCAAGGGAAAGACATAGCTTATGCATTTTTAATGCATAGACTAGTTTAACATGAAGTTGAAAGTAATCATGGTTGCACTACATACGTATTTTTCATTGCTCAAAGTAGGAGAAAAAAAGAAGCAGAGATGTGTCCTCAAACCAACTATTAAAACTACTATGCCATTAAAATGATTTTGGCTATTAAAAAAATAACATTGTTCATTGGAATGATTCAAATGTTTAATTATCTAGAATTATTATTCTTATCATAATGATATTACATATCATGTTGAACACTATCATCAGTTTGAAAAAAACTTGCAAAATGGCCATTTTTAAAGGGGAAGAAAATAATCCCCAAAGCATGTGTAAATCAGCACATAGCAAAAACAGGTAAGACGTAAGCAAGGTGAAGCCAGGGGTGGATGGTTGTAATCGCATGCTATTTACAGGCAAATATTTCTCAACTGTCATTGGGAGAACAAAAAGAGATTTTTGTTTGTGTTTCTTTTGAACTAAAGCCTTACTTAAAAAATCTTTCTTCTGGTGATGAATATATTAAGGCATAGGAAGTTTTCTGAGCTTTGAAAATGAGGACCCATGATGGCAGATTTAGTAGTGTGGAAAATGATCATCATTCTCCTTTACAACAATGGAAGCCGACTCATTAAGTCAGCTTGTTTTGGGAAATACTAAATTGTTTTCTTCAAATTTCACGAAAATATTCCCAGGGGAAAAAAAAAAAACAGTTGGAGAGAGAACAGAAGAGACAGCGTATCTTCTACCTTGCTTTTCTCATTTTTTTTCCTTATCTGTTGGGACCAGCCTATGCATTTCCTGTGTCCTTCTACCAAATCATGGATTGTCTGATATTGACATTCAGCTTGACCACCCATGTGTGTAAATCTTAGGCTAGATAAGCACTAGCTAATGCAGCTTCTTCTACCTTCTCCTGCTTACCCTGAATTTGTATCACTAAATTCAAACATAATCCTTTACAGTCACTAATACTATATCAGACTACTCTGAAAATTTTTATTCTTCTATTTCTGGTCGCTCAGCCACTGACATTCTATGGAGAAGGTGACACATAGATGTCTAAGCAGAGCATAAAAATGGAGACATGTTATCTGAGCAGTCACAGTGATCACAACAAATAAAACATACTGCAAAAATAGATAAAGCATTTAGTCTAATAGGAGCTCAGATCCTAATTCCCCAATGACCTTTTCAGTCGAAAAGGATTACTTTTGGGAATAAATACTCTGAGATAACACATTCTTGCATGCAGTTGTTATTCAAAAATTTTATTTGACATTCCATTAAATAATGGATTTGATTAAAAGCTAGAGGCTTATTAGTAAGTCAATGGCAAAAATTAGATCCCTTTAAATTTAAACACTAACTATATTTCCCTATTCTTGTTGAACTTCCTATTCGAAAACCACAAGAAGTAAAACACTGCAAATAGCTTCCAAATTTTTTTGAGATTCTTTCCACAATTAAAAAAACATGAATTGCAATACAACTTCATCAGAAATATTAAAATGTACAGAGTTGTACAGTGCTTCTTTTTATTTTTCAATTAATACTGTTGCTCATTTAATGACTGACATATTAAGGTTTTGTTATAATGTATTTCAATTCTTGGTCCATGATTATTAGCAAAGGTGAAATAATATGTAATTTTTCATCAACTACAAAGATGACCAACCTGCTGTCATAAAATTATGGCAACAATTGTAAAAAAAAAAAAAATGTAAAGCAAACACATAAGCTAGTCACTAATAAGAATAATTGGCTTGATAAGTCATGGCAAAAGAAAATTTATAAATGAAATGTAATTTATTGGGTATAAAAATGTAGCATATAATTCTTAATAATTTTCTAAAATGATCATAGAGCTTATGACATAATCTTATCCAAGCATTTCGCATATACATGTAAATGATACCACTTACCTAGGAAAAGATAATTTTGTAAATCCTTGAGAATTGCTATCTTCATGAACATGGAAGTCTAGCTTTATGAGGAGGTTTGTGCAAAAGGAGGGATGGGGTGAAGAAAATAAAGACCAGTACAGAACCTCTTTCTTTATAATCTCTCTCTCTAAAAAAAAAGTTAATTGAGAAGTTATAAGCCATTTAATAATTTTGACTAATGCTTTGACTTAATCAACACATATTTACAACGTCTGGACATTGACGATCCGCAAGTCTGATGAATTTGTCAATCCACAGTAGGAGTTCGGAGAGAGAGTGAATGAGAGAGGGAGAGAAAAGAAATGATGAAAAATGAACACAGGAAATGAATCTAGAATTCATTTTAGCAGTTGAATGAGAAGGGATTGGCGTGTGAAATTGACACCCTTTCCTTTTCTCTGCTGTATAAAAATTGTCTCCACCCACAAAAAGTCTGGGGTCCTTTGGAGAGTGAATATATTAAGAGTACTCACTGAACTCTTGCTATCTTCTTAACCGGTTTCTCCAGTTTCCTATTTTCTCTTTGCAAAAATTAAAGAAAGTGTATCCTCGTCCATAGTTAACATCACAAAATTTTGATATAACAAGAACATTTACTTTGACTATGTATAGCTCATACATTAATTGTATGAGTCTGTTAGAACATTTATTTATGGAACCTGTGTAGCTTTTACCCAAGGTTGTTGAAATAATTCAATAGATTTATAGCAAGAAAATTTTCTAACAATGTGAGGTTATAAACTATAAGACGGTTATGGGGAATGAAAACAGCTCAACTTGTAATCAGGTACAGAACCTCTAGGTACTCAGATCTTGCTCAGACCACTCCTGCAGGGCATATGACTAACATGGACTGGATAATTTTCCAGGGCTTCCTGAATGGCTCTCTCCTGTAGGTATAAACATTAAATTGCACTTCTGCATCAAATCTAGGACTGTGATAATACAGATACATTTGATATATTTGATACCCTTTTTTTCCATTTACTTTTACATACTTTTCTAATAACTATTCTTTTTTTAAAATAAAAGCACTTGGATATCATTCAAAACATTAGTTGTTTGGATTTTTAGTAGAAATATATTATTAAACAGATTTTAGAGTGAATACAAGATTCAACATCACTTCATTTTTTGGGGGATGGCCTGTTGGTGCAGTGGTTTAGTTTGTGCTTTTGCAGCGCGGGGTTCATGGGTTCAGATCCCAGGCGCCCGCAATCACTTCATTTTTAGTCTTTCCACATTGGTTATCAGAAATACTAGGAAATGGAAACACTTAGATGTCTATTAAATGAAATATCACTGTCATAACATAGTTTTATCTTTTTAGTGTTCATATCCATTGTGAAAGAAACTAGGTAGGTCATCAATCAGAATAGAAAAGAATGAGATCTGACTATCCTTACAAGTGTTTTATTTTAGCCTCTTTTTTTTTTTTGATTAAAAGGACAAAGCATATTAGACTAGAACAGCAAAATATGTATTACTAAGATGATTTTCTACACTCAGAAAATCATAGCAACTGTTTTGGGCAGCTGACAAAGGAAAGGGGCAGAACAGCCATCAATTCACAGCGATTCATGTTAGAGAAATAAGCCTTGTTAATATAGAGTTCTATACCATGTGTTTTTAACTGTGTTTTTTCACTCTGGATCCTGGAATCCTGATTATAATTGTTAAGGTAGAATCCTCCAAAACAAAATCCAAAATAATATCTGAAGAACTTCTGAAACATTTTGGTGACAAAAGGGCTTACCAATAATGAGTGAACTCTGCCTTAAATTGAGAATTATATGCATTTTCTACAAATTCATTTACAACTAACCATAAAGTATATTTAATGACTTCTGTTGTCAAGATCCACTTCCTCCTCACTAAAAAATCAGTCAGAACTTGTATACTGGTGTCTAGAAAGTAATAGACTATGTTCTGATATAATTTAACTTCTGAGAAACTAACAGTGTTCTTGTCTATTTTGCTTTTCATGTCAAGAATCATATAAATACCCATAATTTTATGTGTTTTGTTTTTGTACTATGTCTTTTAAAATAATTTTTAAGTAATAAATCTTCTTCAAATTAGTTCTATGGAAATCTTTTCTTCCTCCCAAAATATTCTGCAAAATATTTCCTGCTTGCTTTGCAAAATAACAAGGACTATCCAACATTAGTCTCTCCATGTTTCTCATCTCTCTTGATAAGGGTTTCTCATTAAAGATTGTAAGATTCAGCATCTAAGTTCATATTTTGCAAGAGGCATTTTATTTCAGAAATCCAAGCAGAGATTAATTCCTGCATTGTGTAATTCTTTGATGCTCCTTCAGTAATATCTTTAAACTTCTGGGAGAAATTTAAAAAAAATTTTTTTTAATCACTATGCCTGAAAATATGGCAATACAAATTTAAGTTTCTGTAGAACCACTATACAATGTCTCTGGTTATGCGTTGTTTTTTTTTTTTTAACCAACAAGACATGTTTCATTACCCTGGAATCTCTTAGGTTTGGCCTCGTAGCTACCTACATAATCTTTATGTAACTATTCCTGAATCTCAGATGCTTTTCTTTGATAAAACATTCTGCTTAGGAAAGAAAAACACCAGGGGACAAAACTCCCAGGTAGATTATAATATAATAGAGGGTTTTAATCAAATGTAATGTCCTCAAACCACAGAGTCTGCATCAGTATTACCTGAGATGTAGAAATGCAAACTAATGGTAGGCCTCCAAACCTGTTGGATGAAAATCTTTGGGAGCTGGGCTCAGGAATCTGCATTTTGAAAAGATTCCCTGATGAGTTACATGCATTTTAATGTTTGAGGAGTATTGGTTTAATGAACTTGTACTGAATTTTAAATTAAATTATTAAATAAATTTGCCATAATATTTGTAAATATTTGTACAATAAAAATATTTTATGATCTTCAGTTGTCCCCCTGTGTGTCTCATAGGATACATAAATACATACTTACATACATATAAAATATGTAGCATGTATTGTATACACACTATGTATAGCATATATAATACAAATGCTCAAAAAATGTAACATTTTATTAATAAGAATCCAACTGTCTGAGATGCTAGAAAAGAAAGGAGTCAGTGGTTTAAATCTGTTAATCTATATCTTATAACTCTAAGCTTCTCAATTGTTCTTCAGTAGATAACTAATAATATTTCAGTTGAAATATCAAAGGAAAAATTCAAGTAAGTCTTGTCCAAATATGAGGTCAATGGTTTGTTACATTTGTGTGCTACTCACCAAGCTAAAAGTAAAAAAGAAAATGGTTTTTCATCATAACAAATGCAATTTATGCTAGCTGATATGTGACATGAAGACATGCCATATCTCATATTTACTAGGATTCAAAAGTTAAATCATGATAAGAATTAATGATGGCTATCGTATTTCATAGCTAAATATTCATTTACTATTTTCTAGTCTGTCAAATTCTTTTCTTTTACCTTCTCTATTAAAATAAAAGCTTTTTGAAGGAAGGAAATTTCCCATATTATAAATTCCATAAGAACAGGGATCATATTACTCTTATTCTTAATTCTATTCCAATCCTAAATATAGTGCCTGACACATAGAAGCTTCTAAATAGGTATTGGCTGTACGACTGTGTCCAAATTTGTGCCTCTGTGGAATTACATGTTTGAAGAGCGCCTTGTGTGTTTGAAGAGTGTTTTGCAAAATAGTAGTTGTTGAATAAATATCTCTTGATTTGAATTGAGTTCAATATATATTACCACATTTGAGAGGAAATGAATCAATAGTAAAATTTGTCAATAGATGGTCTAGTACTTACATAACACTCACAGGTTCATACATTAAAGACTTATTGCATATATTACCTTCAAGAGATAAACACCATTGCATCTACTAATTTTCGATTGTGCTTGTTATTTAAACATGTATTTATGCCTTCATGTAAATTTGTGTGCAACACATATATCCAGATGGAATGCATAGACACACTTTCATTTTAATTGCTTTTCCAAACCCAAAAGAGTTACATAAAATAAATCAGACTCAGGCAAGAGTAAATTGCTTTCCTATGATAAATTTTTTGAGAATGGCATTCGTGTATGAGGTTTGAGATGGCAATGTCTGAAAATAAACTCAATTTAGTTAATAGATTTTGGTTTATTAAATTATGAGACCTATGAATGATACAGTTTGAGAAATAATACTTAAAGATAAATAAAATTCAATATGTGGCTTAAAAGACAGTTCCAAAATAGAATCACCTTTAAGTTAGTTTGTTGTATTTTCTGCTTGTAGAACAAACACATATAGAAACTGGAGCAGAAAATCAGTCACATTAAATTTACTACCATCAGAAAAACCAAGGTAAGCTAAAAAAGTACCTTTAGCTTTCATATGCAGGTAAGTTTCACAGGTTAACAGAGGCAAGTAAAAATTATTGCTGGTTCTAGTAAAATCTTCCACTAAAAATAGAGTTTAAAGATAGTCTAAATATCTTTAGCAATTTACATATTTGTTACATTTATTTTCCCATGCCAAAATAAATAAATTATATATACCAACTTGGCACAGTTGGTATCTCTTCTATTCTAAAACATTATTATTGTGGGCATTACATGATTTATAGAAATGTTAAAGACCTTTGAATTCAATTGTTAAAAAACATAGCATAATTCAATTTCCTTCATTTTTCCTGCCCTTTATACATTAGTAAGTACAAGAGGCCATGTTGTTCCATTTTATTCATGATACTCGTCTTGCCATGAATAGAGTTAATATTTAACTACAAGTAGTGATTTAAAAAAAAGCAAATCATAGTAAACATTGGCTATAGAGCACAACTGCAAAGAAGCAAAGAAGCAAAAAAATCTACAATAGTATAACTGGAAGCAGAGTTGAAAACTTTGGTATGGGGCACTCCAAAGCAATCTGACCTCGGTGAAAAAAGCCTTTGCTAAATAATTCTTTCCTAACTTAAAACTCTCTAATAATAAAGTAGAAAACAACTTGTTCTAAGTGTCAATCCATCATTAATTTAATCTTCTGTATTTGCATTGATATCCATTAATGCTGTTCATTTTATTTCCGTGCAAGGCTATTTTACTCTCCTTATAGTAGAACTGCAGAACTTAAAAGTGTTCCAAAAGGTAGTACATAAAACATGCTTTGATTAATTTTGTTCTTCAGTCAACTTTAAGGGTTAAATACATACTGATTTGGGTGGATATTGAATTAGTTAGAAGAATCTAATGCTGTTGAACATGGCCCACAAATGTTGTCTAACAATATATGATACTCCTTAGAAAATCATCATCTTCTAAGTTTTAGAAGAAAACAAGCCTTGAGGTAGTGGCCAATTTTCTCATACCAATTATCCGTATCACTTTGGATTATTCCCTTAAATGGTCTTGGCATCAGTTGCCTTATTTATAAAAAAAAAAATTATAATTAGGTTAAAGTGACTTTAAGGTGAGTAACAGTAAAACTGTGAAATATATACTATTCTACATCCCATCTTTGTTGGATAAAATGATCCAACACACAACCCCTCTGCTAGACCTCCTGAGGAGAGAATGTAGTATAATTTTGATAAGAATATAAAAATATTCAGGAATATGTGAGATTGGGGTTGAAATCTCTTATAGTTCTCAGCTCCAATAAACCAGTAATAAAAGAAAAAATTGAGATTAGTGGTCAGCCTATAGGGCCAAATCTAAAAACATCTGGCTTATAAAAACATGTTCTCCTTAGAAATGCCCAGGCAGTAAGGAGATTAGCATAGAGAAGAAATTTACTCCACTGCATGAGAATTGGTGTGCATGAATTTAATCCAGGATTAACGATTTGTAAGATGGAATGTTCTCGAGAGTGAAATGGTATGGAGTCTCTCAAGTTATTTGGAATAGTCTTCTAATGAACCTGTCAGCTTTACAGAGAGGAAGAAATATACTAAATCAAAGGTCTAGTGAAGGAGTTGAATCTCATGTAAGAACATGAGAACATAAGGCCAATGTTGGTGCTCATTATTGGCTAAATAAGGGGCACTCACTGAGGCACTTATCTGGGGCAACCATTGGAGCAGTGAAGGGCTGGGAGCTTGCCAACATAGATTACAGAGCTTTCCGATCTGTAGATTATATGTTAGAAGGGACAAGAACACATGGCCAGAAGAAGGTACAGAAACTTCATGTCTGGGAAACTTGCAGTGAGCCTCTCTGGGGAAAATGGAAATAGAGCCATTAGGCAGAGGCGGCACTTTGAGAACCTTGGAAATATTGAACAATATTGAGTACTAGAAAGGAAGAGTTTAGGAACATTATTTTCTTTCATTCTAGTAACAATCCAGAAAGAGTAAGAGTTGATGTAGCACTGGGGACATTCTCTGGGCTGGAATCAGGCAAACCTGCTTTCTAATACTGGCTCCACCACTCACTCCCTATGTGATCTCAGAAACTCATCTTTCAGTTCTTACTTGCAAAATGCAGATAATGACAGCTACCTCATAACATTTTTATAATGACTAAATGTGAGAATATAAGCACAAAATAGATATTCAATTATTGCTACTGCTGCAAATATCACTGCTGTCATTTCCTTAAGTAAAATAAACATTCCCAAATCCTAATCAAGAAAATCATGTTTCAGAGGATATCCAGATTGTTTGAAGGCCACAAGTTTTCTCCAAGGTCTATTCAGTGAGGTTCATTTTAAGGCATTTCCTTCTATCATAGTAACATTTATGTTAAGTTTTCAGATCAATAAAAATATCATCTAGGTACATGTACATTTTCTAGGATTGACAATTATTTCATGAAATTCTTTCTTGCTTACCCTCTAAAGTAATTAGTAGAGATTTAAGCAAAATACAACAAATGTGGGGCAATTCTCTGCTTTTCTTGGTTTCGCTCGTAAATTCCTTTGAAGGGCATCTATAAATAACCTGGATTGAGAAAAGAGAAAAACATGTGGTAGCCAGAGTGAAGGACCTAAAATGACACAGATAGGACTGAGAAATAGGGAGACTTTGCCTCCGACTTGGTCTCATTTTCATCTTACTTTCCTATATAGTCCCCTGAATTTTTCCCATGTGAACTTGATGACAAGAAAGTTGATGTAGCGTATTAGGACTAAAATGAAAATGACTAATTACAGTTAAAAGTATTACCTTTGCTAACAAAAATGCAAAGCACATTTTAACTTAAAATGTTAAAGCAAAATTATATAACCACAATGAAAAGATGTTTGTAGAAGGGAGAAAACAAGGGGCCATACTGTAGTGTCTTTTTACCATGTTCTATGTTTCCAGGTCTGGGACAAATGCCTCCTTTACTCCATACCAAACAGTGTGGAAGAGAACATTCGTTACAGTCTTATACCAGAGGAAATTCAGGCTGAGAGTTAAGGTACCTGTCAGTGGCAACTTAGCTCATAAGTGGTTGAGATGGTATCTCAACTCAAGTTTATCAGACCTCAAAGCTGATGCTTTTTCCACTATTGATGATGCCTTTATGTTCAAAGAGCAAGAACAGTTATATTTTCACAACCTTAGAGAATAATATATTATTTTTAAAAAAGTTTCACATGTTTCAAGAATACATTTACTGGCAAAGTTCATTTTTGTGATCTAAGCTTTAGTCTCCAGGAAATGCACACATTCGACATGAGTAATGTTCCCTTTTGCTTTTGAGTCATATTCCCAAAGCCCAGAGTGCTCTTGCTCTTCCTCCTGGCCTCCTTTTCAGCCATGAAAATTCCTATTCATCTTTCAAAATGGGGTCTAATATTACCTCTTCTACGAAGCCTTATTTATTCAACCCCTGTCTCTTCCCAACCCACACAAAACATTGGATGCTTCCTTTGTGGCCCCAGAAAACAGAACATTTCTGCATGACAGCATTCCTTAATACATTGTACTTATTTGTTAACACAGTCTTCACCTAGTAGGCTGTGACCTCTACAAGGGCAGATACGTTCTTTTATTCATGTCTCTTTGTCTCTAATGACTAACACAGTGAACAGTACATGAGTGACTAACAAATGCCTGATGATGACTAAATGAATTTTTCTCATTACATGTTCTGCTTACATAAAAGGAAACATTTAACTAATTCACCTGCACAGAGATGGAAGCCAAAAACGAATTTGAAATTAGTGGTGCTCCTTTCTAGCTTCCCCACAAATGGGATGTACCTAAGGGAAATTTTCAACTGAATCTGAGTTAAAATAATTTCAATTCTGAGTAATCACTTTCCTGAAATGGATCTTTCACTTTCTTTTTTTTCCCCCTAGTATTTCTAAAAAGAATGGAGAGTACCAACTTATTAAGAATGTCTAATTACTTTTATTTTTCAGACATTGAAAATGCTTGGATCCCATATAGATAGTTTCATTATCTTCTTTGTAGAGGCACTCTGAATGTGAATTGCGTCTGAGTCAGTGTATCCTTCCAGGGACGGAATTAGTTTTCCTCTCACTCTCGGGAAAGGTGATGTGTAACACAGGTTACATGTCAGAGTGTTCCCTGGAGATGCTGATTTTGATTCTGCATCCTACTATTTCAAAAATACAGCTATATAATTATAATATGCCATTGGGCCCATATGCTGGGAGCAGCTACCACTTTGAAAAGAATCAGATTGAACTGTCTTTAGTAGTGGTCAAAAATCAGCTACCGAAATTCATTCTTACAACATAAATAATCTTATTTCAATTTTTACATATTAGATTTATTAAATTCGATCCTTCATGATAAGACTGCCTCCCAGTAAGCACAAAGCATATAAATAAATAAATAAAACTTCCCTGGGCCCTTCTTATTCAAAGATGATGTTGCTGTCAGTGATTGCTATTTGTGTGTGGGGGTGAAGCGGAAAAGACCAATCTGTAACCTCCAGTCTCTTCCACACTGTGCACACATGGAGATTGCTCTTTGATTTGCAGCTGCTGTTTGCAGAGCTTGTCACTGTCGCAACTCTGCTTCTTGGGCTCACCTTAGGCCCAAATCCTCCACTCTGAAAACTCTGCGGTTCCTGATGGCAACAAGCAGGCCTGCTCTGCCTGCAGTTTTCTCAAAGTTGACTCTCCTGACAAAGTATTGGAAACTCTTTTCAGAGCATATTTGTGCGCTGCCTTCCCCCGTCTCCCTTCACCTCACCATCCTACAGCTGTCGGAGCAACTTGTTCTCAGTAGTCTTTACACTCAACTATGGACGTTTTTTTCTCTCCAGGAACAGTCTTTCTGTATTGGTGTCCTTATTGCTTTATGAGTGAAGTCATTTCTGTTTTGATTTGAAAAACAAGAAATTGTTTATGATGACTCTGTCCTGGCCTGACATTTTTTTTTTTTTAATCAGGAATCATCAGGGGACTTTGATGAAGTAGATCAAAAAGGATGAGCATAATATAAATTGCATCTCCAGATCTCATTTATTCAATAAATATGAATAGGGTTTCTACTATTTTTAAGGCATTCTGATAGATTCTGGGCCTATGAAAAAGTCTAAGGCATAGGCCTTTTCCTATACTTATCAACAGAGTAGTAGGGAAAACAAATATATAACAAAAAAAATCAAGACAATATGATAATGCTGTACATAGGAGTAGAGAGTGTAATCTAACATGGTAGAATCCAAAAGACTTTAAAAAGCATAGTTAAAAGATACCAACAAATGCTGGATATATGTCATTACACATTTGTCAAAACCCATAGACTGTACAATACCAAGAATGAACCTTAATGTAACCTGTGGACTTTGGTTGATAAGATGTGCCAATGCTGCTTCACAAATGTACCACTCTGTTGGAGGATGTCGATAGCAGGAAAGGCTGTGTGTGGGGGGAGCCAGAGGTATATGCGAACTCTCTGTACTTTCTGCTCAATTATGCTACGAATCTAAAACTGCTCTAAAAATGAGTCTGCTAATTCAAAAAAAAGTAGTGTATCAGTGCTAATAAATATGTGGCTCATAAACTTACAGAATGATTTATTACACCTAAGCCAGAAAACAATTTCATCAGCCCTCATCAAGCCTCTTGTATCCACAACACAGAGGAAGAGAAGGCTGTTATAGTAAATGGCACAACCTCATGCACTGTCCTGTGTAGAAGCCTTTTAGGGAGAAAGATAGCTGACTAGGTATTAATTATGTTCTTTCATTTCGTGTTCAAGTGTGCAGTATCAACATAAAGGCATAGAATAAAACCATCAAAATAGAGAGAAAAGGGACAGAGAAACACTTTTAAAGCCATATAAAATGAGGAGTGGCCATTTTGTATATGTAATGACATGAATATGAAAATGGTATGGAATCAAAAATAATTTTTAAAATGTTAGTGAAACATGGGATAAGACAACTACTCCTCACAGTTATTAATTTTCGATGGATGTCAATTGTTTAAAATTGGTTAAACATAATTTTTGATATATGAAATACTTTCATTAATTTATGGCTGGCTTCTATGTACTTATTTACATACTTATGTATTTTAATTGTATAATAAACAACCTGAAATATCATTCAAAATAAAATCCAGTACCTTAAAAATAAATTGCATCTAACCAAATGATTTCTTGCTCTTCCAGTACTACTTCGTCCCTCCACTATTAATTCTAAATGTTCAGCTATGTATATTCCTAAAAAGTGTATTTTTAGTTTTCTTTCACAAAACAAAAGGTATCAAGTGTATGCAACTTTTAAAACTTAATTTTTTACTTGATTTTATATTGCTGAGATTCATCCATAGTCTTGGATTCATCTTTAACTGTTGTGCAATATGCCATTTTCTGAGTATACTATCACAATTTATTCCTTCGATGTCGGGTCCGTTGATGGGCATTTGAGTTGTTTCCAAGCTTTTATTATTGTGAACATGAGTGATATAATATTTCTGAACCTGTCTTTGGTGTGCAGGTGCAAGAGAGTCTGTTGTGTACATATTTAGAAATGGATTTCCTGTGTCAGAGGATATGGGAATAATCAACTTAAGAAAAATAATGCCAACTGTTTCAGTGGTAAATCAATTCACTCTCTAATTGGGAATATATAAGGGATTCTGTAGATTCTCATAGCCTCTCACACTTGGTATTGCCAAATTTAAATTTTGTCATTGTAATAGGAATAAGGCAGAACATCATAGAGTCGTTGATGTGTATTTCACTGATCAGAAGATGAGGTCAATCATCTTGCTTTTTTTATTGGACTTATGAAAAATGCCTGTTCATGTCTTTGCCCATTTTTTAAAAAATTTGTGAGTGTGCGTTCTTTTCATTGATTGGTAGGTGTTCTTGATATGTTTTTTTATAGAAAGCAATTATAGATATTTTCTATCAGCATAGGATGCTTTTTCACTTTCTTTTAATATGTCTTTTAATAAACAAGAGTTCTTACTAGAGTCAAACTTGTTAAAATTGTTAATAGGAAAAAAGCTTTTTTTGGTGTCTTAGTTAATAAATATTTTCCTACACAATATCCAAAAGATATTTAGAAATTTTTATTTTTACTGACAAATTTGCAGCATTGTATTTTGACATTTAGTCTTTTACCTGTCTGGAGCCATATATGGTCTGAGGCAGGGATCTAATTTCATCTTTTTCCACCTGATAACTAATTTTCTACTCTAATTTGCCAAAAAAAAACCCTTATGATTTGATTAAGGATTTTCAGGTATTTATGGTATTGTAGCATTTCAAAATCCTTTAAATATAAAACAATGGCTTCTTTGTATCCTGAGGCAGATAATATCTCAAAAATGGGGAATGATGCAAGAAATGGAAAATGATACAAGAGAAAGGCAGAATTGGAAAGGTAGAGCGCAACAAGGATCAGAATTGTGAATTACAATTTTTCATGAAATACACTCAGGAGCTCTCTAGTTACAATGATAGTAAGAGGTGTTTTCATTTGATTAAAGAATCATGGGGGTTCACCATGAAGACCTATACCCCCGAACATTTATCTAAACTTTTAATTTAATAAATACACAATATTAATTGCTTTATATTCCAAATATTAAAGTAACTCATGCTAAAACTAGCTACTCAGAACAGAATTAGCATTCCTTATTTGTCTAGAGAAAACCTTGTTGAAGAGACACGCAACTTTTTGGTCAGATAATGAGCAAAATTTGCTTGCTTTGAGATTCACATGCCAGACTAGAACAATAACATTTTTTTGCTCATATAAAAAATAAATTCTGGGAATATAGTTTTAAGAAAGTCTTTTATTAGCAAATAAAATAGTAAAAATATTTGGCTGCCTTCAGTTTGTTATTAACTTTGTTTCAATGATTACATAACTTCTGTTTTAACAACAAATGATACATTTATTTTCTGTAAAATTTACAGCTTGAAATCACAGAATATAAATCTATTTTTGCACTAATAGTATTACACAGAGAATACATTTGTCAGGTTGAAAATTTGTGTATTGTAGAGTATCATATATGCTGGCTCATCAAGAGGTATTAATTTATGTACCAGAAAAGAAATAGTGCTAAAAGATATAGCTTTAAATTTCTATGAAATATACACCCTTATTCTCAAGAGCTAGAAAATTCTGAAGCTATTCATTCAAAGGAGAGCCAAATAAGCATCTAACGTCTATTTCTTTCTTGTGTTTATATGACACAATCTATTACTTCATCGCACAGCAATATATCTGGTTTATCACTTTGAAATTTAGTGCTAACTACCCTAACAGTTCCCAGGTGCCCATGGAAATTATTTTCAGCTTTGAAAATATCACTGTAAGGAGGAATATATCTATTCCCTCCATTTCACTTTCAGCTGTATGAAATGAGGTATTATAAGTCAACCATATTTTTCAGTTTTAAAAATGACTATATCCATTCTTCACGTTAAGGAAGGATGAATGATTTGTCTGTAATTAAAATTATTTTTAATATCTAAACAGAAATATTTCACCTTTCATACCATACGTTTTGTCCAGGTAAGTAATTTGGTGACACTCTTCTATTATTTGCATAGTATATGTTAGAGTTCAAGAATAAACAGGCATTAAAGGTTCAAATTTTATATAGGTCAGCCTTTAATTGTTGAAAATCAAAACACAAATTGACCTCCCACTTAATTATAAAAGTAAGGCCTGAAAAATGAGAACCAAAAGAACAAAAAGACAATGCAATAAACACTGTAATCAAATATCCATGCCATAAAAATTTCAGTTCCATGCTTAAAGTCTTATATTAATGCCATCAATTTGTCACTGAGGCTGTCCTAATATTACAATTTAGTGTAATATTTCCAATTCATCTGATGTAATGAACCATCTTAGTTTGGTTACAAAGGCAAAATCTTTAGCTTCACCCCAGATAACTAAATAAATATCAAAATCCAGGTGAAGAGCTTGAGATTCTACAATTTAACACATTCTTCACCTAATTCTTCCTATCAGGCAAGTTTGGCAATCACTGTACTTATGTAATTATCCCCAGCCTTGATTGGGTGTCAGCTTCAAATTCAAGAGAAGCTATACCAGAGAAACATTTTTACATTTCTCGCACTTTTTGGTACTAGTGAGTATCCAAGTTTGGTTTAAAAACAGTAATTATTTCAGATAATTTTAGGAAAAAATATATACACATATTTAGTTTTCAAAATGTTAAACAAAAGAATGCCCAAATGTGCAAAGGATAATATATTTACCACAAATCTTTATTGATAGATAAGGATATAATATATTTATTTTAAATAAAATCTTACTCCATTGTGTTAATATGCCATAATATGCCATATGTTTTACACATTCCCAACTGGTAAACATTGGCTTGTACAATAAAATCATTGTACACGTCTATTATTCCACAGTGGGATCTTTACTAGGATATATATATTTGCCATGCAGGATATCTTCAGTGTTCTATAAGCCCTTGAATGGTACTGTCGTCTGAGGTGTTGCAGATAGGGAAAGCAAACCTATATCTAGAGTCAATTTCAGTAGGGCCAAAATTATTGTCCCTCCAAAGGGAAAAGGAACCTATGTAATCAATCTGTAATCTGCTGGCAGATCTCATCTAGTAATGATATCAGATCAAAGCTCACCACATTCTCTGTTACTGATGTTTGGATATTCATCAGTGACAGTAGCTAGAAGAGTCTTAGTGAGGTTAATTCCATGTTTCTGAGCCAATGTATAATCTCTATCCCTGTCCCTGTGCTGTAGAAGCATTCATGTACCTACTGTACTAGGACTGGTGTGACCAAGGAGAGAGACTGGCTGTCATCTTCAAGACAAGTCTACCAACTGATCAGTGAGTTGAAGCAAGATTTCCGGGTTAGGTAAATACTACCACTGCAATCCAAAGAGGTCCACCAAAACCAAAGACATTTTTTTGTGGTACAAGTTTCAAGATTCAAATGATTTTCCTTTACGCTAGAGGATATGTCTCAGCAGGACCTAGATCATTGGATTTTCCTTATTTAGCAGATCTCTGAATCTTTGAAGGATTTATTTCACAGATTCTGACATGCATGTTTGTTACTAGGGTACCTAGCTTACTTACTACTTCCAGCTTGGCAGGTCCAATTAGCATGATGTCAAAAATATACTGGGTCAGTTGATGTTATACTGAATACTAATGTAATTAAAATATTTGCAGGAGATCAGGAGAGTAAACGTGATCCCCAGGCAAAACAGTGAATATATATTTCTATCCTTGCCACATGAGAACAAACAGATTTTGATCCTGCTTATTAGTGAAATTCAAAAGAACACATATACCAAATCAACAGTTTCATGACAATTGACAGAGGCTGGGTTGATTTTATCTAATAACAGAATGATGTTCCTCTCATAGGTACAGTATTCTCTTAGAGACGGAAGTGTCTTATGGGCTCTTCGGTAAAATATAGACAAATGTGGATTCTCAGATCTTATGTGTTAATACATTTTGATATATCCACCTCTCTTAGCCTTCTGCCCCTTCCTAAAGAAAATGCCAAAGAAGTTTCAGCAATTCCATCACATTGATATAAAGCCATCATCATTTATATGCCTTAATAAAAGGATATAGGCAAATTATTAAAACTAGCTTCAAGTACCCTGCCTAAAATAGTGAATCTGGGGTAAAGAATAATTGCCTCGATATCTTTAAAATTTCCTTATATATATAGAACCACACATGTTCTCATGATTCCCACTGATACATATCCAGAAACTACAATTTTTGGCATACACTATTTTCTCCAGCCAAGGACTCCATTGCCCTACCCATACAGCTGAGGCATGTCCATCGTAATACACATACAGTTAATTAGAAGTGGCAAAGGCAGATATTAAAGAAAATTAACATCAATTTTGAGGTAACTTTTTGGTTAAGTTATAGCATGGGCTCAAGCAAGTTGGAGGTTTAAAATTCTCAGGCTTATATACTCAAATGCCATCATCTTAAATTTCAAGGACACATTCACTCACAATTATATCCCAGATTTCCATGTCTGAGAAGATCTCCACTAATTCAAGGGACTTATTATTTTTTTTTAAGGTCCTAGACTTTGAAAAGTCTGCAGAAGATCAATCAGTTTCCTAGAAAATGAAGCCTGGGTAGCTTGAAGATTCGGATGTCGAAACTAATCTAGAATATATGAATTTTGTACATCATCAGGACTCGGTGTTGAAGAGTATTTCCTTCATTTTTTTAGAAGGTTAATACTAAAATAAATTTCTTTAATTTTCTTTTCATTGAATGTACCATGTAGGATTTTTGATCTTGGGCCTATAAAACGTCAGATTTTTGTTCTCACAAGAAGAATCTTATTATGTTTTTATTATAAACTCCACACACAAGAGCTCTTTGAAATATATTATTAAGAAATACCCCAAATTGTAATGTTGAGAGAGAAGCAAACATTTATATTAGCAACAAAACAATTTTTTGTAGGATATTGATTCAAAGTGAGAAATTTAAATTCTGTATCGTTAATTGAAGCAAGGATGAATGCCTCTATTTTGTTAAGAATTAGCATGAAAATATATCAGTACATTTCAACTAAATAGGATGTCATATCAAAACCTTCAACATGCCGAAAGAAACAATTTTTAAAGACAAAATAATCTCAAAAGTTAGAAGAGAAACTCTATTCGATATATTAAAGTAGTTCCTAAGAGTAGTTTTGCTATACTTCGGTTGATTTTTTTTTGTTTGCTAGTTTTGTTTTATAACATAACAGAATAAAAATGACATTACAAGGAAAGGCAATATGCTGGTCTATACGGGAAAAAAGTAAAGAAGAGAAAAGAGAAAAAAAATAGGACTTTCTTCAACAACAGTGTTTTCTGTTAAGAAACAACTCTGTTCTAACACCTGATCCTGTAAAATACTACTACATGCAATACAAATGGACCTGAAATTGTAGGATTGAACCACAGTCCCCTGGGCTTATTTAACAGAAAGCATTCTCTTTACCTCTTCCCTTTACACTTCTTGGGGGTCACCTTTGACTACACTGAAGAAAAGAGTTCTAGAAGTACTCTTTGTAGCCTCCTTTACACTACCATCAACTCCTGTGGCCTCTCCTTTCTCTCTTGCCACTCCTGGTTGTAGTTTGGGTTTTTTCTCCTTTTTCCCCCCACCGCTGCACAGTCGTTCAGAGAAACATTTCTTGAATATAGGAGGTGCTCAATAAATATGTATTAAGAGAAAAGACACATGTCCACAGTCCTCCCAGCCTTCTAATTGCTAAAAGATAGGTCACAAATGATTGTCACTCTAAGCCAGATATCATCTTAACATGAAATACCATGATATTTTTTCATATCAAGGAAAGTGTTAAAAACTAAATATGAAACCAAACAAAAACCAACCCAAAAATCAACACAGTATTTCTATATATGATATATTTTCACATGATTTGATATACTTAACTTAAAATCATGAAATCCCACTGAAAAAAAATTATCTACAAAAGATTAGTTCATCTCTGCTTAATCAAGACTTTATATCATTCTCCCAGTTCACCTCACTTTTAAGTAGAGACTCTATTTCTATTCCTTCTTACATTATTATATCTTATAGATGAAGCCAGCTCATTGCCTCTATAACAGTCCAATTATAATATTTGTCAGTGCAATCCTTTTGA
This sequence comes from Tapirus indicus, assembly GCA_031878705.1. Lineage (NCBI taxonomy): Eukaryota > Metazoa > Chordata > Mammalia > Perissodactyla > Tapiridae > Tapirus > Tapirus indicus. The sequence goes on along the minus strand of CM062930.1, from coordinate 39,505,426 downwards.
AGGACTCTTTTTATGAGCAAATCTGATAGCACAATCACCTTTTACAAACCAGAAGGGAGGTATTTGGATGCTGTAATTATTTCAAATTATCAGGTTGGGTAGCAGGAAGGTAATATGTGTTACTATCTTTGTAATGTTAAAACCCTTCCCTTAGCTAGTATGGCATAGAACAAATGGTTGACATACAGCCTGACTGCTTTCTGTCCAAACTGTGTGTTTAAGAGAGGAGGCAGGGTACATGACAGCAGGAGGGAAACCCCTCAGCATAGATTTCCCAACGTAAGTCTTGTTGTAAAGGTCACGTACTATGTTATATAATTGTCACCTTGAAAAGTTCTTTGATAGCTTGAACTTTACGACTTGCAAGAAGTGCTGGGCTGCCAAGTAGAGTACATTTTCCAGGTTTCTGAGTCCATGCTTGAGCTAAATAAAGTGTGACAAATCCCCTGAGGACAGCCCGGGCTTTTTATGCCATAGGAACCTCTGACTCAAAAGTTGCACACTCTTAAAGTAATATAAGACTGCACAGCCAACTCTAGAGGTTGCCTGCACAGGAAAGAAATTCTCCCGAGACCATGTCTACGTGACATTTCTAAAATGCTTCAGAAGTGACCATAAAATAAAACCTATAACTTTTTTCTACAGAAAACAACTGATCTAATAAAACAAAGAGAGCGTGATCATCTGGATTTTGGATTTTTTTCTTTGTTCTGGCCAGTTGATTTAAGTGACATTTGCAGAAAACCAATTTGAAATAAATTAACAATTATAAAAAATAATTTTTAATCTTTAACAACCAGCACTTAACCATTGCTAAAGCATCTCCTCATGTCCTGGGGTCCCTGAGATAAGAACTCTTGATTGTAAGGTTTCTCAACTTTTAGAAAAAAAAAAGTTGGCTTTTGAAATGATTTTTTTAGCTATCATAACATTGCTGGATTTCTTGACATTGGTTGACCAGCTTTTAAATCCAGTTTTACCTGTGAATTTCTTATGAAAGTGAAATGAGAGTTCATCTAACCTAAATATCAACCGATGAAAAGGGTTTTTCCTCGTATTTACAATTCAAAATTCAGGAAGAATTGGCTTCACTGCAACTAAGTGGCTATGAAATGTTGAGGAAAATGGTCAACATAAAAATGTACATCATTGTTTTTTTCAAAAGGGAGCCACAGCATTTATGCACAGTCCCAGATACGCTGGCTAGGACAATGAAATGGCTCACTATGAGGCAGAAAAGCTTACTCTCTTCACATTTTTGATAGCACATTTTCTACCCATTTCTCACATAACACATAATAACTTGGCCATTCTCTTCAGAGTCAACTTTAGGCATAGCCATAATAACTAGTGATGATGTTGTCTAATTACTAGGTTAATATTAATAATACTAGTAATACTAGGAAAGCCCCCACCCTTAGTCTCATCCAAAGAGGTGTTGTGTCAGGTGCCCCATGTCTCAGGCCTGCCTCGAACCTCAGGTGTCTATTCAGAGGATGACGGCCCATCAAAGCAGAAGTGGATATGAAGCTTCACCATGTGGAAACATAAGGGCCAAGTCTGCTCTGTATATTTAATTTAACTTAATAGGCAGGTGTTAAAAAGTATATTCTGCCTACAAATAACTTTCCAGACATTTCTAGAGGGGAGAAAAGCATTTCTTGCTGAAATAAGTTTGAAAACAGTCATACTGTTTTTGATTTATCAGACACATTTTCATATTAAAGAGATTGGAAAATTCACCGTAAGAAAAGTTGTGTAATAGAGTTAAAGCAATAATTTTTCCAAATGCATTTGACAAATGCATCTCTTTTGCATCCCACAGTTCATTCAGGGGAAATTTAGAAAAAAATATTCCTGATGTATGCCTGACTTTTGGAATCACTCCATCTCTAAAACTTATTACACAGTGACCGAACTATATCAAAGAATACTTGCAACGTAATACTTCCTTAAATTTTAAAAGAGATAATCCACTTTCAATTTTAGTTCACAGATTGAAAGAACTGAAAAGTACATCATTCCCACCCTTACAAGTGAAAACATAAGACAAATTTCAAATTAATGACTTTCTTAAACCCATCAAAGAACTGAGGTTACAGAGCAAACTAACCTGAAATCTGGAGAGAGTGCCAGCAGGTAGAAAGAAACCCAAGCTATTCTTTAAATGGGTCAGATGCCACTGGATGTCACATAAGTAGGGAAGAAGATTGACTGAGAATTTTTTTTTTTCTTTTTTGGCAGGAGAAGTTTTGCCCTTCGCTAACATCTGTTGCTAATCTTCCTTCACCCCCACCCCCCACAAAGCCCCAGTACATAGTTGTGTATAATTGTAAGTTCTTCTGGTTCTTCCGTATGAGCTGCCACCACAGCATGACTACCGACAGACGAGTGGTGTGGTTCTGTGCCCGGGAACTGAACCTGGGCCAACGAAGTGGAGAATGCTCAACTTTAACCACTAGACCATCAGGGCTGGCTTGAGAAATTTTTAGTAAATTGCTAAGCCCCCGTGTGGGCTCTCATAAAGATGTAAGGCACCTGAGGGTCACAGACACAGGTAGGATTTCCATTCACTTTCAGGCTTCCTCTCCCAACAACTCCACCCATTGCTCAATGAGAAAATCGGGGAGAATTCTGAGAAAGCTTTCCTCATGGTGCTGGCTGGGCAAGGGGAAAAGCAGCCACTGCAGAAACTCTGCCCAGATCCAGTCCTGTCTCCCCCAAGGAAGAAAAGAAAAAAAACCTTAAGAAGAGAAAAAAAAACTATAGCCTGAGGGCCGTGGGAGAAATCTGCCCCTGAAGGAGAGGAGAGAATCCCCACCCAGACTCATCTCCCTTATATGATTTAAGGGACAAAAGCTTTGATCTATAGAAGGGAGCGAAATGAAACTGAAGGCCCTGTGGACACTCAAAAGCTGAAGGACTGATGGATGGGGCTATGAACAAAACAGCTCTATCCAGGAGGAAGGGAAGTAATCCATGCTGGGTCCAGACCTACAGTAGAAGAGAAGCAATGACACTTGTGTAGGCAGTCCCTGGAGATCCAGGTTCAAGATCAAGGCTAACTGGCTCAATAGATTGGTGAATATTGAGGCTTAATCAAAATAAGAGAATGCATTCCCCATCCTCACCACTCCCATGACGCTGACAATTATCAAGTAATGACGGTGGATTAGAGCTGAAAGAGCTCCATGGCATAACATTTCCTTGAGGAGCAAAAGATGACATAAAACCAAGTGAGGCACAAACAGAGAGAAAAACCATGTGGCAAATAAGTCAGTACCACAAACACAAGGCATCACTAGAAGAATTTGAAGCTTCTGGTGCACTGAGGTTAAGCATAGCAATAATACACATCAAATCCAGGCCAACTCCTGACCAGATTACCAAAATCTCCCAAATTAAAGGCCTACCAGAAAGAAAGGCATGCTCAGCTCCAAATATATAAATGATATGACTCAGTATTTACAATCCTATCCAACATGTCTGCCATCCAAAAAAAAATTATGGTGCATACAAACGGCAAGAAAAAACGTGATCTGAAGGGACAATCAACTATCAGATCAACATTCATATAGGACAGAAATCTGAGAACATTCAGGTAGGGAAGTCAAAAAAAATCACAATTAATAGTTAAAAGTTTTAATGAAAAATGTTCATACATGCAAGATTCAGGGAGACAATTTCAGCAGAAATGGAAACTGTTAGAAAAATATATATAATTGGAGATGCTAGAAATCAATAGCATCATAACAGAGGTAAAAAAAAATGTCTTTGAAGGGCCCACCTGCAGATTAAACACAACCAAAAAAAGAATCAGTGAAAATGAAGAGCGTTCAGAAGATATTACCCAAATGGAAAACCAAAGAGAAACATTAGTGGGAAAAAAAAAACACAACAGAGCACGCATGAACTGTGGCACCATATCAAATGATCTAAAATACACATAATTGGAATTCTGGAAGGAGAAAAAAGAAATAACAAAACAGATGAATTATTTGAAGAAATAACACCGATAATTTCCAAAATTAGTGGTAGCATCAAACCACAGATCCAAGAAGCTCAGATAAAACCAAGCAGGATCAATACAAAATGCACATCTAGGTATACCATTTTCAAATTGCTGAAAATGAAGGCAAAGAGAAAATCTTGAAGACGGCCAGAGAAACATAGTCACAGGTTCTGGGGATTAGGAAAGGGACATATTTGAGGGGATATTCTGACTATCACAATACTCCTCCCTCCAGGAGGTCCATCTTAATTAACACCCCCTCTCACCCCCGCCTTTAAGAGTGGGCTAGATTCAGTGACTCATTGATGTTTATAGTGTGGAAATGGAAAAGGAGTAACTTCATAGTAAAGAAATTATGCAGAAACCATCTTAACCAAGTGATCAGGTTTAACATCAACAGTAATAAGTCATGTGCTGTCATGCACCCTGTGATGTGATGCAACGAGAAGATAGCTTCACCTCTGTGGTATTCTTTTAAAAAAATCCATAACCCCAATCTAATAATGACAAAATCCAAATTGAGGTCCAATCTATAAAATGCCTCACCAGTACTTTTCAAAATTGTCAATGACATTAAAAACAGAGAAAGATTGAAGAAAATGTCACAGATTAGAGGAGACTAAGGAAACATAAAATGTAAATGCAGTGTGGTAACCTAGATTGGATTCTGGAACACAAAAGAGACATTATTGGAAAAACAGATGAACACTAAATAAACTCTAGTAGTTTAGTTCACAGTATTGTACCAATCTTAATTTCTTAGTTTTGACAAATGCACCACATTTTGTAAGATGTTAACTTTAGGGGAAACTGAGTAACGATGTATAAAAAGTCTGTACTGTCCCAGTGAGCCTTCCAGAAATCTAAAATTATGTCAAAATGAAAAATTTACAAGAAGAGAAGTAATCACTTAATCCCTCCACTGTCATATCTAATGGAAACTTATAAAAATTCACTTGCATTTCTATTTCTCTCATATCTTGCTTAGAATTACAGATAGAAGGAATGATGATAATTATAGGTGTCTTTTTTTTTCTTTGAGATTGTTATATTTTAAAAATATATTGATGTGCTGAATCAGGAAAAAAAGGGAGTTTATAAGCTCAATTAATTATGAGTAGCATCTTTTTTTCTTGTATCTTATTCACCCATATTGCAGTATATAAGTCCAACATGATGTACCCTTACCAAGAACATATTTCTTTTCCACTCAAATGTATTTTTACAATTTGACATTTCTCTTTCCTCCCTACTCTTCTCTTCTTGTCATATTTTTAATATTGCATGCTTTTTCCAGCCTCTATACCAGTGCTATTTAAAGAAGAAGATTTGCAGTGAAGTACCAGTTTGACTGTTCCTGAACTGAAGTATATACTACTAGAAGAACCAAAGGTATTTTTTTAAACCTTGCTATACTTTAAATCTTAAGGCTTGTCATAGAAGACAAGACTTGGTGACATTGGTTTAAAATCCATGTTTGGATTTTATTGTCACATCCTTTCTCACATTTTCTTTTGGAAAATATCTTCTAGATTGATGAATTCAAGCAAAGCATTAGAATAATCATACTAAAAATATAATTATTTGAGAAATGCAATATATGTGCAGGCTAATGCAACATCAACTCAAATTCTTACAGCATCAAATAACTGCAAACCAGAATTTAAGTAATATTGACTACAAAACCCCAAAATTAAAATCTGAAAAATAAAATTAGATCTGTTACTATAATTTGTTTATGTACTGAAGTTAGTAATAATGTTCTATAGAGCCTTGTGTGGAGCAAAGTGTAGTGACATTGAGCAGCAGAATTAGCATCGTCTGGGAGCTTATCACAAATGGAGACTCTTAGGTCTCACCCAAGATACACTGAACTAGATACTGTATATCAATAAAATAGCCAGATTATTCACAGGCACATCAAATTTTGAAATGCACTGCTACAGACTAAATCCAATGTGATTACCTACAAAATTAAATTGTTGTTGTGTTTGTAGAAGAGTACTATTTTCCTGTGGCCATTGTATGATTTTGAAACGTGAATATGATACTCTACAATGGATGGATGAGTTGAGATTATAGAGTGATCCAGAGATAAGCAGAACTGACAAAACTGAGGCCTGGAAGATTTAAATTATTAATGAAGACTTACTGGAAATAATTTACTACATAGTTTATGGTAAGTATATATCCTTTTATATTCAAATGAGTAACTGATATGAAAGATCATAATTCTTAGCAAGAGTTGAAAGCGTTGTTCTCTTAGCCAGTAAAGGAATCAAGTAACCAGTATACGTCTTTTCATCTATCAGGAATTGAATGATTACCTCCATTCCTTGTGTAGAATGGCACCAGGAGTGCAGAAGAAAAAAGGAGGCAACACTAAAATCAGAACAGCCTTTCAGAGGCTAGCGAGTATTACAATTATTATAATTATAGTTGCTAACTCTTAGTGGATACCAGGCATGGTTCCAAATGCTTAATGTGTATCATCTCATTTATCCTTCCTAGCAACCTTAGGAAGAAGGTATTATTATTATTATTTTCATTTTATAGATTAAGAAAGAGAGGAAAAGAAAAATAAGCAATTTGTTCTTGATAGTTAATAGTAGAACCAGATTTTGAACTTAGCCTGACTTAGACTCCACACTCTTAAACTATCCTATTATGATACACGTCGGAAAAATCATCATTTTATGCCTTATTTATTTACTGATTGAAATTTGACTCATCATTACTATCCATAGCCTGACTCTTTAACAGAATGTATCTATTTAATGAACACAATTTGATGAGTTTGAATGTATGCATACACCTGTGATACCATCACCACAATCAAGGTCATAAACACATCCATCACCTCTAAGAGTTTTTTGTGTCCCTTTGCTTTTTTTTGTGGTGATAAGGATACTTAACATAAAATATACCCTCTTAACAAAATTTTGCACTTAACAAAGTGCAAAATACTATATTGTTAACTATAGGCACCATGTTTTACAGCAAATCTCTACAACTCGTTCACCTTATATATTATACATATATATTAATATATATTACATTACTTACATATTCACCTTATAACTGTAACTTTATGTCCATTGAACAACTCCCCACTTCTCCCTCCTCTCATCCCCTGGCAGTCATCATTATGCTTCTGCTTCTATAACTTTGACTATTTTAAATATCTCATATAAGTGAAAAAAATGCAGTATTTGCCCTTCTGTGACTGGCTTATCTCACTTAGCATAATGTCTTCCAGGTCCATCCATGTGTTGCAAATGGTAGCATTTCCTTCTTTTTTAAGGCTGAATAATATTCCATTGCATGTATATATCACATTTTCTTAATCAGTTTGTCTGTCAGTGGAGATTTGAGTTGGTTCCATAGCCAATATCTTGAAATTCCACTCTTCTATATTGTTTTTGAAATTCTAAAAATTGCCCTATACAGACTCTTCAGTTTACAAAATGATGGGGTCCAGAAGCTGTTTTAAGATGATTATTTAGAATTTAGAATGCATTTACTTTTCATATGAGGCCTACTTTTAGCCCAAAATGTATAACTGTATATTTTTAGTGAAACAGGTTATCAACATTTTAATATTGTAACTAAACAAAGCAGAATTAAAATTTATATGGGTAATGAAACTTTAAAATCTACGTGATTATGGAATTGAAGCAGAAATAGGGAGGGATTTTGCTGCAATTTCTAAAAAAGTTAAAGGAGTCCAGAAGTTGATACTATGCAGTGATTATTCTTCCTCATATCAAAGAAGAGGTAATATCTTTTTTTTTTAACTGGGACTATCCTTACACTAATTAGCCATAATTATAATCCTCTCTCTGTTTCTCTTTCTGTGTGTGTATGTTTGTGTGTGTGTGTCTTTAATCATGAAATTAAGGGCTAAATAACAGGCAGACTTTCCTGAGGTAATGGTGCAACAGGTGGGTGTTGACAGAGGAAATTGTGAGGAAAAATACATGAGAATATGTGAGAAAGAAATTGCTTCATGATGAAATTAGCTGATCCGGGAAAGGTAAAAGGCAGAGAGATAAGGAGGAGGGAGAGATTATAGTACTATGTGCTGCCCCCTCTAAACCAATAAGGCCCATATTGAGGCATGGGGAGAAGGAAATGAGGGCAGCCCATATTGGAATCTTAGGGGAAGTATGTGAACCTTGAATAAACATATTAAATATTTTATAATTTTAAATTTTGCAAATGTGAAGAAATAATTTTCTGTAACAGAACTCTAGATATCAACCCCTACCACATTCTTCGTGAGTAGCGGCCACACTAATTCTTAGTGCCACAAATAACCCTTAAATGCTTATATCAGTATTGGAGGCAGAACAGGATCCTTGAGATATTTTTTATTTATTCAGAACGAACATGAATTTTAAAAGATTGAGATGACCTCTTTAGATGATAAAGGAAGAGTAGGTTTTGAAACCAAATTTGAATTTTAGCTACCAGGAAAAGCTGTCAGCCCAAGGCAGGGAGCTGTCTGGAATGTATCCGGGGAAAAAGTCCTATCCACCTGGCTGTCCATATGTATAATCCCAGAGCTACAGGACTTCGCAAAAATTGAACTGGGGGTAATCGAGTTGGAAGAAAGCGTGAGCCAGACTTGGCTAGAAGTGGCGTCTGAAGTGGGCAGCGCCGTCAGCACTGGACCGTCAGCGCTGGACTTCCACACAAAGAGGTACTGAGGACAATGTCAGAGCTGAGTCCAAAATATTGACTCCTGTGAAAACTGGGCGATGAACCAGCCAAATAACTCAGATTAGTGCAGTGGGGGATCAGGACATAGCATCTCTGACATTTCGCCAAAGTATGCACTGCTCTCAGCCAGCTTTTATTGGCCTGGTTTTGGTGCTTATCTCTAGAGTATTTTAAAGGTGGAAGTGGAAGAGGAATTTTACTAGCTTCGCAGGGTCAGTAAAATGATACTTCATTGTTTATGAATGTCCTGTTTGAAGTAACTTAATTACAATAATTCCTTTTCACTGTTTCACAATAACACGCATTATATGTATATGGAAAATTTATGACATGCTATCTTTTTCTAGATAAAATTGCATTGTTATCGTAAAACATGAACCTTAAACAGTGTTATGAAAAAAAACCTGGACTGAGAGCCAGGAACTCTTGCTATGCCATTGTGCTTCTGGGCATTTCATTCATTCTGTCTTAGATTCAGTTCTCTCATCTGTAAAATGAGCAGGTTGGGGCAGATAATCTCTGAGGCCTATTACACATGCATAATTGTACAAATCCATCATTATTATCACTACTTAATGTGAACAGCTATCTTGTCAGTGTATACATATACCAATTCAAAGCTGTCGGCTTAATATAATAAGACTCCTTGAAATGGCTATTTAATTTTCCATGGAAAGAAAACTGAAGTAATTGATTAAACAAATTTTAAAATAATACAATTTAGGTGGCTGAGGCTTTTCTTAGAATGGAAAAATAGTTTGATTTCCTATAAAATCTGTTCAAGTTGCACGTTCCTCCAATATTTTGTTACAGATATTCCTTCTGCCAACAGCAGTCACCAATTTTAATTGAATGGGGAGAAAACAGTTCTGATCGTCTATGTCATTCTATTGGATTTTATATCATTGAATTTCAAGCCAGTTTCACTGGGACCTGCCAAGAGTGGCTTATGCCAACCTCCGAGTCTCCTTGTCACACTTCTATCCTGGGTGGCATTGTTTGCCTTTTTGTCTGCTCTCCGATTAAACTGACATCATTTTGCCTTTTGTGACTCTGGTGTCATTTTCTGTTGACAGTGTCTAGTAATGGTAACAGACTGGTGTCCTTGTGGAATGGGTAGAAGCCATTGATTGGTTAGGTGTATTAATGCAGACCTGTTAAATGACATGCAGACTTGTCTTTGTGCTGAGTGGCAGCTGAATGGGTGCCAGTGAGAGAGGTTATTAAGCACAGATAAGAGGCAGCACCTCTATTCACTGGCAATGTCACTTTCTCCCATTTGAGGAGAAACGTTCGTTCAAGACATTTTCTTCTCCTCTCACTGACAATATTTAAGGCAGGAAGTTGCTGTCTAAGTTGCTGCAGAATAGATCGTTTCGAGAAGGTGAACTCTAGAGAGGTTCATTTAGGATGGTTATTCCTTAAAATTATATTGCATTGAATGTAAACATTCACATAAGAACAATTAAATTGTTAATACTATCAGAAAAAACAATAGAGGCCCAGTGACAACAGGTGCCATTTGTTATTGCTCTATAACATTTGGAAATAAAAATTATTTTAGGGCCTGGCCCTATACCCGAGTGGTTCAAGTTCCGTGCTCTGGTTTGGCAGCCCGGGTTCGCATGTTCAGACCCTGTGCATGGATCTACTCCACTCACCAGCCACGCTGTGGCGGTGTCTCACATACAAAAAAAAAAATAGAGGAAGATTGGCACAGATGTTAGCTCAGGGTGAATCTTCCTCAGCAAAAAAAATAATAGTAACAATTTGAAAATAATTTTATCTTCTGGGGTCTGCAAAGATATAAGAAATAAGGAGAGAAACATGTAGCAGAATTATGAAACTTTTCCAAATAATTAAATTAGGAATAAAATAGTGTAAACTGTTCTTAGTTTTTATTTTATTGTTTAAATTTCCAAGTTTACATTGTATATGGTCTAAGTTATCTAAGCATATCATATGATGAACATTATGTTTTATATTGCAAACTTGTGGAAGTCTTTCTACTCATAGGAAAACGTCCTGACTAATCTTCTTCCCTTTGCAAATTGAGAAATACCGACATTTTCTGTGCAGGTTTAACTGATATTTGCTAAGCTTGTTATTTGTGGTGTTTGCTTTACTTTGAAATATTCCACATCCTAACTTAGAATCAATCACGCCCTTTAGGATTTCAGCCTGCTGCTGTGATTTACCACTCTGCTGTCTTCCTTCCATCTCCAGCTTCATATATAAATATTCCTTTCGGTCTTATCATAAAGCAGTTGTTAGAATTTGCTTGTATAATGCATTAACTCTAATTGGCAAGTTCAAGTTACTCTGTTGGGCACTGAGGGCAGAGACAAATGCACAAAGTAAATCAATCCTCTACTTCCATTGTGTAACCTCTTTGAACCTCTATTTTCTCTTCTATAAAATAAGGATTAAAATACATGAGAAAGTTGCTCTGGGAATTAGATGAAATAGTGTTTGGAAAGCACCTAGTTAATTACCAGCTGCAGAGTTAATGATTAATGAATTGAATATCCTTATCTCCAAACCATCATGAATGAATGAAGTCGCAACCTCTCGGTTCCACCCTGTTTCACCCATGAATCAGATTTGTCCAATAAGTATTCTTTATCAATGATAAATGAGAAGCTCAAGATATGAAATGAGGTCTCTGATATGTTTATCTTTTGGTCCCATAAAAGGCAGAAGTCTAATATATGCACACATAAAAATATACACCCGTTATTTACTTCGTGAATGATATTTCAAATGCGCTGCCTTTTTGATGTCTCATCTCAGACCTTTGAAGTGTTATCTTTATTTTACAAATAAAGAATCCTAGGCTGAGAGATGTTAAGTAAATTCCCCAAGATATCCTGGTAAGGACAAGCTGAGCTCCAGGTCTCCTAATTTTAGGCTTTTTATAATTAAAAAAGTCCTTTTGAACTATGCTCCAGCATCAACCTCTGAAAGACATTTTAGCTCTTTGATGCTGAGCTCTCAGGCATTGTTAATAATTTCAAGAAAGCCAGCAGATGAGAGGCCCAAAGAAAACAGTGAGAATCGGGGACATTCCTCCTGGCTCCCCGGGTTCTTCCTTTCTGCACCTGACATTCTTTCTCTGGTCCAAGTAATAGGTGTTATCTCTAAGTGAGGTTTGTGGTCACCTCAGACAGCAGCAATATTTCCATTTTATAACCTAGATAGTTGTTAAGCTTATGAGACATTTTCTGGGGAGCCATAACTCATAAATCTATAGATTCTAGGTTGGGTTACCATAAATAATTCTAAACCAGGGACATCATGCTAAGTGTATTTCACATGTAAGGGCTCTCCTCCCAGCAAACAGAATCAGTCTATTTACCAGAAGGTCCAGTTACCAGCATGCTTGTCTAAGAAGACAAGATGATTTGTCTTTTCTGTTTCCCCAAGAGCATCTCACCAGTAATAGGGAAACAGATCAAAGGCCAGCCTCTTTAATTCATTTCTTTCCAGGTGTATTTGTGTACTTTTACCTGCTTCCGCCACTTTATATTGTTGAGAATTTTAATTCCCTTATACTGAAGTGATACAAAATGTGTGTGTGTGCATAAGATAGCTTTATTAAATTTGTGCCTTATAGAATCATAGAATTCTATGTCTGAAAAGGAACATTGGCTGATCTGCCCTCTCATTTTATTGTTTTGAGATAATTGGCAAACTTGATGCTTTGGATCAAATTTTTCAATACTTCATTCATTTTGCTTTGTATTGCAGTCAGATCATTCATTTACTCATGTAACAAATATTATTGTGGGCCTGAAATATAGCTAACAAGATCAACAAAAAAATCCCTGCTCTCAAGAAATGTATATATTGATGTGTGAAACAGATAAAAACTCAAGTAAGGTAACATATATACATACTATAGTATGTTAGGTATGAAGTGATAATAAGAACACAAAGCAAGAAAAGTAGAGAGCAAGTTGTCAGGGGTCAGGATGAGGAAGCGAAATTTAGATGCATTGGCTAGGGAAGTCCTCTTTGAGAACATGATGTGGAGTCAAGAACTGAAGGAATGAGGAAGTGAAGTGTGTATCTAACTGGGGAAAAGTTCTCAGGCAGGGATCAGCATGTACAAAGGCTCTGAGGCAGGAGCACCTCTGGTGTGTTGGAGGAACAGCAGTCCAGTGTGCCTAGAATGGAGTCAGGTGATAGATCATGAGGTCAGACAATAATGGGGTTCTATGTCATGCAAGGTATCCATTGATTATATATCTAAATTCTTCGTTTAATTCAAGTTTATAAAATTTGTGTCTTTTTAGCATCCTAAATCTATTCACTTGCCAATCTTTGAACCGCATATCTAACGTAGTGTCTTCCTTATAAATCTCTGATCTAAATGTGTTGGTTGAAGGAATAACTTTCTAAAATCTAAGTTTCTTGATCCATTGAGATGAGATTCCGTTGGATCAAGCTAAAATTTCAGGACATAAAAATTATTTCAAGAAATTCATAATTATAGTATCTTCAAGATCTTTAATTGCTTTGAAAAGTACTTTATGATTTTCTGCATAGTCTTTTGAGTATAAAGTTTCAGAAACTTCTTAGTCATAGGGCTCATTTACACACTTAAATCACAGAAGACACTGATTATTTATTAGCTACTACTCTGTATGTAACTGTGTTCCCAGTGGTATTCTCGTTTCCCAAGGTCTCTAGTAAGACTTAGCTTATCTTCAATGCATGTTGGGAGGTGAAAATGAGTTGTCATTAATTCAGTTGAGATTCAGGATATTTGGCTTCGAGTAACCACAAATTGTAATGCTTCTCAGAAATTGACATTAACGATATACATCTCTTTATGTCATGGGTTTCTTAACATTTTCCAGAATATGTGGTATTGTTTCTTGTACTTTTAAAACTTGCTCTGCCAAGTATAAATAAACACACATCTCTTTTATAGCTTTAGACTATATTGTGCTTCCTTAAGTACATAGTTTACCACTCTCTGTAATAATAAGTCAGGCTTAAAGAATTCCAGCCAAACCCTTGCCAGAAACAGAATACAGAGAATGGCAAGATGCCACAGTAGGCCATATGACCTATAATAAATTGTTCTAAGAGCAGTTTTTAAATGTTCTTACTATTTCTTTATGCACTTATTCTCCTTCGATGCAGAGGAATAAATATTAAATCTGAAAAATCAATCTTTGTGGAGTAGTTTTTTCTCACAGTTTCTACATCTTGCCATATAGCTATGACACTGAAATAGGATTTCATATCACCATTTGTGTAATGATATATTACAGCACACATTATTAGAGATTATTTATAAAGACCTAAATAGCATAATATTTTCAGCTAAAGAAAGCTTAGTAATTCTATGTAAATAAGATTAGTTGTTTCATCTCTGTAATAAAAATGTGCCCCAAATAAAATTTTACATCCTGTAATAGAACTGTAAACTTTTACACAAAACGCACACCAAAAATACATGAGATCAAACTTGTGTTATTTTGCTTGGTGCACTATTTCATACATTTCTTCCAGTCTGGCACATTTTAGAAATGCCTAGAAAATGTCAAATTAAAAAAAAGCCAATGCGGCATCTCCATGTTATTCCAGTCCTTGCAATTCTCATGTCTGGGTGACATAAATGGAACGGCAGCTGTTTCTTCAGTGTATTTGATATATACTCTGAGTAATTTCCTGATGGATATTCTGGTTGCTAAATTTCCAGTTGTTGCAGGAGCATTGATGACTCTGACACTCTTCTTTTGAGGTAATTAAACTTTCAGCCCATCTGTGCGGTAACTTTTATAATATTTTCAAAGGGCACAGGATGCTTTTAATATTTGCATCACTTCATTTTTACTTGCTAAGGGACCTATTATCTAGCTGAACATTGTTGAAACAAGTTTTCAAAAACTGGTTAGTGAAAGGGGACATTCAAAATGTCACACAAGCAAGAAAGTAATATAACTAATGCTGAATTTTAAAATAATCTGAAAGATATCTTGTTTACCAAAGCTGTATTTCACATCCTTGTACTAGACATTTTATCTTTGACTCTCTATGATGTTCAATCCTGAAATGAAAAATTCTAGATATGATCTTTCTTGTTCTGGAGATATTGTCTTCTTTGCTTGGAGAAGTTTCTAGCTTTTGTATACTTCATTAACATGAATAAGATCATATTAAAATAGTAAATATGATGAGTTAAGTAGACACAGAAAAACAATATTTTTACCAGAGTGTTTCAATTGCTTAAGCAGCACACAAAAATAATGGTTATTATTAGAAAGTGAACTTTAATGCATCAATTGTCTAATGACATTTAGATGAAAATAAGGTTTCATAGAGAATAGGAAATTTTACGTCTTGAAATATGCTCTTAATTCCATATTCTTTCATTATCAGTGTTTATTGTGAAAAGTTTAAAACTAAAGACATAAAAAAATTTGAATATTAAAATCTTCTCTAACTCCGTCATCCTCATTAATGACTTTTATCAATTTAATTATGTAAATGCTTAAATATACACAGGTATAAATTAGAATTACCCTATGCATTTGTTTTACTGCCTGCTCTTTTATTTTATTATTAACATTTTAAAAGATAAGTAATATTTCTTTCTCTGTTTACATAGATTTCCATCAATTTGTTGTAACATAATGATTTAGCTATTTCTGATAGAATATAGACATTCTATATTCTATCTTTGGTGACTTGTCCTTTTATATGTTCTTTCTCTTTTCAAGATGTTTATTTATTTTTGGGTTGGTTGTAAGAATTTAATAAAATAAGGATAGCAATTCTCAGTTATGTATGATTCAAAATTTTATTTCAGGCAATTTCGTTTTTAATATTGCCTATGGTAATTTGGGACACACGATACTTTATATTGACAAATCTTTCCATGTTGTTTGTCCATATAACTTTACATGAATTTTATATTTAGAAACATCATTCTTGTATAGAAAAAAGATATATATTCACCTATATTTTCTTCCATTTTTAATACATTTGTTATTTAACTAAAAAAGTATTTACTTTATTTAGAATTCATTTTTGTGCAGAGAATAATCAGTGCTTGATTTATTTTTTCCAGAAGTGTCATAATCATGTAAATACTATTTATATTATTCTTTCCTCTTGCCTCTAATTTTCCACTTGTTGTGTTTATTAGTACTTTCACACTTTATCCTTCTTTTTGAGTCATTTTTTAATGATTTATAAATTTATTAGCATTAAAATAGAGCATCAAAACTTTTATAAATACATTACTGAAATCCTATGGTTGAACATTAAATTGCCTTTTAACAAAAGAACAAAGAACTTCAAAATCTATCAATGTTTTTAAATAAATATTTGTAATTTGCAACAGAATGAGATCAAAATCAGTGAATTCAGTGTATCTATTAAGTGCCTGCTGTGTTCAAGTGATGCTGAAGATCTGTGTCTCAAAGATGAAGAAGATGCAGTCCTTTTCCTTAAGACACTTCAAAGAGATAATGTCATTTGGAAAGGTCAGGGTAGGATTGATGTATATATATATCATCATGTATATATATACACATGTATATATATTGTGGTGTGTATATGGTGTGATGTGCAAGCAAGTCATTCAACTCAACTTGGCTTTCAGAAAAGACTTCCTGGAGGAGACATGTCTAAGTGAGTGATAATGGATGAATAAGAATTTCCCCGATAAATAGAAAAATAAAAGGTATGCCTGATACCACATATACAAAGCCATGAAAATGTGTAACAAAAAGTTTAAGGAAAATGGAAATAGCAATAATGTAAACCCAGGTTGAGTCCAGCTACTCTTCTCTGGTAATCTGGTAACAAGATGGAGCAAAGAAAAGCATAATCGTACCCCAAATGTCTGTCTGTCTTTCTACCAATCTATCTATCTATCTATCTATCTATCTATCTATCTATCTATCTATCTATCTACCTATCTATCTATCTGTATGTCTAGTCACAAATCCTTTTTTGACTGAAATAACTATTGCAGAGAAAAAAAAATGAGAGAAAGAGAAAGAGCACGCAAAAAAGAATGTGAATGAGAATGAAAGTATTTTACTGATAGTTATTCCCCTTTTATTCTAGTCAATATTTAGCCCAGCTGGAAGTCTTGTTAAGTCATAAAATCCCATGTGTTTTATTGACTTGTTTAAAGGGTTACTTTGGCCCCGAACTGTGTTATTCCCATAATATACACAAGTATTGGGATTCCTAGAATTGATTTATAATAACAAGGTAAAATCTCTTGGCAATATAATTTTAAGCACCACAATATTTGTTAACACAGAGTTGATCAGCATAAGCTAATAAAATTGTATTTTCTTTTAGCTGTTCCTCTACTTACTACTTATTAGATATACAAAATGAATCTTACTGAGCTTTGCAGAGAATTGGCAATGTAACATTACAGTCACAGAGTGAAGCAAGACCACCAATTGCCCTCCTTGCACATGGCATATGCAGCAAAAAGAGTAACCACTTTATTATAAAAATTTTAATGAAAATATTCTTAATTTGCTTTTAAATCAAAATGCAAGAAAAAAAGTCACAAGGATAAGGTAGCTTAAGGCAGCCGTAGTCATTCCATATATAGTATTATACTAGGCTTGTGAGGAAATTGAAATAGGAAATTACTCCTGAACTTGTGGAATTTACGATATGTTCATTTGTTATACAAATGGGAAAATGATGGATATTGCCTTTATCAATGTTAGTTGAGTTAACAGACACGTACAATTAGTTTTAAACAAACTTCATAATATGTAATTTATTAGACTTTTGATGTTTAATTTTGAAAACCCAATGAAGTGTTATTTTCATAATTAAGAAATATTAAATATATTTGTATATATATAGTTTAATTTCTTATCATAAAGGTTGCATTACTTTTAACCAACAAACTACGTGAAACTCATGTTGACCGTCTTCCTACTGTAACTCACATTCTGTTTTTCTTTTAAAAATATCATCAGTGGGGCTGGCCTGGTGGCTTAGTGGTTAAGTTCACGTGCTCTGCTTCAGTGGCCCGGGGTTCATGGGTTTGGATCCTGGGCGTGGACCTATGCACCACTTATCAAGCCATGCTTTGGCAGTGTCCCATATAGAAAGTAGAGGAAGATGAGCAAAAAGAGGAAGATTGGCAGCAGATGTTAGCTCAGGGATAATCTTCCTCACTTCCCCCAAAATAAATAAATAATAAAAATATCATCAGTTACAAAGTGATGCCATTATACAGTTTTCATCATTCAAATTTTTTGAGAGGAATAATAAAGATGCTATCCAACAAAAATAAGGTTCCCTCCTGCTGTGGATATGGCTTATTCCCCTATTCTTTCCTCCTTATTTGTGGATAGATTACTCCATTCTAAATCATCTGCTTTCTCCTCTGCTTTTTCTCTTCTGATATTTCCCCAGGAGTCTAAACTATAAAAGGGATTGGCTTTACTTTGTTCCCGAAATAAATATGAAATAATTTCTTCCAGACTTATAAAAAATATCTAACAACACTCCAATTCGTTTTCTTATGTAGAGATAAAATGAAAACAGGTAAATGTTATACAATTTTATTTTAACATGAAATTTCATTGCATTTTAGATGAGTTTCACTTAACTGGAAACTGATGGCTATTATAAATGAGGCTCTAGAGAAATTTGCAATATTCAGGACAGGGTTTGCGGCATGATCCCCACATTGTTTTGTAGTCAGATTCATGGTAGCTCACTATTCATCTCTCATCTCATGAAGAAAAAGGGGAATGTGAATTGAATGACTGATTTAAAATGTAAATTTAGAGAAAAACTATCACTAAATATTTGAATCTCTTAGTGGGCTTGGCAATCAGCACACCTATTCTTCATGAAGAATTCAGAAGGCAGGACATAGTTACTTTTCTAATAATGTGTACCTACTGGTGTCATGTTATCTAGTGAGTAAAGAAAAGGCATTCATCATTGTTCTTTTGAAAAATAATAACAACAACAAAAGACATCATACCTCCTCTCTCAAAAACAGGTTTCAAATAATTAGGCACAAAATTTCATGATACGAATAATGAGTATTCACAGTGTAGAATTTCTTTAAGAATTCTATGTTATAAAAAATTAACATTAATCTAGACTCTTCTTTAAGGATTTTTACTCTATTTTCTGAGTTGTTTCAACAGTAAAAAAGGCAAACTGTATTTGGCAAGAATCTCATATTTTACTGGTTACAAATATTAACAAAATTTACTTTAATTACCTTAACATGTTTCAAGTATTAAATGCAACTCATTATTTGAATCAATTTTCAACCACCTGCTATTTTTTTGTACCTTATTCACTAAATTTTATTTAACACATTTAGCCAAGTTGACAGAAAAGAAGTTCACAGCAGTGCCTTACTTTGTTGAAGGAAATTCACTTTATTTCTCCCACAGAGATCTCACTAGAGGTTCGGCATTTACGTTTCTCGGGAATCTTAATATTCTCAGCAGGGTCAGAATAATTGTTTTAGGTATTTATTGCTCTAATAAATCAATACTGGCCAAAAATAGCTGAATATGTAGAGAAGTTATGCCCAAAAGGGCACCGTCCCATTTTTTAGAACAACTATTAATCTGCACTCTTCTCTTGCTCCCTCCTCAAAAAACCCATAAAAATTAGGTTCAGCTCAAATTTTATAAATTAACTTAGCTTGAAATTGTGTGTCTTTATGCAAATATGAAAAATGTGCACATTTTAACTGTACATATTTACAAAGTGTCTCAATGAAATATATTAGAGAAATAAAAAATAAATTATATAATGTCGTAGTTTATTACCAAAACTGTAGAATATTCAGTGTATGGTGTCTAAAAGCTAGAATCCGTTCCAGTAATCAAACACCTTGCCAATAATCCCAAATCTCTCATGGTCATTCAGCCATTGAAAGAGGCACATCAGTTAGTGAAACAGTCTGTAGTGCTGTTAGCAGCTTTACATTCTCACTTATATTAACTAAAATCTACATTGTTCATGACTATTACGTCAACTGGTGCTGGTTCTACCTTCATGAGCACACAATTTGAGCTTCTCCATGTTCTAAGTGGCAATCCTTATGGAAAGACACAGGAAGAAGTTGGGGGGGGGCAGTTTTCAAGGGACTCTTTACCTCTGGATATGGAAACTGAGGCTCTCGTGGAAGGCAAAGCTAAAAATCAGGCAGGAAAAGATCAGGACAATACTAATTCAAAGGGTGGTAGATGGAGGTAATAAAGTGGAGCACAGAGCCGGAGTTGGTAGTTATGTTAGGAGCAAGCCCTAGAAAGTCTGGATCAAAGGTAGAAAGCATGTTCCTCATCAGTTTCCCACAGAACTCAACAGACATATTTGACTCATTTTTGTTAGAGAGGCAGGTTGAAATATGGATGTGGGTTAGCCTAGTTTAAGACAGAGATGGGATGAATACAGCTGTGCTTTCTCCAGTTTGGCTGAGATCTCCAGTTATTGTAAAAATATCTCATGAGGCATTTGCTGATGTGTCATGCTACACAAAAAATGAAGCATCTAGAACTAGACATAATACTCCAAATATGACCTGGTCTGTACATAGTATAGTAGGATTAACATATTCCTTTGTTTTAATAAATACATTCATTCTCTAGACATGGTTCTGTGTGCTTTCTATGTACAGATTTCTTTTCTTCAACTCTCTAATCTATAAAGCTCTGAAAACTGAAAGCTTTTTCATGCTTGGTGCAAAGTTGTTTTCTGCAATACCTGATTTGATCCATCAAGAGATAATTCATAGTCTTTATGAGTCCCACTTGATATGAATATAGGTAGCTTTCACCAAAAATGTCAAGGGGCCTTATAACCTGTTGGGAATATCTCAGTGTAAATACCATTTCATCCTTCTAAAATTGGAAAAATTCTGAATTCTAAAACACCTATGGGCCTGAAGGATTTAGGCAAGTGAGTTTGGATATGGACTTACTCATTTAACTCTCAAAACGAACACATGAAGTAGGTAGCATTACTTTTACATTTGTATTATGTGAGTTGCCCAAGGTCATAGAGGTAATTAATAAAGGAGCCAGAATTTGAAACACAGCTTTCTGTTTCAGAGTCCATTCTTTGCCTTCTGAAATTTTATTTATTATCGCCTGAAATGACCCCATATAAAGGTTGCAATATCCGGCTGCGGCAACAGTCTGTTCAATGGACATTATTTAGTGTCTGTTTTATTGGCTACTAAAGTTCTTCATCTGCCTCCATACTTTGTGTTTCTAATCTCCATTTTGTCCAAGCATTCCATTTCTTTAAGGCTTACTGGACACCCTAGAAGAAATGTTCAAATGGTGTCTTAAAGAGTCCTAATTCTATTTTGTTTTCCTATTGTGAAGCAGTAAATATGTTAAGACAAAGATGGGCAAGATATTCTTGGTTTGATTATTTTACTTGTCTTTCTAAAACATCTCATTCAGCTATGGGGAAAAAGTAAATAAGAACGGGATATTGGAAACTCTCACCCTCTTAAGCCAACAGAGTAGAAAAACATTGCATATCAATGTATATTTTTTTGGTTTATTATATTTTATTTTGTCTAAGTACCTTATTAGTCCAAATTTTGAGATGCTCCAATTTTCTCTTACTAGAGGTAAATTCTTGACACCAATGACCTTGTAAAATTTGAAATAAGTTCATGGAGCAACTTCATCTAAAGTCACATATGATTAACTATTTTACATGTTATATATATATATATATACATGCATACACACATGAATATATATGCATATATTTATATATATTATCTTAGTGCTGCCACAAATTTAAATATTGTGTCGTAAATAGTAGCATAATAATTACATAGTAAGCACTTCATCTTTTCAAGAGCTAAATTTGAAGTATATAACTCTCTATGGAATACAACTCAGTCATGCATCGATTTTATATGTATTCCTATTAACGATTCTATTTTTTTTCAAGTTATTAAGTTTCTCTCTCAGCATAACTTCAGGCTAGAAATACACTTTTGTCTATTGCCTTTAGTAGATCATTTATATTCTTGTGATTTGTTACATTTGCATATTCTACATTTATAGCTACATTTACACACTAAATAAAGATCAGATTGTCGGAGAAAATAACAAGCCAATGAAACTAGTGCATTGATTAAGAGATTTATTCATTTATTCAAGAATTATTTACTGATTTTTCTACCAGGTGCTAAGTACTCTACCAGCACTAGGAATACACTAAGAAATTAATGCAAAATGTCCCCTGCCCTCATGCAGCTTATGGTCATTTCCCTATTCCATCAAAGGCACATAAATAATACAGAATTACTTAACAACTTTTGTCTTTTTCTTTCTAAAATAAATTTCTAATTTTTAAACCTTTGAGGTCTATTTTACAGACGTATTAATAGTGGCTTGTTAGTAGAATATCTATTCTTTTAAAGTGAACACCAAGTAAATCAGTACTTACAATTGAAATATTGCTGGAAATTGATAGTAAAAAATGTCAAAATTTTTCTCCAAACTCAATATTTTAGCAAAATGGAATATTTGGCATTTATACCCTATGAGAAAAAGCTGAATGACGTTCATGTGACAACTATTCTTTTTTCTGTTTTGTAAATATTTGCTTGTATATTTTAAAGTAATGTTATTGGGTAAATTTATGCCTTTCTGAGGAATTAATCATTGTATCATTATGATCTCCCTCTTTGTCTCTAGCAATGTATTTTGTTTTGAATTCTATTTTTTTCTGATATTAATATAAACACACTTTCTTATGGTTAGTATTTGCTTAGTATATTTTCTCTAACATTTTATTTCTAATTTCTCTGTGTTCATATATTTAAATTTAGTCTCTTGTAAACAGCTTTTTTGTTTTGTTTTATTTTGTTTTTATCCATTCAGCCAATTCCTGTCCTTTAATTGGACTTTTAGGTCCATTCATATTTAATGTAATTTGTGATATAGTTGGGTATAAGTATACCATATTACTATTTGCTTTCCATTTGCTATTTTTTTCTCTGTTCTTAATTCACTACATTTTTTATTTTATTTTTTTTCATTATTATTTTTATTGCAGTAACGTTGGTTTATAATATTGTGTAAATTTCAGGTGTACATCATTGTACTTCTATTTCTGCATAGATTACATCATGTTCACCGCCCAAATACTAATTACAATTCATCACCACACACATATGCCTAATCATCCCTTTCACCCTCCTCCCTCCCCTCTTCACCTCTGGTAACTACCAATCCAGTCTCTGTCTCTATGTAATTGTTTTTTGTTATTTTTATCTTCTGCTTATGAGTGAGATCATGCAGTTTTTGACCTTCTCCCCTCCACTCAGCATATTACCCTCAATGTCCATCCATGTTGTCACAAATGGCTGGATTTCATTATTTCTTAGGGCTGAATAGCATTCCATTGTGTATTTGTACCACTTTATCCATTCGTCCCTTGATGGGCACTTAGGTTGCTTCCAAGTCCTGGCTATTGTGAACAATGCTGCAAAGAACACAGGGGTGCATGCATCTCTACGTATTGGCATTTTCATGTTCTTTAGATAAATACCCAGCAGTAGAAGAGCTGGATCATATGGTAGTTCTATTCTCCATTTTTTGAAGTATCTCCATACTGTTTTCCATAGTGGCTGTACCAGTTTTCACTCCCGCCAGCAATGTATGAGAGTTCCCTTCTCACCAGATCCTCTCCAACACTTGTTGTTTCCTGTCTTGTTAATTATAACTATTCTGACAGGCATGAGGTGATATCTCTTTGTAGTTTTGATTTGCATTTTCCTGATAGTTAATGATGCTGTACATCTTTTCACATGCCTGTTGGCCATCTGTGTATCGTCTTTGGAGAAATGTCTGTTCAGATCTTTTGCCCATTTTTTAACTGGGCTGTTTAGTTTTTTGTTGTTGAGATGAGTTCTTGATATATTTTGGAGATTAACTCCTTATCAGATATATGGTTTGCAAATATCTTCTCCCAATTGTTAGGTTGTCTTTTTGTTTTGTTGATGGTTTCCTTTGCTGTGCAGAAGCTTTTTAGTTTGATGTAGTCTCATTTGTTTATTTTTTCTTTATTTTTTTTTTTGTGGGGAAGACCAGCCCTGAGCTAACATCCGTTGCCAATCCTCCCCTTTTTGCTGAGGAAGATTGGCCCTGGGCTAACATCCGTGCCCAACTTCCTCCACTTTATATGGGACGCCGCCACAGCATGGCTGACAGGCAGTGCGTCGGCGGGCGCCCGGGATCCGAACTCGCGAACCCCGGGCTGCCAAGCGCGGACTAAACCGCTGTGCCACCAGGCGGCCCCTGTTTATTTTTTCTATTGTTTCCCTTGCCTGGTCATACACAGTACTTGAAAATATGTTGCTAAGACCAATGTTGAAGAGCATACTCCCTATGTTTTCTTCTAGAAGTTTTATGGTTTCAAGTCTTACATTCAAGTCTTTAATCCATTTTCAGTTAATTTTTGTATATGGTGTAAGATAATGGTCTACTGTCATTTTTTTGCATGTGGCTGTCCAGTTTTCCCAACACCATTTGTTGAAGAGACTTTCCTTTCTTCACTGTATGTTCTTAGCTCCCTTGTCGAAAATTAGCAGTCCAAGTTGTGTGGGTTTATTTCTGGGCTCTCAGTTCTATTCCATTGATCTGTGTGTCTGCTTTTGTGCCAGTACCATGCTGCTTTGGTTACTATAGCTTTGTAGTATATTTTGAAATTGGGGACTGTGATTCCTGCAGCTTTCTTCTTTTTTCTCCGTATTCCTTTAGCTATTCGGGGTCTTTTCTTCTTCCATAAAAATTTTAGGATTTTTTGTTCTGTTTCTGTTGCTAGAACTGAATGTTGTTAGAACTTTGAGAGGGATTGCATTGAATTTATCAATTGCTCTAGGAAGCATGGACACTTTAACTATGTTTACTCTTCCATTCCAAGAGCACTGAATATCTTTCCATTTATTTGTGTCTTCTTCAATTTCTTTCAACAATGTTTTATAGTTTTCAGTGTACAGATTTTTCACCTCTTTGGTTAAATTTATTCCTGGGTATTTTATTATTTTTCTTTCAATTGTAAATGGGATTGTATTCTTAATTTCTCTTTCTGCTACTTCATTGTTAGTGTATAGAAATGCAACTGATTTTTGTATGTTGATTTTGTATCCTGCAACTTTACCATATTCATTTATTATTTCTAGAAGATTTTTGGTGGATTCTTTATGGTTTTCTATGTATAAAATCATGTCATCTGCAAATAGTGACAGTTTCACTTCTTCCTTTCCAATTTGGATCCCTTTTATTTCTTTTTCTTGACTGATTGCTCTGGCTAGGACTGCCAATACTATGTTAAATAGGAGTGGTGAAAGTGTGCATCCTTGTCTGGTTCCTGTTCTTAGAGGATAGTTTTCAGTTTTTCACTATTGAGGATGATATTAGCTGTGGGTTTGTCATATATGGCCTTTATTATGTTGAGGTACTTTGCTTCTATACCCATTTTTTTCAGAGTTTTTATCATAAATGGATGCAGTATCTTGTCAAATGCTTTCTCTGCATCTATTGAGATGATCATGTGATTTTTATTCTTCATTTTATTAATGTGGTGTGTTGCGTTGATTGATTTGTGGATGTTGAACCATCCCTGCATCCCTGGGATGAATCCCACTTGATCAAGATGTATGATCTGTCTTTTTAATGCCTTGTTGTATTCAATTTGCTAGTATTTTGTTGAGGATTTTTGCATTGTTGTTCATCAGTGATACTGGCCTGTAAATTTCTTTTTTTGTGTTGGCCTTATCTGGTTTTGGTATCAGGGTAATGTTGGCTTCATAGAATGAGATAGGAAGCTTCCCCTTCTCTTCAACTATTTGGAGAGTTTGAAGAGGTTAGGTATTAAGTCTTCTTTGAGCATTTGGTGGAATTCACCAGGGAAGCTGTCTGGTCCCGGACTTTTATTTTTTGGGAGGCTTTTTATGATCGTTTTGATCTCCTTACTGGTGATTGGTCTACACATATTGTCTATTTCTTCTTGATTCATTTTTGGAAGGTTGTATGATTCTAAGAATTTATCCATTTCTTCTAGATTGTCCCATTTATTGACATATACCTTTTCATAGTATTCTCTTATAATCTTTTGTATTTCTGAGGTGTCCATTGTAATTTCTCCTCTTTCATTTCTGATTTTACTTATTTGAGCCTTCTCTCTTTTTTTCTTGGTGAGTCTAGCTAAAGGTTTGTCAAATTTGTTGATCTTTTCAGTGAACCAGTTCTTGGTTTTATTGATTTTTTCTATTGTTTATTTCATCTCTATTTCATTTGTTTCTGCTCTGATTTTTATTATTTCCCTCCTACTGATTTTAGGCTTTGTTTGTTCTTCTTTTTCCAGTTTCTTTAGATGCACTGTTAGATTGTTTATTTGAGATTTTTCTTGTTTGTTGAGATAGGCTTGTATTTCTATAAACTTCCTTCTTAGAACCTGCTTTTCCTGTATCCCATAAATTCTGGCATGTCATATTTTCATTATCATTTGTCTCCAGGTATTTTTTGATTTCTTCTTTGAGTTCTTCATTGATCCAATAGTTGTTCAGTAGCATTTTGTTTAATCTCCACATATTTGTGGCTTTTCTGATTTTATTCCTATAGTTGATTTCTAGTTTCATACTTTTGTGATCAGAAAAGATTGTTGGTATTATTTCAATCTTCTTAAATTTATGGAGACTTGTTTTGTGGCCTAATATGTAATCAATCCTGGAGAATGTTCCATGTGCATTTGAAAAGAATGTGTATTCTTTGGTTTTGGGATGGAATGTTCTGTATATATCTACTAAGTCCATCTAGTCTAGTGTGTAATTTAAGGTCATTATTTCCTTGTTGATCTTCTGTTTGGATGACCTATCTATTGGTATAAGTGGAGTGTTAAAGTCCCCTACTATTATTGAGATACCATCTATTTCTCCTTTTATGTCTGATAATAATTGCTTTATATATTTAGGTGCTCCTATGTTGGGTGCATAGATATTTACAAGTGTTATATCCTCCTGTTGGATTGTTCCCTTGATCGTTATGTAGTGCCCTTCTTTGTCTCTTGTTACAGTTTTTGTTTTAAAGTCTATTTTCTCTGACACAAATATTGCTACCTCAGCTTTCTTTTCATTGCCATTTGCATGGTGTATCTTTTTCCATCCCTTCACTTTCAGTTTGTGAGTGTCTTTAGGTTGAAGTGTGTCTCTTGTATGCAGCATATATGTGGGTCTTGTTTTTTTATCCAATCAGCCACCCTATGCCTTTTGGTTGGAGCATTTAGTCCATTGACATTTAAAGTAGCTATTGATATGTATGTACTTACTGCCAGATTTTACTTTTTTTCTTGTTGTTTTAGTGGTTCTCCTCTGTTTCTTTCTTCTTCTCTTGTCCTCTTCCCCTGTAGTTTGATGGCTTTCTTTGGTATTATGTTTGGGTTCTTCTCACTGAGTGTTTGTGTATTTATTATGTTTGTGATTACCATGAGGTTCATATATAATAACCTACTTATGTAGCAATCTATATTGAATTGATGGTGACTTTAGTTTGACCTCTATCTGAAAACTCTACTCTTTTACTCCCGTCCTCCCACATTTTATGGTTTTGATATCATATCTATCTTTTTTTTGTTCATTTGTATCCATTACCCTCTTATCGTGGAAATAGATAATTTTTTCGTATTTGTGGTCTTCTCTTTCCCCCTTAAATAAGTCCCTTTAGCATTTCCTGTGGGACTGGCTTCTTGGTGATAAACTCCTTTAACTTTTGCTTGTCTGGGAAAGTATTTATCTCTCTTTCCATTCTGAATGATAACCTTGCTGGGTAGAGTATTCTAGGCTGTAAGTTTTTTCCTTTTAGCACTTTAAATATGTTGTACCACTCTCTCCTAGCCTGTAAGGTTTCTGCAGAGAAGTCAGCTGATAGACTTATGGGGTTTCCTTTGTATGTAATTTGTCTTTCTCTTGAGGCTTTTAGGACCCCCTCTTTATCTTTAATTCTGGACATTTTAATTATGATGTGTCTTGGTGTGGGCCTCTTTGGGTTTATCATGTTTGGCACTCTCAGTGCTTCCTGTACCAGAATGTCTGCTTCCTTCCTTAGGTCAGGGAATTTTTCAGCTATTATGTCCTCAAGTAGCTTCTCTGCCCCTTTGTCTCTCTCTTCTCCTTCTGGGACCCCTATAACACAGATGTTAGTGCACTTGATGTTGTCACAGAGGTCCCTTAGACTGTCCTCACTCTTTTTAATTCTTTTTTCTTTTATCTGTTCAACTTGGGTGATTTCCTCTAGTCTTTCATTCAGCTCTTTGATCCATTCTTCTGTATACTCTACTCCACTTTTAAGTCCCTCTAGTAAATTTTTCATTTCCAGTATTGTATTCTTCATTTCTGATTGGTTCTTTTTTATGTCTTCCATTTCCTTGTTGATGTTCTCACTGAGTTCATCCACTCTTCTCCCAAGATCAGTGAGCATATTTATGACTCTTTGTTTGAACTCTCTGTCAGGTAGATTGCTAATTTCTGTTTTATTTATTTCCTTTTCTGGGGTTTTGTCCTGTTCCCTTACTTGGAATGTATTCCTTTGCTTCCCCATCTTGCCTCTTTCTCTGTGCTTGTGTCTATGTATTAGGTAGGTCAGCTACGTATCCGGATCTCGGAGGGGTGACCTTTTGTAAGTGATGCCTTATGAGGGCCAGCAGTGTGCTTCCCTCTTGTCACCAGTTCCAAATGTTCCAGGAGTGACCCCTGTGTGGACTGCTTGTGTCCTTCTGTTATGGCAGGGTTGCTCTTGCTGTAGGTTCCCAGGGAGGCTGAGCTGTACCCCTGGCCAGCTGGTTGTAATGCTCAGCTGCGTGTGGTTGTTGTAGGCCCTTCAGTCTCTTTATCAGGTGTGCAGCCCCAGCACAGTTGACTGCAAGGCCTAATAGCACATTCTTGTTGCAGTTTTTCTATTAAATGAGTAGGCCTCCAGCGTGGCTGGTTGTTAGGCTCAGGGCCTTATAATTGCTATAAGCCTCCAGTCTGTTAGCCTCTTGTCAGCTCTCAGAGGGTTGCTGCTGGGTGGGGCTGTCCCCAGGCATAGGAGCACCCAATTGTTTCAGTCTTTAGAGGGTGGGGCTCATCCTCTATGTGGCTATTTGAAAAGCACAAGTGTTCTGCAGCTGAGAAGCCCCACTGCCCATGGGGCCTCACACACACAGTCAACACAGTCCTGCCCTGTGCTTTTGCCTGACTCCCTAAAGTGGACCCAGTTGCTTCAAGGCAGGGGCACCACACTCTCCACCCACTCCTTGGGTTTGCCCTGCCCCACAGAGGTGGACCCACTTGCCAGGCTGCAGAGAATCCAGGCAGCTCTCTCAAGCAGGCCCACAAGTTGCCCAGGGGCTTGTCAGGTGGGGCCAGTCCCTGGGGCAGGCCACTTTCCTTGGCTGAGCTGGATTAAATCAGTGCTCTAGTGGGTGGACCAGACCGTGGGCTAGCAGGCCACAGGGAGAACTCCAATGGTGTCTGCCAGGGTCTGTGTCATCACACCCATGCCAGATCACAGCAATGGATGTCACCAATGTCCCAGTCCCTTGGGAGGTCTCACCTCTCACTGAGATGCACCCAGAGCCTGTAAGGTGAGTCTCTTTTCACTAAAGGACTATGTGCTTTTCTATCTGATGATTTGGGGTTGCTTTCCAAAATGGGTGAATTTGTGCATAGGCCCTTTAAGAGCAGCTTTAATTTCTTTGTGTCCCAGCCTTTCTGGGGGGATTCCCAGTTGTTGTTAGTAGCGAGCAACGCCAGATATTATGACACTCATGTTGGTTGTGCTGGGTCCAGAAAATGCCTCTAGCGGCAATGCTCCCCAGCTCAGGTCCACCCCTCCTTTTGGATTGCTCCCAAGTTGCTGTAAAGCATTGGAGCTTGTGACAGTGGTGTTTTTTTCTCTCTAGAAGGGAATTTCTGCCTCTTCCACCTTAGTTAGGACTGTCGTTTGTTGCAGGGGTTCCTCTTACCCAGTTTTCACTTCTCTCTGAGAGAAATTTTTCCAGAATTCATTGTAAATCTGCTGTGTCTGGGGAAGGAGGTGAGTTCAAAGTCTGCCTACACCACCATCTTTTTTCTCTCCTCCCTCACTACATTTTTTAGATTTTTGTTTTTTCAGTTTTTCATGTTTTCTTCACTATTTGCTTTAGCACCACCTTTTTGTATTATTATTATTTTTGCTGAGTTCTCTAAAGATTAAAATGTGCATCCTTATCACAGCCCACCTTAAATTAGTATATAATAAAATATATATTATATTTTATTATATTTACAGTATATATTATATTTTATTATATACACTTCATATGTAATAAAATAACTTTATACAGTATAATTCAATTTACCCCATCATGCAATTGTTGTGTATATTTTATTACTACAAATGAATATAAACCCCACCATACATATTATACCTTATTTAAATAGTCAAAAGTTCTCTAATAATTTTTGATATGGCCCTTTTATATTTACTCGTGTATTTACCATTTTGAGTGATCCTCACTCCTTTATGCATATATAGGCATATGTCTGTGATTACTTGTTTTCAGCCAGAAGAAATTCTCTTTAGTATTTCTTGTAATCAACATCTACTGGTGGTATACATCTCAGCTTTTGTTTGTTGAAAATGTTTTTAATTTACCTTTATTTTTAAGGGTATATTTTCACTGGATGTAGAACTCTAGTTTGACAGGGATTTTTTTTTTTTCTCAAAACACTTTAAAAATGTAATCTCATATAGCTCTGTATTCTACAGTTCTGATAATAGGTGTCATCTTTATTTTTTGTTATACTAAATGTAGTATTCATTTATTTCCCTCACATGGTTTTTATGACTTTTTAAAAATCTTTGGTTTCAGCAGATTGACTATGATGAGCCTGCGTTTGAGTTTCTTGAGTTTGCTGGGCTTCTTGAACATGGCTTGATATGTTTAATCAGTTTTTAAAAAGAAAAATAATCAATATCTCTTCAATTAATTTTTGCATCTTTCTTTCTCTCATTTCCTTCTGGGACTGTAATGATGTGTATGGTAAACTATATGATATTGTCCCATTGATCTTAGACTCTCTGTTAGTTTTAATTCTCTTTTCTCTATATGCCTTAATTTTTAGGATTTCTAATTTGAAGAATTTCTTTTTTTTCTGCCCGCTGTTAAGCTATCAATGAATCCTTCATTTGAGATTCATTCACCTGCCTCTTCCACCTTAGTTAGGACTGTCGTTTGTTGCAGGGTTTCCTCTTACCCAGTTTTCACTTCTGAAAATATAGCTGACAAATTTTCAGCTATAAAATTTTCAGTTGGTTCTTCTTCAATTTTTTTATTTTCTTTTCAAAATTGTCCATCTTTTTTTTCATTTTGTCCACTTTTTCTGAAAAATTTTTGCATATGTTTATAAGCTATTTTAATGTTCTTGTCTACTAATATTACCACGTGGATTTTCTGTGGGGTCTTCTTATATTTACTCTTCTTGATTACACAAGACTTTTTTATTTCTATTAATATTTAATTGTTTTATTTTGTTTTTAAATTTATGCTGGACTTTAAAAAATATACATATTATAGAGGGTTTGGTTTGTGTTATCTTCCTTTAAAGAGTATAGAGTTTTGTTCTGACAGGCAGTTATTGTTTGGGGGTTACTTTTATAATGTTGAGACTTGATTAGAAGGGAATTATTTTGTCCTTAGTCCTATGGCATAAATATGACCTTTCTGGGATTTCAACTGAATGCCTGAGGTGCTCACCAATGGAAGCCTTAAACTAACAACAGTAACAAAAATAAATTCTGAATGCATGAAATAGACGTGATCATTTGAGGTAAACATAGAAATAGGAAAACCAAGGATATGATATCAACATAGGATACAGCTATCATTGCTTTTACAAAATGGTACTTCAAATTACTGCTACTCGCTAGTTACTACTACTACTTTCTATGTAGATTTAGAATATAAAGTATTGTCTACCATGTAGCAGTAAATGTTTTTAATAATAAATCACTTTATGTAAATTAATGATTCTTGAATTTTACATCTATTTTGCATTTTCTCTATAAAATTCTAACCATGATTTATGCACAGGCTAACAACAATTACCTTGGAATTTATTATTGGGAGCTCTTCAATAATGTATATTTTCCATAGATAAGTGTTATGCTTATTTAATTAATTGATAATATTATGGCAAAACATTTCTATGAAAACACTTCCAATTCCTCAATTTTTTCATTAAAAAGTTCACAGTATTTCTAGCTTTTGTGTTTCACCTAGTTGTAAGAATACGAATATATTTTACCTCTCTGTATGTGTTTACTTGCTGCTAAAATTAAGATTATTGGATAATACAATCTCTTAAATAATTATCTATGTCTAAGGATAACAAAGCCAAAGTGATTACATTTTAATCATACTACCTCTTTTATATGTTGCAGTTGGTACTGTCAATCATTCAGTCAATTATCATTTATTAGTACCTAGTAATTATTGCAATGTGCTAGGCAGAAAAATATAAAATAGTTCTTCTTCCTAAAGAGTTCACAAATTAGAAGAAGAGACAATAAATAGACAAAGAGACAGTAAATAGACAATTTGAACATAATGTTTTACGCTAAAATAGAGATACAAATAAATTACATAGAGAAACGAACTCCACATGGAATTTCCTAGGCAAGGTTTTGAAAATCCAGAGAAGTAAATATTTCTGTTTAAATATTTACAGTTCTAAAATTTCTTCGCAAAGTAGTTTTAATTGTAATAAGGGAATGGAAGACAATTTGTGCCATGAATGCATTAACAATTTACTCCTATGGAAATACGTTGTGGGTTACTTTACTTTCTTGCTAATATAAGTTTCACTTTTAAAATTCTCTTCCTTCTACTCTTTTTCCTCATTCTTTCACTATTTTCTTTTTTCCTCCTCTCCTTTTTCTTTATTTTTAAAATATGGCAAAATAGTTGCTTTTGCTCTCAGTGCTAGAAATCTTACTGACTCTTTAATGAGAACATTAAATTATTCCAATGAGTTTTGAATTGGGTAAAAAATGTTTACCATTTTTATTATTATTTTGTACTTGTTTTACAACTGTATAATATAGTCAAAAGAAAATTAAATACCGACTTTTTCTCAAGTATGTAAACAGATGAGAAATCACCATAGGACCCAATTAAATATTGCAACTAGTTATTGCAGTAAAAGGCCTCCAGGCTCCACTATTGCAAAAAAGAACCTTAACAAATTTGTAATTTAATAAATATTTGCATAAGCCAAATCCTGGCCAAGTTTTTTGAGCAGAATAGCCTGAGATCACTAATAAAATTATCATCATAACTGGGGGGAAAAAAACAGAAGAAAATGAATAAATTCACTATTTCATGAAAGTTAATTGTTGGTTATTGTGTTTGTTAGAGAATAAATTATGGAAACCTAGAATATAAAGTATTGTCTACCATGTAGCAGTAAATGTTTCAAATAATGAATCAGTCCATATTGATTTTTACCCACTCCATATCAAAAAATAATGTAATGTAAAGACAATTTTTTTCTATGGAGAAAAAAGATATTTAAAGAAAAATTATATTAGACAAGACTTAGATATCCTACATTATTCCCTCATACTATTGTGATGGGAAATTAGGGCAATGGAACACAAAAATACTATCCATGACACATATTAGAGGCAAAACAAGAAGGAAAATATAGAACCATGACATTTTTTGACTTATTTTTATTTTATGCCTACTTTGTACATATGTTGTTAATACTGAATATATTATATGAAATATTGGATTATTACTGAGTAGGATTGAATAATTAATGCTGTACTAAATGGGTTTCTTGAACACTTCAAGTCCCTCTCAGAGGCATTGCACTTGCTGTTCCCTCATCATGGAACACTCATTTAATGCTCAGATATTCAGATGACTTGCTCTCAAATTGTTTTTTATTCTGTTTTTAAATATTTGTTGTACTCTAAAATATATGTAATATTTATAGAGATTATTGTGCACACACCTTTAGTAAACATCCATTAACCAACCATCCCACTTGTTTATTTTTCCTCTTGTTGCTTGTGCTTTTGGTGTTATATCCAATAAAACCAATTTCAAAGAGATTTTTCCCCAGGTTTTCTTCTAGAAGTCTTACAGTTTCAGGTCTTGCATATAAGTATTTAATCTGTTTCAAGTTAATTTTTGTAAGTAGTATAATATAGGGTTTTAATTATTTTGCATGAGAATATCCAGTTTTCCTAATCCCATTTGTTGAAGAGACTTCCTTCTCCCCATTGAGTATTCTCAGCTCCTTTTTCAAACATGGGTTGACTGTATATGCATAAGTTTTCTCCTGGCCTTTTGATTCTGTTCCATTGGTATGTGAGTCTGTTTTTATGCCAGTGTTATACTGTTTTGGTTACTATAGCTTTGTAGGATAGTTCAAAATCAGCAAGTGTGATGCTTCCAGCTTTGTTCTTCTTTCTTATGACTGCTTTGGTTATTTGGGGACTTTTCTGTTCCATGTAAATTTTAGGAATTTTTTTCTATTTCTGTAAAATCTACTACTGAAATTTTGATATTTTGCATTGAATTTATAGATGGCTTTGAGTTATATCGACATTTTAACACTATAAATTCTTCCAGTCCATGAACAACAGAATATCTATTCATTTCTTTGTGTCTCATTCAATTTCTTTCATCAATGTCTTATAGTTTTCAGTGTATGGGTCTTTCACCTTCCTGGTTAAATTTATTCCTAAGTATTTTATTGTTTTGTTGTTAATGTATAGAAATGCAACTGATTTTTGTATGTTGATTTTGTATCCTGCAACTCTACTGAGTTCATTTATTAGTAGTTCTAACAGGTTGTTTGTTTGGTTTTTTTTTTTTTGGTGAGGAAGAGTAGCCCTGAGCTAACATCTGTTGCCGATCCTCCTCTTTTGGCTGAGGAAGACTAGCCCTGGGCTAGCATCCGTGTGCATCTTCCTCTACTTTATATGTAGGACACCTGCCACAGCATGGCTTGATGAGCAGTGCACGGGTCCGCACCTAGGAGCTGAACCTGCAAACCCAGGGCAGCCGAAGTAGATCATGCGAACCTAACCACTACGCCACCAGGCCGGCTGCTCTAACAGTTTTTAATGTAGTCTTTAGGGTTTTCTATATATAAAATGAAGTCATCTGCAAACAGAGACAATTTTACTTCTTCCTTTACAATTTGATGTCTTTTCTTTCTTCTTCTTCTTTTTATTTTATTTTATTTTTTTTTGCCTAATTGCTCTAAGACTTCCAGTACCATGTTGAATAGGAGTGGTGAGAGTGGGCATCCTTTTCACATTCCTGATCTTAGAAGAAAAACTTTCAGCTTTTCACTGTTCAGTATGATGTTAGCTGTGGGCTTGTCATATACGGCCTTAATTATGTTGAGATATATTCTTTCTATACCCAATTTGTTGACTGTTTTTATCATGAAAAATGTTGAATTTTGTCAAATGGTTTTCTGCTTCTTCTGAGATGATCATATGAGTTTTTTCTTTCATTCTATGAATGTGGTATATCACATTTATTGCTTTGCCTATATTGAACCATCCTTGCTTCCCGGGGAT
Source organism: Tapirus indicus (assembly GCA_031878705.1). Classification (NCBI taxonomy): domain Eukaryota; kingdom Metazoa; phylum Chordata; class Mammalia; order Perissodactyla; family Tapiridae; genus Tapirus; species Tapirus indicus. The sequence goes on along the minus strand of CM062930.1, from coordinate 39,470,044 downwards.
AAATCCCTCTTGATAATGGTGTATGATTCTTTTAATGTACTCAAATTCACTTTGTTAATATATTGTTTGGAATTTTTGCATCTATATTCATCAGTGATATTGCTCTGTACTTTTCTCGTTTTTTAGTATGTTGTCTGGCTTTGCTTTCAGGGTAATGCTGGCCTCATAAAATGAGTTTGGGAGTATTCCATCCTCTTCTATTTTTGGGGAGAGTTTGAGAAAGATTGGAGTTAATTCTTTAAGTGTTTGATGGAATTCTCCAGTGTAAACATCTGTTCCTGGATTTTTCTTTGTTGGTAGATTTTTGATTACTGATACAATCTCTTCACTTGTTATTAATCTGTCCAAATTTTCTATTTCTTCCCAATTCAGTCTGGGTAAGTTGTATGTTTCTAGGAATTTATCCACTTACTCTAAATTATCCAATTTGTTGGTGTATAGTTGATCATGGTAGTCTCTTATGAACCTTTATGTTTCTACTGTATCCATTGTAATGTCTTCTCTTTCATTTCTGATTTTATTTATTTGAGTCTTCTCTCTTTTTTTTTTTTTTTTTTTTAGCTAGTCTAGCTAAGGGTTTGTCACTTTTGTTTATCTTTCCAAAAACCCAGCTGTTAGTTTTGTTAATCTTTTCTATTGTTTTTCTGGTCTCTATTTAATTTATTTTTGCTCTGACCTTTGTTATCTCCTTCCTTCTGATATCTTTGGGCTTAGTTTATTCTTCTTTTTTTAGTTCCTTGAGGTGTAAAGTCAGGCTGTTTATTTCTGATCTTCTTCTTTATTAACGTTGGCCTTTATTGCTATAAACTTCCCTCCCAGAGCAGTTTTTGCTGCATCCCATCAGCCTTGGCATGTTGTGTTTCCACTTTGTCTCAAGATATTTTTTTCCTTCCTTTTTGATTTCTTCTTTGATCCATGGGTTATTCAAGAATGTGTTTTAACTTCCATGTATTTGTGAATTTTTCAGGTTTTCTCCTGTTTTTGATTTCTTGTTTCATATCATTGTGCTTAGAAAAGATATTTTACATAATTTCTATCTTCTTTAATTTGTTGAGACTTGTTTTGTGGCTTTTCATATGACCTACCTTAGAAAATGTTCCATATGTGGTTAAGAGTGTATATTCTGATTCTCTTGGATGTAATTCTCTGTATATGTCTGTTAGGTCCATTTGGTTTATAGTGTTGTTCAAATCCATTGTTTCCTTATTGATTCTCTAGATGATCTATCCATTTTTGAGACTTGAATATTAAAGTCCCCAACTATAATTATAGTGCTGTTTATTTCTCCTTTTAGTTATTATTTGTTTTATATATTTAAGTGCTCTGAAGTTGGGTACATATACATTTACAATTGGTATATCTTCTTGGTGAACAGCTCCTTAGTCTGGCAGGGCTGCTGACTGTGTTCTTCAATCAAGTGGAGTTGTTAATTGGGCTCTGCAATAACCTCGGGTCGAGTGGGGTTACAGGCTCTGTTCCCTGATTGTGGGGGGCACTGCTTGGATGCTGCTCTTTGGCAGGGCTGCAGGCTGTGTTCTTTAATCACTTCTGTTTGGGTGAGGCTGAACTCTCTGACCAGATGGTTCTGCTGGCTGGACTCCATGTTCAGGCAGAGTCTCAGGCCAGGGATCATGTTCAGAAGGGGCCTCAGACAGTGCTCTATGATCAGGCTGGGCTTCAGGATGTTCCCCAAAGTTTAGCAGGGCTACAGGCTGGGCTTTGTGACTAGGTAGGTTATTGGCTATGCTCCACTTTTTGGCGAGGTCATCAGTCACTCTCTCTGGTCAGGTGGGGCCTCCAGCTATCCTTCTCAACTGGGTAGGGCTGGAGACTATGCTGTGCAGTCAGACTGGGTTACTGTCCAGGCTCCCCAGTTGAGCTGCCGGCTATGCTCCATGATTGGGTTCACTGGCTGGGATCCCTACCTGGATAAGGCTGCGGGCAGTGTTTAACAATATGGTAGGGCTATAAGCTGGGATCTGAAGTTGTTCAGGGTCCCTGTTCAGGATGTCTGGTTATGTGTGGCCAGAGGCTATGCTTAACAGTTGGCTGGGTTGGTGACTTGGCTGCCTACTTGGGCAGGCCACAGGATATGGTTTGTGGCTGCTGAGCATCTATGGCCAAATTTCTTGTAGTGTTGAGACTGGATACTACTCTCAGCAGAGGGTGGGACTGTAGAATGGGGTTCATAGATGGTACAGCCCAGACCATTGACTGGGGATCCAGATCAGACTGAACTTCTAACCAAGCTCCTTGGCCAGACAGGGCCACCAGCTCAGTTCTGCAGATGGGCAAAGCCACTGGCTGAGATCTCTGCTCAGACACCATTGCAAGCAGGAATGCGGCCCACCAAAATCTGAGGGTGGTGGCTGTAAGCCCTGTCCTTCTCTCATCTCTATCTGATCCCCACGTTGAGCCCCACAGATTCCTCCAGTATTCCCCATGAGGTGAGACCCAAGTGGGCTTCCTGAAGCATCCAACAATGCTGGGAGGGCTTATGTCCACCTTAGGTTTTCTTTTTCCCACTGGAGAAACCATAGGCCTTAAACTGCCTCTTGGTGGGGCACTGTGCCGGTCTGGGAGAGAGGCAAGGCTGTCAGAGAATAGCCGTTCCTCTTACCCTTCCAGCAAAGTACTTCTCAGTGTCTCTTTTCTAGAGGGGTGCTTCATCCTCACTCCCAGGTTCTGGGATTTTCTCAGTTATATCTTATCATCTATGGATAGCTACTAGTTGGTCTTCTTGTGAAGGTGACTGAAGTTGGGAATGACCTATGTTGCCATATGGATAACATCACTCTCCTAATCCACCCTTGTAAAACTGACTATAGTACAATTTATTCATTCACCCATTTGTCGTCAGTTTGGTTGTTCCTTTTTTTGTTTGTATTTTTGCTATTACAAGCTATGATGCTATAAATATTCTGTATGTGTTCTGGTGCACATGTGTAAGATTTTCTTTCAGGCAAATATTTTGGAGTAAAATTTCTGGAATGTAGAGTACATGACAAGTCAACATTATACAATAACAACAAATTCTTTTCTAAAGTGATCACACCAGTTCACATTTCAAACAGTAATGTACAAGCATTTCCTAGATACACATCTTCTCTTAACACTTGGTATTCTCCCGCACCTTAATTTTTGACAATCTGCAGTGGAGGTAAAACACATTTCATTGCATTTCCTTAATGAATAACAAGTTTGAGCATTTTTTCAGATACACATTTCTCAAATGTGCTTTTTCTTTGGGGAAATGTCTGTTTCTATCTTTTGACCATTTTTCAATTGGATTGTTATCTTTTCATATTAATTTATATGTGCTTTATTTTTTGCTTATGTGTGTTTTAATATTGACTCCCAGTTTGTAGCCTGTCTTTTCTCTTTTCTTTTGAAATCTTTTGATGAACAGAACTTCTAAATTTTAACGTAGCCAAATTTATCAATCTTTTATTTTAAGTTAGCACTCTTTTTGAAAAATCTTCCTACACTATTGTCTCAATATATTATTCTATATTTTCTTCTAAAGTTTTAAATTTTGCTTATAACATTTTGGTACTTTACATACCAGGAGTTGATTTTTTAATTATGTAAATACATATTCATTTTTCCCCTAAGAATAGACAATTGTAATGTATTGAAAACCTCGTCCATTCCCAAATGATCTGTAAAACCATTCCATCATACATCAAGTATCCATACATGGGTATGTCTGGTTCTGTACTGTGCAGTCTGAGAAGTGTGTCAATTTATCTTCACTGTGCCAATTCCACACTATCTTATTCATTGTAGCTCTCTAGTGAGTTTTGATACCTGGTAAGAAAAATTCCCTTTCTCCATCTCAGTGAACTTTACATTTCCATATTAATCTTAAATTCAGATTTTCATTTTTAAAAATGTGATTTTGATTGGGATTGCATTTAAACTACATGTCTATACTAGAAGAATCAAGAACTCTGACATAGTGATATTTTCAATGTAGAAATATGGTACCGTTCTTCATTTATTTTGGTCCTGCTTATATCTTTCAGTAATTATTATAGACTAGAATGTATCCCCATGTGCTCTACTGTTTTTGGTGATATTGTAATTGACACATGCTTTTATAGATAACTTTATTATAGATAACTAAGAAGATTTCCTTTAATTCTTATTGTATTTCCTTGGTGTTTTTATTTGTTACATATTTTTAAATCACAAATGGATGTTGAATTTCATCTAATTCTTATCTTCACCTATTGGGATAATCTTTTATTCCATCTCTCTCTTAATGTCCTATTTATATTTTAACATTATTAGTCTCATTTATAAATTTTTCTAATGTTGCCCTGTCTATGTTCCTGGAATGAATGCAATTTGGTCATTATCTTTGTAGACATTGCTTGCTAAGTGTAGTAGTCATTAGTGTAACTTTTTCTCTCCTTCCTGCCCTAACTCTAGCTAGATCTAGATTGTGAGTGGAATACCTTTGTGTTGCTTCTGGGCTACAATGTTTAATTATAAGTATGGATTGTTCAGAATTATCTGCCTCCTCCCAAGGTGATCTCAGAAGCTCATGCTGAGATTGAGCTTGTGATCTCCTAGTTCACTTAATGACTCCCTGAGCAGAGTTCTTTTGACAACCAACAATGGAAATAAGGGGAAATAAACTTTTTTTCTGTAAGATACCTAAAATTTGGGAGATTCTTGTACCACAGCATTACCTGGCCTATCCTAAGGACACAAGAAGAGTTGGTATTCATCAATATTCATAAATGAGACTCATCTATAATTTTCATTTCTCAAACCATCCTTGTCTAGTATCAGACAAGGTTATACTGGAGTTATAGAATAATATTCCTTTTTTTTTTCAAATTTCTGGATGAATTTTATGAGAGTGGAATGATGTATTCCTTTCAAGTCTGTTAGAATTCATGCACAAAGTTTATGTCTTTTTTTAATCTATGAGAAGATTTTAAAAAATGTTTGTGTTGAAGCCTCTCTCTACCTTTCCTAAATTATGTGAAGGTAAGATGCTAGTATCCCACATAGAGAAGGGAAATAAAGAAGTGATTTGAGACCAGAGATAAAAAGAATAGAGAATTCACTTATACTGAGAAATGATAGCATTCCTTGGGCAGCATAAAGAGATGGAGGGTTATGCTTCTAGTTCTATGACTTCCTCTCAGGAAAGTTCAAGACCTTACACAAAATATTTGGCATCTACAGGGTCTAACTCTTCAGCACAATGCCTTGTGAAAGATTCCCATTCTCTAAGCAGAGAACAAGAAAGCCAGACCCATAGGATCTGAAATGATCATGTTAGCTAGTCTCTTGTGTCTCCCAGTGGTGACCAGTGTGTGTCCACGCTTAAAGATTGGGGGATTTCCTGAAGTAGAAAGTTCTGATGCTCTAGGATTTTCGAAAATTGGCACAACTTAAAAAACAAATTGTACTTATGATAGAAATATAATTTCCTGCAATTTGGGTGGGTTGGATTCAGAAACAAATTAAAATTGATTTAAATAAATAAATGTAACTTTTTTATGCATTGATTTTTAATTGCTACACTTAAATTCAGATTTTTTGTTTTAATAGGAATGATACAAAAGCCAAACTCCTGGAGGATTGCTCCTTAGCTTTCTACTTGAATATATACATATGTCAAATTCTTAGAAGAAAAGCAGACACATCTGGCTTCATGCTACATGAGTAGCTTGTAGTGTATTTTGATATCCGTATAGAAATATGAATTCTAAGACTTAAAGTTTCCATGAATATCCTTGAGCTCTCCAGAAGAAATCTCTGGCCCCTTTCACTACTTATAAACTAAAGCAAAGCACCAACTCATAGAGGGTAGCATTTGGCTTCCCTAGAAAAGTTGAAGAGGCTAGATGATCAGGGGGCGAAGACTGAAAGTACAGGACAGGTAACTCCCTTTGAAGGAAACTTTGACCAAATGGAGGCAGGAGATGGGAAGGATCTGGCAAATAAACTCTCTCTTAGATATCCCCCTAGATGAACTGTTGGAGATGCATGAGTTCCATAGAGACTCTCTGAAGATGTCCAGCAAGACTGAAAAATCATGTGTACTTGTTAGGAAACCGAGGGCAGCTCAATAATACACTCTTTACATTTGCTCTCCCTCCTTCCCTGAGTCCCTTCCCTCTTCCTTCTTGTCTGCTTCCTGTGTTTTCCCACCGCCACCCTGTAATTTCTTAGTTCATAAATTCTTTCTAAGGCCCTACTTCTAGAGAAGCCTAGAAGAGACGTTTGTCAATGATTTAATTGTGTTTTTTGTTGTTGTTAAAAAACAAACATAATAAATACACATAGTAAAATGTGTGGTGTGTGGGTATAGCCCCTTATTTCTATCTACTGTTAAGACAGGAAAAAGCGACAACCCTGACTGAATCAACCTTTTTCACTAGTCGACTTTCTGGAGCCACAGAAAATATATGAAAGACGGCGTACATTAAAACACTTTGTATAGTTTACCTTACGTTTGTTGAAAAGTGAATCATTATGATAAAGGGCAATTTAAAAACCTTATGAAATGTTTTAAATATCATTAATAATTCCATAAAAGAAGCCTACAAATAAAATATTATAATTACTAGGTCCTTATATATTTTTTGTTACTCAAATTTTGATTACTTGTGATCACATTTATCAATGACAGCTATACTATCACCATGTAGGCAAAGTTTGTTTAAAGGATGTTTGCAATTATTCAAAAAATCTGACCCCCAATGTATATACTGCTTCAACAACTCTATTCCATTTATGCCAAGCATGCAACATCTTAGGAATTGAGAGTGTTAAATTAGACACAGTGCTCATCTGCTTCATATACTTCAAGTTAATATTTTATCATAAAACAAAACATGGACAAGTGAGGCTTATTCTAGCTATTGTGATGCTGATGCTAAAAATCAAATATTTTAAAACAGTTCAATAGTCTTAAATCTAAATTTTATTTAATTATTTTCTCTTCACTACTCCTAAACAATCTTTTTTAAAATCTTTTCTGTAAAGCTCATTATCAAACCTGATACGTTTATGCTGATATACATTGTGATGTAGCAGCATGTGACCAAGTTTCTGTTCTGACTTTACTTCATGAATACACACACATACACACATTTTTTTTTTATTAGAGAACACGAATTTGTGCCTAGGCATTATCTATTATTTCTTAAGATTAGGAAGTTATAAATTTATCACAAAAATTAGTAATATCTTTAAATATAAAATAAAAAGAGCAAAGCTGTTTTAATTCGGGCCCATACCTTTAAATTTAATCTTCCTGAGACTAGTGTGCAAAGAAGTAAGCAGTTCCTCTAGATATTCTAATGGTTTTACTTCAAAAGTCACTATTTCCGAGAAGCTTATTTCTTTAGCTTTTGTTTAGAGACTGGCAATGTCTCTGCTGCTAACAAATAATTTCAAAAATATGTTAGTTGTATGAATAAAATTGTAGATACTGAGAAAATATTATTTTTATTTCACTCAATCTCATTTAGATTTTTCAGAAATGTCATATGCACAAAATAATAACAAAGGAAAGATCATCCAGGGTCCTATAGGTACATACTACTTTCAATAAATTTTATAGCCACCAGTCAGTGACACAAGTTGTCATTCATCTTACTCAATATATTCAGATGCAATGTCCTTACAGCATTCACAGACACGAAGATGCAGTCCTCGTTGACAAAGTACAATAGCAAATCTCAGTTTATTTTTTTGAAACTTATTAAAATTTTTATTATTTATATATCATCATGCATATTTAAAATAAATATGACATAAATGTTTCATTGTTTAATATATATTTTATAATAAAAATACAAATATTCACCAAAAATATGAAATATTCATAGAAGGTAACTATTGAAATGTCTTCTAGATTGTCATCAAATTGCACAAGAAAAATTGCAGTTATTTGCCTTTTTGGCTTATAGTCTCTTTTTTCAGAACATAATATCCTCCTTTTTATTTTATTTATTTATTTTTAATTGAGGTAACATTGGTTTATAACATTACATAAATTTCAGGTATACATCATTATATTTCGATTTCTGTGTAGACCACATCATGTTCACCACCCAAAGACTAATTACTACCATTTTATTTTTACAGTACTTTAGAGTTTGGGATTTGATTTCATATATGGTACATCATTTGATAGGAAATTTCATTTTTTTAAGGAAAGCAAATCTCTCTCTCTCTCCCCCCTCCTTGCTTTCTCTTTCACCTTTCTCTCTTTTTCTTTCCCACCTTTCTCTCTTCTTCTTTCCCCCTGCATCAAAATTTATATTCTAAGATTGTGCCTATGAACTTCAACAGAAAAATATCCAGAACTATTCTTTAATACCATGCAGGACATTCTTTAAAATAGAATAAGTATATTTGCATGGTATCGGGATACAAATGACTGACACTTCTGATACTTTACCAATACATTAGAGTGTAATACTTATTGACAGCTACCTTCGTCTAACCTTGTAAGCACAATAACTAAACAGAAGTGGAGTGATTAAGTCAATTCTGGCTGTCATGACAATTTAGGCAACTTGCTCTATTTTCTATTTGTTTACATAAATATGGCTTATCTTTTCATGTGGGCCATAGCATAGAAACTACTTTGGACAGTGTACAGTGGCATTTTCTGGCTTGCTTAAAAATAATCAGGATTGTTATATTAATATTTTCTATAAGTAAAGTTTTGTCTCTTTTTAATAAAAAACATATCATATAAAATATTTTTTAAAAAGTGGGCTACCAAATTTCCTACCTTAACTAGTTCCTTATATTATTTAGTCTTCTGGAACTTCTAAATTGACAACCAACACTCTATGACATTTTCTTGCACTTTTTCAGAGTCCTGGCTATATTTGAGATTTTTTTCTCCTACTGAACTTCTCAGTTTCTTACTAACCTAGATCATCCATAACAGACTCCTATCTGACTTCATATATGAGCTTGATATATCCAAAACTACCAAGACTAAATCAACCTTGTCAAAAATATTCCAAAAGATAAACAAAAATCTTTACTTATATTAATCCTTGCTCAAAAATTTTTGACAGTTTTACATCAGAGAAAGCTTTCCTACAAGTCAGAGTAGACTCTTAGATCCAAGACCTCCTACAATCAATCCGCAACTAATCTTCCAACACTTACTCCATCACAGTCCATTCGAGAAACTGTCTGGTCATTCTGCTTTCTCAAAAACTGACATTTCAGATATAAATTTTGTGACACTTTTGTATATAGTGAACTGAAATTTTATCTTCTTCATAGTATATCTTTTTCTTAAAATTCCACTAAGTCTAAAAGTCCTGTTACCCTCACCTCAAGTCAACCTAATCAAAAATATTTTTTAGCAATTTAAAATGGAAAGAATCCTCATGGAATTATTCATCATTATAAATAACTATTAGGTAAACTATTTAACAGTCATACAGCAGAACAGTATAAAGTCAGTAGAAAATAGGATTGTGGAACAACATTGAATGACCAGAAATGAAATATAAAATATATCCATAGCAAAAAGGAACAGATTACCAATTAGTATGTACTGTATAATTCTATATTTGCATAAAAATATCCACAAAGGTAGTAGTCCATAATAAATTTATATTTTTATGTAATTGGAAAACATTGTTAATGGAAAATCCCTGAAAGAGAAATAACTTTTATAACAAGTCGTATTTTGAAAGAAATCTTGTAAATATCATTAGTTTTTTGGGGGGATACTTATGTTCCGTGCCTGTCACTAACACTTTTATTCATTAATCAAATAATTAATAAATATCAATTCTGTGCCTAAAAGGGGACAGAGGAAAGAAACGCAGGGAATACGGTGATGGACCATGTAGACACGGATCCTCCTGTTAGTAGAAAAAGAACAATAAAGTCAATTATCTTTTTTTTTACTTGAAATTAACTTTCATTATCCACAGTTTTTAAATAATGCTTATTCCTACGAGTAACATTAGAGAATAATTTAGTGAGAAGATGTAAGCTATAAAATAAAAAAGATATTTAGTATCTTTGAATTAAATGAAAATGAACTGAAAAGTCAGTTATTCTCTCTCTCAACTTCCATACTGGATGCAATAAAAAAGAGAAAGATGAAGAATAAACAGTCAGAAATGTTTCCAAACATATCAAATGTTTACAAAACCTATCAAGTCATTTTGCGTGAATATTCACTGGAAATATGAAACAATTGTGCAGAAAAAATGAAAATTTTTGCCTTTCTGGGTCATTTCTCTAATGAACATAAGCTAGTTACTCAATTATGCTTGCCTACTACCAATGATATGAGCACATTTACTACACAGATTGCTTGAGTGAGAGTATTTGATATCCTGATTATCTGCCCCAGATATTGGGATCAAATCCACGCTCAACAACACACAGTCTGAGCTCAGAGTTTGTATTGTAATTGGAAAATCCATAGCTCGCTTGCCAAAAACTAAGGAGCCTCTGACTCTATGATGTGATTTAATGAGTGTCTAATCCCAGGTCTTACTACTGAGGAGTTTCAAATTCCCTTCATTAGTGTAAATTTATTGTGAGCTGGAATCCTAGTTTTCTTATTTATATGCTCCCATATAGCACATAGCCAACACATATTTGTTAGTAAAATTCTCTTAAGATGTTTTTAATCTGCATATGCATTTCAATTAGATTTAGTCATTATTGTCTAAATGAGTGAGACTTGAGATTAATATACCCTCCCTAGTCAAGAAGGATATCTTGGAAAAGATAGTAGCTAATTGTTTATGAAAGTTAGAAAAGGAAGAGATCTACACTAAGGCAATTTCCAGGAGATTGCATGTTGGCAGCAGCGTGGAGAGGGGGGATTTTAAAGCAAAGCAAGGGGGACTGAGGACAAACGAGTAGCCTTGATACAGCAGAAAGACAGTGGGTTTCTATATTGAAGATGGAAAGTAAAAGGGGAAAAAGACAATTATAATTGTGCAGATCGAATTGTGTCCACCCAAAATTCATATGTTGAAGCCCTAACCCCCAATATCACTGCATTTGAAGATAGAGCCTTTATGGAATTAATTAAGGTTAAATGAAGTCCTAAGGGTAGGGCTCTGATCTGATAGGATTACTGTCTTTATAAGAAGGGACACGTGAGACTTTCTCTCTCTCTGCCATGTGAGGGCAGTGAGAAGGCAGGCATCTACAAGCCTGGAAGAGGGCTCTCACCAAAACCCAAACATGCTGGCATCCAAACCATGGACTTCCAGCCTCCAGAACTGTGTGAAAATAAATTTCTGATATTAAAGTCACTTTGTCTCTGATATTTTGGTATGACAGCCGGAGTTAACTAAGACAAAGTATAAACAAAGCAAAAGAGATTTCAAGTTAAATGTATCAGATTAAATACATTTATCTACCTTAACTGCTTTCCAAGATAGATATGTTCACAAGGAAAAAAAAAAGAAACATCAAAATTGGTTGCAGAAAACCACAAATGCTGGCTACATCTCAAAAGTCATACCCCAGAGGAGCAATGAGAGAAAACACCCTGACAGTGAGAGAACTATGATAGGAGAAACCTCTAGGAGGCTGTTTGGAGCAGGTGTGTGTAGAGGGGAGGAGGTATTTGACTGAGACAGAAAGCAGCCCTGCCCCATTGTGACAGAATAAAATAGGAAAGTTGTTGGAATTTTGCTTCTGCTTCGCCCCACTCTGCGTGGGACCAACAGTGCCAGAATCCACACCAGCAGTGACTCAGATCTTTGTGCGGGTTTTCTCTGGAGTATAAATCACAGCAATGCAAAACCATGGGTGGATGAGGAGCTGAGAAAGCAGGTGTAGGGGGAGTCTAACATGCCTTGGACAGGTGCTGGGCCACCTCTCTCTTATACACCTGTAAGGCTGGTGAACATGCAGAAGGAGCTCCTCCCTTCCATTCTGCATTTCTTTGCTTAGCCAGGAAAAACCTCCTGATCTGAGAAGTTGTTAAGAAATGATTAACTGGTTTTCTAGTGTTGGTGCTTCCCGTGCTTCCACTTATTCAGCCCAAACTTATATCGGTCAGGGTTCCAGTAGGAAAGAGCAGTGCTTATAATGGCACAGGGAATCATTACGGGAATAATACCTAGAACTGTTGTGGAAGGAGCTGGGGGGAAATTAAGATCTGAAAGGAGGAACTGGAGAATCTAAGTTGCTGACCCAGTCAGACTGAAGTGGGACTACAAAGGAGGGAGTTCATACAGAATTATGTTAGGAGCTGTTGTCCCCGAGTGTCCTCAGTCTCAGTCAAGTGTCCAGCATTGGGCCTAGAAGTATTGTTGCTCAACAAAACCAGCATGTTGAAAGAAGATCCGAGCACAAGGCTGGGGAGAGCAAGCGAAGCTGGACCCCTTGGTTACCTCGCGTCCGCTCTTATCTTACTTCATCCATAAGGATGTCCAGAGAGTCATGGATGTTGCTTCATACCCACCTTCCCAATCTTGCAAAAATTCCTCTTTTGACCAAGTCTAACTCAGAACCATAGAGAGCAGGGGATTTAGGGAAATGTAAGTTCTACTTAGCCAAATGGACAGAATACAAACCACCATGCTGCACTTTGAGCTCAGTGGAGAAGATGTTTGTTAGAATCTACAGTGGAAGGAGACGGCTGAAGAGTAAATTTGTATTTTACAGGGGAAATTGAAGGAATGCATTGCTAATGTGCATGTTTGTTGAATCAGGGCTACAGTGTGTTCTGACATGATGAGGGAGAACCTAGAGAAATGTTGGCCGTTTCAGACTTCTCTACATTTTGTCTGTCTCACCATTACCTGTGTCCTTACAAATTATTAAGAAAATTTGATTTCTGATTTCTGAGTCTGATTTAGTAATCCTGTACTTTATGGTATCTCATAATAAGCCTTTTTATTATTCTTTGATTTAAAAATATACATATATATGTACACACACGTGTATTATAAATAATATACCAGTATGTGTGTACATATATACGTATGACTTTAATGAAAACTATGCAACTATCAAAAACAGTCAGCATTATGCCTACAACTTGAAAGTCTCAAGATACTGAGAAAAGCAAATTACAAACCAATATATTTAGTGCATACTAAATTTTGAAAAAAAAACCACATGTGGATATTCTCATGCGATTATTCTCATACATTTTATATACTCATTAAAAATTACTGGAAGTATAAACATCTTAAGGTTATGAATTGTGGGTTTGGGAGGAAGAAAAATAACTTCCTTTTTTTTCTTTTTTTTTTTTTTTTGCTGAGAAGGTTCGCCCTGAGCTAACATCTGTTGCCAATCCTCCTCTTTTTGTTTGAGGAAGATTCGCCCTGAGGTAACATCTGTGTCAGTCTTCCTCTACTTTGTATGTGAGTCACTGCCACAGCATGGCCACCTATGAGTGGTGTAGGTTCACACCCAGGATCCGAACCTGGGCTGCCAAAGTGGAGCGTGCTGAATTTGACTGCAAGGCCACAGGGCTGGTCCCCAAAAAATAACTTGAACTTTAATATTATTTGAGCTATTTGTAACTATTATTCATATTTGAGAATACTTTTATATGCAAACAAAGCAAAACAAACAAAACCTTCTAAATTTAGGGTCAGATTTCAAGTTTTAGCTTTGTTTCTCATAAAGACACCACCTGTGTGATTTTAGGCAAGGTGATGTTCCTACTTGAACATTTCATGTAATTCTTGCCTTAAAATTTTTGTTGAGGGGGTAACATATGTGTGAAAGTGCCTTGCCCATTGCTTTACAAATAGCAAGGAGTACTCCAGAAATGCTTATTTCTTTAATACAAATTAAGAAGAGAAGGAGGAGGAGGAACAATTCCTTTCTCTTGCATATTTTTGCTTGAAGCCCTTGTGGGAGTTAGAATCATTCTAAAAAGCAGATTTTAAGTAAAAGCAAATTAGTACAGTGCTAAAGCTATAGTTTTACTTGCCACCCACTACCAAGTGTTATTTGTGGAATTCCATTGTATAAAGATTAGCAAGGGAGAATACAGATGGGCAGAGCATGCGATTTTATATAGATCTTAAAAATGAAAAAATGCCTGCGGATCTCAAGCCGACTTGACTTTATTCCAAACTATCCTATACTTAGGCAGAACTGAGTGGGTCAGGGGTATACCAGACCCCCGAAGACTCTTTCCTATCATTTCCTCTCTGTTAGAAACCTATTCTCTGGCATTTCCATCGTCAATTCCATCCTTAGAAATGGTCGCCACCAGTGGAAATTAGGAAAGTAATTTCAACAGTGGAAAACAGCAAGTAAAACTCATCAATCAGTAGCTCTTAAAGAGAGAAAGATCACAATCATAGCAGGGAAAAATGGGGAGTCAGACCCCTGAGGGCACTAGGAGTTTTATATAAAGATACACACGGTGACCTCGCAATAAGGATACCATCATAGGAGACAATTCTAGATTGGCTGTCATTGTCAACTCAGAGATGTCCCCAGCCTGTGGTCTTATACTAAGATCACTCTTACAACATAAAGATATTCAAATCATGATGACTGATGAGCAAGAAATCCAGCTCATTGCTAGATCTCTTTCCTCGCACATTCTGAAGAACTCCTGGGGATGTTTACATTGGCCCGTTTAACAGCTTCCCTTGCCGTGCAAAGGAAGCAGAAATTCTGATGTGACTACTTGCTCCTAATTTTATAAATGCTGGCCTCTGGAAAGCCCACCGTGTAGGCTGAGTCCACAGCAGCCATGGTGCCAGCAGTAACATGGAGGTCAGTTTATGCTGTTGGATCTGAATTAAAAAAAACCTGCTTCTGGCAAGAACTCCTGCAGTCCCCTGGTACGTTGCTTTCACAGAGAGCCATATGGGTTTCTTTTTGATTGACCCACGCCTGGGTGGCTGCTACCTCACCAAAAGTGGATAAATTTTCAGTGTTGAGTCCCGTCTATGAAAAACCAGAGCAAAAGGTTCAAGACTATAAAAAGACCAAGTTGTAGGAAATACACACAGCCATTTTCCCAAAGACAGAGCAACAGTGAGCAGGGGCAGGGGGAATAATTGAGAATAATGAGAAAACTTGGACGGCATTCCCAGGATCTATTGTCCTCCCAGACCTCAGTTAAGGTATAATCATTTCCTTACATCCAAAATGTCAGAAAGAATTTATCTCACTTTTGCCAGTGGGTCCAGAACTCAGATGCATGTTTTGAAATGGAGCTGGATGTTAGCTTCCCAAGAATCACCGCTTTTCCAGACAACTGATTAAAAGCACTGCCATTACTGCAACTGCAAACACCATGGCCAAAAAAGAAAAGGATTTGATGGACCCATGGTTCTCTTGCTGACTCTGTGACCTGAAGCCACGCTCACTGCCAGACTCCCTCTAAAACTCCCCGTCCTTCAGAATAAGGACTTAGAGATGGAAGAAAGAGCCTCTCTCTTCCAGTCTGAAGTCACTTTTTTGCCTCAAGATAAACCATCCCTCAGACTGATCCACAGAAGGAGTTTATCTTCATTTTAAAGTAAAAACTCCACTCCACACAGGGGCTCAACAGATTGTTGCAAAAATGTCAGGAAATTTACTGTAGTGGTTAAGATCCAGATTCCCTGGTCTATATCTCATCTCCTCATCTATCAGCTGTGTGACCTTGGCCACAATACTTACCTTCTCTGTTCCTGGGTATCTTAATCTGAGAACAAAAGGGCTGTTAACAGTGTAGCATAGGGCTGTTGTGAGCATAAAATAAATTAATCTGTTAAAGACGTAAAAAACAGTGCCTGCATGGAGTAAGTGCTTTATTCATAGTCTTCTCACTCTGGCATAGATTTATTACACAAGTCTGTCATGTTCAATTATACCTATGGGCACCTTGTAATAGTAGCTACCATAAGCATATCATATCACGAGAGGCGACAAAAGAGGAAGAAGAGAGTAGACAGGTTATGCAGAAAAGAAAACAACAAAAAAAGAATAGATAACGGCTTGACACTATTCCCAAGATAATCTTTGCCTAAACCTGGCACCTTTGGATCACGAGAAGGATTTTTTGCCAAAACACTGTTTATAACTCTCCATGCTTTCAAGGGCAATGGTAAATTGTGACATTTTAAAGCTAAAATTGCTGCTCAGTAAAAGTATAAAATGTTGCATCTTACGTGTGTTTTGATTTGTTTGTTGGGTGGTGGTTAGCGCAGCCTTTCGGAGGAAACTGATCAAGACACAGATGCGTTTGGTAGCTCAGGCCTTGCGGAGGCGCTGTCTGCCCACTGGAGACCCCAAAAATAACTCTCCAACAGAAGACTTTCAGCAACTTTTACCTTTTTCTTTGTATCAGGCAACTCATGCCAATTATTCTTTTGCACTGTCACTTATAAACAGTGAACAGCTATGAAGCAAGAGCTTTTCAGCAAAGGAAAGCCCTGACATCAACCCTTAGGTGCCACATTCTATTTTCTGACTCCCTTCTTTGAGACAGTCATGAAAATGCCATGATTTAAATTATGCGAGTTGATAATGCTGTTTTGATAGGTTTCGGAAAAGTTTTTGAGTACTTCTATTCAGCTCTTTTATTGGATAATAAAATGTTTTATCTTCATTGCAGAAAATGGAAAATGCAGAAGAGTGGATAGAAGAATTAAAAGTCATCTGTGATCCAATAACCAGATGCAACCACTTTAAAAAATTGTGTGTGTGTGTGTGTGTATGTGTGTGTATGAGAGAGAGAAAAAGAGAGAGACTGAGAGAGCAAAAAAACTCATTTTCACACTTTACATTATGTACAATGCAATACAATTAGATGGATAGATGATAGATAGACAGATAGATAGAATGCATTATATATGTAATATAAATGGGGGGAAAAAGCAACTGGGATCATTCTAAAAACCATGCTGGTATCACTTATTTGGTATTTATTAACATTCTATCATGAAGACTTTTCCATGTCTTTAGACATGCTTTGAACACAAGATTTTTAATGGCCGGAGAAGGTATCATATCAGTATACCATCATTTATTTAACCTGAAATGTATTAAATTATTTAATTTATTAAACTATTTCTCTATTGCTGAATGTTAGGTTGTTTCTAATATTTTTAAATTTTAATTAATGCTTTGAAGAACTTTCTAGAACATAAAACACAGTTTGATTCTTAATTATTTCCTTAGGGTTTATTCTTGGAAGTAAACATACTGATCAGAGAGCCAAATTTCCCTCCAAAAAACTTGAACTAATTTTCATTTTCACCACAAGTATATGAAAATACCTAATCGCATTAATTACTAATTTTAGACTTAGCTGATTAGGAAGGGGGAAATATTATCTGATTTTTCTTTTCATTTGCATTTTAAAAATTATCAATGAAGCTGAACATTTTTTCTGCTTTAGTCCTTTGCTTCCTCTTTAAATTTTTGAATGTCATATTACTTTATATTTGGAAAAATTTTTCAAACTTTTGAGAAAAATACAGGTTCAAAAGTATTTTCATTTATCATTTGTCTATCAGTTTTATTTGTCCTGACATTTGATTTATCAGTTTAAAAGACCAGGTAAAACATTATTCAAATTTTTCTGTATGCATGGGATATTCACCTATGTTTTTATAGTATTTATATTATTTTATTTTATATGAAAATTATTTAACTTCTTTTAAACCTATGGAATTTATTTGGGTATATGTTGTAAGCAAATAGTCTAACTTACATATTTCCCCCAAATATCCACTATTTCCCACACCATTTTATGACTCACCCATCAGGACCACACAGCCTGCAGTCATTTTCAAGACTGAATATTCTGTTCTAATTACCACTCTGCTGATTTTTATGCAAACTAACTTTTTACATTTTTCTATTTTATAATGTATTTTAACATTTTGTAGGGAAATCCTATTTCTTTATTTTTCAAAGTATCTTTATTCCCACTGACTTAATAATAGCCACCGCAGATCTGACAGTTCCCTGCTACCTCTACTACAATGCTCCTGATTACACTGGAGTTGAGAATCATTTCACCAATTTCCAATAAAAATTTCTGTGGAGAAGTGATATATATATATGGTTCCATCTATAAATTAACTTGGGAAATTTTGAAATTTTTACACTATTCAGTTTTTCTTATTGTGTCTAATTTATTAAAACACAATTTTCATTTGTTCAAACATGCATCTATTGAGTGCCTACTATGTGTCAGATACTGCTCTAAGTTTTAGGAATATAGAAGTGGCAAAACAAATTAAAATCCCTGCCATTATGTAGTTTACATTCTAAAGAGAAAGAGACACAATGAAAAACAAACAAGCAACATCAAGAACGAAAATTCAAACATACTATGTCAGGGCCGGCCCAGTGGTGTGGTGGTTACGTTCCGCACTCTGCTTTGACGGCCTGGGGTTCACAGGTTCAGATCCCAGGCACGGACATATGCACTACTCATCAAGCCATGCTGTGGCGGCTTCCCACATATAAAATAGAGGAAGATTTGCACAGATGTTGGCTCAGGGCTAATCTTACTCAGCAAAAAGAGGAAGATTGGGAACAGATGTTAGCTGAGGGCCAATCCTCCTCACTGAAAAAAATATATATACATGTGTATATATGTCTTCTTTAGATTGATTCCAACCCTTTTTTGCAGTTATTTTAATGTGTTTTATATTTTTATTGCTAAGAAAAATAATATAGTGTAATTGATATCATTATTATTATATCATCTAGGTTACTGCTATTTACTGCTTTTTTTTACTACTTTCTAATTTTTTTGGTATTAGAATGGTATTTCAAACAGTTTTGCAGGACTTGTAAGTAAAAATAATGGTCCTGCCCAGCCCCCGTTAACCCCTGTTCATGCCCTCTAGAAGTATGAACTTCCGACTGTTACCTATTTCTTATGATGGTTGCATCCATATTTCTAAATAATGTATTTTTAGTGCTATTTATTGAATTTTCAGTTTTACCTAGTTAACCACCTTCTCCCCTCACCATCTTCACACATACTTCTAACAGTGTCTCCAATACAGTTATAGTACGTTTTTTTATTAAATCAATATGTTGTAATTATGTTATAACTAGGTAACTATTGTTCAAATCTGTATAACTTAGTTATAATGCTTAAATTTTCTTTCTTGACTGACTTTTCTTTTTTGTTGCTTTACCCTGTGAATAACTATCTCGTTTATGTGTTTGTTCTTTTTTTTTTCTGTGTTCATCATGATTTCATCTCTCTAAGGATCCAAGAAACCTTCTGAGTTCTCAATACAATGAATGCTTTGGGAAATCTATCAGTTTTGTTGTTTCATTTTGCTTTGCTTCATTTTGTTTTCCTTGCTGAGATCTCCCTGCTCCTGCTTCAGCCTAGACTGGAAGATCTTGAGGCAGTTGCATCACCGTCTTCCGAGGCTCTCCTTTCACCTTCATCCTGGGATTCCTGTTGCCTCTTTCCTGTGTTGGATCATCTATATCTTTGATTTTATAACTTCCTCTGTCTTGGTTAATTCTGTCTGGTGGAAGTTTATCTTCCAATAATACAGGAGTCAGCAAACTATGGGCCTGCAGGCCAAATCTGGCCGGTTATGTATTTTTGTACAATTCAGAAGCTAAGAATGATTTTTACATTTTTAAATGGTTGGGGGGGAAAAGAATAATAATTCATAACATATGAAATTTTATGAAATTCAAATTTCAGTGTCCATAAATAAAGCTTAATTGGCACACAGTCATGTTTATTCATTGATGTATTGTCTGTAGCTGTTTTCACGTTACACGGCAGAGCCAAGTGGTTACAACACAGAGCTTGTAGTTCACAAAGTCTGAAATATTTATTATCTGGAACTTTACAGAAAAAGTTTGTTGACCACTGCAACAACCTAAGAGTGGAGCCTGAGATGGAATCATTCTGAAATTTTTGCAATTGAAAATGTCTTTATTCTACCTTCATACCTATAATTTTATAGTTTAGCTAATTATGTATTTTTAATTTGGAAATCACATTTCTTCAAATTTTGAAAGTATTACCCATTCTATTTCTCCTTGTTATTTTTCCTCTATACAAGTTCTAAAGTTATTATAAATTGCTCTGAAATTTCAAAATGATGTGTCTTGCTGTGGATCTTCTTAATTTATTTCACTGAGATCTCAGTGGGTTTTTGGTTTTTTTTTAATCTGGTAATATATGTTCTTCAATTCTGGGAAGCTTCTCTGAAATATTTATTTGATAATTTTTGTCCCTACATTTCCTCACTTCTCCCTTGCTGCAAGTTTTTTCATTCAGAAATTGGGCCTTCTGGGCTGATCTTTTTCTTTTATCTCCTGTTTTATCATTTATCTCCTATTATCCATTTCTTTATCTTTTTGTTATCTCTGGGATATTGCTTAAAACTTAAGTTTCCAACCCTTCAGGCCTTATACACACACATACCTATAATATATATACAGTATATGTACAGAATATATAATACACTGTACATGTATAGTATATATCATTTATTAATGTTCAATATCATTGCTTTAATGAATACTTGTTTTTTATATCCTTTTGGTTTTTTTCATGACCACTCTCTTATACTCTAAGGATATTAACTACATACAATTTTTGAAGTTTTCATCTACTTGTTATAATTTTTTGCCTTTCTTTTTGTGTTGTGGCTTCTGTATATACCATGGATATTTTTAAAACATACAGTTATATTTAGTGATATTCATATTTTACTTAGTATTTTATAATTACATGCAATAGTTATCTATTGCTGTGTAACAAAGTACCCCAAATCTACTGCCTATATATATATATATATATATGTGAATAATCTCACTGTTTTGGGGGGTCAGGAATCCAGGAGCAGCTTAGTCAGGTGCCTCTGCCATCTCAGTTCTCAGCAGGCTGCTGTCAAGGTGTCAGCAGGAGCTTCAGTGGTCTCAAAGCTCAACTGGAGGAGAATTCACAGCAGAGCTCTTTCACATGGTTCTTAGCAGGACTCGGACCTTGCTGGCTGTTGGCTGCAGGTATCATTTCCTCACTACACGATCCTCTCCACAGGCTTGCATGCTTTCCGCAGAATGAGGGATGACAGAGAGAGAGAAGTCTTAGTTTTTTTACAACCTGGTCTCAGAAGTGACATCTTATTCCTTCTGCTACGTTCTTTCCATTAGAATTAAGTCACTAATCCACAAATCCAGCCCATCCTCAAGAGGAGGGACAAAAGGACATAAATACAAGGAGAGGACAGTCATTGAAGACCATTTTAGACTTTGCCTGCCAGAGAAAGATTGACCTATACTTGTCTTTGTGGCTGCACTCTTTATCAAGTTATAATATGATGATTGTGCTATGCAGAAGTGAATGTGGTAGTTTTCCATCTTTTTCTATGCTATGGAACTTTTCGCTTACTGGTTACATTTTTTCTGAAATATTTGAAACTTGTCTAGCCCTGAAATATTTTAGTAGGTTATTCTTTGAATATTTTTTTCCAATTATTCAATGACTGCCTAATCAAGTTATGTCTTGCTTTTTGAATCAGTGTTTCCGACCTTACCTCCTCAAGATACTACCTGAGTCATTGAGATTTTAAACTTATTTACATATATTAACAGTACAATTGTCTATAATGTTATTATAATCAAATTCTCCCACAAACATGCCCCTCCAACATAAGTAATTTAGCATGATTCTATGACCTCGCACTGACCAAGACCGGACTTTATTATTCTTTTGTTCATATGAAAATTATTCTTATATTTTTATTCAGGTTTAATTAATTTTCTTCAGCTTTATTGAAGTATAATTGACAAATAAAATTGTAAGATATTTAAAGTGTATATCGTGATGATTTGATATACATGTACATTGTGAAAGGATTCCTCCCATCTAGTTAATTAACACATCCATCACCTCACATTTATTTTTATTTTTATATTTTATTTTTTTGGTGAGAACATTTAAGCTCTACCCAGTTAGCAAATTTCAATTACACAATGCAGTGTTATCAACTATAGTAACTGTGTTATACATTATATCCTCAGACCTTATTCAATTTGTAGCTGAAAGTTTGTAACTGGGAAAGTGGCATATAAGCTCTAATGTCTGCTCTGCAGGTAGATAACATGTTAAGCAAGGTTTTGCAAGACCTGAAGGCTTTATCTTCTGAGAGTAGTGAAACTGACCTCGTAGACATCACGGGAGAGGTGCTGAATAAACAGGCGAAGAACATAGACTATCTGGAATACCATCAGTAGGAATTAGAAGAGCTGGCCCAGTGGGAAGGCCTGCTGAAGTGTCAGGTGAAAAGATTTAACTTCTGAAGGAAACGCAGCAAGTCTTCCCTTTGTAGTACGTCCCAAAGTTAGCTACTTAGCAGTCTTGATTTCCTTCATTTGCCAGAAGACTACTTTCCTTTTCATCTAGTATCCTAATCCTCATTGTTGTGTATGCAAATAAATCTGCTTTGCGTTATAAAATTATATATATAATTATATATATATATATACACACACCCTTGAGCGCATTATGCTTAATGAAATAAGACGACAAATACTGCATAGTATCGATTATACATGGAATCTAAAAAAAAGTCAAATCATAAAAACAGAGAGTAGAAAAGTGAGGCTGGGAAGTGGAGGAAATAGGGAGAGGTTGGTAAAAGTACAAATGTTCTTCCACATTTTTAATTTTATAATATTACTTATTTTTGAATTATGCAATATTTCAATAATTATGTTAAGATTTTATTTTTATAACCATACCTATTTTTTTTATGCTTTGCAACAGCTCACTAGTATCCACACTTCTTGTTTGTCCTTTGTAAAGCAGTTCCCCAATTTTTGAGTATCTTTTCTTTCTTCAATATTCTGCTTTGATTTCATGATGGGTCATTTGTTTCAATGGTTTGTCTCTTTTACCCAATTATTTTTTTTGAGGAAGATTGGCCCTGAACTAAGATCTGTTGCCACGCTTCCTCTTTTTCTTTTTTCTCCCCAAAGCCCCAGTACATAGTTGTGTATCATAGTTGTAGCTCTTCTATGTGGGATGCTGCCTCAGCATGGCTTGATATGCAGTGAGCAGGTCCGCGCCCAGGATCCAGACCAGTGAACCCTGGGCCGCCAAAGCAGAACGCACGAACTCAACCACTACGTGGCCAGCCCCCCAATTTTTGAGTTTTTAATGTTAATTTTTACTATGGGAACTGAAATATGTAGTCAAGTACATTTTTTTTCAGGATGGTAATCATGTGACACAGTTCTTACACTTTGTATTTCTGAGAATATTAATATGTACCCTTTACATATTAATGAAAACTAGCATGAATATAAAATTCTCCAATCAAAATTTTTTTACCTCAAAAGTTATATATACATATGTATTTTTGTTTTATAATGTAGTGTTCCAGAGAAGATCTTAAGATAAAATGAAATTTAATCTTTTATAAATATATTATTTGGTTTTGGTTTTGCTTGAATGTAGAACTCTTATGCTTGTAATTAAAAATTTTACATGGTTGGGCTAGAATGAGAATCGACTGATTGATTATTCCTGATTCACTGTAAAACCATTCAGATAGTGAACATAGGTTCCTTTTTCTATTCCAGAAAATTTTCTTTACTTAAATCTAAAGGGTTTTGATTCCTTTTCTTTGAGTTCTTAGAACTCTTAAACTGGATCTCTAGCCTCTGCTTCCCATAATTATCAACTTCTCTCATAATTTTAATCTTTTTTTCCTCTTCTGCATTATACAATTCTTTCTCAAATTTGTCTTTTACAATAATATGGTGATCCAATAGATTAATTTTATTTTTAGCTGCCTCTATTGGAAATCTTTATTGTTAATTTATGTTTTTAGATTCCTTGCAATATATCTCTCAATAAACTCACATTTGCTGTCAATCCTTTACTTTCTGGTAGCATTCTGTTTCTGTTCATAGTGAAGAAGTCTTTTAAGGATTCTACACAACTGTATTAAAATTTACATCTATTTATTATACTGTTTCAGAGGTATATTCTTCCTTTGAGTTTTTATTATGACATTGTCTTTTCTTTACTCTGAAGAATTTTTTATATGTCACATATTGATTTTTACTCTTAATCATTCTTGAATGAAGAGAGCTATATCCAGGCATGATTTTTGCCAACCAATAGGGTATGGAGGCTGCCCTTATGGTACCTACTGCCCACAGAGTTGCTGGTTGAATCCTTTACATATCCATATCTAGAAAGCTGATTGGTGGAGGTACCTCTTAACATAACTCCTGGCATTTAGCAACATTAAACTAGCATGAGTTTCCTCTGTTCTAATACTAGGCTGGTTCTATGGTAATTTGAAAAATGATAAGGAAAAAAAAAACCCTGCATTTTCTAGGAAGTGAATTTTTCCTGTAAAAACCTCCACTTTCATCAAAGCATCTTTTCTTGTGAAATCTATATATACTGGAATTCACTACATCATGCCCAGTCATCCTGGACGATCTACTCTTTCTTTGTAATGTCTCGATGCCTGAGACATTGATCATATTGTGTGCATCCTTCTATGACTCCAGGGAAATAGAATGATATATGTCTAATCTTTCCCTTTGTCTGTGTCTCGTGACTGCTTTCAAACATGTGCAATGCTATTAGCCAAAATATTTTTCATTTTCTGGCAATAAGTTGTGGGCCTGTCAGTTTCCAATGTTGCAAATTTTATTCTTTCTACATCTTGATAACTAGTTAACATGAAGAAACAAAGTCTAAGAGCTAATAAGACACTATTTTAAACTTTAATTCTAGGTTTAAATCTAAACATCTCTATCATAGCTGATATATATATATCATAGCAGCTATATATATATATATGGTATAAACATATATCATATATAAATATATATATATATATATATATATATCTTACTATTTCTTATGCTGTTCATTTAGCACCAATATTGGTTTTCTTCAAGAATAGTAAAGTCTATTTTAGTGCAACTGCCTGTGTGTCATAGATCTTCATCCAGATTGCAGTTTAAAAGATGACATTGTTTCTTCTTAGCATAGCAATTTTATCAAATTTTGTCCCACAAGGAATAGTAAAATGAATGCTTCTAAATAGAAAAATGTTGTTTGTTTGTTTTTTCACCATAACACATTATCATTTTGATTTCTCAACCCCCTACCCCGAATTTTAACAGTTAATTAGCACATCATGTTACTTGTGAAGAAAGAAACTCTTTAGAATGGCAGGTGGCTGGCTCCCAAGTCATTAGAAATTTATATCATTTCTTTTGAAGAACAAAAAGTAACTGATAAAATATGTAAATGGTAATGCCAGTTTAGAATTCTGTTTCTGGGATTTTCTTTTTAACAAAATGCACTTATAAAATGTAATCTTAAAAAAAGATTGTCTAAATTTAGCATTCAAACACTTAGCACAATGTTAAGCTGTAATTATTATTATGAGTATTATGTCAAATTTTCTATGTTCACATCAGTCAAAAAATATAATACAAGCAACTTGAAAGTTATGTTTTTAAAAATCACGTTAGTTTAAACCATATCCACAATCATTGACATTTTTAGTTTCCTAGTAACATACTTTAAAATAAAATGTATTATAAAGAAGTTATAAAACAACTGATATCAAGGTCAAAAATTAGTTATTTGGTGATATAAACTTATTGACATAATGTGCAGTTCTACTGTCTTAAAATATACCTATGCCTGCAAGGTTCCTGCCAGTAACTTTCTACAGTTGAGGTAACTGCCCTGATTTGCATTGACATTCAATAGCTTCACCCAGGCAAATACCTGCAGACAATCATCTGTTGATGCCTATCTATAGGCAGAGGAAAGCCTTAGAACAGTAGCTCTGTAAAAGCAATTATTCCCCTGACTGTTACAGGAAGGACATTAGAGAACACAGAATATTAGCTCCCATTTACACAGTTCTTTTCATTCCAAAGACTTTTGCAAACTTGTCATTGATTTTTAATATAATTTAGAAGACAGATTAATGTATTGCTAAACTCTAGGGTGAAAACCATATTTATTGGTACGTATGACTTGCTCAGTTGTAGTAAACCAAACTCCATTTATTCAGCACTCAGCATGAACTGAGTACTGTGCTTGGTCCAATGGGTCTACACAATATATATTTTATAGGTGGGTTTAAGAGTAATAGCTTTGAAGTTAGAAAGAATTACAACAGAATCTTGTCTTTGCCTTTTGGCTGCATTCCTTTATCAAATTACATCATCTCCTTAAGAGTTAGAGATTCTTTAGTATAAGGTAGAGGTATACTGTCCAATTCCTTGAGTGGTTATGATGATTAAAATAATCTATTTTAAAGTCTCACTCTTTACCCCAATAATCACTCTAGAAAAAGCGCTGAATGAATGCAAGTCATTACTATTATCGTACTATCAAAAATCTCTTAGTATCAACTGTGAAGACACAGTTATATAGCTGTGACTTTTCTTCCCGTCTGAGAGGTTCTTAAATATTTAAAAGGAAAAACCCAGAGAAGTGTATGTCAGCATGTCCTTAGTAAGGATTAAAATAGATTACAAATTTGGACTGAGATTGAGAAAGAATTTATAAATATATTTTTGTATGATTCCTTTATGCAGACAGTATTTTCAATTCTATTGAAACATATATGGAAAAGTATGTTTAAATCAGAATTAATTGAATGAGACAGGTAACTACACAAATTTAAGACTCTGAGATTAGAACTTCCCTCTTTGGGAGAAAAATATAAAAAAAAAAAACAACAAAAAAAGATAATTCTCATTAATGGTACAAACCAGAAAGGGAGACAGTGATGACAAAGGGGTCATAATTATTAAGAATCATTAAACTGGAAGAAAGCATCGCCAAAAGCTAGTTTGCATCATCAATATAGTAAAACTCAAAACAAAAAAGATACCATATGGTGCTTAAATGTTAATTTCTTTAAATTTTGTTTTAAATATTATTTCCTTCCAATTCTATTTAATATCTCATACATATAAATTTTTAGTCAGAATTAATTATATTTAATAACAGAAAGTTATCAGAAATGCACAAAATAATTGCTTTAACATGTATAAAATATTTTTACTTTTCCAATACCGCTATGAATAATGAAAGTAATGAGCCTAATCTACTGTAACATTCAAAAATCCCTACCTGTCAAAAGATTTCCATTAAGATAGACATGTTCAGAGCAGTTTAACCAGCTTTGAGGAGACATGATTTACAAAACCATCTTTATTAGATGCATAGGTAAAATTTAATATCTTTAGAATACAATATAAATCATGAGTGTTGGTGAGATTTTATGGGATGAACAATTAATATTTCTTTCATTTTCATTTTAGAACTAAGTGAAAAATAAGACATATAGGAAACCCACAAACAGAGATCAAGATGTCAGCTTTTAACCAATAAGTAGACTTGGAAGTTTGGCTTTAGACCTGTTACTCAAATGGCTTGATAACAAAAACATATTCTACAGAAAACAGTCTTTTCCATTAATCTGCCTCATCTGCTGACTATCTTTAATAGGTTAACTCCATTAAATCAAGACATCTAGACCAATACAAAGCAGGCCTAGAAAGCTGTATAGCCCCCAGAAAGGCACACATATTTCCAAAAGTTCATTTCAGTGATTATCAGCAGAACAGAAGAGAAAGAACCTCCCAGAGCCTGATGCTGGAAGTCACAGAGAACAGTGGGCGAGAGGGTACCTCCTAGAGATCAGAGTCAGAGATTAATCAAAGTACCTACCACATCCCCAGATCAGAGACGTATAATGCTTCCCCAGTGGGATATAAAATTTACTATGGATGAATAACTGTGGAGGATTTTCTATTCTCCTTTCTGAATGGAAGTGTTCATTGCAATTATCCCATCCTTTTCTCACCACTCAATACTTGCTGTACAGAGGCAGATAACTTAATGGAGCCACATCATTTGATGTAGAGACTGCTGTGTATCACCAGAAATTCTGGACCTTTGAGCTGGATGCAATGATAGGATATGTCAATGCAAATAATCCATAATCAAACTATAAATCAAAATTGGGGTGAGTTTATTATGAGCCAAATTTGAGGATTATATAGCCTGGGGCCTTCCTTCCCCAAGGAAGGAAGGGCACAAAGAAGTGGGGTGTACAGAGTGGTTATACACTGTCAAAGAGCATGTATCACATATGATTGGAATGTCTCTTTTACAACAGTCATGAGATTGCCCTGTCAGCACAGCGTTTGATGGGCACTGCAGGTATCAGGTCTGCTGTCTCAATGGGCACAGCAGGTAGCAGGTTTATTGTCTCGAGTTGGGTGGTCACAGTATGAGCGCAGCAATCAAATCCTAGCCTAGGGAGAAATGCTTATCCTTAAGGAAATGTCAATGTGGGGGGAGTTGCATCCTTATCTTCAGGGCATTTGTTCATGTCTTTGGGACATGGTAAATGCTTAAAGCAGATATACAATGCATGTTCAAAGGCCATGTCAGGCCCTTTTGAAAAAACAAGGTCAGGCCAAATTAGTGTTACACCAAATGGCTTCATCATGTACTCCAGTATATCCTATTGCTTGCTATTTATTTATCAGATAGAACTTGGTGCTATCTCTCATGGGGAGGGCTTGAGTGTTTTCTTTCATAATAATAAGGTAAAGGGATTTTTTATGATCAGAATTGTGACTAGTTCTGGCCTGTGGACCATAGGTAGAAGTGATAAGTGTCACTTCTGGGCTGAAGCAATGAAACAACCCTTCACAACGTTCCATGTTCTCTCTTTCTCTCCTGAAGCAACCCCGGACCACTCAGGTTGAGATTGTGGAGGTACAAGGTAGAGACAAAGATTCTTGAATTGCCACTTACAAGGCACTATCCTAGAGAGTCTCCCAAACTGCTTCAGAATTTCCTTGAATGGAAAACAAACCTCTATTAAGTTAAAATCCTGAAATTTGTTGATTTAATTTTTGTTACTGTAGCTATAACTTTTATCTTATCTGATATATCTATACACCACATACATAATTGAAATAAAATTAAGCTTATACATGTAAAAATACATAAACCAATAGAAAGCAACTACAAATTGGGGAATTCACTTTTCTTTGCAGAGTAAGAAATCAGAGTAAGGAGAGTTTTTCTTATAGAAATCTTGCTATATGGAAAAAAGATTTCAAGGGGAAGGAAGTTATTCTACAAATAAGCCCAGGAATAAGTACTATATATTAATTGGGACATTATCTTTACAAATATATCTACTATTAGATAATATTTTTAAATATTTAAATAAGATGTGTTTAAAATTTTTTTGTCTGAATGATGCAATAATTTTAGTCATAAAATAAATAGCTATGTTTTTGTAATTAGTTGGTCATATAATTTATCCTCCAAACCATGACATTTTTGAATGTGAAATGGGACTCAATTAATAATTATGCCAGAACAATGGATGTAAACTAGGACTCTTCTGGGAAAACTAGGACATCTGGTCACCCTACCTGGAAGATTTTAATTTCAAAGCTCTGGAAGATCTCTCCAACTCCCTCTCCCTTCTTCCTCCTCCTGAAACAAAACAAAACAAAAATCTTCCTTCCTTCCTTTAAAATTCATTTGATGAAAACGTAGACTATTATTCCACTGTTGGAGTTTAGACTTAGAATGCAAATACCCTTGAGTGACACAGTGACTAGTGTATACATCCTCAGCACAGGTTATAGTGGAAGGCTGTCACTGGTAGCATAAAACAGAGGGGAATGAGAGAGACGGTGTGAGGTTTTCCACAAGGTAAAACAAAGGGTAATAAGTAATGACCAGATGCACCAAAGATAGACTTCACTTACTTTCATCTTGCGAAGAGCCAGCCATGTCTGAATACACAGTTCCTAAAACTGAATTATCATTAACCTTGAGAGAAATTTCACGGTGCATGTTTTATTGTTCTCATTTTATTCCTAATTTCAAACTGAGATCTACTGCCAAGCAACTTTTCTTTCTCCTTCAATAATTACCTGAAATCTAAACTTCTACATGAAGTTTTCAGTGATTAAGTCATTTAAAGAAATTAAAGTCTTGAGCAATAATCAGTCAGAGCAGTTATCCATTTTAGATGAGTCATCTGAATAATAAATGTTTAAAAAATCCTCTTCAATGGCACTTTTAGCCTGAATATTTTCTATAACTGCCTTATTCCCTCAGTACAATTACTAAATGTCCACACACTTTTTTTACAATTTTACTACCAAATCGCTTGCTCTTGCTCATCAGCTTTGCAAATTAATAGTATGTTAAATGCACCAGCATAGCTTACTTGGAAGGAATGCTAAAGTGAAGTTCTGTAAGTGTCTAATAAATGTACCTTAAATGACATTTAGTAAGTTTTAAGATTTCTTCTTCTACAGTAAACCTGTATTTCTTTCTAAATTGCATTTTCCCATGTCATTGAAATTCATTAATGTCAACAATAGTTTTAATAATAATAATAATCCTAATAACTACCCATTCATTCAGTTCCAAATATAAGTCAGGTGCTGTGCAAGTCTATAAGCTATTTTTATCCCTATTTTAAGCTTCAGACGTTATGCACAAATCAGGCCTCTCCTACGTGAATATACTTTTACATATTTTCTTTCAAAATTCACAACTTATGTAAATAACAAAATCTATGGAGGCATAGAATATGTCTATGTCTATTCTACTTGCCCTGCGCCATCTCTTCCTCATTCAAGGATAAAAAAAGGTGTTATATTTCAGAAAATTTTCTTAATCATGAATGCTAAAATTTCAGGAAATTCCTTTCTATAAAAAAAATAGACAAAATAAAATGTAAAGTAGCAGAGCTAACTCAAAATAAACAAAGTTGTTTTTGTTTCAATTTGGTAATAAATGTTATGGGACTTCAGTTATTTATACATCTCCATGCTCGTATTTCCTCATCTACAAAACCATGAGATCATTACTCAATTTTCCTTTCACTCCACATGGAAAAAAATGTTAACTAGAAAATGAAGCACAAACTTATAAATGGAGCAGAGAATTCTATGTCAGATACTAAAATTGACTACCAACAGTCATTTCACACTCTAATTTCTTGCTAATAGAACCCCAATTTTGTTCTGTAACATTCTGGTCACATAATATTTGTGATTAGTTGCAAGGGATAAGCCTTAACTAAAACTAAGCCAGTCTTAGCAAATGGGTTTCCTTTGACAAGTCTTTACTTTCCCAATCTCCTTTGCCTCTTGGAATGGCGCTGGGACCCATCTCTGGACAGTTACATGTTGTCTTGTGGGAAATAACCTTGACGCAATAGTAGTTTCTACATACACTACAAGCATGCTGTCCCAGAAGTCACGGAACAGAAAGGTTTACAAACCAAATTAAAATGCTCAAATCATAGAGATTATCAAAATCAAGTCAAACACAATGAAAAGCAAGGGAGAGAGATGGGATTACTTAACATTCAGGACAGGATGCCAGCAAGATGAAAATACCATGTTGTGTGAGTCCTGGGTCTGCAATATTCATATGACCTGTCTCTTTCTCTACCACATCAACCTTCCCTGCTGATGGCAGAGCAATGAGGACCAGAGTCGAGACTCCAGCAGCTGGGCCAAAAGAAATAAATAATCAAAGTAGTGTTAGTTTACACGAAGGAAATGTGCCTTCTTTCCCTTTATCCTAGAACACAACACAGTACTTAATTTATTAGGTACTCAGTTAAGGGCATACGTGAGTGATATTGTTGGATCTTTAAGGAAATGTTAAAGTGAATTTAAGCATAATTATTAAGAAAAAGTAACAGAGAATTGGTATCAAAAATAAATCTATATAATTAAATTCAGAAAATAAACTATGAAGAAAAGTAATGCCAATTATCTGTAAAAGTTATGAAATGTTTAGCCTTTGTTACCAATAATACTGTGTAATAACTAAGACACAATACTGGAATAGTGACAGCTGGTTCCACAAACAAGTAGCTATAATAGAAAGATGTCATCATTGGTAAAACTCAACGTGGTCTTCCAAATGTTTAAATATTCTCTCTACTTTTCTTCAGTTTTGAAAATTGAGCCAAAAATCTTTAAAGAACATAGTAGAGTAGAATACTGCCACTTTCAATCTAAAACAGTTTAGTGATATCAGACATACATAGGTAAGATTATAAAAATTTGTGTTAGAAGTTAACGCACTGATAAAATGAAGAGAAAATTAAATAAAAGACAGTAAATTATAGGAGAAAAATGTGCTTTAAGGAATGCAGGAGGCATTAGTCTATAGTTGAGTCATAGGTTAAGGATATGGAAGTGTGTGATCCAATCATAGCACTGATTAGACATGAAACCATTGTGTCATTTCTTGTGTTTGGTTTCCTAGCAACTCTTCCTTCTCTTCTTTATTCAACAGATTCTATTTTTCAAGCAACAGTTACCAGTCCAAGGCAGGTACCTGGCCCTCCACAGACCAATAGTAATCCATCGCATCATGGGAGAGACAGTATAGAGAAGTGTCTAAAACGGCTCTGGAGCTAAATTCTCCAGTTTCACACCCTGCTTCTGATACTTATTAGCTGTGTGACTTGGGCAAATAAGTTACCTTCTCTGTGGCTGAGTTTCTTCAATTGGGAAGTTTAAGTGAGCTAGTAAGCAATAGGTATAGAATGGTATCCCTTTAAAAAAGGGTTCAGTAAATACGGACAACAACAAAGAGAAATAAAACAAAACTCTTAACTCTTTGAAGCCAGACTGTCATTTTAATTGACAGAAAGGTAAAAATATAAATTACTTCCGTTTTTCAGAAGATGAAGAAAACATAATTTTCCCTAGTCTTCCTGCTCAATACAACTAAAAACACTAGATCTTACATATATAAAACAAACAAAAGAAGACTCTGAAAGTTAGAGAGAAGAAGGCAGACCAGTTAGGGACCTTGGTAACTGAGAAATATCACAATGGTGAGTTTCCAGGATTTTCTTTTTGACTCAATAGCCCAGACTGGACACTGGAGAAGCTAGTAACCAAGAAACGCCAATGGAAGTAGAAAAAAACAACTATTCTCTTTAATCAAAGGACAGGAAAGGTGCAGCCTCAGAAGATGGAAAACTTTCACACAATAATTACTCTGCTGCAGCCAACACTCTAGAAAAAACTGTGGCCTCACCCTCATCCCCACCAGGAAAACTGTCCTAGTGGGAAGCCTAGAAATTCCACCCTGGAAAGGCTATAAGGAGGTACCTCCACACATCTGCCAGGGCAGTGTCAAAGAAGGCTGAGTAAAGAGTCAGTCGGGAAAATTTCATCCCTCCAAATGGTAACAAGCCCCCTCCCCACCACCCAGATCTAAATAGGCACCACATGGGAAGGCTGGACTGCCTTCTCTCCCCATCAGTAACAAGGCAACACTTCTCATTCCTGCAGGTATGATGTCAGAGGAGACCAGTTAGAGAGTTAGGACTTTCAGCATCATCCAGCAGTAACAAGGCCTTATCTCTCCCCTGGTGTCAGCGGTGGTCACATGGGGACCAGTAACAGGGCCCTCTTACCCCTCCCAGCCTGAGGACTCAGAGGCATCTGGATACTTCAGGTACTTTACTGTTAAAGAAAATAATTTCTTTGTAAAAGTGTTAGCTAAGGGAACTATCAAGTGTGTTAGGGGTACCCTTTCTATTCTTCAGGGGTTTTCATCACTCCCTTCAATTCAGTGAGCTTCCTAATCATTTTTCCAATAAATACACTTTTCTTAAAGATCTTAGTTAGTTTCTGTTGCTAGCCTTAAAGAATTTTAACTTACACAGCTAGGAAGTGTGAATAAACTCTTTAATTAGTATTTTTGGTGTTTTTAATATTTATGAGAGGAAAATGATTTGTGCTCCTGTAGTACATAACAACTTGCTTACTCCATACCTACTTTAACTGCTAAATGCCTTCTTATATTATGGATACTAGAATGTTCTGTATTTCATAGACCCACCTATAGTCATTTTTTTTTTCGCATGATCTAGGTTTCACTGAACAGTCACTACACAAGTTGTAAAAGGCAAAAGTAAGTTTCGAACCTTCATTCAGGGAAATCAGGGCTTGGGGCAGAAGGATTTAGTTCTCCTAAGGCAGGGGTTCTTAACTATTTTTGTGCCATTGACCTCTTTGGAGGTGATAGGTAGTGCTAATACTATTATAGTTTGTAGTTTATATTCAAAACCTAATAAAATGCTAAATTTCAATTAGAAGACAGGGAAAGTAATGATATAATTTTTTTTTCTATTCAAGTTCAAGAAATTATAGAACATCAATGAAACAGGATCCACTGTCAACTACCAAGGGACATAGGTGCAAAGATATGGGCACAGATGGCAGTATGGATGGGACAATTCCTTTCAAGGAGATGCCAAGCTCCTTTCTTGCGCAAAAAGAACAATCCTATGTATGGTTGGACATTTATCCTAGGTGTATTTTCCTATGTATCATTCAAATTTTAAGGCACTCCTAGAAATTCTTTAAGCTAACTATTATTTTCTAAAATGATCTAGCTTGAGGTAATTCTGTTGTCTGCAACTAACAGCAGTGACCAATATAGTAATTGGTAAATAGTTGCAGGAAATAAAGCTTAAGGACATGAGTATCTAGATTGTTTTTCTCACCCAGCATTTGAAGGCAATGAGGATCTGGGTAAGATAATTTGAAGAAACATTGGTAATCTCTGGCACACAATGGTGAAACATTATTTAAATGATGAAACAAGGGCACTGGGAATGAGATGCCTATTGAAAGCAAAACTTTGAGTAGCTGTTGCAATAGATGCTTCTGAAAGACTATGATGGGAGCTATCTGCTTCTCAATTTGAGGGAGAGCTTAACAAAAATGACTCACAATTAAATTGTTCAATAAAAGCATGGTCAGAGAACTACTAGGGTTCTTCTTGTGGTAGCAGAGTTCAGGTAGCTAAATATCAGATATGGAATCTGTTCTTGAGTGGTACTAAAATACACCATAATATATATTCACAGCATTTCCAGAGTTTTTATATGAAAATTGGGATATTGTTTGGGAAAGAGTGGGAAATTAAGAAATAGACTGAAGACATTCAGTTGCCTCTGAATACCCCAAATGAACAAATTTACTGAACTTTCCTTCCTAGTATAAACAGTCCTTCTTCCTGCATTGGATGATTGTCTTGCTGAAAATGCTGTAATGACCACACTGGAGAACAGTTATCCCACAAAAGGATGTAAATTTTCCTCTTGTCCCTCTTATACTACTCTACATTGTCTCCAAGCTTATCACTCTACCTGGCTGCATGTTAAAATTACCTGTAGAGGTTTAAAATATCTTGCTGTCTTGACCAATAAAACCAGATTCTTTGAGGGTGGGGGCCAGGTATCTGTTTCTTTTAAATATTCCCGTGGAGAATCTTACTTATCCTCTGTCTGCAAATTTTATACATAGGAAAGATATATATAAGAAATATGTATATATATATATATAATTAAAAGTGTGTGTGAATATACACATACACACATTTTTCTTATTTATTTTGTTAAAATTATGGGGATATGTGTGGGCATGTATTCTAAGGATGCTAATGCTAAATTAGGGAACAAAGAACATATATTTAGATCTGGATGAGTTTATTGATGTGAATAGATTTATCAGAGGTTCTGGATATCATTTGGGAATACAATCATTTTGAAATAGTTTTAATATTTGCTTAAATGGCTATTCTGTGTAAACATAGATGAAGGTGAGAAATGCTGCCATTAAAACAGTCTCGTTTCAATGTTTTTGGTGGTACAATGAATTTAAGTGGTTAAAAATGCAGCACTTCACTACGAGCAAAACAAGTAGCAGAGTCGGAGTGTTATTTGGGACAGTTGGTTATGTCAAAATCTTTAGTGGTAGCAAACTGATCATAGGGTCTCTAGATGAAAAATACATGGGCATTCCATTAAGATTTTATTTTACTTTTTAATTTTTTTGTTGAGGAAGATTGGCTCTGAGCTAATATCTGTTGCAAATCCTCCTCTTTTTGCTGAGGAAGATTAGCCCTGAGCTAACATCTGTGCCCATCTTCCTCTATTTTATATGTGGGATGCTGCCACACACGGCTTCATGAGCAGTGTATATGTCCGTGCCCAGGATTCAAACCTGCGAACCCTGGGCCGCCGAAACAGAGAGCTCGACCTTAACTACTATGCCACCAGGCTGGCCCCACCATTAAGATTTTATTTTAATTGAAAAAAAAAGTTACGATTAGAAAATAGGATCCTTATTTGACTAAAAATAGAGTCATGCACTTCCACCCAATTACAATACTTGAGCCAGGTTGGCTCAAATACACATAGCATATCCAAAGAATTGAACATTGAGGTGTCTTGAGGAAGTCCCCAGTGACGACATCTCAAGAATATGTTATAAATCTTGCTTCCAGTCTTTCTGCAAAGAATCTTCAGCTATATGATAAGAGTATCTGTGCACTGGGAAAAGAAAATATCCAGAACTCTGCCAGGTTATTGGATAGTGACTCTGAGTTCATCCTAGTCAATCAGGATCACAAATGCCTACGTTGAGCTTTTCGTCAGAGGGGGAACTTCTGAGTGTCAGGTTACTAACTTTGTCTCACAACCTCTAGGAAGCAATCTTGCAGGGGTTTTTTTCTCCCCCCAATTCCTAGTGTATAGTAAAAATGTATATACTCAACACGGGAAGAATCCTCACATTTGGCTTCCTGATTCATGGGTGAAGACCAGTATGATAAAAAGAATAGATTCATGCCAAACAATAAATTAAAAGTAATGCAGTAACCTTGGTAAGACAAAGTTTTTTCATTGAAGATTTGAAATAAATAGTAGTGCTAATTCCTGTTACAGTCTATTTAACCTTGGGTTGACTTATACAAAGACAAATGAGTTTAGGAAAATGGCAGTGAATTACCATGGGCTTGATCTAGTGGTGACTCCACCTGAAGCTACTATTAGATATGTGATTTATTTTTTGGAGTAAAACCACAGAGTGCCTAGAACCAGGAATTTTGTTCATCTAACAGGTTCTATTTTCTTTATTCCCAAAGACAAAACATCAAAAGATGTTTGCTTTCTCCTGGGAGAGTTAACAGTATATCTTTACCATATCTTCTGTGCTATGTTAGGTCTCTGATGCTGTAATACAATTCATCCTGATTATATCACCATATAAGCAGGAAGTTGATGGTATTCCACATGCCTTGCACAAAAGGTTAACCTTAAGCAAACTTTAGGAGTCTGTCATCTTAGTGAAATTTCTGTGAGTCAAATGAAGTGTGTCATGTTGGAATGAATATATCAAAAAGATTGAAAAAAGACAAGTTGTTGCATCCTGCAACCCACTTTACGTGAAGATCCCCAAATTGTAGGAAAACTGCCATGAAGCTTCTGCCCACGTAAGAGTTCCATGCCTCTGGAATTCCTGGATCACATTTTGATTTAAAACTAGTGTAAAATGGGTTGAGTCCTTATTTCATATAAAAGCAGGAATGAATATCCTTCCCTGCCTCCACACACTATCATCCTCCAAGGATTATCGTTTTTCAGTGCAGTTTGGAAAAACGTTGTTCTTCTCTTTTTCTATGTCACTATAGGCCCAAGGTTCTTGGCTTGTTTTTTTGTGTGTCTTTTACCACTGTCCGGTTCATTGTTATCCCACCTAGCACCATTTAGAACCTGTCTTCTTTCTTGATGGTAACTGCATAGAATTCCCAGGCTATCAACTTCTTTTGCTACTTCCCAAAGTACCACTAAAATAAGGATTTGGGGTAAAACATATTTTGCTGAAGACTTAGGGTAATGACAAATATATTATAAGTATAGAGTTATGATACTAACTCTAGCTGTTGTGACAACCCCAAAATCTCAGTGATTTTATACAAAAAGCCTAGTTCTCTCCAAAATTATTTAAGTTGGGTGAGTCTTCTGGGTAGCTCTCCATCAAGAAGTAACTCTGAATGCTTATAATTACGAGGACAAAAAACAGCAAATGTTGGAGAGGATGTGGAGAAAAGGGAATCCTCATATACCACTGGTGGGAATGCAAACTGGTGCAGTCATTATGCAAAACAGTATGGAAATTTTTCAAAAAATTAAAAATAGAAATACCACATGATCCAGCTATCCCACCACTTGGTATTTATCCAAAGAACTTGAAATCAACAGTTCAAAGAGACTTATGCACCCCTATGTTCATTGCAGCATTATTCACAATAGTCAAGACATGGAAGCAACCCAAGTGCCCATCAACTGATGAATGCATAAAGATGTGGTATACATATATATACAATGGAATACTACTCAGCCATAAAAAAGACAAAATTGTCCCATTTGCAACAACCTGGATGGACCTTGAGGGTATTATGTCAAGTGAAATAAGCCAGACAGAGAAAGACAAGCCATATAATTTCACTCATATGTGGAAGGTAAAATAATACATGGACAAAGAGAACAGATTAGTGGTTACCAAAGGGGAAGGGGTTGGGGTGGGCACATAGGATAAAGGTGCCCATATATATAATGACTGACAATAATGTACAATGGAAATTTCACAATGTTATAAACTATTATGACCTCAGTAAAAAAAAAAAAAAAAAGGAAAAATATAAAAGAAGTAGCTCTGAGAGCCAGATTCCATTCATATCATTGCTCCATTGTCCCCTGCAGCAATGTCTACATCATCCACCACATCATTCAGGGAATTCTCTGCATTCAGCTTCCCAAAAAGCAAAGCAAGAACAGAGAATGACATAAAACACTTTAAAGCCAGGATAAGAAGAGTTGTATTTCACTTACACCCACATTGCAGAACCAGTGACATGTCCCATCTTAAGTCCAAGGAAGGCTGGGAAATGTAGTTATAATGTGTTGCCAGAAGACAAAAGATTGATCAGCATCTAGTGAGTATGTGCCACTGAGAGTAATCATGGCAAATACACGACACAAGAGAAAGCTGAATATTGGATATCACAGTTCTATATATCATGCCTCTCAATTCAATATAGATTTTCACTGGCTAAGTCCTTCACGAGCCCTCATTCCTCATCACATTTCTGGGACCTTTCTTTTTTTAGCTTCTTACTCCTTACAACAACAGCCACTTTCAAAACTCGTGTAACCATATTTTGCAAATTAACTCTCATTTTTGCTTAAACATTTCCCATTTACACTCTGTTCTCACAACCATGCCTTTGCTGAATAAATAGACCCATTAATATTTTTTCTGAGGCAAAAGAGATATTCTCTCTAAGAAGAATTTTTCCGTCCTTCTGAGCCAATCAGATCAAAATATAGATAGCTTTTAAAATAAACGAATTTTCTTGCTGTCATAGAATCTTTCAAAATACCTACACCTTCTCTTCATATTGCAAAAGCTGTCATTAACATTAAAAGGTGGCTTGCCAAGTGAGAGAGATTGCTGGAAAGACAAATATCAAGTTGTGTCTGCTATTCAGAGATGCTTTGTGAATTCTATGAGATAATATATGCAAGTGCCATGTCACAAAACACGTGCTCAATAGATTTATTGTCTTTTCTCTTTTTTTCTTCCCTTCCTTCTCTTCTAACTCAGAGTATTTCCTCTTGGTTCTGATCTTCCCAACATGCACTTTTTGGCCGACTTCTTCAATCTACCATTTATTACCTTCTCTGGGATATGACGTCTGGATATAAGGGATCAGAAGTTCTAAAAGCACTGCAAATAAATGAGTAAACATTAAAGATATATTTTTTCCAAATCTGCTCTATTTTAGGGAAAGGTGACTACCTAAAAAAAAAAAATCTATTCTATATGACTACTCCCTAAATACATTTGCTTCTCTGACTTATTTTGTTGGTGGTGGGGTTCTGAGAGTGGTAACAGGCACTAGAAATATTCTCCCAGTGTGGCTTTTTGTGCAATGAAATCATTTCCTTTGATTAATATAATATAAAATGCTTCAGACAGGCGAGCAGCCTAATTGCTTTTCATCACTTTTCTATAGTGGTCCAGAAACAAAGGATTGAATCTATAATTTAAGATTTTCCCTTTTATTAATTATATTTTAAAAATAACTACTTCAAATAAAGACCTTAATTTTCTTTTATCCAATGTGGCCCAAGCAATTTACATAATGGCTGGAAATGATCACACATGCTTTCTTCTTATCTATCCCACATTTATTTAATAAATGTTTGTTAAAAAGTAAAATACTGCTAAATTATACTATAAAGAACATTGGTAGAGGTTGATAGTGGCTGATATATAAGTCTACAAAACTCTGCTTATAAATAGTTGTGATAGCAATTCCTCCAAATCTGTGTGCAAGACAGCTCAAATTGTGCACATTGGTTACAGAATTTCTCCCTGTATAAAAAACCTTTTCCTTTCCTCAGTTTTGCAAAAGTCCCCCTACCGTTTTCTTGAAAGACAATCTCCACTTCTAGTCAAAGACTAAACAAGCACACATTAAGCCTGCCTAACCAATAGCAAATTTCTAGAAATAAAATTTTCAAAACTACATAATTGTACTGGAAAACAAGAGAGGGAAAATTTAGCATCTCAAAAACTATGCATAGTTTTTCAAACATAGAAAATAGACAAAAAATTAGTTTGAAGAAGGAATCTATAGCTTAAAATACGTGCCAAGGTATACTTCGGTAAGTAAGGGCTCATGGAGAGAAACACAGAATACACAGGAGGTGATGCAGTGGCAGCCGAAGGTGGTGTTAGTTTGATTGCCTCCACAGAGGCAGACAGGACATTTCCCCCTGTACATCGCTGACTTGTGTCAGACAATAGCCACAGAGGTGTACACCTATAGGCAAAAGCACAGGGTTTAGGACTTTGAGTTGGAGTGACAGGGCAAAGCCCAAGGCAGCTGGCTACATCCTGGAAGAAACGGGGGACTCACACCCAGAAGATTTGCTTCTAAAGTGCCGTGCCCATTGCGTCTCCTACCGCACCTCCACTCTCCTGGAAAACAGATCACACCAAAGCTGCAGGACCTTCTGCCAGGTCTTTACCCACAAGCAGGCTGTGTAAAGGATCCTCCAGGCCATCCAACAGAAATCTCACCTAAGAAAACAAGGACACTTGATAGCCAGCACTGAGCAATGACTCAACCAACACAAGAACAAAAACTTGAGAAATCAAAATTAATAGAGCGGGCAGAAAAGACGATGATTTCCTCTAATTACAGTACTTAGAGGAATTAATGACATTGGGTAATGTTCTAGTTATAGAAGAAAAATCCCAGATCAAGACTTGGAAAAGTCATTATATACAATCAATTGTATGGTGAATTTAAATTGCAGGAAAAAGTCAAAAATATAAGATTTGCATGTCCTATATTTTGGCTTTTCTCCTATTGTAATCAACTAGGGGGTCAGTTAAATTTACTATACTATATATAAATACATCATTTAAAATAAATTTGTTGGCAAGAATAAAATTTAAGTACCTCTTGTCACAACATATTAAAACATGTGCCATTTTCTCAGGAAAAAAATAGTTTCCTACATGTAACCTGTTTGAATTTTTGCACATTATAGATGGATGGCCAAGCTCATGGGAGAGTCAGTGTTTAGAGTAACAGCCCTCTCTGCAGGCCATTGTCACCAAGCATCAGGAGGGAACCCTCGCTCTAGGATAGGGCCGCCCTTCTGCAGAGCACAATATTCTCTTGCACATCTGTATGCACCTCCATTAGCAGAAGTCAGATCAAGTGGAAGCCTGGATATTTTCCTGATCCCGGTAAGACCCTTCCCCAGCTCAGCATTCACACTCTCTTCATCACTATCTATGGTCCCTTCGGACTAAGGTCTTCAGGCTGCTCCTCCTTGTTCACGACAGTCACAGAAGTAGCCCTAGACCCTAAGATCATCCCTCATTCCCCAAACCCTAATTCTCCTACTATTTCTGTACAACACCCCTCCCATCTCCTAAAACTCTCACTATATCCTCTGAAACTCAAGGTACATTGTCATCAAACTCCTCTTTTCTCTCTACTTTCTCTTTTTCTTCTTGAATTTTCTGAAGCCTGGCTCTCTCTGATGGTACTGCTTCTCCCAAAACCATATCAAGAAAGGGATGATTACTCTCACAAAGTCCTCATACTGCTGGACTTGGAGGCATACTGTTGTTCTTGTATCTCATTATAGCATCTAGAATACTTTCCCTCTCTCCTGTTTAGAATATCCAGCTTTGAACCTCTCATAATCAAACTACGCCTCCCACTACAGGTCATTGAATTACAGTCGTCTATTAACTGGGTTACTCACTCTCATTCCTAGAAAATTTTAGCTCCATTCTTAATGTCATGTTCTTCAACACTACTATTATCACAATATTTGGTGATTTCAATATCCACGTACATGTTCCTTTCAGTATCTTGACATCTTGATTTCCTGATCTCTTTTCAGTTATTCTGTCCTCCATTCTATCTTAGCCATTCCTTTCTGTGATCCTACCTCTGACTCTGTCATACCATAATTTCATCATCTTTCTAATCACAGTTTAAAATATTCAGCTCTCCTATTGCCATTTCCTGTCTTTAACGCTTACTTCCACTAACACCAGACAACCAATAATTTTCAACCCACCTTCAACCTATATATCTAACTTATTCATGTTTCCTCATTTTCTGCATGTCTTCTCTTCCCACCTTATCCAACTAAATTTCCATAGTAAATCTTTTCTGAATATACCACCCACTCCATCATCTCCTTCCTGTTTTAGTCATACTCTTTTGGTGAAACCACAGCCCTGGCTAAATCCATCTTTCTCCCTACTCCACTCTGAATGTGGTTGAGGAAAATCCACACTTTGGTCTCACTTTAAATGTAGTAGGTTCTTAGTTCCCCCAACAGTCTTACTCTCTTACCCAAGTCCAATTTCACCCATATCCTCTGAGAGAATTATTTCATTCTTTCTCACTCTGTCCTTGATTTCCAATATCTTCACTCTCATCCTCATTCTTAATCAATGGTTGTATTGAACAGCGTCATGCTCCTCTGAGAAACATTCTGATCCCTTTTTGGTTTTTGTTTGTTTGTTTGTTTAGCCCTTGGCTTCAGAGTGTTTTCACTTCAAACAGCTAGAACCTGGGGCTTTTTTTCAGAGGACTATCTCAACCTAATGGAGTCTGTTTTGTAAGAAGTACTGGGAATTTTCCACTCCTGAGAAACATTCTAACAATGATTGATGCATATTGTTGTGTGAAAGTCCAGCTCACCTGCCTTTGGTCAGAGCAACTCTTAGGCATAATTTAC
Organism: Tapirus indicus; assembly: GCA_031878705.1. Lineage (NCBI taxonomy): Eukaryota > Metazoa > Chordata > Mammalia > Perissodactyla > Tapiridae > Tapirus > Tapirus indicus. Next base: position 39,426,857 of record CM062930.1, on the reverse strand, counting down.
ACTCCAGAATTCCCCTACAAGATCAGGCTGAAGATTTACAGGTCTGTGCCTGAAATTGCCTTCTTTCTTACTTCCTCTCCTTCCCTGTCCTCCTTCCTCTCTCTTAATGGTTCCCCTGGAGAGTACTTCTTTAATAAATAGCTTGCACAAAAATCCTCAGCTCAGATCTTTTTCTGAAAAAAATTTTTTTTTACCTAAGACAACAGCTTTGCTTCTATGAGAAAATGGAAGAAATCAGAAGTGTTCTATAAGATATTACCCCATCTACTCATCTATCTACCCATAGATCCCAGGATTTTTCCTGTTACAATGGTAGGACTATCATGTACTCAACTCATGCACTAATTCCCATCTCCTCTTACTTTCTCAAGAGTATTGATTTAGCAAATCTCTGCTTCTGTCTTGCATGGTCAGTTTTTCCCTCTCTGATGCATCACTTCCATCAGTATCTGTGGCGGGTTGAAAGATGCTCCCCCAAAAGATATGTCCACATCCAAGTACCCAGACCCTGTGAATGTTACTTCATGTGGAAAAAGAAACTGTGCAGATGTAATTAAGTTAAGGATCTTAAGATGAGATCATCATGGATTACACGGCTGTGCCCTAAATCCTATGACAAGTTTCCTTAAAAGAGACTGAAGAGAAAAGAGAGACACAGGAATAGGAAGAAGCAGAATCAGGGAGATTGGAGTGACACAGCCAAGGAAACAAAGGAACACCTGGAGCCACCAGGAGCTGGAAGAGGCAAGGAAGGTTCCTTCTCAGAACCTCCAGAGGAAGTGCAATCCTGCTGGCACTTTGATTTCAGACTTCTGGCCTCCAGAGCCATGAGAGAATAGATTTATGTTGTTTTAGGCCACTGAGTTGGTGGTAATTTGTTGCAGCAGCCAGGGGAGATGAGTAAAGTATCCAAAGATGATATTATCTCTCCCATTTAAAAAAATATATGAAAACAACCTTAACCCATTTTCCCCTTCTGTTACCATCTCATTTTCTCTTTCCTCTTACTATGAATGTCCTTGAAAGAATTGTCTCTACCTGCTGCTTCCAATTTCTTTCTTCTCTTTCTCTCATGAACCCATTCCAATCAGGTTTTCTTTTTTCCACATCACTACAAAGAAACCACTCTTCCTGAAGTTACCAAGGACTTCAACAAATAGATTCTAAATCCAATTTTCATTTCTCAGTCCTTATCTTACTTGACCTATAAGCAGCCTTTGACACAGGGGATCACTCTCTTTTCCCTTAAGTAATTTCTCCACTTAGCTTCCAGGACACCTCATTCACCTGTTTCCATCAACCTTATTCTTGCTGCTTACTTTCCACCTCCCCAATTTCTATAATTGGATTTGTCTAAGACTTTCTTTTTGAATTTCATCTTAAATGTTTATATTCATTCCTTGGGTAATTTCATCCAATTTGTGCTTTTCAGAAATATCTATATGCTGATGAATCCCTAATTTATAGTTCTATTTTAGTCCTCTACTCTGCACTTTAGATGAATATATTCAACTATCTACTTATTACCTGTATTTAGATGTGTAATAATTATCCCAAATGTAACATATCCAAAACTGAGCCCTAATATTCCTTCCTATCTCATTCTTCTCCTGTGATATTCCACATCTTAGCTAACAGCAACTTTATTTTTCCAGTTATGGGGCGAAAATACTTGAGTCACTTTTAACTCACCTTTCACTTGCTTCTCAAACCCATTAGGAAATCCTCTAGGTTCTCCTTCAAAATGCATTCAAGATTAGGCCACTTTTCACACCGTATCTGCCAATACCCTGATCCAAACTAGAAACTTCTCTCACATGGATTATTGAAATAGCCTTCTAAATTGTCTCATTCTGCCCTTTTCAGTCTCTCAACATGGTGGTCACTGTGATCCCATTAAAATATAAACCTGCTGATATCATGTCTCTGCTCAAAATCGTCCAATGTCTTCCCACATAACTCATAGCAAAAAATCATATTTTTACAATGACCTTGAAGTACTTACATGATTTGCCCCCCTCCCATTACTCCTGGAATCTTCTCTCCTACTACTATCCCCCTTACTTACACCTTTTAACCACAATGACTATGTTGCATTTTATCAAACAAGGCACACCCCAATCACTGGGGCTTGCTTGCTTGCTTGCTTTCTAAATCTTCTCTCTTCCTGAATTATTAACCTCTAGATCAGTTATTTACAAAAGGCATTTTCCCATACAGGGCTTCTCTGTCTTCCTTGTCTAAATTTTTATTCTCTTTCCTGCATTTTCTTCCTCCTTAGCACATATAAGTATTTAACATTCTATTTATTTTACTTTTTTATCCTGTTTATTGTTTTTCTCCTCATAGATTTAAAGATCTTCAAGGTCAGTAATATCTGCCAGTTATTTTCATTTTTGTATCCCCAGTACCAAGTACATAATAGCAGTATAATTAGTATTTGTTGAATGACTAAATGAAATGATAGAAAACATTAATCCTGAAAGGTGGAACACCACAAACAAAAACATTAAAAAAGATACTTGGTTTATGCCCTATTTGTAATTTTTACCAATAATAAAAAATTCTCAGGTCACACAAATGATCAGAGCTAAAGTCTGAGTGATTCAACTAATATTTTGGATTAAGCATTCAGTGCTGTAAACTATTTAGATGTTAGTATTCATGTATAGCAATCTTCTTTTTGACACATGATTTTATATTTTTCCAAAATCATTAGTATTAACTCTATGTCAGAACATACCACATTTATGGTAGAGAATTGAAACAATCTGAAGATTTTTTATAAACTGTATTATCATTTGTTTGAACTGCCAAAATTATTATGATACAAGCTTCTATTAGTTCCTATCAGAAAATATATTAATTTCTCTCTAAACTAACAAGAAAAAGTAGAAACAATGTACCCATGTGCATGATTTTACCTAAACTATGCCTCAAAATTGGTCTCAGAAACATCCTTTTTAAAACGATTTTAGGGGGAAAATACTTCTGTAGCCCTCCTGGATGCTCATTATGTTTTAATTTTAGTGCACAATTTCTTATATCTTTAACAACTTCCCTGATGTTAATTGAGGTCTTTTTTCAGGAGCTATGCTTGAATTGTTTTACCTAATAATAATTTATATCAAAATATTTGATTAGATATCACCACTTTCTTATAATAAAACTAATTTTAAAGAAAAAGCATTGTTATATAACAGGGAAAAAAATCTCTGAATGCCAATATATCTAGTTTGGATTCTTTATTAAGTAGTTATGAAACTTTGAGGGAATCCATTAACCTCGTTGCATTTATCTGCTCAAAACAATTATTATTAAACTGTGTCTTGATTACTTTTTTGGAAATGGTAGGACTGTTGAGAAATAGTAGGGAAAAAAGAAATATCTAAAGACAACTACAATTATCTGGAGAAAGTATTCATTTTATAGATTCAATGTAATTATTGTAGAGGTCGTCACCATTAACATTCCTTATTAATTACTTAATTTTTCATGGAAAAAATATTTGTGGGAGGCTTGAGTATCTATCATGTAGAAGGCACTCTGCTAGGCCTTGAGTGCAACAGTAAAAGAGAGGGACTCAGCCACTGCTTAGAATCTTTCAGTCTCTCAACAACGTGCAATTTATTTTTCTGAAAAAAAAGAAGGAAAGGAGAGAGGGAGGGAGGGAGGGGAGGAAAGAAGGAAGGAAGAAAGGAAGGAAGGAAGGAAGAAGGGAAAGAAAGACAAAGAAAGAAAGAGAGAGGCAGAAAATAGTCTTAACTCTCCTTCACTCTTTCACTACTGGAGTTTTCTAAAGTAAGGGCGCAAATGAGCCATCCACTATTACAGAATTAAGGACTTGAATTTATGTAGAAAGTAAGCAATTCTTTCAGGAAAACAATATTATCATGGTCTCTAGATCTGACCTAGATCTAGAGTCTGACTTCTACCTATGTCTGACTTCTCTTCCTGATGTTTCTTTAATGAGTTTTAATAAACTTTTCATTTTAGAATAGTTGCCGTCTTACAGAAAAAATTGCAAAGATGGTACAAAGAGCTCCCATGCAGCCCACACTCAGATTCTCCATTATTAACATTTATATTAGTGTGGTACCTTTCTCAAAATTAATGGACCAGCATTAACTAAACTCCTACTTAATTCAGATTTTCTTAGGTTTAACCTAATCTCCTTTTTTTCTTTCTAGGATCCCATTAAGGATACATTACATTCAATCTTCATGTCTATTTAGGCAAAGTTCTTGCTTTTGAAGAGTAGGTCTTTGTTTTAGGGAGGGCTCAGGGTGTATTCCACAAAGATTACTCCCACCCTCCTTCCAGCAGAGTCACACACAAAAGAACCAGGTGGGATTCCTGGAGGTAAAGCTCACAAAAGTGTGCCACCCCCAAACTGCAGCCCCAGGAGCTTCTGACTCTCAAACTAGTCTACGTTCAGCCTCTTGCATTTATGAAGACTGACGTTAAGTTTTTATACCAGTTCATACCTTCAGCAGCTTCTACTCCAGGTAGGCAGTTCTTGACTGTGACTAAAGATTTGCCTGTCTCTCCAAATTTCAGGGTGTCAGGTTGCTCTGCAACCTCAATTCTCTTATCGGTCAAGGAAAAATCATTGATTTTTCAGTTTATAAGGATGGGAGTGACAACCTCTCAACTCTTTATGTGCTGCAGCTAGAACTGAAAGTCTCTTTTGTTTTATGCAGTATCAAGGCTGAACGTGTATTGCTGACGTTACAGTTCTTAAAGATACATCCTAGAGGTGATGGTTATACGAGACACTTAAACTCTAGCTTGACTCTTGTAGGAACACTTACATTTTCAGAAATCTTTTCTGCTATTTAAAGCAGAGTTAAAGTTTCTTAAAAGACGTCTGCTAAGGAGAGTCACTCCATTAATAACTATTAATAAAAAATCATATCTAGATTTATGGTATATTCACCTAATAAGCAGAGAGAAGGGGAATGCTTTAATCTTTTGAAATGAATAAACAAGAAATAGCTTATTCTTTTATAGGGGGAAATGGGATAGAGAAATGCTTTTTCTCCTATTGCAACTACTTCTTTTGTATAAAAGATGTTTATGAATCCAGACAAGAGAAAGAACTGTTTACTTTTGCTAAAGGTGCACAGACTTAGGAACCCTGCACTACTAATTTCATGTGTGAAGTTGAGGGAGACAGAGACTTCAGCTTTATCCTCTGTAAACTGTGGGTGATATTTCTACCCCACAAGCTTTTTGGGATTGGATTAGAAAAGGTATGTGAAGCTTCAAAATCAGTACACATAGTTGATACTCAATGATTATTAGTTTATTTTCTTTTTTTTTGTTGTTCACTCAGTCAGCTACCCTTTCTCAACCTAGTTCACATCTTTCTGAAGGGAGATGAGTCCATACACTTTCACTTGACTGCTAAAGTGCCCCTGTGAGAAAGACATAGTCTGCCAATGGAGAAATAATATTATTTTGAGTTATTTGTAGTCTGAGAACTACTCTTCTTACTTAGCACACATTATCTCAATTAATCCTCACAATACTCCAGTGTCTACTTTTGTAGATATGGATCCAAAGCCCAAGAAACTGTTTGCCTAAGATCACACATCTAGAAAGTGACCAAATTAGAATTCCAATCAAGTTGTATTAGATGGCAATATCCATGGTTTTATAGGCAATCTAGAATTTCACAAAATACATCTTTTGTATACAGTCATGTGCTGCATACCAACTTCTTGGGCAATGACACATCACACATACGATGGTGGTCCTATAATAGTATAATGAGTTGAAAGCCTCCTATCGCCTAATGATGTTGTAGCCATCATAATGTTGTAGCACAATGCATTACTCCTGTGTTTGTGGGGATGCTGGTGTAAACAAACCTACTGCACTGCCAGTCGTATAAAAGTATAGCACATACAATTATGTATAATATGAAATACTTGATAATGGTAATAAACAACTATGTTACTGGTTTGTGTATTTGCTATTCTATACTTTTCATCTTTATTTTAGAGTACAATCTTTTTACCTCTAGAAAAAGCTTACTATAACACAGTATGTCATGTTATGCTGGCAGCAGCCTCATACATCTCGTGTTTACTGCATCTCTTGATTGCATCATTTCCTTTTGTGCTTGATTTAATCTCATGTTGTTTTGTTCATCATGGCCCCTAAGTGTACAAAATCTGCTGCTAATGTTGTCAGTAAGAGGCCACGTGGAGTGATTGATCTGGAAACAAAATTAAAAGTGATTAAGGACTACGAAGGTGGAAAATCAGTGATGGTTATTGCTCATCAGTCAGGCATGTCCCATTCTACCATAGCTAAAATCTTAAAGAACAAAGTGACAGAAGCTGTTAAAGGATCCGCTTCATTGAAGGCAACAAGACTAACAAAAATTCGAGAAGGGCCTATATCAGACATGGAGAAACTTTTAATGACCTGGATTGAAGACCAGACACAGAAGCATATCCCTCTCAAGACCATGACGGTCACAGCCACAGCAACAAGTTTGTTTACAGTGTTGAAACAAAAGGCTAGACCTGACTATGATGTTGGATTTACTGCTAGCTCTGAGTGGTTTAAACAATTCAACAATCGTTATTCATTACATAATGTGAAAGTTAGTGGTGAGTCTGCAAGTGCTGATGTGAAGGCAACTGAAGAATTTTTGGAAAATCTAGATAAGCTGATTGTGGGGAAAAATTACTTGCCAGAGCAAATATTCAATATAGACAAAACCTCCCTATTCTGAATTGGATACCTGAAAGAGTTTTCATCCATTAGGAGGCCAAGGCAATGCTAAGTTTCAAGGCTTTTAAAGAAAGGATAACAGTCTTACTTGGGGGCAATGTTGTAGGCTACAAATTGAAACCCTTTGTGATCTGGCACAGTGGGAACCCCAAGGACTTCAAGTATATGAGTAAGCACACACTGCCAGTGTGCTATATGAGCAATAAGAAGTCATGAATGACCCAGCTCTTTTTCCAAGATGCCCTCCTGAATTGCTATGCTGGTGAAATGGAGAAGTACTGTTTGGAGAATAATATACCTTTCAAAATTTTGCTAATTGTTGATAATGCTCCTGGACATCCTCCTTTTATTGGTGATCTTCATCCCAATATCAAAGCAGTGTTTCTCCCTCCAAACACTACCTCTTTGATCCAACCAATGAATCAAGAAGTTATGACAGCTTTTAAGGCCTACTACCTGAGGAGGACTTTTGCCTAGGCTATTGCTGCAACTGAGGAAGACACTGATACAATTCTGGAAGGATTATAACACCTATGACTGCATCAAGAACCTTGCTTGGGCTTGAGATGATGTCACCATGGAGTGTATGAACGGCATCAAGAGGTTCGTCCATGACTTCAAAGGATTTGCCAAGGATGAGGAGGTTGCAACAATGAACAAGGCTGTGGATGAGATGACAAACAACTTTAACCTGAGTGTGGATGAGGATGACATTGAGAAGCTCCTAGAGGTGGTTCCTGAGGAACTGATTAATGAGGAGGTGTTGGAACATGAACACATAGCTGAAGAAGAGGCAAGAGCAAAGGAAACTCCAGAGAAGAAAAAGAAGAAAATTCACAGTGGTGGATTTATCAGAAGCATTTGCAGACCTCAACAAGCTCCTTAAAAAGTTTGAAAATATGAACCCTGACAATGAAGAGTTTTCATCGATAGAGAGGAATGTTCATGGTGCATTATCTGATTACAAGCACATCTATGATGATAAAATAAATAAATAAACAAGCAAACCACCATGAATTTATTTCTGAAAAGAGTGACATCTTCTCAAGAAGAGCCTCAGGCAGGTCCTTCAGTAGATATTCCAGAAGGCACTATTATCATAGGAGATGACAACTCCATGCCTGTTATTGCTCCTGAAGACCTTTCAGTGAGACAAGATGCGGAGGTGGAAGACAGTGCTATTGATAATCCTGACCCTGTGTAGGCCTAGGCTAATGTCTGTGTGTGTGTAACTGCTCATCATGTATTGCTGATCATTAACCTATAATATAACCAGGCTATTGTCAAAGGCCATAGGGACATGTTTTAACATGTTTCAGCAGGTTCTCAAATCTGACATGAAACTTTGCTGACATTTGAATGAGTTACTTTCCACGACAAATGCCAGAAATAGCATGACCTCCCTCCCTATTCTCCCCTTCTCCCCATATAACTGCCTCAAGATTTTGTGTTCACATAAGATGGTCTTTAGGACATGGGTCCGCCATCTTCTGGTTTTGCTAGCTAATCAAATAAACCCCTTTCTCAACCACTGACACACCTTGCAATTGACTGGCATCAGGTTGCAGTGAGCAGAATGAGGTTTTGTTCAGTTACATTTGTGTCTTAGTTTTTAAAACAGTATTTCCAATTCCAGATGCCTACAGAGACAAGCAATATAAATAGGTGAATCTGAAGTGCAAAATAATATAAAAAGGGATGGCAACAGTGTAAACTGGAAAGTGTATGTCCACTGAGAATCTTTTCAAATTGAAAAAATTTTAAATGCTAGTTTGACCAAACAAATCAAATCTGTAGGATTAATCTGGCCCATTACTCCCATTATAAGTGGCTTAACATGTTGCATACAGGTGTTAGAGTATAAAACGAATAACTTTGTTGTCTATAGTTTTTTGGGTTTTTTTGGCCTAGGGAAAATGCTTCTATGTGTTAGTACTTAGATTGTGTATTTTTCAAAGATGTCTGGCCCTGGAGATTGAAAAATAATTTTAGAAATCACACATCTAGTGATTCTAAATCCATATAATAACTTTTGGAAGAACTGTTGTTGGTAGGTGACTTATACCATTTTTTTGCAGTGGGAATTAAAAGCAAAACAAACATACAATAAAACTGTATACTTGTAACTTTGAAGAATTATTTGTATGCTCCTCTGAGGTCAATCCTAATTCAAGACTAAGAAAAAAGCATGCAAAGCAGCAGAAAGCTATGCCTGCCCTAACGTATGAGGACATGTCATGTTCCCCATATTACTCAGATATCAAAAGTGTATATATATTAGAAAATAATTTTTGATGTTGCCTTTATTACGGAAAATGAGTTGGCTCTTAGTGTTTGTTTAAACTGAGAGATTTCTGCTCTAATCAATTCCTAGGCAACTTTTCCATCCATTAGATAAGGCTGGAAAATTCTTAATAGTCCATCAGTCTTTCATTGTGTACATCTGGTATGCTGAAAGCTGCAGGGGCACAATCGCACAACTAGAAAACTTTGGTGGCCCAGGAACTCTTCCATACGTCTGTAGTCAGTTTCTTTCCCATTATCTGCAACAGCCTTTTTAAACCTTCTCTATTCTCATTAAATTTTCAAGCCCATCTCTCTACTCTGAGTTTAAGATTTCACCTTCTACTTTACAAAGAAAGAAGAAGCTCTCAGGTAAGAATAGTCAACTTCATTTGTCTTAATGAGAAGAATATATCAAGTTCTCAGCTCCTCACCCAATGTGTGCCTTCCAACCCACTGCAAAATGTGAGCAAGCAGCTGAAGATTAAGAAAGGCTATAGCTTCTAAATAAACTGGTAATAAAACTTCTCTTTCAGTTGCAGATTGAATGAGGTGCCTCTTATTAGAAGTTACTGTTATCCTATCTTTTCCCTGAGCTAGACAGGAATTTCATTTTACCTCTCTAATATCTTCTGTGCTTCTCAAAATAGTGGCACCTCACAAACATCTGACTGAATAGATTACTGTACAAGTGTAATCACTAGAAATATTTAGATACATTTTGAAAGATTAAAATATATAAGAATCTTTCATTGATATGATTCTCTGAAAATGAGTTGAAAATAATATTCTGAAATTTAAATTTATATTGAGTAGCTTGGAAGTGAAACACAGAACAGCCCCTTAGAAATGAAATAGATGCAGTAGCTGTTCAATTGTAGAAAATAATATACTAAAGATGGAAAAAATCAAATTAGATTGTCTGTTTTTTACCAATTGAATTTTTTTTATATATTCTTACTTTTCTCCTTCCAAATCGCATTGAGAGCTACATGAAGCAACAGAGTCTTCATTTCTCCAAGTTGCTTCTTACCATTTGCTTTGATTATTTTTGATGTGTATACCCTAAAAAGGAGAAATGCAAGGCAATTTTCACAATGGGAAATTTCTTATTGAATGTCCATTAAAAGGGGGGCAGAGGGATGAGACAGGGAGAGGAGAAAGGCAATAAAATAAGGAAAAAATGGGAAAGGAAATAAAAATGAAATAGAGAAATTAGGGGGGCATAGAAATACTAGAATGATGTAAATAGAGATAGCCTATAAGTTGGGGAAAGGAGATATTTGTTTGTAAGTAGATCATATGCTCCTTGAGGAATGGTGGCATGTTGTCTCCTTTCATTCCACATAACCCCTGCTCTACTCTGTTTAGCGTGGTCACTAAAAAATTACACTGACTCACCAACTAAATAATCCAGCAGAGTAAGTAGAGGTCTTCTCTCACTGAATTGCCTTAAGGTATGAATTAAAATGTAAACCTTAAAATATCAATAAAGCTGACATAAAACTTTTTGTTCCCAAAGATAGCAAAAAGAGCATGGCCTTAGGGTAATATACTGTGCCTAAAGGCTAACCAAGTCTCCTGCCACACATTATATTGGAATGTTATTACCTTTTGTCTATTAGAGGCATAGTGCCCTTGGGATTTTCCAGGGTTTTGAACATAAATCCTTCGGCAGCTCAAATTGTAGTTGATGCAGAAGTATATGGCATGGCTCTAATGCTGAGTGGGACAAAATACCAAATCATTTCTTGAGATGCCTAATGTGAGTGTCAAATTACCAGCCTCCACCAAGCAAAAGGGAATGCTAATTAAAAGGGTAGGACATGTTCCAGTTCTAATCAAAGAGAGCTTAATCCTTCCGTAAGCTGGCTGGCTTTGTTGGAGGAAATTCTGAACAACCTTGTTACTTTTGATAACTGTAAGCCACTGACTCATGGCCCCTTGACAGCTAGCTGAGCATGTAATAACATTTCTCTCTATTTGGGGACTGGCTTAGCTGGCTTTATAATAGATTATTGTGGATGTTAAAGTGAAATGTTAGTCTTTCTTTAAAGCTCTGTATTCCCCAGTAATTAAGGTTATAAAAAGGGCACTGAGCACAATACAGTTTCAAGGTCGCCAAACACAGATATAACAGCCTTCAGTTTGTGTAAATAAGGTATTAACCATAGGTTTATTCTGCAATTGTGTCATGAAAAACAGGTTTTTCAAGAGCAGTGTGATGGGAAAATATTTTGAGGTGAATTTAAAAATGTCTTTTTTTTCTTTTAGTTCCAAAAAATTTAACGAATAGAAGGAAAAGCAAGTGACATTACAGAAAGGCAGGAAAAAGGGAAAAAACCTAATAGAAAGAAGTTGAATGCTATCAGTTAAAGAGAAAAACCAGATACCAGAGCAGAGTTTCATCCAAAAGCATTTGAAGTTATTGGGTATAACAAGAACCTTGGAGAAATCACAACCTTTGGCATGAAAATGTCTACAGAGACCACACAAACGAGGATTTCACTTTAACTTTCAAGGCAGCGACAGTTATTGGCTGTGTTTCCAATTCATTGTAAATGGAAAAAGTTAAGGAAAAAGTTCACCCAAAAGAGCCATTTAACTACTTATTTCAAAGGAAGAAATTAATGTAGTTTCATTCAACTTTGAAGTTTTGATATTCACTCAGATCCTTATGTTAGTCATTACAATAGGGAGAAATATTATATTATGTGTTTCATAAGAAATATTCATTTGTGATCTTCAGTTGCCATATAATTTGAGACAAAAAAAGATTTTCTATTTAAGTACTGTAAAGGTAAAACAACTTCCTATAGAGCAAAAGAGTTACGCTAATGGTGTAGATTTCTATTGCAGAAGCGCCCTAGAGTTGGGAAAGCTTAATTTATAGTGTCAGTAAGGCAATCATATTTTCATTCCACCAGATAAGATCAGGGCAGGTACTCCCCAAGGAGCGAACCTCTTTGCTTCAATTTTAAACTGATGAAAGGGAGGATGTGCAATGCTTTATAGTGCAGACAAAAATGTCACACCAGTAATTGCTATTCAGGTGCTTAAGTATATGCCAAATAAAACCATAAATAATATTTCTCTTTCATTAGGCATTAATTGTGTCAGTAGTTAAAAGAACAATTACCACATAATATGTACGTTTTTAAAAGTTAGAAATAATCAGGAAAATCATTCAGATAACGTTTTGTGAAGAATTCAGACTTCCTTTCAAAGATTTTATATCTATGTGCCTATCTATCCTCTAAGAAGAAATCTTCATTTTAGTCAAATTCCTTCCATCAGATGCCCTATGTAATATATTGAAGTCTTCTGAAATGTATCAAATAAAACTATAATTAGTGATATAAAATGAATTCATTTAAAGTTACATGAGAGTATAAAATGAAGCTTGCACAATCTTCAGGAAATGAAAGCCATTCTAGACACCACCAGTCCCTTTTTCTCTGCCCACTTGGGGAGATTTACTTGGTTCCTCCTCTGTAAGAGGCAAAAAATTTAATGGCTATGTACCTCACACCCATAAACCCAGTAACCTTGTTCAGCTTGCTCCTCCCACTTGCTCTTTTCTAGGTATAATTTCCATCTCACATTAACACAATCTTGGCCAACCAGAGCTCTCCCCTGCTATTGTTCAAATAGAACTTGAAGGAAAGAAGTTCCCCAGTGCTAGGAAAAGACACTGGCCATAAGGCAATAAGGATATAAGCACTAGGCTGACACTGACAGAGGTTCAAGTATCACTGAGAAATGAACACATAGAGGAAAGCAAAGATAAAGCAAGAGATGGAAATATGATGGTATTCATTTCCAATTATGCCTCAGGCCATATCAACATTGACCTTTCTGGAGTTCAGTTGGGTGCACTAATTACCAACTCCATCTGGTCTAGGATACTTTAGGTTTTTTAATACTCACAAACCAAGGAAATGTGGGAAATATGTATGTGTTCCCACTAGACTTTTTAAATTTGTTAAGCTACTGTGTATTAACTGCCTAAGATGCCTAGAACTTGCATTCACATATGACTCAACCATTTGCTAGGTAGGGGATCTTGGTCAAGTATCTCAACCTCTCTGCGATTCAGTCCTCTTATATTAAATTAGGTAATAAATATACCTGCCTCACGGGAATGTTATGAAAATTAAATGAGTTAATATATGTAAAAGACAGATCAGTGCCTGGCACAGGATAATAACAACAACAATAATAATAAAATAATATTAGGTTTATTAAGACTATAGAGCTGACCACTTAAATTGATTATTGTCTTTCATCATAACAAAAATCCGTATCAGGTTGCTTTTATCATCTCATTTTACAGATAAGGAAACTGAATTAAAGAAGTTGTGTCCCAGCACTGAATTTCAGGTTTGTTTGAATATGATTCTTCTGCTCTTTCCTTTTAATTAGGTTACCTCTCAAAATGTTAATATGAAACTTATCTCATTATATTACTGTTTATTATATAAGGAGACCATAAATTCGGTGAGTGTAGTAACTATATTAGATTCATTGTGTTAAAATGACTGCGTAGCAGTGTGCATGTGCTTCCTCCCTCTCCTCCAACTCTTCTCCTTCCTCCTCTTCTTTCCTCCCTCTCCCAGTCAAATACCCGTGGGCAAGAGCCATGCAGTCTACCTGAAATGATTCAGTCTGGGTCTCTTGGCTAATCTAAGTTTCCCTGCCTCCGCAGAGTATTGTCACCCAAGGAAGAACAGTATTTCCTTCCTTTCCCTGTGGCTTGAGAACTGCTCTCTTCTTAATTCTTGCAGATTCTATTTCATGCAGGTGACCTTCTATCTGTTCTCACTTAACTGGAATTTGTATGGAGTTTCTGATATAACTCAAATTTGTATCGATAGCTCTCCTCTCTCCAATCTTCATTGCCCTTGCTGTGTTCCCCAAAGATCACATTACCCTTGATTCTAAATTCCCAGCATAGAACTGGTATGAATCTCTACTGTGGACCTGTTAAATTTGATTACTAATTACTGATCCCTTCCATTGTTGATCCATCTTCCTTCTTGCTAGTACCAAGATAACTCTTTATGCTCCAGAGAACACCTCTCCCCAGCACACACCACTTATGCATACCCCAGAAGGCCATGCTATGACCACAAAGCCATGAATTTATAGTACATATAAGGCCAGAAGTGTTGAGGGCAAAGGTGGCTAGGTAATATAAAGCCACTATGTGTCTCAAGGGCTGAGGTCAAGCCTAGAAAGGTGCCAGTGACAAGTTATGCCAGCTGAGGTCAGTAGCAATCATAGATCAGTAAGGAATGGTTTATACTGTAGGAGACTCTACTTTACCTTTAGTCATATACATAAATATCTTCATCACCAAACAAACTTTCCTAGTGTTTGTAACATATTTTTAGTTAGCATGTCTGCTGTGTCAAAACATCCATTATCTAGTACTCTGAGATACTAGTAATTTTCGTTCAGTAATTTCATATTTTTGTTTTTAAAAATATGTTTACTTATAATTAACAAAACTAAAATAGATCTGTATAGTCAATAACAGACTATATTAAATAGCCTCAGAGTGTCAAGAAAATTACTTAATTCACTTAAACGTATGAAATTTAGTAATATCTTTGTTTAAGAGTTTAGCTAATACATTGTTTCAGTGTAACACAGTAACCACTATCATCACAAACGAATACCCCATAAGTGGTGGGTTGGAAACATATGCAGATAGAAATTATGGACACTTTTCTCAAAAAGCTTTAAGTAATAGGGAGAAAAAGCAAATAACATCTAAGTTAGTCATATCTATATCTATAGGAATTTCATGATAAACAAGAGAGTACTATTTAGGACTGCTAGTGGGAGTGTAATTTGGCACAACCATTTTGAAACACTATTTGGCATTACTACTAAAGTTAGACATTTCTGTATGCTCTGTCCCAACAATTTCACTTCCTGCTATACAACAATAAAAGACATGAACAATTATGCCAAAAATTGGTAAAAAAAAGTAAGTAGCAATACTGGTTGTTTCCAGTTTGGAACAACCACAAGGGTTTGTCAGAGTAAATTTTTAAAAATAAATTGAGACATACAATACTAGAAAATACTATAAAGTAATGAAAATGAAAAAACATCCAACATGCAAAAATATAAATGAGCTTCACTTACATAATATTGGGGGAAAAGACCCAGATCTAAAAACAGTATGTACAGTATAGTTCTATTTATATAAGGTTCAGACAAAACAAATATATTTTGTTAAAAGCCAGGATAATGGTTATCCTTTGATGGCATGTAGAAATTGGAAGTGATTACAAAGCTTTCTTCTATATGTACTACTAATGGTTACATGGGTATATTTACTTTTTGAAAATTCACTGAGTTGTGCAATGATGATATGTGCACCTTTTGGGTTGTATGTTATCCTTCAACAAATAGTTCACCTGAACCAGAAAAAGAGTCATAAAGCGGAGTATTAAAAATGGCAACTTCTACATGAGTTCACAGAAGGATTCACTCAATCCCAGAGCAGCTGAGGAAGAGCTTGTGGAAAACATGAAGATTAATTGGAGTCTTGAAAGAAGTATAGGCGTAATCCCTCATTAGTCATCTTGGTAGGAGTATGGCTAGAATGAAGTTTAGCCAAAAATAGTAGATAAAAATTGAACAAATGGGTCAGCATAGTTTAAACAAGATAGAAAAGTATTTCTCTCTCACTGAAAAAGAAGTTTAGAGATATGTCCAGGTGAAGTACGGCAGATTCAAAAGTATTCATCAGACTCCCATCTTTCCACTGCCTCATGTTGGTGTATAGCTATATTTCATGTTCCTCATGGTCCAGTATGACTGCTGGAGAAGCAGCTATCAGAGCCAAGTGGCCAAGTGGAAGAAGGAAGCAAAAAGAAAACAGTGCAAAAATAAATGGATTTTTAAGTTGAATCAGTTCCCTTTAAAGCATTGTTTACTAGAAGCCACATTCCCATTTGCATCTCATTAGTCACAGGGCCACACTTATCCCCTGAAGAGGTTGGAAAAAACAGTTTTTCTTTCTGAGAGGCAATGTACCCAATTAAAAAGGAGAGTCTGTTATTAATTGAAACAGAATAAAAGAGTTTGTGACAGGCAGGTAAAGTTCTCTGCCACAGTGGAAAATATCAAACCGGTTGTCACCAAGGACCTACCTCTGAGAAACATCAGTTTGGAAGAGTAGAACTGATTATGGAGTAACAAATAAACATCTCTGTAACCATAGAGCATAGTAAAGTATGATATCTGTCTTTGTGGAACACTAGTTTAAGTGGTCACATTTTCAAATCTTATTTCTTTTATTTTCATTTTCATTTATGTACCCATGTCCAAAGAAAAGGAGAAATAACTAAAACAAAACATATTTTCTTGGATCGTTGCATACCTAAACATTTGAAAGCAGCTTTTGTAAATGCTTTGAAATACCTCAGAATCCAAAGTTGCCCCTATATAAGGAGGGAACCACTATTAATAATAGGATTCTTTGTTTTTAGAACTTCTTGCCACATCTTTCCAGCAGAGATACTGATTAGGGCAATTTGCCATATAGAGTTCCCCTGAAGTTAAATGCTCTTAGAGATAACTATAAATGTACTGTCATAGTCAGCTTGGGCTGCTATAACAAAAATACCATAGACTGGGTGGCCTATAAACAAGAGAAGCTTATTTCCAATGGTACTAGAAGCTGGAAGTTCAAGATCAGGGTGCTAGCATGCTCGGGCTCTGATGAGAAACCTCTTTCACGTTGCAGATTGCTGACTTTTCATGTTATCTTCATTTGGCAAAGAGCAGAGAGAAGAAGAAAATTCTCTTGTAATTCTTACAAGGATACTAATCCCATTCATGAGGGCTCCACTTTCATGATTTCATATGATCTGAATCACCTCCCAAAGGCTCCACTTCTTAATACTATCACATCTGGGGGTAGGATTTCAATATAAGAATTTTGGAGGGGACAAAAACATTCAGTCTGTAACAGGCACTGAGAAAACTTTTATACTAATCAAGCTTTAGAAATGTTTCAGGGCACTCTGCTGAGTTTCTTCAAGTACAGGGTTTCCGTTCAGAGGAATTACCTCTGAGATGATTCAAGGCCCCTACTAGATTGCATATCCCTCGAAGACAAGAACAGTTCATTTTTGTTTGCCTCTAGAATTTAGTAGAGTGCTCAGCAATTAATAGGCTTTTAAAACTTGACAGTGGAATAAATGAATTGAATTCTGGTAGCAAAAGTCAGCTGTACACAAAAAATTTATAATAATTCCACCAAAATATACGCTTGATATGGAGAGATATAGTTTATTCATTTATTCAAGAAACACTAAGTTACTAAAGACAGGATTTATGTTAACTTCTGGAGTCACAAAGAAGAGGAAGTTTGATAATCGTGATCACCTCTTGAAACATTTTCCAGAAAGATTTTATTGCTCCATCAGAGCACTACAAGGCATAAAGTGCATATCACATCCACAAACTCAGATCTATAAAAATAAAAGTTTGCAAGTGGTTTTGCTTAAAAGTCTATATATCATTCAACAAGAAAAACTTTGATTTTTGATTTTATAGTCTTGATATTTCATTAAGAATGTAAGCAAGAGTACTAAATTTCTGAAATATACATATTTGCATAGATAATGGTATAGTCATTGCAATGTATATAATAGAAATATACAATATAAAACTTTTTATAGAAGTTCATATTTTGTGTTTATTGCTTAAATCATGATATTAGTATTTTGAGAATAATTTTATCAATTTATGAATGCTTTGACTCCTCTTTTTATGGTTTAAGCTAAAATGATTATTAATAGAATGTTTGTCCCAAGATTTCAAAATAGGAAAACCAAAAGAAAGCTGAGATTAATATAGACATGTTTGAAATCTTTGATTTGTCCCTTTCTTAAGATCTTATGAAAGTTTTTAAAAGTTTGATCTTAATCATTTGTTTTACTTCTTTTTAAACTAGACTGAAAACAAATTCCAAGTCAAGGCTTAATTGTCACAACTGATAACCTCTTTACGTCTTGTTGTAAAACTTGTATTTCTCTTATATCAACTCATTTGCTAACACTTACCACTCCTTACATGGTGTTGAAAGCTAACCTAAAGAGTTTCTTTTCTGGTCGTGGATGTAGTCATCAGAGGTTCCAGTTGATTTGTGTTAATATCTAGACAATCTCTAGGTGGAACTATAAGGGGAGTTCATTCCAATCGCTCTTCTCTACCTCCAGTGTCCTTCACACAACAGTGCCAAGATAATCAGCCACAATGGAGGAGAAGCGGTCAAACTCACATAAGGAAATCCTGCCAGGTGGCATCTTAAGGGGCATTCTCTGTGAGTGACAGCAGTGTGTAGCATTTAGTAGGCTCTCAACTAACATTTGCTGATTGAAGAAGGAATGCTTGGATATCAGAATGGTACCTGCCTAAAGTGGATTCTGTGGACTCTAGTACTAGCCCAGCTGTGGGTGTTTTGATATGGATAAACAATTTGGTAGCTTCACAGGCTGCTTTGCTTGTGAGTGATGTCTGGAGAATGTAGGACTGCCACTGCCTTTAGAAATCATACCGCTAGTGGCAAAATATGAAAGTACCAGTTAGAAAGTCAGTACTTAATTGTTCCTAGATATAGAGCTTTCCCTTTAAAGCAACATATTCTGAAGCATTTTGAAACATTACCTAAAACTGAGCAAATAAATAGATTTTTCAACCTCTGGGGCACTTTCAGTCTGTTTATATTTTTAGCCACTCTTCTCTCATTTAGAGTAAGAACACCAGCTCCCATCATTCTATAACTGCAACATTTATTCCTGGATTTAGTATTGCAAACAGTCCATTTAGCTGCTGGCAGTTTTGTTGGTAGATAACCTCTGGTGTTTCAGGACTTGGAAGCTTCGATATTCCGGCACTTAAGAGCTTGGTAAGACTCTGCATCCTTCCACTACACACGAAATCGTTAATTAGCTGATTATCCTAACACCTTAGCTAACACTCTTATCTGAGAATACCTTCTGCTTACACTGGCATGATACAAGGGACAGTACCTTGCTCACAGCTTCTCCCTGCCAAGCCTTGATCCCTCAATCCTTCTCCTTCCAGACCAAGCAAAATTGATGGGGATGGAGGAGGAGAAAAAATACGAAATCTCCTTACTCTAGAGTTTATGTAAACCTGATTCAACTTCATGGTATTTCCCTCCTAATCATGATCAGATTATAATGTCAAAAATATGGGAAAGAGCTTTTATAAAACCTTTTTTTTTCTCTCCTTTTTGGGGGAGGGAGGCAGTGGTTAGTAAGCGCGTCTCTTCATTAGAGCGGGTAATTTCAATCAATGTGAATTTGATTCTTTTCCTTTTCTGATGTGATTCTCTTCCACTAATCTTTTCAAACCTGTTTCTAACATACACACACACACACACACACACACACACACACACACGTATATATATATGTATAGATACATACACATAAAGTCCAATCTTGAAGAGTTAACAATAAAGTTTTCTCTTCAGACACCTTCTAACTCATGACTTCCTCTTTCTTAGAAATGCCTAAGGCATTAAAATAACATCAGAGAGGCAATAACATGCCACTGACAATATAAATACTAATCTAGGGGAATAGGGAACTATTAGAGTCTTCAAACTTCCACTTTATCAAGATATGTAAACACTTCAAAGGAATAATGTATGTATGTTTTTATTGGGCAATGGAGCATTTATTTTGAATAGAAAAATTTATTATCTTTAACATATCTACAGTAGCTAAAGTTCAGGTCAACTTTATCTAGCTTGTCAAGGTCAGTTGTTTGATAAGTAATGATCACTTCATCATTGAAAATTCTGCTTTTGATAAATAATCTCCAGGTAATAATTGTTACTTCCACTACTTTATAAAGATGCTTTGAGTGTGGGGTCAATCTAACCTTTCATTAAATCAAAGCTGAGAACCAGATGCTTAGAATACAGATGATAATTAATCCATGGCCTGTAGAAGAACAAAGGCTCATCTGAAGAAGGCATTTATATGCTGGAGTCATTTCTTTTGTTCTTGTTTTGTTTTGCATCTCATGGTAATTTAATTCATAAGAGGTTTGAGAAACATATTGATAATATTTATTATGTGACAGCATTTCAGCATTTCAGCAAATCTCCCTGTACCTCGGGGTACAATTTACCTTTGTTTCTAGCGTTGTGCTAAAATTAAATATACTTAAATTTTTGATCTCATCAAAAGATAAACAATAAATTCTACATTGGTTTCATGAATTTCATTCCTCCAAATTATCATTAATAGATGTCTCCCCATAAAGGTATTAAAGAAAAGAGATTCAAATGAGTTTAGATAAATTTGGTTAGATCAAAATATAAAATTTCATACACCCGTTTATTTATATGTTAACAAAGCCAAGTTCTAATGCTCATTTAATATTTTTGTATATTACAGAAAGAAAATAAACTTTTCTGATACATTCTCCTTTTTACACAGATACTTACAGTCCTGCTTATATTCTTTTATTCCTACTGGAAAAAGGGAGAAAACAAGCAGAGTGTATCAAATAGTCTGAAAAACACAGTTCCTCATATACTTCAAAGAAAGATGCTCATCTCTAAAAAATAATTTAATCATTAGAAATTTTCTGAAGCAGATTGGCATTGTACACAGCAAGTCCTAACAGACAAAAATAATCTTCATTCATTCATTCAACAAATATTTACCAAGTACTTCCCATATGCCAGCCACTGTGCTATTTGATGTGCATGTAGCAGTAAATGTTCTGTGTTGAAAATGAAAACCATCAATAAACATTTTTTAAGAAGTCCTTAGAAGCATTTACAAAATGCACAGAATGAGCAGCAAAAGAGGAAACTGGGAAATAATTGGAACGAAAAGTAGAAGGAAGACAAATAGTTTGTTGTACGAAAAGTGTCCACAATTTCAAATACTGCCAGCAGGCCAAGTAAAAAGAATATTACTTTTTTTTCTATTGGTAATAAGACAGTTTGGGGAACTTCGCTGAAAGAAATGTTACTGTAATGGAGACGCATTTAACAAGTTGCTGTGGTTTGAGTGAGAGAGAGGAGGAAATGGAGAAAGTGACGGTGTTGTAAACTCTTGAGAATGCTTTAAAGAGAAGAAAGCTCTGGTGGAGACTAGAGAGCCAACAGATTGATGGGGGGTTAATGGGCTAACTTGGTAACTTGATATTCTTATACTAATGGAAGGGGTCAGCCTGAAGGCCAAGAACTAAAATACAAAGGATAGAGGAAAAATGGCACAGAATTGAGAAGTAGCATTGCTTCCTTTGGCAAAGGAGGGTTAAAGAACAAATTAGAATTTTGGTTTGGTGGCAGAAGTTGAGGTTGATCTAGTAAATGATTTCTATTTTAATGTGATGATTTACTAATTGGACAAATATGTTAACTACACTACTGTAGATATTACCGAATGTGGGAGAAAAGAGAGGAGGGAAATTCAAGGAGAGGTAATGGAGATTTATAGAGACTTATGCAAAATATTGAAATAGCTATTTTAAAGAATGGGAGTAAGAACTGAAGGAGAAATTGTGAAAAGATTACAAGTCATGATTCAGGTTCCAGGTGAGGTTGGGTGTCATAAATTCTTGGTAGTACAAATCTACAGCATTCTGCAGGCTTCTCCAGCAATGCTTAGTAGCCAGGTATGTGTGTAGAGAAGATGGACAAATATTTTTTCAGGCATTGTGATGAAAGAACAATAGAAAATGGAACTGGAAAAGAGGAGAAACAGAGAATGGTTGAAATGATGGACCTGGAATCTCAGAGAGATAAGAAAAGAAACTATGGGAAGGGTGATAAAGAGTGAGAAAATAGAGGGTTCAAGAAACAGGAGGACTTTATGAAGTTAAAGAAAATATTATCTTGACATTAACTGGGATGAATAAACTGATTTTCGATTAGGGAGAGAAGTGTTTCAACTCAAGTTTTAATTGGTTAAGAGTTTCCAGGTGATGACAATGTAGAAGAATGTTGAGTACAGATAAAAGTCACTAAAGGTGAAAGAAAATCACAGAACTGAAAGGTTAGGGCACTGAATCTTGAAGTCATCCAAAAAGAATTTAGATTGTTTCTCAGTGTTTCTCAGTGTAAGAAGTGCTCCAAATAAAATGGATAACCAAGAGAGGTATTATAACTCACCTGACAGAAGTGACAGCCAAGAAAACTGCCTTGAGTAGAAAATAATTGAATAACACTTCAAAGTGGATACAGAGAAAAGAGAAAGGAAATATTTCATAATGGAAGGCGAATGGGATTTGCAATCCAAAAGACCTGCATTCTTATCCCAACTCTACAATTTACTTGTTCTGTGGCATCATCTCTCTGAGTGTTGGCTTTACCAATAGTGAAATGTGGATTCACTTAATACATATTTATTGGCTATTTCTCTATGCCCGAGAATGAGTTAAATGCTAAAATAATTGTATCTTGTTCTTAAGATTGTTGTCAGGATGAAATAAGCAAATGTGTAAAATCAGATGTGTAAATAAATAAGTAAATAAATATTGCTGTTGTCTCATTATTGGTCTCATTCCTAAGATCTACTAGGAATCATGTTTCAATAGTAGTAGTAATAATAATAATAATAATAATGAATAGTTAAGTATATGTTTTCTACTGCCATGTGAAGATACTTTAATGTTATTAAAATGCATCCAAATTTTTCTTCTTTGAATAAAGTATACTAAAATACTTCTGAGAATAATCTGCTTCCTACTAAAGCAATTTTTAATTAGTGTTCAACTCAAGCAATCTATCCATGCTTTCCCGGGTTTCACTGGAGTTACAAGGATTCCTTTTCAGTGTTGTGAAAAGTCCTTTGAATTATAATTGGTCCTGTGACCTCTGGTCTAGCCCACCACTCTGTGAGAGCTGATCACTTCTTTCTCGAAGCATCAGAAGACCTTTTGATGGCTCGGTGAAGACGGCTGAGAGTCACAGCGCTCACATCCCGTAATGTAGGTAGGCTGCAGAACTTACCTTTACTTCCTTTTTTCTTTTAACAAGCTACAGACTTCCAAGCATACTTTCCACACTTGTTTAAACAATTATTTCCTCTAATGTGGAGACTCTGCAGCTACTATAAGAATAGAGTATCACACTTTGGGTATGTTCTCCTCAATTATCCTCAAATTTCCCTTCTAAATCACTCACTTCAGCGTTTACTGAGTCACAAAATTCAGAGTGTGGATTAGCATTGTAATTTTACTAAAGAGCACTGGCAGTTTAACACTTGGATTCATAATGCTCTTCCTTCTCAGAAAGAACCTGTTTTTAAAACTAATATCAATCTACAAAACGTAGCAAGCAGGATTATACAAAAACACACATGCAGAACATTTTCATCACAACAGATAAGTGGCTCTCAGAGCAGAAAAGAACCCATAGGGTACTCACTGCCACGACTCACTTGTCTTCAAAATCCTGTCTCTACTCTACACATGCAATTTTAGATCTCACTGCTTCCCAGCATGAGCTGAGGTAGAGCTTCTTGCTCTTTCAGAATATATTGTGCTCATTTTCTACTCTAAGCTCTTTTTTGTGCTATTGCCCCAAATTTATGGGTCTACCTTTTCCTTCCCACTCCCTTTTCATATCTTACCTGTTTTTTTATTTCAGCTTATTGAGGTATAATTGACAAATAAAAATGTAACATATTTAAAGTGTACATCATGGTGATTTGATGTAAGTATACATTGTGAAAGGATTCCACCATCTAGTTAATTAACACATCCATCACCTCACATATTTATCTCTGTCTCTCTTTTTTTTTTTTTTTGGTGAGAACATTTAAGTTCCTTTCTCTCAGCAAATTTCAATTATAAACAACAGTGTTATCAACTATAGCCACCATGTTTTACATGGTATTCTCAGACCTTATTCATCTTACAGCTGAAAGTTTGTACCCTTTCACCAACATCTCCCTGTTTCTTCCACCTCTCAGCCCCTGGCAAGCACTTTTCTACTTTCTATGAGTTTGACTCTTTTTTTTTTTTTTTTCAGATTCCACATACAAGTGATACAATGCAGTATTTTGCTTTCTCTGTCTGGCTTATTTCACTTAGTATAATGCTTTCAAGTTCCATCCATGTTGTTGCAAATGGCAAGATGTCCTTCTTTCTCATGGCTGAATGATATTCCATTAGATATATATGTACCACTACTTTTTTATTCATTCATCCATTGATAGACACTTTCCATGTCTTGGCTACTTTTAAAGAGCTAATTGAAGTACCATTTCCACCGTGCTTTGTTGATCTTGACTACCATGATCTCCCATTGTTTCTTAAGTATTTCTGTCACCAACTAGACACAATTGTTTTTCTATTGTCTTGCCAGAGGGGAGGGGCAGGAAAACTCGGCTTCTAACTCAGAGCTAGGCCCATAATATGTCCTCAGTTTTGAGAATGGGGTAGATATTTCCACCCCTGTATTCTTATGTCCAACACATCTAGTAGAGATGAGATGCATCCATTCAAGCTTTTATTTCTCTTCACTCCCATTTTAATGTTCTCACAGACAGTTGCAGTTTTAATAAGTCTCAGCAAGCCAATCATCAGGTCTCACTTTTAGTAAGAAGAAATTCTGCATTTAAGGATGATGTTGTTCTGTGAACAGGCTCATTTCCACTTTTTGTGGCAAAGAATGTGAAATATTCTGCTTTCACTGAACAAACATAGGTCATGCACAACCTTTTCATTTCCTGGTCACAGAGGCAGAGGCTTCTGTCTCCTGTGATGTAAGCAGGTCCTGGACTGTGCCTGGTCCCTTTGGCCTGATCTGTAGTTCCAGTTCCTCGCCCATGTTCCTTCTTGCTTAGGTAAACTGAAGTCTGCTTTCAAGGGAGCAGAGCAGAATGTAAAGAGAGGAATAAACAACTCACCTAGGTTTCCAGGCCTAAGCTCATACTCAACATCAAAAGCCAGAGAAACTCGAGGTTCAGTGAATGTTATTGGGTTCTCATCTAGTTATTAGTAAATGAATAATTTGTTTCCATATTGTATTTTTTGCACAAATATCTCTTCAGGGAACTCTAAAAAGGAAGAGGAAGAAATTGTAGAGTACAAGCAACAGTCATATTCCAAAGGGAATAATACCCTTACTTCTCAAAATTCAGGTTTAAATATGAAAATGATAAAAGGTTTTTAAGATCCTTGTAGAATGCTAAGATTATCTGCCATTGTCTTAGTCAATAAATATTTATTGAGCATCTACCATATGCCAGGCACTGTTTTAGTCAAAGAAGTCTCAGCAGAGAACAAAGCAGGTAAACAAAGAAACAAAAATATACCTGTCCTCAGGGGACTTACATTCTAGTATAATTCAGTAGCTCCAAATTTCAGTGTCATGAACACTGTGTACTTGAATATTTCCTGCATCAAGGTCAAAGACAATCTCTTTTCCTATTCTCCATCAATTGCCCCCAAATTTGCCATACTCTGATTTACTAAACACTGAATTTTTTCTTCAGTTGTTTGTTTTTATAGAAATGTCTAATTATTTTTTATTGTTGATAAAAGAATAAATGCTTTCAACATATCTTAAATTTACCCACCTCAGAGTCATACTTTATGTAAAATGGAAAATCCTCCCCTTTCCTCAGCTGCCTTTAAACCACCTTTCTAAGTGTAGACTCATTACTGTGCAAGATTGTTGCTCAGATATATTTTTAGAATCAGTGTTTCCTGAATTCTCACACATTTAGAGTCAGTTTTTCCTGATTCTCCCATACATTTTCTTACTGTACATCCTCAAGTAAGTTCAGAAATAGTATGTGGAAAATCAGTTATTTGAGTACATGCTTATCAAAATGATCCTAATGTTACTCTTATAATTAATCAGTAATTTCACTTAATACAGAAATTGAGACTCAAATTATTGTTTTCTTAGAAGTTGGAAGACTTTGCATTATTATTTTCTTATATTTTTTATTAATTATGAAAAGCTTGATGCCAGTCTGATTTGTTTCCTTTAACAATGGTCACTAATTGGCTAACATTTTAAGATTTCCTCTTCAATTGTGGTATTATAAAAGTTCTCATGGATGTTTCTTTGAGAATTTTTAAATTATTTATTTTGCTCAGCATCCATGTGGCTTTCTGATCTGTCCACTTGTCCTCTTTTCAGTTCTGCAATATTTTGTATTTTAATTATTTTTTGATCCATTTTGTCTGATTTTTCTTTTTTGAGAGATGTTGAATCTGCTAGATTGCCTTTCCTTGCCACTTTCAATCTTCTCTTCTTTTTGCTGAACTTTCCTTGATAATGTTGATTTTATCTTCCAATCTTTCTTTAGAATTTTTATTCATTGTATTTGTCATACCTGATAGTTTTTTTTTCTCTTCTCTAATGGTTTCTTTTTCATATCTTTTAAAAATTTAATTTACATAGTATCTCCTAACTTTCTCCAAGAATGACAATTAGAATGTTTTTTACTATTCTGTCCATAATTACCATTTATCCCAAGCCCAGCTGTTTTGTTTATCTTGATCTTTCTCTTTAATAACTACTAACTTTTCATATAGCTCCTTCACTGAAAATTTACATTTTAAAAAATGAAAGAATAAAAGGTTGATAATTGGACGTAAAGTGTGTGGACTCCCTCTCCTGCTGGATTATTGGATTTGTTTCCACATTTATGTTTCCTGTGATAAAGAAGGTTGAAGAAAGATCTGGGGGGGATGTAGGTTTAGCTTGTGGACTGAAACCCTAGACGGTGAAGGGAGGAGAATCATAAAGGCAAACGCATTTGTGTTTACTTAGGACAATATCTGACCTAGGGCCCTTACTGGAGAGTCAGGGCCCTCACTTCTTTAGAGAAAACCCTTCTCATTCTTGCCTCAGAGAAAAGCCAGGTTGTTGGTCACTTTTTGAGAGTGAGGGTCTTCATATTTGTTCAGAAGGGTGATGAGAGGAGATGAGTAGAGGCTACTGGTGGTTGGCACAGGTGCTATAGACAGAAATTTCTGTTCCTTCACATTCTCACTCTAGGCTCTCAGTACTTAACCACCCCAGCCCTGAGACCAACCCTTTTCTCAGATTCCCTGGACAGCAGCTCTTAACTTTCACTGCAGACCCTTCATGCACTTACTCTGGGCTGTGACCTTTTCTCTTCTGTCATAGTCATCAATACCTACATGTGCAAAAAGTCTAGCTCCAGTATCTGCTAAAATCACCTTACCTGTTCATCATCTTTCTCACTTCCTCTTTGTGCTAATAACTTTTTTCCTGGCTGTAAATTTATATTGTCATTCCAGTGGCATCTTGGTATGGAAAGAAACATATGTATGCTAAGTCCGCTGTCTTGAAATGGAAACTTTGAACTTTTTGCTGTTCCTTGAAGATTCACAGTAGTGAAAAGAATTGCTTAGTAACATGTTATACTCATCTCTTAATTGAGCAACTTATATATATATATATAAATATATGTATACATTATATATATAAAGTACTTTAGACATATATTATCGGTATTTGTAGATATTGGTAGATATATATCAAGTTGCTTGATTAAGAGATGAGTGTAATATGTTATTTAGAAATTCATATATATATATATATAGGTATATATATATGGATATACATATATCATTTGCCTAAGAAACACCAATTCATTAGAGTTATGCGTGTATAATTAGAACATATAGGTAGGTTTACATTGATTTCACTATTCACACTTTAACTGAAGTGTTTCATATACGTCATGCTAGTCATGTTTTTTTGTTAACATCCTGTAAATGGTTTTAAATCAGCATGGGCTAGTTCATGAAAATTTTGACTCAGCTGTAGTGGTCATGTTATTGTAGCAGGAGACAAAGAAATGAAGAAATGGTACATATCTTCATGACAGGAAGGAGTTTTGCAGCTTGAGGCAAGGCACTCTGGAAGTCAGGCTCTACCCTTCCACAGAGACTGAGAGACAGGGGTTCTATCTTCCTTGATGTTTACATTTCAAAGAGATGGCTCCCAAGTCCTTGAGAACAACATTCCTGGGACGTAAAGCTGACAAAAGGCCGTTCTAGTTTTCAGAAGGATATATAGGTATTTCAAAGAGAGAAGAAAGTACTTACAAGTTTCCTAAAGTAAATACTCTAAGAAAAAGGAGGGAGAAGTCTCTTTCCCTATTTACAACAAGGAGAATTAAGCCTATTTAAAAATTTTACTTGTCCTTAACAACACTTATATGAATTTTCTGTTTGCGTAATATCTTAAAGAGGCCTCCCAAAATTGTGTAAACTTGAGGCAACTTGCAAACTGGATCTCTCCTCATATTGTCCCATTGTTCCATTTTGTTCAGTGGGTACAGGAACATCCCAAGTGATCACAGAGAATATCTTTTCATAAGTGATGAGAGAGGAAGCATAGTTTCCTCCTGCTTTTATCTCTTTATTACAATAAAGCCATGAACAAAAGAAAATATAATTTTTATAAAATAGTGACTAAAATGTTAACCATAAGTGTTTTCTCAAGGTTTATTCCAGGATGTGTGAAAGTCAAAAGGAAGAAAACAAATGGTTTAAATAGTATGGGAAGAAAAGCACTGATTAGAAATGAGAAGCCCTTAAATGAAAATGGGAGGTTTAATGATTTTTGCCTTAGTTGCTAAACTCCTTATAATGCATGTCATTAGAAAACGATTTAAATATCTGGTGAAGACACACAAGGGGGCAAATTCCAAAGGTGGTTTTGGACTCTTATTAAAAATGCAGTGAAATCCTAACTCCACATTACAATGGTAATTAACTATGGTTAAAGGCACCCTGAAGAGATGCAATTACTTTTAAAATAATTCTGTAATTTAAGATGTATATTTAATGCATTTATTTTTCACTTAATTGATGATTTGCCAGTTAAATTAATGTGAAGTCCCCTACTACAAAAATAGTGAATATTTTTCATTCATTTTAGATTATTATATTGCTATTTCTTGCAAATAAAACCTAAGATGACCATCTTTCTCATCATAGGTAATTAAAATATTCCTAGAAAGTAGATGAGAATAAGGCAGTTACTACAGGGCTTGCTCATTTATTGAGTCATTTGAATTTACAATAGTTCATAAGAGCAATAATAATTCTCGTTGAAACGAAACAATTATTTCCACATTTTTAAAATAAATTGACTATAGTTATTTTATAATGGGTTGGAAAGTCAGGAAATAGAAATTTATAGCAAATACTAAACATAGTTATGTTTCTCAGTGGCTTACCCCAAGCTCTATTAACAGATTAGAAACATTTCATGATTGTTTAATGGAGGGTAGATTTCTATTAATCCAATCCTGCTTTATACCAATTCCCATCATTAAAAGAGAGACATATTTTGTCAAAAGTAAAAATTGCTGTTGGAGAATTTTAAATGATAAAATCAAGTAGAAAATTTAAATATGTATTAGAAAATGATAATTATACAGACATTTAAAAATCTTAACCGAAAAACCATTTGCAAAATAAATTTCAGAGTAAGCATATGCTTCAAGATTTGAATTATTTACAGCAGGATTACTTGTTTTTACTGATTTGAAAATTATAGAGCATGTAATCCCTAACACATTATCCATGTGGTTAAGTTTTTCACTAGCCTCAAATTGTTTTATTACTTCTACCTTTGTACCTTGAGTGGAAATATTGCTCTTTTCTCTCCTCTTCTTTCACTTGACCTTACTAACTTCTTTTGAAACATCTTCACCTAATAATATCCAGAGTCTGTCACAATGTTATTGGAGAGAAAATCCTAAAATAGAGTACAAAACATTTCAATTATTTGACAATGGAAGGAAGGTTGATGGCTCATGTTCACCTGAATCACATAGGAGAGCAGCATGATCTGTAGCTGGTGACAGGAATAAAGAAAAGCATCAAAGACCATGAAAAGAACTATAATTTCTTAGTGTAAAAGGGAAAATTACTTAAGACAAACACCTAATTTAATTCCCAAATTGCTTAAACATCGATTTTTTTTTTAATCCAGCATTTAAGTTCCTTAGGCAGATGGAATCAGTGAGGTTCTGGGTTCCAAACATTATTGTCTACTCCTCCCAAAGATTCTGGGAGCTACAAGACATTCTTTTTAAAAATTATTTTTCTGCAGATATTGCCAAGGCAGGCACAACAGAGGGAGGAGGTGTAGGGAATAAAAACATGATTATTTAGTGAAAGTTTACTTAGTATATGGTAAGATCCACTCACCAATCCAATGTCAATTCTCAAACTCAGAGATAAATCATAAGATATTCCAAACAAAATCTAAACAGCTTATTTGTGGAATTAAACAAACTTGTAATATTTATATGGAAATTCAAACAGTCAAAAAGAGTCTAGACATACTGTAGAAGAAAGAGTTGGAAAGACCTGTTCCATCAGATATTAAACTATGTTATAAAACTATTTAGTCAAGACCCTGTGATACTGGCACAGGGATAGAATAATTAACCCATGAAATAGAATAAAGAGAAACTAGAAACAAGTTTCCAGATAGATGGACACCAGACTTATAGTAAACTAGTCTTTACAGTGCAAAAGAAAATGAATGAAGTAATAAAAGAGAATAACTTCATGACATCTGTGCAGCGAAAGACATCCTAAACTGACAATAAAGCAGAAACTGTAAAGGAAATGATTGTAAACTTGAAAGCATTAAACTAAGAACTTCTGTTCATGAAAAAGAGCCATTAAGAGAAAGGAAACTTAGCCATACAGAGACTAAGATGACATTTCCAAGAACTGACAAGTGACTCATATCCAAACTATATACAGTACTCCCCAAAAATCAATAAATGAAAGGCACACAAACCAATAGGTTAAAAAAAAAAAACTTTATACCCTTTATAGAAATTAAAATCCAATGGCTTATAAATAGGTGGAAATGTGGTACCCCTCATTAGTAATCAAGAAAAAGAAAAAGAAAATCACAATGATAAACCATTAGATCCCCACAAGTATGGCTAATATTCAAAAGTCTGTTGACAAGTTTGTTCAGCAAAATAAATTTTCATACACTGTCATATAGGAGTGTTAATTGGTACATTCACTTTGGAAAAAAATTTGGCATTATCTGGTGACAAAAACTCTCTCCTTGACCAAACTAGTCAAGCTCCTCTGAGCCTTATTCTGAACTAACCCTTAACCTTGTCCTTCCTTTAGCAAGAATCCTGCTAAGTCAGTTTAGTGAAAATCCTCCCCCGCTTAACATATGACCACCCTTGATATATGATCAAGTTCCTCATCCTCCATCCTTAATATCTAAGTCCTTGGCCTGCCTTTGTCATGAATCCTGTTAAGTCAGATGAGCAAAAATCCCCCTACTTTTAATATCTCCTCTTAGTAATTTTCCATCCACTGATCCCCTCACTCTGCTCCTTGGCTTTAAATCCTCGTTATGTCCTTGTTGTATTCGGAGTTAAGCTCAATCTCTCTTCCCTATTGCAATAGAGTTGACTCCTATTATGATAGTCTCAGATAAACTTTTCTTACTATTTTAACAAATGTCAGGGTAATTTTTCTTTAACATTTGTCAGGTAAAGATCTGCATACCCTATGACCTGGCGATTCCTTTCTAGCTATATACGTTGCAGAGGTATGTTCTTATATGTACCAAAAACTAATATTCAAGAACATTCATAGAAGCATTGTTTGTGATTACCCCAAATGGAAAATTACCCAAATATACATTAACCATAGGATGAATAAATACGTTATGGTTTATTCAAATAATAGTAATAAAAAAGAAACACCAACTGCAAGCAACAACATGGCTAAATCCTGAAGAATAATATTGAGCAGGGTTACATCCTGTGATGGTCCTTTCATATGTCAAATTTCTCAGGTAATAGTCCCCAGTTATTCAAACACTAATCTGGGTATTGCCATGAAGATATTTTGTAGATGTGGTTAAAGTCCATAATCAGTTAACTTTAAGTAAGGGAGATTATCCTAGATAATCTCAGTGTCCTGATTCAATCAGTTGGACAGCCTTAAGAGAAGCAGAATCAAGGTTTTCTTGATGAAGAATAAATTATACCTGTGGTTAGCAGCTTCAACTCTTCCAACTTGCCTTTCTTGATGGCTGGCTCTACGGATTGTAGACTTGCCTAGTCAACTCCCACAATTTCATAAGCCAATTTCTTGCAATAAAACTCTTGATATATGTCTCAGACCGGGTCTGTTTCTCTGTTTGAACCCTAACTGATGCATAAATATACTATGCATAATTATGTAATAAAACTATAAAGAAGAGCATAGAATTATTAACAATAAAAGTCAGGATATGAGATTATTATGGTCAAGAAGAGGCTCACGTCGAGGCCTCTGAGTGCTGAGAATATTTATTTTCTTGATTTGAGTGGTGGTTAATTGTTTTTTCATTACAATTACTTGTTAACATGTACATTTAGGTTTATCTATTTTTTGTAAGCTCTCAATTAAAAAAAGTTTTAAAAATTCAACGTGCATCATGGAAGTGTAGCTAATTTATCCTGATATATATGGGGACCTATATATATTTCTCCTTTAATTTACTATTGGGAAAGGTTCTGTGGGCTAATATTTTTTTCCCTAGATTTTTGAAGTGCTTCCTACAGGGTGCATTATGAAGTATTTTTTAAATCCATCATGCAAACTAATCATTACAACATAGACATATGCTGTGAGACTGAACTATTATATCTCTATAATGTATTTGAAATTTGGTTAGCAAACATTCTATTTCAGTGTTCTGAGATATAGTGACCAGTTTGTCAGGTTGTTGTATTCATCATTTAAAAAAATGTTTAAGCTTTTTCTCAAGGGAAAAACAAAAAGATATCTTTGAATGGAAAAGTTGCTACTTTTCCTCTTACAGCCCCACATCCTACAAAGATGATCTGGGTTTGAGTGTTCTTTGAAGTTAGCATTTAGTTCTGTCATATACTATATCTTGGGGGAGGGGGAAAAGAACTTAAAAATGGTGAGCCTACAGATTTTTAAAAATCATATAAAGTTTAAAAGAATATTTAAAATAGTTCTAAAACAGCCTGCTTTGCTTAAAATATATTTTGAAATAACAATAACACAGTAAAATATAGAATATAGATTCGTGTGTTGCTTTTAACATAGACTAAATAAATAATGTCACAAATATTCAAAATAGTCTGTAAGAAAATATCAATTTGAAAAGTTTCAAAAATTCATTTGCTATACACCAAAAATAATGTTTATATTAATTTTATTAGAACTAATGTATTTAGTAACATTCAGATTCAGATTCCAAACATTCAGGAAATCATTCAAATTCTAGGTGTATATCTCACATCTATCACTAGATTCTTAGTGTCATACTGTCAAATTCAGAAAGGCAGTCCTTGAATTAAATACTCCAGTTCGAGCTTTAACATAGGGATGAAAGTTGATCTAACTTGACAGTTCTCTAGAAATAATCATTCTGACATGTCAAAGATGGTACATGCCTGGATCTCTACATTATTCAAAAGTGATGGAATCTAGGGAAAGGAAAAGAAATGACACAAAGTCCTATACCCAAGAATTAAATACTTCAAAAGCAAAAAATGATGTAATTCACATGGGGTTGGATTGGGCATGGAGGACGAGAATATAGCAGTATACATCATTATATCTATTCAATCTTTTTCTCACCCTTTTCCCACATTCACTGAACTTCTCAAATTTGGGAAATTATGGGGAATAATAGATGTGGCAAACTTTTGGCATTTAACTTACATAGTCAGTGATATCTTTTGATGTGAAGTTTTTGATAATTAGTAAACAACAAGTGTACAAATATATTAGGAAATGTGAATCATCTTGCATCTAAGGTCTTAAATTAAGTCATTTTTTATAATTTTGTCTTTGTAATTTCATCCAAGGTGTTTTTAGAAACTGCTGATTATGCTCTAGTTATCACTGCTTTGACTGATTGGTTATGTCAGAGATTCATTGGAACTACTGGATATTTCCTCATTTCTCCCCATTTAGACGAGCAATATCTAAATCCATTTTAGAATATGATGCTATAAAATGTCAGCTCAAAGCTTTTAATTTCTATCCTCAAATGGAATTAATAATTTTTCTGATTATACCATTTGAATTAAGACCTAATCGGCAAGGAATCACCTCTAGAGTTGACATGGTAGTTCAGATACCTTTGCCCAACTGAGCCTTAGATCTCTGTGACGAGTCCACCATAATGGCACTGCAGTCGTCCTATGAATAACAAACTAGCTGAGCTGAGTCAGCTGGGTCATCTATTGCTCCCTGCTCACAGAGGAGAGCTGGAAGTGATAGATAGCTCCATTAACTCTGCCTGGCTAATGCACACTCAGGGAACACCAAATTGGGAACATTTTTTTATCTTTCCAAGACAAGCTTCAGGGATGCAATTGGTTTATTCTCCACTTACAATAAGGACGATATTTGGGAAAATGAATAATAACAACAGGAAGCAGTGAAAATAATATTTTACATCATGGAATAGTATTTGATTTTTAATTAGCACATTTCAGTCTAGACTGTCAAAATATTTTCTCAGCATTATTTACAAATATCTGAGAAAACTTGGACATTCAATGTCTCAATTCAAACATTAAACAGCTTTAGCTTAAGTAAAATGGCAATTCTCATGATATTAACATGTACATATTTGGCATATTATAGGTCCCATTTTACAATGGTGCAATATTTATATGAGGTTATTTTATAGATCAGGGATTAAGTAAAATTTACAACAGAATCACAATTGTTTCCTAGTTTGCATTATTAAATATACAAAGGTATCATCATTTATTTTTAATTTCAAAGAGAGAAATTAAAATTTGAAGATTAGATACACTAATCCCTTGAATTCTTTATAATGATTTTAATAGGTATTGGTATTAATAAATAGGCTCAGGAGAGCACAAGGCAATGCTGCCAGTTTGAAAATGAGTTATTTACACGAGTCAGATACCAGAAATTGACAAGCTTTCTGTGTGGTGATTCTTTTGTTCACATCACCAGCTCTATGTAAGAAATTTAAATTACTTCAGAAATTAAAAATGATAACAGAAAATCAATCAAAGTATAAGCATTTGTAAAAACAAAGAGAAAAAGGAATCATTTCAAATTCAGTGTTGTTCTATTAGATGCCATTGTAATTATAATAAGCAACGTTTACTGAAGGATTTACAATAACTCTATCACATCCTCCTTAATGCATTTTTCTCTTATATTTCCAACCTATCCCCCTTTATGAAAAATAATTTTTTCTTAATAGATTTGAGGTCCTGTTTAAGGAACTGAGAATTCAAAGATGAATAATTTCATCATCCGTGACCTGAAAGAAGGAAGGAATAAAAAAGTGTAAATTAAAAATTTCAAAATTATATTCATTCAACAGGTGTAATTGATTACCTACTACATTTCAAGCACTATGTTCATCCCTTGCACTTGATGGAGAAAACAGGTAGATATATTCTACACCTTCATGGAGTTTAGGGTACACAGAAAGAAATAGACATAAATTAAATGATCACACACAAAAATATACAATGTCAAAGGTGATAAGAGCCATGAAGAAAAGAGATGTACTGCTAAGGAGACTTAATAATCTGGGTCAGGAAAGGCTTTCATGAAGACAAAACAGTTGAATTGATGTGTGTGGGGTGAGTGGGGATTTATTGAATGAAAGGTGAAAGAAGTATGTTTCAGACAAAAGAAACAGCATGCGGTAGGAGGAGACATGGCACGTTTAATGAATAGAAGGAGTCCAGTGCGACTGGAATTCTGACAAATTGAAGGAGAGTAGTACAAAATGAGGCTGGAGAGATCAGGATAACACAGCTCAAACAACACCATTTGTGCACTTAAAAACTAGTTAAGAGAGTAGATCTTGTGTTAAGTGTTCTTACTACATACACACACAAAAAACAAAACAAAGGTACACAAGACATCTTTTAGAGGTGATGTATATATTTATTACCTTGATTGTGGTGATGGTATCATGGGTGTATGCATATTCCCAAATTCATCAAAAGCTATACATTAAATATGTACAGTATTTTTTATGTTAAATATACCTCAATAAAACTAGGAAAAAAAGAAAGAAAACAGCACAAACAAGGCAGAATACACCAGTTTACAAATATTGAACTTTCTCCTGGGTCATACAAAGGAGGAAGATTGTAAATATGGGCTAACATGGTTAGATTAGCAGGTTTTTAAAAATATCATTGTGTCTGAAGTGTGGAAATAGGATAAAAGATAATGAAAGACCAATGAAGAGGCTATGCAAGTATGTAGTCCCCATGGAAAACAATGGTAAATTAAGCTACAGGATGGGAATGAGATGGAGGGGAGTGAAAGGAATTAAGAGATATTTGTCACATAAAAACTAGAAGACTCAGTAATAGATTAAAATAGGGAGGGATGAGAGGGAGAAATCAAAGCTAACTTTCAAAGAACAAAAAAACCCTTGAACAATGATTTGATGAGCTTCTGGTTTGGTGAACACATCCATGTGCTGAGAAGGTAGTTTACCCTGGTTCCACAGGGATAGAAGCTCCTGCACTCATGACCCCCTCAGGACCCTTCCAGACCTCACCCTAAGTACTTCTTCATCTGGCTGTTCAACTGTATCCTTTATAATAAAGTTGGTAAACATAAAAAGAGAAGCTAACTTTGCAGTTTCTGGCTTGTGAAACTGAAGAAATAGTGGCTGCATTCATTACGGTAAAAATGATTGGAGGAAAGCCATGGTTGGGGGAGTGACAAAGAAAAGGGAGATTATTAGTTACTTTTTTGGACTTGTTTGGTTTGTGGTACTTTTGAAACATACAAGTGGAAGTATCAAGAAGGTAGTTGAGGAGCTGGCCAGGTGGCATAGTGGCTAAGTTCACGTGCTCTGCTTGGGCGACCAGGGTTCCCCAGTTCAGATCCTGGGTGAAGACCGCTGCACCACTCATCAAGCCATGCTGAGGTGGTGTCCCACATGAAGCAACTAGAAGGATGCACAACTATGACATACAACTATCTACTGGGGCTTTGGGGAGGAAAAAAAAGCATAAAAGGAGGAAGATTGGTAACTGATGTTAGCTCAGGGCCAATCTTCCTCAAAAAAAAAAAAGGTAGTTGATTATCTCATAGATTAGGCTTGGAGCAATTTAATAAATAGCCTAGAGGACGTAGAAGAAATTACCATAGGAAGAGTACAGATTGAGAAGAGAGTTTAGGAGAGAACTTTGGGTATTTCCAATATTTAACGGCTGCGTACGAGCTATAAACCTGAAAAGGAGATGAAGAATTAGTTGCCAAAAAAGACATGAGAAGAACAAGAGTGTGACATCATAGTCATAAAAGCCTATGGAAAGTGGATCTTTCAAGATAGAAGAATGTTGAAAAATGTTGAATACTCTTCAGAGGTCAAATAATATGAGGAAAAAAAGTATATTTGTGAGCATAGTGATTGGAACAAATGGTACCTATGAAAGAGTGTATTTAAATGATGATAAAAATGATCAAGGTAAGAGGCTAAGTTGAATTCCCAAAGGAGAAAAAGAATTAAGCAATAGTATAGGGTTCCTGAAAGCAGATGGATCTGAGGTGCAGGTATAGACTGAGCCTTTAGAGGTCAAAAGACATGTCCTCAACTTTACAAAAGGCAGGGAGAAGAGGATGGGTGTGTTTGTGGATAGGTTGATTTATCTGGTAGCAGGAAATGTAGAGCACTCATCTAATAACATCTAACTTCACTGTGAAATATGCTTCAAGCCATCTTCAGGGAGGAAGTGGGAGTTGAAGGATATTCATTTGATGGGGACAAGGGAGATACATAGGTTTAAATTGGATAAAGAATATTTTACATCGCAGAGCATAGAAGAGTAAGTTTAGTAGAGTAATGTAATAAAAACAGTAGTGAAAAGAGATTGAGCAAAGGGCTGTGGAAGCAGAGTAAGGGACACAGCTCAGCTAAAAATTAGTGAAAGTCTCACAGAAGTGATTTATGAGCTGAGTCTAGAAAGACAAATAGGAGATTATCGGATAGGGAAGGGAAACACATTATTAGCAAAGGAAGCATCATTTAGAGAAGCAGGCATAAGAATACCTTCAAGAATTTCAGAGCAGCTAGAGTCATCTGTGTGCCATAATGGTTCTGCCATGCTTCCACCTAAGGCGTGCAGCCGGTCTGTGGCTGTTTTAGATGCCCTAACAGTGGTCACTCTTTTCTCCTCCCACAAAAAATGTCTGGACAAAGACCAAAATTTAGTTGAGAGAATCAGTGAGGAAAATATAGTTACCAAACTTTCCTTGCAGGTTGGGTAACTTTTACTCCCAGTCCAAAAGACAAATTAGGTCAATTACTGTTACAGAACAGTTAATAAGCTAAATGGACTTTCTCATGGTTGTTCATGAAAATCAATTCAAAGCATGAATAAATTATGTGTATTCTTTTGTATCACTTTTTGTTGATCTCATTTTTGCTACTATGTGTGTTGTGAATGATGACTTCTGAAGAGTTAAAAAAATTCAATCTATGTTAGCTCTGCAGTTAATGACATTAGAAAATTGATATTAATTACTAAAGCGAACACTACTAATAATAAGCTAATATTCTCATGTTTAATATCCAATGAAAGGAT
Source organism: Tapirus indicus (assembly GCA_031878705.1). Lineage (NCBI taxonomy): Eukaryota > Metazoa > Chordata > Mammalia > Perissodactyla > Tapiridae > Tapirus > Tapirus indicus. The sequence goes on along the minus strand of CM062930.1, from coordinate 39,388,164 downwards.
TAATGGTTATGGTTTAATTCATTCTTTTGCTATTAAGCTTAATGTTTTTATGTCAATTTTTATTACTGTGTTTATTATTCTTAGAGTTTTAATATATCAACCATGTGTTCATGGGTATGTTCTAGAGCATATATTTTGTGACGATTTGAATAAATGATTTTGAAAAATATAATTCAATGCTATCATTTTTCACAGCATAAGTGTTTTGTTGTATTCTATATTTACAGATATGTATCATGTTGACATTGTGTGTGTTCAAACACTGAATTGCATAATGATACAAAACCTGAAATGACACTAACACTCTATCAAATTTCTGACTCAAGACTAATAATGAAATAAGATTCACTATAATAGCAGCTATAATGTTTAAAATTACTAAAACCATATAACTCTTAGCTACTGGAAGATGATTTTTTGTCTTCTTTCAATTTTCTAAGGTACCTGATTTTGCTACTGAGTTTTGTTCTTGTAATATGTTAGCATATATCTTATATAGGCTAGTGTATTTTAAGAAAATCACATTTTCTATATAGTGCATATCCCTATTTAAATATATACATATATATTTTTAACTTGGTTATCTCCTTCCTTGTTTCATACACTGTGTCCAGTAAACAAGGAGAGCCTGGCTCAAAGTAGATACTTCATGAATGTGTATGGTTAAATGTGTAATTTGTCAAGGTTTTTAAATTATTTTAAGACAGATTTCAAATTATTTTACATTGTCTTCCTCACAGCACTGCATTTTAGACAAATTCTTTTCAAGATATTTTTCCATAAGAACCAAAAAACAACCCATATTTTCATATTATCTATATTAAATTTCAGCAAAATATGCACTGCTTGTTTTGTCCTCAGCAATACGTATAGTGCCATCACTTAAGTGGATTTTTATTTCCCAGTTTATATGTGGAAATGTTATTTTTCATAAATAGCTTGTCAAGTGCGAGAATTAGCTTTAGGTAACAATGTGAGTTTAGGTCAAAGTTGGATAATATTTTAATTCTTGAAAAATGGAATTTAGTCCACAAAAGTCTGAATTTATTTTTACATATGCTCTATGTTAGTCTTTAATTGGAATATGTCCAAGATAGACAATTTTATTTTATAGCATTAAACATATATTGCCATCTTGCGAACTGTTACAAGTGACTAAATAAAATATGTGAGATACAACAGACTTATTTGAGTTTAAAGCTTAACAGGGTTAAACTGAGAGTTTGTACATTTTACAATTGTTATTCAACACATCAAGGCAAAAAGTTTCAGTAAGTATAATACATCCGCGCAAACATAAATGATCACACATATATAATGTTACTATAACATTTTCTTGAAACATGTCCAGCACTTTACAGTCTGTTAGGCCTAAATTTAAAATCTAATAGTATCAATCAATAAATTATTTGGTCTTTTATTTGAATATCCTACTCTAATAATTAGCAGACCTAAATTCAATAAGAGTATCACTCATGTTTTAGCATTTCACTTTAAGTTACTTTGTAATGGAAACTTTTGGGAAAATTTACTGACAATTAGAATCCATTAAATCTTTCATTTGTTGATTGACATTTATTTTTGTAGAATAAAGGCATAAGGAGTGGAATGGAAGGGTGGCAGTGAAAAAAATAATAAAAAGGGATCAAGTCAAATTCGTCTCTGCACCAGAGTAGAGTCTGATTATAAGAGATTCTCTTATCAAAGATAAAAATATTATTTTTCTAGTTTTCTATTTTATTTTATAATAACACACTATACATTAATAGTATAGAATAGACATGATTACTTGCAATCCTGCAGAATAGCAGGATAAATAAAAGAGCACAGCAATTTATAGAGATAATGATCAATGTTTTGTATATCTGGTATGACTTCATTAATCTGGGGTAAAAGTAAAATATAGTCACATTTCCTGTTTTTCCAAATAATCACATTTGCCATCACCTGCCTTGTTAGCAGGAAGTATGGTGTTTCCCTCATCAGGGTTGTCCTCATTCGATTGTTTAAAAAAAATACCTTTGTTGAGTTACTGAAACTAAAATGAGGGTCTATTCTTCTTTAATACACCAAGAAGAGAGACATTTTTTGTCTGATAAATCCACTTCTGCTCTTTCATTTCCCTATCCCACAGTATTTTCTGTTGAGTGGCATACTCTCATGGATACTTTATCTATTGCAGGTAAAGCACTGCTAGTCCATTCCCTTGAGCAGAACTATTGGAAACCATTCTTAGTCTGCACAATTGGAGATCTCACTTCTTACATGTGTAATTGTTACTGAACTAAGTGGGCTCGCTTCCCAGTGAGTTAAATAAGACTCTACACCAGTGGAAGTTGTCTCACAAAGTAAAGTGTATTTGCAGCAAATAAGAGGCCATAAGGAATCATTTCAAAAGTCATGGCGTCCCTGAAAAAAGGGAAGCAGAAATTTTTATTTCATTAGGGAAATGAATATTCAAAAGGGAGAGGTGGGTATTTGCCTACACAGGCTCAACTGGAGAATGTGCTTCCACATAATAAGGCCTAAGCTCCTCCTGGAGAGATCTTTGCATTAAAAATAAAGCAAAGGTCATGGGCATAGCTCTTGTGGTGAAGCTTGGTCAGTTTCAGGATGTTTAGTGGTTATGTCTCCCTTGAGTTTCTCACTTGGTCAGTTTCAGGATGGTGGTGGTTACATCTCCTTAACATACAAAAGTAAAAGAAACAACTTGGAAAAACAGTTAATTGCTTCCAAACCCACCTTTCAGTTTCTCAAGGCACCTAGTCAGTGTCATAATCACTTTTCCCTAAAGCTCAAATACCATCAAGATGACAGGTGCTTCCAGCATCATTCAATTGTAGGATTAGTCAAACATTTTGCTTTAAACAATTCTCTACCCAAATTACTTAAAATATATTTTTAAAACTAAGTCACCAACCTAGACTTGTCCTTTCATCCAAAAATTTTTATTTCATTGAACTTCTATGCCTTCCTGGCATTAGATTTTGGCTAGTGTCACCCAAATCTCATATATTTGTCTACCTTTGAGTATGAGTATGTTTGGTGATTCTATCCCACATTTCCCATAAGATCCTGGGCTCTATATGGAAAAATATTCACTATTTTCTGAAAACAGCTTTGAATTCCAAAGGAGTGCAAACTTTGTGAAAGATCTCAAAAGTTCTTACTACACTTTTACCTGCCAGGATTCTACTTGCATAAATAAAAGAGCCATTTTAATCCTTCTATATAGCCTAAGAAGACTAATAAATAATAATACTAAGCAGAAGAACATAAATAACAACAATCTTAAGTTCACCAGCTACTATATTTTCATTACTTATATGACAAGTGGAAAGGGAAAATATGTGCAAACTTTTCTAAACACAGATGACGTTATGGCTTTAATGGTGTCCACAACCCAACTTGATCTATTAAACAAAATACCTCTCATGTGATAAGTTTGAGAGGATGGGGGATCTGAAGGAAGATGCCTGATAGGTACATTATGACTCACCATGACATTCTTGCATTTTCTTGAGTTAGTCTTGAGTTGTCAACAGTTTTGCTATTCACATTCCTGTTTACACCCATTTTCTGGGTCTTGAAGTTAACGGAACGTGAGGATGGGAAATATACATAAGAATATTAAACGAGGAAATTTTGAAAAATCTCCGGATAGATTCTTTAGTTTATTTGCAGGGCTATAGAATTCAGTTGTGCACTTTGTGCCGTGCCCAAGCGCACATGGTAGGGCTCAAGTAGGGACTTCAAGTCAGCCCATGCTCAGTTGTTCAAGGCTCTGCATAGGTTTGCATTTAGCCTGGAAGCACAGATGCCTTTTCATAATTTGTTTTCCCATAGGAGAAATATTTTTTTCAATTAGTTTACCCAGGGACAGGGGGATCTTCTTTATAATTTGTACAAGACCCCTTATGTGTTTACAGAAACCTGATTGGTGTCTTTTGTGATGATAGTAACAATCTCATAATATTTTTTGGCTAAATTATTTATCTACAGCTTTGGAAATGTGCCCCCCCCCATATCTCTAAGCTGCTATATTTGAGTTTTGAAATATTTCCATGTACCACTTATTAAATAAAAAACAAAAGAATGAAAATATGTCAGTTGAAGTATTATTGAGCGTGTTAGCCATACCTAGACAAGGTCAAAGTGAAGTGTGTAACTAAGATAGTCACCCAGTCAACTGAAGGATTGCTTGTATTAAATTGTTCATTTAGGGAGAAAAAAGCAAACCATTACTGAGAGTTTATTCATCCCTCCATTCTGCATGTTCAGTTTGCCTGGTTAAACAATACTTAACTTCTCCTAGTTGGGCAACACATTCGCTCTTGCTGCCAAAAAGACAGAACATCTGAAATCTGTTTTTAAGCAGTGTCAGTTTTTCAAAGTAATAGGCACAACATGAAGAAAAGAAACATCTGCTATCTGCAGATTTTTTTTCCTTTCCTCCCAACATCAATCTAGCAAGGCTTTGGCAAGCAGCTCCTTGCACTCCAAGTCACAGAAATGTCAAAGGAGAGTGGAAATGAGAGTGGATACCTCTGTTGAAATGTCACTTTGAAAGTAAATAAAACCAGTTGAAAAAAAGACCATCTGAAAACAGGAAACTTCACAGTCAGGAGATGCGTCACACTGTATTCATAGGCAGTGGAAGAAGTCACATACAGAAACAATACTTTTTTCCTAAAGCTTGCTTCATAGTGACTGATTGTTGCAAATGGTAAAACACAATAGACATAAATACAAATTCAAAATTCAGTGGCACTTACTGCTTTGAAATTAATTGATTAAGACTACTTTCTATTGAGACTAAATTAGTATTTTAAATGAAAATATTATTGTATGTGAAAAATCTTAAAGTATTTCTATTTACAAAATTGCCCTCAGAAATAATAGGTATGTCACTGTGCAGTAAGGTGTAGAGCCTGTAGATTCAGAATCTCCAGGTTGAATTTTTCAGCTCCAGCACTGAGCTGTGTGCCTGCGAGCAAGTTACTCCTACTCCCAGTGACCAAATTCCTAATCTGTAAATTTTGATAATAATAATAACACCTAACTGGATTGTTGTGAGTGTTAAAAACAAGCACTTAGAATTGTGCCTAGCATGCATGAGCACTCAGTGAATGTTTGCTTATTATCGTTATTAAAGTATCCCTAATGATTCAGAGCCATTCCTTCTATCATAAACTTAGACATAAAGAAGCAATTTCCTCTTCTAATTTTCATTTATTGCATTGCTAGTATGACTCCTAAGCAAACAATGGTGTTGTGTAGACATGCTCCTTACAGAATTGTCAGTAAACCTGTTAAAAATGGAAAGGACTTAAGAATGTAGTGCAGAAACTGGTGATTAAAGTTGTTGTATAGTCTTCAAAGAACTAATAGTAGTAAAATATGGTCATTATAATTGAAAGAAGAAACGATCAGACAGTAATTATAGAATATGATTGTTTTGCTGAACTGACGCAGTACTTAGCATTTAGAGCTAGTATAGGAGACTCCTTCAGTTCTCTTAAGGACCTCCACGATGTTTGCTTATTTCTTTTCCAGACTCATCTACAACACCCTTGTCTAACCCTTCTAATCACTCATTGACATTAATGCAGATTTTTGGATATCTAGGTGAAAAGTCAAGAAACAGAATCACCTCACGTAATTTGTTTAGGAACCTAGGGGCAAATTTACATGGCACTTTTATTAAAAACTTGACTATCTTTTTAAAAAATTTATTTACTTTTTAACTTTTTGTTTTCTACATCTTCTTCAGCTCCTTGGGTTATTTTGGCAATTCTGAAAGAGAGTCATTGGTGCGGGCCATATAAAGATGGGAAATGACTATGAAGCTTCTCTCCTCCTTAGTAACCTCCCTGGTCTCCTCCATCCTCGATATTCAAATGGCTGTATGTGGATCTGAAACTTGGGAAATCAATATCTGCTCTTCAGTAGAATCGTGTTTTGTTCTTTTCCCCAACACTTGAAGTAAGTTTTCCTTTGTATTTTGCTGAAATGAGATTCCTAGGGAAGTTGAATATTTTAGGGTGACATTCTTGAAGCTGTTGTAAATCAGCCTAGAGACAATGCTGTATTCACAGCTGTTTTCACAGCTACAAATGATCCATGCTTTTTTATGGATAAAAATCTTCCAGAATTAATCTGCTGCCAAACTTTATTGAGGTAACTGAGGGTGGGTCATCTTATAATTGGCCAGATAAGTCAAAATGGAACTAGTTTTACTGGGTGGGGTTTTACCTCTGTGTGTGTCTGGCACCTGGAAGAAAGTGACATGGTAAGTAGCTGGTCCCAGGCCCTGTGGAGGTAAAGCTGTAAAGCCATGCCTCTTGAGCTGGGCATCATGTGTACCTATGACCTTTCTCCAAGGAGTATGGCAAGGAAGAAATATAGGGACATTTCTTAAACTATAAAGATTTTTGATCCCTTACATAATATCAATATTTTTTCAAACATATCCCCATGGTATATCTGTGAGACACCACATTGGAAAACAATCTTAAATTACACAACTGATTGCTTTTGCAATGTAACATCTTAGGGAGACAAATGTTAAGACAAATTACCATAGGATGCATTATAATTTCAATGTTTAACAGTGTTTTAATCAAAATGTCTGAGTCTATATTTTTCTTTGTCTCTTACTCTTATCCACATATGCAATATTTCCTCTGCATAAAGGATGAGTCAGTAATAAAAGGGTGCCCCAACAAAGGCGACTTCTGTTGCCCGTTTGATAAAATGCTCCGGAGAAGTTCCGTTTACTGAGTGTTTAATATCAGATCTAGGAGTTCCTGGGCAGGAACAGTACTGTCTTCATTGAGGAGACTTAAAGTCTGCTTTTCAGGATGATTATTTTTAACTCCAATACATTTTGTACTGAAAGAGACTTATACACGATGGATCTAGAAAATCTTGCCTGTCAACATGCTGCTGTTTTCAGGAAGCCTGGTGAAGAAGAAGAGAAGGAAAAAAAGAGAGTGAAATTCAAGATGCTCTATTGAGCAATGTCTTTAGATAGGCAACTCTTTAGCTAGGTTATTTTCTGCTTTTTCTGTCACGCACATTGAGAATGTTTAATTCATTCATTCTATGGTCTTTTCTCTTTGATCAATTAATAAAACCATGTCTTGAATCATTATTAAAATTATAGTAGTAAAAAATAATATTTTTATCATGGTATCTCACATAATAATTATAATTTTCTTCTACTATAATTTCATGTTAAAATACTGCTATCCTCTAGGCATATCAGTTTACTTACCACTCTAGATATGCCTTGTAATTTTTATGCCTCTTTATTTGCACAGATTCCTTGACCTAAATTGCTCTTTACCATTTTGAAATCTTACTCATCCTTAGAAACCCAGTTCAAATAAAATTGTTTATATAGAGAGATTTCTTGATGCCCTTAAGCAAATATATTCCCCTCCTCTGTGTTTCCATAGTATTTATTGTACATTAAATATAGTATTTTGCCCAGTTTTCCTTGTATCTTAAATATGTGAGGACTATACTAATATACCCCTTAACGAATTTTAATGTTTTTATGATGAAGTTAACACAGAGAGTAAGATTTTAAAAATATTCGAAATTACATGAAGGAAATAAGATGGCTCCCTAATTACCTGCTGGAAAAATAATTAGGAGATTTATGCAAAATATATATCAATCAGAAACTCAGAGCTGGATTTGAGGTGGCACAATGTTGGTCAGTGTTGGTCTGACTTAAAAAAAAAAAAAATAAGAGTTTCCCAGTGGTGCCTCCCCCCACCAAAAAAAGGAGTATGAGAGTTAAATGAATGCTGAAACCATTTCCAAAGCACCCATGGGAGAAGCTTTTCCAGTATGTTACAAATATTCCAGTTCCATTGGTGAGGAAACATCTATGGCAAAATGAATGTATTTGGCTATTATAGATATTAAATATTCAATTTATCTCACACAGTTTTGAGATTTCACGTTCATCAAGCAACCTTTTATTGTGACTTGCCTTCCTGCAAAGGTTTACTCGAGAGAAAAGACATTCATCATTTCACTATTGAGTTTTGTGGTCTGTGTGGCAAGACTGTTTTATTGCAAAGAAATACATTGGCATTCTCCTTGTACATCAGGCTCATGAATTTGGTTAATAATATATGTATGGATCTGCACAAGGCTGAGAAGAGGTTCATGCATTACAGCACACTTACCTGTGATTCTTCTTGGAGGCAAGACAATAGGACATAAACCCTGCAGAGGAATTGTGATATTGATGTGTGAGAATTCAAAAATATTAAAAATTTGCATATATTTTCATATACTTAGTTTTATATTTCTTTCTTATCACAATATTTTAGCACATTAGAGCAGGTGCTATGTCTTATTTATGTTTGTTAACCCAGTGCCTAAAAAAACTTGGCCCACAGTCCTTCTGTAAATATTTATTGAATTTATTCTGTGACTCTGGCATGCTTTGTTATTGTCATTTTTAACCGAGTCCTTAATGGCTAAGCCATTCACTTATTCATTCATTCATTAATTCAAAATCTGTTTTATGCCTTCCATGTACTAGCTGGCATTTTTGTGCATACAATTTCTAAATTGCCTTATAGCTCCTTAGAAGCAGATCAATTCACCTAATGATCCATCTACAATACTTACATGTATTTGGTGAATCAGAAACTGGTTTTCCCACAATTATTTTTGTATAATTAAATTATATTTGTATAATGGCCACACAAATAAAGACTACATTTCTCAGCCTCAATTTCAGCAATATTGAGCCATGTGACAATATCCAGGCTACTGGGGTTGAGCAAGAAGTGATGTGTTCAATTTCTATGCAATACGATTAAAGGCCAGAAGCACGCCATCCGATGTCTCTTCCATCCTTTCTTATGGTTGAAATACAGACTTGATAAATGGAACCTTGGCTTCTTTTGACTATGAAATGGAAGCAATGTGTTGAGGGTCTCAAATTAATAAGATAGAAGGATCTTGGATAACTAATATTATAGAGCCACTGTCACGTCAGGACTGAGCTATTAATTGAGAGAGAAATTAAACTTTAACATTTATTAGCTACTGCCCTTCGGCCTTTGTAATAGCAGCTTATCCAGCATACTAATAACTACAACTGGATTTCACTTGAACTGTATAATAGCACTTCTTAGAAAAATGCTCAGCTTTGCCTATGTGCCCTGCTGCTGTAGACGTAGACTGAGGAGAAAAAGAAAAAAAAAAAAGATGGTATACTGATGGACAAAAAGAAAAGCTGAAGAGCCCCAGCTGTTTCTACATTTTTCTTTCTCAGCCTTCCCTTAGTATTCCCTCTCTTATATACCATCTCTCAATATATCAGTCTTTTTGCCCTTATTTTCCCCAGTATAGAGCAGGAATTATAGACAGAGACAAAATGAACTTTTTTGAAAACTATTATGAAGATGACATCAACATTATAAAATAAAATAAAATAGTTTAAAGAAATAAGCGGATTGACTGGATTGGTATACAGATACTTGTCTTTTAAGAAATTGGCTTTTAAAAAATTTTCTGGTTTTTTTTCATGCTGGATATCAAACCTTATTCCTTTCTCTATGCATTCCTTGGTACTCTTTCCAACAAAACTTGCAAATGTTTCCCAATTTCAGTTGCAGGACCTGGGCTTAGCTACCTTGATTTATTTTATGCCTTCATAAACATGTATAATTTTTTCCTATCAAGTAACCCATACACGTTCTTCTGAAAAAAAAAAAAAGAAAACATTTTTTTTTAGTGTCAAACTTAATTATACACCTTACTGAATCTCCAGATCCCCACTTCACCATCATAGTTGTTTTTACTAGTCTCAAGCTGACTAGTCAGACAGTTAGCCACAGTGATTTGATCAATGTTGGATGTACGCAAGAAAGGGAAATCAGAGGATCAGGCAATTATTACCAGATAAGGTCGGTCGCAATATAAAAAGTTAGAAATATTTGCGGCCCTCATAATGATACTGTTTTCTATGTCTAATGAACAGTCAAGAGTCTTTGCAAATCAAATAATATATATCGTAATGCATAAAAAAAAACCTACCCCAAATATAGAAAAATACAAATGTAGTGTCTGGTTGTAACTAATCCCTCTCAGGAAATAATGATCAAGTAGATAAAAAATGAGTGAGCCAGTTCATCAATTGTAACAAATGTACCACTGTGATAGGGAATGTTGAAAATGGGGGAGGCTTATGTGTGTGGGGGGACAAGGGCTATAGGAGAAACCTCTGTACATTTCCCTCAATTTTGCTGTGAATCTAAAACTGCTCTAGGAATATTAAGTTTTAACTATAAAAAAATACATGCCCACCCACCCCTTCTCCACCCACTCCAAGTACTGCATATACAGGTATCCCTGTATAGTTTTCTTTCCCAAGAAGTCAGACAAAAACCTAGAGCTGCATGGGGCAAATAGATAAGAGATAAAAATAGAAGTTGGAGATCCTGAAATTGTAGCATGAGGCATTAAATTTTGTTTTGTTTTTCTACCAAGTTACTTATTACATGGAACATTTTTAAGTATCTCAAAAGTAAAACAATTCAACCTCTTGTGAACTGACTGAAGGCAGTCAGTTTTATTTGCGTTCCAAGAGATAAATCAGATATTGCTTTAAAAAAAGATGAATGAGCTTATGAAAGTCCAGAATATCATAATAAGGGAGGTGAATCTACTGCACATGTATTAAATTCAATTCTCTCTGAGGAGACCATAGCTGTGCATGATTTACAAAAAGATAATTACAATTTAGGTCACAAAAAAGTCAATAACTTATAAAAAGTAGAAATACAAACTCTTCTTGGAATAAATATTATATCTTTTCCAAGTAAAACTAGAAATTAATAAAAATAGATATTTCAAATAAAGAAAAACTTATTGTAAGGATAAAAAAAAGATATTTGTGTTGACTTCCATTTCTATAAACATGGTATATTAGATGGTTGGACAGAGGCTCTTGGTATCTAAAAAAAAGCTCAATATCATGCAGGAGTTACCAAAAATTATGAAGATTCCTCAGACAAAAATTACATGAAGACAGGAACTCAGAGAAGTAAGTAGAGCACTGAAGTCAATTTTTCCTTGAGGGAATTTTCCAAACTTTTAGTGAACATAAGCATCAGTTTTTTAGCTTCCTAAGGCTTATGGAACAGATGTAGCCCAACATAGATCAAGAGATGACATCTCAAATATTCATGCCCTCAGTTTAAGGGTAAACTAAACATAAAAACAGTGTCACCACCTCCAACTGGTACCTACAGATGAAATGCACTATGAGAATTTGTAATAAAGAGATAGAACTTCACAAGGGATATTTCTCAAATTCACTGTGACTAAGTGGCCAAAGAACTCTCCACCCCAGAATATTGCCCAAAGTCTCAGAATATTATTTCCTTTGTGTGCCTTATAGAACTAAAAGTAAATCCTTTCTGGAGTAACCCGACTTCATCCCACATCTTGCATATTTCTACAGTTAAATTTTCTAGAAAATAAACTATATGGAGTAAACGAATAAATATCACTAAACACACACATACACACAGATAAGGTGACATAAATTGGAACCAATAGAAAAAACAAACAGTAAAAGCAGAACCCATAAAAATTCCAGATACTGGAACAATCAGGAGATTATAGGCCTAGTCCCATAAAGCTTTTAATAAATAAAAGACAGATATAAAATGTTTAATAGATACCAAGCAAACCTGAAAAACAAAGAAAGAAGTCTAGAAATGAAAAAATATAATTACCAAAATTTAAAACTCAAATTAAGACAATGTTGAACTAAAGAAGCTAGAAACAAAAAAGCACATTCTGCATGACTCATTTTAGATAAATTTAAAACCAGACAAAACAATTCTATAGTATTAGGAGTCAGGATAGTGGTTATCCTTGGAAAGGATCCATCTAATATATGCAAGGGGAGCAGCACGGGGACTTCCAGGTGCTTATTCTAAATCAGATTACATTAATGGGTTGTTTGTAATATTCATTGAGCTTTATACTTAAGATTTTTGTTCCTTTCCATGTTGAGATTTTACATATGTAAAGAGTTATAAAAAATACATTTATATATATTTTTACCGGTCAAAACACCTGGGTCACTGCTGCTAAAAAGCTGGAGGAAATAATAGCTTTCAAACTCTTCTATGGGTATACATAAGAAGTGACATTTAGGTAGCTGGCTGTATGTACATTTTTAAAAAAACCTATTAATCATGAAATTTTAAACAATATACAAAATAGAATAGTCTAATAAATCATCATTTATCTATTATCCAGGTTAACAATTAACTCATATTCAATTTGGTTTCATTTATACTCTTACTCATGTTCCTCCAAAACGTTATCTTTGAAGAGATAATGACTATCTTGAAGAGATAATGAAAGATATCTTCATTAAAGATATAGATATCTTTAAAGATATAAATATAGATATAGATATCATTAAAGATAAAGATATCATCTTCATGAAAGATATCAAGAGATATCTCTCTTGAAGAGATAATGAAAAATTTCCAGAACTGATAAAAGATATCAAGTTACATATTCAAGAAGTTTAACTAATTCTGAGAAGGATAAAGTAGAATAAATCTACATCCAGAAACAAAGAAAAAGCACAACAAATGAAAAGTATAAAATACAATGCTATAAACAATACATATCGCTAATTACAATAAATGTAAATTAATTAAATCCTGAAATAGTTTGAGATGGATAAAGAAACAAAATCAAAATATATGCTATTTTCAGAGAAAAAAAATCAAACATGGGGCCACCCAGTGGCGCAGCGGTTTAGTTTGCACTTGGCAGCCTGGGGTCTGTGGGTTCGGATCCCAGGTGCCCGCCGATGCACTGCTTGTCAGCCACGCCATGGAGGCGTCCCATATAAAGTAGAGGAAGATGGGCACAGATGTTAGCCCAGGGCCAGTCTTCCTCAGCAAAAAGAAAAAAAAATCAAACATAAAGATGCAGTAAACTTAAAAAATAAAAGGAATAAAGAAATACAAAGTAATGCTAAAAACAACAAAAGCTGTTGCAGTAATATTAATACTAGACAAAAAGATTTTAAAGCAAAAAAGAATAAGCAGAGATAAAAAGGATTACTTCATAAATAATAAAAATCTGAATTCATCATAATACAAAACAAATATAAGTTACATACAACCGTAGCATAGCTTCAAAATTTATAGAAATTACAAGAAGAAACAAGTAAATACATATCATAGTGGGAGATTTTAAAACACCTGTTTAAGAAATTGGTAGAACAAATAATCAAAGATTTAGTCATATATATATATAATTTGATTGAGAAAATTTAAAAGGTTGTTCTAAATGTTCTATAGAACACTGAATCTAACAACTAGAAAATACACACTCTTTTCAAACATACATTGAATATTCACTTGTTGTGAAGCATGCCTCAGCAAATTTCAAGAGTTTGGAAGGTCATTATAGTCAATATTACATAGAATGTGATTAAGTTAGAAAGTAAAAATAAAATGATGACCAGAAAAAAAATATACTGAGAAATTCAGAAAAAAATTCCAAATGCTCCTGAATGAAAGTCACAATGCCACTGGATGTTGGAAAATTTTTACAAACTGAAATTAACAAAATATATTTCAAAGCTTATTAGCTGAGTCTGTAATATTACTTACAGGGAAACTTGTGACAAATTAGCTGTTGACAAACTGGATTATGGCCAAATCTGCCTGTCACTCTTTTTATACAACTATTGAGATGAGAATTTTTTTGTACACTTTTAAAGGGTTGTGAAAAAATACACAGACATTAAATGGAGTCCATGTGTGGCCCACATAACTTAAAATATTCACTATCTGCTCATTTACAAGAAAATGTTTGTTGATCCCTGGCCTAAAAGCTTATACAGAAAAGAAAAATAATAAGCTTAGTGGAGTATACTTCCTAAGAAACTGATAAAAGAGCAATAAAACAAACCTAAAGAAATGAGAGGAAAACAGTCAAGATAGGAGTAGAAAGTAATAAAACAGAAATCAAACATATGGTTGCTATCAACAAAGCTAAAGCTGTTTCCTTGAAAAGTCTAATAAAACTGACAAGCTTCTGGTGAGACCGATCAAGAAAGAAAAGAGAGTAAGCACATATAAACAATGTTAAGAATGAAATAGGAGATATAACTCAGATTCTTCAGACCTTAAAAAGTTGAGGATACGATGAGCAAAAGGGATATGGCCAGATGCCTCAGAAAGTTAAAAGTTAATAAGAAAATACTATGAGAAAAATTATACTATTAACTGAAAACACTCATGATACTGGATGTAAAAATTCTAAATAAAATATGAGCAAATAAAATCCAGCCATGTATGGAAAAAATAATACATCACAACCTCGTTGAGTTTATTCCAGGAATGCAGGTTGGTTGGATAAACACTAGAAAATCACTGAATGTAATTCACCACCACAACAAATGAAGAAACACATAATTATATCAATACATGCTGAAGAAAACATCCAGTAGAAGTATATATATATATATATATTCATTATTTTTGAAAGTATTTTTTTTTATCAAACTAGAATTAGAAGGGAACTTTCTTATCCTGAAAAGAATCTTATTAAAGCTATGTACAAAAAAAACCTATATCAGATATCTTATACTGGTATTAATTCTATTTAACCTTAGTAATAAGCTAAAGCAGACTGCTATTACTACTCAGAACTTCTATTTGACGTTGTGCTGGTGTGCCTAGCCAGCAAAATAAGGAAAGAAATAGAAGCAAAAGGGAGAAGCATTGGAAAGAAATAAGCAAAACTGTTATTATTCTCAAAAAATATGACGGTTTACATAGACATTCCAAAGTATTTTTACATATAATTATTAAAGTTAAAGTAAAAATCAATAACATTTCTACATGTGAACAACAATAATTAGATACTGAAATAAAATATAGCACATTATTTAGAGTAAGTAATATCAGTTTCTTTAACAATCAATCTTCCAAATCTCACTGGCTTAACACAATAATGATTTACCTCTCACTCATGACAATAATTCAATCAGATGTTCCGTGGACAGTCTTGCAAGCTGAATTCACCCTGCCTCTTTTTAAATCATGCATCATCATCTTTTAGGACTTCCTCAGAATTCTCTGCTGAATCTCTACATTCATTCGAGCCATGAGCAAAGAGGAGGAGCAACAATTGCTGTGATTGTTTAAGGACAAGCCTGGAAGTGACATATATCATGTCAAGGAAGTCTTGGAATTGTAATATTCCTATATGCCCAGAAAGATTAAAGGGATTCTTGGTCATCTAGTAGATTCTCCTACAATAATCGTAATGGTGAGGGTCAATATTTGTTTTTTTTCTTTACTCCATCTATAGAACTCACCAACCTCCTTCTTAAGGAAAAAATTTCAAGACCTACTGAAGTCAATGCATTTACTTCAGTTTCCAGGATCTCCAGATAATGTGGCTTCTTCTAATTCAAGTATAGATTGTGGCCTAGAAATCTACCAAATAAGTTATCTGTCCCTATCTTCACTACTGCCCAGCCCCACTCCCAACACAGTGATAAACTAGGGACAGGGTAATCACAATAAATCCTCCTCTTTTGTGACAGGGTGAATAATGGACCCTCAAAGCCTATGTCCAAATTCCTGAAACCTGTGAATATGTTACCATGCATAGTAAAAGAGACTTTGCTGATGTGATTAAGTTAAGGATCTTGAGATGAATGGGCTCAGTGTAACCACAGGGGTACTTAGAAGAAGGATGCAAGAGGCAGAAAAAGAGGGAAGGTGAGGTGATGATGGAAGCCGAAAGGGAAAAGAAGATACTATGCTGCTGCCTTTGAAGATGGAAGAAGAGGCCATAAGCCAAGGAATGTAGGCAACCTACAGAAGCTTGAAAAGGAAAGGAAATATATTCTCCCCTAGAGCCTCTGGAAAGAATACAGCTCTGGTACCGTTTTAGACTTCTGACCTCCAGAACTGTGAGACAATAAATTTATTGTTTTGAGCCACTAAGTTTGTGATAATCTGTTACAGCAGCAATAGGAAATTTATATGCGTTTTGGACCTAGAATTGGGGAGCTACTGTAACAATAACTTAAAAATGTGGAAGTGGCTTCAGCATTGAGTATTGAGTATAAGCTAAAAGAATTTTAAAGAGCATAACTTGAAGAGATGATTCGTACAAATAAGCATGTTAAATACTCTGCAGGTGAGGGCTCAGAAGGAAGTGAGGAACATAGAGAAAACCTACATTGTCTTTGAGAAAAGTTAAATTGTCAAAAACAAAATGTTAATAGAAATATAGGCATTCAAGTCCTGCTGATAAGAATGAGAAGGAAGTGAGGTTAGTAGTGGAGAAAACCTATATCATCTTAGAGAATGTCTACACCATCATAAATAAACTATGTAAGAAATATGCACATTAAAAGTGCTACTGTTATAGCTCAGAAGGAAATGAAGAACATATTACTGGAAACTAGAGGAGAGGGAATCCTTGTCATATTGTGGCAGAAAACTTAGCTGAATTCTTTCCCACAATTACATAGAAAACAGAACTTGTAAGCAATAAATTTGGATACTTAAGCTTAGGAGACTTCTGAGCAAAGTGTGGAAGGTGTATCCTGATTTCTTCTTGCTGCTTATTGTAAAATGAGGGTAAGAAGGAGATAAATCGAGGGAAGAACTGTTAATTGAAAAGAAACCAGGTCTTGATGATTTCAGGAATTTTCAGCCTATCCATATTGCAAAAGACACCAAAATTGGAAGATTCACTGTCACTAAAGCATCCTTTACAGAGAAAGCCAAGGAGGTGGCTGGACAACCTTTTTCTAGTGCCTCAGAAGGAGCAAAAGCTCACGGCATTCAGTCACAGAGAAGAGTCTGAAGAGATTAGGCATGTAATTCATAGATTCCCTCAGTCATCTCAGCAGAAATCAAAAAGCAGAAAATTGTTTTGTAAAGACACATGGAGGAGTCGCCTACCTATTGGAGTGAATATCTGTGACTTACAAGGGAGACCCATGAGGTTTGGAGGAATATTTTTATTATTATTATTTAATTTACTTAAACTACAACAAATTTAAAAAAACAGTTCACCCATTTCTCCGACCCCCTAGTACCTGCCTCTGGCAACCACCAATCTGTTCTCTTTATCTATGAGCTTTGTTTACATATGTACATGAGATTCCACATATAAGAGAGATCATACAGTTTTTCTCTTTCCCTGTCTGACTTATTTCTCTTAGCACAATACGCTGTAGGTCAAACCATGTTGTCGCTTATGGCAAGATTTCATTCTTTTTATGGCTGAATAATATCCCATTATATATATGTATATACCACAATTTCTTTCATCTATTCATCCATTGTTTGGACTCAGACTGTGTTCATATCTTGGCTATTGTAGATGATGCTGCAATGAACATGGGGATGCATATATCTTTTCAAATTAGTGTTTTTGTTTTCTTTAGATAAATACTCAGAAGTGGAATTGCTGGATCATGTGATAGTTCTATTTTTAATTTTTTGAGTAAGTTCTGTACTGTCTTCCATAGTGGCTGCATCAATTTACATTTCCACCAACAATGCACAAGCGTTCCCTTTTCTTCATATGCTTGCCAGCACTTGTTATTTCTAGTCTCTTTGATAATAGCCATTCTAACAGGTGTGAGGTGATACCTCATTGTGGTTTTGACTTGCATTTCTCTGATGATTAATGATGTAGAGCATTTTTTCTTGTATATGTTAGTCAACTATATCTCTTTGGAAAAACGTTTCTTAAGACCTTCTGCCCATTTTAATTAGATTGCTTTTTTTTTTTTTTTGCTATTGAGTTGTGTGAGCTTTTATACATTTTGCATATTAGCTCCTTATCCTATATATTATTTGCAAATATTTTCTCCCATTTAGTAGAATGTCTTTTCATTTTCTTGATGGTTTCCTTTGCTGTGCAGAAGCTTTCTCTGGTTTTGTTCTAGTCCCACTTGTTTATTTTTGCTTTTGTTATTTTTACTTTTGGTGTCAGATTCAAAAAAATCATCACAAAGATTTATGTCAACGAGCTTACTGCCTTTGTTTTCTTCTAGGAGTTTTATGGTTTCAGGTGTTACATTCAAGTCTTTAGTCCATTTTGAGTTAATTTTTGTGTATGATGTAAGAGAGTAGTCCAGTTTTGTTCTTTTGCATGCAGCTGTCCAATTTTCCCAACACCAATTATTGAAAAGACTATCCATATCCCACTGTTTATTCTTTGTTACTTTGTGGTAAATTAATTGACCGTATATGCATGAGTTTATTTCTGGGCTCTCTATTCTGTTCCATTGATCTATGTGTCTGTTTTTATGCCAACGCTGTACTGTTTTAATTACTATAGCTTTGTAATATAGTTTAAAGTCATGGAGCAGGATGCCTCCAGCTTTGTTCTTCTTTCTCAAGATTGTTTTGGCTAACTGGAATATTTTAAGGTGTCATACAAATTTTAGGATTTTTTTGTTCTATTTCTGTGAAATATGCCATTGAAATTTTGATAGAGATTGCATTAAATCTGCATATTGCTTTAGGTAGTATGGACATTTTAACAATATTAATTCTTCCAATCCATGGACATGGAATATCTTTCCATTTATTTGTGTCTTCTACAATATCTTTCATTAACATCTTCTAGTCTTCAATATATCAGTCTTTAACCTAGTTGATTAAATTTATTCTCAAGTATTTTATTCTTTTTGATGCAATTGTAAATGGGATTGTTTTCTTATTTTCTTTTTCTGATAGTTCATTGTTAGCATATAGAAACACAACAGATTTTTGTGTATTGATTTTTATCCTGCAACTTGACTGAATTTGTTTATTTGTTCTAACAGTATTTTGATGGAGTCTTTAGTGTTTTCTATATAGAATATCATGTCATCCACAAATAGTGACAATTTTACCTCTTCCTTTCCAATTTAGATGAGATTTATTTCTTTTTCTTGCCTAATTGCTCTGGCTACGATTTCCAACACTATGTTGAATAGCAGTGGCAAGAGTAGACATCCTTGTCTTATTCCTGATCTTAGGAAAAAAGCTTTCAGTTTTTCACTATTGAGTATGATGTTAGCTGTGGGCTTGACATATATGGCTTTTATTATGTTGAGGTACATTTCTTTTATACCCACTTTGTTGAGAGTTTGTTGGAGAAATGTTATTCCAGCAGGAACTCTACCAGTTTGAATTGAAAGGGACAGATAAAGGAGGAATTGAAAGAAGGCTGTTGGACTCTGAAAATTCTACAGGCAGAAACCAGTCTGATAAAGCTACTCAGTTCCAAACAGGTGCTACTTTTCATGGAAAAGGAAGAATATCTCAGAGGAGAAAGTCTCAGACCCAGAGGATGAAGCAGTGTGAGGAAAAGTACATAATATATTATTTGAAGATGCATACAAAGATAAAATCTATAAATA
The DNA here is from genome assembly GCA_031878705.1 of Tapirus indicus. Classification (NCBI taxonomy): domain Eukaryota; kingdom Metazoa; phylum Chordata; class Mammalia; order Perissodactyla; family Tapiridae; genus Tapirus; species Tapirus indicus. Next base: position 39,368,693 of record CM062930.1, on the reverse strand, counting down.
AATTCAGAGAGTGTTTAACAAAATTTAGGATAGTTGCTACTTGTGAGGAACAGATAAAAGCCCTCAGTGGTGGTACCTGGATGTACATTTTGTTATTGCTCATTAAACTATCTAAATATATTTCACACACACATAATTGTGTATGTACACATGCGTATGTGTGTAGAAGAGTGTCAGAGAGAAAATTCAAGGAAAGGAGAAGAATGAATGAATACATAAAAAATTAGGAATTGGAGAGTGATTTCAGCAAGATAGCAGAATAGGAAGCTCTGTATCCTTCTCTCCACCAGAAACATGCTGATTCAACAATTCACAAAGAAATTCCCCCTGTGAGAAATCCAGAAACTATTTGAGAGGCTCCTGCATCCTGGATGAACACAAAACCAACGACAAAAAAAGCCAGTAGGAAAATTAAAGACACCTTCTTGCCATAAACCCTACTCCTGGCACAGGATCATATAATCAGGATGAAACCCCTCAGCTCTCAGCTTCTCCATGAGTGAAAAAGGTGAACCATGTGTTCAACACTCTACCTTTTCTGAGGCTACCCAGAAGACTGGCTTCTGTTTAGTCTGTCTCAGAGCACTGATGGGACCTGGCATAGTCTGCCTCTGGGGGACTAAACAAAGACTGCAGTTTGATCTGGCATGCAACTTGTATCCACAGCTTCTCTCCCTGGCTTAGAACAGAATGAAAAGTTGAAAATCCTAGATCACAGCTTCTCTCTGGGGAGAGAAAGAGTTAGACAGATTGTCCAATAATCCAACTTATCTGGGGATGCCTGAGGAACTGATTTCAGTCTTACTTTCTCCTATATGAGGCCTATGGATGAAGTCTTGGAGAGATGACTCTTTTGTCTAATGCATAGTACCAATACAGAGTACAGGAAAATGAAGAACTAAGAAAATATGTTCCAAACAAAAGAACAAAATAAATTTCCAGAAACTGACTGTAATGAAATGAAGAAATATGATTTACTTGATAGAGAATTCAAAATAACCATCATAAAAATGCTCACTGAGGTCAGGAGAATAATGCAAGAAAAAGTGAAAATTTCAACAAAGAGATAGAAAATTTTAAATAGTACAAAATGGAAATCATGGAACTGAAGAATACAATAACTAAACTCACTAGAGTTCAACAGCAGACTAGATCAAGCAGAAGAAAGGATCAGTAAACTCAAAGACAAGTCATTGGAAATTATTCAGACAGAAGAACAAAAAGAAAAAAGGATGAAAAAGACTGAAGAAAGCCTAAGGGAATTATCAGACCATTAGGGACCAATATATATATTGGTCTATACATATATTCATTATAGGAGTTCAAGAAGGAAAAGAGACTGGAAGGATCAGAGAGCTTATTCAAAGAAATAATGGCTGAAAAATTCCCAAATTTGGGAAAGGAAATAGACATCCAGATCCAAGAAGCCCAAACAATCTCAAAAAATATGAACCCAAAGATATACACACTGAGACACATAATAATCAGACTGTCAAAAGTCAAAGACAAAGAGAGAATTTTGAAAGCAACAAGATAAAAATGACTTTTTATGTAAAATAGAACCCCATAAGAATATTAAGGGATTTTTTAGCAGAAATTTTGCAGGCCAGAAGGAAATAGGATGATATATTCAAAATGTTGATAGAAAAAACTGTCAATCAAGACTACTATAGCCGGGGGGCCAGCCCCATGGCCTAGCGGTTAAGTTTGGTGCGCTCTGCTTCGGCGGTCTGAATTTGGTTCCCGGGTGTGGACCTACACTGCTCATTGGTGGCCATGCTGTGGCAGTGACCTACATAAAAAAAAAAGAGGAAGATTGGCACAGATGTTAGCTCTGCGTGAATCCTCCTCAGTTAAAAAAAACAATTACAATACTCGGTAAACTCTCCTTCATTTTGACTTTAAAGACTTTCCCAGACAACCAAAAACTGAGGGAGTTCATCAGAAGTAGACCTGCTTTACAAGAAATGTTAAAGGAAATTCTTCAAGTTGAAATGAAAGAATACTAATCAGCAAAATGATAGCATGAGGAAGTATAAAACTCAATGGTAAAGATATATATATACAGAAAAATACAGAATATTATATTATTTTAATGGCACTGTGAAAATCACTTTTTTTTTCTCCTGAGAAAGATTTACCCTGAACTAACATCTGTTGCCAATCTTCCTCTTTTTGTATGAGGAACATTCACCCTGAGCTAATTTCTGTGTCAATTTTCCTCTATCTTGTATGTGAGTCATCACCACAGCATGGCTGATGAGTGGTGTAGGTATACGCCCAGGATCCGAACCTACAAACCTGGGCCACCAAAGCAGAGTGTGCCGAACTTAGCCAGTAGGCCTCAGGGCCAGCCCCTGAATCACTTTTAATTGTAGTGTAGAAGTTAAATGACAAAAGAATTGAAAATAACTATAACTAAAAATATGTTAATGAAAACACAATATAAATAGACATAAATTGTGACATCAATGATGTGAAATGTGGAGGAGGGAGACATAAAATGTAGTTTTTGTATGTGATTGAAGTTAAGTTGTTATCAGCTTGAAATAGACTGTTAGTACTGTAAGATGTTTTATCTAAGCCCCATGTAACCACAAAGAAAATACCTATTGTAGATACACAAAAGAAGGAAGAAAGAAATCAAACAATATCAATACAAATAAATCAATAAAACAAAATGGAAGACAACATCAGAGAAAAAGAGGGACAAACAATATCAAGACAAACAGAAAACAATTAACAAAGTGGATATAGGAGAGTCTTGTCTATCAACAATTATTTTAAATATAAATGAGCTAAACTTCCCAATCAAAAGACATAAAGTGGCTGAATGGTTGAAGAAAACACAATCCTATTATAAACTGTCTACAAGAAACTCACTATAGATTTATGGACACACATACACTGAAAGTGAGGGGATGGAAAGATATTCTATGCAACTGGAAACCAAAGGAGAGCAAACATAGCTATACTTATATCAGACAAAATAGTCTAAATAGTCTTTAAGTAAAAAACTGTCACAAGAGACAGAAAAGGGCATTACATAAAGAAAAAAGGTTCAATAATCCAAGAAGATATAACCATTATAAATATATAGGCACTCAACATCAGAGAAACTAAATATATAAAGCAAACATTGACAGAACTAAAGGGGGAAATAGACAGCAATGCAAGAATAGTAGAACACTTCAATACCTCACTTTCAATAATGGATAAAACAACCAGAGAAAAAAATCAAGAACAGCAGACTTGAACAGCACTATAGACCAAAATAGATCTAACAGATATATATAGAACATTACCCCCCAACAACAAAAAATTCTTCTTGAGTGTAAAAGGAACATTCTTTAGGTCACAAAACAAGTCTTAATAAATTTAAGAAGATTAAAATAATATCAAGCATTTTTTTTCTGACTACAATGGAATGAAACTATAAGTAAATGGCAGAATGAAAACTGGAAAATTCACAAACATGTGGAATTTAAACAACACACTGTTGACCAACCAAACATTCAAAGAGAAATTAGGAAATATCTTGAGACAAAGGAATGCAACATACCAAAACTCATGTGACACAGCAAAAGCAGTACTAGAAGGGAAGTTTATAGTGATAAACACCTACATTAAAAATGAAGAAAGATCTCAAATAAACAACCTAACTTTATACCTCAAGGAACTAGAAAAGAAGAACAAAACTAAGTTCAAAGTTAGTAGAAGGAAGGAAGTAACAAAGATCAGAGTGGAAATAAATGAAATAAAGACTAAAAAGACAATAGAAAAGTTCAATGAAACTAAGTGCTGGTTCTTTAAAAAGAAAAACAAAAAAGACAAAACTTCAGCTAGACTAGCCAAGAAGGAAAGAGAGAGAACTCAAATAAATAGAGTTATAAATGAAAGAGGAGACATTAACAATTGATTCCACAGAAATACAAAGGATCACAAGGGACTATTATGAACAAGTATATGTCAACAAATTTGACAACCTAGAAGAAATGATAAATTCCTAGGAACATACAACCTACTAAGACTGAATCATGAAGAAATAGTAAATTTAAACAGACAAATTACTAGTGAGGAAACTGATTCAGTGATGAAAAACTTCCCAACAAAGAAAAGTCCAGGACCAGATGGCTTCACTGGTAAATTCTACCAAACTTTTAAAGAAGAATTAATCCATCCTTTTCAAACTTTTCCAAAAAACAGAAGAGCCAACAATTTTAAACTCATTTTATGAGGCCAGTATTACCCTGATACAAAGTTAGAGAAAGATACCACAGGAAAATAAAATTACAGGCCATTATCCCCAATAAATATAAATACAAAAATCTTCAACAAAACACCAGCAAATATAATTCAACATCACATTAAAAGGATTATACTCCACAACAAGGTAGATTTATCCCTGGAATGCAAGGATAGTTCAACATATGAAAATTAATAATTTTATTTAATAAATAATTTATTTATTAATTAATAAAATACAATAATTTTATTTATTAATATTTTAATAAAATTACGGATAAAAATTACATGAGCATGTCAACAGAAGCAGAAAAAGTATTTGACAAAACTCAACACCCTTTCATGATAAAAACACTCAGCAAATAGTTATGCAAGGAGTGTTCCTCAACATAATAAACGTCAAACACATAAAGCTCACTGCTAATATCAAATTAAATGATGAAAACTGAAAGTTTTTCTCCTAGAATCAGGAACAAGGCATGAATGCCACACTCTCTACTTCTATTCAACATAGTAGTGAAAGCCCTAGCCAGAATAATTAGACAAGAAAAAAAAAAAAGACATGTCAACCAAAAAGGAAGAAGTAAAATTATACCTGTTTGCGGATGACACAATCTTATATATATATAACCCTAACAACTCCACAAAAAATCTTTCAGAACTAATAAATGAATTCAGTAAATGTTACAGAATATGAAATAAACATAGAAAAATCGATTGTGTTTCTACACAATAATGACAAACTATTTGAAAGAAAATTGGGAAAACAATTGCATTTACAATAACACCAAAAAGAAGAAAATACTTTGGAATAAACTTAACTAAGTAGTTGTATACTGAAAATGACAAAATGTTGATGAAAAAATTCAAGAAGACACAAATAAATTGAAAGACTTCTCATGTTAATGTATTGGAAGACTTAAGGTTGTTAAAATGTCCATTCTATCCAAAACAATCTACTGATTCAACGCAATCCATATTAAAATCCCAATGACATTTTTACAGAAATAGAAAAACAAATCTAAAATTCATATGGAATACTAAAAACTCTGAATAGCCAAAGCAATCTTGAGAAAGAAGATCACCACTGGAAGCATCACACTTCTTGATATCAAAATATATTACAAAGATATAGTAATTAAAACAGTATAGTACTAGCACAAAAACCAACATATAGATAATGCAACAGAATAGAGAGCCCACAAGTAAATCCACATACATGGTCAACTGATCTTCAACAGTACCAAGAATACACAATGGGTAAAAGATAGTTTCTTCAAAATATAGTGTTGCAAAAACTGGATATCCACGTGCAAAAGAATGAAATTAGACCAAATATCTTAATACACAAAAATCAACTTAAAATGGATTAAAGAAATGAATGTAAAATCTGAAAATGTAAAACTTCTAGAAGAAAACACAGGAGAAAATCTTCATGAAATTGGTCTCAGCAATGATTTCTTGAATATGACACCAAAATTATAGGGAACAAAAACAAAAACAGACAAAGAGGACTACATCAAACTAAAAAGCTTCTCCAAATGAAACAGTCAACAGAGTGAAAATTCAACTTATGGAATGGGAGAAAATATTTGCAAACCATATATCAAATAAGGGGTTAATTACAAAATATGTAAGGCACTCCTACAACTCAATAGCAAAATAAACTAATAACCCAATTTTAAAAATAGACTTGAGTAGACATTTCTTCAAAGAAGACATACTGATGGCCAACAGGTATATGAAAAGATGCTTAATGTCACTAATTACCAAGGAAAGGCAAATCAAAAACCCGATGAGATAGCACCTCACATTCATTAGTATGGTTACTATTAAAAAAATGCAAGACGACAAGTGTTGGTGAGAATGATGAGAAATTGGAACCCTTGTAAACTGTTGGTGGGAATGCAAAATGGTGTAGCAGCTATGGAAAACAGTATAGAGTTTCCTCAAAAAATTAAAAATAGAACTACTGTATGATCCAGCAATTCCAGTTCTGGGTATTTATCAAAAAGAATTGAAATCAGAATATCAAAGAGATATGAGCACTCCCACATTCATTGTGGCACTCACAATAGCCAAGATGTAGAAAGAAGCTAAATATCCATCCATAGATGAATGGTATACACATGCAATGGAATATTATTCACCCTTTATAAAGAAGGAAATGCTGCAATATGTGACAACATGGATGAATCTTAAAGACATTATGCTATGTGTAATAAGCCAGTCACAGAAAGACAAATTTTTCATCATTCCACTTACATGAGGTATCAAAAATAGTCAAACTTATAGAATCAGAGAGTAGAATGGTGGTTGTCAGGGCTGTGGGGAAGAGGAAATGGGAAGTTGCTAATCAACGGGCATAAAGTTCGGTTTTGTAAGATGAATAAGTTCTATAGATCCATTGTACTACATTGTGCCCATAGTTAACAATACTGTGTTGTACACTTAAAATTTTAAGAGGATAGATCTCATGTTAAGTATTCTTACCACAATAAAATAATAAAAAATAAATTAATTATGTTAAAACAGATATAGTATTGCTTTAAAGAAAAGAAATCCAAATGGAAAAACACTAGCCAACCTAGAAGAGAAAAGAAACAAAAAGAAGTGGGATGGGAAAAAGGAGAAATGTCCTAAATAGAAATTAGAATGGGATAAAGGAAAAAAAGGATAAATATGTGCAAAGGGTTAAGAGGATAAAGGATGATCAGAGAATATTTTACTTAATGCTGTGCAAATAAATTGAAAACCCACATTATATTAATGACTTTCTATAAAACTACAAATAAGTAAAGTTGATCTGAGAACATATCAACATATCAATTAATATGTAAGGGACTGAATATGTTTTCAAAGAATTAGTTCTACCCACTCCAAAAATAAGACACCAAAGAGAATTTCTCGGGTGAATTCTATCAAGGCTTGAGGAATAGAAAATTCTAATATTACTGATAGTACTTCAAAGCACAGCTGGAAAAGGCAACTAATTATTTTTTACAAAGATATATCATACAAGATAGTATATATATGCACAAGTGCACACACTCACGCCAAAAACTACTGACAAATTTCCTTCCTGAATATCAATCCAAAAATTCACATAAAATATTAGAAATTTAGAGCTTTGCAACATACTTAAGACGAATAAACCATGACCAAGTAAGATTATCCTAGTATGGTTTAATATTAAGAACTCTATTAATATAATTCATTGCATAAATAGGTCAATAGTCACAAGATAGTCTCCACAGTTTTAGAAATAGTACTTATTTTTGTCCAATGTTTCAGAACATCCCTTCAGATATTTTCATAGGATTTGATCAAATAAGTAATTCCTTAACATAATTTTAAAACCAAAGCATAGCATCATGCTTAATGATAAAACAGTTCCATTAAAATCAGGAACAAGAAAATAAAAGAACAAAATAACTGGAAAATATAAGGCGAAGTTAGTATTTAAAGATAGTACACATTTAACCTCCAAGAGAAAAACTAAAAGTTATAAAAAACAAAATGTACTCAGTACTATGGCTAATTACAGAATTACTATATAAATATTTATAGTTTTTTGTATGTGTGAATAATAGCAATGTAGAACAAAGAATAAAAAAATAAGAACCAACATATTATTACAATTCAAAATGTTGGAAGACACTTAAGAAAGTTGTACTAAACGTAAATCATGGAAATTCTACCTCTAGAAATAGAACCTATAGATATATCACACAAATATGCAAAGATACATTTAGAAGGAGGATCCTTGCAGCATTTTTCATAAGAACAAACAACAGAAAACAAAGTTAACTTTCACTGATAAAGGACTAAGTAAATATATTACAGTCCTAACCATATAAGAGAATACTATTCAGCTAAGTAAAATTAAAAAAAAAAACTCTCTAAAAATATACTGGTATGGAATAATCTCCAGATACATTCTTAAGCTAAAAAAGCAAGCAATACACATAGTATGCATTCGTTTATGCAGAAAGAAAAGTTCTGTTTCCGTGAGATTAGAAAATTTCTTGAATTATTTATACACATAAAAACTGCTACATTGTTTTGGAATGGGGATTAAGGTGGTTTGGTAATGGAATAAGATAAGGTTATTTTGTACATCATTTAAAATTGTTTGTAATTTTCATCATATTTGTTACTTTTCAATTTAAAAAATCATAATCAGTAGAGATAAATAAATGACGAACGAGTGGATGGATGGATGGATGATTAGATAGATGATAGATAGAGACAGATAGAACAAAAATAAAATACAATCTTTTTAGAAGATAAGCCTACGAAAATGATCTCATTAACAACCATCTCATTTTTCTCCTAATTTGTTCTATTTATTTTCCAGAAGAAACTAGTTTCTTTTTTCTTGTTGATTCAGACTCTCCTGCTCACTACCTTCATATACACACACTACTTCTAGCAAACTATCAAAAGTAACTTGTGTACTCAGTTTGATTTCTTGAGTATTCACTCGTTTTGTCCCCAAGCATACATTTGTCCTAATGTTAAGAGAAATTCTACTTTATCTTACACGGCTACTCTGATTGTCTGTATGGTAGTCACAGATCCAAATACCATTTGACCTATACATTACAGCCTCACAGTCACTCCATATATAACCATTGCCTACACAAAATCCTAATTATTAGCAAAGCATGTGAAGATTTGTAAGACTTTGGATGACAAATTAACTTGGTCATTCACGAAATATTTATTGAGAGCTTACAATATATGCATGGCATTCTGCTGAAGAAACAAACTGAAGGATTTCTTTTACAAGTCGCTACTCTCCAAAAGTTCATATTTAAGTAGGGTAATAAACATATGCGCAATTATAGTGTAATACGTGCCATAAAGAAGAAATACACAGAATTCTAATGGGCTTACCAAAGAAGGGCCTAACTGCCTGCAAAGTGGTTATGGAATGTTCCCAGAGAGGTGACATTCTGGGAATGCACTGAAGAATCCTTTGGAATTTGCCTATTATACAAAAAGGAAAAGCATTCTAGCAAGGGCACTGAGGTTTGAAGAATATGACAATTTTGGCAAATAACATATAGTCTAGCATGGCTGGAATGAGGGCACGTGGTATGGTAGAAAATTGGCGAATCCTCAAGGTGAATTCTTAGTGGAGAATCTTTGTCAGGCATGTTTCAAAGAGTGCATTTGTGCTATAAGCAGGGAAACAGTAGAATGTGAACATTTGGAAGCTACCGGAAGGGTCACGACATAATCAAATTCATGTTTTGGAAAGATTATTCTGGTAGCGACATGGAGAGCAACATGAAAAATGGAATGAAGTAAGGGCAAGACTGCAACTGAGAGAGAGGTTTTCCTGCTTTTGAGATAATTCATTACAAATGCTGGAGGGTAGAGCTACATACAGTCAGGTGCAGAGTTACATATAAGAATGTAGAAGCTTTTAAGATCATCTAGTTCTGCCCTTTAACCAAACTAAAACTACCCATATACCACCCCCAACAAGTGTTTATCCAGCCTGTGTTTAAAGACCAGGACAGCCAGAAAATTAACTCAATACCTGCCCTGACAGCTTACTACATTTTTTGATCTTTTGAACAATTGTGACTTTTACCAAAATGTCATTGTAACCAAAGTCAGAATATTCATGCTGTCATTCCTTTCTCTTAAGTTCTTTGATAGTTAGCAGCCTATCTTTCTCTTTCCACCCTCAAACCTCCAAACCACCCAAAGACTATGTGTTTATGTTCCTTGGATATCAGTTTCTTCTTGTATAGCATAAGTAAATACTTAAGCTACACAGAGTGAACATGTTGTTTAGGGCTGATGTCATATTATAATGAACAATACTCATTTATTACATTAACTAGAATTCTGTACCATCTTAAGAAATGGGTTAAGTAAAACCAGGGACTGAGGATAAGTCTCCTATAGCTAATGCAAGACCTGTATAATATATACACTTTTAAAACAAAAAAAAATCATATATTTAAGGAAATATGGATAATAAAAGCCCCAAATAACCAAAGTCAACAATTAAAAATATATAATTTTAAGTTTTAAAAAGTGGTCTTATTTAATTTGTGGATTTTTTATTTTTAAAATTTTTTCATTGTTTTTTTAGTTATAGTCACATGCATAACATTGTGAAGAGTTCTGTTCGAGATAGTAAAACGTATTGTGTAATGTGAATAACTTTTAATCAACAAGAGAACATTAGAAACCATTTTTTTTTAAATGAACACTTAGTCCTGGAACCAAACATGCAAAATGACAGATAAGTTGGTAATTTCAATCCTCAAGGTATGAACTATTATATATATATAATATATATATATTATAAATAATATATATATATATATATATATATTAGCAGGAATCTTAGAGACACAGAAATTGAAGTGTCCAGGAGGTTAAAGTGCCGAAGATAAATAGCACAATACAAATTCAAATCCAGTTTTTTCAATGTCAAACCCCATGCTAACAACCACTATGCCATATTTCCTGAGTTAATAGAAAGTAAAGAATCAGTAAATTCCATAGCCTTTTATTCATTATAGATTTACTTTCCAGGCAGAGTCTCTCTCTCTCTTTTTTTTTGCTAACATCTGTGCCAATCTTCCTCTACTTTATATGTGGGTTGTTGTCACAGCATGGCTGATGAATTGTATAGATTCGCACCTGAGATCCAAACCCACTAACCTGGGCCGCCAAAGTAGAACACGCTGAACTTAACCACTACACCCAAGGCTGGCCCCCATAGTCTCATTTTTATTGGGCAAGGGGATCTAGAACCCACAGACTTCAGTCTTGACACAGCTTTCCCTGTACCTGGAAAATGTTTTTAAGCAACAATGATATTGGGTTTCACTGGTAATATCTGTAAAGTTTGTTACATGAAATGTGTTTCTGACTTTACTTTTAACTAAAAATGTTACCCAACTTATTATTTAGTATCCTCAGTATACATAAATTTCCACCATTAAAATTTGTTTCATGGAAAATATTTTTTAGATAGACTTTGATTCTGGAAAGAGTAATCATGTGACAGGAACATGTATTGCTGTTCATTTGTTTATCAAGAATCTTAATAGCAACTTTTGTTTTATCTGAGAAATAAATGCTTGTTCATAAAATTCTGCACATTTTGTTCCCTTTTTAACTTGCTTGTCTAATTTCTATTCCTTACAATTTTTCTTACAGGTGGATTTTAAGTAATGTAAGTCTGTGTAAATGTATGTAAGATAGGTTATCATCTATGTAAATACATATCTAAATGAATATTTAAAAAGGAAGAAATCTAGACCAAGGAAATTGTGATATATAAATTTAAAAATATTGTTCAATTGTAATTTCATCTTTCCATACAATTTTAAAATGTTAGTATGTCTGTTTAATTAATAACATCTTATGATTTTTAAACTGTGCTTTGTCGTGGCATACATAACGATCAGGAACCTGTGGTATCCAGGGAAATGGAAATGATTTTAGTGAGTCACTTAAGGACAAAGTTTAATTCATTCATATGGGTATAATTAAAGGCCTATCCAGACAAGACAAAAAAAAAAACAAAACTGTAGCTGAGAAATAAAGAGTGGTTAAAGCCATGTAAACTGCAAATTTCTATATAAATTACTTGGCATCCAATTTTTGTTAAATATTTAATGTTTTTGGAGTGGGTTCCTGCTTATACATCTGTCTTTTTGCTTTTCTCTATAGAAAAAGTAGAGCAGATGGGGACAGTGAAACAATATAAAGATAATTCTCCTTCCTGAATGTGAATTCACTAAATATTTAGGATCTTGGCAACCGCAATCGTGTGCCGTACACAGAATGACGGTTGTATAATTGCACCATCTATAGACGACAGCTGTTTTATGTATTGACATATTTTTTCCAATTTTTTTACACCCACACATAGCAAACTTGAGGCATACATGTGCATGTGTGTGTGGACATATGTATATATAAATTTGTCTGTGTGTATGTATATCCAGACTTTCTCAATTAACATTCTGTCACAAGTATCTTCCATACATAATTGTCCGTTATATTAATATCCATAATTGACTCAACTATGAATTGTTGAACATTCAAATTTTTTTCTCTTTTTTTTTTGCTATGTAACTCTAGGATGAATATTAATCTTTGCATCATGCAGACATTCTGAGCATAAATCGTTGATAGTCAATTAACTGAGGCCAGGAAAATAAAATTTTAAGGGACTTGACTCTAATTGGAATTTGGTATATATATATGCATACATACATAAAGACAAGTAGGAAACCAATGTATTTTAGAAAGAAACATATCTTAGAAGGCCTTCTTTTAGATGATAAGACTAAAATTGGTTGGATGATTATACATAGCATTCATACAGATCACTTCAATAATTTTATTAGTACATCAGTAAATGAACAAAGCTTAAAGATAAAATGGATCCAAAAATTAAACATAAGCAATTATTGAGGCAAATTGCACATACTACAGAGGGGTTTTAATCCCTATGGTGTAATCCAATTTCCTTGGATATAACTTGTTGCTGATTTTAGAGACTCTTCAGGTGACATTAGAAGCTGCAATTTAAACTTTAAAAAAATAAAATATTAACATATATTCAAAAATTATTATAAAATGAAAGAATAATAAAGAATGATGATGGTGTAACCACAGTTGCAATAATACACTTATTTAGGCACAACTAGAAGAAATTAGGAAAATCCCTCCCCTTGTTCATTCCACGTTATCTAAGTAAAAAGACATATCTTGCTGTTTTTTTGGTTTTGTTTTTGTTTTTTTGTCAGGCCAAGTTTGGCCCTGAGCTAACATCTGTGCCAGTCTTCCTCTATTTTGTAGTTGGGACACTGCCACAGCATGGCTTGATGAGCGGTGTGTGTAGGTCCACTAGTGGGATGTGAACCCACGAACCCTGGGCTGCTAAAGCAGAGTGTGCGAACACAACCCCTATCCCACTGGTCCCACCCTGACATATATGGCAGTTTTGAATGTCTATTTATGCAAAGATTCATTGTAAAGTAGGTTAAAAATTGTCCATGAGGGTATAGATACTTCAAATTTTCAGCATACCCTCATACTCTACGAAACTCAGATTTCAAACTCAAAAAGAATCATATTATTATTTTACAGCTACTAGAAAAGGAAAAATTGCTCTAGAAATGAAGGATTCTCTGTAAGAGTGAGAGGGATTATCCTGTTGTCCACATCCAAACACACTTTCTGATACCTAGTGAACACTAAATTCCTGTCTGTAAAAACGCTCAGACTAAGAAAGTATCTTCCACCATTGCAAATTAATTGTGTGTTAGAACTCAATCCTTTGTACATGTGCGCTGTTTGAAACAGGAAATCCAGAACATAGACCTTCCTGGGAAATCTGCATCACAAATTTTGGACCTTAAAAATTCAGTGAGTAGACATCTCAGTTAAGGACAAGCTTAAAACATGTCACACACACAAACACTTTCCCTTAGAAGGAAAAAGATTAAGAAAGAAATGCTAAATGTGTTATCTAAGCAACTTCACAATAACATCAGGTTATACCTTGATTTAACTGAACAAAGAATGTTGGTCCTCAATATGTATTATTGAGGACACACACACAATTATTGATTACATGGAGACACTTTATGTGAACACAAAGATTAAGGAACTATTGTCTCTTCCCTCAAGGAACTCAGTGTAGAGCTGGATGGAACAAACAACACGTAATCACCAAAAGAGAAATGCTCTATATCTGTTAGGTAACTCAACAGATAAGAAATGGATCTGGCCAGTCCTGAACAAATTCCACTTAATGGCATCTACCACCAAGAAGACATTTATTTTGATCCAGACTTACTTAATCTATTTTTGATACAACTTCACTGATTATAAGAACACTTTGGTGTTTATTACCCCATTGAATTCTCTTACTTTAGAAATATCTCTATGTAAATGGTGTGCTGGGAACTATACTTTACTCTCTATTCACTATCTGAAGTAGTCATTCATGTTCATTTGACCACTCTAGGGTTCAAGTTCTCTTATCTGAAAATGAGAATGCAAATCACTTCACAGATATAAAGCCTGGCTTCAATGCTACTTTTAAAAATCTCATGTTTCATTAAAACACTTCATAGTCTCTGTACCCCAAACCTCCATTAGGTGCTTAAGTGCCACCAAAGCTTTATCAACAAGGACTCACATACCACTCATAGGAAACACTCACACTGTGCAGGGCATGTGTTCATGTAGTAAATGCCAAATGTACAGAGCTTGAAATAATTACAATGTGCACACTTAAAACAGCTCCCTATTGTCAGATTTAGTTAAGTACCACCAATTTTGAATGTGCACTTAACATCCATGCACATATTTTACCTGCAAAACTGACAGAATTTCTAAATAGAATTAAAAGACATTTTTTTCGTTCAACCGAAATTATTTTTCACTGAGAGGTAGGTAAATAAGAAGCATGCACTTAACATCCATGCACATATTTTACCTGCAAAACTGACAGAATTTCTAAATGGAATTAAAAGACATTTTTTTCGTTCAACCGAAATTATTTTTCACTGAGAGGTAGGTAAATAAGAAGCATATAATAAAAAAGTAATAAGAATTGAAGGCATATAACAACTATTAATTTTAATACTGAAAATGTTGTATAATATATCATGGATATCAGCAGATATATATGTAGTTGTTTTAATTAATATGTTGCATATTTGAACTAAAGAAGGATCTTAGTCAAAACACCCCGCAGCAGTAGAAAACCATCGTTAGAAGTCAACGCAAAACTTAAAATGAAACTAATTGGACCATATGGATCATGTAAGAAAAGATTGATTAAACTTTGTCAAAACTTTAAATGCCATCTCAAGACTAGCATGAACTTTTCATGAATTTAATGCACATATATTGCTAATTCACCTATAAAGCTTTTCCAACTCCTAAACGAGATGATTTTATTTTTAAGCTTATAATGAACTAAACTAGGAGAACTACTTAAATGATAAATCAATATGTTTCTATAGTTTTAAAAGTAGTTCTGGTGCTCTTTCCAAATATCACCATCTACTAAGGAAGTACAATACACTGAAATTGTTTTTATCTTCCTTTGGGTGTGAAGGAGAGTTTCAGTGAGCCTCATCCTTCTGCCGTTAGAGGAAAGAGGGTCCTTATATCATTAACGCATTAACGTACACCTAGCAAGCTATTGACTTCTCAAGCATTCATATGGGGGAAAAAGAAGATTGAAACAGATTTACAAGTGCTTGAGAAATCAATATGTAAAGCTTTTTTTAAAATCTTGGTTTTATGAATATATATGAAACTGAATTTTCCAAAGTAGATACATGTATGGACTATGAGGATGACATTTTTAAGGCCTTAGCTATATAATACTTTTACCAATCATTCTGTCCAACATGAAACACCGTACAACTAACAAATCCAGAATATCTATTTGGATCTGCATTACAATTGGTTTACAAGACACTAATCACTGCACTACTTATCCACTTTTTATACATTCCTCGCTATCATCTTGTTACATGAAAAACAAAAATGTATTTTTTGAACACTTGAAATTGAATTGATAAATTATTTTGTAAATTTAGAATTTTGAGGAAAAAAGTCTGAACAATTGTTGCATATTACTTAAATGCGTGTTCTCTGCCTTTTCAATTTGAATTTCCTTTCCAGACACAATGCTCTAGATAGACAGACATTTTGGTCTTTAAATGCCTGATTTTTTTTGAGGTTTTAGTAGTTAATTAAATTGCCATTGCAGAAGAAAAGCTGATGAAAAACAGAAGACAAAAGTTCTGCAAAATACTACACACTCTTAGATAAATAAAATTAAATTTTTTAAAATAATTGTTTGTGTCACATATGATTCTTCTAGTGTAGGTAATCATGAAGTTGCTGTTTTTATTCATTTGGGCTCATTGATGCCTTATGCTTCTGCTGTATTGTGGAACTAACACAAGAACTTGGGTTTCTACTTCATGCTAGGGACTTTCAATTTTTCTCCCTCCACACTCTTTACAAGAATTACATGTATACGTTCCTGTCTGTGACATTCTTCATTTACATAAGTTATTCTCAACAACGGTTAGCACGGATTGCTATATAATTTAATACCGTCTACATTTCCCTTCCCATCTCCATATTTGAAAATAAACTTCAGTTAGAACTGGCTGAATCTGATCTTCTTTGAAACTTACTTCATAAAGTACGGTTCCAGGACGAATATGGTGCATCACACCAGAGCTTGTTAAAAATGTAGAATCTAGGCCCTTATTCAAATCTGCTTAATTGTCAAGTGTCATTCTTCTCTGGTCAAATCAAGAGCAACTAGTATTGCGGGATCAAGTGAGACAAAGTATGCCAAGGTGTTCCTAAGGAAATGTCTTCAGCTACTTAGCTCCTAAGGGGTTTTGTGCATATGGTGATAGATATTCAGAGTTTTGTGGGCCCATCTTAAATACAACAAATGACTATAATATAAGATAGAACATCATAAATGCCCCAAGAGAATGATTTACATGTGTCTTGATGCTGAGAAAAGAAAGATATTTCTGCTTTGGACAGTAGACCCTACTGAGAACTTTTTGAAAACATTAGAAAAGTGCATCGAACCAATCACTTTTGCTGTAGATGAATGTTTTCCAAAATGCAGTGAGGAATTGCCTAATTATGCAAGTAAAAATAAATTTTGAAAAATATTGGTGAAAGTCTCAGCTGCTTGCAGTATGTGGTTTGTTGTCCTTAATTATTAAAAGTGTCAAATATAATTTTGCCAAAATTAATGAGTTTGAGAAGCATGCCTGAAGCCTGTCAAAGATTAGATGAATTCTCATCACTTTATATTCAATGTCCACTCTTCTGTTTGAGTAAAAGTCCTAGATTCTTATAAACAATCATTCATTAATTATACAACATTGTTCTCTGAAGTCAGTACACAAGGAGAAATAACTGTGTTTACTGTGTTAACAAAAATCAAGGAGACAACAAAATGAATTTCACACCCAAGACCCTCCATGATAGGATCCAAAACTAGTTCTCCAGCTCCCTTTCATTCCCACCTACGTCCCCACATGGCACTTGCCATTGTTTAGATGGACCAGACCCTTTCGTATCTCCTTGTTTGTGTCTGTATTGAATTCTGTGCCAAGAATATCCTCCTCCTGGCTTCTTCCTTCCCATCCCCAAGTTTGGAAATCTATTGATTATCTTTTAAGACATAAATCAAATAAAATTTCTCCATGTATCTTTTCTCACAAGTCAAGGCCAACATGTACTGTGTTGCAATACATAGAAATTGGTATATATTATTGTTATAGCATTTATCTTATCACATCGTAAGAGTACTTTACATGCCTGATACTTCCACTAGACCAGGCACTTCTTCAGGATAAAGACAATATAGCATTTGTTCTGGCGCCCCATTAGCACAGTGTCTCAACAATGCTTTTTGAATGAAGGAATGAATTTCTCATTGATTAGGCATTAAGATAAATTCATCCCTGTAAAATCTTCCTTTTGTTTTTGATTGCATGCCTTGTAGCAATGACAACAGCAACAAAAACAACATTTATTTATTGAGGACTTGTTTACTGATAAGTACTGTGTTAATAGCTTTACATCCATTATTTATCTCATTTAATGCTCAAAACAATCCTCTGAGGTAGGTACAATTATTATCCCCAATTTAAGATAAGGAAATTGAACAAAGCGAGATTACACATTTAGCAAATGGTAGCGTCAAGATAAAAACTCAGGTCTTCTGACTCCAGCACTTGCCATTTTGAACAACTATAAAAAGCAACCTCTTACATGATTGATATGAGAGCTAATAAAATGCTTTAGCCAGTGGCATAAATAACAAAACATCTGAAAATAATCCCCTATTAACTCCAAAAATAAATGACTCTTCATAAGAAAGTTCCCACTGCTTTCATCTTTCCCACTCTGCACTGTATTTATTAATGCATTGTGGTTGTGATATAAACAGATTCCATTATTTACTCTGGTATTATTCTATTTATATATGACTGTTCACCACTGTATAGTCTTAATTTATCAACCATTCTACGTTTAAATATTTCTTTCAATTCATGTAACCCATTTTGCTTCTAAAAACCTTTGCATTTATTCTGTAAAATCATAGAATATAAAAATCGTTGAAAAATTAAATCTAATCCTTGAATAAAGGATTTTTAGATAATGCTTTGATTAATTGTCCTAATCCTTTATTTAAAATTTACAAAGATAGCTTTGATTTTTTGCACACATACACACCTACATAGAAAAAATTTATCATGTCCTAAAATTTTCTTTTGTTTATGTTAATGCATATGAAAATCAGTTATATGAATATTACGGTTTTAGTGTTTCTACATTATCAGGAGAGAGGTAAATTGAGTTAAAATTCAATCATCTGTAGAAATCACAACAAGGTTCACCTATGGGGCTTGGAGAGTGACTTGAATGAAAAATGAGGAAACCTTTGAGGTGAAAAACTGAATCTTGAGTTCTGAACCTTGATTGGTTTCTTAGTCATCCAAAAATATGTCTTTTCAACTTAATTTTACCTTCTGTTAATATATTGCATTTTATTTTCCATTATCCTAAACTAGACTTTCCTTGTACAATATGGTTTTAACATTATATCTTTACTAACTCTATATTATCTAATCTGAAATGCTTTAGATTATTAGAGTCAAAACTGAATTTATCATAGATAATTATCTTGAAAGAATACTAAAGACAAGTTTTACATCCTTATTAGAGAGGGTGTAAGTTCTCTCATGGGCCTCCCCACGGGCAAGAAAAAATTATTTTGTTAAGATTTTTAAATTATTTCCATATATCAAGATTACATAGATAGCAAAAACATTTTTGTTACTTCAGGTGAGACTCAACATTGCTATGATATTTAAATGACTATCCATAATACCAGCATTGTCTTGTAATGATGCTCTTGGGAGGGTTAGGGGTACGTCCTTGTAAGACAATATGTTCTAAAGTATTCTTGGTTGGAAAGGAGCCGAAAAACACTATGTTCTTTTGGTTCCTCGTGTGGAAAATCTTGCCTCTCTAACTAGGTGTTACAGAATTCATTTATTAATTCATTCATAGTTTCATAGACATTGGCTAGGAACCCACAGTGGGCCAGTGGGACACTGAAACAAATCCCATGTGGCCCCTGCCCTCAAGCGTTTCAAGATCTAGTGGGAGAAAAAATAATTCTAGAAAAATTTCTACAAAAATAAATTTTTTAAAAAGCTAAGTCCATTTTACTTACCAGGAATTATTTAAACATGAATACTTTGAACAACAACAAAAGATTATCTTAGTTTCACATTTATAAAGACATTATTCCTGCCATCAATGAACATACAGTTTCGTGAGGAGATATCTCCAAGCTGCTAATTTTGCTATAATTTGATAAGTTCTGTAATAGGACTAAGTGGCTCTATGACTTTTATACATATAGACCAATTTTAATGCAACATTTACTACAAGAAGATACCACCCAAATTGTATTTCCACTAAGTTTAACCTTTATTGACTTTTTTATAGGCTATTTTCCAAATATTTTTAACATATTTTATAGAAAGTCTTCAGTTTTAACTTGTTTTTTTGCAACAATCAATTCTTTCCCATCTTATATGAGTGGAAAATCTTTATTTAAAATTATGTTGAGATAAAATGGAATGTTAACTTGTAGTTCAGAATGTGACATGCTTGGTCTCATTCTAATACTATGTCTAATTATTTTCAAGTGTTTTTAGACTGTTAAAATGGAATCTGTTCATTCTGGCATGAATTCTAGTACATCCAGGGTATGCCAAGCATCAGTGGACTGGTCAAGATGCATTCCTGCATGTGGCTCTATCAAATCATATTTTTCTAAAAATTTTCAGTGAAAATCAATAAGGAGGAAGATATTTTCCTCTTGAAATCTTTTATCTTGGATATCAGATAATATTCTCATGATTTATTCAAATATTTCCATGTTATTTCTGGTTTTGATTTGATTTGATTTTGTATCCTTTTCTTGTTCTATTTTCTTTATTGCCATTAAAACTTATTTTCTTAATCTAATATTTTTATGGATCAAACATTGTTTATTAATTTGGAAAACAGAATCCAAAATTCAGTAGTCTTTATCAATTAGCTTAGTTTGCTCAGATTCCACATAAAGGGAATGAAAATCGGTATTCTAAAGGAGGTGTGAAAATGCATGAAGCAGAGGTGACAAGGTTCTGTAGTAGATTCTCTAATGCCTCGCCCCTTTAGGACTGAAGGACATATTCTTCCAGCTAGTGGGAAGATTGCTAACAGAGCTCTCAGCTGACAGTTCTCTTTAGAACTGCCTTGCCTGCATCACATTCTCCTCCTCAAAGTCATGAGTGCTCTCCCAGGACAGTCTGAAGCCAATGACTGACTCACGTGTAGATATAGCCACCTGCCCCTTTGCTCCTACTCAGAACAGGTCTAAAGGTCCATCCCAGCTTCAGAGCTCCCCATGGATCATCTGTGGTCATCATTGATACTGTATCACAGCTCAACTCCATCCTCTGTCCAACCCTGGTTCCTTCTCTTCTACTCTTTCAGTGTTACTCTCTAGATTGCATCCTAAAATTCCTCCTGCTTGCTAATCTCCTTCTCAGAGTCTGTTTAGAAAGAAACAGTGAGAGGAGGCCTGTCCGGCAAACTCTAAGGGAGGATCAATAGCTTCAATCTTACCTGGAAAAATCTAATTTATTCTATGATTGAATGTATTGGTGAGGAAACAAGCACCATTCTCTGCCCCAAATTCAACATAATCTAGTATTTACTTAAGCATGTGAAAGAAGTTGGTTTTTCTCTCCCCTTACAGATTTTACTTAATCAAACAATGCAAGAGGGGTTTACTTAGCAACTTTTGCCTAAAATGGCAATGTGAGAGAAAAGTGGCAATCATTCAAGAGAATAATAGCCTTCTAGAGAAAATTAGTAGAATCCAGGTGCCTATAATAGAATCACTGCAGATCCACAGAATGATCTTTTCTTACACTGGGCAAAATTATCACATTGTCCATGCTTCTTTCTTCTCCTCCTCTTTAAAAACATGAAATTCATTCTATGTGTCTCTCCCATGTTTAGTTAATAAAAAGGACAAGGAAAGTGAAAGCTGAAGTAGAATCACAGTTCACAAAAATTTAGAGAAGAAGATACTTTTAGGCTATCTCATTTAGGTCTCTATTTTAAAGACAAAGGATTTGATAACATGTATAGTTAAGTTTTAGAGAAGGTACTAGAAATTGTTCTTTTTTTCCCCAAAATATTGTACTACATTTTCACCAAAGTTTTTGTACACAAAGCATGCATATTTATACAAACTGCCCTCAATGATTATATCCTGAAGTTTGGTGGGGGCAGACACAAATAAGTAAACAATAACGTAGTCGTTTGACAAATTCTATAAAAGAAGTAAATTCAAGTGTGCCTTTTATAATTGTAATTAAAATCAACAATTAAAAATTATATATATACATACATATATGTGTGTCTGTGTGTCCAAGTGTGTTGTATTTAAACTTAAAATCCTATCACTTTTATCATTTCAAGTTTGGGTTTTAGCCTTGAGTGTATGAAACAAACATTACCAATTAAAATTCTTGAATTCAAATCTGACACTAGAGCTCTCTACCATAGATAAATAAGTGGATATCTAATAACGTACTTAACTGCACATTTTCAGGTGTTAAATGTAGTTTTATCAATGAGAATACAAGTGTTATTACTAATATTTCTAAAATAATTAATGCCCTTCTGATGCAGATTGAAAGCACCAAAGAAGTGCATTAATCAGAACGACTGCATTGCTTGTCATGTTCTACTGCTTAAGTATTCCACACGTTACTTTAGCCACTAAATTTTAAATGAATCTAAATAACATATTGCATTAAATTAATTTACTCTCTAAGGAATCAATTCTACAGATATTAATTGTATATCTGAGAATTAAAAATTTATTTACCTCAGAGTATGTAACCATTTACAACTCAGGTCATGTTTATGTTGCCTGCCATTGGCCTATTGCAAATCATGCAACCCATTCCTATTAGAGTATATCCCTACTCTGAAAGTAAATTGTATGCATCCTTTAAGGCTCAGAATGTGGAGACACAGCTCATCTTCCCAGTATCTAGTGAATTGGCTTTGTAATGTGTCAACCTGCTCTGCAGACTTTAAACTCCAGCATCAAATGTGAAGACAACAATCTTACAGAGACTGCTTAACCAGATCACACAATTGCATAATGCCAAATCCCTTCATAAGCCCCATTTCTGTTTGTGGGTGTATGTTTATACACATATATCTATACAGTCTGCTTCTCTGATCGAACCTTCACTGACACAACTATCCTGAACAAGTCAAGGAAAAGGGGTTTTGACTCTAGGAAAAGAAACTAAAACTGCAAAAACAACAACAAAAAAATCCGTTCCTTTTCCTTCATCCTGAAACTAATCAAGTCCTGATAGCCCCATCACTGACCTCTCCTGGTAACCCTGAAGGTGAGCTCAGAATCATGTATAACTTAACAGAGATTTGCTTTTCTAAAGCAGAGATCTTCAAACACTATTTTATTGCATTATTTTATTTTATTGCAAACCCCTATCAGTAAATTTGAGAATATATGGAAGTATATGCGTATTTATTTACTTTATGAATCATTCGTATGTAGTTATATTAATCTGTATATCAATATTATAAAGCTTGTTTTCATTTTTAGATACAAGTAAATAGAAATTGAAATTCCAGAATTTTCACTGTATGTCAAATTTTGTCTTGAGCACTCACTAGCACTGGTATGCAGTTATTTAGGATGGTGCAAATTATCATTGTACAGACTGCTCTGCAAATTAGTACCCCTGTCTCCCACAAAATTCTAGTGGTTCTCCCACCTAGTCATTGAGACAACCAAAAACACCCCCAATGCCTATATGCTCCCTAGGTTAGCAATACTCCATCTGGTTGAGATGCTAACACTGATCTAGAGGTCTAGAGAATGGGCTGGGTCCTGGCAGTCTGACCATATTTGTCTTGTTATTATTTTCTCAGCTGTAGATACAGTCAGTTGATGGGATTGTTCCAGTTGGTAAAATTTACATTGTCTTTCATTTACAGAGTTCTCCAAAAACCTGGCACTTTGCTGCATTCACTGACACAATACATAAATTCAAAAAAGAGTTCAAGGGGGATTATAGGCAAGGAACATAAAATATTGATGTTAAAAATTGCAAATTATAGATTAAATTTCCAGTAAAACAAGGATAATCTTCACTTTCCAATCTGTTGTAATAGGATTGTATAGAAACACTAACTTCATTTCCAGTGTTACAGGTAAGCTAATTCTTTTCATAAATTACCCTCTGCCTAAGGGTGCCTTGGTAACATTCCAATGCAAATGACTTTTGTAGCAACATTCAGATCTAAAAGTATAATATACTTCAAATTCTGGTTCAAGAACATACAAAAAATTACAACTATATTTATAAAATTGTGTTTATAAAATTAACCACATTTTCTTGTTTAATAGGAACAAAACCTAAATAATGATTACAATTGCTTTTCAATGTAGACAAGAACTATATATATGATTATCCTACATAAATAATCAAATTTTAAAACCACTACTTTTGTAGACTTAAAAGGTGATTATATTTTATAAAATAGTTCCCTATAACGCAATTCACTTAGACTATTCCTGTATACACTTCTTGTTGCAAATGAGATTTTACTGGTTTATAGAAGAGAAGAAAGAGATGATGACAAGATTTCTAAACTTGTGGCTAAGAGTCATTTCCAAGATATATTTCTACTGTCAGGGTTTATCACCAATTTCCATAATTGATGTTTCATCTACAATACCACAGCTTTTTAAATACAGTATAGATAATTAGCTAGTCCTCATTTCCAGCTGATTATTTCTATCCTCTGAGGACCCTCATGGTATAACGTAGAAAATGTCAAGAATAATTAGGAATAATGATGGTGGCAACTCTGCTGTCAAATGACCTGCACCTTGGAGTGAATCTTTTATGCTCTGCCTTTGAAGAAAAGATTTAGGCAATTTAAAACTTTCTCTCCTAGGCTTTAATTTCTCATGATGCAAAAATAATAAGATTTTGAAAAATAAAAACAGATTTCCTTTATGTTCATATATATGGTGCACAAAGGCTGAATTTATGTATTTATTTTCATATTTAAGGTTGTAAAATCAATCGACTCTCAAGCACTTCTCAGCTTTACGGTATCTCTACATATGTAATCGTTTGGTATCTTCCACATGATATTTTGAAAGCTAATGGAACTATTTGTCGTGCTGTATGAAGTCAGTAGAAATAATATTTTCTTTTGCTTTGTCTGGGATTTGATACATTTATCTTTAATGATATCAATACATGTAATTTTACTTCTTGGGTGACCTAATACGTGTTCATCCAATACATTCTCCAGTAGGGGTTCTTCAGGGTGGTTTCGCTGAGCAGACAAAAGCAAGGGGTACTCTCATGTTATTGTACTCGGTCTAATTCACAAAGTGTCACTTCTGTTAAATTACATAGAAACCATTTATGCTAATCCCGTAATACATGGCTGACAATGAAGAAACTAGTAACTGATTTCATTTCAAAGTGCAAAATAATTCTAAAAAAATAAATGCATTTCATAATATATCAGATCTCATATTATCTAGCATAACAATACTTTCATCTGCACTTCTTTACAGTTTTGAAAGTGTTTACCTTGTTATATTACTAATACAGCACCCTCTTTTGTCCACTCGTTGGCTCTATGATGTAATGCAAAGACTTACGTCTAATATTATAGATGAAAGCTGTGAGCCTCGGAGAATAAGTGATTTATCCAAAGTCACACAATTGGTAAATAAATGTCATTAGAAATAGAAGCCAATCTTTTCTGAATTTTGTGACATAATCCAAACTCTCATCCAGCTCCTCTAACATGACATTACTTGTACAAGAGAGCCAGATTTATAAAATTTTCAAATTTTCTTAACTAGTTAAAATTATAAAAGGTATGTCTTAAAATATAAATATTTAATTTCAGAAAATAAATACCTAAATTTTACTCAATGTAATGAAACATGAAGTTGACATTCTCAGTCTCAGGAGGATCCAGTTACATAGTACAAAGAATGTTAAAGGTTAGAGAAAGCATATTTGATTCTTGTATATAACCTTCACTCCCAAAGTCTTGTGTATATCACCTCACCTGTCAACCAAAGTCAAGCAATGTTGAACTCATGAAGTCAATATTCACTTTCACAGCCAGAAAAGAACAAAGAAATGCAACGGGAAAACAATATGTAAGAAGATGAACCCTTATGGATCTCTTGGATTCCTCAAAGATTTGTCATTAAAAAAAAAAAAAAGACAAGAAATCTTACACAAGGGGCTGCTGTACAGTGATGCTTACTCCTGGGACCATGCCCTAGAAAATCATAAGGAGAGCTGCTCATACAAAAGTGTAATGTCCCTGAAGATAAAGTAATTCTCTACCACCATCTAAATCCATGCTAATCAAGTAAAGAGGGGAGTGAGTCTGGGAGGAAAACAATCGAGCACCTCTTTTAATGAGGAATTCTATATTCGTCCCAATTGGGCCATTTCATGCAGCATAAAAGGAAGGCTGGTATTGGGTTAAGTCTAATGTCATAAAACAGGTGGACAAGATAACTGAAATCGTTAAGGAACCAGAAGTATTCACAGGGGTAGGAGACCAATACAGACCCCTTCCCTCTTTATGTCTGGGAAAAAATTCACATCACTACCCATGCCACATGTTACCTCCCAAGTTACATACGCTTACGATGTGGTAGTTGGAGATCTTTGAGGATGGAATCTTGACCTCTCCTGGGTGTGAATGCTTCCTTGATTGAGCTAACTCAAGCAACGAAGAAAGCTGAAAATTCATCCAGTGATCTGATGGATGCCACAGTTACTTGTAGCGAATGTTTCTAATGGTTAATGATTCTAAATTAGAAAAGCTCAAAAGGCTGGCTTTGCAACCCATTAAAAATATTTTAAAATATAATATTTTTAAGATTGCCCTTTCCTTTTTTTTTTTTTTTTTGAGGAAGATTTGCCCTGCACTAACATCTGTTGCCAATCTTCCTCTTTTTTCTCCCCAAAGCCCCGGTACATAGTTGTGTATCCTAGTTGTAAAACTGTAGCTCTTCTATGTGGGACGCCACCTCAGCATGGCTTGATGAGCAGTGGGTAGGTCTGCACCCAGGATCTGAATTGGCAAACCCTGATCCATCAAAGCAGAATGCCCAAACTTAAACGCTACGCCACTGGGCCAGCCCCTAAAATATTTTTATATATTTTAAATAATTCCTTGGCTGATTAATATTTATGATTTTATGTAGAAGCTAGTAGATGCTTTGGAAAGTTAATAATTTACAGACTGCTTTGTAGTCTAATGGCAGCACTTGACTTTTGCTACTGCTTGAGGGCTTGCAACTTTGATGTTTCTGTCTTAAATTAAGAGAAGAGAAAGAGTCAGGTATCAGCTCCTGTTCAGTTACTTTTGTGAGGGGTTCTTTTAACTGAGTTCTATGAAGCCATATGTCTTTTAACAAGAATATTGATTGCAAAATAAAGCCTCGTTCCATTTTCTTCTAGAAGAAGCACCCAGATTGAAGTGTCTTAAAAGTTTGAGTAACATTACTTCTCTGCAGAATATAAGTATACTGTTAACTTCCTGGAGCACATAAAAGGAAATTTTTCAGAGGCGTTTGTTATGTAAGCAAATTTTTTCTTCCTCCCCAATTCAAAATAAATAAACAAAAGCCACAGTATCTAATTTCTTCTGATGGTGAGTGTCTATGTGTGTGTTTTAGTTTAGAGAAACGCTCCAGACCTCTAGATTTTACTTATGATAACAACTGTGTACAATGAACACTACTGCCTGCTACCTTGAGACCTATGAATTGACAGGTAAGAGTTCTAAAGGTAACCGGCAGTGCCAATTATCCAGCCCGAGTGTTCAGTAAAGCTGGCAGACTAAAACTCAACAAGTTGAACTGTTGCTCACTGAGGGTGCTTAGCAAAAACTCGGAGGATCTCCTTATCCAGTGGACATTACCTTCAGTTATTCATCGTCAGTGCAGTTGGTGATTCCCAAATTCCAAACATATTATTAAAATTCAGCAACCTTGTCATTTTATATTATAATAAAGCATACAGCTAAAGCTAAATATAAACTTTGAAATGTACTTATTATAATGGTCCATCAAATAATAAGCTGAAAATTTTAATTAAACAATCCAAACAATAAAAGTTCTTTTATTGAAATATGAAACACCGATATATGGGAAACGTGATTTCTGATTCCCAAGCAAATGTAAACTAAAACTAATTCAAATGTTTTGAACTCATTACCTAAGGGTTATATTTTGCAGACTACATTAGGACTCAACCACATACAAAGAGAGAAAACATGGCAATGGAGTGATTTCTGATAGCAAGAAGGACAGAAACCTGAATCTAAGCTACTTACTCATTACTAGTAACTAAACAGCAACTAAGTTTACATGATTGGTAAAAGCTTGAAAGATTCACATCATTTTTAACTAGGCAAATAATTGTTTTGGTGTCTGGTGGGAATTCCAGAAATAAAAAAGATGGTAACTTTACCCTGACACAGTGACTTGTCCATTGATAATATACAGACAATAAGTAATAAAAATTCATTAAGACAATGCTTTTTAAATTTCCATACTAAAATTCAACTATATCATGACACGTATGTGAATGATTCAAAGCAACTTAAGTGAATATTTTTATGTTACTATATGAACACTGCTGAGAAATTTAAGTACTTTAAAATCCGACGAGGTTCTATATGTTTGATTAATTCAAGAAGGTTTTTGAACATTTAGTATGGTGTTTTTCTAACGGGTCACTTTCAAACAGAATTTAACATTAGTTCCTATTTCACATTTTTAAGCATGTTTCACTAGCTGAAAAAAACCCTATCCTGAGATAACCTATATATATATTATGTGCTTCCAGAAAAGAAACTGTGTAATACCTTAGTCATTCCTCGAGTTTCTCCTTAGCTCTTTTTATAAATCAGATTCCTCTTCTTTGCAAAAGTATTTCAGCAAAATCTTTCTAAACCCTCTCTATGTGTTACTAATATTCTGTCAAATTACTTTTTCTTAAGTTTCTGAGTTACATGATTTTTTAAATCTACCTAATCTATCATCTTCCATCTACATGTGTGTAAGTTTTGTCCATTCATATTTATTTCATCTGACCAAATTCACATGATAATGTGGAAACTTCTAAAGAATTTGCTTCATTTTTTGATGCTCCCCTATTGGTTTGTCCTACAGGTGATCAGGAGTCACCCACAGACGCCCCTTAGGGTCTTTAATACATGACGGAAATTAAAGAAGGAATGGAGGTAGTTAGTAATGAGAAGATCTCAGTCAAAACTCACCAGTAGTATGAATAGGTCAGAATACACGGAGAAAAAATCATGGAGAAAAAAATAACCTCATGAATTAGTTTTTTCCCAGAAACATACTTATTCTCATGATTTTCCAGGGAATCAAATTGATCAAAGTTTTGTAAGTCATACAGACCTCATCATTCTTACCCTTGACCTAACGTAAAAATATTTTTTAAAAACACATTTTAGCAGATATTTTAAAAAGTATTTTGTGGCATTTTTCTTCTGCCGTGCAAATAAAAATAAAATTACTCAGTTGAAGTTTTGTACAAACTGCACAAAATTTCTTCCTCGTGGCCACAAGAAGTCTTGTGCTTTTTGTGTCTGGCTCGGCATTTAAGAAGCATAGATTATACATCTAGAAAAGGGCAAAACAATTTACCCTAAGGTTACGTCTTCATAAGCAAAGTAATTTTAGATAATTATACAATTCAAGCAGAGTGGTGTTTGAAGTTACATTATACAGATTATATAATAGGGTAATGCTTTAGCACTGACGAGGAGTCTGGAATTTTATTTCTCGCATTAGTTCTTATTCTAATAAAACGTGTGACCTTGAACTAGTCACATTGACACTTGGCCTCAGTTTCCTCATCTATAAAATGAGACACTTGGCCTAAATTATATCAACATTTCTTTTCTCTAATGCCTTATGTTTACCTCAGTTTTCACTTCACTTTTGCTCCCAGATCATAGCCTTAAATTGCTGACCTTTTTATTCTATTTGAAAGTGTTGACAGATTTACGGTATGCTAAGAGGTTTACCAAATCTACTTTTTAAAAAATATAGTTCAAAGACATTATCTTTGGACAGAATTTCCAATTATGTATAAAAAGTTAGAAAATCATTTAAATATCCATTTATATTGATTCATTTAAAGGATAAAATGAAGGCAATATTATCCTCGATGAACAGAGCATCGAGGACTAAACAGGAACTGACTTTTAAGTGGATGAAATGAGAAAGCAATTTTTAAACAGGGGTAGTCTATACATTTGGTGTTTCTGTTGTGAGAAGTAAAGGCTTATTCTAATGCATTTAAGCAAGCAGTATTAATGATTAATGACCTTTTGATCCTGTAACTAGACCTACAAATTCTTGAATAATTAATAAGGTACTCAATACTCTACAGGATAACCATCTGCTAAGCATTGTGTGTGTGTGTGTGTGTGTGTGTGTGTGTGTGTGTGTGCAAGCTATTAATATTGAAAGCCTTACACAAAACATGAGTAAGACACCTGGGTGTTGAAGTAATAATATCTATTAAAATACACAAGATTTTTATTTCTTGTTTTTAAAGGTTAAAATGCTTACAAACTGGTCATAAAAGAGGTAATTATGATCTAATAGCATAAATGACAGTGATAAATCTTTTCTCAATTTTGTCTTCTCCTATGATAATGATGAATTTTCTGTTGAGAAATTATTTTAAATTATAGATATTATGCTGGATGTTAAGATTAAGTGTAATACAAAGTAGAAGATATGTAACATCAAAAAAAGTCATAATTATTCATTTTACTTAGTGTCTGTGAGGTTGAGAGAAAATTATTCCAATGGGCCATTTTTCTAGGCATTACTTACGTGTTCAGTGGAGACATAACTTTTTTAAGAATTATAATGAGAAAATAAATGTTAGTCTAAAAGTCATTAACATGTCATCCTAAATATTTAAAAGATAATCTAGGTCTTTGTATTTCATCTCATATTCTAATTTATAGGCTGAGCTCTTTAAATCAAAAAAAAAAAAGAAAGAATTCTATGGTGACCACAGAATTATAGACCTAGATTTGAATGAGATCTTTAAGAACATTTAGCGCTACTCATGTGATGGAGCAGCTCTGTGGCCCAAGGTAGTCGCCGGGAGAGTCTAGAAATATACCAGTCACAGTTCCCTATATAGTGGGAATGTGGAGGGCATGTAAATATGTAAGGCATCATTGAGTTCAGCAATAAATTATTCTCTTTTCAATATCAAATAAAAACTGATATAGTTATAACAATAATACACAAACTGTTGACAAAAATTTTGAAAACTAACAATTAATTATCTGCAATTTTGACAATATTGTCAATATTATCCAGCTAGCTTATATATGTACAAAATTACAGTGTAATAAAGCCTATCTGTTTCATTAAGCTAATAATATGATACACTAACACACACATTCATGCAACATGGATAGATATACAGACAGTTGTTTAGTTACAATGCTGTAGATGTTTCCCTCCTCTGGGAATCACAGACCTGTGAAGGACTTTTATAGTATCTTAATTTCTAAATAAGGAAACTTTTAACAGCTCAAATTATTCAAGCTCATCAATGAAAAAGAATTCTGAGTATCTTACAATCTATTTTCATTTAAAAAATATTTTCGAATATGAATTATGGGTCAGTTACTAGGAATATGATGGTAACCAAGATAGACACACTTCTGTCCCTCTAATCATGAAGAGGATAAAATAATTACAAAATAACATAATACATTTTTGATGGAAAAATGGTGTCATAGTAGAAAATAATTCAAATACAAATTAAATTAATTCATACAGAATTGTGTTTTAAATTATTTTATTGGACTATAATTTACATATATTAAAATGCACTCATTTTGGGGGTCAGCCCAGTGGCTTAGTGCTGCTAAGTTCGTGTGCCCTGCTTTGGCAGCCCAGGGTTTGCAAATTTGGACCCTGGGTGCAGACCTGTGTACCACTTATCAAGCCATGCTGTGGCAGACGTACCACGTATAAAGTATAAGAAGATGGGCACGCATGCTAGCCCAGGGCCAATCTTCCTCAGCAAAAAAAGGAGGATCGGCAACAGATGTTAGCTCAGGGCTAATCTTCCTCACCAAAAAAAGAAAAAGCACCCATTTTTAATGTTTAATTTGATGAGTTTTAACAACTCATATACATCCATGTAACCAACATCCCAGGCTCTACATTTCTACTACCCAAAAAGTTTCCTCGTGCCCTTTCCCAGACAACCTCCCCCCAGGCAACCTAGGTTCTGATTTAAATCACTATAGATTCATTTTCCCTGTTATAAAACTTCACATACAGTCATAAATGGCATAATGGCATTTAGGTCAACAGACTGCCTATATGATGGTGGTCCCATAAGTTTAGCACCATATAGCCCAGGTAGGCTATACCATTTAGATTTGTGTAAGTACACTCTATAATGTTTCCACAATGACAAAATCACCTAACAATGCATTTCTCAGAACATATCCCCAACGTTAAGAGGCACATGACTGTAATAGAATCATACTTATATCCTTCAGTTGTAATCCAAAATCTAGGAGTTTAAAGTCTTAGACTAAAAGCTATTAGAAGAATACAGGTAAATATCAAGCTGGGCCTTATATTGAAGGATGCTATAATAAACAATACCATTAAGTTTGGCATTTGGCCTTAGAATACTATTCATTACCTTATATCAACATTTTTTTGCTTTTTTCATATTGTATTTCACAAAACATTTTTTATTACCTTTATAAATTTTACATATACATATGCTCACAGTGTTAGAAGCATTAACTTTACTGTATCACTGTCTGTGTTTTTTTATCAGAAATATCTGTGCATTTCCTAAACAACTGTTCTGTATTTATCTTAAGAATTTTATAAATAACTAGGTTTCTCTTCTCATGGTCACTGATCAATGTCAAAATTCTGGCCCACTCCTGACAAAGGTATAGCATTTACGGTGTCTATTTTTATGATATCTTCATTTCTAGTTCCATTTTATGTCTTTAACTCAGTTAAATTTATTTAGTATCTATATTTTAAAGTTATCTAGTTCTATACCATATATGTCAATATGAGCAGAATTCATTTAAATCGATTAAGCTAAAGATTTAAATTATTTTCAAATTCATGTAAACTTCTAATAATTTAGTAATTAGTTCAGAGGACCACCCAAACTTATTGTCTTTAACTCGCCTTTCCTCTTTTTTAAAAAATAAAATGTCCTTTGTTATATACATCTTGGCATGGAACAATCTCCTTTAGAATACTGACTGTCAGGCAAGTAAGTATTAGAAATGAAGTGAACTTGATATATGCCGGATCCGTATGACCCTTTGTTGTTAATGTTTATGTGCATTGCACTTCCAGAAGCAAAGTCCAAATCCCACCAGCTGTTACAGAAACTCAGTCTTAGCCCATTACCCTAATTAATCTAAGCTTATTATCAGTGCTTCCGTTTTCCTGTGAATAAAAAGTCAAAGAAAATATAGAATCAGTGAACTTTCTGAGATTAATTAGGAGGAAAAGAAGCCTCTAAACATTTCTAACATAATAAAATTCTTTGATGTATAACAATACCATGTACATCCCCAAACATACATTTGAAATTAAAGCTTGAAGGCATAAAAAATATGCTCATAATAGAAATTATTGCTGAAGCTAACCAGCTGCCTTTTCATTCATAATAAATTGCCAAGTCATACCATACACATATGGCTTTTAGTTATCCAAATATTATTAAAATGTAAAATTTGCAACTCCTTTTCCCTATTGAGAATAAAAATACTAACAAGTTTCTTGCCATAAGGAAGAAAAAAATTGCCAATATCCAAAATATAAATATTTTACACATGTAGCTTAATCACCTTAACGACAGGAAGAATGTGGCTGGGATAGTTGCATTAGATACTACTTCAGAGTAAACGTTTTGCTTCATAACATGAATACAAGTTCATACATTTAAAGGAAACAAGTAAGAGACCCCAAGACTAGGTTGACATTATGCATTATTGAATTTGTAAGAATTACGCTTTTGGCCTTAATTTTCAAATTTCTAAACACATGAAGTAAAAAAATTCTGAAATTCAATTAGACTTGTGTTTAAAGCTAAAAACAAGACTACTGTATATTTTCTGAAGATTGCTTCTGACCCTTAAAGTGGGAAATATTGTTTTCTAAGCCTAAATTAAATAAATCAAAGAAATCCTCTCTAATGCACGTTGGTTAAGCCATGCCCACTAAAGCTACCTTCCAGAGAATTAAATTAACGATAGGCTCCTGGCATGGCAAATGTTTGGCAGGATGTCCTCCCATACCCAGTCAGTTCTGTGAAATACTGGAAGTCTTCTGGCCAGCTTTCAGGACGTTTTATTCCACCTGGCAGCTAAACTCAATTTGTGTATGAGACAGACACTGAAATCTATTTCTGATACCTGTTCCACTAGCTCATTTCAGGCCAATCACTTGACTTCACTCTAATTTATTGTTTTGGAAATGAGAATAACTATACTGGCATTTTAGCATCAAACCAGGCCATCTTCTCACAGAGTTTCACCTCCCCCAAGATAGCCCAGAAGTGGAACTGGTAACACAGGTAAGGAACCAGTGATTGGTGTTGGGGAAGGGCTGGCAGAAAAAAGTCACCAAGTACCTTCTTATAGAGCCACAATAGAGTGCAGACAATTGCGATATCAGCCAGTGTTACATGTTTACCACTAGAAAAGTCTTCATCCTCAAGTGAGCATCCAGCAGCCCCATAATTCTCCTCACCTCTTCCTTTGCTTTCTCTGTGGCCTGCTTGTTGTGGTGCTTGATACCTTAGGTGGGGAACACCCAAGTATTGGCTGGACGCACTATGTCACTATCATCAAAGATCCCCCACTACACCACCTGGACTGCTGCCTCTGAAGCACTTCCCCACAGCTCCTCATTGCTCACGTCGTAAATAGTGGCGTTGCTGTCAAACACAAGAATCCATCATCACCCGCAAATGCTAGAACTTTGCCGCCAGTAGGAAATTTTTGGAGAAATTCAGGGGTGTGGTTGGTTTGGCTAAAGTGAAGTGGGGTGGTGTGGAGAGCACACGGACCCCAGCTCTGCTGTACTGAGCTGCTTTCAAGGCTTTGAAGGCCTTCCAGTTTTCAAGATATGTGTACGGGGTCCCAGCTGCCATGGTGATTTCACAGAGAAAGGAGCTATTGGTTCTTTAACAGCTTTAGCATTTATCCTTACATCTTCATTCCAACCATCAGTGCCATGGCATTCCCTTGTGGTCTCTTCACAGCACCGTTGTAAATGATTCCTAATTGATCACCCACCTAGCCCATCTTCAGTCCTGTCTCATGTATTGCCAGAATGCTCTTTCTGAAATGCATATCAAATTATAGCCCATACCTACTTAAAATACTTCTATTTCCATATCACCTATTAAATAAAATCCATAATCATTTCCATTGATAACATCAGCTCTCCATTATGTGGATTTTACCTATTACTGCAAATGATTGCTCACAGATTTCCTACCTTTACCTCCTCCTCCACCAGACAAAATTGTTTATGGTTTTTCAAATATATAATAGTTTCCTGTCTCTGTATCTTGGCATATGTTCTCTCATTTTGAAAAGCTCTTCCACCTACTCGATAACCTGGAAAATGGCTACTCAACTCTAACTCAAGTATGTTGTCTGTATGAAAAGGTCTTTGATTTCCTAGTTTTTGTTGTTTATTACCTCCTTGTGTTCCCATTATATGTTTTACATGATCTTATCATTGGTATTCTTTACACTGTGCTGAAATGATTCCTTCGTATGAGACAAGTCAATCATTTCAAGCTGTTCTACTGCTAACTCCTGAAGAAAAATCTAAACATCCATATTTTTAATCATTTGACTTCCCACTCCTTAAGCCACAGAAAATCAGATTATGGATGAGTACCAAGTCCAAGGTTACTTGTTCAATAGAATAAACAGAAAACACAGATGAACTAGCTGATCATATTTTATCTTTCAGGAATTCAAACTCGAAAATGTGGGGGTGATATGGTAGTTTTTACCAGGGAATAAAGCTATAAAGACCCATTGAAGAAAACCCTGAGTTCATTTATGACAATTAAAGAAGAGCCAGGTTCATAAACGTTCATGGTGCCAAAGTTATGAGGAAGCAAAATTTTCAGTAAAGAGGAGCTATATGGCAAATCAAATACTTATGTACAGTGAAGAGTAAGACCAAGTGAGCTTGTAGCAAAAGGAAAAAAATAACAGAAATTTGGTGGGCCATGAGTCATATTATAGCAGAGCACATAATCATTAATGATTCTGTCCAATCTTCTACAGCTAGTGTTCTCAGTACCAACTTAGATCCCCAAAGAAACTTAATTTCTAAGTTTTCTCATTGGTCTGCAATATTATGATTTCTATCTCCTTATAACTTAACTATGCAATTTTTTCCTTGAGTGAAAGTCACTTTTAAAATAAATTTCTTGTTACTAGAAGTAACTTGAGTCACTCTCCTTTTAACCACCAAAGTCTAACTAGAACAACTTTTTCCACTATAATGTGAATTTCACACACGCTAGAATACTCTTATTATTCTCATTATATCTTTGATACGTAGTAAGCACTTTCCCTTTCTCCAGTGCTAGACACCATTAACATCTTCCAGTCTGTCCCCAAAATTCTATTGCTTACCCTACAAGATGCCAATTCAATGCAACTGGGAACATTACAGTGCATAATCTCTTATAGTAATTACCATGAGGGACTGGGAATTGGGCAGCTAGCCAAACTAAATCCTGTCTGAAAAAGATTAGAAGAATAAACTTCCTGACTCATGAACAAGCAATTCCTGGTGTGTTACTCCCACAGTGACTACAATGGGGAACACTTAAGACAGTAAAAGCAGCTGATTGTTGGGTCCAGAGAACAATAGGAACTCAGAACATCTAGTATGGCTGCTGAAATGAGCACTCTCACAAGGCCTGTTTGAAAAACCTTCCCATTTTCCCAAAACTGCCCCCTGAATTCAAGGTTCTCAGCAGGCCCTGAAATTCTGAATGATGATTTGTTCAGATGGCCAACATTTCTTATATCCAAAGTCTCAATTAACCCCCCACACCCTCATGTTTCCCAGTCTCTTTCCAGGTGTGGAAGCTTCTCGTTTCAGACTTTCACAGCACAAAAATTCTCATGTAGTGGAAGAACCCATTCATCCTCCTAAGATCTTCTCTCAATACTTTAAAAGGTCCTTTACATCACCATCTATCCTAGAGCAAAGCTACCTCAAAGGTGACTTATTCTTTTATTGGTGATCAAAGGTATCTTTAAAGTATCTCTTTTGCCAGAGACCTTGGTAAAGCAGGGAATAAGAAAAACACTAAACATATGCAAAATTAAATTTTTGGCAGAGTATGCTAAAACTGTAATGAACGAATCAATCAATGGATGATGATTGGACCAAAGACAAGCGGCCAAGACTGTGGTCTTATAACCTTTTTTTCACACTGTGAACATGAAATAGTACTGTTTTAACAAAGTTAAAAGCAAGGATCACAGTAGAAAAAATGTAGGCACACTAATATTCTCGGGGCTCAGGGCTCATTATCGTTAAACTCAGCACTCAAGTCATCTGGCTTCACTGTCCTTCTTTCTATAATAGGAAGAGCACCCTTAGTACCTTTGTTAGGTAGCATTTACATGCCTAACATAACAAGAAAATCTTCATGCATAAAGTCTTCTATCCACAAAATTATACCAATTTTTCTGGAACAGTAAGTTTAGACATTTTTAAAATATAAATGTAGAATAGTTATAAACAATACATTTTAAATGTATAGCATTTTATAAAATGGTAGGAATAGATTGCTAACTATACAATGAACATTTTTAGAATCCAAAATTTCTTGATTAGATTAAAAACTACTAGTTCCTCTTATTCTAACGTGAGTTGTTCCATATTCTTCCAAGTAAAGTAATTGACATGATAATGTGAACAGAGAAAATAAAAGAGCCCCCTGAGAATGATATCAGAGATTGACAAGAGCTATTTTTGTAGTTTATCAAGGTATAACTACTAGTATATAATTTTTCAAAGAATCATGGAAACCTAGGTATATTCATACTATTTTTCTCCCCTGTGGAAGATTCACCCTCTGCTAACATCTGTTCCCAATCTTTCTCTTTTTGTATGTGAGCCAGTGCCACAGTATGGCCACTGACAGACTAGAGGTGTAGGTCCACACCTGGCAACCAAACCTGGACTGCTGATGCGAAGCAGGCTGAACTTCACCACTAGGCCACTGGGGCTGGCCCCATTCTCTTTTTTATTACACAAGGCTTATTAACTAGTCTGTGTATCCCCTAATTGTTTTTCACACTTTGGACAATTATTAGAGTTACATTTCAACTGTACCTAGATTTAGCAGTGAAAAATAGCAATCTTGGTTATTCCAAAACCATTCTCTTTTTGTGCAGCTATAACTGCATCACTTGAGCAGTCTTAAAAAGCCTTCTGCATATGGTTGTGGCATCATGGAAAGATATTTTCTCATTGTTCCCAGTTTCTGGCACACAGTTCCTAAAAATCCTTGAAATTTCCTGAGTGATAAGGGTGATAGGAACTTGTTTTTTGTTTTAATAAGGAAACTTGGTGGGCTTTTAGATATCTTTAAAATAGGGGCTAGTTGCCAGACATACCAAACATTGATTAGAAACTTGAAACTTTCAGCCCCACCTCTCAACCTCCAGGGAGGAGAGAAGGGCTGGAAATTCAGTTAATCACCAGTGGCCAATGATTTCATCATCATGTCTATGTAATGAAATCTCCATTAAAAAAAACTCTAAGGGTGGGATTCAGAGAGCTTCTGGGTTACTGGATATGTTGAGGTACTGGGAAGGTGGTGTACCCAGAGACGGCCTAGAAGCTCCGCCCTCCTCCCCTGCACCTTGCCTTATGAATCTCTTCTATTTGGCTGTTCCTGAGTTGTATCCTTTATAACAAACTAGTAATAGTAAGTAAAGTGCTTTCCTGAGTTCTGTGAGCCTTCTAGTGAATTATTAAACCTAAGAGGCAATAATGGAAACTCCTGACTTATTTGTAAGCAATTGGTCAGAAATATCAGTGGCCCAGGACTTGCGAATGGCATCTGAAGTGGGGGCAGTCTTGTGGAAGTGGCCCTTTAACTTGTGGGATCTGATGCTAACTCCAAGTAGATACTGTCAGAATTAAATTGAACTGCATTCTTGGACAACTAATTGGAGTTAGAGAGTTGGAGAAGCGATGGTGGAAAAGACACCATGTGTTTGGTGTCAGGAGGGAAAAAAGAACCTCTCATTTGGTGTCAGAATTAGTGTGAGAAAAAGCAATCAGTGTGACTCTGTTTAAGGCAATCTTTGAAGAGAATGCGTTTTCTGGTAGTACTCTGGACACCCGAAGCAATGAATCCGGTTGCTAGGCAAAAAGATCAATGGAATGAGGAAGGCCATAGAATACAAACCTAGATTCAACAATTTTAGTTGTTACAGAAAAGTGTCTCGGTACTACCTGATATTCACAGAGGGTAAAATATTTCAATAGTATATAAAACCAGGAAATTTTATATACAAATCTTTAGAGACCACTGAGAAGTTGCCATGCCCTGAATTGAGAACAAATGAAAACGTAGTAATGACTCTTCTACTTCCTTCTCATATCTGCTGCTCCAACTCATTGCGTTTCTATTGAAATTGGTGAAATTTGCAGACCAACTTTAGAATGATCTTGAGATGCAGATTTTCAAAGGTGGCAGTACTGAGTGTATTCTCCAACTTTCCTGGTAAAGAACATATTAGAGGAGACCCTGCTGTACATCCAATACTCAGCAGGTATCCTAGGATTTACAGAATAATCTTCCTATTCAGAGTAACTGTAGGGTCCTGGATAGTGTATTAAGTGTATTTTCTTGAGAAACTATTTCTGTTAATCTCAGAGAATGAAGGATAAATCAGGATCAGTTGTAATTTATAAGAGAATTTTGCCTGTTTTGATCACTACTGCACTCTCAAAGTGGAGAAAATTGCCTATGACATATGAGGTATCAAAATATTTCTTGAGTGAATTAATGAATGTGCTTAAACAAATTTGAAGCTAAGGAGAAAATATCCAGGAAGTAGATAACCTTCCCTACATTACAGATGATGAAAACTGTGTCCCAGAAAGGTGGCCTTCTCAAAATCATAAATCTGGTGAATGGTCAAATTAAAGCACACTCCCCATTTGAGTTGTGGAAGTTTAGACAACAAAGGGAAAGCACATTACTTTCTTTCCAATTCCTGCACGATTTGTTCTAATTCATTAAAAATGTATTACTTGAATATTAATCAATCTGAGAAAGACTAAGTTGTATGTACTATGTTTACTGTCTGCCTGCAAGAAACCTCCGTTCTAGACATTGCCTTTTTTCTTCTTCCAAAAACCTTTTCCCTTCTTAACAAGTCAGTTTCTTCCTCAGAAATTTTCCGCTCCTATTACAATACACACATTTTGATTTTTTTTTCAAGAAGATACACTTGAAAATATTAATCTACGTTGTTCTTTAACACGCTTCCATTTCTAGGGGAACAGGTCAAGTTTAGTAGATGCAAAGATTAAGAAATTACGTTAGTATTTTTAGGCTTTCTATCACCATTAAGATGGCAAATTAGGATATCTATGTCTAGCAGAGTTTCTCAATTGCTGTGAGAAACAGCGAAAGAGGACATCAGACAGCCATAAAAATGAAAGTTCATGTTAACAATTAAAATCAATATGGAAACTCCTTATTTTTATGCTACTTGAATCTAGTTGGAAACTCTCCCTTGCTCCCTTTCTGTCTCTTGACAGTTAGGTAAGGGTCAATGGAGCTTATTAAGTTTAAAGAGAATTTTCTGGCAAATAACTGAGACATGTATTTCAAAGGCCATAAACAACATAACTTCTTTGGAGAACATAGACTTTATTAGAAATGGAACAGAGATACCGGAAATGGGAAGTTGTTGGAAATTTCCTAAGGAATCTTTAATAAATAAATAAAAGCACACATAAATTCTGTAATAAAAGTGAGGCCTAGCAGATGGAAAAATAGATGATTTGTGGAAGTTTTTTGCCAAGACTTTCTTCTGTGATTTCAAGAAAAAATGGAAAAGTCTAAGCAAATTTATACACAAACTTTTCAGAATAGAGAGTATCCAAATGTCATAATATTAAATAACATGACACAAATGGCATAGCTATAATAAACATACTTTTTGGTTATTATCTATGATTGTACACATCAATGCAAGAAGCTGAAAAATTCTACAGATTACCTACCTCCAATTTGGAATATATAAACTTGCAAGTGGTAATTCCTTCAGGGCAGCAACCTACATTATTTGTAACTTAATTTTCTATAATCACCACATTAGCTCACAAGAGTGTTATGAAGTATGACTAATTAATGATTATAGCATTTTGAAAATTCAATGTGTTCTATTAATGCTAAGTAATAATGATGATAATAATGTCAGATGTGTAGTACATCAATGGACCCTTACAAATGTTAAACAAATTAAATAAACATATAATTGTCTCACTGCTAGAACCATGATTTGCCCCAAATTGGAATAGTTTATATTCATATTTTACTAATCTAAAGATAGTATTAAATTAATTATTTATTCTAGTTCTGTCCTAGAACTCACACAGTAGGAAACACTTCACAGATTGGACCATGAGGAAACTAAACACCAAAATGTTATTTTTGCATTCAAAGCTGATAATCTTTCCGGCTGAAAAAAGTTATATACCTCATTTCACAATCCATTCATAGAACCATGTATTTGCTTAATTCAAAAAGTATGTATATTATTGATAATAAAAGAATCAAAATTTATATCTTTTCAGTGTTCTGAAACGCCTTGAAAAATTTCTAAAATAATTACCTATCTAATATATGACAAGATCTGATTTTGAAATCATGTAATCTATTAGTTATTAAATTATAATTAACTATATGAATCATATTCATATTCTCTGGATAATGAGCAGAACATATATGGTAACCCTATCGTAACTAACAGGACATTAATATAGGCTGAAGAATATGCTCCTAATGTCAAGACATAAAACGTTTGCCATATTTGAACACTATATTTCCTTCTTCCTAACACTTGACATGTTTTTGTTTGGGTAGACGTAGGTCTAGCACTGGGCCCTGTGCTTCAGGAACAAATTCACCAGCAGATGGAGTTGGGAAGGTGGATGTTGAGAGTAAGAGCAATTTGGTAGAAACATCTGTTAAACCAATCAACAAATCCATTCCCTTAGTCAAAATTATCAGTTCACCTGAGAGAGAATTATAGGACTTTCCTTTGAATAGCTAGGACGGAAGTAGAAAAATGAAGTTGTTATTCCTACTTACTTTTAACTGTGAGGAAATCAGCCTAAAGACAAAGAGGACAAAAAAGAAGAAATCTTAAATGAATAGATGAATCCTTGATCAAACTGGGTCTCAAGCCTTACTTCTACACTACTCAGATATATGAATCAGTACATCTCCTCTATTGTTTGAGATGCATTTCGTATTAGATATATTGCATTAATTTCCCTAATTTGGCGAGTAAAATTTTATTATTACCTGTGGTCATATTGACTGGACATCTGTTCTACAATGGTTTGAATTTATAGTCAACACCAAAGTCTCGCATATATACATGCGTACATATACATATTATATATGTTATATATAACAAGTTTCTTTTGTTTATTTGCCTGCTATTGTTAATTATATACAGCTCCTAAGATAGTTTCCTTTACAGCTT
This sequence comes from Tapirus indicus, assembly GCA_031878705.1. Taxonomy (NCBI): domain Eukaryota; kingdom Metazoa; phylum Chordata; class Mammalia; order Perissodactyla; family Tapiridae; genus Tapirus; species Tapirus indicus. Next base: position 39,326,339 of record CM062930.1, on the reverse strand, counting down.
TTTCAATATAGACCTTTCCAGTCCAGAGACTCTTTCCTGTTCCTATACTCCTTCATCAATTTTCTTCCTTTTCTTTTTCATTATGTTCTTTCTTTTCAGTCTAGCCTACTGCTTCTGCAATATTGTTGACTTAACAAAGTTTGATGGCATAGTTTGAAAATTCACAGCTGTGTAAAACCTTTGTATTTCTCTCTGGGTCTCTGGAGTTCATTCCTACCACTGAAGTGTACACAACTTGGAAAATAATAAGAGTTTTTAGATAGATAGATAGATAGGTAGATAGGAGTAGGTATATAGATAAAATAGAAATAAATTAGATGGACAGTTGAGAAAAATATTATATGTCTATGCCAATATGTCTATATTATCATTACATCATTTTACTGTGTCCCAAATAAGGATTCTACACTGAACTACCAATGTTAAAACTCTATATGGAACTCCCCACTCCTTAAGTGTGGGATGCATAGTAGTTTGTTTCCAAAGAGTTCACTTTGGAAAGAGGAAAAAAAAAGAACAACTTCACAGTGGAGAAACCTGGCCAACACTGTCTCAGCCGGGTAATCATGACTAACATCAACAATAACTCATGTTAATTTATGTACCCTCGATATGATGTGATGAGAACAGAACTGATCTCTTCAGTCTTCCAACCAAAAACCTTATGGGTACCCAGTCCAATAATAAGAAATACATCAGACAAATCCCAGTGGAGGGACATTATACAAAATATCTGCATAGTACTCCTCAAAACTGTCAAGGTCATCAAAAATGAGGGAAGTCTGAGAGACTCTATGTCCATAAGGAGCCTAAAGAGACATGATGACTAATTGCAATGTGGTATTCTGGATGGGATTCTGAAATAGAAAAAAGATGTTAGGTAAAATCTAAGGAAATCTGAAAAAACTGTATGGGTTTTAGTTAATAATAATGTATCAATACCAGTTCATTAATTGTGACAATATTCTAATGTAAGATGTAAATAATATGGGAAACTAAGTGTGGGATGTATGGGACCTCTCTGTTCTATATTCACACTTTTCTGTAAATCAAAAAGTATTCTAGGTTAAAAAAGTTATTTGAAAAAAATAAACTATATTTGGGATCCTTGAGCTGGCCAAGCTTACATTTTTCCTACCTTTGACCCATTAAATTAAGTCCTAAACTAAAAGCAGGCTAAGTGACCACTCTGGGTCATTTTTTACATGTCCATACCATTGAGCTCTTATATCATTGAGCTCTTATGTTTAGTTAGAGAAAAATGTCATAAAAAAAGGAAGGAGAAACAGGGAAAAGAAGCCCTGCCCCCAGGCTTTGGATCTGACTCTCGATCTGGTGGGCTTCTCAAGAGCAGGAGAGCTGTGCAAGTGTGAGGGGCCCAGGTGTATGAAATTCTGAGAATAGAAGTCAAGGGCAAGAGAATACTTGCCCAAGTCCATTTCTATTTACAGTCCCTTCATTTTGTTCCCTACATTTTCCCCTATTCACCTCCAAGCACTAAAGAATCATCAGTGTCCCTCATCCTCATCAAAACTTTTTCCTTGTGGAGAAGAGGGAATACTAAAATACCAAAACTACATTGATTGTGTGCCAATAAAACAACAGATAAATTTTAAATAGCATGGATATCAAAAATGATACGTTTTAAAGAGCTAATAAAATGCAATCATGAGTTTAGGACATAGTTATATATGGCATAATTTTTAGCAATGGCTCTTATTTTTAACTTTAAGGAAAATTACAATGAAAGCCATATGAGATATATTCACTCTTCTTTGTAACTTCATCAGCCTCATATGTTGACATTCATATAAGAATGACCATATTATACTACTTGGTGTTTAGGAGCTCTATCTTGTGACAATACAATATGTGTTTTGTTATATTACTTAATTCGAACTAATGTCTACTCTTAATGATATTTTTCTCTCATGTAATCTATACTCATCTTCATTTTCCACTTTCTCATTATTGTTTTAACATTGCCAAGTCTTTAAATATGAACATATAGCTGCATAATTATCTACCACTGAGTAACAAATTACTACAAACTTAGAGGCTTAAAACAACACACATTTATTATCTCATAGTTTCTACAGGTCAGAAATCCAGGCATGGCTTAGCTGGATCCTCTGATTAGGATCTCACAAAGCTGTAATCCCGGTGTTTGACAGGCTGTGTTCTCATCTGGTAGTCTGATTTGGGAAAATTTCATTTCCAGATTGTTCCATATTTCACTCAGATTGTTGTAGAATTTATTTTCTTATGACTGTAAGGCGAGGGCCTGGCCTCTTGCTGGCTATTGTTGGAAGATGTCCTCAGCTCTGAGAGGCTGCCTATAGTTCCTAGAGACTGCCCAAAGATTCCTTCCACATAAGGTTTCTTAATATAACTACTTTCCTCATCAAGCCAGCAAAGAGAGTCTGCAGAGCAAGCCAGCTAACAAGACAGATTCTGATGTATGTAACATAATCACAGGAGTGACATGCCACTACCTTTTCCATATGCTATTGGTCAGAAAAAAAAATCACAGTAATCCCTCATATTCAAGGGGAGGGGATAACACATAGCTGTAAATATTAGAAGACAAGGAACAGGAGACCATCTTAAAGTCTGTCCATCACAGTGACACAACATAGTTCAAAGTTATTACTTTGTAGCATCTTTCAAAATATGCCAGAAGAGATGTATTCATTTTCTATATAATTTGTCAATATATTAGCAACTATAGTATGAATATCATAATACCAAAGTTCAGAACACATTTTATGTAATTGTGTCATTTATGTAAAAATAGATGATTTTATCCATTTATTTATTTTCATATGTCTATGAATTCACAAAGTATCTCTTTTAGAAGGTCATTCTTAGAAATGATGTAACGTCAGTAGTTTTCCATGCGGAAGGCAATTGAGTAAATTTTTATTTTGTTTGTATATTTGAACCATATTTATGATTACCTATACAATAATTTAATTAAGCAATTAAAAATTGGGGTCAGTTTAGCGGCATAGTGGTTAAGTTCACACGCTGTGCTTCAGCAGCCCAGGGTTTGCAGGTTCAGATCCTGGGAGCGGACATATGAACTGCTCATCAAGCCATGCTGTGGCAGCACCCCACATAAAAAAAATAGAGGAAGATGAGCACAGATGTTAGCTCAGGGCCAATCTTCCTCAGCAAAAAGAAGAAGATTGGCAACAAAAATTAGCTCAGGGCCAATCTTCCCCGCAAAAAATAAATAAATAAATAAAAATTAAAAATTCCATATATAGCATTACCAATAGACACAAAATCTAAGCAATGTCACAAAGCATTAAAGCTGAGAACCATCCTTATTCTTTCTGCAATTATTAGTGATGATGCATCAAACAGAAACTTCTGGCTGAAGCGCTAGATAAAGCAGGTATGAGGAGAATAACATCTATTAAACACTCTTGACAGTTAAAAATATGTTAAACTTCCATATTCTTTTGTGTTGATCCACAGTGAGTTGAAGAAAAGGAAAGTGCAAAATACATATGTACACAGAACCCGAGGGATGTTAACAATTCCCTGATGTGAGCCTGTGTGATAAATGGAGTGACCTCCATAGCATCAACACAAATTTTTGACATGGTTTTAGATACGTTAATGCCTTTTTTTAAAAGACAGATATATTAGCATTTCATGATTTCGGTTCCTGGATACCAAAGTAGGATTTGAGGCCGATGCTGATCATAAAGGCCAATCTTGTTCACTTCTATTTCTCACTGTTGAAACTAATAGTGTAGAACAGAGAAAGAAAGAAACAGAAAGAACAGAGGTGTTTATGAGCTCACTATTTTTGAGAAGAGTGCCTTTTAAGAGTCTTCTGAATGAGGTCACTGAGCAATAGTACAACCATATTTTGAAAACCTTTTAAATGAGCTGTTTGCAATGATCTCATAAATGCTCTCTTCCGAGCTCAACCATTTCTGTTTTGTTTCTGCCCATGCATTTGAATGTTGCCCCAGAGGCTAATGGATATCAGTCATAAGCACTAGAGTTAGGCTACGGCCAGAGTAGATACAGATGTACAAATCCATCTTTCTCCATTTGAACAGTCTGCTAAATTCTGCAGGCAGCTGCCGGCTCTGAATGCTTTTTAACTCTTCCATAAATATATTCTGAACATATTAAGTATATACTATTTTTCTATCTACTGTCCTTTATTCTCTCATTTGGACATAAAATTTAGATATAATGAATCTGATGATTATCTCAAATCCCCATAAGGTGAGAGTCTGCAACAATATTATGGTTCCAATACTTCCTCACCTATTCTTCCATTACACAAATAACATATAAAGAAGCAGAGCAAGAGAGCAAACAATATCAGTTTAAATTTAGAACAAAGCTATTGGCCAAGGTTCTTCTGCAGCCAGTGTTCAATCAATAGCTTTAAAATAAAATGGAAATAATGAGGAGAATAAAGACACAAGATAAAGTACAGATCTAGGGTAGACAATAAAGTTCTCTCAAAGTTTCAGCTTGAAAAAAATAAAAAAGAAAAATATGGCCTGACATGGGTGACAATTTCCCCACTTTTCGTCACTAGGGGGTTTAGTCAGTTTTCACTGATGTCTCTTCACCCTTCTGTTCACTCTTAACTATTTCAGAGGATTGAATCTAGCCGTCGTAAATGAGCATATCCAGCAGACTCAGTTTTTAACACAAAACTAAAATTGGGCAATTTTCCCACTCATGTCCACCCACAAGTGTTAAGTGAATGCATCAGCAAAGTAATCATGTGTAAACTCCCCCTAGCTGTAAATGAACATCTTCTAGAAATGTGTTGCCAAAGGCAGTTCAGTTCTACTCCATAAAAGAGAAGTCTATCTTACTCATGAATGCAGATGTCTATTCTTGCTCACATCAGAATGCAGACCATTACCACTGAATAAGCGTGGATCCACAGCCACTCCCAGAAAATGAAAACAGTGATGGTTTTTCTACTAAGAAACCAACTGCACGATACAGATTCATTCACATTGTATGATTCTGGCTTCCGCCATCTGTAACACACAAGCAAATTCCCCTAATTACTGACATCTCTCTATGAAGGCCCGTGTTCTCTGTGTGTGTTTTGCACTTTCCTTTTCATCAGCTCCCTTGTGGAGCAAAAGCAACAACTCTGCCAGGTGAGCTTAACAGATGCCATTTTCTGACCTAGCCAGTAGAAGGTCTGTTGCTTTATTTTTAGCTGGAAATGTGTCTTGTTGGATTGTACAAGGTTTGTGCTTTTCTAACTGAGCTACCAGCTTGTAGCCCATGTTCCAGCTTACAATCCTTATGAAAATTAGAAAATTTATTCACAGTATACCTATGGAACATCAATCAAAGGCATATAATGCATGCCAAAAGTCTCATCCACGAAAACAATGATGAGTGAGAAACACGATGGAGTCCGATACAGAGAAATCAGAGCAAACAGCACTCAGTCCTAGCAAGCATGCAGGAGCCAAGATCAACAGACAAGTCCAAGGTCAAGGCCAGCTGGCATGAGGAAGAAAGCAAAGTATGTGAATTTGGAAGATACTAAAGCATTTTTATACAATATGGTCCTTTCTATGAAAATTCCAGACTCGGCTCCTGTGTTTATGTTTCTTTTTTAAAGGTCCTAACATCTGAGGCCACTCTTTCTGTCATCTAGACTATTTTCCACTATCTATTTCCCCAAATTACCCCAACTCTTTGATGTCTATCTATCTTCTTACTGGCATCTCCTTCCTGTACTTGAGTATGCAGTGATTTCTTTCATTTCTACAATACCGTTGTGCTTGTCATCTTTATCTTACAAAGCGAAACTTTACTCAGTCATTCCACAAGTATTTATAAAGTTTTCATCATATCCCAGTTGTCCTTGACTTATATTTGCTTTTTCCTTTCTACTTAGATATAAGAAGATCAAGGATAGGTATTTGGTGATATAAACTTGTTTTTATATGTCCTATATTCTCTAGCATAGTATAGGATAAAGAGTAAGCATTCAATAAGAATGTTTTAATTAAGAAAAAGATGGAATTATAAGCTGATAAAATTGAGATAAGGATTACACTTTAAACCAAATATGCAATAAGTATATTTCTTTTGTTTATTGGAAATCTACGTGTAAAATGAACAACAAATCTCTCGGTAAAATTGCAAGTTAGGTCCCGAACGAAGGCCATAGCATTTGGCATGCTAAGGAAGGGGAAAGAACTCCAGTCAGAGTAGAATTGTCAGAATCATCACTGATTGGACACAAGAGACAAATTAAAAGAGCTTTTATAGGATGGATTCTAGGCTTAGGGATGGATGACAGAACAAATGTTAGTATCTTGAATCAAGATTATTTTGTTGTCATGCCCTATCTTCCAGGCTAACAGATGAAACTTTGTTTCAGAATCGGTAGCTGAGTCTCACTCCCTGTCAACTTCACTATCCAAGATGGACAAACTTTTCATTTAGCATTTATTTAGCAACTATTCATTGGATGAATAATAGGAGAAGAAACGAGACAGGCACACAGATGCATGAGATCTAGCTGACCATTTCGTCAGACAGTATTTAAACCAAGGAAAATGACATACTTCACATATTCACAAAGTACTGTGGAAACACTTATAATCTGGCCTTGGAGTTCAGAGAAATGTTTCACAAACGGAGGCGTGATATTTGAATTGAGTGTTGAAGAACAAGTAGTATTGAACTAAATAGAGGACATTCTAGCTCAAGGAATGCCTATGCAAGGCCATAGAGACCAGAAAGAGCATGTTACATTGGGAAAATTTCCAGGTTCCAGCCTTCCCTAACTCTTCACCCTTCTGTAAGCAAAGGGTAGTGCTCAGCTATGTCTTCAGATATAGTGCTTTGTATAGGAAGTAAATCTAAGAAATGCTAAATTTTAAAAAATCAACTCAAGCTATTGAACCTCCAAAGGTCAAAAAGATAAGCCATGATTTGAGCTTGAGTTTTGGTTTCATTTCTACATTTTACACTGTGTGTGTAAATAATATTATGATAATGGCATAGACCTTTCATTTTCAAAGTCCTTTGAGAAACTCTGCTATGAAAGCAGGTCAGAGAAGTTTGACAAAGATTGTTTAGAGTTTTTAAAAATATAGTTCATTACTCCTCAAGTGCAGTATTTTAATAACCTTTTTTCATATATGAATAGTTGCATATCATCACAGTGACATTCTAATAGCGAAACAGCTGTTTTACATGATGATTTCCCTCAAAACTATGAATTTATATGGACAATGATGAAATTGATATATACACAAAACAAGATCTCTATCTTACTGATATATTACATTATATTTTTAAGGATTTTGTTTAATATAAAAAATATTTCCTAAGACTAAATTTTAGCTTCTTCCCAGATTTCTTTGTAACATTGTTCATGTAAAATGAAGGTGGGGAAGTGACTATGTTAAACGTGAACTATAGTACCTTGAATTCTTCTAATTGTGAGAAGATTCTTAAGATGAAAGAGAAGGGTAATCACATTGCCTTTGCTGTTTGCACAGGAGTGCAGAATCCTATTCATAAGGAAATTATAACAGCCTAATCTTTGTGCTTGAGTGTTGAATTGCGAGATAATCAAGGTAAATTGAGAGAGAACTGGGAAAATTGAAAATTAAATAATCAAAGATGTCACTTTCTTTCTTCTTGAAAAACTCTCCAAATGGTAAAATGTATAGGAAAATTTCTTTTTTTTTTTTTGTGAGGAAGACTAGCCCTGAGCTAACATCCATTGCCAATCCTCCTCTTTTTTTTCTGAGGAAGACTGGCCCTGGGGTGACATCCGTGCCCATCTTCCTCTACTTTATATGAGATACCACCACAGCATGGCTTGACAAGAGGTGTGTCTGTCCGCGCCCGGGATCCGAACCTGCGAACCCCAGGCCACCAAAGTGGAACACGCGAACTTAACCTCTATGCCACTGGGCCGGCCCCAGGAAAATTTCTTAAGTTTTGTGATTTCCTTTTCTTTTACATTTTCTCCATGACAGCTCTCTACTGTCCTTGCAATAGGACTTCCAAAACAAGTTAATGTGACCAAGTAAAACTCTACTCCGGCAGAAAGAAGAAAGCAGAATACCAGCGTTCTACTTCCCATCTCCCACCTGATTCCTTGCTTATTGCCTACCTCTGTTTCAATGCCTTACCAGCTGAGCAGGTCGGGGAAAGGTTATACCCCAAATGTCATTGATCCCACTTAGTATAATGTGAAAACGTCTCTTTAACCTGCTACCACAAGAATGAGTTATCTGGTAACAATCCCTGCTCAGGCACCACTTGTGCACTAGAATCAATACAGCTGTCAGACACAATTAGGAGAAATTGTTTTCTAAGTGCCCTCCCTGTGTTCACACGGTTGTTTGTGTACACTTGGGTTTATCGGTGTCCATTTTAACAACACTTGAACAGGGCCCTTTCAAAAATTAGTTAAGTGAGAGCCACCAAAACAGTTACTAGAAAATTAAACTATATGTTCTATATGTTGATAATCTCCATATGCACAGAAATCATGATTTTTATTTATCAATCACTTCCAAATCAATGGAGCCATAAATCTTTTGTGGTTAGGGGAAATATTTAAATCCGGACACCGGTTGTGTGTTGTGTGTCATCCCATTCTCTTGTCCACTTCAGTTATCTTCTGATGAAATAGAAAGGCCTTCAGAAGTAAGCTGTCTGTAGGGCTTTGACACCTTCTGTACTCACTGAAATTCAAAATGTACTTTCTAACAACCAAGAATTTTTCTCCCCAACTGAGGTAAACTAATGATAGTAATATTTTCTGTGATTTTTTTTCTTCGATTGGAAAATGTTCATCTCCCATTCTTTGAGTTTGCATGTTTTCACTGCGTTGTGCTGTTCACTGAAGCTCGAGTCTCATCGTCTCTTTTATTGCATCATCCCTCCAAACTTGCTGAGCAACTGGGTTACACTCTGTGGACTGATGTCCGGAATAGTCTCTCTCATCTCTGCTGATCCCAGAGTCTCAATAATCCCTCTACTTTCCACTCTGAGCACATTATGAATATATACTTGTCCTGCCATCATCATTTTGAGTGTGAATTAGAATAATGGCTATAATTGTTTTTAGTGCCTCCTATATACCAGATACTGTGATAAGTACTTGACACATATTATCTAATGCAATCCTCAAAAATAAAAATGTATGAAGAAGGTACTAATATCACCCTCTTTTAGAGGTGAGAAAACAAGATCAGAGGAAATTTTTATATTAAATACAGTTTACAGAGCTAATAAATGATTCAAGCCTGTCTGATGCCAGAGTCTACACTCTTGTCAATTAATCTGAGCTGTATGACCAATAGTTCTCAGCAAAGTGAGACTAGAAAAATATATCTCTTTCCCTGACCATGTTCCTATGTGTTTCAAAAACATGCCATAATATTCCATATCTAAAGAAATGAGTGTTGTTAATAAGCAAAAACGTGGCTCTCAGACAAATTAACAGTGATAGGGAAGTCAAGATTATATTTTAGCATTTTAAAATATTTTACCTCTTTCCTCCCATCAATGGCCTCATACTGCTTTTATAGTTAATTTTTTTCAAACAAATAAAACTAATTGTGTTCTCCATAAATGAAATTGTAGAAGGTCCATAAGCAACACTCCTTCTAGAGTTCAGACTGTTTAAGAGAGACAAAGGAGTTATGTAGATGGAAATTAAATTAACAACTTTGTTACTAAAAGAGTAGAATTTGGCTCAGGTAAATGAAAATTAGGCTGAGTCACCCACTCAGTCTCAGGCAGCGCTCCCTGGAAGGCAAGCCTCAAAGCAGTGGTTCTCCACTGGAAGTGATCCCCTCACCCCCAGGAGACACTTGGCAATATCTGGAGAAAGGCTAATTTGTCACAAGTGGGGGAGGGTTACTGGCATCTAGTGAAAATAAGCCAGGGATGCTGCTAAACATGCTACAATGCACAAGATAGTCCACACAACAAAGAATTATCTGGTCCAAACTGTCAGTGGTGTTGTGGTTGACAAACACTGAGCTAAGTTTATGGAAAGGACCAGCATGGAGTAGAATGCATTTTCTCTGGAAGGAGGCAGATCCCTAGGAGAAGGAAGAGTGATGATACTGACTACATTTAGCCAATTCCTGCTTCAAAATATCAATCAAATAATTCACTCATCTTGCCCTGGTAAGGAATAAGGGAAGAAGTTTAGAAGGCCAAGGTTGTGTTACACTAATTTACTGTCCTTCAACAAAGAAACACTAGGAGAAGAGAAAGGAGATTCCCCACTATAACACCTATTTACATAATTCAATTTGTTCACATTTTCTAAATCGATTCTCATAGCATAAGATCAAGATGATTTGAAGGTAGTTTGACTTTGTATCATACATTTGTTTAATTCATGCTCAGAAGAATAATGAACCTTTTATTTGTGTTTAGGTGTATCACACAAGAAAGGAGTGACCAATTGTAATGGGTGTTTTTATCTATTCTATCTGTTTAAGCTCTACTTAAGTACATACATAGATTTTTCTTGGAGGAAAAAAGCAAAACTAATATAGTTTGCAGAAGGCATATTTGCTTTATCGATTAAACAATTTAAATAGAGTTTGACTAGTTACTGCAATGTCCCAGAAGCAGTTAATTAGCCCTACTATTAAATTTAAATGGGAAATAGGCAGAAAAAGAGGGCAGATAGGCAGGGCCATTTGAATAACCACAAAAATTGAGGTTCAGATTGCTGGAGCAAAACTAAAGATGGGTTCCAAAAGATTTCTCCAAATTTACTTCTATTCTCTGACTCTTCTTGCTACTTTTATATTCTGAAACATGTCAGATTTCATTTTTCCTATCTTCCGCTTTTGAGCCTAAAGAGAGGGTAATGCCCTGAAGGTTTTACTCTACAGTCAGATGCCAAGCAGATTTCCATTCTCCATTGTTTTCATGTCTATATAAAATAATCTAAAGGATTAGCTAGAACTATTAAACATTAAAGTGGGAACCTGTCCTCCTGACACCACCAGCTCATCCACACAGAAACATATGCTGTTCTTAAAAGAAACAAGAATAATAGCATACTCCTCATTTTAAAGCTATAACAAAGAGAAAAGAACAAATCCCAAAGCAGAGGCAAGTTCTAATAACAACATAATATTTAACATTTATTAAACATTTACCATGTACCAGACACCAGATAGAGAAAATTTTATGCATTACGTCATTTTGTTCTCACATTATATCTCTGAATAAGGTTCTATAATTTTCTCCATTTTACAGATAAATAAACTTATCTAATGTAGAATACACTGAGATCCTGACTCAAGTTTGTTGACTCCATATTCTATCATTTTAACCATTATGCCAAAATGACTTGATTAAAGAACAATCATAGCAATAGATATTTCTGGAATTTATTGGTCCATAAATGTAAGGAAACCATTAATATCATGGCAGCATTTAAATATTTCAAAAATCTTCCTTGTTTATGTCATAAGCCTTAACTACACATAAGTATTTTGTTTCAAATACTTTTCTAACTAAATATAAATTATTTTTCCTGTGTAAAGGAAAGAGTCGTGAATGAATCCTAGATGATCTGCCTGGGCAACGGAAAAGAAAGGAAGGGGTCACTGATTAAGAAATAATGTAAAGAAGGAGAAATAGACTTTTAGAGAAAGATGACTTCAGTTTATAAATGTTGACTCTGAAGTACATGGTGTATAAATGTTGGAAACACTTGTCTTTCCTCTGAAAATAGAACCCTTTTTTTTTTTCAAAAGTGAACTTCATACTATGTAGTTTTGGAGGGATCACCCGTTCTTCACCCATAGCAAAAGGGTGGACACATGACTGAGTTCTCACCAAGCAGAGTACATCTCTCTGGTCACAGTGATTTATCTGAGGATAGTATGTAATGCGACAGGGCCAGGGGAAGTTCTCCCCATAGTTTTTGTTGGTAGCGTCTGAGAACAGTGAATGATGTGAAAACTAAGTACCATGGAGACCTCAAGCTGCCAAAATTATCTTTGCCACCATGTTATAGAGCCTTCTTGTTACTGACACGTTCACAGAGCAAAGAAGAGGGAGAGATATTGACCCACCACTTGAACACTCGCACTAAGATATGCACAAAAGTAGATTTTCAATTATGACAGCCAAGAAAATACCCTTTTTTAAAAAATAAAAGTTAATTTGAATTGTATACTTGTAACTTGCAATCAAGAGTGCTAAAACACAAGATGGTGGTGTGGCACAAAATTGACAATATTACCATCTCCTGCTCTCTTCGACTCAACTGAACGTGCAGTTGTGTCCAGTCTGCCCACATGTTACAGTGCAAGTTTCAGACTATTGATCTGCTGCCACCTCACACTGAAACATTAGCTCTCCTCCTTCCAACTTAGTTATCACCATTTATTTGAAGTCATGCCATGTAACTTTGCATCTTTCCCAAATGATCAATGCAGTTCCTCCATCTTCCTTGATGACTGCAACACCTGGCTCACTTGCTTCCTTTCTTCATGCTTAATTATTTATAGTTCCTTTAAAAACAATGTCAATGATTTATTGAACTCCTCAATCCAGTCACCATTATCACTCAATTCTGTCCTTTCTAATCAACTGACTTTTAACTTTACATCACTCCACTTTCCTTTTAGATTTTCATATTCATCTTGGTCATCCCACAGCACAGTTCAAACCTCAAAAACCTGAACAGGACTTTCCCCTTTATAGTGTCCTCTGAAAATTATTATACTTCATTTGTTTCTTTAAACCCTTACTGTGAACTCCCTTTCATCAACTCTCTTCAAATTATATTTGACTTCATTTTTCAACTTTAAATTTCTATTCAAGTATTTCAGTATTATACTTATCACTCTTACCATATTATCCCTTTTGAATTTTACCATATCCTTCACTTATTCATTCCTTTATTCTTTTTCCAGTCTTACTAGAAAATGGCCCAATATCCACCCTGTTGACTTGACCCAGCTTTCTCTCTTCACCTGCAACATCCCATCTCTCATTAAATCTTATTGATTTTACTTTTATTTCCTAATATCCATTTCATTGGCTGCAGATGCACTATTTGCACCCTGGTCTGGCTACTTCATCTCTTGTGTGGATTCTTAGTCTTCCATTTTTATTCTTGCCTCATTATATTCTGTTCCTCACACTTTAGTTGTGTTTTTTTTTTTTCTTTTGAGGTCAATTGGCCCTGCGCTAACATCTGTTGCCAATCTTCCTCTTTTTCTTTTTTCTTCCCAAAGCCCCAGTACATAGTTGTGTATCACAGTTGTAGAGTTGTAGCTCTTCTATATGGGACGCCACCTCAGCATAGATTGATGAGTGGTGCGTAGGTCCGTGCCCAGGATTGGAACAAGGAACAGGGCCAACAAAGCAGAAGGTGTGAACTTAACGGCTATGGCCAGCCCTAGTTGTTTTTTTAGATGAAATAGTATGTCATCTTCTGCTTAAGATCTATTGATTGCTTCTCATTGCTTCTACAAAAAACCTCAAATCCTTACTGTGACAGACAGGCTTCAGTGATCTGACCCTACCTTCTACCTCTTTCCTCTATCTCACACCACATATCCGCTTGCTCTTTAAGATTCAAACGTACTGTCATTCTTTTCATTCCTTGATTACCACATGCTTCTCACCACTGTTTTTTTGCATACTCCTGTTCTGTTTAGAATGTCCTCCCCTCTGCCAACTTCACCTGGTTAACTCCAATTTGACATTTACATTTTTATTCCACTTAAATACTCGGGGAAACCTTACCTGGTACTCCAGCTTTTAGGCCAGTTTCCTGTCTTATATAGACCTCTATGACTGCATTCTTTCCTTTTGATTGCTTATCTCAATTTTTAATACTGGAAACACCATGTTAGTGATTGTTTAATATTTATCTTCCCCACTCAATAGAAGCTGCTAAATACATACTTGCTAAATTAATAAATAGATGAATGGAAAAATTATTGAGAAAATATCATGTCTCAGGCACTGTATTATATACTGGATATGCAAAAAATGACATGAAAACTGTGAGCACATAAACACATGTACGTGTAAACATATCATAATGTTATAGCTCAGGCCCACCCCAGTTAAGCTTAGGTTAATATAAGTGTCAAAAGAGGATCTCCAAACATAGCCTGAGGACAAATTTAATGTGGAAAAGAGTAGGAGTGGAGACATCACCAAGGAAGTGGAGAGGTATTTCCATACTAATCCCCAAAACTTATAAATTTCCATCCTCGTGTCCCAGGGATGAATTTCTCTGATGGAAAAAGACAAAAAAGCGATTCAGTGTTGTTCCACAATCAATTATTATTTAATTCATTTAGCAGATTTCTATTAACTGTCTACTGTGTCTGTCAGACACTGCTAACGTGGAAATGGAGAAATGAATGAAACTGTCTTTGTCTTCAAATATTTCTCAGTCCAGTTTGGCAGAGGCTTTTATGGTAAAATGTGATAAAAGTTTTCAAAAGTGCCAGATCATGGGGGAATACGATGGAGGGCCATCTAAACAGCCTGATGGATCTGGGAAAACTTTCTTCATTTGGTGAAACCTGAGCTGAGTCTAAGATATGAGTGAGATTAAGCAAGTTGGATAAATGCATTCAAGCAGAATAATAACCAGAGGATGAATTTGGGAAAATATAACTCACGTTGCTTGGCTTTATTGTGTAGGATATTTTAAGGAATATTTAGAGATGAGTCTGTAGCTGTGGGCATGGCAAAATCTTGAAGAGTCTTATGAACCATGAAAGAAGTTTGGATTTTGCCAGGAAAGCAGTAGGAAGGATTTTAATTTTAAAAGTAACAAGAGATTTATTTTTAGACAAAATCATTTTGGCAAATCTGAGAATATATTGGAAGACCAAGAGAATGAAGAGGAGGCAGTAAATGTTGCTAATCATGCAGAATCCCAGATGTTTCCCAAGTAGAAAGCTCCTTACATTTGCTCCCTCAGCAAACTGTGCTCACCTCCATCATGGAACTTACTGTAAAGTACTGTGCCCATCTGTTTAAGAGTAGGTAGTATCTAGCATAATTCTAGGTATATAGTAGACTCGGTGAATACTTCTGGAATCAGTAAGTGAATGATATAACAATCAGTCTGTGAAAGATCTTTGAAGATTCCTACAGTAACTGATATGGTTTACATATTTACCTTTTATATGATGCTAAATCACACCGAAATTGATTTATTTTATCTCAAAAATATCCCTCTGGAAAACTTTTCTATCATACCACTGTGCTCTTCATGGAACAAAACCAGCTATTTGAAGAAGATGGAAACTCTAAAAGATGTCGAGTCACTCTTCTTGTTTCCAAATTAATTGTGTTTATATCAGATATTAGAGTGACTATTTGTTCCAACTGGGTGAGCAAATATTAGGTGAATGAAACTTTTTGGTAAGAAAGAATCAAAGTATTAAGTTAACTATTCACAGAGGTCAAAGGATCTCTCAGTGGGTTGAGTTTGAGAAAAAGGAATAACTATAACTGTATCTATATAATGTCACTTTCAGTTATAATAGAAAATGTAGAGATGCTGTTTGTTTTTAAACATCATTATTTTTGTTATTCTAGCTTAATAAAAATCTTTCTACTAATTTTATTCAATCTATCATAGTTAATTTAGATAGCACATGAAATTTTTGACAGATGTTATATCATAAATATCCAGAGTATAAATATCAAAATTATGCTTACAAGTATAGAAAAGATCTATTTTTATTTTCAGTAATTAGAACATTTCTGGAACATTTTTACAAATAATTCTCGACTATCCAAGAGCAGCAGCATGGATTATCCAAAACTATCAATAACCCATAAGGCATTTGTGTCCAATCTGGTGATGTATTTTTTTGGTAACAGAACCACATTAATTGTGTGTTACTTAAGCAAAAACTCAAATTAGTTTATATTTCCTGTGTACACGGAAAATGGCTTACCAGCTGAGCTGTAAGGTTTGTTTGATGAGAAATATGTTGGGCTTTGAGAGGAAGAAAAAGTTGATCCATAGGTAAAAGATATGCCACAATTGTTTTATTACCTCATTTTGTTAGATGCATTCCTATTTCCTTGATTTTGACCAGATTTTCTTTTCATGGACATTCAGGCAATTCACTTTCTTCTGTCTTATTTTCGTTTGAACTAAGAACATTTAAAGTGATCAATAGTAGCAATTAGTTGAATATACAATATATTTTTCAACATTAAACAAAAACTTTACATTTCCTGTGGAAAAACTGAATGTATGCCTATAACCAGTAATGTTCAAAGATAATAATAGTAAATTATACTTAACATATATTTCAATATAATTATCTTTGAGTGAAGTCAAATTCACTAGTTCCTTTTTTGTTTATTCATATAAAAACTATTAAATGTGTCTGCTACCTGTATGAAGGATTATGTTGAGACCTATACAGTAGGTCTATACAGTAATAGCTAAACTAGAATATATATCCCTATGGAGCTTACCTTCCAGAAGTAAGCTTCTTTGTCTAAATGAAATAAAGTATGAAATAAAATAACTTTGTGGAAAGAATTTTAGATATTAAAAATACTTCATAGCTTGGTTATTTACATTTCTCAGGGAAAAGCTCTGAGTTTTGGGTTTCTCCTTGTTATGGGTCACCACACCAGAGGTGGGGTTTATAAGATTGTGTCCCAGACTCTCCTACTCACTTCAAAGTGGTTTTCTTCTTGTGTGACTGATGTGTAGTCATCACTCAGCCAGGCTTTAGGTTTTTTTTAAGAGGAAATGTTTCCATAGGTAGCTGTAGACTTGGTGTGCCCATGGGAGGAGGTGAGTTCAGAATCTCTGTTATGTTGCCATCTTGAACCAGAACTCCCTCTGACACCAACTATTTTTTATTTTGTTTTAGAACAAAATGTATATTCACTTATTAGAACAGAAGAAGAAGGAGTTGTGGGTGAAGATGGCGGGGCAGGTGTAGACAAAGGCTGTTACAGAGAAAGAGCTGAGATTTCATATGAAGGTACAGAGACAGGAGTATGGCTGTACCATTCCTAATGAGCTCTGTTAATAGTTGTTTCCAGTGGCTGGTGCATAATAGTAGGGATCAGGAATGGTCTTCAGGATGTCCCTTCAGAGTGTGGCACTGGAAAATCCATAAGGAGAATGAATATAAAAGGCTGACGGGAAGCAGTAGCACTCTGATTAGCCTATACAAATATTGAGGATTCCAGTTAGTAGACTCAGTACTATAGGGGAAGGAGCTCTCCAAAGGAAATGGAACTGGCCAAGTTTGGGCAGGTAAATAAGGTCTTAGGTACATGGGCTAGGACTCTAGTCTTTGAATGAAACTAGAAACAGGGAGAACCAAGAAGAGGCGACTCAGACTGGCTCAGTGGCGAGAGTGTTTTACCTCTGGAAGAATGAATTCTAAGTGTGGTTGATATGGAGATGAAGAAATGAGCCCCACTGGACTGGAATAAGGTGGAGAGGGAGTGAGGGTTTGAGAGCAGTGCTAGATAACTAATAAGCATAAGAGGATTTCCTTAGGCCATTAGCTAGCAGGAACCTCAAAATTTTGATGGAAGAAATTTTTGATATTTCAACCTTGACAAAAGTGTGAAAGTAGTCATTATGGGAAAATCAGAGTATTTTTGGATTATTAACAATTATATTAAATTATAATTTAATTTTAAAATTGTACATGAGGAAGGGACCCGTTTTCCAAGGTTTGTGTGCTTCTAATGATGTTATATTAGCTCTGGTTGTATCTGAATGTATGTATTTTGAGGTCAGGGTACCTATTGCATCTGCTATTATCTGACCTGAACCAATAAATGGGGTAAGCAGCAGAATAGTGGTAGATTTATGATTTTTGTTGTTTCCAAGTTCATATCTGTCATCCAGGCAATTCAAACATGTGAAAGTGACAAGGACAGTTACCAATGTACTTTAGGTGATCAATAATCAATAATAAACTTCATTTCCTCCCTGCTTCTTTTCTTTTCAACATCCTTCCTTCCTTACCTTTTTCCCTCCTTCATTCCTTATCATCCCTAACACTGTAGCCAAATCTTTAAGCCTTATATCTATCACTCAAGGTCCAGCGCAGAACATAGAAACCCTTCTACTTATTTCAATCAGAAATGAATTCAATGCAGAGAATTAAGAGCTTACCAAATCCTTGGAAGGCATAGAGGTGCCACAGTCAGGAGGTCATCATTCTACTAATGATTTGAAGTACCACCATCTAGTTCCAATCCAGAATGCAAGAAGACACTGTTGGCACTGCAGCCACCAAGACTGGCCAACAGTGCTTCTCATTGCCCAGGAAGCTGGAGACTAGATGTTCAAATGCTGAGTCTGGTCACCACACTTTCTCATGTCTCAGGACCTTGCTTGCAAGAGAAAACAGCAGCAGGAGACAATTTCTGCCTCACTTATGCCTTCTAAGTCTTATATGTGTGCAATTATTAGGATACTTTACTTGCATCCAGACCTTATCCATAAGGAAGTGTGGGAGAGATTGTTTTCCGTTTTCTAATATCTCCAAATTGAATGCAGCTGGATTGGAGTTTGGGCGAGCAAAATCAAATGTCGATGACAAGCTGGTTTAGTGATTTATATTGACCTCCCAACTGTTTCCTACACTTGTCCTTTTATATTATTCATGACTTTTATTAAATCTGTGTCTTATATTCTGCTTACCTTTCCCTTGACCCTGCTAAATCTCATTTGTGTCCTTTTGTCTAAGTACATTAGCCAATATTGTGTTTCTATAACATTGCTGTTACCTGGCATATTTGCTGTATCATTAACTCAATTCTTGGAATACTTTTCTACAATTTAGGGAAGAAAGACACTATAAGGTTAAAGTCAGAAGTTATGTAAATAAATAATTATTCACTTATTTAGAAATAACTTATAGCTTTGAGATAACTATAGTACTATTTCATCAGAATTTGTTTTAAACAAGTGTTAGTTCTATAATACAATTCATATGTCTAATCAAAATGTACAATTATTGAATGATTAATATGACCTAAGGTGGACTATAAAGAAAAGTGTCTTGAATTTTAACTAGCTTCTAAATTGATTTTTTAAAATTAAGAAAAAAGACATTTATTACTTAGGCAAAACTTTTCTCATTTATTTAACATTATGGACCTTGAGTTTGTGTAGTTTTAATTTTAGACAAACTAGCAAAAATGATAAAAAAATCAGCAGACAAGAACCATTTACATTATAAAAACAATGTAAATCATTTTTCTAGTCATTTTTACCAGAATTTTATTTCCACTGTATCTGCTTTCACTGTACGTTGGCTGATACTGTCCTATCTTAGTGTAAAGGGTTAAACTTGATTTCAAAATAAGAAATAAGATTATGTCCATTCTAATTATAATTCAGCTTGATTTTTTAAAGCTAAAAGTGAGATGACTCCTCCCTATTATTATTTTGCTAAGTTAGACACCTTTATCAACTATCACAATATTTTTCCCATTTGCTCACCTTGCCTCTAAAACAAATGGGCTCGTAAAATGAGTTTTTATCATATAATCCACTAAAATGTCTGCTTTCCCTTCTGGATGAGTATTTTTTGCTCTGCTCAAAGCATGTCCTATTATTAGAGACTGTGAAGCTGTGTTGTCTCTAGGTTCAGAATGCTGGACCCCAGAGTCTGATGTATTTACTGCATGAACAACAACTTAATTAAGTGTTGCTTTAGAAATATCACGAGAGCTTTGCTTCTGGTATTGCACTCGGGCGTGTATCACATTGTTTTGACACATGCATTGGGAGATTTGCTTTGTAGTTAGTCATGTTTTGGGAACACTACTAGTAAAGACAGAAGGAAAGAATAATTCTATTGATAGAGCAGGGAAAATGCTCTCAGATCCAAAACATGACTATAAAAGATAGGGTCAAGGGCAAAATTTTCTTCTGAGAACACTCTTGGTAAAACCAAATTTCCTCTTTTGATGTTTGACTGCTTAAAAACAAATGTTTTTATGCTTTTATAAAGATTAATAAAATCAAATATAGAAAGATTTCTTTCTTTAATATTTCCATATTTATCTCCCTGGGGAACGTATTTTATATACCTAGGTAAATTTGATGTTTTAATTTTATATTATTATTTATCATGATAAAACATCTTTTAAAAATGCTTTTCCATTTTAAACCAGGAAGGGTTTGGGAATGATGATAATGTATGAATACATTTTCACACTCTCTTCTGCAAAGAAGTAAACAAATTTTTCCTTCCTGATAAGCTCTGAAAATGCACCTGAAACTAAGAGGAATTAAATGTGTCAACCTCAAAGCACTAGAAAGTTTGACTCCACTATCATTGGCTTCATATTGGAGACTGTAAAATTAATACAATTGTTCAACAAAGATCCAAAAACTTGGAAAAGGGAAGCTGCCAACTAAAAAGAAAGGAGCTATTTCTTCTAAGGCAGCATGGCCTGGAATCCCTAGATAAGATGGCCCAAATAATTAGTGAAGGAAAGTGCCCCAGAAGAGACACAGAGCATTAAAGATCTTTGAGATAAATAAAGGAAACTAATTATTTTCAAAAGTTTTCTCATGTTCCTGTGATCTCAATAATAGTCCCTATTCAAGTTCACTGATAAATGGCACTGACTAAACAAGGTATAATCAGACTTTGTTTATTTCAAAGTTAGGTTAATATTGGTCCCCAAATCTTAAGGCAGCCAACTTAAGCAAGCTTTTTAAGCACCTGCTAGAAGGAACCCATATAGGGCCATCATATTTAAAGTGTTGTCTATGATTGAACAATTAATGAAGTATATTCTAAAATTCCATATATGTTTGAAAAAAGTGTTACATGAAGATCTTATTATTCAAAATGCGATTGTGTAAATTTATTAGTATATTAATATGTGTGTTTAAGTCTCTCTCTATAGATGTATTTGTTATTCCATTATAAAACACCTCTATGTTCTAAATTATCACTTTATCTTGCAATTTCAAAGTTCAGTACCACACTACATATTATGTGACAATGTTTAGCCAAAGTAGAAGGAATGCAAGTGAGAGCGGCAACAGAAAACTTTTCCAGAATGTTTCAGAAAGTGGCCAAGAATTAAGCAAAAGTAGAAAACATATACCGGCTAGTAACTATGGCTGAAATTAAATAAGTTGTCCAAAATTCCCTCCACAATGGCAGTGATCCCAGAGAGTTGATTCAAATTGAATTTACACTTTCAATGGACAGAAATTCTCATGTTATGGAAAGTATCCCAGAGCAAAGTATGAAGAGTTTACTTTTCCATTTTACAAACCTAGCGTATCTATAATACCATACTAACAATGCTTAAAATAGAAATTACAAACCATTCCACTGGGTCATTTATTGAGCAGTTATCTCTCAACTCCAAAGTCATCTTTCTATACACTTTCATGTTGTTGGAGCTGGGGCTCCGAAAACTATGTTTCTCCTTTGTCAGCTGGCTGCCTATTAGTTTTCAGCAATCAGTGGTGTCAAAGGGAAACTGGTGGGCGGGAGGGAGAAGGAGCAAGCTTCACTCTGTTTTTCTTGCTGCCCCTGTCATCATCTTCTCAGCAATAGTTTTGCACTTCAGCAGAAATGGATACTTCAAATTCCATGCTTTTATTTTATTTTTTCCAATAGGCTAGAACCAGTTTCCATTGCGCAACTTGAGAAGTACCAAGACCAGGTGGCTAGTGCCCCCTCCTCAGAGTTCCAGCTCTTTAGGGGCCTTCTCCAAGTTCATGAGGTACAAGCAATCTCTCCTCAGAGGTCTAGGTCCCAGCTCCGTGGGGCCTCTCCTACTACAGTATATTCTAGGTTCTGATAACACCCACATCTTCCATTTGTCCCTCCTGTCCTAAGGGTGATAGCTGCTTCCTTAGTCGCTCTCTCTGTATTACTTTCCTTTTGGACTTTCTCTCTCTCTTTATTTTCTTCTGTCTAGTGCCTGTATTATCATATTCCTATACAAAATTTTCGTTTTAAAATATCTGGTATGGTTTCTATTTTCCAGACCAGACTGTGCTTGATTCACTCATACAAACACTGATACAACAATACTAAATGAAACAATAGCAAATTGAACTTGTAGGATGCGATATAAAAAAAGAAGAAAAAAAATGAAGGAGGAAAAAGAGGTAGAAGAGGAAGAGCAGCTAATAAGAAGGAGAAAAAGAAGAAACCATTATCAAATATAAAGTGCGTTTAAGGACGACTAGGATGGGCAAATAGAAAGATATTTATTTATATAATTAATCACAATAAAAATGAAAAGAACTTTACCTGATTCTCTTAATAGAATCCAAAAAGCTTTTTGTAAAACCAACATCTATTCCCAGTGAAAATTTTTAGTAAAGTAAGAAAAATTTTCATGATTAAACTAATAATTTCTCATGCTAATAGCCAACATCCTACAAAACAGGGAAACCTATGCACCATTCCCATAAACTCAAGACGAGGCAATGATATACTCTTTTGTCACTATTATTTATTACTGTTCCGAATATAATCAGTGCAAGTAGTCCTATGACTTGCTTTGGCCAAGGAAATGAGAGCCAATCACATAGCTACCTTTATACTTGCATGTTTTTCTATAAGCCAGTTCTTAGTAAATGGAGCAATGTTTGGACACTGCTCTACATTTTCTTTTTAATCAGGTTTGATCAGAATCAAGTCAATTTCAGAAAGAGGTAAAGCAGTTATATTTTTTTCCTTTTATTTTGGTCAACTTAATCGTAGAAGTAGACACAAGAGAACAGAAAAAGATATGTTACCATCATTCAAAGTAGATAAAAAATCATTTAATTGACATAATCAATTTAATAATAATTTAACTAAGCAAAAATTAGTTTCTGAACATTTCCAGCCACAAATATTAGAAGTTCATATGTAGTAAAAGTTAAGTGACAGAGTAAGGCGTGGAAATTTTTTCAATATCTGATTTGTTTAACTTGAATTTGCAAATTAATACTTTAACATTCCTTAAGCAATAGTGTACAATCTATTTATAAAATCATAAATATTAGGTAGAAAAAGATGTCACTTGATTACAAATGAGATTATTTTTAACATATTGTTCTGAAGGGTTAGTTCACAAGTGATTATCATTACTTCTTAAATAATGTATCATTAAAGATTTTTACCTGATTAAAAGAGCATGAGTCTGCATCTTTTGAATTCTCTCCCTGAAGTGTGGAAACATTTGGGGAATAACCCTTGCTCATTAAAGGTCTTTATCTTTATACCTACAGAATTTTGTAATGATTCTCCTCCTTTACGGCTGTGTCAGAATAGACTAGATTATGTTATGATAGCAATTAACCTGAAAATCTCAGTGGCTGAAAACAACAAAGTTTTGTTTCTTGGTCATGCAGCCTGCTACTGTTCTTTGCAGCTGTTCTTCGTATGTTGGATATTTTACCTATGCGTCAACATGTAACTCTCTGCCCACGCAGTAGGAGAAACAATAAATTGAAGAGTTGATCTTTGGTGATTAAATACTTCCACCTGGAATTGATGCATGCAATTCCATCTCAAATGTCATTGGTTACAAGAAGTCATATAGCCTCGTCTCTTCAAGGAGACGAGTAAGTGCAATTTACCTGGTTTCCCAGAAGAAGAAAATTAGACATCACCAAATAGTAGAGGTGTCTACCACTGGAATGCTTTGAAAGCATTTCTGTTAAGTAATCTAAATTAGAAAATCATTAATATTGCTGCTTGTAACACTTAACATACCACGTACAAACACACTCACACACATAAACACACATGCACTCACTCCATGACCAAATTATGTAAATTACCCAAGAAGATGGCAATGAGGGCCTCAGTTAACTAAATGACTTAAGTATAAATTAGAAAGCAACAGAATGCACAAGTTTTCTTTTTGATGAGTTTATGTAACAATGCACAGAAAAGAAATTGCAATTTT
This sequence comes from Tapirus indicus, assembly GCA_031878705.1. Classification (NCBI taxonomy): domain Eukaryota; kingdom Metazoa; phylum Chordata; class Mammalia; order Perissodactyla; family Tapiridae; genus Tapirus; species Tapirus indicus. Next base: position 39,302,381 of record CM062930.1, on the reverse strand, counting down.
AAATAAGAACTATCTAGAAAAGGGGGGTCTAGAATAAAAAGAAAATAGATCATCCACCCTGAGTGATGGGTCTTTCACTTTCATCTGAAAGCACAGGCTTCTCACTTTCATTTCCAAAACCATTAATGCATCAAACTGAGAAGAAAAGTCTCCATTTAAGGCACCAATATATAGAGTAGTTTCATCAGTTGCTTCCAATCACTGAATTCTACAATACACTACATCTTTCACTCACCTGCCCCCAAACCCAGAACTATCTCCGGCCTAGTCTATCAGCAGCAGGTGTTTGGCGAACTTTATTTTGGACACTCAACTTCTCTCTTTCTATGTTTCTGCAGTCCCTGCTGCGGTGAACAACCTCCAGCAACGTCAACTTTTAATATGTCTTTTGGTTTCTGATTCCTCATCACTTCTGATTTCTGTTTACTTATGAATTCTGCTGCCTCATAGCTTTAGTTTATACTTAGCTTCTGCTAACTCACTGCCTCTACTATCTCAGTCTCTGTGTGTCTCCTTAAGTGATATTTCCATAATCAAATGATGATGTTTTTCTGTGTCATACAATTAAATTTCTCAGAAAAGATCTGATTTAACCAGTTGACTACATTATGCCTATTTGGGGAGACCTTAATCTTAAGCCTCTTTATACAAAACTTTTTGACCGATATATTGGTTTCCTTTGAATCAGTTTCTTACATTGGGCTCATCAGATTTTTCTCAGAAGAGCAGCCACATACAAACAAAAGTAATCCTCTATAGTTAAGGAATTTTTTAGCTTCACTCCTGAGAGCAGAGATCATAAACTGGTCATAGCTGTTTGCGGTCATCACTGATCTTATAAGAGTTAATATGACCATGGCAATATCTTTTAGTGTTACAGTAGATTATATGTGTTGGAACCAAAAGAATGTAAGGGAGTTTCCAAGAGATAAACATACAATTAAAGCAATCACATGATGTATAACATTCTTAGAAAAGAAGAACCCTGAATAATTAATGGCAAAAAATTCTATGATATTTGTTATATCTACATTTCTTTCTACCATTTCCTAAATTTATCATTTATTGCTCTACCCCTCCACCTCACTGTGAATATGGCCTCATACTTTTCAATTGGCAGCCACTTTTCTCTTACTCTTCTAACCTGAAGAGATCCTCGGAGGCCATAGATTATGTTGGATCCAGAAATAAAATCCCACTGGGTAACGCATGTTTATAAGTTCTAAAGTACACTTTATTAGCATATAAATTGAAAATAGCAACTTTGATCAGGTTGTTTAATGAAAACACCTCTTAGTACAAGTGAAAAACTATTTCCTTAATCCAGGTTGCTTAAAAAACAACAACGAAGACTACTTATGTGATTACTGCAAAAAGTGACAGGAGACAGGAAATCAAAGTGATGGCTGAAACAATCAACCTTTAGAAAAAATCTCACGTTAACTCTGGGCGGGTAAATAGCTGGATACATGTGTAGACAGAAACCCTTTCAATAATGTTCCTAATGTCAAGGTCTCTTGGGCAATAAAGACTTCCCTGTGATGAAGTCCATTAGGCAGCAACCTTATTAAACACAGCACACACAATTAGCTCTGGGTGACTACCTCCAGGCTTCTTTCTGGTGACAAGGCTACGAATCTTCTTTTTTCCAATAAAGAGTGATTTGGCTTTGATCAAACCTTCTAACTTCAATTTCCCTAGGTTAAAAACATTCCTAGAAAGCCTTTTTTTGAGCCCCAAGAGCATGTAAACATCCCTTTATTTTTCTTCTCATATGACATTTTTAGTCTATATGCAAATACTATAATTAAAGAATGAACTACTTCATTAAGGGTTGTCACTGAGGGCTGCAATTTTTATAATTATATCACACAAATATTACAAGTTTCAGAAAAAAGTATTTGACGAATTCATATCACTAGGTACCTTTTTTATTCATTCATTTGAGAGTTTACATTAACTTCAACAGTAAATCTCAGCTTAATTGAAAGAACATCTTCTGTTATTGGCAACTGGATGACCAAGAAGAAAGAGAAGACGCACATGGTACTGAATGTGAAAAGATGGGGAACCAAAGGGTATTGGTTTATATGTGAGTGTCCTCTACAGCAGCAACATAAAAATCCACCAGACAAAGGAAGTAATACTATATAATAATCTAAAGAACTTTTATGATAAAAAACAAAATGTATAGTTTGAGAGAAAAATATGTACTATTATTTAAACCCTGAAAAATAAAATAAAAATAAAAAGCATGTCACATAATAATAATGGGAAATATCAGTTTTCCGTAAACAGGTAATCATAATACCTCCTGGAGATAAGAAAGAACTATATAGCAAGGTATAGAGATATAGAAAATATGACTGCTTCTTTTAACAGATTTATTTTAGAAATCCAAATGAAAGGAAAGGATTATACCAGAGATCCTCAAAAATACTGTTCTACTTCATATTGTGGCTTGAACAAATTACAACAAATTTTGTGGCTTTAAACAACGTAAGTGTATTACCTTACAGTCCTGGTAGTCCGAAGTCCTCCAGGATTGGGTCTCACTGGCTAAAACTAAGACATCGGCAGGGCTACATTCCTTTGTGGAGTTTCCGGGAGAGAATCCTTTCCTTGCTTTTTCCAGCTTGTAAAGGCGGCCTGCATTCTGTGGCTTGTGGCCCCCTGTCAACGAACTAGCAATGTTTGTCCTGAAAACTGTTCATACTCTTTGCCAGAGCTTGTGATGTGGAGTTGTTTTTATATCAGTCCAGCTCTGATTCAATTCACAGATCATATAAAAATACTCCTTCTTAAGGAGGTTCTTGCACTTCTACAACCTATCTTCTTGTACAGAATATATGCACTTATATATTCAGTTAATAATATTGGTTAGGATCTTCAATGGTCACAATAAAATTTTACTCCTAACTTCTATCTGACTTGTTTCCTTATAAATCTCCTCTTATGTAGTGGTACAAGATACCTTCACTTTAGCTCCACAGTAGACAGCCTAACTTTTGATAAACTATATTCTAGGTTCTATCAAAACCCCAGTGGGAAAAAAGAATTATTTATGCTATATTTTAAAATTATGTTTACAGATTTGGGTTTCAATATTGTTCTTTGGACTTAAACTGAAGTTCACTAAACTAAAAAGCCTATGATTTCTTCCTTATTTGTTCTGAAATCATTGTTGAGGGCACAATGCATTTCAAAGAATGGCAAATTCTAAACCTTAAGCAGATATTGTGTTTGGTGTATGTATAAATAATATATATTTTTGTATCTTTGTATAAATATCTTTGTATAAATACCAAATATTTAAAACACATACATTTACATATATACATTTAAATATGAAATATATTTATTTAAAAATTAAAATATGTACATTTTAACATATATATACATACATAGAAACCAAACACAACATCTGTACTTATATATATATCAATCAACATTTGAGAGGCTTTATATACGTATTATACACATAAAATAACATTTTCTATAGACATATACATATATAAATAACATTTGAGTGCTTTTAGACAGGGCACTGCCCCTGTCTGCACAGAACCATGACACTTGGCTTCCTAAAAGCAAGCTGCTCTAAGCATTTGTGTTTCCTGGCTGCTTGAAGGCATTTGTGTTTTCTTGGTCTTATCTATTATATTTCCAAGAGTTACTTCTCACATTGAATTTCTCTCAGCAGTTGGGGCTACTAAAACTTTGCTAAAGAACTGGTGTATTTTTTTCCCTATGTCAGTGTCTTCCAAATGTTTACAGAATCATTAAAATTTTTTGAGCAATCATGCCTAGACATATGTATTTTTCATTAAACCCTTATAAATATATTACGTATATCATAAAGCAGACACAAAAATGAACATTAAAATACACATTTAAAAATATAATTAGAAATTAACATTTTTACAGCATCCCACTATGAACGTCATTATTCTAGAAATCATCATTTCATTTCTTATACCTAATGACCGTTGGGGAGCACAGAGGGAGTAGTGATGCCCAATTAAAAAAACTTTATTGACGTGATGTTGTCAATGTTGGTCTTTCGCTGTAATCTTCATTTTCTCGGGTCCTATTTTTAATTTAATAAAATGTTCCTTTTTGTATGTCTTTTCATATCCTTTTTGAAAAAAAGTAAAGTACTATAAAATAATTATTCAATCTATTGATAGAGTATCAAAATATCATAGAACTTTAGAGCTCAAAGAGCAATTAGATAAACACTGTAATTATACAGAGAAGTAAAATAAGGCTTATGCATTTTAAATTATGTTCTCAAGGTCATGTTCCTCTCTGTGCATGTCACATCTGATTTAGTATAATATATTTGAATTCCTTTAGAGTTTCCGATTGGATCTTGATTCTTCAAATTGGCTGATACTTTAGAAGTACTTTTTTGAATGGACTCAGATTTGAAAAGACTTCATCCTTTCCAAAATCTAATGGAATTTTTGAAAGTATTCTATTGAGGAAATACAGATCTGCCCTTCTCATAACTTTCCAGGCCAGAATGTACTCTATTATAATCATGCAATTTAGCAGTTCTTCATCAGGCTTACCTATCAAAACCATCATCTCAGGAGATGTTTCAAACTCAAAATGCAGGGCTAATTCCAAGATGAGAATCACTTATAGGCTCTTGATATATGAAAAGAAAAAGGAAAGGAAAGGTTCTTAGAGCAATGGGTGGACATTTTTACTTAAAGACCAATTGAATACAAAGATTGAGGTAATGGCTAAAGATAAAAGATAAAACTTAAATCTGTGAAATTTAAAACCTCATCCTTAATTAAAACAACTATAAAAATTGGCAGGCTTAGGTGTGTGATCTTCATACATCAAGAGCTCTCTGTTTTCATTCAGTCATTTTTGAACACTTAAGTGGCTTTAATTTGATTGTACTATACCAAATCCTTAGTTGAATAATAAATTAGAAGGCAAATATGTCTACCATAATCACTTTAAATGAGCCAAGATCTTATGAAATCTAAAACATGATAGCAATATTGGCTTAAGGCCTAATAAAATTCTAATATATGTGCAATCACAACTGGTCTTCTTTGCATTTCTAAACACAGGTGATGTTTGTTTTTCTAGAGACTTGGAACTTGGGCTGGGATCTATCCCAATAAGCCCTGTGTGTTGCTGATACCTAAACAACTTAATTGGTGTGATTCACAAAATAAGATACAGAAATGGGAATGAATAACAATAAAATGTTGTATAGTTCTTTTCATTTTCTAATCACTGTCATAACAATGAAGTATGACTGCACTTACATGGATAAATAAATGAGAGATAGATAAATTGATAAATTTGGATTATGGTGCCATTGCAAAAACTACTAATATGATGAAAATTCATTTTCTTTGTTTGGACAAATCTGGTAGTTATATTAAAATATGCACTAGGGAACATTTTCAAAGCTTTTATGGTGTCTTTTATGCTGCTACACATTCTGGTTTTGAGAGGGAGAATTGCCCTGGAGGAGAAATCCTTCAGAAAGAAGAAGAGAGGGAACACAAGGACTCGGGGAAAAAAAGTTTGCAACTGCAGAGAATGATTAGTACAAGGAAAAGGAGGAGGAGACATCTGTTGGTGAAATGATTTTTAGAGATAATTAAGTGCATTCATCCAGAAATAACACATATTATACATCGTTTGCAGGCACACATGGCTTTACTAAAAACAAGAGAGACTTTGAAAGGCCCACAAAAATAATCAGCAGCTTTGATCCGATGTTACCAGAATGTCAACCCTCCCTGTATGCCCCACCTCAGTCTTCCTAAACCCCTTTCATGTTCCATAATAGTTTTTCTTGCAGGGTTTGCTTATTATTTACAGAGGTAAACTTTATGAGAAAGTATTGTCAGAAACATGTAGCTTGGTCCTCATGTTTCTTAAGTAGCTTAGATTAATATCCAATTTCAGTCTCCTGGAATTTAATCGGATTTCTGGGCATTTCAGAGGTCCACGTATAAAGAATATTAGCGTTCCAAATTAATGGATGCAGGTCTTTTTAAGCACGGAATAAAGCAATTGACGTGACAGTAACAACTATTTTAAAGACTTCAAAAAAATTAACCTTGGAAATAAAGTTTAGATTTTGCTTGATTCTTGCTTATTTAGTACTATTCCATGATAGAATTTATGCTTCATACCTCTGTACGTGAGGCCTTCGTGTGCAGTTTTAGATACATTCTGTAAAGTGCCAAATGATGGGCCTTGAAATGTAGTTAAAGAAATAAGAAAAAACAAGGTAGAAGACCTTTTTACTAGAGTTTACATGTATCATTCACCATGCAAAGAACACTTACAAGATCATGCATGGTTTTTAAATCTAAATAAATTTGGAAGTTTTAGATCTCGCTCTCTCTCTCTCTCTCTCTCTCTCTATATATATATATATATAAATAAAACTAGAAAACAGTAATTTCCTCCCATTTATTGAGATTAAACATAATAAAATAGGTAGTATTTCCACACGACAATCATTTGACATTGAAAGATTTTCTAATGTAAGGTTTAGATGGACCTTTCACTTTTCTAGCTCAGCTCTTCCACCATTCTATATACCTCCCATCACTTCAGCATTTATTAAAACCAAATGATTCTTTAAGAACTAGCCCCAAATACTATCTAGTTTGAATTCTCTTTTAGTTAGGTTGCTTTCAGCTCCACTCCTCCTCCACAAAATAGAATTAGGAGGGGTTTTTTTGGTGAGGAAGATTAGCCCTCAGCTAACGTCCGTTGCTAATCCTCCTCTTTTTGCTGAGGAAGATTGACCCTGGGCTAACATCTGTGCCCACCTTCCTCTACTTTATGTGTGGGATGCTGCCACAGCATGGCTTGATAAGCGGTGCATAGGTGTGCACCTGGGATCCAAACCTGCGAACCCTGGGCTGCTAAAGTGGAGCATGCAAATTTAACCACCATATCACTGAGCAGGCCCCTAGAATTAGTTTTTAAATAATCAAAATATAATATTCACATAATGAGAATCACAAGGTAGGGTGCTTCTATGGTTGATAAACTTAGCTCAAATCATCAAGAATCCATTTTCTCTGGATTCATCTCTCCAGTCTGCCATCCTTATAGGGTTAGTGAACCTCATGATTCTAAGATAACTGCCATTGTTCCAGGAATGACAGGAAAATGACACATTTGAAAAGCCAGAAGGATGAGAAAAGGCATTCCCCTCCCTTGGGTTCCTTTTTAAGAGTGAGGACAATTTTCCCAGATGTGTCGAGCAAAGTCATATCTTATTGGCTCAAATCATGTCACATGGCTATTCACATGCCTATCTCTAGAGAAACAGAATAGCATTACCATGATTGCTTGGCTTTAGACTAATCAAAGTCAACTAGCATATGGCTTTCTGCTACGCAAACAATATAAGAATTCTAACGGCAAAGTCAAAGGGGATGTTGGTGGTGTTATCAGATCAGCAACACAGTGTTTGACACACACTATTTATCCCGCATCCCACATCTATTGCAATGACCACTCTGCTCCTTGAACTATACTTATTTTTGTAAGTCTTATATTTATTTATAGAATACAAGTAAATTTAAAGAAGAGACAACATTGAAAAGCTTTTTTATTCCACATTTTGCTTGGTGTAGTGGTTTAATTATAATAGGTAATCAATAAAACTCTTTTGAATGAATGAATAAATGTATAAGGTTTTGTTTGTCTGGCATGTGGTTGTCCTTTGCACAGGTTTATTCTCAGCTGTGACTAAAGAGATTTTTTTTCTTGACTTGATAAAATGTTTCCTGAAATATATTTTGGGAATGCTTGTTCCTGAGAAGAAAATCTTTTAGGTGTAGGAAAGCAAGTAGAAATACAATTTGCTTCTTATAAATATCAAAGAGATATTTTTAAACTATAACTTTTACAAAATAAATTATAACAATATAAACAAAGATGGAACTTGGTTAATTTTAATAAAGTGTTCTCTAAATAAAGTAAATCTGGAATAATTTTAAATTAACTGCTTTGACGCAATTTGGTACAAAACTTTCCAGAAATAATATAAACACCAAATGTTGGGGGATGACTTTTGAGTTCTGTCATTTGTCATTAAACAAAAAAAGCAAACATGCTTGGAATAAAAATGAATCTTACACTTTATGTGTATTCTATTACAAAGAAATTCAAACATGGATAAAAAAAATATCTGACACCTCGTTTTCATTCTCATTTCTACCACCCTAGTCTGGGGTGTCATTTCTCTTTACCCCAGCTGTCTGCTCTTTGTCTACTCCAATCTAATCAACAAAATTCTACTACACTGATCTTTAACTCACAAATCCCTTCACATCAACTTCTGATGTGCATGTGCTGGCTATACGTTGTCTAGAAAACTGAATACAAACTCATTGGTCTAGTAATCAAGCCTCTTCCTAAAATAGACCCAACCCAGTTTTTCCACTCTTTTCCTTTTTGATATTCACACAGTTTATTCTCCAGTCTAACTGTACATTCACGGTTTCCCGAACACAATCTCCACTTTCTCCAACTGTCAATAGTCTCACTTTTTTCAAGATACGTCTAAACTCTTTTACTCATTTGAGAAGCCTTTCATTATATCTCTACCGTCATGTAACATTTCCATCTAATTAATACACTTCTGTTAATATTTGTCACATCCCACAGTTATTGTTGAATGGTGTCCCCCTCCAAAAAGACATGCTGAAGTCCTCACGCCCAGTGTCTCAGAATGTGACCTTATTAAGAAATTTGGTCTTTAGAGATGTAATTAACTTAGGATGAGATCATACTGAAGTAGGGTAAGCCCCTAATCCAATATGACTAGTGTCCTTAGAAGGGAAGACACAGCGACACATGCAGAGAACTCCCAGTGAGGACGGAGGCAGAGACTGGAGTTATGTAACTGCAAGCAAAGGAACATAAACGATGGCCAGCAAACCATCAGAAGAGCAAGGAGGATTCCCCTACAGTTTTCAGAGGGAACATGGCCCTTTGGACACCTTGATTTCAGACTTCTAGCCTCTGGAATTGTGAGACAACAAAATTCTGTTGTTTAAAGCCACCAAGTGTGTGGTACTTTGTTAAGGAAGCCTTTTGAAACTAATACAGCCACAAAATCAGTTCCCTGTTATGTGAAAGGTATTATCTTACAATAATTATATGGATATCCCTTCCCTCTTTTTCTCTACCTCTCCTCCTATTTCAGCACACTAATATAAACTTTCCCCTCCTTTCATCATAAACCAAATAAAGACAAGAATTTTATTTTAGTATCGTTAAATGTCTTAATCATTTTTGAAACCCCTTCAGTGACTAAACAATAATTGTTGCCCAATAAAAAATAAATTAAAACATTCTGAGACAATATTTTGAATTAACTCTCGTCTTAAGTGAATGCGAATGCCTCAGGCAAACACCTAAAAGTATTTGCAAAGTAATCCCAATTTCTTACATTTCCTCTACAAACTATCTGGCACACAAAAGCACAGGTCTCCTGACAAATAGTGAGTTTCAAGGACTACCTAACTTAAAACATACAGATGCAAAGACAAATATTCAGTCAATTGTATAGATATAAGTAAACATTTAGTGACCTTAAAACATGTTCTATTTTAACATTTAGAATGTATGAGTTATTACAGCAAGTAGAGAACTGAGAACCAGTTAATAGCATATATATAAAAAAGTAGAGAAAATAGAATATTAAACCTGTATATATCTCTCACTCACTTTCAGGAATTATCATCCCATGACCAGTCGTTTTCATATATGTCCTCACAATTTCCCTCACAACCTAGTGGATTATTTTTTTGATTTCCTTTCATCAATCCCTCATCTTGTATCTAGCACTTTCTCTACCTCCTAGATACCTAAATAACATTTCTGATAGGTTTCCTTAGAATATCTGTATGAGAATATTTCTGATCTGGATACTCTGGAATATTCAGAGGTGAGACTTGAAAGGCAGGAATTAAGGAAAGTTTGAATGTCAGCTGAATTTAATATGTTTTATGCTGGGGGGACACAGTGAGGAACAGGGTGTTGGGTTTTTATTTAGTTATAAATATACAAAAAACACTCAATTAATATGTGTAAAATGAAAAAGTGAAAGTCTTTTAAAAATTTACCTGTCATCAGTTACAGTGAAAAAGTCTAGGAATTCAGGTGTGACATAGGTTTGAACAGGTGAGTGGTGGCAGGATTTGACAGGAGAGAATGGATGTTGAAGGACTGCCCTTTGAGCTTCTACTCTCTCGTTGTGAATAAGGTGCTCTTAAGTAAGGAAAAGTAATGCAGGATGGATAAAAGGGTCTCACAATGTTTGGGCAATTCAGGCACTGTAAAAGAGGTGACATATTTTGGGATAGGACTCATCATATAACATTCTTTTTTTTTTTTGGTGAGGAAGACCAGCCCTGAGCTAACATCCGTTGCTAATCCTCCTCTTTTTGCTGAGGAAGACTGGCCCTGGGCTAACATCCGTGCCCATCTTCCTCCACTTTATATGGGACGCCGCCACAGCGTGGCTGACATGCAGTGCGTCGGCGGGCGCCCGGGATCTGAACCGGCGAACCCTGGGCTGCCAAGCGCGGATGAAACCGCTGCGCCACCGGGCGGCCCCAACATTCTTCATTTCCAATTCATTTACTTAAAAATATATTTATTATTTGCTTAATATACACATACTGTTCTAAACTGAGTTTATGCAATAATTTAAAAATTAAATAAAATTTAATTAAAAAATTAATCTTATTGTTTTTAAAGTCTGATTCATGGTTCATACTCTCATGAGGGAAACAGACTTTAAACAAGCAATCAGGGAAACATATAATTTCAGGTAATGAAAAGAGTAAAGCCAAATGAGCAAGATAAAGGGTTAGACAGTGATTTCAGGGAAGACTATTTTACTTACGGTGCTCGAAAGCCTCTCTGAGGAAGTACATTCGAACAGACATATACATGACAAAGGAGAGTGAGCCACACTAGCATCTAAAGGAATACTTTCCAGACAGAGGGAATAGTGAGTCCAGGCGCCTAAGTCAAAGTTTGACTATGAAGGGAATAGCAGGAGGGAGGAAAAGAGTGCAGAGCAGTGAGCCTGGAGACCTCCCCAGAGTAGATCAGTTAAGGCCAGTAGACCAGTAGACCTGATAAGGAGTTTGGCTTTATTCTAAATATTTCTGGAGGGCATTTGCAGGATTTAGGACAGTTGAGACACATGCAATAGTTTTAAGATTTATGAGATCACACTGGCAACTTCCCGAAGGATTGACTTTAAGGGAGGTGGAAGGTAGAAGCAGAAAGTCAAACTGGGGGCAGTTGTAGCAATTCAGAGAGATATAAGCATGTTTTAGGTTAGGATGGCTAGATAATGGCTAGATTCCAGGTATATTTTAAAGGGAAAGTAAATGAAAATTCCTGATAGATTGGATATGGATTTGAGGCAAAGAGAGAAATCAATGTTGACAACTAGGTTTTTGGCCTAAGCACCTGAGTAAAGGTGATACCATTTACTAAGATGGGAAAGACTGGGGTTGGAAGAGTTTTTTGTGAAAAATAATATTTTGGTCATATTAATAATGAGAACTCTATCCAAATAGAATTGTCACTTACGCTGTCAGGAATACGGAACTGGAGCTCAGGGGAGAAATTGAGTTTGAGGATTAAGACTTGGATTTATGAGCACACTGAGTATATTTTTAAATACATAATCCCTAGTATTATATGCTGGGATTATATTCCTTACCATCACACTATTGATTTAACAATGCTAACAAGATTATTAGTTTTCTTTTTCTGGATAAAAAGTACACTGATACATTTTTTTCTTTTAAAAAACATTTATACAAATGAACCCAGACGATTCTGTTGGTTAGAACATGATTGTTTGAAAGTCTTGAATCCCTTTTTTTGTATGTCTTCTCTTTGAGAAAACAAAATAGGTTCACAGTCAAATATTGAGAAAATTCAAAACGTGTTTTACAAATATGGGTTCTCATTTTTCACATAACAGTAAACATTTTTTTGTATTAGGTTAAATTCATAAACAAGGACTAAGCATTAATATGGAAAATTATTAGCAAATTTAGTCAATTAACTAAACAAATCCATCTACAATTTACTCAATCACACCCCCTAAATATTCAAATATTTTACGTCAATAATTTTTTCAAGTAGTGTGTATCAGAATTACTTGGGGAGCTGTTTCAAATCTCACTTTCCCAAACTATGAATTCTGATTCAGTGTATATACGTAGGAGTCCGAGATGCGCATTAGGAAAAAACGGATGCACCCTAGTTCAAAACCACTGATTTAAGCAAAAGGGCTTGGATTGGCACTGCTGACGTTAATCTCTCTGACTCACTATTCTTCTCTTTCTTCTAACCAAAGCCCCACTTCATTTAAACCCTCTACAGATAAATTAACTCATCTATTAAGTTATTGTAAAATTTTGCCTTATACTGAGTTCCTCTGAGGTGATATTGGATAACTTTGATTGCATCCATTATGTATGAATTCTGTAGGTTAATTTACAGGTGACAATTTTTCCTCTTGTTTTAAATTAATGGATAGTCTCTTATTGTTGCCCTTTGTCACTGTTGTCTATCTCTTAACAAAGCTAACATTTTTTAGTTTTTTCTAAATGATGTAATTTTTTTTTACTGGTTTCCAACCTAGCATTCAGACAATCATACAATTGTTAGATTAGTTTCCATGTATTCTAAAATTTGCATTGAGAACTCTCATGTCTATGCATAATATATGTCAATTAACTCTGTGCAAAAATTCTGCCCCTCTGCTGTGTAAAACTGGTCAAGACTTCATTTAAAAATTTTAGTGTCACTAGAAAAGCATAGTTTTATTTCAGAATATACACCACATGTTCAGATATGATCAAAATAAATTTTTATACTTTGTGAATTTAAAGTCTCATCTTTTATAAGCAATAGTAAAATCCTTTTGTGTTTTTATAGTTAGAATTTTGGTTTTATTTTGAGAATGTATTCCATATTACACAAACAGCTTTTATATTCTGCATTGTTTCCTGGGCAAAACTCCCCATTGAATTCCCTGCACTGATCATATAAGAGTTGTTTGTTTGTGAAAAAATTCAAACTATGCAATTGAGTATACAGTGCAGATAGTGAGGTTAATTTTACTGTGGATTTATGGTGTCATTTTCTTGGCAATTGCAAAATTTCTCAATGTCAAATCTATAAACATGTGAATTTGTTCAAGTTTTGGAACATAAATACATAAAATCATTGTTAATGAATGTCTATATTTGTTAAAATTCTTTTCTATGTCTAAATGTTTATTTCTATTATTCTGGAAATGGTGGGACAAACTTTTGAGAAGCACACTGAAGAAATCATTTAGAAAGTAAATGGTTACCTATTAAATATGTGCATGTGGAAAATCAAAATGGCTGCTGTTAGAGAATATGGAGTGGGGAGAGCCAATTGGAGTTCTGGGTTGCAATAAAGAAAAATGGATAATTTAACTACATGTATTTGAGTGGCCTGGAATATTACTATAACCAAATTTTAAAAAAGATAAATTGGGAGATTTAATTTAAAGATTTTAAGTAAAGCTATAAAATATATTACAAACAATTACCTTTTAAATAAATACCAGTAGTTATGAGATCATCCATTTGAAGGAAAAAAAAACTTACAATTTGAGGGGTCAGCCCAGTGGCGTAGTGGTTGGGTTGGCATGCTCCATGTCAGCAGCCCGGAGTTCACAGGTTCGCAGTTTTGGCTTATCAAGCCATGCTGTGGCAGCGTCCTATATAAAGTAGAAGAAGATGGGCACGAATATTAGCCCAGGGCCAATCTTCCATAGCAAAAAAAGGAGGATTGGCAACAGATGTTAGCTCAGGGCTAATCTTCCTCACCAAAACAAACAAACAAACCAACCTACAATTTGATATTCAACATCCCTGTTCTTAAAATCCTGCAAGCTTCCCTGCCATCAGGAACTTTTCAGTGACTAACATTTACACTATTGACCCCTCTGCTTGCCCTCGTGTTGCTCAGCCCCTTCCTCCCTGTCCTCTTGTTACTTTCTCTCCACCATCAACAAACTTCTCACCATCCACATGTACCGTCTAACAGTCCACACATACTCAAATTCCCTGCTATCAAATTTATAATAACTTACTAAACAGATCAGCTTATCTTTCTCTCTTTCTGGCTCCTGCCATTACAAGATATGTCAGATGGCTGAAACTTTAAAACCAAACTCTCCATGTGGGGTTATCTATACATTAAGAAAACTTCTGTAGCCAGTTCTTAGGTTTATTTTTTTAATCTAGCTAGTTCTAGTAATAGTAAAAATTAATTGGTCACATGAGTCAAGATTTTAAAATATGCCAAATCAATGATGGATTTATTTATTGAAGTGTAGTTGACATACAATATATTAGTTTCAGGTGTACAACATAGTGATTCGACATTTATATACATTAAATGGTAATCGCTGCTACAAGTCTAGTAACTATCTGTCACCACAAAAAGTTATTACAATATTATTGACTATATTCCCTATGCTGTACATTACATCCCCATGACTTTTATTTTATAACTGGAAGTTTGTACCTCATAATCCTCTTCACCTTTTTTGCCCACTGCCCCATCCCCCTCTCCCTTTTGGCAACCACCACTTTGTTCTTTGTATCTATGAGTTTGTTTCTGTTTTGTTTTGTTTTCCAAGTTCCATATATAAGTGAAATCATATGGTATTTGTCTTTCTCTGTCTGACTTATTTCACTTAGCGTTATACCCTGTAGGTCTGTCCATGTTGTCACATATGGCAAGATTTCATTCTTTTCTATGGCTGAGTAATGTGTGTGTGTGTGTGTCTGTGTGTGCATATATATATCACGTCTTCTTTATCTATTCATCTATTGATGGGCACTTAGGTTGCTTTGATATCTTGGCTAGTGTAAATAATGCTGCAATGAACATAGGGGTGCATATACCTTTTCAAATTAGTGTTTTTATTTTCTTTGGATAACTACTCAGAAGTGGAATTGCTAGATCATATGGTAGTTCTGTTTTTAATTTTTTGAGGAAGCTCCATACTATTTTCCATAGTGGCTACACCAATTTACATTTTCACCAGCAGTGTACAAGGGTTCCCTATTCTTCACATCTTCACCAACTCTTGCTCCTTGTTGTCTTTTTGATAATAGCCATTCTAACAGGTGTGACATGATATCTTGTGCTTTTGATTTGCATTTCCCTGATGATTAGTGATGTTGATCATCTTTTCATGTGTCTGTTGACCATCTGTATGTCTTCTTCGGAAAAATGTCTATTCAGATCCTCTGCCCCTTTTATAATTGGGTTGTTTGTTTTTTTGATATTGAGTTGTATGAGTTCTTTATACATTTTGGATATTAATCCTTTATTGGATATATCATTTGCAAATATCTTCTCCCATTCATTAGGTTGCCTTTTCATTTTGTTGATGGTTTCTTTCACTGTGCAAAAACTTTTTAGTTTGATGTAGTCCCATTTGTTTATTTTTTGCTTTTGTTGTCTTTGCCTGAGGAGATAGATACAAAAAAACATCACTAAGATTGATGTCAAAGAGCTTACTGGCTATATTTTCTTCTAGCAGTTCTGTGGTTTTTAGATCTTCTATTTAAGTCTTTGATTCATCTTGAGTTTATTTTTGTATGTGGTGTAAGAAAGTGATCGAGTTTCATTCTTTTGCATGTAGCTGTCCAGTTTTTGCATCATCATTTAATGAAGAGATTGTCTTTTCCCCATTGTATAGTCTTGTCTCCTTTGTTGTAGATTAATTGACCATATAAGCATGAGTTTATTTCTGGGTTTACTATTCTATTACATTGAGCTATGTGTCTGTTTTGTGCTACCATCCAGTTTTGATTACTATAGCTTTGCAGTGTAGTTTGAAATCAGGAAGTGTGATACCTCCAGCTTTGTTCTTCTTTCTCAAGATTGCTTTGGCTATTCAGGGTCTTTTGTGGTTGTGTACAAATTTTAGCATTTGTTCTAGTTCTGTGAAAAATGTCATTGGTATTTTGATAGGAATTGCATTGAATCTGTAGCTTTCTTTGGGTAGTATGGACATTTTAATAATGTTAATTCTTCTAATCCATGAGCATGGTATATCTTTCCATTTATTTGTATCATCTTCAATTTCTTTCATGAATGTCTTATAGTTTTCGAGTAAAGATCTTTCACCTCCTTGGTTAAATTTATTCCTAGGTATCTTATTATTTTTGATGCAATTGTAAATGGGATTATTTTCTTAACTTCTGTTTCTGATTGTTTGCTATTGGTATATAGAAATGCAACAGATTTTTGTATATTCATTTTGTGTCCTGCAACTTTACTGAATTCATTAATAGTTCTAATAGATTTTTGGTGGAACATTAGGGGTTTCTATATAGTATCATGTCATCTACAAATAGTGACAGTTTTACTTTTCCTTTCCTATTTGGATGCCTTTTATTTCTTTTTCACACCTAATTGCTGTGGCTAAGACTTCCAATACCATGTTGAATAAACGGGATGAGAGTGGGCATCCTTGTCTTGTTTGTAATCTTAGAGGAAATGCTTTCAACTTTTCACCCTTGAGTATGATGTTAGCTGTGGGTTATATATGGTCCATACATGTCGTATATGGCCTTTATCATGTTGAGGTATATTGACTTTATACTCACTTTGTTGAGAGTTTTTATCATAAATGGATGTTGAATCAATGATAGATTTAAATCATTGGTCTAGCAGAAGTTTCTCAACTAATTTTTAAAGAAGTTACGTCATTTACCTTGATATTTGGTGCTATACTAGTCAGGGTTTTGGTTGCAAACAATAAAAGCCAACTTTAGTTAATGTAAAAAAAGGAAAGAGAATTAATTAAATTGATGTCAAAAGGGTCATACACTCAGTGAGTGGCTGAAAAACCTTGCTGGGGCATAAACTCACCACAGGAATTGTCTCTGAGGTCTATGAATACTTATTCCCATGCCTCTATAAGCTTAACTCCACAGCAGCTCTTGTAAATTTACAGCTTTTCTACTGCAGTAGCTACTGCTACTTGAACAATGCAGCCACCATATACACTATCTAACTGAAATTGCCTATTATCAATTTGTAGTGGAATACAAAGCCATCAAATTGCTTCCCAAATGTCAAGGGTGTTTAAATCTGGGCAGAAAATAATTATAAATGTATTAGAGTTCAGTCAAGAGAAAGAAAACACACCCATTATCTGATGAAGAAGAATTTAATATAAAAAGTTATTACTAGTAAAAACTGATTACTAAAAGTAGTTAAAGAGCACTTTAGAAGATATAGATATAAATAGTATTATATTTATAGAGTAAATGTATGAACTTCCGGTTTACGGTTCCATATGTAAGGAGCGTGGAAGTCACTACTCTGTCCTAACAACAGGTAAACAGCTAAACAGACTGAAAAATCCACAACTCTTCTTGGATCTGTAAGAGATCCTGTGTGGAGGACACAGGGAAAATTGCTGCCCTAAGACTGGAGAGAGAGACAAATACAGGAAATAGCAGATAGTCACAAGCAGAAACCTCCTCTGGAATCAGTGCCAGCAGGAAAACGTGAACTGTAATTGATGAATTGCTAGAGGCTCCATGTGGACAAGTTTGAGAGCTAAAAACTCCGGGGAGACCCTAACATGGTGGGGGGCAGTGGGGGGGGGCTTGACAATATTGTGATTTACTTCCAGGAACACAACCATTTCCCACAGAAAACATCAGGGAAAAATTTCCTTCTGCATCTGGCAGAGATAGGGGAAAAGGAACCATTTTTAAATGCTCCAAAACTACTCTCTGTTCTTAACAAGGCCTGCCCTCAGGAGAGACTAGTTAACCAGAGCCTAACCTGCTGAGGTGATATTAGAGCCTAACTGACCTGGGGAAGGCAGATACCCAACTCCAGCTGACTCTAGCCTTCCACATGGGAGAAGGGAAATACTCCACTCCAGCCCACTCTAGCCATCCTGTTCCACCTAAAAAGGGGGAAAAATGTTAGAGATTCTTGCATAGTTAACAGTCCAGAGGCAGTGTCTCACTAAAAGACTGAGATCTAACCATAGGACTATAGAATGCTTCCTTTCCCCCTGCTCCTCATTACCACGTTACCGAAAGCCTATTTACAGCAGTTCCTTTTAGCTGGGCTACTAATGATGCTCACTGGAAGGTGTGCAACGCCTGCTCTCCTGAACACCAAGAGCAAGGAAGCCACATGCTGAGATGCTGGCAAACTCTCTGGAAGGAGAAAACTGTGGGATCTCCAGCACACTTCTCCCATGGAGGCCACCTGCTGGGGCGCCAGCAAAACACACTAAGAAGCCCTTCAGTAAAACTTGCTGCAGGGTGCTTACCCCTGTGTCTTCCACACAGTACTGGCAAGGAGACTGCTCATTCACATGCTAGAAATATGCAGGAGGGTGAGAGCCACTGGGTCTTCTTCATACCACCGGTAGCATTCTGATATTTGACTCTAGTTGTGCATCTCGTGGCATCAAGGGATGATTTTGATGGGTCTTGAGGAGAAAAAGCATTCCCCTTCAAGCCATCTGCAAAAGGTGAGGTTATCACAACGTTTTCAAACAAGTGGTGGCCAGTCTTCTCTGACACAAGAGGAAAACCTTCTTCCACTTGTAAGGAAACTCAGATTGACCTGTGAGTTTGACATGTCCATTTCATCTAAGTCCAAACAAATGTTTTCAATTGCAAGATTGGTTCCATTCCTTCCCAATCAATGAAACGTTCACATGAGAAACTGTGTCACGTGATGACATTATGAATTCATTTAACGTTATGTAGCAACCTGCACAATTATTGTGTTTGATTTTGGGGTAGTATCAGCTCTGTGTCTAAAAAAATAAGAGATTCTATGAGAGCTGTCATGAAAGCTCTCTGATTTTCAGATCATGATTTGAACTGAGGGCTAAAGGACTTGAACTTGTCATTTATTTTTTGTAAGTGTTCCAATGCACTCAGCAGATTCCTCTCACACCACTATGCTTACATGTATCCTGATTGCTTAATGGTCAAGTGCTGCAGCTACTTAGCCACCCAATGCACGTGCTTTAGTTGGCGCTTCATCAGAATCAACCACAGGTGGTAGTTTGATTAATTGTGATGCCACTGCATGCCTTGAATGATTAACATCCTATGTCCCAATGGTCAGGATATCAGCACTATGCTCAAGCCCACAGGCATGACCAAACCGAACCCTAAATCTCGTCTTTAAAGGTTTATCTCCTAGGGCCACTTCCAGTACTAATTCTACATCAGTCAGGATCCAGTTAGGAAATAGAATCCATTACAGTAATTGGCACAGGGAAAATTTAATATAAAGAATTATTAACTAATTAAAGGTGATTAATTACTGAACAGAGGACAAGTCTTAAAAAATACAGAAATAGCAAATGTAGGGAGCAGCTACTACACCAAAGGTCCACAGAGAGTATGCAAGGAGGAAAGAAACTTGGAAGAACTACCCCCACCCCAACCCAGGCTGAAACCCAGACTTTGTTGAAGTTGTGGTTGTGGTCCACTGGATAACAAAATTTGCAGAGGTTCTGCAGACCAGAGCTGCTGAGTACAAACAGGATGCCAGCTGTGCAGGGCTGGCAAGCAGAAAACTCCCACTGGATATAGGGTTGCCAAATAAAATAGAAGATGCAGGGGAAAATTTGAATGTCAGAATAATAATGAATAAAATGTTAGCACAAGTATATCCCAAATATCGCAAAACAATTTTTAATCTAAATTTCAAATTTAACTGGGTGTCTTGTATCTTTATTTGCTAAATATGGCACTCCTACTCTGCAGTGATGTGAAACTCACTAGAAGGCGTGCACCACTGGGTCTCCCACACACCACTAGCAAGGTAGCTGCCCATTGGGATACTGGTGAATCTTGCTGAAGGTGCGGTCCCATCAGGTGTCGCTCAAACCATTGACTATCAGAGGCAGGAAGAATAAAACACATGAGAACCAAGGAGAAAAGCTCCTTCTACTTTTCCTTCCAGACTCCTTTTAATGCCATCTACTGATAAACATCGTACCAGGTATCAAAGAAAAAATACCTAGGGGTGGAGCAGCTCCAATTATACAAGACAAGGCAAGACAGAGTGGATTTGGAGCTGAAAGATAATAAATCAGTAACTGTCATGGTAAATATTCACTGTAGACATCTTGCAAAAATATGATTTGATACCTCATTTGAACAAAATTATACAAGCAACTATTTTTAAAGCTGCTTAAATCAACAATTCTGTATTTGTACATTAAATTTTGAATCAAGTGAGCATTTGTTTTCTATTTAAGGATTTTTGCACATTATAATATTACACATTTCCAATATTTATCCAAAAATTTATTTCAGAGCAACACTTTAAATGGGGGCCACAGTCATTAGTGGCAGTGAATGAATCAAAGGTCTGTAAAATGAATCATTTCTTCATAACTTCATAATTCATTGCTGTAGTCGTACTTAAAAACTATTAAATTTAGAGGTTGATAGGCTGGAGAAATGAGCTAAAATAGTGTTTCTCTGATTATATGAGTGGGTTTTTTTTTTCCTATACTAGTGACATTTTGCAATGATGGAGTTTCAGTAAACTGCTATTAGATGCATTTTTCTGGAGTAGAAAAATAGCAACTGCTAATTTTGGTTGGATAGAAAGGCCTACAATTATATTCTCTTCTACCAGCAAAGCTATTGAAGATTTCCATGTTGTACAATGATTTGGAGTGGCTTGCTTTTAGGGATCTATTTGTCCAATATATATGTGTGAAATTCTGCTTTTAGAGAGATATATTAAGATATTTTCCCCCCACATCAGGTAAAAAGTGAAGCATTTGAGGATTTTATTTTATTGAACTTTGAAATGAACTTAAGAAATGAGGGAATTTGCATTTTTCTTTTTAAACTTTAGGTAAACTAAATGCCCTGAATACCCTTCCATATACATGCTAAAGACGTTATTTTAAAACTATAGCTGAGTATATGGAAATGGAAATGTTGATGGGTCAAAAATAAAGAAGAAACTGAAAACTAGAGTTGTAAAAAAGTCAAAGATTGCAGCTATCTGAGGAGGTGATGGGGTGAGATTAGATATTGCAGTCTCAGTGACAAAAGTTTTTGGTTTTAACAACCATACAATAGATGATTGTTGGGTCCTCATATGGTGGGTAACTGAAACTCAGAACATGTAAATGATCACATCTTCATTTATTTGGACAGTCAAAGGATTTCACTATCATTGAACAGATAGGTAGGAAAAAATCAATCTTTGACAGCTAGAAAATAGAGACTCATCTGTCTTTGCTTGGGATTAACGTGGAAATAAAAATAGTCTTCCCTGAGGATTAATTAACATCAGTGTGACCTCACATAAGTTTGAATGTTTTACCTCTTGTCTGATCTAGGAACACCCAAGCCAACAAATTAATATAAAAAGTGATCTCATGTGGGACCAAAAGTGGCAGAAACATGGCAAAAGTGTTTTAGAAGGACATTTAATTTAGATTAGAGAGGATTTCCATGGATAAAATCTTACTGAATGTGAACTCACGACCCAAAATGGCACAATACCTGTACAAACAATCTTCCAAGATCAAGAATTTACAGACAGAACAAGCAAGATTTTTATGTAATAGAATTGTGAGATACAGACTTTTAAATGAATAAAACACTTAAAGTTATAAAAACATTTGGAAAATGAATAAGCAGGGCTGAAAATGAGCAAAATTGAACTTCTGTCAATAAAATATATACTAAAAAAAAGTTCTATGAATTGATGAAATAGCAAATTTGATACAAATGAATAGAGAATTAGTGAAATAGAAGATATAGATGGGAAATTTCAGAAAATAAAATCAGAGATCCAAAGAGAGAAGATATGAAAGGGCCAACATGTATCTTAACAGAAGTTCAAAAAGGAGAGATCATAAAAAATAGGAGGGTGAAACTCTGAGCCCACAAATTTGAGAATAAACATATTTTCAAGTCTAAATGGAACATTTATAAATATAAGAAAATGACATTATACTAAATTTCACAAAAATGACTCTCAACAAATAAAGAAAGTATCATTCAGAGTAGGTTCTCTAGTCACAATATCCATAAATTATAATTACATTTTAAAAACTAATATAAAAAGTCCCTATACATGTAGAAGTTTTTAAATGAATATACAAATAGCTCATAGGTCTAAGACTAAGTCATAATAGATAAAAGTTTAGAACCAATTTGTAATCAAAATTACATACCAAATTTATAAATTTGTGGTGCATCTTATAAATGACCAAATAAAATATCATTATAAGAAAGCACTACGAGCAATTTTATGCCAATAAATTTGAAATTTTAGACAAACTTGACTTATTTACAAAAATATAAGAACATAATTAACACAAAAGATAGAAAAATTACATAGATGTATTAGAAAAATGCTTTAGCCTGAGTTTTCTTATCAGACGTAAAGCCTTGCATGTGGTACTTATGCGAGGATGTGATACCATGGAGCAGGAGGACAGATGGAATGAGACAAGAAGAGAGGCACAGCCACCCTAGGATTTATCAAATTGTCCTTCACTCTAGGTAAATACTGCTTGATGTAAGAGGATATCTCAGAACTCTTCACCCAAGAGAAGAAAGAGGAGAGCATATATTCATCTGTTATCATTCCTCATTTGTCAAGCGTAGCCCAAGGGTCATTTATTTCTCTGCATTTCCAGTTTGTGCATTAACAAGTGAAGAGTAGTTCTGAAGGTGACCTTATGGTAGAAAATTAGAGGTTCATAGGGTGGCTTGAGGTGAAGGGTTGCTCGATTGTCCCTGCATAAAGCAAATCAACATCTGCATAGAAGTGGTCACTGTAGCGGTGTTAAGGTTGAGAGAATTTTGTAGTGGTGTATAAGAGATAACCAAAGTAAGTAGTTATAAATGCACCAACCAAAGCAAGCTCAGATAACTTGTGCCAGATATTTCCAATTTCATGTAATTTATTCCAAAATACAGAAAAACTGAATTTATAAAGATTGAAACATCTTGTTAACAAAAATTGTCAAGGATTGTATAAGAAAAAACATGACATGCTAATTTCACAAATATAGATGCAAAATCCTAATTACAATGTTAACAATTTGAACCCATCAATTTATATTTACAAAACAATCCACTATCATTACTAAGCTCAATTTATGCCAGAAATACTTGGATAGCTTAACATTAAAAACAAAAACCTCACGTAGTTCATCATATTAACAAGTTAAAAGATTTTCTTAAAGTATGATCATCATAACAGAGGCAGTTTTCAAATGACGTTACTTCAGTATCTGAAGTAAAAAGAGAAACTGAATTCATCACCTACTATAGTAAGGAAGACCTATGCTAGTCAGTCACAGTCTCCCAGAATAGAGAACAGTGTTAATCTTCTACACAGTGTTTAAAATCAGGGGAATTTAGGAGTTGTGGACTTTTAGAGGTGGGTATGGTAGGTTTCATCATTTGGTGAAGCTTGATTACTCAGAGGTGAGAGTGTTGTTGATTGGTTGATTGTCAGAAGCAAGTTTATTTGAATAAATCATCCCCTGATTGACTGACTTTCATAAGGAAAGTAATGATGTTCATTCTAAAATGACTTGCTGAGTCCAAACAGCTTGGAACTTCCTTAACTAGCTAAGAGGTATCTACCAAAACCCTACCAAAAAAAGAAAATCACATATAGTCATGAAATGAGAGGCACATTCTCTTTTAATAAAAACAAAACAAAGCGTTCATTATCGCTACAGTTTTCAACATTTTACTGATAAGGCTAGCCTGAACAATATGGTAGGAAAATGGACCTTATGAAAACTGGGCAGGATAAAAATGGTGTTGTTTTCAAATGTATATATATACATACACGTTTTAAAATCCCAAGAAGATCTACAAAAGATTGTGAGAGTAACTTTACTGTACAGAAATCAATTGAGCTTTTACACATAAGCAAAACAGTAGAAAATATAATTTTAAAAATATTTTTATAAGAGCAATAAGAAGATATCTAGAATATCTCTTAGAGTTCTGATTAGAGGTTAGAGATCACTAAAATTAGAGAACTTCATGGTGACATGCTATATCTTCATCTTTGGGAGTAAAAAAGAAGCCCCAGAACATGAGTAAGACATCCTACCCCTTGTTCTTTCCCACACTCACTCCTGCCATTATCATTAGAGGTTAAGAGGCAGTCCTGAAATTTTGGGTATAAGATTGCCCTGATCTTGGCTTTGCAGGAGTCAAGTGAGAGCTCCAACCCCAGGAACTTACATGGTCCTAGAAAAATCTCCACATTCATTGACACTAACTTTCTACCTTGAGATCAAGATTCATCAATCACAGAATATCTTATATCCTGGAGTTATGTCACTTCCTACAAGAGTCCCATGATTCTTCAGTCATCACCACAAATACCTTCTTTAATCCCTTTCCTGACCCCATCTCCCACCTCTCTCCAACTTTTGTGCCCTCTGGAATTTAAACTTGGTCATCATAAAACTCTCTATATCCTCAACCTCTTCTCTAGTCCTTACCTTCAACTTCTCAGTCTAACAGAAATTTAGAGTCTCTCTCTTCCCCCAGGGTTTTCCTCTGCACCCTTTTCAAATGACAAGTTTAAAACATCTCAACCACTGCATTATTTATTGCTTTTGAAATATTATTTTTGTGGGTATTTCTGGAGGTCTACAATAGATATTGCTTTTCCATTATGGATAGTATTTGCTCTGTCTATTGCCAGGTGACCAGGACAGAATTACTTAAAACCCAATTTACTGTGAGGTAGTTCCCTAGACTACTTTAGGGATGAAAATTTCCCGTTGTTGATAGGGCTGACAACATTTTCCTTTGTTTCTTTTTTCTCTGTCTCTCTTTCTGTCTGGTCAATGCCAATGAAATTCTCCTTTGTAATGTCCCGGGTGAAATAAGGCAGGCTGGTTTACTTCTGATTCACTCTTACTCTGATCTTATTTTAATGAGCAGAAGGATCTACCAGATATTCTACATTTTGACTTTTGCTTTGCAAGACCTCAAAACTAAAGTACAATTTGCAACCTTATTGGGTCTTGATTGCCAAGTGCCCTCAGGTCTTCACATTTTCTGGCTGCCTCTCCAGTTGTCACAATTTGCCTGAATTTCTATTTTTCATCTATTTTATGCTTTTAAAACATTCTAGTTAATGCGGCATTTTTAACTGAATGCCTTTTTCCAATAACATCACACTTCTACCAAAATTGGAAGTCTTTAGAACATTATTTTCTGTGTCTCATACATGTAAACTGAAATAAAAGAAGAGGATTGGGATAAGCTTCTATACAGGATCCACAAACCAATGATTAAACAATCTTATAATTATAATTATATACGAATATTTTGCATTAGAATATTAGAAGAATATTAGAAATAATCTGAGTTGGACTGGAATATTGGAATACTACCAAAAAAAAAAGAAAAATTCAGGGTTTTCTTATGTTTATAACTAAACTAATTCCTTGACAAGTTTGGCCAAACCATCTCTTTCTCAGAGGGTAAAAAGACCATCTAAAATTATGTGATTCCATGGACCCTGGCCATACTACATCTGCTAGAGATTATAGTTTTGAGACCAAGAATAGGTTACTGACTAGGGCTCTAAGGCTGATGCTTCCTTGATAGCCTTTAGAGGGATTCAAACTTCTCTCCTATTCCCATCTTTTTTGTTATAGTTGTCACCACCAGAGTGGCAGCTACTACTTATAGGAAATTTATGAGCTAAGACTACTTATGGAGAGAGATTCACAGCAGCAAATCTCTAACCTAAAGCTAAAGCTAGAATTTTCTCTGTTGCCAATGGCATTCTTGAAGGAGAGATGAAAAATGAGTTTCCCAAATTCACACACTCTCTATCTCCCCCTCTGTATATATAAATTTGTTTATATGTATGCATATAAATGTACATATCTATGTAAAGTTTGTAAATATATTTCATGTATAATGTGTGAATGAGTGTGCATATATTATACAACGGATTCCATATGAGTATATATATGTGAATTAGTTATACGTTGCTGTATAACAAGCCACACCAAAATCAGTCGTAAAATTATAAGAATTTATTATTGCACCTAGGTTTATGGATCAGCCAGGCAACTTTGCTGATCTAATCCAGGCTTGGCTGATTTTGTCTGGTTTTGCTTATGTTTCCGCCATCAGTTGGTTGTTCACTTGGAGGCTCACTGATCTGGTGATTAACTGACTGTCATCAGGTGTACCTGGCATGGTTCTTGTGTCTCTAGTCATCCAGGAATTTAGATTGGATCTGTTCACATGATAGTGTCAGGGTTCCAAAAGAAAGAGGAAATTTGCTAAGCCATTCAAGACCTAGGCTTGGAACTAGCATAAGGTCACCCTTCACAAATTCTTTTGGCAAAAGCAAGTATGAAGGCTATCCCAAATGGGACATAGATCCCCTTTTTGTTGAGGGGAGCAGCAAAGTCACATTGCAAAGTGTATGGATACAGGAAGGATTGAAGAATTGGTGCCATTTTATAATCAATCTATCTCAGAAAGTGTTACATACTCAATTTTCATAATTATGTGTATTTATGATGTTTTGAAAAGATCTTTTTTATGATATCTCTTTTTAAATTGAGGCATAATTGACATATAACATTATGATAATTTCAGGGGTACAACATAATGATTTGATATTTATATACAATATGAAAT
This sequence comes from Tapirus indicus, assembly GCA_031878705.1. NCBI lineage: Eukaryota > Metazoa > Chordata > Mammalia > Perissodactyla > Tapiridae > Tapirus > Tapirus indicus. The sequence continues at coordinate 39,275,589 of CM062930.1, read as the reverse complement.
GATCACCACAATTAGTCTAGTTAATATCTGTCACCTTACATTCTTACAGAAAGAATTTTCTTTCTTCTGATAGGAACTTTTAAGATCTACTCTCTTAGCAACTTTCAAATATGCAATTCAGTATTGTTAACTATAGTCACCATGCCGTACTAATGTACATCCCCATGACTTATTTATTTTATAACTGGAAGTTTGTACCTTTTGACCCCGTCCACCCGTTTCTCTCTCTCCCTACTCCCAACCTCTGTCAACCACTCATCTGTTCTCTGTATCTATGAGCTTGGATTTTGGGTTTTTTGTTTTTGATTAGATTCCACATATGAGTGAGATCATATGGTATTTATCTTTTGTTGTCTGACTTATTTCACTTAGCATAATGCCTTCGAGGTCCATCCATGTTGTCTGCCACAAATGGCAAGATTTCATTATTTTTTATGGTTGAGTATTCCCTTATACATATATACACACACACATATATATATATATATATATATATACATATATACACCACATTTTCTTTATCCATTCATCTGTCAATGGAGTGAAGAGATTCTTAAGTTGAATTGTATATAACTCTTTGCACAGGGCCCCATAATAACTATCTACTTCATCAATGTTGATGGTGCTAACATAGTGTTAGAATTATCATGAAGAAAATATAGTTTTATAGATATCCATAGTTATGCCAATTATTATTCTAGACTATAGAATTTCCTGTATTTTCATTGTAATGATGATCATTTTCTCATACTTTAGTGATTCATTCATTCATCTACTCATTCATTCAGCAAGGGGTTCCTTGGTGCTTACTATGTTCCAGGCACAGCATTATATGCAAACAACAGTCTAAGGAAAATAAGAGTAAGAGGAAAAAATAATTGAAGTAAAAACTTAAAAAAAATGGGCAACATCAATAAAAAATGAACTTATATTTTTTATATACATTAGCAATGTGTCTGCTTTTAAAAACAAATTTATTTATATTTACAACATTTTATCATACTCTACATGGTTTCAAACTGCATATATTCATGTATATACACACAGAGATATTTATAGATGGAATAAATGAAAAAATAATCTTAGTATTACAATTATCAAAACATATTTCATGGTAGCAAAAATAGCTAATATGTAGATAATGTGCTAGGTGCTCTATGTGGGTCACCTTACTTATTTCTCAATCTTACGGAGTAGGTACTATTATAACATCCATCCTAATAGATCAATATATTGGAGATTAGCAAAGTTTAGAAACATGTCCAAAATCACCAACATGTAACTGACAGGGCTGGAATTCAAACTCAGGCTTCGAGATTCTTGAAATCTTTGGTCCTACACCATCCATCTTTCCCGACTCTTCTTTGCTGAATTGACTGCTGTAAATTCACGGGATTTGCTCCTTTCTATTTTTACCCAAATACACAGACAGGCAGTTATCATTGCAAAGAAAGAAGGCTTCATCCTCACTACTGATCTTTATCCAAACCTCTGGATCTGCTTCCCTCCCTGGCTATCAGATTTACATTCTTCAGGGAAATAAGTTATATGCGTTCACAAGGTTAAGCATAGAAGGAATAGGAATAGAGTTATAAATTATGCTTAGTCAAAATCATGGAAAAATCCAGAGAGTGGAATTAGAAATGCATCATTTTTTTTTATATTTTAACTTTCTGTTTCTTTTGTAACTCTTATTTTAACTTGCCGGTATATTGATTTGGTTTTTAGTCTGTCTCGGCCACTAAGTTCTAAATTCCCAAGTATAGGACCTTTTCTGCCTGCCTTCCTATTGTCACTGGGCCATAATGGGCAATTAATAGCAATTTCTTGCTCTAGAATCTGAGTCCAGGCAACTCTTGGCAGTGGCTCAGGGATCCAGAATCAAAGTCTGGAAAGTGAATACAGAATTGAAGAGTAGCTGCTTCCATGAGACCAAAGAGCAAAGCTAAGGAAGAGAGAGCTACTCCAACTGTTCCCAAAGGCTCTCCACTGTCTTTCATGCTGACACAGTCCAAACACACCTGCCAGGTCTCGTCAGACTTCCTGTTCTTAAAGAGGCCCCTCTTGATACTGATATGACACTTTCCTTGTCTATGCCCTCAGGGAAAAGAGGAAATCTGAAAGGCATGCTGTCTGAGGCTGGAAGGAAGCGGGAGTGGTTGATAGGATGACTTTAGGAAGGCCAATTCAGCTTGGTGATTAGAGCCAGCTCACACTTGCACATGGTCTCTGACTTGCTCTCTCTCTCTCTCTCCCTCTCTCTTTTTGGTATCCTGAAAATATCCAGGAATTCCATTCCCAAATGTCTTCCGGGTTGAAATACATGTATGATATATAGTGATTTTACCATAAAAAATGTTCTGCACACATTTTTCACCACTCACTTCATTTTGGACAAAATATACTTGAAGAGTGTTCACGTACTTAAACTTTTGGATATTTTGCCTCCCCAACTAGATGCCAATACCTTTTATGAATTTATTAAGACATAGAACAGAGAAGTAAATGAGGCACTGAAAAGCAAATTCCCCTAAGGAAGTTTCAAAGCTATTTAATGTTTTTTATTATAAATTATATACTATTTGTATATAATATATAAAGTTAAACATTCCCAGCACACGGCACAACTCATGCAAACCTCTGTTTCTTCATAAAGAAATACCTATTCACCAAAAAATGACCGTACATTTGTAAATTTTTATTTTATAAGGGAGAGGCAGCAAACCATTTATCAAGAACCTATTATATGCCATACATTTTGGTTGCCACTTTAGAAGGGTTATTTCAGTTAATATTAACAGTAATCCTATTATATTAAATCCAGAAACTGCCCCTAAGAGAGAGTGTAAAACATGTTCCTGGTCACAAAGTTAGTAAGAAGCAAAGTCAAGATTAAACCCAGGTCTTTTTCTAACGCCAACATCTGGACGTTTTTCATTTCACCCTGATTCTTCCCACAACTTTTTATTACAGTATTTATTCTAGAGATGTGTGTTGACACAGTCATACACTAATGAGAGATTTATAAGCTATTTCTGAAACAAGTAGATCTTTTCTTGAAAAGCCACAAGATATTTGTATTGAAGGGGAGGGATGAGGGTCAGACTTCAAATTATTCATATCGTTCTATGCCAAGGAGTATCTGTCAACTTAATCCTTCCAGATGTTAAATAACTCAAACTGAATAAATCTCCTTGACTGTTGATTCTCTCAGAAAGTGGATAAAAGTTTTAAAAAAGTGAAATGATTATGGGAAGTTTAGGTATCATATTAAAATCAAAAGATTTACAACCATAAAACCAATTTTACCCAAATAAGGATTATATATAACAAAGACATCATTCTATCATCTAAAAAAACAAGAAAAGTTCTGTAACAAGATGGAAAAGTATGACTGGCAAAGAGGATACTGATTTAAAAAAAAAGAGCACAATATATAAATTTGCTAGCAAATTAGGATAATGGTAAAATTCAAATTGCCTAGCTATTCCTTAAATATCATTGATTCACTCTCTTTCAAGATCAACTCATTGGCTGTGTCAGACCTTCACTGAACTCTTTCCTTCCTCTGTCTTCCTCTTTCCCTTTCATTTACAGCAGAAGATCTCCCCTGCTTGCCTAAAACTTCATGGTGTAAGTAGAGACAATGTGTTAGAGTATTTGCTCAATTTCCTATATCACTACTTGCTTGCTTACATGCACACACACATGCGCAGACCAATATCCTCACATTCCATATCAGAAAAAGAAGTATTCTTCTATATGGACTGCTAGGAAGCATAATACATCCAATCGCACCATCTTCAAGACTCTTTTGTGTGTGTGTGTGTGTGTGTGTGTGTGTGAGGAAGATTAGCCCTGAGCTAACATTCTTTGCCCATCCTCCTCTTTTTGCTGAGGAAGACTGGCCCTGGGCTAACATTCATGCCCATCTTCCTCTACTTTATATGGGACGCCACCACATCATGGCTTGACAAGCAGTGCGTCGGTCCATGCTTGGGATCCGAACCTGCGAAGCCCGGGCCACCAGAAGCAGAGTGCACAAACTTAATAGTTATGCCACCAGGCCGGCCCCATCTTCAAGACTCTTAATATAAAAGCTCATCCCCTTGCCTCTATTTTGACTCTTTTTACTCATAATGAAAACATGCTCTAAGATAACCTCTCAAGAAAACTTTTAAAAAGACAAAAAATAATCCCCAACCACAAAAATAAAACTAAATAAAAGAAAAACATTTCACTTGATTTGAGTCATTGCCTTTCTTCCATCTCAGTCCTACAAACAAAAAAGAAATTTGTACACATTGCTTCCCTTCTTTTTTTTTGTCCATCCTTCCCTCCCTTCTTCCTTCCTTCATCTGTCATTTAATGAATCTGCTTTAAGTATATATCATCAGCTCTGCTAGAGGCTGGGGATACAGTGACAACTAGGTAATAGTTCATGCTGTCAAGGGGTAGCCTCACTCATAATGTAATAGAAAGAGAGCAATAAATGTAAATAAGTGGGTACAATTAAATGTTATAGTGCAGTGGGAGGAAGATGCAAATGCACTATTCTACAGCAGTGAGAATTCAAAGCAGAAAGAATTCAAAGTTAGAAAATGGCTCTTGAAAAAATGAGCAGATATTTACCTCCTGAAGAAAATCAACACATGCAGCAGAAGAGCAATTCAGGCAGGATAAGACAAAAAAACAAAGTTAATGATTCATGATAGAGCTTGGGATGTTTGGAAGCTAGCAAGCAGCTATAAATGGCATTAAAATGAGATGGAAGGATAAGAGATGGGGAGAGGTATAAGAGATAGAGGCAAACATAGATTAGATGTTAGAGGGTCTCATATATCATGTTGAATTTAGAATATATTAAAAGGAAACAAAGATGACTTAGGAGTGAAAATCCTAGGTTTATGTTTCAGGAAATTTTGCTGTGTAACAAATCATCTCAAAACTTAGTAATTTTAAAACAACAAATACTTATTATTTCTTAGGTTTTGTCTATCAGTTGGGCTATTCTGATCTCGTCTAATTCAACTGATCCATATGGTCAGTGAGCAGTTCAGCTGGGGTTGGATGTCCTGAAATGGCCTCACTCGTATATGTCTATAGAGGCTTAATGTCAGCTATGATAGAATGGCTTGGCCATGTGTCTCTTACCACCCAACAGACTAGTTCAATCTTTTGCACATGATAGCAATATCAGAGTAGCAAGAAGACAAGCCCAATGCCAAAACACTTTTTGAGTGTCTGCTTACATTACATTGGTATTGTCTCACTGGCCAAATCAATTCAGATGAGATTGGGAGCATTCAGGGTGGTGTAGCTGTGGACCTAAACCAATTCATGTGGCTAAGGCCAGAATTAGTGTGAGAAGGAATTATCCAAGAGCACGGATACAAGTACAAGCATAATTATGGCCATTTATTGAAAACAAACTACCAGAGCAAGGAACTAGAACTTTATAACGTAGGGCATCATGTGTTATTTATTAATAATTTATAACTAACTGATGGGCCAGAATCACAATATATACTATCCCTTGTTCCCTGCACATATGCAATCTGCCTTTAAGGGTTGTAGAGCATGAAGCCAGAATACAAGCGGAGGTTTATATAATGTATGATCAATATTTAAAAGTTGTAAATCAAGCTATCAAGTGTTAAATAAAATATAGACTAGTCTTGCACTTTGACCAGCACACATTGATAATGACCTGGAAGGCCAACTTCAAATTTCTTGGAGTTTATTGCTGGAATACGGAAGCCAGGGAAAGCTGGTTCACAGCATACCTGTCTGTGCTTCTTGTCCCAGCTCTAGCACTGTAAAAAGCTTCACACCCAAGCATTTGTTTATCATAGTCCACACTCCAAGTTCTCTATTTGTCTTCAGATAGCAAGAGAGTCAACTATTGGGGCTAGGGTTGTGTTCAACTGTAGTATAGTCTTTCTTCTTGAGCATCAACATGGAGAAGAGAACTTTCCAATCACTGTAAGTGGTCTTGGGGTCATTTGAGCAGGGAATTTGGAGTTCAGAACACAATACAGAAATTGGAGCATGGCCCCTGACTCACACGGGCTTTCTGCCCCTTACATAAGCATGCAGCTGGAGAGCACACGGCCAGGACAGAGAAATTCCTGTTTCAGTATAATGGTGGTTATTTCAGATGAGAAAATAGGAATAATTTTAAATTCTCATTTGACCATGGTAAAAACTAAACTGAAAGCTGGACAATTCTCTCGGGGGCTCACTGATGAATTTCTATGTAAGAAGCCGTTTGAGGGGCCGTGACACCATGGACAGGACATGAACCATTCACCACTGCATCCTTTTCTTTACACTTCTTAAACCACTGCGATCTTGCTTTTGTAGCAGCCCAGCTAACAAAATAGCTCTGGCATCAATGACCTTTTAATTGTCAAAACCAATGGACATTTCTCAGAATTTACCTCACTAGAAATAATAATGTTTCTGGTGGGCTGTCAATCAATTAGTCCTTTCTGCTTTTTTTGCAAGAGTAGGCACATGACACAGGCTGGCCGGGTAACATATGTTATCTTCTTGGAGTAGTCCTGTGATCCAAGCAGAGTGCTTTACCAGAATTTATGTTGATGCTGGAAGAGAGAAAGTCATGTTCCCCCTCCTCCACTCTGGAATAAAAGATAAGCCTGGACCTTCTGGGAAAAAAGATTTGAGATAGAGAAAAACAGAGACAGACAGAGAGAGAGAGAGAGCAAGAAAGAAAAAGAGAGAGAGACAGTAACATCTGATAATATGTTTTAAAACCGTGGATCCAGCCATGACTGACTCAGCCAGCCGTCACCCTGGAGTTCCCATGAAGGTGAAAAAAATTATTCCATGTATGCAGATATTTATTGCTTTAAATGATTTCAGTTAAGTTTGTGTCATTCATAACTGAGAGTGTTCTAACTGTCCTGTGGTACATGGTACTCTTGAATACTCCCTCTGTTTTTTGACTTGCAAGATATATCTCTCAGTTTTCCCTCCTGCATTTTTTAATACTACATTTATTGATTTCTTTCTCTATCTGCCCCTAGAATGTAGATATATCTCAGTCCTTTGTCGTTTCATTCAATAGACTCTCTCTGGATAAAAACACCAACATCCATTGTCTTACTCCCCTTTCGTATCACTAATGTTCAAGCCAGGCCCCTCGACATAGAAAACAGATAAAAATTCACTCTATCTTCCTGTGCTTTAGTTCAGGAATTGCTTTCACCACCCTCTTCCTCAAATTCCCATCCTTGGATCATATACTGCTGTAAATGATTTAAGTACTTGAGCCTAGCTTCATACTTTTTTAGTTTCTCTTCTTTGCTCTCTTTCACTACTATAATTCCTGTTAATTCTGGAGATGATAATCTGATTTTGAAAACATTCCCCATCTTATTTTCTAGTATCGTCAGGTGATACATCAAACCTGACTCCTAAGAAAGCAAGAAGATCTACGACCTAGATCAGTGGTTCTCAAAATTTAGCAGGCATCAGAACCACTGGGAGAGCTTGTTAACACAGAGAATGCCAAGCACCACTCCCAGAGATTCTAATTCAATAGGTCTGGTCTGGGGTGGCACCTGAGAATGTGAATTTCTGGAAAATTCCTAGGAAATGCTGATGCTGCTGGTGCACGCCATAGGAATAATTCTGATCTAGTCCATATTCTCTTTGTTATTTTCGTTAGTGCAAACCCTTCTAATATGTGCTCCTCTTGTGTGTGAGAGGAGCCTACGACTGTCTTCTCACCGATAGACTATAGCAAAAGTAATGAGACATTATTCCCATGACTATATTACGATGTGTAAGACTCTATTTTACCAGACAAGAGACAGACAAATTCTCCTGCTGACCTTGAAGAAACAAGCAGCCATGTTGTGATTGTGAACTACCCATACCCAAGCTACATGGCAGAGATATAAGGGTGGCCTCTAAGATCTGAGGCAGCTCCCAGTTGACAGCCGGTGAGAAGCTGGGACCTTCAGCATACAACCAGATGGAAATGAATTTGGTCAACAACTTAAAGGAGCTTGAAAGTGGGCTTTTCCCCAGTTGAGTATCCAGATGAAAACACAGTCCAGCTGGCACCTTTCCTGAAGCTCTTTGAGACCCTGAGCAGGGCACCTAAATAAGCCATGGCTGGACTCCTACCCCATGGAAACTATGAGATAATAAATGTGTGTTGTTTGAAGCTGCTAAGTTTGTAGTAATTTGTATTGAATACAATATCTTCTACAAATATTATCCCAGCATCCATCTCTCCAAAGCTCCCATTGCCTACAAAATAAAATTTAAACACCTTAGTAAGGCATATAAGGCTTTTTATGAAAGATGTCTTGCTTCTTTCTGTAGTCTCAATACTCAAATTTTTCTCCCTCATGAGTAGTATCAAGCTATTTCAACTCTCCTCTTCAAACTTGGAACATGCTTTAATAGGTGTACATTAGAACATTTGAACAATTTTTCACTGAGAATTCCTCATTTTGCACCCACTCCTATCACTTTCAAAATTCACTCTGATGCTGTTATCTTCTGTGAACTTTCTGTGACATGGCTCATCAACCCAACTCCTGAGCTTAATTATCTACAGTCTTTGCCTCTAAGTGCCATGTGTTTACCTCTAATTTTGCAGTTATCACTTTGTCTTGCAAAGATAGTTTGCTTTTCTGTCTCCACAGGTAGATCTCAGTGACTTGAGAGCAAGATGTTTCCCTTTAATTTGTCTTTATCCCTAATGCCTATCTAGTGGTACCTATTCAACAGTTCAGCCAAGAACAATAATTTGTAATAGAATTACATGTATTTTCAAGAAAAATTATTTAAGATACAATTAATGCAAAAAACTAGAAATCTTGGTAGAAGAAAAAATATATACAACAGACTCAATAGTGTCTGAAATCATGATGTGGCAATCCCTTAACAGTGTGGGAAATAAAGAACAATAGGGGGTCTTTGTCTAGTCATGGCAGGTAGGTCAAACACTGAGTTACGTTTGTATTTTCCAGGCACTCCATGAAACCACTTTATAATAAATATGCTGTTTCACACTGAGCTAATGCCACAAATTTAAGTTTTACATAGTTCTACATGGATATACTCTGAATCAACTACTGTCATCACTTTTGATGGAAGATATTTAATTCAATTACTCAGTAAATAGATAATTATATACTTTATAATAATCCAACTTTAAATGTGCTACATAGTGAACATATTATAGGGCTTTAAAAAACCAGCAGTCTGTTACATTTTCTATTTCATTAAAAAGAAATCTCATTCCTTTATAGTTTTTCCTCACTTTTCTGGGAAATTAGTTTTAAAAGATTTGATAGCATTCAGATTTATAGAGACCTCATATGAGGAAAGTTTTTCATTGATAGTTCTACTGCTCTGCTCCTTAAGATGTATATTCTCCCAAAGATATCACTCAATGTAACGATCACATTGAATCCTTTCCTCTTTTCCCTTCTATTATGCTGGACCAGAGTGAAAGGTTAATGTCATGTGACAGTCTTAATAAACAGGATTTGTAATACACAAACAATTACACACGAATCACAATAAATAAGTCCAATTCCATAAAATTAGAGAATATGACAATAACATTATTATTTAGAGACCTGTTATCCTTAATAAATCAAACCTATGTGCCCTTTGAATAAGAAAACTACAATAACTCTTCCAATATAGATATCTACAGACCTCCCAAACCTTCTTTCTTATAAAAATAGTTTAAATTGCAAAACCTAAATGGGAAAGAGGTCTCAGGGCTTGTGTTAATCTACTGGCACAACCTATTATGGACTAAAATCTGTTCTCCCAAAATTCATATATTGAAACTCTAACACCCAATATCTCAGAAAGTGACTATATTTGGAGATAATGCCTTTAAAGAAGTAATTAAGTTAAAGTGAGGTCATTAGGGTGGGCCCAATCCAATCTGACTGGCCTCACAATAAGAGATTAGGATGTACAGGGAGGCACCAGAGATGCTCATACAGAGTTCAGGCCTTGTGGCAAGAAGGTAACCGTCTACAAGCCACAGAGAGAGGCCTCAGGAGAAACCAAACCTTCCGGCATCTTGATCTTGGACTTTCAGCCTCCAGAACTGTGGGAAAAACTTCTATTGTTTAAGCACCCAATCTGTTGTATTTTTTTATGGCAACCCTAGGAAACCAATACACTGCCCAGTGCTCCCTCCGTACTACTGAAGACATGATGGCAACAATATTGAAATAGAAAAGAACTTGACACATTTCTCTTTGAAAAATGAAAGGAAAAATCACTGCTGATGCTATAAATATTTCTCAGAAGCAGTTTTATAAATGATGCATAACCTTAGATCTATCGTTATAGTGTTAGTACTGTTTTTCTCTTTCTCTGGTTTTTTTACCTTGACACAAATCTGCTCTGCCCTGTGTCTCACAGAAATACTAATCTGAGTGTATTACAATGAAATTAGAAAAATAAATGGTAACTGTATTTAATGTATCCCTAAAGTGTTTACTTTAACAATAAAACATAACAAGGAAGGAAGGAAAGACTTTCCTCTTAAAACCTATGCCAAAATTGAAACACAAATAGACTGTATTAGGTGCAAGAGTTTTAAAAATTGCATTGTTAAATATCATTGTAAAGACAACTTGACATTTGGTCTTTACAATTAAAATGATAAGCACCAGGTTAAGAAACTTTGAAGTTCCTTCTGTCTTGTAAGTAAGTATGAAATTTAACAGCTGAAAAATGTCTTTATCTTGGCAACCTGTATTATAACTGGCATTATTTAATTAATGCAAAATGAAAATACACGATTACAGGTATTGCTACTGAATGAGTTTTCCTAGATTAATGATCGAACTCATAAAATATGTAATTATTATTCAGATAAACAAAATGAACATAGTGTTATCTATTAATATACCTTAAGCCTAAAGCTTTTTGTCAAACTCTTTATTCCTTTAGGAAAGAAAAAAATCATGAATTTTTCTTATTATGTTCTTGATATGAGAACAGTATTTTATGATCATTAGTATATAAGAAGACACCTATTCTATATAAAATTTAATTCCACTAGTCACAGATCATTTTTAAGGTACTCAGGCTACGAGGGTAGCAGATATTATATCTTGAAGTCATTGAACAATATACCAGCTGACAAGCTAACAGAAAATTGAAAGACAATTTTCAATACTATGCTCCAACTAAATGCCAATTTACAAACTAAATATAACTCCTGGATTCTGTTTGCACTTTAAAAATTACATTCCAAAGTTTAATAGTAGAATGAAATTTTCTGTAAGTTCCACATTCTCAAGACTTGAGGCATAGGTAAAATTTGTTCCAAAAGAATGGGCACTGTTACTTAAAATGCAAAAAAGATTTTTAAATCTGTATATAGATATTATACCTTTTAGGTTAGAAAAATTTTTGGAACAATAAACTTCCCAGTCATCAAGGTAAGTAGGAACAGATTGGATGACAAACTACAGCTTCTAATGCTAGGAAGGAACGACCCAAATTTACTATACAGATGTACACTTAGGTGATTCACTTAACAAACATTAATGGAAGTTTAACTATGTATCAGGTGCTGTGCTATCTGCTAGAGAATGCCAAGAACCAGTCACTAAAATCGAAGAGTTCATAAACAATTGGAGAGGCAACAGAGAAAGCAATGACTACCCAGTGTGGTAAGAGATACGCAAGGAAGATCATAGGAAAAGAATTACTCTTGGCAATGTATACAGTTGAGACTGGGTAAGTGTTGGTTTCTTGCAGGAGGTGACAAATATAAGCTTTGGAAAATTAGTAGAAAGTTGGCTAGAGGAAGCATCATGTACAAGGCCACAGAAGCTTACATACTATGACCTATAAGCTGGTAATGGGGAGACCGCCCAGTGGCGCAGCGGTTAAGTTCTCGTTTTGGCAGCCCGGGGTTTGCAGGTTGGGATCCCGGGCGCCTGCCGACGCACTGGTTGTCAGCCATGCTGTGGCAGCGTCCCATATAAAGTGGAGGAAGATGGGCACGGATGTTAGCCCAGGGCCAGTCTTCCTCAGCAAAAAGAGGAGGATTGGCAGCAGATGTTAGCTCGGGGCTGGTCTTCGCAAAAAAAAAGAAGAAAAAAAGCTGGTAATTGGAATGGCAAAAGGGAAGAGGCAAACAGTCAGTGGGAGAAACTACAAGGGGACTTATTTGTAAAATCTACGGGAATGCAGCAAAAGGTAGTGGGCTTAATGGTTGGGTATCATTGCTCAGGGTTTCAATCATGAGCTCTATAATCAGGAAATTATGCATTGCAATACTAATAGAAAAAGTTACTTCTTTTGGTTTCAGTATGCTTTCCTGTGAAATAGTAGTCATATCTACCTCATAGCTTAGTTGTGATAAAAAAATTAAACTTATTAGATCCAATGTTTGTATTCCCACAAAATTCATATTTTGAAGCCCCAACCTTCAGTGTAGCTGAATTTGGAGGTGGAGGTTTTAAGGAACTAATTAAGGTTAAATGAGGTCATAAGAGTGGGGCTCTGATCTGATAGCATTAGTGTCCTATAAGTAGAGACACCAGAGAGCTCTCTTTTTCTCTCTCTTCACGTGCACAACCCAAGGAAAGGCCATGTGAGGACGTAGAGAGAAGGCAGCTGTCTGCAAGCCAGGAATTGAGTGGGCTGAAACCTTGATCTTGGACTTTTAGCTCTGAGAAATGTGAGAAAGTAAATTTCTGTTGGTTAAGCTGGCCAGTCTTTGGTATTCTGTTATGGCAGCCAAAGCAGACTAATACAATAGGTAAAAGGCAAAGCACTGGGGCTGGCACATAGGAAGAACTCAGTGAATTGCATCAATCCCTAAGACAGTTTTATCCAATCTGCTGTATAGAAAGATTACTCTAAAAGGAAGATGGAGTTGACTCAGAAAGGGACAAAACAAGAGGTGGCAAGAACATCCAGGAGCTGTGGATGTAACCCAGGTGAGAATTAAAGCTATGGATAGAAGAGCGAGGAGAGGTGATGAGTTGGAGAGAGATTTGAAAGCTGTTCAGAAGTAGAGACTTTAAAATCTGATGACCACTTGCATGTAAGAAATGATACAGTAAAGTGAGAGATGACTTCCAGGTGTGTACAGGTGCTATTAATATAGGAAATATTGAAGGAAGGGAGTAATTATGAGAGAAAACATTGAACTCAGTTTTTGAATTTTTTATTTTAAGATTTGCTTTGAAGCAACATCTAGACTGGGATAAAAATTGGAGATTACAACCAAATTCTTCCAGACTTCTTGAATTAACATTTCCATTAATATCCATAGAAATGCTGGAGTTCCCATCTCCTGTAATTATAAAAGTCAAAAACCTTCCCCAAATTTACTGAGGCTTCCAGAGGGGTTAACTTTCATATCTATGTTTTCCTCCAAGTTTAAGCTCCGAATTCATTCTCTCTGTGTGTTAAGAACATTTAACATGAATACTGCCCTCTTAACAAATTTTAAGTGCACAGTAAAATATTCTTAACTAGGCACAATATTGTAAAGCAGATCTGTAGAACTCATACATCTGGCAAAATACCAGGTCATTTCTCTAGCATAGTAATCTCAATGTAACCGGACCTTTTATTTTTATATTTATAAAACAGCTCAGGGTTCCAAAACCCATCTCCCAAGAGAGACAGATGAAAGAGAGAAAGCCAGATAAAACCTGTATTCATTCATATGTCCTAGCCTGGAAAATGAGGCAGTGTTGCTTCCATTGATTCTACTCTATAGACGAGTTACTAAAGCCAGTCCATACTCAAGGGAAATGGAATTAGACTCTTCCTCTTGAGAAGTGGGTAGTGTATATATTGCTGCCCCCTCCAAAGATGTCCATTTTCTAATCCCAGAAACCTGTATATATGTTACCTTACATGGCAAAAGAGACTTTGCAGATGTGATTAAATTAAGGACCCTGAGAAGGGAAGATTATGCTGGATTATCCAGACAGGCTCAATGGAATCACTAAGATCCCTATAAGAGGGAACAAGAGAGTCAGAATCAGAGAAGGAGATGTGATGATCAAAGCAGAGGTCAGAGGTAGGTAGGACCATAACCCAAGGCAAGGCAGCCTCTAGAAGCTGGAAAAGATGAGGAAACAGATTGTCACCTAGAGCCTCCAAAAAACTGGAACCCTGCCTTGATTTTTGACCCATTTTGGACTTCTGACCTCCCGAACTGTAGGATAATAAATTTGTGTTGTTTTAAGCCATTGACTTTGTGGTAATTAGTTATATAGCAACACTAGGAAACTGATACAAGGAGTATCAAAGAATTTGTGGACGTGTTTTAGAGCTATGACATTCATCATCTTATTTGACTTGCTGAAAGACTCAAATGAGTTCATTAAAAACCCTATATCGTGTAGCTTCCATGTGCTAGCATTGTGTTCGATGCTAAGCATATAAAAATGAATTAAACATGATTCTTTTCCCTAGTATGCTCACAGATAGCATTCATGGAAGGACTTTGTAGAACTCTAAAGGGCAATATAAATGTAATATACTGTGAGTCACTTGTGAAGTTTAATATGCGAACCAACCATTTCTTAATTTACTGAGTCATAAATCAGAATCAATATTTCAACAGATGGGAACTATGCATACTTCCTGAGCAAATTACAAACAAATGCAAAAGACAATTTAAAAATTAAATGTCAATTGGATTTGTAATAGACGTTTACCGTGTCTCAAAGTAAGAAAACCAGTTACAACGAGTATACTATGGTCAGTCTCAGCGCAAAACTCTGCTAATGAGCCTCCAATATGCTAAGGGGCATCCCCTAGGGATGAAAGGCTAGGTTGGGTCATTCTCTCACTGAACATTTAACTGAGGCAGCTAACAAGATAGCCAACTGTGATTTAGACACATATCTAGTAGAAACCAGGTAAAAATTGCTAATTTAGTTTGTACAGGTCACTGAACTGATTCCATTAGGTCACAACTTATGGTCACTACAGATAGGATCGTGAACACAAACCAGAGACCAAAAAACAAGGAAAGAACTTCTTGAACTACCTCACTTGCCAAGATAAGAAAAGCAATGAAAAATAAGAGAACTAAGCAGTCGCTCAACTGAAGTACCTATTTTTGTCATTATAGTTAGGTCTTGGAACATCTTTGGACACTTAACTATACACAAAAATCTGAAGTGTGTCTGGAATATGTAAACGATTTCATAAAAATAAAGTCGATATGAACTAAACATTTCTTTAGAGAACCACAACCACTTTAATTCTTGAAGAAAGTTGACTGTTCAGACATAACTAGCTTAATGATTAGATGCTAAAAAAATACAAGCTATCAAGAAAGCTTAAAGGAGTGATATTCAGTGGCCTGCCTTGACTATCAGGGGAGCTCTATTTCCACAGGCACAGCTGCTGGCAGCTGGCCAGCATCTTAGGCAGGCAGCTGGCAGGGGACGAGTGGGCTCTGCCAGCTGGTGCTAAAAAATTAAAATTAAAATTAAAGAAAAAAAAAAAAAAACCTGAGACACACATGCATAGCAATCAAGCCTTGATTCCTGGTCTTCTCCCTTCTTCTTCAGTCCTTAGGGAAGCCCCACAGAGAGGCAGCTCCTCCCTCCCCATCCCAGCATCCCCAGGCTGCTCTTCTCTGGCTTGGGTTCCGTTTTTTGGCGGTTTTCTGTGTTCATTCACTCAAACCACATTTCTTGAATCATGGTTTGTGCCAAGCAATGAGCTAAGGGCTGAAGAGGAAGATATAAATATTGCTTACATTCCTGACTTCTAGAAATATGCAAATTAATAAGGGTTATAGGCTGATTTTAAAATGCTTACAAATCACTGCAGAAAGTGGGGTGACCATGGCGCTTAGGAAAATTGAAGAGAGCCTAGAGGAGATGATGGAAGGCAATAATGATACAGGAATAGAAGAATAATTAAGGCTTTCTCAGCTGCACAAAGGGGAATAGTCTCTTCAAGAGGAAAGAATATGAGGAAATGAATGGAGATATAAATTAGAAGTTGTATTTTGGGGCCGCCCGGTGGTGCAGCGGTTTAGTCCGCGCTTGGCAGCCCGGGGTTCGCGAGTTCGGATCCCGGGCGCCCGCCGACACACTGCGTGTCAGCCATGCCGTGGCGGCGTCCCATATAAAGTGGAGGAAGATGGGCACGGATGTTAGCCCAGGGCCAGTCTTCCTCAGCAAAAAGGGGAGGATTGGCGACGGATGTTAGCTCAGGGCTGGTCTTCCCCACAAAAAAAAAGAAGTTGTATTTTAACATGTTAGTGTACTAGTCTGAGCTGCTATAACAAAGAAACCAAAAATTATAGAAGCTTTAAAATACCATATCTCTCTCTTTTATAGTATGATTCAGAAGAATCTGGCTGGCTAGTGTGGCAGCACTACGGTTTGCAATATACAGATTCTAACTTCTGGATCTGAGGAAGCTACTCCAGCTCTTGCTATCATGTCTATATCTCAGGAAGAGGGAATAAGGGGCAAAATCTCTCTTTTTTTTTTCTTGAGGAAGATTTGCCCCGAGGTAACATCTGTTGCCAATCTTTCTCTTTTTTTGCTTGAGGAAGATTAGCCTTGAGCTAACATCTGTTCCAGTCTTCCTGTATTTTGTATGCAGGTCACTGCCACAACATGCCTGACACGTGGTGTAGGTCTGCACCCAGGATCCAAACCTGCAAACCCGGGCCTCTGAAGTGGAGCATGGCAAGCTTAGCCACTATGCCACAGGCCCAGCCCCCAAAATCTCTTTTTAAGGGGACAAATAGAAGTGGTTCACATAACCTCCTGTAGGGAATGATGACAATTCCTTTACCCTCTAGGTTCTTCTGGCTGGTCTAAGAATTAAATTGACATGAGACAAAATAACAGGAGAAAAATCAAACAAAGTTTAATGACATGTATACATGTGAGAAACCTAGGAAAACAGTAACTTGCCAAAATGGCCAAAGCCACCACCTTAAATACCATCCTCAGCTAAAAACAAAGGAGGATGTTGGGGGTAGTGGTTTGGGCCTTCAAAGGGAAGGAAGGCAATTCACATGGAGATGCAAAAGCAAATGTTTGGTAAACAAGTGTTTGGTGGCCATCTATAGACAATGTGATCCCAGAGACAGAATTTTGATAAAAATGGGCTTGCCAATGCCTTTCTGTCTATCCACCTATTTTACCTTATACTATAGCTCTTTCCTGGATTAGACCCTCTATCTTAAATTCTTTTAGGCATTTAGGGGGAAGCTCAAAGTTTCTTTCAGAGTCTTTTGTTCTTAAAAATGATCAAGCCAAAGAGACACATTTTGGGGTGGCCAATTCTGATCCCCCACACTCCAATCACAGCAAGCTTCAGATGAGGCTTTGTGCCTACCTAAAATTTAGGAGTTCTATTATAAACAAAAAGAGAGTATTGACATTGGTGGAATACTAGCCCTAGTCAGAATAAATAGTCAATCTATATAAGCAGAGTTCTAATTGTTAGTGCATAATTAATTTTGTGACTTATTTGTTTTTGTGTTTACAGTATTTTATCTAAGATTTATATTCCTTGGGCTATTACCAGGACTAGAATATGAATCATTTAATGAACAAATATATATTAGAGATAAGTTAGGAGCAAGACATTGTGGGAAGTACTGTGGTGATAAAATATGCATAGGTGCACTAGAATAAAGGGGGAATTTTAAAATGACAAAATATTACCATGAGAAATAGAAAAAGATGAACATACAATATTAGAGCCAATAGTGGAGTAGGTTGGTCATCAGCCTTCTTGATGGATACATGATACTCACTATAAAATAGCCCTAATAGTCATAAAACCTTTATTCTGTCAAGTCAAGAAACCTCAGCTGAAAATAAGTTTGCTCAACCTGCATTTTATCCTCTCTCTCAGTCTAGCCATCAGATTTTGATCTATGTGAGCCTCAAGGTAATACATTATTGCTCCTAGAGTCACAGTATATGCCATATAGTCACATTTCATGCATAATGAAGATGGCAGTGAACTACAAAGGTTTTTATCAACTCAAACAGGAATACAAATGCTGTCTAAGGGTAATTTATGGTACGTATTTTAAAAGAGTAAGAAAAGGAGAAGTTTTTAGGTCAATTCATGTGTCTTTAGGAAAAATTGTATCACTTAAAAGCATTTTGAAAAGAGATTTTTATTTTAATGGCTTTTAAGATTCTTCTGTATTTCATACATTTATTTTTCATATATATGTATGTATAAATATGTATATATATATCAAATGGTAGTACAGACAATTCTAACAAAAACTCATTAGAAGAAGATTTTTCTTAGGTGTAGATGTTTTCTTTTTAAATATTTGTTGATTGCCTATTGTGTGCAAGGCATTTTGCTAGACACTGGGATTCAAAGTTGGGTAAGTCATTTATTTTAATTAATTTTGCTGTAAAGATAAAAGATTCATCAAAAACTAGACCAAATTAAGAATGTATGTTGTTAGAGGTAATAAGGTGTAGTCCACACAAATTTAAGGACTAAATATTGACAAGGCTTGGGCTTACTTAAGACCAAGTAAAGAATGTTTCTACACTCAAGGAAGCCCTGGGGTCCTAGCAATATGTGTGCACTTTCTAGTGTCCTGCCTATAAGTGAGACTCAGGTACAGAACAGAAATCTGGGTTTGGTTTTATTTTTTCAATTGCTGTTTTGTTTTGTTTATCTACCGATTGTCAAATTGCTTCTAATATTCTTAGTTCAATTGCCAAGAACAGTCATCTGATTTAAGCAAATCACTTCCCTGGCCATACTACAAATCTCAGGTCCCTGTTCTCACTTATGTATCCACCCTTCTGTAATCAACTAGGACCAAGGTAGATGGGGTCACCAAGTAGAGAATCTCTCCATTCAGAGCAGAGGGGCAGTGGGGAATCAAAGATGAATAAGACAGGGTTTTTGACTTCATGAAATATACTTGCAAACTGAAATTGTAAACTGACAAAATACTTACTGAGCAAACATAGCTATTATCATTTATATAATTATACATATTATATATATAATTTTATAAAATACTAATTGTATATTCACAAAACTCCTATGATGTAAAGAGAGGTGATATTCAGAATAGTTAACAACTGGTACAGTGTGGGCACTGACCAATCGGAATGAATGCCCCAAATATCAGAATAAATACTTTCACAAGCAACAAGCATAATGAATGAGCACACGCTGGCTGCACAGTAGCCCTGGATCCAGATCCAGACTTTATTTTGTACCCGTTTCACAGATGAAAAAAAAAAAAATGAAGTTCAAGGGAGGTTAAGTGACTTCTTTTTACTGGAAACTGGATCTTCAGATGCCAAAACTAGTGCAGTTGGCACACTTCGCCTCCATCTGGACCTCATTACCTAGTGTAACATATAGCATGCTCAAAGGCCACATCTGTGACCTCCCTAACTGGCAGCCATTTTTCTTTGGCATGATTTCTAAAGTGCTACATAAGATTTTATCTCTATTGCATTTCCCGTGACATTGACCTTCTATAGTATTCTCTCCTTTCCCTGCAGGCTATACTCTCGGAAGGCAAACCTGTTAATGTTTATCCTTGTACTCTGTACATTCTATATCAGGCAACCAGTAAATACATCTTAAAATTTTCTGAAGGGAGGAGAAATTAGCAGGTGTATGTAAACTAGTACTTAGATCAAAGAGTTGTAGGATTTAAATAAATTCATGAATGTAAAGGGCTCAGCGCAGTGTGGAGCACACAATAAGTGTCCAATAACTCTTGGCTGTTAAAGTGTGTTATACAGACTCCTCTGTCTGTTAGGCGGAGGAATCAAGCATTACTTGGAGGGGTTAGAATCCAAAGTCAGTGCCTGCAGCAAAACATGCAAAATTTTCATGAGTAATTTTCAAATTTACTCTTGAAAATCTCTTAACTCATCTATAAAATATAGTAAACTGGTTTTTGTCCATAGAACTCTAAATGGATCTTAGTATGTATGAATGCATAATGTATTTACTAATATATTTTATCTAAAATTCTCTGGAAGGATCATATTGAGAAATTAATTTATTCAAGCTTTCAGTGCTTAGAATTCTTCAGTAAAATCACCAGGCTTTCATCCTTTTTCTGTTTGTTGTTTTACCTTTGTCTCCCAGCTACATCTAACTTTTTGTTAGGCAATATTTTCTTTGGCCCTTAATTAGTTCTTCAATAGCTGTCTACAGGAGGCCCAGGAAACCTATAACCATCTGCTTCCAGCCAGTCACCCTGAATGTTCTCAGCCACCTTCTTTCTCTCAAATGTAGTCGAATTGAGGTAACTTGAAAACAAGTGTGCTGTGATAATTCCGTGTAATTTACTTATACAGTGGTTCTAATTTAAGGCATGTGTTGATTAGTCATATAAGGCGTGGGCATCATTACTATGTATTTACAAAGAGCAGAAAACTAGATCTTAAAGAGTTTAAGTAACTTTCTCAGGGTTACATATAAATAAGTGGTATGAAAATAGGTTATGAACTCTGATCTTCAAGTCTCAGATACAGTACTTAATTTTGAATCAATGGATCTCCAGGGAGTCACACCATGGACAGAAGGTTACCATAACTAGGCAATGTCACTGATATTTAGAGGGCAGGGGCCTGGGATGTGAATCTATCACAATGTGCTAGAGAGTCTGTCAAAGAAAAATTGCACCAGAACAGTTGAACAGGCAAGGAAGACTTTGTTTAAAACTTTTGCAATGGGGTAGAGAGATTGAATTTAACTTCCCTGAAACAGAAAGTAGGGGCAGTTTTAAGCACTGCAGTGAACTGGTGAAAAAGTACTGGGGGACATTGCTGGACAGTTGGTCAATGTGACTAGGCCATCTGTGTCTGCTAATTACTGCTTATCAAAGCTGGGCTCCTATCCTCCCACAGAGAATGGAAGATAGGGGCTCTACCTTTCTTGAAGATGACATTTCAAAGAGATGGCTCCTAGGCCCTTGAGAAACTGGATTTTAAAACTGACAAGAAGCTGGAAGAAGATTCACATCTCAAAGAGGCAGAGAAAGGATTTATAATTGCAAGTTTTCTAAAGTCAATGCTGTCTGAATAGGGAGGTTAGGGGCCCAGGGTCAGGAAGAAACTTGTCTAAAGTTTAGTGAAGCCGAGGGGAAAATTAAGGCCATCGTGTTCAGATCCCCCAAGAAGAAAACTGTACTCCCATCTCTTGCTTTTTTGTAAGTGAAAAACTTTATAATTATGTGAGCCTGGCAATCCACTGCATTTTATATATGGACACAAACATTTTCACATGGTTTCAGTCGAAACCATCATCCAGGAATGCAACTAACTTTTAAATCTGAGGAAGACTGTTTTATATTTACTTTGGAACATTACCAAGATTCGTTCCTCATTATAGAAAATCATGTCACTATTGGCCATGCTGATCACAGATTTTAAATCACCAAAGAAACACCTGTTTAAGTCTGTTTTTTGTAGCTGTCCCACTCTGGGTGACTCCATATGCAGATGCAAGAATCTCATCTACTTCGTTCTGACTTCTAGCAAATTCCTATCTGAGTTTTTACGTTTTAAAATACATGTTATTTTATTGTAAATTATTTTCCTTTATTTCCTCATTTATATTAAAGTTATAGCACGTTTTTAAAGTTGTTGGTGATATTTAAAACCTTTAAAAACTTGGATGTCCTCCTTATTTACCTGTGATAAGGCTGGACACAGACCCTCCAAATCCCTATTCTTTGCCTTGTAAATCATTAGCTAGTCTTCTGTCCCCACTAATCAATCAGAACAAAATGCTTCTTAACCAAAACTTCTGTTAAGGCTCTCTCCTTCCCCAGGAGGATCTTTGACCCACCTTTGGCCAGAGCCAGCATACAGCCCCTCTGGAGAATATGCTGATCTTATTATAAAACATTCTCTGATCTACTAACATACAATGCCATCTTTCATCCCACTTCCCCACACCCAGTCCTTTGTAGCCTTATTTACTCCATCCTAACAAAGCAAAATCCTTTCTTGCCTAAGCCTTCAGATACTTACAGATCTGTGGTCAGAGTTCTCCCTATTGCAATGGCCCCTCAGCCATTATGCAATGCCCTCCTCCCTGCACCAAATCCTACAATCTCTCTTTACTAAGCCCAGATTTGTTTTCTACTGGACATGTGGTTATCTTGGCAAAAAGTAAATAAACTAATTAACTAAAATTTACTCAACAGCAGAAAAGTGCCAGAAAATTGGAACACATACATTTTACAGAATTTCTAGAATAGACTAATATATATTTAAAAGTTTGCTGAAATTCTCTTCAGAAGCTCATTAAAGTAAACTCCTTAGCATTCTTAGACTGCTCTGTCATGCAAAAGATGATTGTTTCTTTCTTTCCTTTATTTTTCTTAAACTAATCACTCTTCAAAGTGCGGCAGAGCTAGTTAAGCCCTAAACAGTCAGACAGGAGCCCTCCCTGGCTGCACTGCAACAGGTCTGCTCTGCTTTGGTGAGGTCAGACCAAGCCTGAATAAAGGTGGAAGAAAGGATGAATGTCAGTGGTAGTGATCCTTAAACAGACTGTGGAAAATGGGGGAAAGATTAAGCCAAGTTTAGATGACCTTCCTGAGCATTTCAATCATAATGGCCCTTGGCTGCTCATAGCCATGTTCTTCTTCAAAGAGCGCTTAGCCAGGCAGCAATTTAACAACACTGATTCTCCTTCCTCAGGATGGCAGCACATTAGGTCTGGATGCGGTAAAAGGATGAACAGTCAACGAATAGTTACAACCTATGAAGTTTTGCATTTTTTAATTGGCTTGAAAACTCACTTTTTTTACTGGACAACACAAGAGGCGACCAATGTGAATTAATATTGAAAAGCTGTTTTCGTAAATAAACCAAAATCTGATTACTTGCTCCAATAACCAAAAAAAAAAAAAGATTCTGTTTAATAAATCAAGCTGACCTGTAACTTCACATTTGATCCATTATTCAGTCAAGATTCAGAATAGAAGCTATGTGTAAGTCTCTTTTTCTCAATATGTGAGACATAGATGCTGTCCTAAGTTCCTCCACTAATTCCAGGAGCTCCTGCTGTGCGACAATGGCTGTGTTGCCAGGACAGGAAAAGAGAGTCTCACACAGTGGTGCTGCCGCAGCTGGCAGAGATCAACAACCATGATCTCTGTCCAAGAAGAAAGATAAATGAAAGACAAACTCCATTTTTCAATTAATAAAATGTTAATGCATTTGAAGGTAGAAGATGACATGTTCTGATTTTAATTTTCAAAAATAAATGTAATGTTTTATGTCAACATAATTATTAATTGTCTTCTGACTTTATGTGAGAAATACATGTCTCTTCATGAGTGCAAAACCACTTATACTAAAAATTGATTTTTATTTGCCTTAAATAGTTGGACTATTTCCTTATTTATAACTTTGAAACTTATTTATAACTAGGAAATGTTCGTTCCAGAAAGCATAGAACAAAATTGCCTACATTGTAAGTGATTTAATCATAAAATAATTTTTTAATTTATGGTTTAAAAATAAAGACAAAATCTAGTGTGATTCTTTTAATGTAATTTAATTCCTACATAATACCGTTCATTTAAATATAATATTTCTTATTCCAGTTTTGCAAAATAATAAAAAGGATATTTCAAAGAGACACAAATATTTTTATATTTTCCAATGTGTATACTTTATCATTCAAGCATAATTTTCATATTAGCATCTCTTTTCACTATATCTCCTTCTTATCAAGGAACGTATCACAAGGGCATATCATAAGAATGCCCTCCAACTATATAATCAATATTCTGCTTCCTTTTTTGTGTATAACTAGAAAGCATTTACTTCTATACAAATATTTTGTTTCTGAATGAGAAAAAGAAAGAAAAGAGAATGAAACTACATACATTTTCTTTGTGAATGGCTTAAAACCAAAAGATTATTGAGGCAACATAGTCCCCACCCCTCTGCCCACTGCGACCATTTCCTCTGTGAATACGGAGTCTATCACTCAGTAAGGATTTAAAGCAGGTGGAAAAAATAACCATAATGATCTTCATTTTCTGCTGATATAGAAGGTGGATGAGGTCAGGGATACAGGCCTGTGTCAGGCAGAGGCGTCATTAACTAGTGTGCAATGGTGATTTGAGTGTGTTTATAGCACCTTCGCCCCAGGTAATTCCAGAGAGATGAAATAACATGCCTTTCAAAACAAAGTAGAATCAAGCTCCTCATTAGTAGAAGAGGCCAGTGTGTCTCTTGGGGATGTCACTCATCTCAGGCACTGTCTACTTGAAATGGTTCATTTTAAGACAGTATAGTGGATAATCACCTTATTTTTTCACTTTTTAAATTTTCTTCTATTATTAACATTGTTAGAGCACCTTAATCTTCAGCTGTCACTTTTTCAATTTGTTTGGGAATACCAAAATCATTGGCTATTTCATTACCCCTGTGATTTGCACTTCATTTCACAATTTCATCTGTTTCATCTTTTTCAGTGGTGTGTGTGTGTTTCCTTACCAGGTGCTATTAGCACGGGGCACTAGAACAGTGCCTGATCTAGCCATGTTCCATCCTCTGATCTCTGAACTATGCTAATGTAATAGGTATGAATGCTCTGTGACATAATATAAGAAGTGTCACTTTTTATTTTTAAAAATTTGATCCAAATCCTCTACTCACCAGTACTGGCATAAGGTCCAATACTAATCATTTTTCATGCTTCTCTTGCTTTCCCTTGAGTTTTACCAGAGAGCTGTAGCTGCCGTAGTCCAGGAAAAATGAAGTCTACTGCCTCTCAGTTAATAACTGTCACTATTCCTCATGCTCCTTGACCAGGACCACAGGGACTTTTACCTACCTACCAAGATTAGAGTTCTTGGAATTCAGAACAACACAGACATTCTCCATCTACTCCCATCCAAGCTCCTCGGCCTTTAATATAATGATGGTGAGTCTGGTGCCACTCTTTGCCACTTTGAGAATCTGGCATTCTTTTTTTCCCCAGATTTGAGGAATCTTCACCTTTCTTACACACATACAACCAGGTTTCAAGATCTCCCATTCTAGATAAATTTACAATTTGTCTCCTTAATGGACTTAGGGAAGAGGTTGCAAAATGGTAGTCTAAGCTACCAAAATCAACCCACAGAAGTATTTTGGGGTGGCCTAAGCCATGTTCTGAAAATTAGGTTATTTCATATCAAAATCTAGATTTATGGTCAGTCTTGAAACACAGAGAGACTGTTAATCATAACTAGGAGCAAATTAATCCATGGTTTAAAAAACACAATATTTTACTCCAAAAACATCAAAGTACAGTAATAGGATAATTTTCATATAAAGAGTTAATATATTACCTCACAAATATGTTTTTCCTCATATGTACAGGACATTTGGTGATTATGACTGCATGATCTATGTTTTCATAAGGTAAAAACACCCAAATTTCTTGGGAACCTCCCTGTATCATTTTCTGTCCAGGTGGTTTTGACAGGATTAAAATATGTCCCCTGACTGCAGAGATGGGCAAGTGACCCAGACATGGTCAACAGAGCTAAGGATACCAAATATTAAGGACATTTTTGGTTGGAGGAGAGATAACAATAAAACAAATGTTCTTTTTATGGTGTCATTGAGACTGTGAGGATGTATCCTTGGCACTGTGTGGGCAACTATGAGTAGAGAGCCTACTAAAAATGAAGCCAACAGAGAGGAAAGTAGAACCCGGGAACAGAGAAAAAATATCTTATGATACTCTTTGAGCCCCTGTATTCAGCCATATCTGAAGCTGGTCTATCTCTGGATAGTTTAGATTCATAAGCCAACACATTCCCTTTCCTCTCTTAGCCACTTGGAGTTAGGTTTCTGTGTCATATGAAATCAAGGGTATTAATAAGGGAGACTCCAACATATTCTCCCGCCTTTGAATTCTCTTGGTCTTAACTCTTTCTTCTAAAATTTCTCCATAATCTTTCAAATATACTGCTCCATACTTTTTACCCCTTCCAGCTAATTGCACTTGTCAATGTCTTGAAAAGCAAATGTATATGGTAGCCTGGGATCATAAATGTTGAGCCTACCATCACTAACTTATCAACATATTTTCACAATTCAAATTTAGTTGGCAGCCATGTTATGATTCACATAGGTCAAATTCACATATTACACTAGTAATTTTGATGATAAGTATCCACAATTATTTTAAATTGATATTACATTTGAAGTCTCTATTAAATGCTAGCTGTAGAGGACTATTTTCTTTTTAACAGTCTAAACATATAAAAACAGGAATGCCAGAGAGAAGATAAAATATATGGTAAATTAATTTTTATTTCAATTCATTATAAAATTCTGAATTTAAATTGGCAGCGAGAGTGTTAACATGTGAAATGAGTTGCTTTTGTGGATTAAGAAGAGATTTCACAACAAACAAATTGAAAAGGAAATTTAGAGGACAATGAGGTCACATAGTGAAGCAATATCATCATTCTTTTTCCAATAATTCAAATTTTCACTCTTGTGGCATTTGACCAGTATTCATAAAATCCACCCCAGGACTGAAATTATTAGTGAATGGTTGGAAACTGAGGTGAGCAGGCATTTAGCAATTGTTCAGTGGTCTGTAAAATGAATTTCTGATCTCAGTCCAGTCATAAAACCTATCATCACAATTGATGCAAGTCAATGCCTTTCTATCAGTCTCATCAGGGAAGCCTGGGACTGCCTGAACACAGACACAGAAATGTCTCCTTTAGAGCCAAAATCTGTAAGTCAAAATTAAGGATCACTGGTAAGGGAGTTACTATCTCTGCTTGAATCATGCTGTAGCTAAGTGCAAGGTTTTAAACGATGATTCTAGTTCCTTTAGGAAGATTTACATTCTCTCTAAAGATAGAGTGGAATAGATACCACGATAATCCTGCATCCAGTAGAGAAGAAATTGAAGATAAGGAACTGCCTCATCCCACGGGGCAGGAAGGTAGCAGATTACCTATGATTCTAGTCAATACAGCAGACATTCTGACTTAGAAGTGGAGTGAGGGCCAAAAAGTATCCTTTATGTCCAAATGGGTCAATGGAATTCAGTGTGCTTTAGAGGGGTCAAAATTCCACATATATCTAAATTAAATGTATTTATGCCCATCTGAAATGACTTGACCATATTTTATTTGCAAAATTCTAGGCATTCCTGAGGTCTTTTGTTTCAAAAGTCTTAAAATAACCTTTTATTATCAGTGTCATTTTTTTAACAGTTCTTCACTTCTGGTCTCTTTCATAAAGTTATACCTTTTTTTTGGTTAGGTTTGGCTTAACTAGGGTTTGAGAGACCAACCAAAAAGAATTAAAATAAGCTCTATCACACACCTGGTGGCAAAATTCCATGGTCCAGCCAGAAGTGGCCCCTGCTCCCCTTCTCTTTGATTCCCTGAGAAACTCTTGTGGTCCTCTTGTATCCTGAATGCTCATCCTTCTGTGATTGCAGAATTGGATAGAGCTGAGATCTTAGGATGTATGCAATCTTTTTAACAGTCTGATTCTAGATAATGAGAATGTGACATTTTGGAGTCAAGGTTCGTCTATCTAATTTTCCAGGCTAGAAACAGATGCTAACGTAGCAAGATCCCAAGAATCTAAAAGATTTAGATCAGCATATGCCACACGGTCCTGGACTGTGTCATGTTAACTGGGCTAAGACTGGAAACTTTTCCCCGGAATCCCATACTCTGGGAGATTCTAAGTTAGAACCAGGCAAAAGAGGAATTGTGAGAGATTTGGGAGGTGAAAAGGAAACTGGAAGGAAAGTCATTCTCTCAGAAGGTGATCACAATCAGACAGTGACAGACCCACCTTGTAGTGGCCAGAGGGTCCCCGTTCGTCCTTGCTCTCCTGTTTCTCTTCCCAAGTGCTGGTCCTGCTGATCAAATAGCGCAAAGTTTACTAGCAGGCACTTGGCTGTGGACCCACTTGAGAGTAGCTACACAGAGGAAACAGCTTCTCTAGAACCTGCATTTCCCACTAATTTCTCTAAGAGCATTCCCTCCATGGTCTAACTTTAGTTGTCAGATATGCCTGGCTTTTCAGAGTCCCCTGCAAGTCCCACTGGTCCACACATGTCAGATTTTTATTGATTTTCACTTGTATTACTATTTCTCCGTCTCTTGGGCATTCGCTCACTGGAAAATTGTGGAATTGGTAGAGAGAGTTAGTCTCTTAATTACTAAACTCACTCTATGTGAAATATTCCATTAACCAGTTTTAATATTCAATTAACCAGTTTTACTGTTTACACACAATTAGTTGTCATATTGTCCCTGAGTGAGGCCCAGACATATCCTCAAATTCAGGCTGCCACCATCAGAGTAGACCTTATTTCTCAAGGTTAGAGAGACTAAAATATTCAATGAGTAGGGAATGAACAGAAGAATAAATTGCATTGATTATATTGTTTCAGCATGTACTAAACCCAGTGTGAGAAATGTTATGTTCACAGACCAACCTCCTAAGAAAGTTCCCTAATTATGAGGCCTTCTTTTGGCTCTGCCAGCACCTTCATTCAATGCCTGTTGGGGGTCCTACCTGCTCCCATTTAAGTACACTCTTAATTGGGCCAAGGCGTGCACAGACATTGAGGCTCTGACATTCCATTCCCAGCTGCAAACTTTTTTCCTCCCTTAAATTTGTAGATCCAATCACTTGCTTTGTTTATAGTTGTTATTTTATTCTTCCTGCAATTGTTTTGGGCAGGAAAGCAAATGAGTAGAATTGGAATCTATTCTAGTTATCTACTACATTACAAACCACACCAAATTCAGTAGTTTAAAACACCAATCATTATAACGCATCCATGACCTTTGGCCCAGGAATTCAGACCCTGCTTAGCTGGATGATTTTTCTGTTCTAAATGGCACCAGATGTGGTCACTGTGTGGTATTCAGTTGGCAGCTGAGCTGGTCTGGAGGATCCAAGATGGCTTCACTCACATTTCTGGTGCCTTGGCAGGAATCGTGGCTCCACAGGGCCATTCTCCCTCGCTATGAGTTCTTAGGATCTCTTCATGTGGTCTCTCCAGTAGGATAGTCAAACTTCTAAAATGGCAACTTAGAGCTTCAAGTATGAGTGCTCCAAGAGACAGAACGTGGCACAGTGTTACTTCTGCCATATTCTACTGGTCAGAGTAGTCACAGAGCCTGCACAGATTCAAGAAGCAGGGACATAGACCCAACATTTCAATGAATGGAGCACCAAAGATTTTTCTGGTTACCTTTAATTCACCAAAGAACCAGAAATGGATTGGTGCATATGGTCATCAAAAATCTTAATGTGTTAGAGCTGGGAGGCTCTTTAGTGCTCATTCAATCCTCTTCATTTTAAAAACGGTACAACTAAGCCCCAGTGGTAACAAGGGAATTGCTCAAAATGAAAGAGTTGATCAGATTCAGAGCAGAGACCAGAACTCTGAGCTCCTGACAAAGTCCAGTCCCCTTTGAACAGAAACACATTGACAATGATTTCTATATTCTGGTGGATGTTTTCTGGTATAACTATTATCCACAACACCACAGACATAGTCTGACACATAGCAGTTGCTGAGTAGGTGACAGCAATGAGACAAGCCTGAGCATATCAGTTTTTGGTTTGGAAGCAGATTTAAGTCTGGGCTGTAGAGTCAGACCACCTGATTTGACTCGAGGCTCCGGTATGACAGCAGTTAGTTGTTTTACCGCCCTGTTCCTGTTTCCTCATCTGCAATAACAAGAAAACTACCTTCTAGGTTTATTGAAAGGATAAAATAAGATGATATATGAAGTGTCAGGCACAATTCAGTGGTCGGTAACTCTCAGGTATTGTTTTTAACTTTGGGGTAAGAATATAACACTGTTGTTTTCCAAAGACATTTGTTGTCTTGTTCTTATCTTAGTAAGCTCATCAGCTGAGAGTGAGGTAGAGGGAAAATGTAGGGATATTGAGCCAAAAAGAGAAGCTATAAAACTGTTTTCTCAGAGAGTGAAAAAATGTGTAGAATTTCAGAGCAATTGAGTGACCCTTTGAAGTCTGCGGTAATGAATTGAAAGTGAAACCAGACAGTCTAGGGTAGTTTTCCTTCAGCAATATTTACTGGTTTAGATGTAGTTGCTGAGCAGGCACAAAGTTGAGTCAAGCAGAATTGGGATCTTTAAGGCACTTATGACAGAGGGAGAGGATTAAGATAGTTAAAAGTTTTTGCAAGAAAATGATAATAATAATGGACTTTGGATATTGAGCAAAATTTGGAGGGAAGTTGGAATGATTTTTCTAACATAATAGAGTCATTTCTTTAAAAATCATACTTATTGCAGAGGTGTAGTAATTTTGGATAATATCAAGGTCTAGTTATGTCTGGGAAAGAGAGATTAAAAAGGGTGGAAATAAAATTCATCAAAATTGACGTCAAACAATGTTGTTGTTGAAAATCATGTGGATGACAGGGTTCTGTCA
This sequence comes from Tapirus indicus, assembly GCA_031878705.1. NCBI lineage: Eukaryota > Metazoa > Chordata > Mammalia > Perissodactyla > Tapiridae > Tapirus > Tapirus indicus. Next base: position 39,245,110 of record CM062930.1, on the reverse strand, counting down.
ATGAAGACAGAGGTTCAGTTTCAAAGCCTTAGAAAAATAAGAGTGACAGAGAATGAAGAGGATAAGAGTAACGATGAGAAGAGCTGATTGATTAGCCTGATGTCACAAGCTAGAAGTGACATCATAGAAGACCAGAGCCTCTTCTATGAGAGTGAAAGAAGAGTTTTTTAAAAATTGGATCTTGAAGCAAAAAGTAGTTGAGCATATTCTCAAGATTCTGAGGTATACCAAGGAGGGTAGAATTATCAACAATATTTTGAGAAGGCCGTAAGGAAGTTGTATCTTTGTTTGCAAGATTAGAGGGTGTCACTTAAGTCACAGATGTGGGAAGAAACATTCTATCATCATCATCATCATTATTGTTGCTATTATTACTATAACCATTATTAGTCTAAATGGGGCCAGCTGAAAAGACTGAGTGAGGGAACAGGGCTTCCTGGTTCAGAGAAGATGGCAAAACCTTGGTGGGGTGAGAGTGAGGAGAAGATAAGTTGTTTCCTGTAGGTGCTCACCTGCTGTTTAGTGACTACAGGACTGAGAGTATGATGGTCTCGGTGTTCCCAAAGAATCAGTCCTATTAGTGCTGGTTTAAGTGGATTGTATTCTAGAGCAGAGTTTCTCAAATTTTGACATTTGTATGCATCACTTGAAAATCTTTTACTCAAATACAGATTCTGATTCAGTAGGTCTGGGTGATGCCAGACTTTCTGCTTTTCTAACAAGCTCCCAGGTGCTGCCCTCCTTTCATTCACATTAACCCAACCAACACTGCCGCACACTATAGGCAACAAAAACCAGTGAGAAGTCTAAATGAAGAACATCCACTCTTAATCTACTAGGGCACAGAGAAAAACAATCAGAAGAATGAGATTTAAGTGGTTTGGAAAAATTTATTCACAATTTATTGGCTTAATATTTGGTATATCTATTTACTGTTAATAACCCTGTACCCCGGATACCTTCTAGAGAGTGTGTTAGCAAGAATTTTGTTAAATTATACTCATCAAACATCTCATCTATTTCAAGAGGTGCTGAATTTGGGGTTGGGGAGAGAGAAAATGGTGTGTAGAAGGTTGAAGGTTACCAAGAAAAGCAATATTCCGTGAAGTTAATTAACTGATAATTCAAGAAAGATTGAACTGACATAGGCATTACACACATTACACACAAAAAAATGGTTTCCTTCTAGATTGTGATGCGACTGCACATGGAGGAGAGTGCTAACCCCTACTCCTCATTAAAAAACAGATCTGAGCATCTTGGTATATTTCTGAACACTTTTAAAAATCAACTAATGGAAGAAATTAAAATTAGAAATCTAATTTAAGATTTTCTTCTGTTATTGGGTAAAATGTCTGTGAAACTTAGATAAAATTTTTATATTGAGAAGTCAATTGCTAGTGAAAATTATTAACAATAGATCGGGCAAAAAATCTGAATTTTCTGATTCAAGAGGACTGAAGCAGCACAGAAGGATTTGCAAGGATTCACAGAGTGGCAGATACAGATACAATATGTATCCTGGCTTGGAATGACTTGAAAAATATCCAAGAGAAGACAGAAGAAGAAATGTGATTCACTTAAATGCTTGACTTTTCTTGGAATTTTCTCATGTAATCGTTTATATCAGGAGTTTCTCCTCTCTTTGTCCCCGCATCAGGGTATTCTAAAATGCTGCTGCATGTTCCCCCAATATAGGTAGATACACTTAATTGTTATGATTGTACAATGGGTCTCTTAGGGCTTGTAAGCATCCCAGGATATTATAGGAACTCAACTCAATGGCATGAATGAAGAGTTTGGTGTGGAGATTCAAAGTCCAGTAGCATTGAATGAGATGTTTAATCCCAGGTGAGTGGCAGACATATGGGTCCCATGTCTAGATGGTCATTCATTAGGTCCTGAGGCCCAGGCAGCATTGCTCTTTCACTGACAGCATGGACAGCCAGTACTGCAGTCAAGTCTCTGTCCCAACACTACTCCTGGCCTCCTGAGTTGTCAGTGACGTGTTTCTGGTAACAGGCTATCAATGGAAACTCTCTCAGGGAGGGGGTGCAGGCATCTAAATGCCAGACACATTGATCCAAATATGTGCAGGGCTACATTCTAGAGTCTAGGAATAAAATTGTGCATGGAACAGTCACTGATATCAGGAGCTTAAATTTGTTGTGCTTGTATAAAATAAGGGGACAAAAATCAGTTGTGTTTCTATACAGTAATAACAAACTATCAGACAGAGAAATTAAGAAAACAATCCATTTTACAACAACATTGAAAAGAATAAAATACCTAGTAATAAATTTAACCAAGGAGGTGAAAGATCTGTACAGTGAAAACTAGAAGACTTTGATGAAAGAAATTGAAGAAGACACAAATAAATGGAAAGATAGTCCATGTGCATGGGTTGGAAGAATTAATATTGTTAAAGTGTCCATATTACCCAAATCGTATTACCTAGATTCAATGCAATCCCTTTCAAAATTCCAGTGGCATTTTTCATGGACACAGAGCAAACAATCCTAAAATTTGTATGGAACCACAAAAGATCCTGAATAGCCAAAACAATCTTGAGAAAGAAGAACAAAGCTGTAGGCATCACAATTCCTGATTTTAAACTACATTACAAAGCTACAGTAATCAAAACAATATGGCATTGGCATAAAAACAGACAGATAGATCAAAGGAACAGAATAGAGAGCTCAGAAATTAACTCGTGCATATATGGTCAATTAATTTACACCAAAGTAGCAAAGAATATACAATGGGGAAAGGACAGTCTCTTGCATAAATGGTGTTGAGAAAACCAGACAGCCACATGCAAAAGAACGAAACTGGACCACTATCTTATACCATACACAAAGATCAACTAAAAATGGATTAAAGACTTGAACATAAGACCTAAAACCATAAAACTTTTAGAAGAAAACATAGGTGTTAAGCTCTGTGACATCAGTCTTTGCAATGATTTGTTGGATTTGACACTAAAAGCACAGGCAACAAATGCAAAAAAATAGACAAATGTGACTATCTCAAACTAAAAAGTTTCTGCATGGAAGGAAACAGTCAACAAAATGAAAAGACAACCAATGGAATGGGAGAAAATATTGCAAACCTGATATTTGATAAGGAGTTAATATCCAAAATCTATAAGGAACTCATATTAACTCAATAGCAAAAAAAAAAACCCAAAAATGTGTTTAAAAATTGGCAGTAGAGTTGAATAGATATTTTTCCAAAGAAGACATACAAATGGCCAATGGGTGTATATGAAAAGGTGCTCAACATAACTAATCATCAGAAAAAGGCAAATCAAAGCTACAATGAGATATCACCTTACACCTGCTTGGATGGCTATTATTAAAAAGTCAAAAGAAGTGTTGACAAGGATATGGAGAAAAGAGAATCCTGGTACACAACTGGTGGTGATGTAAATTGGTACAGCCGTTATGAAAACAGTATGGAGGGTCCTCAAAATATTAAAAATAAAACTACCATATGATCCAGCAATCCTACTTGTGGGTATAGATTCAAAGGAAATAAAATCACTATCTCAAAGAGATACCTGCACTCCTGTGTTGATTGCAGCATGATTCACAATAGCCAAGATATGGAAACAACCTAAGTGTCTGTCAATAGATGAATGGATAACAAAAACGTGATACACATGCACAAAATGGAATATTACGCTGTCTTACAAAAGAAGGAAATCCTGCCATTTGTGAAACAGGGGTAAACCTGAAGAACATTATGCTAAGTGAAATCAAACAGAGAAAGGCAAATATCGTTTGATCTCACTTACTTGTGGAATGTAAAAAATCGAACTCATAGAAACAGAGAGTAGAATGGAAGTTACCAGGGACTGGAGGGTGTGGGAATTGGGGAGCTCTTGGTCAAAGGGTACAAACTAAGTCAAAAAAATAAAATTCCTTGCACTCATACTCTTAGTAATGACAGAGAAAAGGCAAAATTATAATTCAGCCATTTCCCTCATGGAATTAAGTTTCTGTTGTTCTGTAAGAAATTACATAATTTATTGGTTTAAATAACACACATTTTTTTACTTTACATTTCTATAGAAGTCTGACATGGATCTCACTGAGGTAAAATTCCAGTGTTGGTAGGGCTGTTGTTGCTTTTTGGAGTCTCTAGGGAAGAATTCATTTCCTTGCTTTTCTAGCTTCTTGGCTCGTGGCCCCCTTCCTGCATCTTCAAAGGCAGCAATGTTGCTTCTTTCTCATTATTCTTCCATCGTCACATCTTCCCCTGACTGACTACAGCTGGGAAAATTTATCCTTTTTTTTTTTTTTAAGGACCCATATGATTAGATTGGGCCCACCTGGATAATTCAGGCTACTCTCCTCTTCTCAAAGTCCTTAGCTTAATCATGGCTACAAACTACTCACAGGTTCCAGGGATTAGGACATGGACATCTTTGTGGGGCCGCTATTCTGCCTACCACACCCATTTTGTGCTTTTTATCTCCTTTTTAAACTTGATAAGAATCATTCAGAGATTTCCTTGAAATCTCTTCTTAATCAGCTCCCAGTCCCTCATCTCTAATGAATACTTGCAAACTTCAGCTAAACTGCCAGTTCAATTATTATGGCAGGGATTCATTATAGCCATGTTATAAACATCTCGTATGAGATTTTTCTGTCCATCTATAAAACCTGGTATTCAATAGCAGGTTTATTTTATCACTGCTCTTTAGTGTGCATCTTAGTTTTACAGATCCCCTAACAGATTTTCTCAAGCATTCTTTGGATGCCCATCCCCTACATAAGACTTAAAAAAGGAAAACTAAGTTGCCCATATCTAAAGGAGAACCCGTGGACCTAAAATAAATATTCCGTCACTGTAGATTCCTTTTCTTGAGTCTCGCATGCCTGAAGAAAGAATAGTTGGTTCACTGGGAGGTGTCTGGCAGATGAATGAGATGTTTGTGAAGGATGGCAGAAGTGGAGCCAATAGCCCCAGAAAGCTCAAATCAATTGAGTTAATTGGGTTATTGGGTTAAAAAAGAGAACATGATACAGACAGTGATGAAGTACACAAGTAAGTGGATAAACGATATATATATCATCTGATGGTGGTAAGTGTTATTAAAAAATAAACAAAGGGAACACACAATTTCACTAACGTGGGCGAAGAATGGCATCTCTACAGGTGTTATTTGATCCAAGACCTGAATGAGACAAAACTAGCCACCATAAACATCTGGGACAAGGCATTTCACGCAGAGAGAATATCAGGTCAAAGATCTTGAGGCAGGAACTACCTTGGGGGGTATAATGAAATTTTGTGCAGCCGGAAAAGAGTGAACAAAGGCTGGGGAAGTGAAGGGTAAGAGATAAGGACAGACGGGTAGGCAGGGGCCCAGACATTTGGAGCTTTTGATTAGAGAGGCTACATAATGTATTGTTTTAACTGGACAATTTTTAGAGTGGAAAGCACACTATCAACAAGACATAAAAAGGAGCATTGAAAGTAGAAGACTAGAGCAATTTAGGACAACCCATGTAAACGAGGACTCTCTCAGGCAATCTGAGGCACGTGGTTTCCTTACTTACAGACCTGGGAAGGGGTTTTAATTTTGTTATATAGCAATGTGATCTGAGAGCTGCTCTAAGATGGTCTGGCTGCAATGTGGAGAATAGATTACGGAGGAGCAAAAAGGATGCAGGAAACCAGTGGGGAGACCACTGCAGCACGCAGTGCAATGTTATGGGTACAGCAGTGGAGATGCTAACAAATGGTTAGATGTAAATTACTACCTGAAGATAGTGGTGACTGGCTTTGAGAGCAGATGTGAGGAAAGGATCAGAATTAAGCATGACTCCTGGGATTCTTACCTGAACAGGCGGATAGACAACAGTGCCATTATCTGAAATATAGATGACCGGGGATAAAAGCGTTGGTGTGCTTCAGTGCAGGTAAGAAATTTAAGACGGGATTCATATTTCAGAATTATTTTCATAGAGGAAATATTTAATGTCTTGTGATTGAGTGACTTGCTTGAGCAGAGTGTGGAGGATGGGCAGGAACCATGAGGTCCAAATTCCAGTTGGAGTCTGAAGAGAATTGAAGATGACTAAGTGGAGATGGTGATGATGGTTGATACAAAAACAAATTAAAACACAGCTTTCTTTTGAAAGAAGGCAAAAAAATGGTGGTTACAAGACTGATTCTCCTTCTCTTTCTCAGTCTTTTCCTTGATTTCTACTGGCCTTTTCTTCTAACCCTCACTTTTCACCCTAGGGTCACATAACTATGTTATTGTGTGACCTCAGACAAGTTACTTAACCTCTCTGTCCTTAAAGTCTTCATCTTTAAAATGAGGGCAATAAAAGTTGATGATATAAGGTTTGTTGAGAAGATTAAAGTAGATAATAAGTGTAAAATGCTTAAGACAGCACCCATAGTTAGCTTTTTCTTTATTACCTTACTATTATCAGTATTATTGTTGCTATTACTACTCAGAGTATCACAAACCCTTGTTTATCCTGTGTCTCCAGGCTAAGAGAGGTCCCATCCTAGGAACACAATGACAAATCTCCCCTTACCCTTCCTTGAAGGAAGAAAAAATGCTGTTATAAAATAGGAAAAACAAACCCCAGCAAACACAACTGGAATTTCTATACTCTGGTATATAAAATTTCACGGATACCTATAATTTTTTTAAAGATAAATGCTTAAATATTTATTTACATTCACTTTTAAAACCATGCGTGAGCAAGCTCTTAGAAGAGATTCTACCCAGTAATTTAATAACAAGAATAGCCCCCATCTATTGAGAACCCACTCTATATTCAGAGTTGTGTTCGGTGGTTTACAGACATTATCTTGTTTAATACCCACAATACTTTTCCATATAAGTATGAATATCTCCACTTTTACAGATGAGGGACCTGAAGTTTAGAGTAGGTTATTAGTTTTTCTGAGGCCACAGGTTTAATGGACTCTATGGTTCTCCTCTTTCCACTGCACAGAAGTGGCTCAACTGTGTAATATATATCTTGAAATATCTATCGAGTTCCTATTCTGTACAATGACTTTCAATTACAGCAGGCCCGTGGGACGTGGATCATAATCCCTGTTATACAAATAGGGCTTCAGAGGCTCTGAGATCACAGTTATTTAAAGTGTTTGGACTACATTATTTAAAGTGTTTGGACTCAGATTTTCTGGCTGCAGGACAGGTCTTCCTGTTTTACCAGCAAGCCTCCCGTAGAGGGTTTCGCTGTAGTCATGCTGGGAATGGAGGTTCGAGGACATGCTTTGGTTTTTAACTTTAGCATAATTATAATTACATAAAATAAATTAAAATCCTCAAATTGGAAAGAAGAAAATTTACATTGCAAACTTCAATTTTGAGGGCTAATTATATATGATGTTAGTTCATAATAGCCTAAACTTCTAGTCCACCTATTTTCTATTTGACTTCTACTTAAAATACAATCCCTGTATTCCAATTTCATCTTTTTGGAAAAATAACTAAATCAATGTTAAATTGTCTCTCTCCTTGGCTTTGTACTGCATAGATCATATCTTATTATAGCTCATACTTGTGATGTCAAGAAATCAGCCACTCCAGAGATTTATTTCAATGAACAATATTTTTGAATAAATGTAAGTCTTTCAGGGGTTATTTTGCCCCTGTACTATTTTCCCTCTCTTATGACAGAGTTTTCACTAATCTCAAATATTTCTACATCATCTTTAATCATGTCCACTCTGACCTTCCTACTCCTACAATCCAGACTCAGATTTTATTCCACATTCAAGATATCTTTAAACTAAAAGTGCTCCAAAAAAAAAAAAAAACAAAGATTGGATTGTTGTTATTCACAGTAGCTTCTTAGCCTTTCTGAGCTCTTAGAGAAATGGACATTTCTTATAGAGTCTTTAAAGGCAAACTTGTATAGATTTTTGTAAAGGGCCCAGAAAGTTGCCATTATTTTACCATTTCATAAAAAATCACATATATTTATTACTTACTTATCCTCCCCAAAGCAAATGTTTTGTAATAATCTCTCTACTGACTTACAGTGACATCCTCCCTACCAGCCTCTCTGCCTCCAGCATTATTCTAGAGTAAGTACAATAAATAACTTTTCCCTTTTCATGCCCTTGGTGGACATTGGTGATTGAGGATAGTTTTAATTTCAGAATGTAAAATGAAAGTAACTAATATTGTTGAAAAGTTATTACATGCTAGGCACTCTTCTAAGTTTTTTTTTTTAATCTGTTACCTTATTTAATCATTATAACAGCATGATTTAGTGGTAGTAGTATATTATCCCCCTTTTACAGATGGAGAAATGGAGGAACCTAAAGCTAAGCAACTTTCCAAAAGTCCCTAAGTAAGTAAATTGCTAAGTAAGAATTTCAAGCCAATCTAGTGGGCAAATAATTAACTATTGCTTTACATTTCCTCAAACGTACAGGATCCAGATCATAAAGAGCCTTGGGATTTTGAAGTTTCTGGTGAAATCAGTTCAGTCCCATTGGGTAGGGTCCTGTTATTACTTCTCTCACAGGAGTGTTGCTATAGACTGAATGTCTGTGTCCTCCGAAATTCATATGTGGAAACCTAATCCCCTGTGTGCTGACATTTGGAGGTGTGGCCTTTGGGAGGTGGGTAGGTTATGAGGGCAGAACCCTCATGAATGGGATTAGTGCCCGTGTAAGATAGACTCCAGAGAGATCTCTCACTTCTGCCACCGTATGAGGACACAGTGAGAAGACAGGTGTCTATGAGCAAGGAAGCAGGTTCTCTCCAGACACTGAATCTACGAGGAGCTTGATCTTGAACTTCCCAACCTCCAGAACTATGGTATTTTTGTTGTAGCAGCCCAAACAGACTAAAACAGGTGTTTTGAGGCCCAGATAAAATGATCCATCTGAAAGCTTATAATAAGTAACACAGCATACATCTTGCTGTAATTCGTAGAATTTTAAATAATAGATCCTTTCATAAAAGTAATCCTTTATTTTTTGAAATTTTATTTTCAAGTTCAGTGTTTTTATTTTATTTTGCTAATTTTTAATGTAAGCTGATTTTGATTTTTTTTTTTTTTTTTGCTGAGGAACAATAGTCCTCAGCTAACACCTGTTGCCAATCTTCCTCTTTTTTTTGCTTGAGGAAGATTAGCCCTGAGCTAACATCTGTGCCAATCTTCCTCCATTTTCTATATGGGTCACTGACACAGCATGGCTGTTGAGTGGTGTAGGTCCATGACCAGGATCTGAACCCATGAACCCTGGCCACTGAAGTGGAGCACACCGAACTTAGCACTACGCCTTGGGGCCAGCCCCTAATTTTGAACATTTTGAATAAGAAATTTCTTGAAGTTATGTGCTGTACTTTAAAAATATAATTAGTTATTTCCTTTTTATTTCCCTATGAACATCTATCTATTTCTAAAAATGTTGAGGATTGAAATAAAGGGTTATTAAAATAGACAAAAATCAAAGCAATGGAAAAAAGACATTTAAAAAAGTGTCTGTGAAAGGAATATAGTTACCGTTATTAGAGCAATAACTTTACTTCTAAATTCTGAGCTTCTTGACACTCCAGAGTTACATAATTCATTTTATATGATGGAAGAAAATATACCATTTTTTTTAAAGAATAAAAACATTTTCAAGACACTAAATTCCAAAATATGTGTCATATGACACATATTTCATGAATATTGTATTGCAAAACAATTATCTTTCATTTTCACTTTAGAAGGTGTTGTGTATAGAGAATCAATGCTCGTAAACCAGCTGTTCCCTGTGTGGACTATTGTGAAGATTATACTCAGTGAAAGAGCAAAAGCAAACTTTCTTGCTATCTGACTTGACACAAGGCTAAAGTTATAATACATAGTGACATTGGGGGGGAATATAGTCATTACCTGTGTAACTCACTTCTTACTTCTCTAGCACAACACATTTAAAAAGCATTATTATGTTGATTATATAGAGATATAGGATTTATAGATGTTAGGTAGCATGTCCAAACTAAGTAGAGAATTGTATCCAGGCAAGCCAATCTCCAAAGCCATGTTCATTCTAATAAAATTTTCTTTCCTTGTGAAAAGTCAAAAGAGTTGGTGATATTTGCACCAAGTTTTGGAGCATTAGGTGGAAAGAGATGAAAAGTTCAATCCAGATAGAAAACAGCATTTGCAAAGCCTGAAGACACAAGAGACCATCCTTACTCAGGGACTCACAAGCTATTTGGTACAAGTGGAGCATAATTAGACTTGCATTCTGGAACCAGATCCTTCAGAAAGCTAACCATTCTCAGAGGTCTGGATTTTATCTTGAAAGTCATGGGAAAACATTGATGGATTCTATACATTAGGTGAGGAGTTGGAAATACAGGAGTTAAAACAAAGGAAAAAAAAAACTGCTAGTAAGATTAATGACTCAGCTAAAGTCATATTCTTTAAATATTTAAAGATGCCAAGACTCTTCCCTTTTTTTATGAGCAGAGTTCAAAAGTTCAAATGCAAGAGGCCAGCCCTGTGGCCTCGTGGTTTGGATCAGCATGCTCCACTTTGGCAGCCTGGGTTCAGTTCCCTACACCACTCATCAGTGGCCATGCTGTGGCAGCAACCCACATATGAAATAAAGGAAGAGTGGCACAGATGTTAGCTCAGGGTGAATCTTCTTCAGCAAAAAAAAAAAAAAAAAGTTCAAGTGCAAGAATAGAGATAGTAGCTTGTGGAAGTGGAGGGAATGTTGTAGGGTTGAACAAGGTATTCAAGGAATTTTAAGACAACAGCAATAGAATAGGTAGAGATGTGAGTCAAGTATATGAGAAGAAAGAAAGAAAAGGCAGGGGTGGATGACACACTGAAATGTAATTTCATAAGGATGGTGGGTCTACATGAGGTTAAAAGAGCTGATGAGAGTGATGATAAGGAACACTGAGCTTAGGAAACACCAAATCTAAAAGGGGGCTTCTAGCAACCTTGCCCAGCCTTTGTCCCAGGGGAATGTCTAGTTACCCTGCAACGTAAGCAATATTCTCTGAGTAGAGAATGTTTTGGGGAAGGGAGATGTTCTCTATGTTATATTTGCCAGGAAACAAATGCTGAGGGATAGGCTATCTCCAGCTGCTGAAGTTGTTTGCTATTCCAAAGTCTTTGACAAGATAAGCCAAGATGATGTGTAGAAAGGCCATTAAGTATTGCTTCCCAATAATCTCACAAGTAGATTGTTTCCAGGTGATAACAAGTTTTGAGTTGTAAAAATGGAAATGGGTTGCTTATCAATATTAGAGTTACCTACAATAACAGCAGAAGTTGATATAAAAAAGTAGACTATGAATAAGGTTACCAAATCCTTTAATGAGTTGCAGACAGCAGTATGAATTTGAAGATAAATGATGAAATCGCAGAACAAAAAGGTACAGCAAAATTTTCCTAGGGAGGAATTAAAATAACAGAGAAAGCAATAACCATACAACTAGATTTTTATTGCATAAGAAATAAAAGGGAAGAATTTATTTTAACAGTCCACATCTCCAAAAACACACACATTAGCTCTAGTTTTAGTGGTATGCAAGCTGAAGTATTTGGGGAAAAGTATACTTTGAAATCCATCAAAAAAGAAGATGATGATGGATAGATGGATAGAGATGTGGTTAAGCAAATATAGTAAAATATTAGTAGTTGAACCAAGGTGTTCACTAAAAATAATAATACAGGTGATCACTAAAAATTATTTCATTTTTCTGTTTGCTTGAAAATTTTCATATAAAATGTTGGAAACAAAAAAAGTTTGAGTGGTGATGAGGATGTTTGTTTTCTTGTTTGCTCCACTGCAGACCTGGGACATTGCATATTCGTGACATTAGTGCATCAGGGTCTAAACCTCTACAGTACTGGAAAAAGTTCCAGTTGTGTAAAAACTCTGGACATTTTCTTTGGTTCAGACCTTAGCTTCTTTGACCTTGAGCATTACAGCCTCATTGTAGACTTTATCAGGCATCATAGCTATGGTGGCACCTTGGGGAGAAGCTGTGGCCTTTGACAACGGCAGTGACTGTAGATATAATTACAGCAAACCAGAGTCTGAGGGAAACTATCACAGGAACTAAGAGGTTAGTCTGCAGAGTGCTTTTGTTACATGCCCTTGAAGACATGCAGATCTCTTTGGAGAAATCTGACAGTATCCAAAATTCCAGAAGAGTTGAGGAAGGAGTCATGAAAATACTGATTTATGACTATAAAAATATATCTCCATTCCTGATGTGACTAAGGAATCACTGCTTATAAATAATTATTTAAAATAGCCATGGAGTTGGAAGAATGCTTACAGTTCTGTTTCTGAAGAATTTGTAATGGGCAGCAGAATAATGAGTTACCCACAAGCAAAAAGCTGATACTGGATTAAGCTAGGTTCTAACTAAAGCTAAAGTTGGAGTGAATAATGTGTGACGTGATGGGAAAAGTAGGGAAATTTTAATACAATGATCTGGGTGTATAGAATAGGAAAGGAGTTCAGATGAGAGAGGCTGAATCAATAGACAGAATACCCCCAGTAGAATAGGAACAGAAAGATTGATTAAATGAGGTTTGTTTAAAGTCACTATTTCCCTCTAGACTCTAAACTTCGTGAATGGGGTCCTAATGCATCTTCTGCTTCTCTGAACTCCCAGCATTAGTCACAGTGTTTGAAACTAGAGGCAGATTTCCCACAAAGATAACGAAGTCCTTAGGTTTCATGGTCCATTCTTTACATAGGTACCTTCCAAGGCCCTGGGAGGGCCCCAAGCAATGTGTTCACAAGTTCATATGTTTTTGTTAAACACTTGTCATTTTGTAAAATGTTTTATCCTATAGTCTTTTATTAAAGACAGGCTCCAAAATTCTGAGTCCATCACTGCCTAAGGTATAGTAGATATTCAATTAATATTTATGGGATTATTGAATGCATAAAAAAGAGATTGAATGGTAAGATTTATAAGAAGGGACCTCTAGAACTATCCCTAAAACTTGGAAAAAGTATCTTAAAAGTGTTCAGCACTTTGCATATATTGCAATCTTTTCCTGAAGAAAAAAAAATATGAGAATATATATTAATGTTGGGGGCAAGTTTATGAAAGGAGAGAGGAACAAACAAAAGAGAAAAATGGATGTTTTAAACATCTCACTTAAAAAAATACATGCAAAAGCCTGCATATTTAAATAAATCAAATAAATGAGACTGAAGGTATTGAGGTTTTTTCATCAAAAGACGTGATGGAGTATACATATTTTATTTTCTCTAATAGCCATCAAGAACAGCCTTAAGCAACTTGTACTAATTCCAAAACAGATTTTAGAAGGAAGCAGGTGGCCACTGGAGAAATAAAATAATAATACAAGAAATTTCCAAATATTTCTATAAAACAAAAGAGTCTGTGATAATTGAGTCAACTAATAAGATAATAAGGACACCTTTGGAGAAGTTTCTGGACAAACTGGTAGGTATTCTATAAATGTTTGCAAGAAACCAAATAAAGAAATCAAGAGATACTGTATTTGAAAATCTTCACTCAGCAGTCACTTTTATTTTTTAAGTAAAAAGAAAATAAATTTGTATTCTTAATCCTATTTGTAATGTTCATGTTAAGAGAGGGAGCATTAGCCATATTAATGTGTTTGCTTCTCCTGTAATTTATGATTCCCTTCCTTCTTTAATGAGATCTGCTCTGTAGCCCATAAAATAATTGTTATGGTAAACTGACTTTTTAAAATTAGCTACACACCAGTTGGTCCAGAAACCTATTCCTCTAGACCATTCATGCACAAAATACCTTTGTGTGAAACCCTTTCCAAATGTGTAATGACTGGAGTAAGTCCAGAAGTTTGCCTGCAGAGTCTCTCAGTGGAAGCAGCCTTACAATTTCCTTTCCTCACGAGTGTTACATGAGACTCTCTGTTGTGTGGGAATGCTCAGACCACTTGCAAGCCAACACCAAAAATATACTCAAACTGAGTGCTATTTCCAAAGAACTTGTTTTCTCTAACCCACAGAGAACCTGACCAAGCATCTGGCTGGATGGCAAGGATTTTAAGGGAAAAGCTATTCAAATATTCTCAGGGGAGCTGGAGGAAGATTTACGTGGAAAAATCCAGCCGGTCCTCAGAACCATTAGTTGATTGTTTCATACTTACAAACTGTTTTCCTTGTGTTAACTCTCACACTGTGATTATTATTCCACCATAGTGACCCCTGATGGAAGAAGGCCAACTGGGACAAGAATGGTTGGCCCCATCCTTTCCTTAAAGGTGGGAAAGAGAGACATGTGTAAGATGCCCCACAGATATACATACAATGTAGTACTAGCAGTATTTCAAATAGGTAATGTGGAGAAGGAGGGTTGAGATGGAGCATGCAGGTTCATTGCCCCTTTGCTAGCACACTCCTAAATCAAAGAGGGTAACAGAATTGAATGTGCTCCAAAGTCATTACTGATTAACATAAATATTTTTGAAGTATTCCAATTTGTGTTCATGGAAGCATCCTGCATATCTGGAAGAAAAATGAAACTTTGCTTTAGAACAATTATTATCAGTATGTCTTGTAACAGTTAAAAACTCTAAGAGAAAATAAACTAAAACAAGAGGAGCTTTAGCATTACTTAGCACATATTACATTATTCTACTAAATTTTCTTTTTTTTTTCTTGTGCAGAAGAAGATTATGAATTCCTCTACCTATGCTGACAAGTAAATTCTCCTTCAGTCTATTTCACTTTTCACATTTGAATTGAAAACATGAATGTTTGTTATTTAATTTATTTTACAAATATATTCAGAAACTTCTAATTGCAGACCGTGTGCTGGATTCTAAAAATCTAAAATGAACAACGTTGACATACATTGGAAGTTCTCAGCATGCATGCTACTTATTTTAAACAAACTCTATATATTGATAGAACTGTAGAACTGATTGATTTGTCACCACTTTATTTTGCATTAGTTGAATATTTGAAATTAAGAGGCTGTCCATTACCAACAAAAATTTGTATTAGAATACATCACCTCAAGGCAAGATTTGATATTATCACCTAAAACACTGAAAATGTCAACCAAGTGGATGGAGTCTACAGTGTCTGAAAGGTCAGAGTATAGATTTAGAAAAATATCTGATTGGCAAAATAAAATTGTAAACAATATTTTCCAGTATATAATGGAGAAGATGAAGAACCAAGTTTTTCAGCTTAGACTTTTCTCCAAGGAACATATCTATTCATCTTAAATATAATTCAAAGGAAAATTATGATTCATCTACCAGAAATTTACTTTGTGGCCGATTGCTAAAGAGAAAGATGCGTAGTGGACAATCCATAGAGATGAATTGCAAATGGAAGAAGACATGTGGGAGAAGATGAGATGAAGTATAAGTCAGGTCAATATTTGTCTTGTAGATTTTAAAAACATAGGGAAGTCTATAAAAACAGGTAAGGAAGAAATAGCTGTAGCAAGCAGCAAACCTTGTTTGAGAATAAAGGAACAAGGTTTGAGAACAAGGGACAAAACTTAGATCTAGAGCCATCCATTGAAATATAATCATTATGGGGTTAGATGCAAATGCTGGATTTTAGGAATAAAACGCAGTGCCATGGAAATAGTGAGAGAGAGAGAGAGAGAGAGAGTTGTGGGAAGGGGCCTAAAGGCAGGCCAAGGCGCCAGAGAATTCAAGCGGGCCATAGATGAGCATCAGGCTGCATTTGGTCGCAGGTGCAGACCTGCAGCTCTGCAGCTGTTCTGCAAACCTTCCCAGGGTCTAGACTTCAGTCAGCTTCAGCTAATTTAAGATTATGGCTCATCTCTAGAGGTGGAGTGATTTCTTAAGAAATGAGAAGAAGGTAGTGAGAGAGAATAAATAGTTTAATCCCATTCTTAACAAATGTAACAAGTGGTGCATTCAAATGCAAGGCTTTAATATGTATATTTTCATAAAAGATAATTTTTTTGCCTTTGTAAGAAGAAATTTTCCTTCAACAAACACAGCTTAACACATCTTAAATCACTTGGAAACAGTCATGTTTATCAGCAAAGAATACCTGAATCAGTTAATTGTTTTAAGTTTTCAAAATGTATTCAACTTAAATGCATTTGCAAAGTGTTTTAAAAAAGAGGGCATAGTAAACTTGTATCCCTTAAAATTAGGCCATGGCAAAATTTTTATTTTTAACTGTACAGAAACGTTTAGTGTGTTATAAAATAGATTATCTGAGAATACAACTATTAAATGACCCAAAATTGTAGTGGTGGCATTTGCACAGTTACAAAGACTGTTAGCAATGACATATATTGGGCATAAAGGAAGATCAATTTCCTCTTCAAAACTTCAAAAATTTAAGTGGTGGATCATTAACTTCAATTAGTGGTGATAGCCAGAATTTCATTTAAATAAAATGAAATGTGGTAATAAATATATGTATATATATTTTGTTGTGGGTTGAAGTCAAAAAAGGTGGATATTAACTGGTCTAGCAATGGGAGTGGGGAAGAAGTGGGCGTGTTTCTATATATTCTCCTTCATACTCTATCTTATGACATTTTTCTTTATTCAAGTGTTCTATGAATGGTGCTTTTCATCTCATTTCACCTGCATAAAATGTTGAGAGAGAAATCTGGGAAACAAGACTTTTTTAAAAAAAATATTCACCTCTCTAGGGATGATTTTGCCAAATAAAATATTCTTCCAAGACTTGCCCTCTAAAACTCCAACTTATAGACATTGTTCAAAAAGTTAAAACCTAAAGAAAATGTTGATGCTATCAACCAGTATTGTTACTGGTTTTCAGTTAATCATGTCACTAAGCCTTAAAACTCCCAACAAATATAAACACTCCATCATTACAATTTTAAAACAGCTTTAAAAGAACTCAAATAAGTCAGACATTTTTTTTCTTTATCTGCTTCAGGCAATGAAGGAATTTACTCTGTCTCAATCCGACATTTGAAATTCCCCTCATTTAAATTGTCCCAACTTCAAAGCATTTAAAACATAAATCCATCTTCTTTTGGCAGTCTCAATGTCAAAAAGTTATCAAGGGAACAAAGCCCACCTTCAGCTCAATAAAGTGATACTTTTTATGAAAGACATTTCCATTATCTACAGCTAAACTAAGCTCTATAAACAATCACCACAATGCTGAATTCAAATTACTCTATTTATTAAAAATTGTCAGAAAATAGGAAATATTAAAAACTCTAAAGAGACATAAAATCAGAAAACTCAACTCAGTTAACAATGCAGCCCACAGAACTGCCAGATGAAACCGCAAAAGTAGTTGGAACAATAGAAGACAGATTGACAATTCTGGCTTCTGTTCTCTCTTTCCTGGGATGAAAGTGTGATGGCACATACTTTACTGGTTTGAGGTCTTGCTTTCCTGCTTAGAAAAGGTAATTTTGAAAACTCACATAATGTCTACTTGCAATCTGAGTAGAGGGATCTACTGAATAAAAGCCAACATTTTTATTTCTAGATTAAATATTATCATTAGCTTACATTTAGTAAATGATTTTACCTTCTTGAGCCAGGCTATTGAATTGATAACCTGATGGTTATATGACATTGGACAAATAACTTAAATTCTCTCAGCCTCTGTTTCCTCATCTGTAAAATGGGAAAATAGTTCGGCTTCATAAGGTTGATGTGAGAGTTCAATCAATTAGTAGATGTAAACCACTTAAAATAATGTCTGACATGTAGAAAATGCTCGATAATGATTCGCTGTTATTTTATTTGCTTAAATTCTCCATCTTCACATCCTGACTTCCCAGTGAAATTGTAAGGATTAATGAGGTAACACATTTGAGCTCTGTCTAATTAGGTAAAAGGCGTTATGTAAATACTAGAATCCATGAGAGCATGGACCACATTTTGCTATATTTATAAACACTCATAGACAGACTATAGAACAATATTAATGATAATAATAACATTTACTCATCATCCTAAAAAAACTAAACTTATTCATGTATATTATGATATGTAGGAACTTTGAGGGAAAAATCTAGAAAATAAGTGTTTTCATTTTATTTGCTTCCTCTCTATTTCTTTGAACTTTACTTTAAAATAATAAACACAACTACACAAAGGCTTTCCTAAGAAGAAACACTTTTTTCCCTGACAGAGTAGACAAAAATTAAATGTACAGAATCTGTCTGTTTGCTATAGTGAGAAGAGGGAGTTCTTCGACCGTCACAGTGCCAAGCAAACGCCCAACCAGACGCAGTAGTGTCTCTCCTTGGCTTTGTCTTACTCTGTTCTTCTTACTCATTCCCTGACACAAACTAGAGGGTTCCTGTGGAAAACAGACAACATAGAACGTTCAGGCATTGTAATCGTTAAAGGCAAAGAGAACCCAAAAAGAGTGTGGTAGAGTGAAAAGAGCACAAACTACGTCACAGGAATCTTACAATGTTACTAGTTTTGGGTAAGGGCCTTGTCAAGAACATTTAAAGAGGTTCTCTAAAGTCTTCTCCAATCTGAAGTTTTGCATTTAGGTGAAATAGTTACACACCTATGGTGTCACTGTGATTGTGTAAAGTGTACAGCACCTTTAAATGCATATATTCTCATTTAATATAACAGAAACTCCATCAGATGACCATCTTCACACTAGAGGCACATAAATGTAAGTGGAGGTGTAGAAAGGTTGAAAAGCATGTGAATGGTGAATAGCGAGTTAGAGTTTGAATGCATTTCTTCCAAATTCAGAGCCTGTGCTTTCCTCCTATGTCACACTACTTCTTACATATGCTCCTTCATTGAATGTAAAATGCATTACATTTCCCCACTGATAGTCAGGACAGTTTTGCATATGAAATTTCTCTTTAGTAATTAGGGGAGCTAGATGACCTCTGTGATTTTAACAAATGTTTACTGAATGACACTATGGTGGGCACTGCATGATGAAACAGGGAACAACAGTAAACATGACAAATATGGTCCCCAACCTGACAGAGTTTATGGTCAAAAGGGAGACATAAAATTTATAAGAAATACAAAAAGCTGTCCAATTATTGCTTCTGTGTCTTCTTTTTGTGTGACACCATGATTTAAGTGTCACTATGTGCCAATTATTGTGCTGGATGCTTCCTGTATATTATTTCATTTAATCCCTATCTGTGAATTAACTATTGTTTTCTTTATTTTACAGATGAGGAAACGTGCATAACTAGTATATACTGTGCCAATTTATTCCCCTTCCAGCAATAGATAAAATGAGCAATTTCATCACTACCTCCCCAATACTGAGCAGTTTCCTGAAAGAAAATACCAATTTGATAGTTTAAAGAATTATATCTCATTCTTTTTATTTTTATTTCTGATGAGTTTGGAAATTTGTTGATATATCAGAAAAGATTTATTAGGCATCTATTATTAATCAAGTACTATGTGTGGTGTAGAGGATAAAAAGACAAAATTGCTTAAAAAATTTGAGAGATGAAGAGAAAAGAAAGAGTTAATAAGCATCACAGATGAAGAGAAACAGACACATTTTCTTCGTGGTCTAGTATCACCCATTTGGTCACAAGGTTGCAGTTTGGTGAATCTCAACAAGGAGGGTAAAGAACATTCTGGATGATTGCTTTGGTTGTTGTTGTTTTTACAGGGATTCTGGCTTAATAAAATTAACTATGATTTAACTCTTTTTATGTAGGTTTCTGCTCAGCTTTTTCCCTCTGCCATACTCCAATGACCTAAAATGTAATGTAGCTCCCAATTTAAGTAATGAATGGCTTTCACGGTGTTAATCCTGACTATATGTAAATTTAATATCTATGATTCATCTGAACAAAGAATTGCCAATTTGAATATAAAGATTATCTTAATGCACTTCCAGAATATGTCTATTGAGTTTGCTAATATAGGTTACCTGTCTTGTATTGGTAATGTTGCTTAAAGACTATTAGATTACTCTTGAAAAATCAGATTAGAACCAATATCTATTTCTGGTGTCTTGGCTTTCATTCCACCTTCTTTTAGCCAGATCATACTGGCTTCCTAATCTCTCACTGGACAGCAAGTAAAATTGCCCTAGGCTAGGATTATCACAGTATGAAAGTCAGATGTAATGACAAAGGCACCTAATATTCATTTCACCCATATGGCATATTCATTTTTCATAGAGCTCCCTCTTTGGTTTGGAAAAGCGCCTATTTTATTCTATCCCATTGGTTTTGCTTGTTTGTTTTTAAATTGTCAGAAGTTGAGGCTACGTCTATTTGTAGATGACATCAAGCTATATCTAGGTTATGTCTCTGAAGCTCTTTGTCTATGAGACATTCTTTTAAAAATTAATTGAAGACTTACGTGACAGTGGCTTAAACCGTAGGATGCTGATTGTTCACCTAGTAGGACGTCTCAAGGTTGGTGGTTGCTGGGTTAGTACCTAGACTTAATATGCTCAGGGCTGTGGGTTAGCATCTTGATGAATCCCTTGGCCTTCTCTTCATCATAACAAGACAGCTGCACCCAGTCAAGACATCTTTTTTATTGAAGAAAAAACAAAAGACATTCCCAGAGGTTCCCCAGAAGACTTTCCTTTCTGTATCATTGACTAGAACTTTGTTACATTTCCACTCCTATCCCGGAGACTAGTCTCACCTTTAGTAATTAAAGAAAATCTTTTCAATTTCTGAATAAAATCAGGCCTATAGCAATAAGGAAAATGTTGGGAAATAACTTTTGAATCAAAATCCAGGAGTATCTGAGAAAAATGTTTTAAAACCCCAGTGCTTGATCAAATGCAATCAGTTCTTAACTCACGTTAAAAACAGAAGAAAACATAAATTTATTATGATTGAATTTGGTTCAGAGCCAAATATTATAAAATTTAAATATATAAGCCTATCTCAAATATCATACATTAGACACATATCCTAAAACCAAAGAAAAACATTTCTTATCGAACCATATTTTACACATATTTAATTAATATGCTATAGAATCATGGCTTGATTCCATTGTTCAGGAAAGAGTTCAAAATTTATTGAGTAGTTCAGCATCGGTAATAGAAAGGACCAAGCGTGCACTCAATTTAACAAAAATATTATTAGAATGTATTTCTGTAATAAAAGAGATATTTTTATACCTGGAATTGTTAAGAAGACACTAAGCTTGTTTGAACTTATAACAATAAGACTTAAATTTGTTGAGAGGCAGACGTCTACCTTTAGAAAATTGAACTTATGGCAACTATGAAGTATATCACATAGAGAAAAAGATAACAGCAAGATTGGTCTAGATTTTGAAAATTTATATTTACCTGCTATTCTTGGCAACATCTTATGGATAGAAATAGCAAATAGTTTAAAACAAACAATAAAAGTGGACTTAAAAATGTTTGTCTCGGGGCCGCCCGGTGGCGCAGCGGTTTAGTCTGCGCTTGGCAGCCCGGGGTTCGCGGGTTCGGATCCCGGGCGCCCGTCGACGCACTGCCTGTCAGCCATGCCGTGGCGGCATCACATATAAAGTGGAGGAAGATGGGCACGGATGTTAGCCCAGGGCCAGCCTTCCTCAGCAAAAAGGGGAGGATTGGCAACGGATGTTAGCTCAGGGCTGGTCTTCCCCACACACACAAAAAAATGTTTGTCTCATTTTGTTGGTTTTTTAAGTCAAATTGTTTAAAATGTCAATATTTAAAATTAATGTCAAAGCATATTTTAATTATGCAAGGTACCTTTCTTAATTTTAATTTAATGAATGTGACATATGAAATCTAAGATAGCTATCATAATGCAGAATTATTCTCAGATGCTCGTGCAGTTAATATGATTAAGTAGACTGGTTCTCTAACAGCTTTGTATTACTGAACGTTCTCTTTTAAATAAAATGATCTTGACTTGATTGCCTCCTGGTCTTTTTGACTTGCTTTTGGAGATTTAAAGCCACAGGTGGTCAGTAATTGTAGATGATCTTTTCAATATTTCATATGCAATTACACATAAAAATAAGATTATATTTTAAAGGAATGGGTGTGGTATAGATTTGTAGAAATGTAAACCTCA
The DNA here is from genome assembly GCA_031878705.1 of Tapirus indicus. NCBI lineage: Eukaryota > Metazoa > Chordata > Mammalia > Perissodactyla > Tapiridae > Tapirus > Tapirus indicus. The sequence goes on along the minus strand of CM062930.1, from coordinate 39,223,086 downwards.
ATGAACATTTAAATAATCGATATCACAGACATAAGATATAGTATTAATTTTCCAAAGAAAATAAATTGCACAAACCAAAGTTAATGACTATATTTTTGGTTGGTGTACCAAAATAAGTTTTCCAGTAAAAAAAGTGGAAGTCATACTTGAACAAAAGTGTGATTAATCAATTAAAATTGTTGGAGAAACGTTTTTCACCTAAGCATATGTAAAATAAGCATTAAGAGCAATGTTCTAATAAATATTTTTTACTGAAAGAGAAAAGATAAATCTGTTGTGTAAGTAATACCAAGTCATGATCCCAAGAATAGTTTCTTAGAATTTTCTAACATTGGGGCTAATGCTTGGAATTTGCTTTCTTTAATGCCTTTCCATTTATTCTCTTCCAGTGGCTGCAGCCTACCATTGCTGCTCTGCCCACCCCAGCTCTACTTTTCATCGTGACTCAGGGAGAGGTCCAATAGTGACCTTTCCCATTTTCCTCAGAGTGCTACTGGCTTGACCAGTCAGCCCCACTCTAACATCCTTAACTCTCTGCTTTTTTGAATTATCAAGGAAAACCAGAGTCTGCTGCAGATGCTGCTCTCAATGGACAAAGTGTCACCAGTGGCAACTCATCATAATTTTATATTTTTCTACAAAGTTGAGGTAAAAAGAAAAAGAAGAGGGGAGGGAAGACCTATGTCATGATGAAGTGAGTCTTAAAAAAGAGTTTCTTATTCTGTTTGTCAATAAATATTGTTTAAATTCGAAAAAGCAATCGGTTTGTAGTCAAGACTGTGTCTTGATCCATGTTGTGTCAACAGGTTTTGTATGGAAGCAGGAGACTGTGGCTGTGAAAAAGAGCGATGTGGTACCCAAGCATTGAGGATTAGAGAAAAAAATCAATAAGATAAACAGGCCTTTGAGGCATCTAACTACCATATATATCTATCATATAACTCTCTCCTTCCTTGAGAAAAATGATCCAGATTTCTAACATTCAATATCCAAGCATGCTTTTGGAGTGTAACCTATTTAAGAGTTGCATGAATGCTTGTTTATGTAAATTGATTGAATCTATACTATGCACATAAATCTAGTGCTTCCATTTCCCAAGTTCTTCAGTGAAAGCAGTTTCACTTCCTATAATACCAAAATAACATAGCCCAAGCTCCCAATCCTATTTGATTGCAGAAAATATGTGTCTTTCATAGGTTTACCTTCCCTAATATTTCTGACGATTCCCAAGAAATGCTTCTCTAATACAACAACTCAAACCTGGTTGCCTTTTGCCACATCTTCATGTAGTGTTGTTCTAGGACTCTCTTTGTGACCTCTTGTCTCTCAATTGCTTCTCCAGATGCCACCATTTTGTAGACAAGGGGATGATTCTACAGTTTTACTGCACAGCACAGTCAATATCAGTTTGTAGTAGGTAACACAACTTTGCTAAAGTTTGATTATAACATCAAGAATTGTATGAAGGAAGCCACCTTAAAAATGGGTTTCAGATAATATAGTCTTAGAATCTAGCACTTTTCACTTCTGGGATCATCTGTTTTTTGTAATCATCTTGCCTAGGGTCTACTTCTGACCTTTTCTTCCAGTCAAATTCCCACTGTCTCTCTTTTTGTGCCTGTTTAGTGGCGGTGGGGGGTGCGGGATAAGGAAAGGATGAATAAACATTATAGTAATCTTTTTCAGCTCTCACTGAGCCCTAATGACATCATAACAACTCCATCTGATTGACTTCATTTAGACTTCATCACTGGTTCACGACCGCCTCACATCTGTATGAATCAATGCTGCTCTTCAGTGGACATGACCAGAATAAACAGAGAGTATTTCCCAAGCACAACTCCAAATCCAACCTAAAATTCAGAATCTGTTTACAGATCTCATATTTGCCATTTTGCCAGCTTCAATAATTTTAAAATCCAGATTCTACTTTGAGCAATAGGAGAAACTCTTGGTAAGTGTAAAATAGCAGTTTATCTCCACTGCATAAGCATTACTGCTTCTATATATTGGAGCATTGAGTAAGTGCAAATTACTATCTCTTATGAAATGTCTTTTAGTATTTCAAATAAAATGAATCTTTTAAGAATGACTGATAACTCATAACTCAGTATTTAATGCCTGAAACTTTGAACAACTGTATTTGAGTAGAGTCTTTTCATATTCACAGCCCAACCATTTTATTTTATAGTGCCATTTAGCAGTTGAGGCATAATTCTTGAGTAGTTCATATTTGAATTTGAAAATCTGAAATGTTTTTGAATTATTTATAGTATAATACAAAGTTGAAGAAGGGGAAATCAAAAAAGACCTTTGAGCAGGAGGTGCTTTAACTCGAGGTTGTAATAAACTAGTCCAACGTCTGCTTTATTATTATGTTAAAAAAAACTTCTAATGAAATAATTACACTTCTAAGAAACAGACAACTTTGGGTCTCAGTTTTCTGCTTTGGTTTATAGATCTTTGTTTTCCAACCTTACATTATCCTATATACTTCTCCATAAATATATACATTACAAAGTGTTATAGAACATCAAGTTGGAAAAAATAATACTCAAAGACCATTGAATCAAACCCACATCTGATGTGCATATCTTTTAAAAATTCTGACAAATAGTTGTCATATTTATAGAAAGTATAGCCTGCTACTTCTAGAAGCAGAAGAGTTTTATCACATATTTTATACTATACATTCATTAAATACCTACCATATTATATAAGTCCCGTATGAGATGTTTATTCCACAGGGTTAAGGAGTCAGTCTTTGCCTTCAAATTGTTTCCAAAGAGTGGCCGACAAATAAATCAACAATTATAATTTAATGAAATAATCCTTTGATAAGAGAGACTCTAAAAGAATGCACAGGAGGGGCACCTGGGCAAGAGGGAAACCAGTCAGTTTCTCTATGGCACCTGCCTACTAAAGGCAAGATCACTTTTGCTCCTGCCTTTTTGTGTCAGCTACACTCTGGCAAAGGCAGTAAGGTATACATTAGCTCTTATCAAACATTAGGTTTACTTTTTCCCCAGATAGAAAAAAGGAATAAAGAAAAAAATCTAAAACACATGGTATATCAAAGAAGATAGCAGAACAATCCTCCTCAATTGGCTTAATAATACCTTTAATGCCTTTATAATACCTGCAATACTTCTATAACAAGCACTTGGATTGTCATCTAAGTTCTCTGAATTGTTCCAATGTGCATTTGCAAGGACTCAAAACACTTTACTTGGTATAGGACCCTACAATCGGATTACAGTTATGAATTGATTCTACAAACATTATTGATTCCACAAACATTTATTGAACCCCTACAATGTCAAAGGTTCAGTGAACACAATGGTGAATAACAGAGACATAATATTTGTTCTCAAGGAGTTTAGAGTCTAATGAGGGATACTGGCAAGTAAATGGACAATTAAAATACAGTGTAAATGCTATGATAGGGCAACAGCATCTGATTACTTGGGAACAGTCAGAAAAGCCTTTCTAAAGGAAGCTCTGACCTGAAGAGTAGAAAAGAGTTAGCTACTCTAAGGGAGAGAACAAAAACAGTATACCTGCAGAATGAAGAACACTCACAAAGGCCCAGAAGCAAAAAAGAGCATCGTGTTTTCAAAGAACTTAAAGGAGGTCAATTTAGCTGAATCATCAAGTGATCCATGTTTGAGGGTAGCTTGCAAAGCTGGTCAAGTAATCAGAGGGCAGAGCATGCTGGAGTGTGGAGGCTATTTTAAGATGTATGGACTTTTAGACTGAGAGTGATAGAGAAACATTGAACAGTTTTAACTCAGAGTGATATGATCAGATTTCTTTTTAGACAAAATACTGGCTACTTGTGAAGAATAGATTTTCAGAACTTTAGTTGAGAAGCAGAGAAGTCTGCATTAGAGATTACTGCCCCCATCATGGTGCCTGTGTCAGAACCAATTTAAGCAATGCCTCAAATTTGTTCAGTATCAATTCACTCCCAGGCCCTCAGTGGCTTTAGTGGGGTAGTGGCTTTAGTGGCTTTTAGTAGTGTAGTGGAAAGGGCTGTCACACCACCCCTCATGTCCTAGCATGATCAGCTATCCTGGCCTCCCCCTGGGAGGTTGTTCTCGTGCACCTCTATCCTACCAGCTATAGCAGGACACACAGCAGCCCAGACACACAGAGGCTCTGGTTCTTTCTTTACTCCTAGAGTCGCAGTCTGGAAGAATGAAATCCAACTTCCCTAGAAGCTGCACGGAGATGCTGAGTGAGCTTGAGTTTCAGGCACTTCTGGGATATCTCACTGGCCAGTTGTTTACACGGATCTGGGGTGTAGGAGAAAAGCTAAACTGCATTTGTAGATGTGGGGCACTCGTAACTGAACCATTGGTGTGAGTGAGATTACCTGGAGTATGCAGAATGAGAGAAGACAGAACCTTAGGGAAAACTAACAGTCAAAACTTGGAATAAGGAAGGAGTTTTGCACAGAATATTAAGATGACGTGCTCTGAGGATGTAAGAGAAAACCCAGCAGAGTTTCTTGTTTCAACAAGAAAGGAGTAGAATGCTCTAAGAAGATGTGAAGTGCTGCTAAGAGATTGAGGGAAGTAAAGCCTGAGAGGTGGCCTTTAGATTTAGGGATAAATTTGAGTCCGAGAATTTGGAGAATTTAGCAAAATAAATCTTGTTTCAGTGGTTAGAATTGGAAAAAAAGACTGTGGTGTGTTGATGGATTGGTATACTTTCAAGAAGATTATGCAGTGGTTCACTGCAGATGGGGCAGCAGATAAAGTGAGTGGAAAAAAGATTTTTCATTTATTTGTTTGTTATTTCTAGTTTGTTTTAAATTAGAGAGACTTGAGCATTTCAAAATGCTTATGAAAAAGCATAAGCTTATGACCAATTAAAAAAAGAGAGGTTGAACTTACAGAAAATAGAAGAGAGGGGCCAGTCCCATGGCCTAATGGTTAAGATCAGTGTGCTCTACTTTGGCAGCCTGGATTCAGTTCCCGGGTGCAGACCTACATCACTTGTCAGTGGCCATGCTGTGGTGGTGACCCACGTACAAAACAGAGGAAGAGTGCCACAGAGGTTAGCTCAGGGCAAATCTTCCTCAGCAAAACAAACTGACAAAAAAATAGAAGAGAGAATTTCTGATCAGTTAAGTTAGCAAACCTGCTACCCTGGACCATGATTGGCCCACTGGTTTATTTCTTTGTTTTCAGTCCATAATGTATTCTAGAGAGAAATTTCCCATGGCATTATGGAATTTAGGCTTCACTTAAAAATTTGGAAGATCTGGCAACTGTTGGGCCCACTATTCTGTAAGGAAATGCCTATGGTGGCCAACTAGCCACCACTATCTCTTTCAAAGGAGGTAAGTATGATTTCCTGCTCAATTCATTTATTGGTACCGAACTGGCCTCTGTGTTTGAATTTGTGGAGGCTGAACTATGGAATAACAATAGAATAATTACAGAATAAGCCTAAAAGAGCTGAAAGATATGGATTCAGAAAGGTTGAAGAATTTTAATGGAAGTGAAGAAAGAAAACAAGCAAGGAGACACAGCTAAGTTTCTACCTGTTTGGGTAAAAAGTCTAGAGAATTCTTGACTAACAGCATCTCTGCTCTCTGGAGTCAGGGGCAAAGATATTCTCTGAGAGTAGAAGGAATTTCATTCGTGAAAATCTTGATCATAACACTTAATATATAAGAGCAGGATTAAAGAAAAATGAATTTGAGATATTCTGTATAATTAATATATTTTAAATGTTTTGTGATTGGAAAACGTTTTGAACAAACTATTACTAACAATAATAATTTTAATAATAATAAAAGCTTTTATGGAACACCTACAGTATTCCAGGCAGCATTCTAAACTCTATAAATGAATCACTCCATTTAATATTCACAATAAGCCTAAAAAGTGAATATTATTCTCCCCATTTTACTTCATTAAAAGATGATTGTGTCACTTATATAAAATGCCAGGTTTTATTCTGCAAAATGGAAATTTCTCAATTTGATTAGATTCAGGACCATTATCTCCTTTAAAATTTTCTGTATAAGTAGGATTTATAAGCTAAATCTCCTTATCCTCATTTCATTATTAATGTTAATAAATATTGAAATATTATAAGGAACTTTACTACCACTAAATATTGCTGAAGGCATCAACTATGAACTAAATAGTTAAGCATTTCACTTTGTACCATCTGAGTTTAAATTAATTCATGAGCTCCTAGAAAGCGTAACCAAAGCAATCTCTTCTCTAGTTATATTTCATATGCACTAGGTAGTTTAAATGCCATCCCACTGGGAAATGGGTATTTGTGCTAGATGAACTTCTTTGCTTAGAATTCTGGAATTGTATAAACAATACCAAATCAACACAAAGAGTAATCGTATGAGTTGTTAGTAATAAATACTAAAAATAACATACAACAGTCTATATAACTATGTATCTTTGTATCTCTCTCTCTCTCTATATATATATATATCCATAAATGATAAGACATTCAAAGATTCCCAGACTAACATTCTTAAAGAAAATGCCCATATATGTTTTCTTTCTCAAAAAGTTGGTTTTCTCATACTGATTACTGTGTGTGCATAAAGAGACATATATTTCCTATGCACTCGATGTCCCATTATTTACATCAGCAGTTATGCCACTGCAAATAATTAAAGATCAAAATATAAAAAAGAAATGAAGGGGCCGCCCGGCCGCGCAGCGGTTTAGTTCGCACTTGGCAGCCCGGGGTTCACGGGTTCGGATCCCAGGCTCCCGCCGACGCACTGCTTGTCAGCCATGCGTGGCGGCGTCCCATATAAAGCAGAGGAAGATGGGCACGGATGTTAGCCCACGGCCAGTCTTCCTCAGCAAAAAGAGGAGGATTGGCAGCGGATGTTAGCTCAGGGCTGGTCTTCCTCACAAAAAAAAAAAAAAAAAAGAAAAGTTGCGCTATACAAGTTGCTTAATGGAGCAATGGCTTATTGAATGATATGAAACTACTATTAATTGAATACTTACATTTAATACTTTATATCATTTGTTATCACACTGTTACAAAAGAGTGCACTGTAAGATTGTGAACTACGAGGAGGTGACATTTAAAATCTATGGTCACCCTTTCCTGGAGGAAGAGGAAGCCTAATGAAGTACTACCGCATGGTATGACCTTGGCATTCTCAGTAATTCACTTCATATCTGTAATCCAGGATTCTTGTTTGTCAAGTTAAGAGGTTCTTCACTATTTGGACAATACACCAAACTGTAGATGTAAGAACAGTTGATTAAAACTGGTGATGCAGTAAGAAAGGGTATTTATGCCTTTGAAGCTTAACATATAGCTTTCTCCATGATGCTCGGGGAGTCCACTCTCTTCTCCACGTGAGTACGTAGCTCCCCTTGATGTCAATGGGAGCTGCTTTTCTGTGATGAGAAGAGAATAGGCTTGCTAAAGTTAATTATCAGACTGATTTTGGTCTCATTTTAATGCCCTGTTTACTGGCAAGGGAAGCCTGATATAAGACTCACTTCATTCCTCACCTGATTTTCCAAGGTAGAGAATAGAAAGCAAGGGCTACGTGTAAAATGGTGTGAGCTATGAATAGACACACCAAGGGCATGTAAAAGGAATTCAGCATTTTTATCTAGCAGCAGGGACTTTAGGTACATTTCCCAATAACACAGTTTACGCTGTATTCACTCTAAACCTGTAAGCCATTTTAGACTGTGCTATTTTGTCCCAAGGCTAAAAAGCACAACAGTTACACATTTAATAAATAAAATATTTAAATCAACATGTAAATATGTCATCCATCGGGTAACCCAACTTTAAGTGAAAGAAGGATATTTATTTCAGAACAAGCTAATTCATTTTATTGCCATTGTTTAAAAAAAAGAGGCAATTTATCATTCAGTCCCAGAATTTAAAAGTGCTCACATCTTTTATAAGGATGTAACATTGCATAGTGGTTAAGAGCCTAGACTACAGTCAGACCAGAAGTCTGGCACTACTGCTTGCTCATTCTAGGAACTAGAGTAGATTCATTGAAACTCCCTGTATCTCAGTTTCCTCATCTGTAAAATGGTGATATTAGCAGCACATACCTAATATAAAAAAGTATGTGAGAAAATTAAATGTTAATACATGTAAATCCTTAGAACAGAGTTAGTGCTCTATAAGTGCAATTATAATTATTAATGATTAAATAAGACAAAACCTCGTTGAAGGATATTTATATGATGTAGACAAACAAAGGACAGCAAATAACTTTCCCACATACTTGAGTTTCAGTCTGACAGTTGTGCGGCTAGATAGATTTTCCTAGGAAATTATACTCTGTCTTATGACGTGTATGTGGTCTTCTCTATCAGTTACTCTGAAGATCTCTGGGCCCTGACTAAAGTTCCCACTATTTCCACTGCTGTTTGGGACAATCCAAACCAAAAGTAAATAAAACCCTAATTTTAAAAAATACTATATATCAGTTGTCATATTATGAAACTTAATTAAAGGCCATCTAACCCAGGTGCACAGGTCAGTAAAGATTTTAACAATCTTTTGTAAACTCTGCCATATCCAGGGACAGCGTTCTTTTAGATACTGAACAGAATTTTATTAGGGATGCTTTAAACAAGGGGGAGAATGAGGACCCATTATTGAGGCTGGATACGTTTTGTTCTACAGGAATTATGGTCCTCCTGGATATGGCAGCCTAGGAAGTTATTTCCTCCTTTTGAAACTCTAGGCTCTCCTAAGGGAAACAGTCCTTTCTAGAGTTCAGAGAGGAGAATTAGATAGTGACAGAGAACTTGGTGATATGAGTTTTCTGGGGACCAGCCTAGATGCCATTATTATGATATTTTCCAAAAGGTGGAACTTGTAAGCAAGATTACTCAAGTAATATATAATTGAACATTTAAAAAGTATTATTATAAATGAAGTAAAAAATATATTTTATATAGCTTACATAGTGAGCTTCATAATTTACACAAGTTATTACTTTAAACAACGCTAAACTTTGAAAAACTAAGTCTATTTAAAAATATTGTGGGGCCAGCACAGTGGCGTAGTGGTTAAGTTCCTGGGTTCCTCTTCTGCAGCCCAGGGTTCGCCAGTTCAGATCCTGGATGTGGGCCTACTTACTGCTCATTAAGCCATGCTGGGGCGGCATCCCACATAGAAGAGCTATAACTCTACAACTATGATACACAACTGTGTACTGGGGCTTTGGGGAGAAAAAAGAAAAAGAGGAAGATTGGCAACAGACGTTAGCACAGGGCCAATCTTCCTCAAAAAAAAAATATATATATATATATATGGTTTTTAATAGTCCATTGGTTATCAGACTTTGGAGAAAATTGCAAAGATAGAATGTAATCCACTGAAATTAAAAGAAAATTACTTATTTTACTCATAAATGGAGTGTTTTTGATTGTTTGTTTGTTTTGCTTTGCTTTGGTTCCCAATAGTCTCAAAGACAAATATATGGCTCATTCCTGGAAAGTATGCAAAATTGGTCATGTTAATTTATGAAAAAAATTAAATTATGTTTATAAAATATATATAATTATATAACATATATAGTACAGACACACATATTCCCTTTGCCTTCATTTTCTGTTACTTTTTAGTAATTTTTCTGTTATTTTTATTTTTCTGTGATTTATGGGTTTTTGAAAAAAATGCAATCTAAAACTTGTTTGTGGTAGAAATAAGATGTGTTTAAAAATAATAGCTGTTGTAACCTTAGCCTGTTCCATAAGGCTGATGGCCACAGATAGCATCTTAGTGCAGGTGGACAGCTCTGGGCTGAGGTACATAAAGTGAATGCAACAGAGTGTGAGGAAGGCTTGTGTGGTCACTTCAAGTCAGGAAGTGTCAAGGAAGAAAGAATGACCTAGAAAAGCAGTGATCACATACCATAGTCAAGGGGTACAGAAGGGAAAATAGATTCTATGAAGAAAAAGTGCTAGATAAAATGAAAATTATTTGATTCATAAGTAGTTTCTTCAAAACCAGCAACTTCCTAGAAATGTAATAATTTTGTACTTGAAACTTATTGAAAAATGTCTGGAATTCCCGTGGGGAAAAAGAGACAAATTCCAATAAGTAGATTGAAGGGAATAGAAGAGTTAAGATGTGGAGAGAGGAGAGTTTCAGTTTTTTTCAAACAATGCGTTTTGTTACAACTTCCTCATCATGTAATCTAAAAGGCTCCTAGTTTATATTTACTAAAGACCTTGTTATCTGTCTGAAAACTAAGCTGTTGATAAAGTAGGGTCAATTTTTCTCTATGACATGTGTGTAGTGAGTAGAAATGAAAAGGCTGAGAGATAGGGTGGTAGTTCATTCATTCGTTCACTCATCAAATATATATTGAGCATCTACTTGGTGCCTGACACCATTCTAAGGGCTGTGGATACATCAGTGAACAAAAGAGTTCAAAATCTTTGCCCTTACGGGACTTATCTTCTAGTAGGGGAAGACAGACAATGAACAACAAGCATTGTAAATAAGTAAATTATAGCTATGTTAGAAGGTGGTCAGTGCTACAGAGAAAAAAGTAAAGTAAGTTATAAATGGGATTGGGATGCTGGAGGAGGAATTTCAAATTTAAAATGGTGTGGTCAAATATGTTAAGCCACAAAACAAGTCTTAATAAATTTTAAGTTTGAAATCATAAAAGGATCTTTTCTGATCACAATGGGATTAAGCTAGAAATCAATACTAGAAAGGAAACTGAAAAATTCACAAACATGAAAGTTAAACAACACACTCTTAAACAAGCAATGTGTCAAAGAAGAAATCACCAGGGAAACTAGAAAATACTTACAGATGAATGAAAATGAAAACACAACATACCAAAACTGATGGCATGAAGTGAAAGCAGTGCTTAGAGGGAAATATATAGCTGTAAACACTTACATGGAAAAAGAAAAAAAGTTTTGAGAAGAAATAGCCAGTGAGGCAAGAGAAAAATCAACATGTTGTGGTTTCCAGGAAGCCAGGAGAAGAAAATATTTCCAGGGGCAGGGAGGAGTGTTCAGTTGCATGTCTGTAATTAAGAGATTTGATGCCCCACCACCAAGGCCAAATTGTCAGACCGACATTGAATTATGTTTGGGTGTGTATGAATTTAATAGTGAATGAATTTAATGGTAACAAATCTTTTCATCATTTTTTTTGTGCAATAAAGCAAAACTACTTCACATATAATTTGGACCACAACAGCTTATGTGAACAGTCAATTAAAAGAAAATAGATGTAATGTCATTAAATATAAAAATACTATAATTTTAATCAGAATCACCTAATATTATATTGCAGGAAATCTTGATTGTGTTCGAATTCCAAGGTAAAGTTTTTTTATTATTACTATTAGGTATCACTATTCAGGATTATGTCAATAATGCCAAACATAATGATGAATTTGGAGGTAAAAAAAAAAATTTAAACTCTTAGAAAAGAAGAATCACAAAGATAATGTACAGCATGGAGACTATAGTTAGTAATATGTATTGTATATCTGAAAGTTGCTTTAAAAAGTAGATCTTAAAAGTTCTCATCACAAGAAAAAAAATTTGTAACTATGGCTGGTGATGGATGTTAACTAGATTTATTCACAATATATACAATCATTTCACAATATACACAAATATCAAATTATTATGTTGTACATCTGAAACTAATGTAATGTTATATGTCAATAATATCTCAATTAAAAAACACAAACATCTAGAAAATATAGAGTTTGAATTTAAATAGTACTGTAATATTATTTGAAAACTCACTCTGGTTGAACATATTTGCAAATATGTGGACTTAATAATATCTGACATTGAATGAGCCCAATAATAATTGTGTTGTATATATGCTAATAAAAACACAACTGTATGACTTTAAAAAGAAAACCTGAGGGCAAAAAATGAAACACTTTATTGAAAAAGAGATTTTTCCTATAAAATCTCAAGAACAGTGTAATACGTTAAGATAACAAAAATGTGGAGAGAACTCATTTCAATGTGGTGTACCATTTAAGAATTCTAAGACACAAAAAAATAAAATATGTATATAGAAGTAGAAAATATAGTCCTTATTTAATATTTTAAAGTAGATTATGACGGCATCAAGATAATAGAAAATTAGTACCTTTGGAATAGGCATTAATTTATACTTTGAGTGGACTGAATGTGAATGAAATATCATTATGATAGCCATGTTTCAATAGTGTATACCTTATAAAGGTATTTGAGTACTAAGAGAATAATTTTACATTTTTTAACAGTGAAAAGCCTGGTTGATATCTACTAAAATTTAGATTGGTAGTTGTGAGGGGGAAGAAGAGTATATTGAGAATTCATTTTGTGATCACTGGTGCTTTCAAGAACACTGTGAGAATTTGAACACAATCTCTTTCAAAAGAACCAGTGAAGGAGCTTCCTTTAGGAAGAGATCAGCTCTCTTTAAAACAAAGGAGAAGCATTTTTAGACTCAACACCACTCCTCCTTTTCATAGTTTGGTTTGCCCTCTTACAAAGTAACACCCTGGAATCCACATTAAAATTGAAACCGACAAGGCATCCGTTTCATCCCCGGCGGCCAAAACTCCTAATAATAATTAGCCATTCCTGGCTTCTATCCAAGAGAGTTTAATAAATGTTAGAATGGCTTCTGGGACTCAGCTGCATTTCTAGCTTTAGCTAAGGAATGAGGGGGAGGGAGAGAACACTACTTTTTGCTGAATAAGCTTTGCTGAATAGCATCAGTGCAGCAAAATGACTACTCAGTTATCTATTAATGAATGATCATTATTTAAATATGTTTTTTATGTTAGTGTATATGTAAAAATGCTCATTTAAATAGGTCATCCTCAGCTTTATAAAGTTTATTTCTATACCTGCCTTAGAAAATGTGTTAGTATATAACACTGTAATATTTGAAAAGCACTCTAAAAGTCATTATTTTTACATATTTCATACAGGTCTGGTTTCCTAGGAAATGTAAATGGCTTTGATTTCCAGGTAAATGATGATTCCTAATATCCAATGTCTACACAATAAAACAATGTGGATGATAGTTAAGGAATAGTCATTATGAATATATTATCTTATTTACATGGTGAGTAAATTCTTCAGTTTGCTTTGTGATGTTATCAATCTTAAAATTTCCCAGAGCATATAATTGACTGCCTTGATAAAAGTAGATATTATCATATTTATTAGAAGAAATATGGTGGAGATGGAAAGTTTCTTTTCCAAACTTCTGATTTGTTCATAGAGAGGAGGGCATTTCTATTCTACTCTTTATGAGAAGGAAAAAGTGTGAGAGAAATTATTTTAGTTTCTCTCACCCTTTACTCTTCAGGGCAGAGGAGAATAATTTATCTAATTGGTAAAAATTGGAGGAAGGGACTGTGAAGGCATGGATTCTTTTTTTTTTTTTTTCCAGAGTGGCTTGTTTTCAGGATTCATTCATGCTGTGTTTCCTGGGGCAAGCTCTGCCCCTGCGAAGGAAAGGAGAGTGGTGCTATATGTGTGCCTCAGAGTAGTGGATAAATCTGGCTTATTCAGAAGTGAAGGGTTAGAGTTTCACAAACAGCTGCTGGTCCAAGCAAATATCTTTATATCCATGTCTCTCTCTTGAGTCTTATTTCCCAGCTCTTCAGAAAGGTCTAGAGGGAGAGTCAAGCCTCTACCCTAAAATTCTAACATGAGTGAACACTGATCCAGTTGCCCTATGGTGAATATAAACACATGGTGTATGTGTGTGTGTCTTATCATCCTTGACAGCTTCCCGTGCCTACTTTCCTAATCTGAAAGAAACATAGATGAAGATTTGGCCCTTGTTTCAAGGCCATAATCCCAGAATTGTCCTTTTCTGCCATGGCCAACAGTGAAACACAAGAGAGTTTATTTCATGAAATCTTAGCAAAGAGACTAATAGTCAGGAAGATAACTTCACTAACCAACGAGTGCTACCTGCCCAGTTTCTGATCTGGGATTTCACTTTGATGAAACTTGCACGAATATTGACTAGAAATTGAACCACCTTTCTCCAAGAATTTTCCGAGAAAATGATTTCATAGACCATTAGGGGAATTTAACTCTAACTTGGAACCATATTTTCAGAAAATGGGTATTAAACCCCTAACAAATCTTCCTTGATTTCTAATTAAAAGTTAGGTTTTATCAACATATATTTATCTAACATTTAGAGTAGAAATCATCACTTCGGATGTTGACCAAGAATTAACACACTACAATCAGGAATTCAGAACATTTATTGCAAGAGCTGAATAATTGTAAATAACGTAGAACTGGCAAAGCAGTAACAAGGATAATTGTTTAGATATTTATTCTGTCAAAGTCATAAAACACCCCTCACAAACCGACAAAAATGTACTGCAATAAGCAATGCACCCCTACCCATTATTTTCCATTATACTGTGGAAAAATGTGAATTGCTATTTACAAAGTAATTTTATTTTTGGTAAGAACAAATTAACTATCAGATTAGCAAACCTTTTTTTTTATTTTATTTTTTTTTACTTTTAAACTGATGTTGAACCGTGGCATTAAGATAACTTTCACTTCTCTCAATAAAGACGTTTTGTTGCATGCTATTTATTTGTTTAAATCATCTGTCATGCCTTAACAAAAACCTCCTAAGAAAGTTCGAATTTGGATTTGTTTGCACGTGCAACTGAGATCTTATTAACATTAGTTGACACTCTGTTGGTTTGACCTAAGTAATGAGATGCTGGTACCTGCCAGGCATTGACCAACTATGATAACAAACAGTTAAACAGCAATAATTAGAGATTTATCCCTTTATTTCCCCCAACTAGCCTACCTGGAGAATGTTCTGTTACATCATGAAGGCACAACACATTAAATATTTTGTGGCTATGGTCTAACACTTGTGTTACAACAACATTATTGTATATGAAGATCAACACAAACTGCCATTTCAACAAAGTTATAGACACACATTTGCCCAATTGAAACTATTTTTGAATAGTAATTTTTCTTCAAGATATGCTAATTTTGATACATTAGTTTTGCATGAGTGACAAGTACAGAATATTATATCACTTTCTGAAGGATAACACTTTCCCATTACTCTCTCACTTAATGCTACTAATTAAGTGATTTTGCTTTTGCCTACTTTGAAAATAAGGATGTCAAGAAAATAGGTTCTGAATTTCCAAGCTTTTGCAGAAGTCCTTTTTATATACAAAGTTTTAATTTGTTATGTTTATTTTTTACATAATTCCAGCATCATAAGCTATCATAAAAGAAGCAAGATTCCAGAACCTTTTTTAAACACAAATGTTTGAGATCGTTTGAACAATGTGTGTCAAGACAGACGACTAACTCAGAAACACCTCACTGAAAGAAACAACAAAAATAACGACAAAGACGCAAATAAAAAAGGAAAGAAGCAACCATAAAACACGGAATTATGCTATAACATTTTTTAGGTGAATGCTATAAGTACACAAAAGTTGTTAATAATAACTTGCTTCTATTTACAAATACTTTAACACTGATTGACTTAACAAGTGTCCACTAACGTTGTTAACAGCACAGTAGGTTTAATGCTTATCTTTTTAAGTTTCGTTTGAAGTATAATGTCAAGTATAGCAGTCCCAGCACAAATCAATGACAAAAAGAGCACAATTTTCTAATTGGATATGTTTGTCAGTCACTCTAATCCATGGAACTTTCTTACTCTCCAAATGCATATTCTATTGTTCATAGCAGCAGTCCAGGGTCAAAATAAAATGGAATTTAAAAAAAAGAAAAAGGATATTTGCACAATGGAGAGATCTCTGGAGAGTTTAATCAATTCTAGTAAACAAGATCACATGGCTAGTAGAACTGTCTTCTCTCTTATGTTGTAAAACATTGTATCCTCCATGGTGCTAACACAAAGTTATGGATAGTCCAGCTACAAGGGGCATAGTTGTAGAGATCTACTGAATACATAAAGCTCTGACACACACGGTATTAGCATGTATATTTAGATTAAAGTTATTAGGTCCCATATAGCCTTTTTTTTTTTTAGAGTTGGTGCTCCTTAGGGCTCTCAATAGCACCTCCTGCTTGCTTATAAGACTTCAGATTTGCCAGAGGAATGTCTGTCATGTGGCTGCCATTGCTGAAATGGCCTTCATTGGAGCCATACTGCTTACGGTCATTGAATTGGTTCCTGTTGCTATCTTCTTTCCAGGCTCTGGTCAGGGTGTGCCCATTCACAAGCTTGTCCTTCTTGACCCATTCTTTCTGGGATGCAAAGGTTGAGAGAGGAGATTTAGGGTGTTGATACGGACCCAAGCCAGGTGGCATCCAGCAATTATCAGAATGACCCAAAACCAAGCACTCTTGAGTGCACATTTCTGTAGCTTCAGCTAACCCTCGGGGTCCCAGAGGCCCATCTGCAGAGGATAAGGGACAGAAAATAAGAAAGGAAAGTGGTTAGACTTTCATTTAAAATTATCTTCTTAGAGAAAAAGTGCATTGGTAATCTCACTTTCTTATGAAAACTTTATTAAGTTAAGAAATTCAAAGATATTATTCCCCATCCTTTCAAGAATAACACAGAAGAAATCAAATTCCTTGTTGTGAAGGCAACATTTATCTCTTTTCTTGCTTAAGCCTTCCTTTACTCCAGAAACATAAATAGATAGAAAAATAGAGAGACATAGTGATAGATAGACAATGGATAAACAGATAGATAGATAGGTAGAGACAGATAGACAGATAGATAGACAGATAGATAGATAGATAGATAAATAGATATAGACAGATAGATAGATAGACAGACAGATGTAGGTGAACAGATATACCTATGATATTTGTAATCAACTCTTTCCATGTCATATGTGTTGTTACTGATTTATGTCCTAGTTCTTAACAAAAAGCTCCTATTTATGAGAAATAGAAAAAATTTTATGTGTAATGTTGAAGAATACATCAACATTATAATTCCATGAAAATAAAATGCAAAAGTACTAGTTAAAATATATCATTAAAAATAAATACTCTAGAGTATTTAGTTATGTAAAATATTGTGTTTCCATATAAATACTTTTTTATATATGAAATCACATAAAAATAATTTTGCACCATTTTAAACATTAAATAATCATTTTAAAGAATATTTTAACTAAAGTGTATTACTAAAGGCACACCTGGTCTGCTGCAAGCATTCTGAAATCCAAATAAAAAAGAAGCCATCTGCATCCCAAGATGGCATTTGGTTCCTTCCAAACTTAACGTATTTTGTACATTTCTAAGAGTATAAAACTACAGCTAAATTGCAAACTGGATCACACGGAGTCTAACATTCAGGGGGAAATAGTCATCATAGATGTTTCTATTTAATTTTTTTTTTTACCAGCAGGCAATCTAGAACATACATTTTAACTATGATTTCAAAAGTAAACTCTTTTCTGATTGTGTACAGAGGAAATCAGCCTTTTACTGAAAAACAACGGCCAAATGGTAAAGAAAAAAGTTGTTTTTTTGTTGATTTTTTCCCCTTGATTAAAGAGTCAAGTGATAAGTGATAGCTTGGAAATTAGGAATTGATTTTAGGAATGAGGTTAAGTGGATAGGCAAGAATGCCTGAAGCATAAAGTATTTGCAAAAGCAGACAGTCATCAGAATAAAAATGTAGAAGAAAACATACCTGCAAGTTTGCCTAGTAAACAATTAAAATGACTATACAATCAGAACGTAGGTCTTTGCTAAAATTCAAATTAGCACTACTAACATTTATAACTGCCCAATAATTGTGGGTTTTTACATTAACATTTCTTTGTCCTAATAATATTCTAGTTATTTCTTGCATGTGAAAAAACGCTGGCTAAGATAGGCAACAGTTGATGACAAACACTTGAGACGACAAAACTCAGACTACATCAGAATGGACACTGGATGTGAAAAAAAAGTAGCTAGAATGTACTCTTCCATACAAACTCAAATCTTAGTGATTTTTTAAATCTCAGATCTGCTCTTTAGAATAAACTTAAAATTCCTTCCCATCCAATCCATATTCCCGTCCCCTCAAAAGTAAACAGTTTTATTTTGTTTAAACACAATTCATTACTTGAAACTATTTCTCTCACAAATCTCCAATGATTACTTACTTCCTAGGATATTAAATTTAAACTTCTCTGGAGCCTTTCTTTGCCCTCTGAATTCCGCCCACACTTTAAAAGTTCAAACTAATTTCTCCATTTTAGGTTCACTTGGATGTGTTCGGTGACTCTGTATCCACAAGCTAACACATTTTGTTCAAACCAATCCACGCTCCTTGCATTGGGACCACAGTTTTAGAAAGTGCTTTTGGCCTGCCCCATTTTCATTTAATTACTGAGTCTTTCAATGGTCAATTTTTCCATAACTATACCAATTCATGTCTCATAGGCACCTTGAAGATTTCCACAGATCTTCCCTTATTGATAAATAACAAGTTTCCTAATTGAGCTCCCTCAACTCTTACTTTAATGACATTTTTGTCTTTTGGGGGAGGTTCTGTACATTCACGAGTATACGTTTTTATTTTTGTTTTCTCCCAACTAGATTTAAAATCCATTGATTGGGAAAAAATGACTTATCAGTCTTCTGATTCCTCATAGTGCTAGGCAGTAGTGATCTATGAACAATGTTAACTGTTAATTAAAATTTTATGAGGTTGAAAATGTTCTGAGAAGTTATTAAAGATATCCTCTACTTAAAAGCAGACCTTAAGTAATTATAATAGAAGATACTGATTTCACAAACATCATACCAAAAGCTTCCTCAATGACAAATCTTTTTGCCTAGCAATATTTTGTGATGATTAATAAATGAATTATTTAACTTCTCTGTTAAATATATTCACTCCTTTCTAGACATCAATGTAAGTAAAGTAATCACCAGTTTGATATGTAATATATCTTAAGCACTATAAACCAACCCTTAATCTCTACTTTTCCAGCACAATTAATAAGTTTTCCTTTCTTGTTAATATCTCCAAAGGAAAAATAAATAAATTATTAGCTACTTCAGAAGTATCAATAGAATCAGGTTTTATTGAGTACTTCAAAAAAGGGAGAATATGCAAGATTATTTGCCTTATCCAACATACATTGCCCTCTTATTAAATTAAGAAATATTACCCAATGATTGAGAACAATGTGTGTGTGTGCTAGGTATGTGTGTGTGTGTGTGTGTGTGTGTGTGTCAAAGAAGTATATGTGGACTCTAAGTCTTCAGCACTGAGTGACACATTTTAACAAGTAAAGTATACACTTTTCTCAGAACCGATAACATTTATTTAGTCCATAAATATTTACCAAGCATGTACTATATGCTGACACTGTGACAGGCACCAGGAATATATCAGTGAATAAAACTGTCAACACTACCTCATGGAGCTCTTGGTCTATCCTGGGAAATAAATAATTGCCTTAATAGCAGTGGACTGAGAGAGGAGAAAAAGGTATCATTGGGAAGAAATAGGAGGCGGTTAACAAATTTAGGGAGGCATGTCGCTTTACAAAGTAACAGATGGACTTTGTTCCAAGTTATATAACTTCTACCATTTTCTGAAAGTTCTTCTTACAGATAATTGACAATTTAAAACATTCAGAGTTAAAATCTGTGAGTATTATATCTTTAACGTGCAAAAAAGGGAGTTTCTGTTCATTAAATATTATTAATTGCTCTTTGAGAATCATACTTTCTACCATTCATTCTTATAAATAAATTTGAAGGTTTTCGATAAAGTCTATAAATAAGTTTATAGAAGTCTTGTAGATTCTTAGGTAAGTCTTTTAGGTAGCCAATTGTATAAGATTTAAAGATCCATCAAAAGGTGAGACACAACACAATGACACTGGGATGAAAGCCAGAAGTTTTTGTTACTTAGAGCACCAAAGGAGAAAAGATCACAGGCAGGACCACACAGGGGGTTGCACTGGGAACAGGGCAACAGCAAGTTGGACTTGTAGAGGACAGCTTTTGTGTGGCAAGAAGGGTGGGGTTAGTTAGATTTCCAGGGCTGTCTGTGGATTGACTAATTTGAGTCATTTCTCAGACTCCAGGGCATAGGGGTTTGTGTCAGTTCATCTGGTAAACCTGATCCCTGGGCAACTAGAGCCAGTGCATAGTGACCCAGGAATCTGAGAGCTCCAGAAGGGAAGTGGTGGGGTGTGGACTTACTCAAGAAGGGGAACGGACCAGGCTTTAGCCAGGGCCTCAGAACTGGGTCAAGACAGCATTAAAAAAAAAAAATCAAAAAAGACACATTACAGCAATTTGCTTATGTCCTTGAGATAGTGTGAGCTGTATTATTGGAAAACATACTTTGCTTTATGCTTTAGTAAATTTTTATTTTGGGACATGACATTAAATAGGGAAAATTTTACTTTTTTTATTTGGGCCTATTTATAATTCCTAGCAGTTGCCCTAATATTAAAAGAAAAAAACCAACAAAACAATGTGTTTTATTTTGGAAAATAACAATGTTTACATGTTTTCTTCCATAAAGTCAGTGTCATGAATTGGTAAGAAGAAAAAAAACAATTTTTTAATGTGATGATGAATTATTTAAAGGAATAAAGTCATTCCACCTGTTTCCTAATACAGTCCCCGTCCTTTAAAAGTTTATAATCTGAAGCATGCTAAACATTGAATAGTTTCTAATTTGTTTTTATCAATTTTAAAACAACTGACTGAATTTTTTCACTTTTAAAAAGGAAACATTCTTTAAAAAGTAATGATATTGAATATCGTCATTTTCCAAAATATGATTTACAATCATCTACGAGTCTCCATGAAATATGTAGCAATTAAAATATCAGGAAATTTTTGCTAACACCGCAGAAAGTATATGCACCAAAATATTATTCTTTATCTTCGACACATAATTATTTTTTAACGTTACCAGTATAAGTAATTGTCTTAATTGATGAATAATTATATTTATTTTTCATGAATACATTTCCTTAACAGGTACTTATTGAATAACTAACATGTATCTCATGAATCAGACACTGTGTTGGATTCTTCATAAATTTCTTGAGATTTTGTGTGTGTGTGTGTGTGTGTGTGTGTGTCTGTGCATGCATGTGTTTTCCCTGTTTCTCCAATTTTTTCGTTTACTTCATAATGTCCTATTTGTGCTACATCATACAATATCTATTTAGAATTCAGATCAGGATTCCAAACCACTTATAAATACTTTCTATAAGTTCAGCATTAGACCAATTTGTTTCCTTTCTCTTAAAAATAATTAAAATCCCCCATCATGATTTTTTTTAAACACTGAAACATTTATCGATTTTTTTAAAACCTAAATGATTTGTCCCCTTTCACAATCCACAATCTACGAGTTTGGCTATCTTTCCTGGTTTTTGAATGTATAAAGATACAAGTGCTGATAAACTGTACAAGCCATCTGTCTCTGCATTTAAGTGTTGAAGGCAAAAACAAAAATACACAACAAAAAGCTTCTAGAAAGTTGTCTCAATTAATAGTTATATCAGGTCTTAATGTAATGTCATCTTTGCACAACTCACTTTCTCACTCAAAACCAAACAAAATACTTTTCCTGTGGTTTAGGCATAGATAGTTGTCAGAGAGCTGCTTGAATTGCTGACTTTTAAAGATATAGGTTTAAATCGTGAAACTATCCAAATTAATGTATCTCCAGCTATACTTAAATTGTAGGATACATGAATGGGCCTTGATCTCATTTTATTGTACCTGGAAGCAGAACTGTTATTTCATTGATTAACTCACTGCTATAATTAACAAGTACCTTCTGGCCTACTGATCACCTGCTTTTCAACCTGATGATTTGAAACCCTTTAATTCCAAAGCTAGAAACTGATATATACATATATTTTTTTATATGAGACGTTTCATATTCTTGGTTAGGTTTCATACTGCATGAAGGTTTGCCTTTTTACGTGAATGAATTTTCCTTAGAATTTTTACTGTTGGGTAAAATAAGACTAAACAGACTGCCAAAATTGAATTGTAAAATAAAGTCATTTTTATATCATGTTGGATCAAACTCATCACATCTCACTCAATTTTTCATCTTGTTCAATTTTTATTATAGAAAAATACCTCTTCCACGCAAAATACATCAAATTGACATCTTATAATGGCCTTTTTTGGGAAAGAACATATATTACTATTTTTATGTGAAACATTTGCTCTTAAGTTCCATTTTGCTGTATTTCCCCTAAATTTTATACTAGCAGGAGTGTAGTATGAAAAGAACTGTGCATCACTAAACACCTTCAAGTGAAAGATGAATCCACTGATGTGGATTTGCTGAAGCAGCTTCCATGATATTTAGGCATAGTAATGAAATTTCTTTATTGTTTTAAAGAAATTTCCGTGTTATGCAGGCCTTTATCCTATAATTTTACTTTGCACTTGCTATTATTAATATACAGAGAAAATCTTATTTTTCATACTTGCTCCTTGCCTTAATCAATCTTTCTATAATAAAATTTAGAGAAGCAAATATTCTCACTTACCACAATTTAGCTTAATTTTAGTATCTCTAGGTAACCAATACAAAAAAATTTAGCATTTTTACTAGCTTATTTTCACCCTAAGTTTATTTCTGTTCTTTTTTTGTTTTTTGAAACAAAGTGTAAGAGCATAACAATTTCTTATCTTTTTGTGGATTACCTTGAATGGAAAGCTAAAGCTAAATGTTTATATAAACATGGAGGAACCTGGAAAAATGTCAGGCAAATTCACTTGATAGTCACCCCTAATATCCACTATTCCATCATCATTTTCTGCATTTATTAAATACTTTCTATTACACATCAAATCGATTAACTTGCTTCCAATCTAAATACGGTGAAAATTAATTTCAAATATGCGAGTTGGCATGATAAACAGAGGAAATTGTTCAGCACTGCCCACATTCCCTTTTGATACATTATTTCTATTTCACATCACATTATACTGTGCCTAACTGATATTTTTAAATCAATGTTATATGAGAATAAATATCAGTTATTACTTTGCTCTTATTATACAGAAAAACAATAAAAGGGTATAAATTTCATTGCCATTGTAACTCAGATTTGTACACGAAATAGTATAGCATAGTTATGTGGACAGTCTAAATCCAAAAATAGATCTGGAAAATTAGAGTATGTATACTCATGGCAAAAATGTTTTTTATTCATTCATTCGATAATTTTTGTTTGATCTCATGTTAGGTTCAAGAGATCGTTGCATAGAATATCTAAAACCAGAACTAATACAGAAATCTCAAGTCACATGATCATTATAGCTAAGGCAAACAGAGAAATGAATTCAAGCCCCAGTAAAACAATGAATTAGTATGGACTTTGTGAAAGTAATTTTAAATACTCTACTTGCTAGTCTCTCATCTATAAACTGAGAGTAAAAGGCTAGATTTTGATGTATGATCTCTATCATTCTCTTATTCTTTTATTAAATGTCACTGTGGTTTGTCATAGATAATCAAACTTTTCAGATTTCATTTTACTATTGAGAACCCCAAGGCAGGGCAAAGAAATTATGAATCAATTGCTCCTTTAGATTACTCTATTACTAAGGTCATATTTATGTTTTGGCATGTGAAACTATATTTAGAACAAATATTTACATTTCTAAATCTAAGTAAAAATCTAATGGTTTAATCAGAGTTTTAGCTTACAGCTCAGATTTAAACACAACATTGTGAATTCATCTACAGTCACCTTGAGAAACAAAGGCAAAACCCACACCAGCAGGATTTGACAAAACCTTTGGTTAACAAGTAAACAAGGATTAAATGTTTTACACGTTCCTCATACAGATTTTTTTCCTTGGTCACAGATGAAAAGTCAACATTTGCAGATGGAGACAGTCCAAATACAATAACACATGGCCAGCCCAAGCAGCAGATTCTCTGCCGGAGAGGATGTTGCTATTTGGACAGACTTTTTATGGTTCACAAAGAATGGAGAGCACTTCCTTACAAATCTTTAGCTTTCTTCTGTATGGCGTGAATATCAGCTGCCTTTTTTTCATTTGTTAAAGCTAATTACTGAAAAGAAAATTATCTTTCATAATTTTATTTATTCACCATTAGTATTTTATGTTGGAATCAATTGAATGACAATGGTCTAATGAGATAGACTTTCATCGATTATTTAAATTAATTTTCAAATTTTGACCAAATTGCTTGATGTGAAACACCTCATTTACGTTGTTGCAGATCATATTTAATTTCCTCTAAAGTTCACCATTTCTTTTAAGCATATTTGATGTCTTTCATTTTAAAAGCTCATTCACATACTTATATTTCCTAAATTATTCTCCATTTCTTGCAATTTGCATTGTATCTTTTAAAAATGGAAAATCTTAGTTGATGTGCAGCAAGTTTTAAAGAGCAAATCTAAAGTGTCAAGAAATGAAGTAATTCTTTATAGATTAATTTCAGGCTGCAATCTGAGTTAAAAATGAAGAAACAACTTACATAATCTTATGTCCCTTTAAAAAGCTATCAGTTTCTTGTCTGAAACCAGGCCAGTAGTACACAATATTGTGAAGTAATTTGCCTTTACGCAATTTCCACTGTTCCCCATATTTCAGGTATATTTAATTAGAATGGGGAAAAAAATTGATGAAGTTAATTTTCATTTGCCCAGTGCTCTCTGATAATTTTCACCTGGGGCACTTATAACTGCCAGCCCTGGTGGTCTAATGGTTAAAATTTGGTGCTCTCCCCACCATGGCCCATGTTCGCTTCCCAGTCAGGGAGCCACACCACTCATTTATCGGTTGTTATACTGTGGTGGCTGCATGTTGCTGTGATGCTGAAAGCTATGCCACCAGTATTTCAAATACCAGCAGGGTCACTCACGGTGGACAGGTTTGAGTGGAGCTTCCAGACTAAGACAAACCTAGACTAGAAAGAAAGACTTGGTCGCCCACTTCCAAAAAATTTGGCCATGAAACCCTATGACTAGCAGTGGAGCATTGTCTGGTGCAGCTCCAGAAGGTGAACAGATGGTTCAAAAAGACCAGGTGGGGTTCCACTCTGCTGTGCACAGGGTCGCTGGGAGTCAGAATCAACTTAACTGCGCTAACAACACTTATAAGTACAGCCTCATTCCTCTGCTAGTCTGTGGGCTAGAGATTCTACTTCTCACAGTCTCCAGAGAGCATCGAGACTTGTTCCAGGTGATTTAAACTGTGGGAAATACTTTGCTAAGTTATTAAGGATTTAAAGACAATATTTTTTAATTTTTTTTTTTTCTTTTGATGAGGAAGATTCACCCTGAGCTAACATCTGTGCCAATCTTCCTCCACTTTGTATGTGGGATGCCTCCACAGCATGGCTGATGAGTAGGTCCATGACTGGATCTGAACCCGCGAACCCGGGACACCAAAGCGAAGCAGAGCACAGGGAACTTTAACCACTTGGGCCACAGGGCCGGCCCTGACTTCATTTTTATATTTAAAAAGATGTTGAATATTTTAAAGGAAATAAAACATCAATTATGGTACATGTCATCTGTAAGGGGTGTTATGTGTGTGTATGTTTACACCTGGATTGTCTTACCGTCACTTTGAATTAATATAGGATAGATCAGTGCTTCTCAAATGTTAATGTGCATATGAACCACCTGGAGAAACCATTAAAATGCAGATTCTGATTCAGTAAATCTGAAAGTGGGTCCTGAGTCCCCTTATTTCTAACAATCTCTCAAATGCTGCTGTTGCTATGTTCAAGGACCCCACTTTGAGACGAAAGGGTATTGAGAACTTAACTATCTCCATTCTGTCCTTTCCCAGCGGTCTAAACAATGAAAGTTCTCTACCTTTTGCATGAAATCAGGGTTAGCTGGAAGGCTTTTTACCATAAATTGCTTGATCCCCTCCAGAAATTCTGATATTGTAGGTTGGGGGTGGAGCCCAAGAATTTTCGATTTTAACAAGTTCTGTGGTGCTGCCACATTCTGCAGTCCATCACTAGCCTCTCTGTTTCAATTTCCTTTGACGGCACCACAACATTTTCCAGACCCCTAAATGTTGGAATGCTTAGTGCTCGTTCTTCACACTCCCTCTAAGTGAGCTCACATAATTATGCGGCCTTACGTATCGTATATATGCTGGTGATTCTCCAATTTATGTTTCCAGCCCCATATTTTTCTCCTGGGGGTCATGTCAGTCTATCTGACTACCAGCTCCTCAGCATCATTTGGATTTCTAATTGGTATTTCCAAGTTACATAATTCCTGCTTTACTTTTCCTTTCTTCAAACCTGCTACTCTCCCTGCATTGACCATTCTTGTGTATCGCACACTGATATCTGCTCGCTCAATTCAGAAAAAAAAAGATAAAAAGGAGTCAGCCTTGGCACCTGTTAGGCAGGAATCTAAAATGTCCCTCCTCTAAATATTTTCCAGTTTAATCTCTGGAACCTTGGCTATGATAAGATATCACACATGTGATTGTTTTAAATTATATGGCTGCTATAGACTGAATATTTGCATTCCCCCCAAATTCATAAGTTGAAAGCTACTTCACAAAGGGATGGTATTTGGAGGTGGGGCCTTTGGGATGTAATTATGTTTAGTGGAGGTCATGAGGGTGGAGTCCTCATGATAGTGAAGAGAACTTATAAGAAGAGAGAAGAAAGCTAGCTCTCTCTCTCCGCTACGTGAAGATATAGCAAGAAGGTGGCTGTCAGAAAACCAGGAAAAAGTCTCTCACCCGACACAAATTTTGCCTGCACATTAATCTTGGCCCTACCAGCCTCCAGAACTCTGAGACAGAAATAGGCATTCCTTATTTCAGCCACCCAGTCTATGGTATTCTGTCATAGCAGCCCAAACTGACTAACACAAATGAAAAAGGGCTTTTGTAGATGTAATAAAGTTACTCATCTACTAATAAAGTTGACTTTTAGTTAATCAAAAGAGAGGTTATCAGGTAGGTTTAATATAATTATGTGAGCCCTTGAAAAGCAGGGTTTTTTTCCAGCTAGTTTCAGAAAGGAACTTAGAATTGAAGCACAAGAAGGATTCAGTGTGCTCTCTTTGAAGATGGAAAGGACCACATGGGAAGGATATGAGAGAAACCTCTAATTGCTGAGAGCAATGGCAGCCAGCATGACAACAGGGATCTCAGTCCTACAACCACAAGGAACTAGATTCTGCCAACCATGTGAATGAGCTAGAAGATCGATTCTTCCTCAGAGCCTCCACAGAAGAATCCAGCCCAGCTGATACCTTGGTTTCAGCCTTGTGAGACCCTAGGCATGCCAAGCCCACTTGGACTCCTGAGATAATGAATGGGTGGAAACTGAGATAATACATTTGTGTTGCTATAAGCTGTTAAGTTGTGATAATTTATTACTCAGCAATAGAAAACTAATGCAATATCTTTTACTCATCACACAGCCAATTATCAAGTTCTTTAGTCTATCTACTTCACAAACCCACCAGCCCAAGCTACTATTTCCTAACAGGACTCTTTTCTTCTACTCTTTTGACATTCTAGTTTCCAATCACAAACTAGAGGCATATATATAGTTATAAGTATATGCTAACATACTTGTATTAGTTTCCTATTGCTGCTGTAACAAACTACCACAAACTGAGTGGCTTAAAACAACATAAATTTATTCTCTTAACAGTTCTGGAGTTCAAAAGTCTTAAATCAATTTCACTGGGCTAAAATCAAGGTGTCAACACGGATGATTCCTTCTGGAAACTCTGAAGGGAGAATCCATCCCCCTTCCTTTTTTCAGCTTCTAGAGGCCATCTGTGTTCTTTGGCTTTTGGGTCCTTCCTCAGTCTTCAAAGCACATCACTCCAATCTCCACTTCCTTTGTTGCATCCCCTCCTCTAACTCCTCCTGCTTATAAGGACCATTGTGGTGACATTTTGCCCACATGGATAATCCAGGATAATCTCTTCATATCAAAATCTTTAATTTAGTAGCATCTTCAAAGTCCTTTTTGCCATGTAAGATAACATAGTCACATGGTCTGAGGAGCTCACTTAGAGGGAGTGTAAAGAATGAGCACATAGTCACATGGTCTGGGGACTAGGATGTGGATATATTTGGAGGCTATGCAGCCTAAGACAATATTTAAAGCTGACCACCTCACTCCTCTGTTTCCAATCACAGAGTAAAAGCCACAGGCGTCTCCATGGCCAAGAGAGTCTCACATGATCTGGTTCCACCCCATCTCTCTGATCTCACATCCCCCATCTCAACTCCCCAAGTCCCCTTACTCCCTCTGCTCTGCTACAGTGACTTTCTTGCTGTGACTCCAACACATCAAGATTAATGAAGTCTCGGGGCCTCTGGATTTTCCATTATTTGTGCTTGGACTCTCCTCCTCATTGGTCTTAGAGTAACTTACTGCCTCACTTCATTTAGACCTCTCCTCAAATTCAATTCTTCATAGAGCCATTTCCTGACCACCTTGTAAAAAAATAATATCCTCAACTCAGTCACTCCTATCCCTTTACCCACCTGTATTTTTCTTGATAGTACTCATTACTACCTGTCACACTATATCTATTTGTTAACAGTCTAGCTTTCACACTAGAATGCAAGCACCACAAAGGCAAGTAATTTGCTTTTGATAACTGAATCCTCAACATCTATTACCATGGCCTGGCCCATTGTAGATAATTACTAGATATATTTTGAAGGAAAAGAATAAATGAAGTTTGTGCTGAGCCCCAAATCAGTGAACTAACATTCACATTGTATGTAAAACATTATTTGACAAGTACTTTACATTCAGAAAATAGTTAACAATCAAATAGTTCTTACTTGTACATAAGAAACATTACTACGAGTTCATAGCATAAAATTTCAGTAAGATGATATTTGGATTACACAAATGGTATTAAAAAGGGCAAAATAGCTACATTCAAAAGCACTCATGTGCTACCTTACTTTGAAGTCAAAGCAAGTGTGAATGCCCCAACGTGAACCATAATTAAGTCGTTTCCTATATCCCACTGAACTACTTAACCATGCCAGAAAGTTCATGATTCCTTAACCAATGGAGCTGTTTAGGTGTCTTCAGAAATCCAGATTCACAGGATACATAATAAAACAACTCTTTTAAAGCCTGAAGACACCAAAGTATTAGCAATTATTCTGAAGTAGGGCTCTAAAAGGATGCAGATAACTGTGCAGGATTTAGCCCTATGGTACAGAAATGCTCAGGTAAATCTGGAGGATATTTAGAAAAAATTAAATTAAATAGGGAATGTATTGAAAAATTAAAAGCAGCTTAGACTCATAAATATATTGGCTTACAACTATAAGGGATGAAATTACTTTTCACAAATTTTAGGGGAAAAGGTGATTTTAAAAGAGGCTAATATGCCACATTAGATTACATATGGAATATCATGGTGAAATTCATTGCTTAAACTCAGTTGTACAAAAAGAAAAACTACTTTAAAAATGAGAAGTATAAAGTTATGTTTTGAAAGAATGTCCTAAGGGAACTATTGAAAATGCCATTACTCCATTATTGAAAATGGCCTATATAATAGAGTATTGTGGGGAGAAATCTTGTCCTCTCAGAGTGACACATAGGATTACCCATTCCAAACCAAAATATGTGCTTATCTCTGAATGCACCTTGCAAATCCAGAGAAATTACTTTATTAATATAGGTCTTTGAAAGATAAATTTCTCTCTTAATATAATAAGTATTACCGTGAATTTTATAACATCTATATAAATTTGGCTGAGATTTCCTGCAATATTTTCTGCTCTGCCTATTGCCAATCAGAGAGTATAATCTTCGGATGATAGAAGACAGTCACATCTCTTTAGTATTTCACTATTTTATTGATAGCAGCTGACCATAGGTCCCAACTAGTCAATAGACAAAATGTTGCCATATTTATCATCAAAAAATCATTAATTGTCATTATGCTTTTATATTAAGAGACATGAATCATTTATCATTTTTCTGAGATAGAAAAATTTTCTTGCAACATCAATGTACTTTAACATTTAATAAAAGTATTTAAAAATTTCTCAAGATTAAGCTGATGTTTACATGCAAAATTTTAGAACAACTAGTATTACTCTTAGAACAAAGTATCTTAGTGAGTGTAAGAAAACAAAATAGGAGCGAGGGACTGCCATTAACTTTCTATCCAGGAGAAAAATTCTTGGCAAGCAAAATTTGACCTTGTCTTCTAAGGGGTTGTCTTTTTCCTTCCTCTGGGTTATTTCAATAACTT
The DNA here is from genome assembly GCA_031878705.1 of Tapirus indicus. Taxonomy (NCBI): domain Eukaryota; kingdom Metazoa; phylum Chordata; class Mammalia; order Perissodactyla; family Tapiridae; genus Tapirus; species Tapirus indicus. The sequence continues at coordinate 39,192,821 of CM062930.1, read as the reverse complement.
CTTTGTAGGAGTTATGGCTAATCACCATTGCTTCCGGTCTAGATCTGCTGTCCCTTTGCAATTAAATATGTTTTTATTATCTTCAATCTGTCTCATCAAAATGACCTGCCTCTTGGGCATAATTGGTGGTTGGCTACTCGGATAAACTCATTAATCTTAGAATGTTATTGACCAACATGCTAACTGTTATCCTTTGGAAGAATATCTACACTTCAATAAGAGCCTTATAGAGCTGCTTCAATCCAAATACATGAATGCTTGAGGCATGATGGCTGATGAATGTGATTTTGAGATAGAGAAGGCTTTGAGACATCCATCAAATCACAATGTGAAAGTATGCCTCCCCAGGAGCTGGCATAGCTTGGGCATCATTCAATTCCTGGCATGAAAGAGATGACATTCAAAAGGATTAATTGAAAAGAATTTAATGAAGGAACTCTGTGGAGTGTGAGCTGGGGAAAGTGAATGAATATGGAGTGGTAGGGGAAGCAAGGACCTGAAAAAGTAGGAAAATATTACCACTTCTAAGCCTGAAGGGGCAAGAGGAGTGTGCAGTGTGCCTGGATCTAGAAAGAACTGCAAAGATTCAAAAGAATTTATGCAGGAAACCAGAGAATGAACAGGTAAGAGAACCTGTAACACAAAAGACAAGAGCAAATGTGGGAAAATTTTTTATTTTGTTTTGTTTTTTGGAAATCACCAGATATAAAGCCAAGAAGTGTCCTTTGAGATGGCTAGTTGGAATCTAAACCTTAAAAGCCTAACTGGTCTAAACACAACCTCAAAATCCTATATGGTCATTTACCACTAATCCAAACAAGTGTGATCAGTTTGGAAACAATACTTCCCATTAACTATAGGTAATATGTAAACCAATTATTAAGATAACGCAGAATAAATATCATTAAAACATTCAGAGCAACTTGTGAGTTGATGAAAAGAGAGATAGTGAGGATGAGTGAAATATTCCATTGTATTTTTAATATTTTAGTAAAAATTCTTGAAATGCTGCACTTTATATACTCACCAAACACCACACTCTTTGTATACATAGATCATTACAAAATAACCAATTGAGTATATCTTCACTGGAAATAAAAATTACTAGTAAATGTATAAATCACAGTTTCTGCATCTTTTTAACTTTATGCAGTAAGTTACTGTTAAAGCACTTGATTCCTGTTTTGAGTTCTTGAGTTGGCCTCTGTGCCTCAGTCTACCACATCAATAAAATCACAAGACAGCTGGCCCTTGCCAAATATTATCAATACTGCTTAGGATGTCAGTTCATTTCTCTCTAATAGAAGTGAACTGAACAGTGAACCTTTATTTTTTAATCTAGATGACAGTCAAAGGTTTCAAGATCTGTGAACCTTTGGCAAGATTTATAAAGTTAAGTTGTCATCTAGAACAATTGGTATGGCTTTGGTTCAAGATCAATCACTGAGAGTATTTTTTATCTAGCTGAATTACCCCAAAATGTTATCCCTGCCAGAATGGAACATAAAGAGAATTCTGACAAACAGCATATTTCACAACCATGTTATAACTAATAAATTACTTGAAGTTATTACTTGGGAAATATATATGTATATGTATCCATCTAGCTATCCATAAGCTCACTATCTTAGAGTTACCAAGTTGACAGTAGCACTATTTTAGTTAATATAATGATATTATGTAGATCTTAATTATATTCTCCAAGCCTCGTTTTACTAAAAGATGACATAGATGAGAGAAGATGAAATTGTGTTATCGGATTAAATAGATAATTTAAGATCACATATAGCTTGAACGTTCTCTCTTTAAGCAATGCTACTGATACAAATTTCTTTCTCTTTCAGAGTGTTTTCAACTAAATCAAAAACATTGCTTCCTGGTAATTACTATTACAGCCACTGAAATGTATTCTCCTCCCAGTTGAATATGCCACAAACACTTATGCAGAGTTTAAGACCTATACCTGGCATTGCTACACGATCCTGCCTGATTGGGCTCCTAGAAATATATGCCAGTGATTACAAACTGCTCTTCAAATTCTATAGCATAAAGTTGAAGAAAGCCAAAGTCACAAACCAGGAGACATACCACAGATTTTCCCCAGATGGAGGGTGTTAATTTGCCGTTAGATTTTTCTGCTTTTGCTAAAATAAAGGTTCAATGAGTTTTTAAAAATCTGCTTGTTTGCAGGGGGTGAAGGGGTTGATATTCTAATTAATTCTAAAAAGTAAACTGCAAATTCCAACTGTGAAATATATTTTCCTGATATAAAGATCAGATTTTTGAAGTTGGTATCCAGGTGAGTGAGCATCGATGGAAGCTGACGTGAGATTGACAACATTTTTCTACTTATATAAATTATTTTTGATTAATGGTCATCACTACTATTTTAGCAGCTAATGCTGTTTGAAACTGTGTGACTGACTGGCTGCCTATCCAAGAGCCATTCGAATTCCTCAGATGGTTAGGTCAATACGTGAAATTCAAAGTAGTTTTCATTTATTTGTTAATTAAAATGTTCGCTATAGATGAAGTTTGTAAACATATAAAGCATTAATTTTTTTTAAATCTCATTGTCTCTAATTGCTATATGACAAGATAAGCAATCTCTATGTGTGGTTTTCTGAAATCCAATAAGGCTTGAAATTACTACTTAGTGTTTTCTCCTTCTAGGCTGTTTAAAGTTTCTTCACTGTAGCTCACTATGGAGTAGATGTTTTCTTTCTTGTTATCCTTTCTTTGTTTCTTCACTAGCTCAATGCCACAGCATCTTTTGTACCCAGTTACAGTGCCAGTGGACTAGAAATATTCTAGGCCTGTGATGTTACTGTCTCACTAACTATTATTAAATCTAAATCATAAGTGAGACTGATAAATGACCCAAATCCCATGAACAGGTCTATATATTGTTTTCTGGGGAGTATAGAAGGTGTGATTATTACTGTTATTTGAAACTGATGTTAAATTGGTGTCACATTAGTTTCGCTTTTTACCAGAAGGACATGCTGAATTTTTTTTTTCTTTCCATGAGAATACATTCCTGTGTCATAGTATTCAAGTACCTAACACAATGTACCAAAGGAATGGAGAGAAGCTAAGCCATTCCATTCTCTCTGGTTATCTCAATGACAGATGTAAATTAACCTATGATCATTCTGGCTGGGCCATTGGTATTGATTGTGAAAATGGCCACAAATCAGTTTGTCACGTATAGACACTCGCTAAGTGTTTGAAGACATGAATCAAAAATCTGACACAGTGAAGTTCAACTTGAGTGGCAGCCCCTAGTGAGCTTTAGTCACTGGAAAACAGGCTGGATTTGAGGTAAACTGGCAATCTATTCCTGTTTATGATTTACCAGCTTAGATTGATGCATCTTTTGCTTGAGCTGTTGGCTGCCTTCACATCATAAGAGAACAAAGCACAGGCCACACTTCCTCTGTTTATTTAACAGCATACTTGTTGGTGATTGCATGCATACAGTCTTTATTAATTCATTAACTTGTATTTTCAGATAGGAAAGTGTGCTGTATGAATGTTGGAAATTATATACTCTAGAAACCAATAACATGAAAGTTTTCTGAAGTAGATCCAATGATTTCATAATTAGTATTTAGTGGACATTTTAGTTTCATTTGCATATGCACATATGTTCATTCTAAGCTTTGCTAAAAAACTAGATGTATGAAAAATCTCTGTATATTTCATGTCCAAATGGATTACAAAAACTATGGGCTGGTAAAGCTCTCTGGCTCTTTTTCTTTTTTTAATTCTTCCAATCTTACTTAACAGAAAAATTCCTCTGCTTGAATTTTGATACATTATGAGTTTCCATTTTTAAAAGCAAAAATATAGTTTTAACAGAACTATTAAGATCAGAAGGAAAAGAATTGCTGCATTTCCAAGTGTTAACATATTCAGTGTTTCCCTTTTTTGACAAGAATAGCAGTGCAGATGTTAATTATGATATATAGAATGACTCGTCAAGACACTTAAAATCCTTGGTCTTTGGGCCCTCTGGTCCTCTGTGGGGTTTGATGACTGGCTTATGTAGCAGAATAAAGAAATGGATCTCTAACAATCTTTTTAAATGAGAGTGAGTCTTCATGCTTTCTCCCCGATACCTTTCCAGAATATTTGACTTTACTTCAAAAAGCAACTTTAGGACAGAAACTATTATAAAAATTTTTCTGAGAGGGAAACTACAGGCACACTTTAACCAGCTACTTACACTTGCACTTGGTGGATTAAATTATTAAGAAACAGTTCCAGAACAGTGAGTCATTTGGAAGCAATAGCAGACAATTGAAGTGTGTGTGTGTGTGTGTGTATTGTATGTGTGTGTGTGTGTGTGTGTGCAGAGAGAGGGATTCCAAAATAGTAATAACAATAATAACACAAATAATAAAATAAAAAAGTATTGTGTCACTGAAGAAACAGTGTTGCTTGGTTTCATTTTAAGGAACTAAAGAGTTTTGTTTCTCTGGCTTCTCTCTTATAATTTGAATTATTCCTTCTAAACCACAGATTTTATGAGTATTGTGGAGATTCTTTTATGACAAACTGATTTTTAAGTCTTCTGTTTATTTACTTTAGAACTTATATTTTTGAAACCTTTGGTGGCATCACATCTTAAGTAGGTTTGAAAGTGAGTGCTTAAGGCAAAATTCAGGTATAGTCGGAACTACCCTTGAAGCATACTCAGCGTGTCAAGTTGTTCAAATTATAAAAAAACATGAAGGAACTGGGGGAACAGGCATTCATGTCACCACAGCAGTTTACTCAGGGGCATCTGCTTATTCTCCCAGGAGGAATGACCGGCAGAATCATCTGGACTGTTTCAACTGTCTCTCTCCTCTCTGTTTCACTATCTCGGTCCAGCAAGTGAAGCTGAAGCTGTGTCACTGAAATGCACATACATACATATGATGGGACTTTGCTCTATAAAATAATGGTTACATTCTGGCCACAGTTCTGCCCTAGCCCCTCTCTCCTTTCTTTTAATTTTTCCTAAATAAGGACTTTAGTCCTAAGTCCTCCTTAGTAAAGGAGGAAGAGAAGAGAAGAGATACTTGAACAGAGTACCGTACAATAGAATAGTCAACTATGAACGACCACATGAAACATGGGATGCTGGATTTTCCTTTTTGCATCTGAGAGAATACCACTATCTCGATTCACTATCCTGCTGTGTTCTCCCCTTCACAAGATGGAAAAATGTAGATACATTGGTGAATATTATAGATAAGACTAGATGTTTCAAAATCACCCGAAGGAGATATTAGAAAGAATTTCCCTTAGCCCCATCATTTTCAGTAGGTAAGATGGGTAAAGGTAAAGTGATTTGCCAATAGTCACACAGCTCCTTAGCGCTATGTCAGGATTTAGAGATTCTAATTCCAAAATCAGTGCTGCATGCTGCTGCTTCTCTATTATTAACAGAGGACATTAATTTTAAGTAAATAATGGTAATTTAAACAAGCATGACCAGAATAAAATAAAACTATATCTTCCAATTTGAACAGTCTAAAGTGCAGGTGCAGTCATTGGTCATTCTATGGAATAAAAACATTTGGAAAGGTAGAGTAATAGTGTAAGGATGGCATAAAACACTGATAACAAGGTGAAAAAAAACTTTACAGACAGTTAAATTTCCTAAGCAAATAGAACAAAGTAACTTTATAAGCACATAAATATGCTGTCTCTAAACTAAAATTATTCAGAAAATTTAGATTAATATAATTCACCAAGTGACTGGAAGTGACAGGTTTACCCCTCTAGAGTTCTACCTGTCACTAATATTTCTGGGCTGGTCATCCAAACCTTGAAAACCTCCTGCTGAGAATAAGGAAATCTAAACACACAAACAGAGTATCCATGATTTCTCACTCCCATTCTGGGAAACTAGACATCAATGTCTCCACTTTAAGTTACCAATACTGTGCCTTTAGTATAGCTCATAAAAATATCATTTATTGGGGCAGGTCCTGTGGGCTGGTGGTTGGGTTCAGCACACTCCACTTTGGCGGCCCAGGTTCAAGGGTTTGGATCCCTGGTACTGACCTACAGCACTCATCAACCATGCTGTGGCAGTGACCCACATATAAAATAGAGGAAGAGTGGCACAGACGTTAGCTCAGGGAGAATCCTCGTCAATCAAAAAGAGGAAGATTGGCAATGCATGTTAGCTCAGGGCAAATCTTCCTCACCAAAAAAAAAAAAAAAGAAAAATATATATCATTTATTACATGATAGAAACAAAACCCATCACTAGAAATCACCTACATCCCTCAAATTCTGGACAACAAAGTAGGTAGGGTCTCTATAGTACAAACCATGCATGTTTTTACACAGTGGTCCCCCACATTTTACAATGTGGTTCCTAGTGACTTTTAGCTCTGTTTAAGAAATATTTGCCATTCCATTCCAGGGTTGGATTTTGTGTTCTTTGCTAAGGGAAAATCATTATTCAGAAAGCTAGTCTTTATTATAGACTAGAATGATAAGCGCTGATCTTCAGGTTTGTGACAGATTGCTTCCTGCTTCCATAGGTTAAGGTTTAAATGCATGAATGACATCTCTGAGACTGGGGATGAGTTGTCTTTAGCCAACGAGATGGAAAAAAAAGTTTGCAGAAGCCAAAAAAATTTTAAGGCCAGGGATAACATTTGTGTTGAGTTAAGCTATGTCTGTCTATTCCACAATTAGAGCTGACAAGGTTAAATTTCTGATTTTCTTTTATTGAATAAGCCAGCATTCAGAGAAATACAAGAATGTCTTCCTTCTTCTTATTCCAGAATTTACCTTGAAAAATGGTACTTAAGAATGATCATTGTGCACCTGCATTTACAGACTGTGTGTATTTCTAGAGGCACTGTTCTTGCTACGTATATTTAATCCAAGAATACATCTGTGAGAGGTCACTCATTTTATTCACAATTGTTAAAGCTAATGCTTTTGGTTGCTATTAATGAATACAAGTATTTTGGAAAGATTCTGAGGAAAAAAGTCACAGAATTAGATAAACTATGCGATCTTGTGTCCATGGAGTTGGACTGAATTAGAATGAAATAGCTTTGAAGCAGAGGTTCATTACAATCGTAATGAAGGAAAATTGGCAGATCATTCCCACCTCTTATTCAGAAATCTGACAGGAATTGTGGCTTATTTTTTCCTTGTAATATGTCTCAGGCATATTATTCTTCTCATTACTCTATCAAACCTCTGCCCAGTTTCTGGTTGTTACACATTCAGAAAACTCTAATAGTGTTGTTTTCGGCAGCCTCCTGCATCTCACATTTTTGGCTAGTCTGTTCCAAATACCACGACAACAAAATTATACTCCTTCTCTATTCCCTGGATTACATCTTCATATGGTTTCAACCAAGGCATGGATGGATAAAAGTTAAATAATTATCGATCCCTTCCCACTTACATGTATGTAACCCCATGGACGTTCTCTTGGCTGTGTATTCCCCGGTCTTTCATTTTCCCGATTATAAATCCTTTGAGATTAACAACCACGTCCTCTACATAATTTTATAAAAATGCATAGACACCAGGGCAATTCCATAGATGCATAATGCATTTTAATTCATGACAATTACACTCCTGTGGGTGAAATCAATGACAAAGGCATCATGAAATTTTATTCAATCTTTAAACTTTATACATAAAAATAAATGTATTGAATTTAAGTAAAAATAAGCTATTGAAAGTAAGAAACAAATGCCTCTTCTCCCCCACCCAATCTAAGCACACTGCCTTAGTTTAAGATCTCCATTTCTCACTCAGATAACTGCAGTATATTTAGACTAGGCTCCCTGCGTCCATATTCTTTCTTTTACTTTTTTTCTCTCCAAGGCAACCACAATTATCTTTCTTTATATAAATATCTTCCAAAATATTAAGACATTCTTCTGTATACAAAGTCTTAGAAATAGTTTTAAGAGTCACCTTACCAAACTCTGAAATAGTCACACCAAGTCACAGCTCTAAGAATGGAATGTGTGTACGTTTGCTTTGGATGCTAAGGAAAAACCCCCACAACAACCCTCTAACCAGATCAATATGAGTTAAACTTCTGATATCAGGGATGCTTTTGGCGGTTTGGCTACCCTCAATCCCTCTTCCTACACCAGAAAGCCACAGCACCTTGTTTTCTATTTGATGGAAAGGAGAGTAACAGACTACTATTCTCTTTAAATTTGCTTTTATTTACTTTAATTTGGGAGAGCTCACCTCTATGAATAGGAGAATGTGAGATCACGTGGTACAAAACTTTGAAAAGCAAAAGAAATTACTTTGTCCTGAATTACATCCTTCACAAGTCTTCCCTTTTTCCTAAATGTACCATACTAGTCACTCCTTTAAAAATATTAACCCCAGGGCCAGCCCAGTGGCATAGCGGTTAAGTTCATGCACTCTGCTTCTGCAGCCTGGGGTTCGCAGGTTTGGATCTGCCGCATGGACCTACACACCACCCATCAAGCCATGCTGTGGCAGCAACCCACAAAATAGTGGCACAGGTGTTAGCTGAGGGCCAATCTTCCTCAAGCAAAAAGAGGAAGATTGGCAACAGATGTTAGCTCAGGGCCAACCTTCCTCACCAAAAGTATATGTATATATATTAACCCAGGAGTAACCAAAAAAATGAACTATGTAAATATGTAAAACATATTCTCATGAGAGACAGCATAGTGTGGGTGAAAGAGCTTTGTACTTGCCTCTGAGCACTGAGTTTCAAATACCCGTGTCATCATAGGCAGTGGACATTGGGGGTCTCATCTAACTTCTCTGTACCCTAAATTCATCTCTACAATTGTGGAACATAATACTTGATTCATTATGAGGTTATTGTATCATCAAAATCAGCTGAATAAATGTATTAGGTGACAATTGGGAGTAATCATTATAAAAATAAAATGAAAGATATATAGTTAATGCATCTAAATTCTTGTACTCTATCTTCCTCAGTCATGAAACCTAGAATGAACTTAATTTTGTTTATCCCTTTCTGCATCTTTAATCTCTCTAAAACTATTTGTACTTTTCCACAATCCTTGGAACTGATATGGCATCATCTGACATCTAATTAATAAGCCTTTAGTTACTTATTAAGGATCAATGCTGAAAACATAAATAAAAAATATCAGTGACCCTTCAAAGAGCCCATTAGGTATCAAAAATGCATGTAAAATACTTTATAATTAGTTGTTGCATGAAATTCATCAGTCAGTTTTTAATCTTCTTAAGGTTTACTCTCATCAAAGCCAGAAATATTTTATTCCTCCAAAATATTTTTTGAGACATTGAACAAAATGCTTTACCAAAGCACTATTATTTATTACTTTTATCCCCTGGTTTTGTAATTACAGAAACCAAACTAAGGATATTTTTCAGACATAAATAATATTGGCCCAGGTCTGTTTGTGATTCAGTGGGCTCATGCCATTTAAACTCACGAGCACCTGACAGCATGTGAAGAAAAAAAGGATAAAAGTAAGAAGTGCTTTAGAAATATATTGTCATTTATAGTAAATGAGGCAATAGTTAAGGTAGGACATTAATATATCATTTTCAAATATTTTATTTTATTTTTCAGATAAAATGCAGAAAATTTACAATGTTGTATTATGATCCAACCTCCTCGTGTATGAAGAACCCTCCTGGGCTGCTTTCCATTCCTATGGAACACTCAAATAACCTGTGTGAGAGTTGACGTCTGTATGTCTTAAGGGCAGTCGAGTGGTTTATATTTTTTCCAATTGATCCGTGTTAACTGAGAATGGATTTCTGCCTGGATTGAGGACAGTCACTGAGTGTGACGAGTATGACTGACAGCAGCAGCCCAAGTAAGCACTTTAGTGTTTCAATACGATTTTTACAGTCAAGATGTGATTTTTTTCCCCTTAGACAAAGATATTGAATTGAGCTTCAGAGAAATATCAAAGCATATTTTCTTGGACACTGGCCCTAAAAGTTGAATGTTCTTTTTTAAAGAGGAACATAACTTACAGAAGGAATTCTTAAACCTCACTTTAAAAGATTAATTAATATTGTAATTTGTCAGCTTTCAGTTAATCCTTCAAAGATGTCATTTTCTAGCAACGCTTCCTCTTACTATTTTCTTTTTCTCATTTTCAAGAAAATAACTTTAAAAATCATTCCTTTTTAGAGGTAATTCTATATATTTTTTCTCTATCTTAACTAAAGGAACTTAGGAATCTGGTAAGTAATAATGGAAAAAGACAGAGAATAGTTAGTAAGTCACATCATAAAGCATATGCCATTTAACCAAGAGAGGTTTTCTACAAATGAAATCTGGGTAATTTCAGTACTTTTATAACTGTAACTTTGAGTCAAAGCCCATAGCCATAGTTGCTTATGTGGCTGTGTGATTGGTAGGTTCTGCAGGCTTAACAATTATTCTGATTTGTACTGCAATGTAGAAAAGCTATATTAAACAGGTTTGAAAAAAAAAAGTTACTATCTCCTGATCTGGGAGTTGCTCAGTCACTAAATGTGAAGATTCATTCAGCTCAAGTACATAATTTCTATTTATTACCCCACTGCCGCACACGGCCCCCCATCTCCCAGCACTGTTGCCCAAAGGAATCTATGCTGAATGTTTTTCCAGCTCCCTTTTCCTTGAGAGAGTGTAGCACGCTAAGGACAACGTCTCCAGCTGATGAAGGACACCATGATTCATAATGTTCTCTGACGTCTTTCCCTGTGGCTAATACACAGAATGGGCTTTTAATAAAATGTTCTGGGATCCCTTTTCAACTCTTGTCAACCAAAGGAGGGCTTGCTGTGGCTCAGCTCTTAATAGAATATTGTGTGCCTATGTGTGTACGTGTGTATTGTGGAGGATGTGTGAATATAAGTGTACACAGGTGGGCCGAATGGAGAGTATAAAAATAAAGATCTTTCTGAAATAATAGCAACAACACCATAAACATGAATTCTCTTTGCTCAGCTTAGACACCGTCTACTGAAGCAAAACAGGTATTTCTTATTATATGAAAGTACTGATTTTCTAGAAGAAAAAAAATGCGTTAACTCCACCACATCGACAATGAAAAACATCTGGTAGCTGTTCTGAATATAAGCATTTTACTCAACACTTAAACTGCATCTTTTCAGTGCTAATTAAATGAACTTAACCAATTAGAGGATTAAAAACACTTTGTAACTGCGACTGCCTGAGAAACATTGCACTCCGCCACTTCTTCCCCTCACACGCCACTTGCACATGGCACGAATCATATGGAAGTCTGTTTAGTGCTTATTTTGATAGTTTCTTCCTGTTTTTCTTTGCTTTTTTAAATCCGCTTGTCCAAGAGCCTGGCGCTGGCTGCTTATTCAGGATGCTTGCTAATTCACCACGTAATTGCTCATGGGGACCCATTTTCGGAATTGAAAAGTAGAAGTGGGGAGATCTTCTGTTTCCTGCTGATACAGTGACATATTTAGAAGCAGTTGTCTATACAAGTGTCTGCCTCAGCATGTCCTGCGGCAAAATTCAGCACCAGAAGCACTTGCCCGTGCTGCATATTTACCATGTTTCAGACACTCATCCTTTCTGCCAACACCTACTGAGCTTCGACTATGGCCCACTGGACAGATTTGTTGCCAGTGCTGGTTTGTTTTTTCACCCTACTCCCTGCTAATGCAAAAGGAGAGACATGCGATAAACAAAACCGTACCTTAAAAGAAAAGATCAAGGACAAAATAACTTCCAGAAAAAATTCTTTAGGATTCTTCTGGTACAGTAGAGGTAGAGTATAGATCTTAAAGGCTTTCAAACCTTATTTTTCACTTGAGAAAAAAAAAAACCCTGCACATAATCACAGTATTCTATACAAAACAAATGCCTTCAGTATGTTACATGTTCAAGTACAAATGGCCTATATTCATCACATCCAGCCTTAGCATAAGATAGTTCCTGAACTGACTACTATATTTTAAGCGGAGGATACTGTCTAGAAAAAATTAGGCTCACATCTGAAGGCTAGGTAGTGTGTTGGGAATAACTGGGTGTTGTGGGATATTTTATTTATATCTGAGATAATGTCTCACAAATGCACTTCTCCATTTTCAGAGAAAAGCTTAGTTGGAAGGATCCAGATTAGGACTTGGTTGAATCAGTCCCAGAAAACTAGACACAAACTTTGAACTCTGCTTAGAAGAGAAAGTTTGCGTGTGTGTGTTGTGTTTAGCTATTTAAAACAAGTGTCTATTCTGCATGGAAAATATAGGGTAAACAAGGCCTCACGATTTCCAGACAATTCAGGAGACGTTTCAAATTAAAGTAGTGACTGTCACTGGAAAAAGCCCAGCCTTGGCAAATCCATTCATGGAAAGGATGAAGTTTGGCCAACACACATTGAAATACTATTATGGGAGCTCTCTGGCCCCAAACTACACAAGTGTCAGAGGAAATGGTAGACGGTTACAATAAATCTCTTTGTTTGGTTTAACATTTGCTGGAATTTACCATTAGGCATTTCTATGTGCACTAAGGAACAATCATATAAGTGATCCAAAATTCTCTGAGGATTTGATGAAACTGAAAAAGTAGCATAAACTGGTATAAAATATTTTATGACTTACTGAAAAATGGATTTAAACTGATGACCAACCCAAACGAGTTGGCAGAAGATTAATTATTCAGCAGGCCTTTAGTGATCCCCTAGTTATTCCAGACACTCTGCTAGGTCCAGGGGACCCAGATAGGAACAAGACAGCGTACCCCCACGAGGATTGTAAGTCAATGGCAATAAATGAGTCAACAAGCCTGAGTTTCTCTATATGGGAACTTGGAGCAGCAAGTTCCTTGGCAAGCAAGCTGAGGGACTTCACCTGAGAAACAATTTATTGATCTAATTTCTGTTTTATTTGAGGGGTAGGTTTTAGAACTGTGTAATGAAAATAGAGGGGAGAGGCAGAAAGGAGGATTCTGCATTGCTTCTTTGGCACTGCAGTGAAATAACCAAACACTTCAAGTAATTACAGATGATGATAAATGCTGTAAAGAGAAGGAAGGGTACGCAGTGAGAGAGAATAATAGAGAATCAAAGTTGCCGGCAGGTGTTTTCTAAAAAGCAAACAGAAGGCTTCTCTCAGTGGTCCCACTAAGAGGATTCAAAGAACTCTCCAGGCGTCCTTGGCTCACCTAGGTGAGAAGTGCCTTCCAAATTGCCAAGGCATTCAGGAGGGCTAAGTAACTCTCCACTATGAAGAGATAACCGCTGTGCCCATTCAGGGGAGACAGAGAGAACCAGAAACAAAAAGAACAAAGTTCTATGAGAGGCAGAGTGCACCGTGTTAGAAAGGGCCTTTAATCAACTCTTGACAAGCCACTGACAGTGGTTTGTCTACGACTATCGCCATTTTGTCAAAAGAGAATGCTGCTGAGCACTTTTATTAATATAATCTACAGAATTTTACCATAATACATGAATCAACAGAGCTCACTGGTTGCTTATTAATTCATTACTTTATGTTAATTCATTCGCTGAATAAATACTGATTGTGCAGACCCCAGTGCTGGGTGCTGGGGAAAGAAAGACCTTCAAAGGCTTCCAAGTGTCATGGGTGAGGCATACAAGTCAGCAGGTAAGGTGGCAATTGTGATGATGGTGGTATCCTCGTGTGCTACAGGAGCACTGGGGTCTGGCCTCTCCAGGGAGAGGTGGTCAGGGAAAGCTTCCTGGGAGAGGTGGCTCCTGGGACCAGTTCTATGGGAAGGAGGATAAGGGGACAGAGAGCACGCATTGGAAAATCACACACTGCTCCACACAACTCTAAGGAAAGGTTTATATATATCACTATGTGTGAAAATATATGTACTTATTAACTCTGCTCTTTTACAGAACTAAACAGGGATGTGTTTGTCACTCCTTACTGAGATGACAAGCTCATTTCAATGCAGTTCGAGTTTTACTCTCCTAGCATTTATGGCATTATTTGCTCCCTTACATTGACGCTGACAGATGCTTGGTTTATATTTAACCTAAAGGTGGCATTTACAACTGCAAAGACTCTTAATTATGATAGAATTGAAAACATACAGGATTCCCATTACAAGGAAGACTTTTTCACTAGCATGTTTCCATTTAAAACACCAAATACAAGGTAAACTAAAAAAGACAAGAATCAGGAACTCCTGTCTTAGGTAAGAGAAATAAGCACATTTTGTGCTTATTTGTGTAGATTTTCAGGAACCAGAATAGTCTAATAGTCTCAGAATATTTGTCAAAGGATAAGATGGAGATTTTATTTTTAACCTGGTCCCAGACATTAACTGCAGGAGACATGAGAAATCTGCAATGCCTTTTGTATACCAATATAGCACTGAGGGGAAAATGATGGACTAGACATCCCCCATGAAGGCCAGACCAGCAGGGGTGCCATGTTCTTCACGACATAGCCACAAGCAGCTTGTCCCTTTGCAATGCGCTTTCTCCTCTGTCTTGAAGTAAACAGTGGGGTCCCCAAGGACCAGATACTTCTGTGAAGGAGAAAAATTACATTGGATGGAAATTTTAAATGGAATGACCTAAGAACAAAGACCTTTATTTCTGATTTTGTTTCCTTTTTGTTGTTATAAAAATGTCAGGTTTTAAAATGGCAAGAGAAAGCTTAAATAAAAGATATTTCTTTCAGAAATAGATTTTGAGGGGTTGTTGCATGTTTGCCTCTGGTAGTTGGAGTATTTATTATTTATTAGTATTAGAATGATTAGTTAATAACAAAATGATTTAAGTTCAATTCTGAAAAATAATGGATACAACCGTATGATGGTTAATTTTATGTGTCAATTTGGCTGGGTCACAGCACCTAAATATTTGGACAAACACCAATCTAGATGTCACTGTGATAATATTTTTAAGATAAGATTAACATTTAAATCAGTAAACTTTGAGTGAAGCAGATTATCTCCATAATGTGGGTGGGCCTCATCCAATCAGTTGAAGGCCTTAAGAGAATAAATACCTATGTCCCCCAAGGAAGAAGGAATTCTGCCTCCAGACTGCAACAGCAACTCTTCCCTTGGTCTCTAGCTTGCCATCCTACCCTGCAGACTTTGGACACCAGCCTCCACAATCATGTGAGCCAATTCCTTAAAATAAATCTCTGTCTCTGTCTCAGTCTGTTTCTCTGTCTCTCTCTGTGTCTCCGTCTCTGTCTCCACCTCTCTCTTTCTCTCTCTCTCTCTCTCTATATATATATATATATACACATCGAATTGTTTTATCTCTCTGGGGAATCTTAACTAATACAAACCCTTATAGTAAGTCAGTCTTTATTTATCAAAAAATAAAAAGTTTCCTTGTCCGATTATACCATACAACTAATTTTTCTTCTTTACTTACTTTTGATGTTTACTCAGTGGAATGATTGTGATCAGGACACAAACTCCTATTCTTACAACAAAAGTTTCTCTTTTGATTTGTATTCTATAAAGAACAGATATTGGCACGATCCTTTATACGTGAACCTATGATTGTAAACTCTAAAGATGTCCCTGTAATCCTAGCAACTCCTCCAAATAACAATTTAATGTTTTACAGCACATTTATATTCATTGATTTCATATTATTGAGCTTTCACACACAAAAAACCTAAGATGTAGGTATTTTTACTCCTATCTAACAGACGATGAGTGAGGATAAGAGCCTGCCCAAATCTTCAAGTGGAGAGAGGGGAGAGGAAAACATTCCCTGAGCACGGGTCCTGTACCAGACCCAAGGACCGGAGCTGAGATTCAAACTCAGGCAGTATATTCAGGCGTCCTAAAGTTATCTCAAGACATAAAATAATGTGACAGAGTTAAGACTGAAATTCACCTTGGTGGACTTCAACCTCTTGGTTTCTCCATCACATCACATCATCTAAGTCAAAAACATGCACTCTAGAAATCCTAACTATTTGCTCAGGCTGCTATTACATGTTAGCCCAGCAGGACATATAAAAGAAAGCATTAGGTGGACACCTCACTTCTGCTTCCTTCAAAGTACTAAATTTCTGAATCTTAATTCCTTCCTCCTCATTTGATATTTGAGCATTTTCTCATCTCTCACTTCCCTCCTCTTAACTCAGAGCCTGCTCTGATCCGTTGTACGTGCTTGATCCACTTCATATTTATGTATTTCCTAGCTTGTTAGGTAATAACATTAACAACAATAATAAGCAACACCAATATAAAACAAATTAAATGAAAAAAAATGTTCATGTTTGAGTACTTATGTACCAGCCACCATGCCAAGTATCTGAAATGCATTATCTTTTAAGATTCTTAATAACTTTGTGGGTGAAACTTTTTATTCTTATTTTAGCAAAGAAGAAACAGAAAGTCAGAGACGTTAATTTGCACAAAATAGCCAAGCTAATAAGCAGCCAAGCCAGGATTTAAACCCGGGACTGTTTGATTACATACTTTCGGCCGCAGTAGTAAGCAGGATGAAATATTCCCTTACTGTGAAGTGTGGTTTGACCCTACAACTTTCTTCTTGGCAGCTTTTTATAATCTTTAACAACAAACAAGAGGAACTTGACTCTTCTCTTTGTAAGCCAGTAAAACATTAGTAAAAAGTACAAGTGGTTCTTCTGAATTTGAAAGCACGGCTTCTGGATGCCTATATCGTCACTGTCAAGTAAGGTTTGCTGTGTGAGAGTGATGCAGCAATGACCAGGCCTTGGCAGAGCACACACTGGAAAATCCTGTAAGAACAGATAGTCCAACTACATCTTCCAACATCCTCTGGGCTGTGGCCCTTCCTAAAGGTAAGCTATCATGTGTAGTAATGAGCACATGATAGAAAGAGAACCCTTCCAGACACCTGCAGGTATGAAAGGCCCCAATCAGGGGGTCCATAGGAATCCACTTCCTATTCACAGGAGTGAGAGTACTGCTTAAGATCTTATTGATATGACTAAATTAAAAGTGCCATTTAGAAAATATCCACCTGAGGCTGGCCCGGTGGCATAGAGGTTAAGTTCACGCACTCTGCTTCAGCAGCCCAGGGTTCACAGGTTCAGATCCCAGGTGCAGACCTACACACTGCTCATCAGGCCATGCTGTGGCAGTGTCCCACATACAGAATAGAGGAAGATTGGCACAGATGTTAGCTCAAGGACAATCTTCCTCAAGCAAACACACAAAGATTGGCAACATATGTTAGCTCCGGGCCAATCTTCCTCACCAAAAAAAAAAGGAAAAATAAATAAATAAATGATATCTACATGAAACAGTTTCTCCTATATTTCAGTACCCCACCCAACAGCTTCAAGTTGCAAGAGGTTTGCTTGATTACAAAATCCACAGACCTATGCCAACTAAAAACATGTTTGGACTGCCAGCAGTGAGGTGAGATTTGGTGAACAAATGCAAAACCACAATCTAGACCTGATATGGCCTACATTATGCACTTCAGAGCTGGTCAGACCGAGTTAGAGGGACGATATAACACTCTGGAAAAAGCAAAGCTACCTCAATTATTTTAATAATAAATATCATTGAATAAAAAACAGTTTAATAAAATTAATATATGAGAAATATGTTAATATAAAATAGCCTATAGATGATTTTAAAAGTGCTAAATAGGGGCCAGCCCCATGGTGTCGTGGTTAAGTCTGGCACACACTTCTTCAGCAGCCCGGGTTCGTGGGTTCAGATCCCAGGCATGGACCTACACTACTCATCAAGCCACGCTGTGGAGGCAACCCACATACAGAATAGAGGTAGATGGGCATGGATGTTAGCTCAGGGCAAATCTTCTTCACCAAAAAAAAAAAAAATTGCTAAATAACATTTGAGGGGAACTAAATGGAGAAAAATAGTTTAATGTTCCTGCAGCTTTAAAAGAAAAATAAATTAGCTTTGTGATTTGGACATAAGCAGGGTGAAGTTAAATTTGAAAATGTATATATTTTCTAAGTTGTAAATAGTAAAAAGCATGTTGGTAATTTTGTAGCACTTCAACATCATTTTTTTTTAACCCTATGGGAGTAAGTCAATATAGATTCTATTTCTAAATTGTTTTGTTTACATCAGCCCATAATATTGTCTTGTGTCTCAAAAGAATCAGTTTCTTCTTAATTCTAAATTCTCCATATCTCTTAGCAACAAAATATAGGCAGCTTTGATTAAATAAATTTTATTATATGCAAACTATGTAAAAGTTAAAAAAAATGAACAGAAATGATAAATAATAAAATTCTCCTATGCACCTATAAGATACTGTGTAATAATCAGACAATTGTCTTCTTATAGGTTTTTTTCCTTAAGGAATATTCTTTTCCCTAAAATAAAGCTTGAAGATCATTTGAATATAAATGAATGTTAAATACTGAATAGAGGATTCAATGATTACATATACAA
Organism: Tapirus indicus; assembly: GCA_031878705.1. Taxonomy (NCBI): domain Eukaryota; kingdom Metazoa; phylum Chordata; class Mammalia; order Perissodactyla; family Tapiridae; genus Tapirus; species Tapirus indicus. The sequence goes on along the minus strand of CM062930.1, from coordinate 39,174,430 downwards.
ATCATCATCAGAATGCAATAACAATAAAGTAATACTTGGTCTCTTTCCAATATCACATTTAAAAGCACTTTATAAAAAATGCTGAAAATGACATGAAGTCAAAATTAGGCTCAAAATAGTTATGACTTTCAATTCAATTTACATATATTTAGAAACTTAAGATTGCTCTGAAGATTATTTCCTGATATTGATTTGGTCTCTGGAGAGAAATGCAAACACAAAAAAAGGTAACTATTTATGAGGCCAGCACATCTGGTTTTTAAAATAGTCACATCCCTCTTAAAACTTTGGTTCATCCCGAAATCTATGCTATTGAATTGCAATTCTGCAGTTCAGTATACGTATATATATATATTTTTTTTGCTGAGGAAGATTCACCCTGAGCCAACATCTGTTGCCAGTCTTCCTCTTTCTTTTTTTTCATGTGAGCCACTGCCACAGCATGGCCACTGATAGACAAGTGGTGTGGTTCCGTACACACGAACCAAACTCTGGCTGCCAAAGCGGAGCATGCCAAACTTTAACTACTAGGCCATCAAGGCAGGCCCTGCAATTCCGTATTTTTAACTGTGGATATAAATACCTGGGGATACTTGGGAAAAAAGGAAACAAATAAAAATACAGATTAATTGGCCATTAATGTCTGTTAATGACTTTAACTTCTGAATCTAAGTCAAGGATTGCTCATGCCACTTATGGACATTTAAAATTTTTGACCTTCCTTAGTAGACTAGAATAGAACAGAATAGTAGGCATTACATTATATATAACTGCACAAAATTAATAAAAGGGAGTGGACTTCCAATTTATTTGAGAAACATTTATTTAAAATTTAAAATAATTTAATTAAATATTTAGAATGACCTTGTGAGGGAAATCTGTGCACCTGATTTTGGAAAATCAATGCACCATTAAGGATACGGCAAAAGAGTTGGATCACATGTATAATGAGGGTGGGTAAAGGGAATGCCCACAATCGGTGAGTGATTTTCCCTTCTGCATTGGATTCAGAGAGACCTGGCTCCAGACAACCTGTTTATTCTATGTGTGAGCCTGTGACTTTGGGTGAATTCAATAGGCAGACAGAACTTCAGTTTTCAACTCTGTACCATTTGGGATGTACCTCTGAAAATTGTTGCTAAGATTATTAAAACACATAAGTAAAATACAACAAAATATAGTAGGTGACCAATTAATATATTTCCACTCTTTCTTTCTCCTTCCTTTTCTGCCCCCCTGACATCTATCCTCTTGTGTCACTCAGTTGAAGGACAAAATTATAATGGTCCTTACTGAATCATATATATGTGAACATATACCTGACATACTAAAAACATTATTTAGCACAAACAATATCTAGTAACACTAGTGACAATTTAACATTTGTTGATAACTAATAATCAAAATGAGGGGTTTTACTAACTTTAATATGGCAAGACATGGATGCACAAGCATCAACGTTATATTTTGGATATGACAGAGTCAGTAAATGTATACTGAAACTCTTTTTAATATCTGGTTTCATACTTATTTAGAACATTTTATGAACTTAATTAACAGTATTCTTAAATAGGAGAATGCCTTTTTTAAGACATTACACTCCCTGGCAGGTGAGTGCTTTCTCTTCTCAGCATAATTTGCTGTGAAAGATGTAGGGGGTTTCTCTGTGTAGAAATTCTATCTGCCCTCTAGCTAAGTTTGCTTCAGTGGAAATGAGATCCTGACCACTGGGCTGATGGATGTACACATAACTGACTTGTTCAATTCTAATTTAATTCTGGAAATCTATCTCCTTTATGACTTTAATTTTTCTGACATGAAAACGTTCTATCTTTTTAGGCTTCCATTGCTTCTGCAAAACAGAAGTATTCTCTTGGTGGAGGGGGGAAAAAAGCAGTAAAGAAGCAGCAATAAACAATCCCGCAAAACCAATTTTCACATTGGCAGAAAAACACAAGAACTCCAAATAGCCATAACTTGAAACAGTGGCAGATCTTTGGCAGCGTATAATTTGAAATTATTAATGAAAACTTTCACCACAAACATGCACATCTTTTAGTTTCAGGAGACTTGAGCTTTTCACATAGGCAATAGTCTAAAAGTGCATTAGACCAGAAGAGAGAAAACATGACTTTCACTCAGCATAGATGCAGTTATAGCATTTATGATCACAGGTGAGCTGAAACAGACTCAGGGAGGTATTCATTTCAATTTTCTATAGTAAATAGTAATTAGAACAAAAAGAAGCACAAGGCTGATTCTAAGAGAACTCTTTCTACATCTCTTTGCTTATCCTAAGTCTTAGAGATGAACTCACTCCTCCGACTTTCCAGCCACAATAGTAATTTCTTAGTTTATATATATAAAAGAGATATTTTTACTTGCCTCTTATATCACAGATATTTTGTTAAAAATTATTGAGATAATATATGGGGGCCAGCCGCCTGGAGTTGTGTTAAGTTTGGTGGCCAGGCTTCGCAGGTTCGGATCCTGGGCATGAACCTAAACCACTTGTTAGCCATGCTGTGGCAGTGGCCCACATATAAAGGGGAGGAAGATTGTCAACAGATGTTAGCTCAGGGTTAATCTTCCTCAGCAAAAAAAATTATTGAGATAATATATATATAAGTACAATGAGACATACAGAATAAAGATACTAAGCAAATATACCATAGCATGGTTATATTTTTTGCTGTTAAGTGCATGCATTGCTTTATTTTCAAACATTGGAAAGTAAACAAAATTCGTTTTTGCTTTAATTTTAATCTTTTTCAACATGCAATTGTGGTTGACTCAAATAGCAGAATGGGAAAAAGAGAGCCCTATCCACCGTTTGGAGGCACTTTTTAAAAAAGGGAATATTATAGCAATCTGTGGCTTCTTCTAGTTCACTTCTTTGCTTTTCTTGAACCCTTTCATCATATCAAAAATTCTCTTTATTAATATTTTTGTTTCTCTTGGCACATAATTTTCATTCTCTTTGAAGCTGACTCCTTCACCTCCTCTTAAAAATCTATTGTTCTTTAGGCTTAGTAACCTATGGACATAAGCTTCCCTAGGTAACTCTACTTGAGGGAAACGATGAGGAGAGAGAAACTTTTTTAAACCAAAGCTTATCCATTGTTTTCCTCAGCTGAAAAATCCAGAGTAATTACAAATATCCAGTCACCGTAGTGAATAAATAATACGATGATGCCACATTATTTTCAAATATTTCAAATTAAACTCCTTATATATGAAACCAAAATTGATTTGCTAAGAATTAACTAATGTTTTTAAAGTCCTGAGGATCTTTTCTATCTTGTTCTCAACTAGTTTGATAGTAGCAAATTTTCTGAGCTAGCAGAAATTTAGAATTGGGAGATATGAAAGATCCCGCATGTTTTTCTTAAGGGAATAGTTTTCATGGTGCTACTTTTCCACGAAGCAGCTTGTTCTTCTTGCCCCAAAACAATGGGTTTAGAATAAGTCTAAATGATATGAAACACTGGCAAGGCTAGATCTAGAGTTTTAATGACAAATCAAACAGTTCCTTCCAAATTTTAGCTATGCCCATAGAATGGTATCTCCACAATGACACCTAACTTTCTCTTAAAGACATTCTTCTGTCAGGAGCTGCCAAATGTACAACATTTTATACCTGCTGAATTTCTTGAAAAGGGTTTATTTCTTTAAGCATTTTTATATAGTTTATTCATTTAATTCTTACATAAAAACTCTGGTCACAGGTACAGCTATATGCCCCTTTATACAAAGAGTTTAGGTGACCTGCCCAAGACCACCCACGTGATTACCAACTTGCTACAAGTAGCTCATAGGTAAACTGACATTTATTCTTTTCCAAAATCTGAATTACTAGAGCTTATTTTATTACCAGGTTTTCTGCGTGTATTAACGCTAAAGTCCAAATACCAAATCCTTGTGGGATTTATACTTTTAATTCAAAGGAAATTATTTAAGTTTAATATAGAAGACTTTATCTTGATGGCAGTTGTCCTGACATAAGAGCAGATACCGAAGCTGTATTCTCATAGCGAAATGTAAGTACTTTGAAATGATTAAGAATTAGAGTGCATATTCAAAGATATTGTTGCTTATTCATAGGCGACAATGACTTGCTTAACAAGAAGATAATTACATAAAGTTTAAATGGTGCTCTAATTTTGCTATACAACCTGTGGTGCAAGGAGCTATAGTAGTGGCGCCATCCAGGGCATTGTTAGAAATTTGGCTCTCAGCCCCACCTCAGATCTCCTGAATCTGAATCTGCATTGGACCAAACCCACTGGAGATTCCTATGCAAAATGGAGCTTGAGAGGCGCCAATGTAATTAATGACTCGATTTTTGGTTGCACCAGTGACCCAAGGAGAAAACAAACATCTTATGTCTATGTGTGTTCTGGGGTACAAGGCGCACACTTGCGCTGAGCTGCTTGCTAGAACGACTCCCGCACCAACAGGCACAGGACTCGCGCAGCGATGGTCATAAATCTCCTGAATGAGGGCACGGTCAGGGCAGAACAGAGGCAGAATGGAGGAGAGCTTGTGGCCTCACTGTGCTCGAGGGAGACATAAATATGCACGCTGGAAGTGTGTGTTTACATATGCTTTGCCAGCAGCTGCGCAGGTTGTAAGTGTCCACCTTAGCTAGATGGAAGTCTCAGTAAAACTGAAAAAGAAAGAAAGAGCAGTCTCGCCCCATCTGCTGTGGGCTGCGTGGGGACAGCGGGCTCACTACTAACGGCTTCATACATTCAAAGGGAGAAACCTGACATCATTATTCCTCAAAAGGAAAGGATTTTTATTAAAACAGTTACCTCTTATGTCACTGGAATTAAAAGTAATCTGAACATATAGATTTTTTCCATACTATAGTGCAGTTCTCACATCAAAGTTGACTCAATATCACTTAAGGATATGTTTCAATTTTAAAAGAAATATCAATTCTGTTTCAAAATTTTAAGCTCAAGGACTGTTACTATTACATTTTTAAACATACTGGAAAATTAATAAAACATGACAATTCCCATTTTAAATAAAGAGTTCCTGTTGAAATAGTTAAATGAAGTTTTTTACAACTATAAAGATGGACTAGCATAATAATCAAAATAATTAATATTTTTAAAGCATTATTATATTCCAGACGTTACATGCATTAACTTATTTACTCCACGTAACAGAATAGGTGCAAATATTATTCTTCATTTACAGATAAGTAAACAGAGGCACAGAAAGGTTAAGTAACTTGCCTGAGGTCACACAGCTAGTAAGTGATTGAGTCAGGATTGAAACCATTTCAATCTCTCTCCAGAGGCCATTATCAAGTATTATAACCTACTACCTTCTGTCATCTGTTTTTCTTTTATTTATGTATTCATTTATTTATTTTGTGAGGAAGACCAGCCCTGAGCTAACATCCGTTGCCAATCCTCCCCTTTTTGCTGAGGAAGACTGGCCCTGGGCTAACATCCGTGCCCATCTTCCTCCACTTTATATGGGACGCCGCCACGGCATGGCTGACAGGCAGTGCGTCGGCGGGCGCCCGGGATCTGAACCCGCGAACCCCGGCTGCCAAGCGCGAACTGAACCGTTGAAACTGGGCCGGCCCTGTGGTACGTTTCTCTTGATCGGGAATCACTCTTCATTCTTACTCTCCAAATAAGCAAGCAAGCAAATAAAACAAACAACCCACACTGACTTCACTGGTACTTGTAATTGCTGTAGCTGGTAACAAGTTTTTAATTCCATAAATAAAAATAATGATTAAACTGCAAATATTCCCAGGAAGGGTAAACTTCAGAAAGAATACAAGAGGACAGGTGTGTTAATTTTCTACTGCTAACGTAACAAAATATCCCAAATGAATAGCTTAACAAAATCCATTTCCTAGCTCACAGTTCTGACGGTCAGAATTCTGGGTACAGAGTGACTGAACTGGGTTCTCTGCTTAGGGTCTCACAAAGCCAAAATGGAGGTATCAGCAGCACTGCATTCCTTTCTGGAGGTTCTGGGGACAAACTGGCTTCCAAGCTCATTCAGTTTCTTGTGGTTGTAGGGTGCAGGTCCCTGTTTCCTTGATGGCTGTCAGCATAAAGCCATGCTCAGTATCTTAAGGTCTATTACCATTCTTCATCCCCTTGCCCCATCCATCTTCAAACCAGCAACAACATACGAGTCCTTCTCCCACTTTAAATCTCTCTGACTTCTGCTTCTACCGTATATCTTCTGGCTTCAGCCAGAGAATGTTATCTGCTTTTACAGGTTTATGTGATTAGATCGGTTCCACTTAGATAATCCGGGAAAATGTCCACATTTTAAGGCCCATAACCGAAATTATATTTGCAAAGTCCCTTTTGCCATGTAAGGTCACATATTCACAGGTTCCAGGGGTTAGGGCATGGACATCTTTGGGACAAGGCATTCTGCCTTTGAAACCAGGTTTGGAAGGGGCAAAGGATGGTAAGGGAGCCCCGACAGCCTAATGGGAGGACCAAAAATAAACTTCGCAATAACCTGATTTTGCCTAGTATAATGCTCACCTCTCACACCTAATCTTTAATTATTTGCTTTATGTAGGAGAATGTCTTAAATCATTTACCAAAGAGAGAATTATAAAAAATTAATTTGCCCATGTAATTCAAGTGAAAAATCTGATACAAAGTGTCAGTATCCTCATTAACTTTTGTCCAGAAAAATTACAAACTGGATGGGAAAATAAAATCTTTTAACTCAACAGAATAGTGGTTCAAAAGTGTACCCACACAACCAAGTGGATGCAAATTAAGTATTGCTAGTATAGTACAGGAAAGAAAGAAGAATCTCATCACAACAAAGTAAACCAACCGTGGTACTCAGGTCTCAGGCTAACCAGTGTAATATGTTTCACTTTTTGCAGAAATGTAAAATCCACTACAGGCGGCAAAATGAATTTTGGAGTCCTGCTCTTAAGCTCTATGACGGCTTTATTTTTATGAGGTTTATATTCTTTGAGATACTAAATATTGTCATTACTAATTTGCTAAATGCGGCAGGCCTGCCGCTGCGGTTATCGATGTTTGTTAACATTCCCATCTGTAAATACCGTGCAGCTGAAACGAAAACACACATGCACGTCTCCAGAGCAAAAGCCTGACACGGGACTGCTGACACATGAATGGGATGCTTTGTCTCACCAACACAAAAATGCAAATGAATTGCAGAGAAAGAAAACTAAGGCATTCAAAGGCTTTCTTGATTGCCTTCTTTAAAATGCCAAGAACTTAAGCTGGCCTTTCTTATCTTCCACTACATGCATGTGACACTTTAGGAGGTCTTTCTTATTGTACTATAATTCAGGGATTGTTCCAGCTCTGTGCTCCATGCCTTTTTCCAAAGGGCAGCCTGAGATGTATAATTCGGGTAATGAACAGCTGCATAATTTAAGGGTCGAGCTAGTAGGGCACTGTTCTTTATTTGTGTTGCTTTAGCAGTTGCCAAGATGTTCCAGGCCTATTTAGGAATACAATTTTTTGACTGCTTTATTTCTCTCAGATGATATATGCTGGGATTTGGTTGTGTTCCAGAAAGTGAATTTTATCAGCAGAAGTACCAGAGCAAGCTTTTCTCTCATTTTACTCCAAAGGGCAACAGCACTGAGCTATAATGAGGCAATTTTTTTTCCAGCCATGCACACTCTGTGTTCTATCACGCAGGGTTGTTTAAACCTAGTCCTGTCCCTTTCCAAAGCATGATAGACTCAATCACTGAGCTATCAAAGGCATTTCCACACTACATCCCTCTCGCACAAGGCCAATCTCCCAAACATTGAAAAGGGCCAGTCAGGGAGGACTTTCAAGATGGAGGCTGCCTGCTGATTAATCAGTTGCTTTTTTATTCCATCTTGGCAAGTATTCCCTGTTTGTAAATAAAAGGTTTACTCTGAATTTCCTGTAAACTCAGGAGCATAACGCTGATTTGGACCTCAGTCACAGAGCAAGAAAGCTGCCTGCTGTCTAATCCACAGAGATGTGCTATGTCCACTGTCATAAATACCCGTTCGGGTGTCTTGAAGCATATCCTGTGAGCTAATCTAAAAATAATTGTCATTTCAATATGATAAAGCAGACCAGGCTGACTTGAAAAAAATTTTTTTCATCTCTTTTACTGTGACACTCCCTGTTTTGGGGAAAAATCCTAGTGAGCATGTACAAAGGTATTAAAGTGTGCAACACGCAACAATAAGCTTGGAGGGGAGGAAAACATCAATGAAACAGGATATCTTTTTTCAAATGATAAATTAGTGCACTCTTTCACTCATCAGCTGGTAAATAGCTAATGGAAAAGGAATGTGACAGACCACGAGGACAAGGAATTGTCTGCAAACTGGCAGGCGCAGTGATTTGCAGATGACCCAAATTATTTTCAGGCAGTTTGGCACATCTCTATTTGTCACACTTACACTGCCGAGCCAAATGCATTCAATTAATATGGAGTATTTTCCTTTTCTTGAAGTGGGAACAAAACAGCAGACATTCCTTGATTGCTCTCAAACATCCCCAAACAACAAGAATTATAAGCCTCTTGTCAGTATTCACCTTTGGTTGTCTTCCATGATGAGCACATGACCACTGAAAGATTCATTCTTGACTAGGGATTTTTGTGCACATAGAAATATGTCTACTGTACACACTGTGTGAGCTCCAAGAGCTTAGAAAATGTGGCTGTTGAAATAACCTTTTGTGATAAACGTTTGGCATTTTCCCCCTCGGTTTTGAAAGCAAGGTGAAGAGGCTTATTTTGTGAGAGGTGAAACCTTCGGAATCAGTATCTGGGGTTGACATCCATCCATCACAATGCAGCAATTACAGCAATGCCTTGCAAAATGACCCATGAGGTTGGTGGGGCAGCCGGAGCTTCTGGAAAGATACTTATGGAAATGCAGAAATGGGAGTTTTATTTCTAAAATCCCTTCCTCAATGAGACAGAATGCATGTGTTATACAGTCCAGAAAGTACTGGCTAGGGGACCTTGTATCCAGACCCAGGTCTTCCCCTCCCTGGCTATGCATCAAGTAACCTGTGTTGGTATGGCTTTACGCATCCTTAAAATGAGGACTTAACCCAGACAAATGCAAATGGAACCTCCCAACTCTAGGAATCTGTGAATCACAGACCCCTAAGAAATGTTTTTATTACTTCTAAATGAATGCATAGGAGTCAGAAAGGCTCATAACAAAAGCAAACAGCAATAGTGAAAAGAAAAATGCTAAGTCTCCCCAAATAGTCATTGCATGGTATTAAATTTAGGATTAAGGGGTTACATTAACTCTTTCAGGCCTTGAGGGGTTTTGTGTCAAAAGAACACATCTTTACAACTAAAAATGTACTATGTAATACAATTATAAGTTACAGCTAGCTATGTACATTTTATACACTGATATAAAATGTACCTGGCACAGGAAATTTAAGAGTGTCTCCAAAGAAAAATATATTAAAGCTCCAGTTCAACTGCATACCAAGTGCATTTTAATGTATTCATGTTTCTGAACATATGTAATACACAAATAGAATGCAATGGTATTTTGCATTTACATCTTGAATTTTAATAGTTTAAGTGAGTCGCTCTGTTTAGATGCAAAAAAATATCTTTCACAGCTACAATTTCCTTATCATTCAGTGTACTTAACATGTATAAGTGTTTCAGGCTTTAGGCTATGGTTGAGACTGCAAATTAGAAACCCCAACAAATGTCAAAACGGGCAAAAATGATTCTACCGCTCAGTATTTGACTTCTGAAATTATCTACAAACCAAATTGACCCTGTCTTCTTTGTTGTGCCTACTGAATGTATTCTTCATCCTAATTGAGACCTACAGTACCTTAGGCACTTCTGACTCCCTGGTTTCTTAACTCCTTTCTGGCTCTACCTGCCCTCCTGCCCAGCCTTTAACCCAAGCTCAGCCATTTCAGGTGCTCCTGCAAGGACCTCATAAAGCCTAGCTCTGCTGACCTTGAGCTTTGCCCTACTTGCTAATCCTCACCCTTCTGCTTTCTTTGCTTCTCTCCTGAGCTGCCAGCTATTGCTGGAGGAACTCTGAAACTGGTGGTGACAGGCTCATCTACAAATCTGCACCATACAACCTCAACTCGACCCTCACTGGTGTTCAACAATTCCTTTAATCATCGCTTATTAAATTACTCACGGGAGAATTCAACATGGTAGCTTTTCCTCAGTCCTCAGTTCCAGCCTAAACACCTCACTCTTGGCAAATAACACTCACTATCTGTTATTTAAGTGAAACTACTGAAGCCCTCATTTTCTTTATCTCTTCTCCTGTACATTCATTCCTTTTCTTCGTTAGTCACTCAGAGGAAGAAAATATCCACAGCTTTGCCCCTAATCTTTCTCCTGTTTTCTTTTACCTCTTTTTCTGTCACATTCCTGGGGTCTTGCTGGCTTACCAGCACACCACTGGATCTTAGTCAGCAAATCATTATCCCCCTGCCCAACCACACAGACACTGTTACACTCAATTTCCCCATCTGCAGGCTCTTTCCACAATAGAAATGTGTAATAACTACCCCCTGTCAAAAAACAAGAAAGAAAATTCAACAACAAAAAAACAACACTTTCCCCTAACATATTGCTGTCTCTCTCAAGTGCTGATGTGGTTGCAATTTACCTTTCTTTTCACTACCAAATTTCTCTAATGATTAATAGCCTAATGCCTAATAAAATTCCACTTCCACATCACCTTTTAAATCCTTACAATCAGCACCCTCCTCCTGACTGAAATTATCTTTCCAAGGTCACATTTGACATCCACGTCAACCAGTTACGTTTTATTTCCTGGCAGCCGTGTTCTTTTTCCTCTTTCCAGCACGCATACAGCTCATCACACTTGTAAGTTCCCTCTTTCCTTGCGCATTAGGAGTTTCAACCTGGGATTAAAGGCTTGTGCACAGTATGATTCAGATATAAATGTGATGCCAAAAGCAGTGGTGACCAAACTTATCTGCACATCAGACCTATCTGGAAAACAGATTCCTGGGCTCATACCAGACCTCCTAAATCAGAAACCGCGGTGGTGTGATCCTGAAGTACTGAGAGTTGGTCAAGCAAGAATCCAGAGATCTACTGGCGTGAGGTTAGCTACAGGAGGAAAACACCTCATTGTATGGTCACCGATAGGTGGTGTTTGCTGGAGGAAGGATGCTGGTACATACTAGGCCCTCAATAAATATTTGCTGAAGAAATGAATTTATGAATGCCTGCTTTGGTTGTTGGAGAGAAGTGACGAATTAAATTATAATCCTGCGTTTTTCACTCTTTTTGTCTTCTGCTCAGTTCCCATTTTCCCATGGATGACAAGTTATTGCTGTTAGATATTTGGGACCCAAAGCAGAAATGATTGTGATCAATGTAGAGAAGGTGAGAGGGGGGTTTCCTCCTTCTTTGTATCAGAGTGTGGCATCGTGCTTTGGAGGAGACAGAAAACGTGTCACAGCTTTGGCACATCCAGAGCTCTTTGCCCAGCAGCAGTGCCCGCAGCCCTGGCGGGGCTCCTAGCATCGGATGTGCCAGGGGCACCAAGTGCCAACGTCTTCAACAGCAGCTGATGAGAGTACCAGTGGCTTCAGAGCAGCAGGAGAAAGCATTACCAATAGCAGTTCCCAACAGCAGTCATGCTAACTTTACCTGGCTTAGTGCATGGTGCAAGCTTTGCCAACTGGATGAACAGAAGAGGGCTGAAGAAGGAAAAGATTAGACACCAGTTACGAGCTGAGAGAATGGAGCCCATGGAAGCTGCACGTCTTACAAGGTTGGAAAGGTTAATGTGAGCAAACTACTGGCTCCTACTACTAACCTGATCACCTTTTTAGCTACTGATTTCTATAGTCTAAAGAAATCCTTGAATTTAAAAATATTATACAGCCCTGGTTCTGTTCATATTGCTCTCACTGCTCCTCCATCTTTTTAAATCTTCTTTATCCTACCTTTAAATGTTAGGAATTCCCCAGATACTTCCACTGGTCACTTCACACTCTACAGTCTCACTGATATTATCTAATCCCACAGCTTTGACATAACCTCTATTTACATGACATTCAACCTGTAACATCCAGTCCTGACCTAGCTCTGACCTCCAGACTCATATTTCAGGTCAAATATTTCTGACTTGATGTCTCACCCATACTTGTCTGAAAGTAAATTCATTAGCTTCTGCCCCCAACCCCCTCTTTCTGATTCCCAATGCATATTAAAAGCAATATTATTTTCCCAAATAGGCTTGAAATCTTCAAGTAATTCTATCCCTCTGCACCACAACATTGGACACAGTTGCTCACTTCCTTTTTTTCGAAATACTGTATTTTCTTCATTTGGCTTTGAGAAAACACTCTCTTGGAGTTCTTCTCTGACATCAATGCCCACTCTTTCTCCGATTTGTTTGTTATGACTTCTAAGCGTTGGACCATTACAGGGCACAGTCCTTAGTCCTCAGACCTCACCTCATCTCTAACTACATTCACTGCGGAGGGAATTTCATCTAGTCTCAGTTTTCCTTTGTATGTCTCTCAGTCAAAGAAAAATCAATTCTCCTGGTGTCTCAAGACAAAAATCTTGTAGTTATTTCATATGACTACCCTCACTCCACCCCACATTCAATGTACAATCATATTCTGTGGATCTCCATAAGAAACCCAAATCTGACAATTCTCACCATTCCTAGCACCCTTGTACTGATTGCCATCATTTCCTCCCTGGATTATTGCAATAACCTTCCAACTGGTCTTCCTGCTTCTTGTTCTCTACATGTATTTTTCAAACAGAATCAGAGTGAATCTCTTAATATTTATGTCAGATTATGTCATTCATTTCTTCACAATTCTTCTATAGTTTCCATCTCACATTAATCACTGGGTCATTGAGAATGTCGATGTTACTTAATAGATATAGAAATAATATTTAGGCCAAAATGCTGTTTGCCTTCTTACCAAACTTCATGGCTAATCTTTTCTCATTTATTTTATTCCAAAGAATACAGGACCAACTGTACATAACCAAGAAAATGGATTGTGTAACCCATAGGATAAACATTATAATATTAATAATGGTAGAAATTAATAACTGTATCAGCAATAACTATTTATGAAGAAATTACTCCAGACCAGATACAATACTAAACGCTTCATATGTATTCTCTCATTTAATCCTCTCTACAACCCCATAATTTAGTTATTAAAATTATCCTTTTGGGCATGACAGCCAAGTTTTGGCAGATGAGCCCAGCTTGGCTAGATGTATCTTGGGCAAGTTCATTTAGAGTACTGGAAGATAGTGGGATTATGACAGGAACTAATAATGGCAGAGTAACTTGACCCATCTTATATCTTCATGCAAGGACTCTCCTATCACTAACAATATCCAAAGCTACCAGTCATGAGGCTACTTCTGTCCTTCCTGAGAAATTGGTTATTTACTGTATATCTAAAGTAGGGAATGGGTAAAAGGAGAAGGCATATGTTTGATTTATAGTTATCATAAAGGAAACAGACTATATTTTCTTTTTTTTTTTTTTCTTTGTGGGGATGACCAGCCCTGAGCTAACATCCATTGCCAATCCTCCTCTTTTTGCTGAGGAAGACTGGCCCTGGGCTAACATCCGTGCCCATCTTCCTCCACTTTATATGGGACGCCGTCACAGCATGGCTGACAGGCAGTGCGTCGGCGGGCGCCCGGGATCCGAACCAGGAACCCAGGCTGCCAAGCGTGGACTAAACCGCTGCGCTACCGGGAGGCCCCTATTTTCTTTAATCAGGTAACATTTGTGAAATAATGGAAAATGGGAACAGCATTCCAAATCCTCAAATATTTTTGAGTGCTATTAGGTACCAAGCACTGAGCTAAATTAGTTCATATCACTCATCTAATCCTCACAATAACCACATAGGATATTATTATCCAGATTTTACACATGAAGAAACTGCCTTTTAAAGAGATTAACTGACGTGCCCAGGATCATAAAGCACAAAATTGACTGAATCAATATTCCAAGCTATATCTTCTCAATTTTAGCCTATTGCAATTCCTCACTACAACAAAATGAAAAACTGGCTCCAGCTTATACATTCCTTTTTTATATTGCATCCTTTCCCTCAACACTGGAATTGATGCTACACAAGGAAACATTCTCAGAAGAGCTTCTTCACTTTAATCATGAATTAAGAGACATCCCAACCAATGATACCTCCTTTGTCCCTGTGTAAATCATCTCATTCAAAGGTTTCTTTGACATTATCCATGCCTGTGCATGCACTTATTCTTTTTTATACCCTATATAATAGTATTAGTCTGGGAGGGTTGCCATAACTAACTACCACAGGATGGATAGCTTAAACAACAAAATTTATTTCTCACTTATAGAAGCTAGAAGGCCAAGATGAAGGTGCCAATAAGGTAGGTTTTATTCTGAGGACTCTTCCTGTGGCTTATGGGCAGCTGTCATCTCACCATGTGCTCATGAGACCTCTTCTTTGTGCTCCCAGGGAGACAGAGAGAGCAAGAAAACAAGCTCTCTGACATCTCTTCTTATAAGGACACTAAACCTACCGATCAGTGCCCCACGCTTATGCTCGCATTTAACCTTAATTACTTCTTTAGGGGCTCCATACCCAAGTACAGCCACACTGGGGGTTAGAGCTTCACATATGAATTTGAGAGGGACACAAATATTCAGGCCATCACTGTAATCCATGGTGTCAATGGTCCTGTATAACGTGTTTTATAACCAGTTGCTAAAAGTGCTTCCAGGAGGTTGCAGGCCCAAAATACAACTGCTAGTTGACACTGATCATCACGAACAGCTGGCAACTTACAGACAGATCACAATGTTGTGGAGCACTTAAATGGACTCTTCCATTGTGATCCGTCCATTAAATGATAACCACGACCTAATGCACAGTCATGATCAATATGAATGTAAACAGTGGCTGTAAAACAGCCTCTCTAACCAGGGAGGGTAATCCTCCATTTTACAGATTTGAAGAGCCAATCAATTAAATGCTGGATAAGGTCAAATACTATTGATTCAAGATTCAATGAAATCCCTTCCTTTACCTTCCCTTCTTTTGATTTTTCTTGTGATCTAAGTATGGTTTCCTTAAAATACATTTTCACAGTGGCTGCACTTACATACTGGTAGAAGCCGAGTGGTCCTCAAAAAACATAACGATTCACTGGCACTGAAATCAATAGTGTCACAAAACCTTGAAGGCATGAAAAGGTTGAAAAATAAAAATATTAATGCCTACACTTCAAGAGCATACTTAAGAAGTAGAATTTAAGAGATGCCCATTGCTAGCAAGAGGTAGGTAGTTCATACATCAATTGAGACAAACAACTTCCTACAGTGTATCTGTGAGTGCTGAAAAGAAAACAACGTAAAGAGACTGTTAATGATGTGTTTAAGTGTCACTCTTCATTCAACTCTGATTTTTGACACAACTTCAGGTTATTTCTTGAAAGTGCTCTCGGTGCTCATAAAGCAAATTTTATACAACGTTTTACTATTTATTCTGTACCACTTTTGGTTTTTACTGACACTTGATACAGTTGGTAACCTTTTTAGACTTTTATCTCATAATCTAAAGTCAAGTCAAGTCTTCCATGCTTATTTATTACAATGATATTTTTCATCTTCATAAAAACATAATAAAATGTTTTTTGTAGGTGAAATAAGGCATTTCAGGGCTGTGTCTGCATTTGAGTGTCAGATACTTAAGTACATTCCCCTGTCTGGAGATAGAACTATTTGCTGCTGCATTTTATTCTAACTGCATCCAGGAATTAGTAAACAGAGAATTGTAAATATCGCATGCTTGGAAAAATTCCACCTGGCACAAATCAGCCACTAGTTGGCTAAGTATCGTGAATGGAAACAACCAGCAAGAAGGAAAATGCTCTTGTCAGAATCCCGCAGCACATAAGAGCTCCACGTTAACATGGAAACAAAAAACTTTTTTGAGTAGCTTTGATAATGTTTTAATGGAAACAACACTCCTTTCCTTTTTTCTCCTCTCTTGCTTTCTTCATAACCACATGCATTTTGAACTTGGTTTGAGAGGGTTTTCTTTTCTTTCCTTTCTTTCTTTTTTTTAACTTTGTCCAAAGAAAAGCTGGAAAATATAAGATCAAATATCAGGTTCCCTCTGATTTTTCCAGGAGATTTATTCTGTAGTTGCAAGTCTCTGACATATTTTTAAAAAGAGAGACATTCTGTTAATCATTTCAAGAAGGCCGAACTAAAATAGGAAGGTATTTAACACTACAGCAATCCATTAAAGAAACTCGAATGCGGCCATCTCTCGCTTTCAAGATGAAGGTGAGAGTTTTTTGCTTGTTTGTTTATCTCTTTTGTTTTGTTTTTAATGAGAAAAATTATATGCCCCACAGATCTTGAGAGTGGTATTTTTAAATCTAATTTCCTCTATCAGTTGCCAAGCTTCTTCTTAGAAAAGAATAGACACATCTCTTTTTTTCTAAATGTAATTAAGTAGAAGAAGAAAGTGATAAACACTTTAGAATAGAATTGAAAGTTAAAAAAGAGAATGGAAAAGAGCTGCAGCAGCTGAAGAAACATGAATCTTAAAGAAATCCTATCTATAAAACAAGATCAAAAGGGGAAAGGCTTTCATTCTGGCAAAGACGTTTAACCATGGAATAAAAATGCCCTTCCCTTTTGCCACCATCATTAGGGCCCCTGCTTCCACCACTACATTTCTATGCATTAAGAGCTTACCTTGAATTTTCATTTAAACTTGCCTCATTCAATGTTTGCCTGGACATACAAAGCAGACATTATTATCACCATTTTACTGGCCAGAGATTAATTCACTGCATGCCATGACTCATACCGTTCAAACTTTAATATGCATACAAATTGTTATAATGCATATTCTGATACAGTAAGTCCGGGGTGGGGCCTGCGAGTCTGCATGCCTAATAAGTTCTCGCGTGATGTCAATGCTGCTGGTCCATTGACAGCACTGGAGTGACTAGGCTAGAGTACAACCTGAAGGCAAGTTTTAACAATTCAGCCTAACAACACATTTATAGATGCATCATTAACTGTGCATAGTGGTTCCTCACCTTAGTAACAACCTAAGCCAAGTGAATACTTTTTTAATCCCCCAGCTTGATCAGGAAGCAGGTACAGTGGATCCTCCTTATTCACAATTCTGTATTTGCAAATTTGCCTACTTGCTAAAATTTCTTTGTAACCACAAAAATCAATGGCCATGCTTTCTCAGTCATGGACATGCTCATGCACGCAGCAGAAGAAAATTTGAGTCTCCTGATGTCCATGCTCACAGCTGAAGTTCAACAAGGTGACTTTCTGCCTTCTTATTTCAGCTCTTATATTGTAAACAAGTGTCCTTTCTGAGCTCTATTTATTGCCACATTTTTTTGCATGTATGTGCTTTTTATTGGTGATTTCACTGTTTAAAATGACCCCAAGCATAGGGCTGAAGTGCTGTCTTGTGTTCTTAAGAGGAAGAGCTGTGATGTGCCTTACGGAAAAAGTGCATGTGTTGGATAAGCTTTGTTCAGGCATGAGTTATGGTGCTGTTGGCCATGAGGTCAATGTTAATGAATCAACAATATATATTAAATAAGGAGCCTCTAACAGAAACACACATAAAACAAGGCTATGTATTGACCGTTTGATGAAAATATTGTGACCAGATGCTCACAGGAACCTAACCCTGTATTTCCCCAAGGAGCAATGATTCAGTGTTTGGATAATTCAGTGTTTGCAGTGACTTTATAGAACAAAACCACTGCAAATAACAAGAATGGACTGTATCTTCTGGACTATTCTCAGGAGAAAACTTCAATGGAAACATAGACTCCAATTGATGTCCCCTCTGACTAATAATACTCCCTTTTGAGTGTCCACTCCAACCAACTCTCAAACCAGATATTTTCTAACTATTTTTAAGCAGTGAAAAATAGTTTATTAAATGAAACTGTGTGAAACCAACAAATACTGTAGGCAAAGTGAAATTTTATTAGAATAAATAAATTCTGTGCATTAAAAATTAAAATATTTACTAATAAAAACCAATTTACCATAACAGAAAAAGTATTGGAGGCTCCAATGTATTAATGATTTGAAAATACAATATGTTTGAATTGGTACTTTTAAATTACAGCCTTAAAACCACATAAAACATTTAAAACTGAAATACCAATTAAACTTTTACAGAATCCCTGAAGTACCTTCACAGAAACCTTGCATTTTAAAGGTTAGCTTGAAAATCACTCTTTTAAACAAATCTCCCTCTTTAGGTACTTCACAAGGTCATCAATTTCTACAATATACTTCTTCTTCCAACTCCCGTCTTTGATAAACCAAATCTGTTTTCTTCAAACCTCTTCTACATACCCCTTATACAAGTTCACATCTCTTGTTCTAAAATTCTGTCTTTCTCACAAATATTTTCTTTTTTCTGTCAGTCTTTTTTGATCACACACAAAAAAATGAAAAGGTTTAAAATTCATCATTGTATCAAAGCCAATAATGTAACTTCTTCACAAAGGCAAGTGAGACAAAGTGAAAAAGCAAAGATGATATGTCAGGACCATAACAGGGATTGTACTGGGTACGGTTAGAGTAAATTAACGACTATTTCTTAAGAGCAAAAGGAGATCCTAGAATGACAGTCAGCCAAACAACTTACCCATTGAAGAAATATATGCTAAGCACCTGTATCTTATTTAATTCTCACAACATTCCTATGATGACAGGACTGATACATAGTGCTTGGGTAATTTGCTCAAGGTCACAGAGTCAGTACACGGCAGGGCTGGAAAGCAAGCCTGGCATATACTTCAAGGCCCACCTTTCCATTCCTCTGTCCCATTGTACAGAAAAAAAAATACTAGAAAGATAAGGTATATTCCCTGCCACTACAGAACTTGCAACTTCTTCTTAGAAGAGAGAAAAGCAGCACAAAGTTGACAGGCAAAACATGATCAGGATTTCAGATGAATTAAGCAAGATAAATTCAGAAGACCCACTCAAACTGTCATAAAGAAGGTTGCAGCAAGATGGGCTTTGGTGAGTGGGCAAGATTCTGATGGGCAAAGAGAAATGTGGATGGCATTTCTAGCAAGAGGAGTGGAGAGAACTGCGACATACAAACGAAAAAGTAAAAGGCTTGAATGAGGACACTGGTGAAATCAGATTTTCTGAATCAGAGGATTTCCTCAAAGGCAATGTTAGGGAGCTAAACCTTGAGAGGCGAGTTGTTAGGAAAAGGGAATGTGTTTTCCCGGTGAATGTAGGCGGTACCTTGTCTACTGTAACAGTGATTAGCCGCAGATGCCAGAATTAATGAAATAATTTATCAATTAATTCTTTGAGTAATTTAAACCAGCAGGCTCTCAAATCCATTACAGCCACCTTCAGACTCTTCATGGAAGAAGATAAATCATAAACATAGGTGCGTATTTGACAGCGTGTGTTAAAACAGACAGTTGCTAAATTGCATGCAAAGATTCAACCTCATATGATTACTTCTTCTCAGATGTCTATTCCTTACACTGTAAGACCACAAAAAATAGAAATTATCCCATGATCAATGTTTATTAGATCACTGAGGATATCCTTTGTTTAAAACTCATTTGTATGCTCTCACAAAAATTTCTCTACAAATGAGAAAACACAATTTAGATAACTATAAACAACTTCTGTGTTGGACACATACCTTTTGATATTAGCACAAATGCCCTTCAAATATAGTCTATAATATACACTTTTGGGTTATTTCTGAATAAGTTTATCAATGCAGAAAGCTCACAAGATTTTTAATTTTATTTTCATTGTAAATGGAATAAATGTATTGCTTCTATAACTAGCATAGAAATATTCATCAGTAATATACTGTGAGCAATGCAATATAATTTCTAATTAAAATTAAAATTTGATCCAATGTAAGCAATATACTTAAAGTGCTTACCAAAATTGAGTTTAGGTTGATGATTATATAATGATAATACTTTGATATAATTTTATCATTTCCCTAATCCAACATGCAGTAAATTATTAATAATTTTAATTTAAACAAAACCACTAATTAAAGGAAAATATCAGTTTTATCAAATGTTAATAGCATGGTCTTTTTATATTAGTATGGTAGCTTTGGTATGATTTTAATTATTTTCTGCATTTTTATTACCCTTTTTCTAGAAATAAAGTATTTAAAATGTTCGGACTAATTTACCAGATTTCACATAGCTATTGTTACATAGATATAAGACAAAATCTTATTATATTAAGGTATATACATTTTTTTCACAGCCTTCATGGTGGAAAAAGCCCTTCATAAATTCAAAAATGATTTTAAAAGTATTTAAATTCATTTTTCTATACCGGACAATTACAAACTCCCATTAAAAAAATAGTAATCAATACATATGGAAAACTATTTTTTTCAGGATGCATGTTGATTTTCTGAATGCTGATTTGGATTGAATTTATTTTTTATAAACAATTACAAAACAGTTGGTAACTGGATTTCAACATTAGCGTAAAACCTGATTATGCAAGAGAAAAAGAGAACAAATTTGTTTCTTCTACACAAAATAATAAGTGTATTGGTACATTATGGGCTACTTCCATCTTCAATCTAACTATTAGTCTATCAGTTTCACATTGTCTGTGCTATTTTTCATATGAGGACAAATGACCTCTCCCAAGGTGATTTATGAATAGAAGTCAATAAAATGTTATACAAACTGCAACATTCATTTTCAGTTTCAGTTTAAATGCTACTAAGTTTGTCTTTTTTGCACAAAGCTTCCCTCCCCACTACTGTCTGGTAAATAATTTTTTTTCTCTGATGTCATATAAACTAGTCCTAAAATTCAGGCAAAAACTACTTGTTAATGATGACTTCATACTATATTGGCTTCTTGGGTTTCTTTTTGGCTACTTTCAAATATAATCAAGTCTGAGGGATATCATCGGAGTAAAATAAAATATTTAAAGGAATGAGTGATATAATTTCACAGTTTCAACATAAAATTGACTACATTTTAGATGCCTAAAGTTTTAATTCAGTAACTAAAAGCACAAGAAAAACATTACATTCCTTATTATATCATTTTTCTCTGAAAGACATTTGAGCCATCCTGAAGCTTTCTTAGTTTGAAAGAATGTCAGCATTCCACAAAGGCTATTGATATTCTTCATTAGCCATAACATAGTTAACATGTAGCACCTGCAATATATCAAAGTATTGGAGGATTGCATTAAAACTTATGACAGTTACAGAGTTTGGTGGGTGTTGGTTGTTTTTTTCCTCCCCAGTATTCTAGAGTCATCACTCATAATAGAGAAAAGTATAGCATAAAGGGGAAAAAAATTCAGAATGTTCCTAAAAATAAAATAGAAAGCCCTCAGGAGCCCTTTCAGCACAACAATAAAAAGTATTGCTAGCTGTAAAATTTGTAAGCAGGTTCCATCCTGTCGGCACAGAAACAATGAAGATGAATTACATTCTAGGGGAAACATTGAGGCTGTCTGGTAACAGAGGCAAATCTACTACAGTGAGGACAAAACACAACTATTTCTTCTGTTCTTAAGCTGAAGGTGTCAGAACAGGGAGGTATGAATTAAAGGAAACAAAGGACCATCTTTAGAAATTGTCTCCTTAACCATTCAATTCACTCATTTGGCCATTGTTTGGACTACTCAGTTTTCAGAATCTCTGTATTACCGCTGAGCTCATAAAGACCAGTATATAATTCCATGTGTTAAGGGATAAGTATGTATACTTTGAATACAAAATAGACGAATATGAGTTAGGGTGATGGCAGTTATTTATATCCCTTTCAAATATCTTTAGGTGTGATTAGAAAACAAGTTTGAGGTTTGTTTGGCTAGCTCTAAGTAAAGGTGCTTTTGTCTCAGGTGAAAGGACATTTGATCTACGTGGGAGATGTTGGCAGCTGATAGGATATGTTGGGGAGCACCCCACAGCGCCCTGCAGAGCAGACCTACCACATAGAGACTCATCTGCACAGGAATTAAGAGTCCTATTTTGCATATGTCCTTGTTTGATGCCCTGGATATTAGTATGGCAGCTGAAAAGACGTGCTGCTAAAATGAGAAATATGTGGATGGGGTTGGTTTAAAAAAGCTGATGCCCACTTTGATGGCAGGTTGTATGTTTAATAACAAACTCTCCATAACCTACACCAAGGTCAGCATATGCAAAATGAAACTCACACCACAGCAGAAATGGGGAAAGTGTTTATTAAACCTTAAGTGTGATTCTCAAAGGATGTTTTGGTGTGCAATATGCCTACCCTATACTAAAACAGCTTGATTTTTTATTTGAATTTAAAACTCAGAGGTTTTCTTTCTTATGTGTTTGTGAATGTTAATTAAAAGAAACATCAGATAGTTTGAGCAACTACTTAGAGTCTTTGACAATATTTGAAAGTTGCTTTCCTTTTATGCTGGTATTCAAATTTTCTACCTATAAGTAATGAATGTGGCTTGGATCAATTGTACATTAAAAATTGAAAGTAATATTAGATTCTCTGAAAATTGCCATAATTCCTGTTCCAGAGTCTCAATGATTGATTGCATTAAAGTAGTAGTGGAATTCAAGGTGAATTGAAATAAATGTTAAATGAAGGTTCTTTTTAACCTCATCAATACCTTTCTAATACATCATTTTTTTTTTGAGTTGGAGGGACAACTAATAGTAACCAAATCTCAAGCAATTACCCAGCACTAGATACGGAATTTGTTTGAGTACCTAAAAATCTCTTAAACCTTTGCTTTCTCCAGCTGAGCTAATTTCTGATGGAACACCATTGAGAACAATAGGTCACTGACAGCAAATGAAGTGGGGCTTCCACTGTGTTTCCTCAAGTGCTCTCATATAGCCCAGCACTGGATGGCTGATGAGGTAATCTGCATAATAACATGGCCCTAGTGTGTTTCTATTAAGTCAATGGGGCATTGACTATATACAAAAGCACCACTGGCATCTATTAAGCGGACTGGATCTACAGACCCACAATGACTACTCATCCGACAGGAAAAGTTGTGCACTAATCTCGTAATTATACCCCTTTACTCCTCCACTCAGTTCAAATTTTGTCTGTTGGCAGTAAAATAAGTATCATTCCAAGTATAATTCTAATTAAATGAGTTAAAATGTCCTGTTCTAATTATTTGCCTATGTATGCTATGTGGACTACATTTGTGTAAATAATTATTAATTCAAATTAATGAATTTTAATGCAAATGTATCTAAAACAATGCATAGTAGTATTCATATGGAGCTAGAATAGGTAAAAAATGTGCTTTAATTAGGCAGTAATAAATACATTAGTCTTTCATGTCATTAGTTTTCCTTGTTGAAAAGGATTCTCTTTTTCTAAGATGTCACTCATCTGGTATCTCCAGTGTGAGGAAATTCATAGTAAAGATGAGATTTCAAAACTGAATTCTGGGAATAATTTTAAAGCATATATTTCAAGATGTTTGCTATGGTCAAGAAAGAAGTAAAAAAACAAATATCTACCACATAAATTCATTTTATCTACTGATCACCGGAATATACATTTTAAGGTAAAATAAGGTTCAACCTATAAATGACTCAAAGTATTGTATTTTTTTAGAGGGTATATGGTACATGACAAGCTTATCAAAAATGTGTAGGTTTATGTGCAGTGATAACCACTGTCTCCACTGGCATTTGAGCAGCTATCCAAAATTCCTTACTTAGCTGCCTAATGCACTACTATATTCCTTGGCTTATGTTAAAATTAACATTTTAAACTTAGAAGAAAATAATCTCTTAATTTTGCAATGTCAGATTTTTAAATTGACTTTTATTAAATTAGTCAGAGTTTTATTTTAAATCTCTGGTCAAGATTTTGGATTTATCTTCTTACTCTGACATCATTTTGGAAATTTTAACTGATTTCTACTAGGGTTACTATAGAGTACTAAATTAAAATGCACTTTAAAGGTGAAAGGCATTTTCTCTGTTATCGTTTAGTAAAATCAATCAATAACATTTTCAGATGGATAGAGCACCTACGTGCTTTAACATTAATTTAAAACCTTTTATGAGATGGTTAAACTCAGCCTAGCAACTTAAAGCAAGTTCTTTCCCAATGAGATATAAACATAATGGAAATCTATCTTTTAGTCAACATTGTTGTTTCATATAGTACTCCTTTGTGAAAACTACATCTCAAGAATATCTAGGTTAAGCATTGGTCAAATTTTGGGCCCTCCCTTCAGGGAGCTATTCTCAAAATCATTATCGCCGGATGATCCCGACATTGTATGGGATCCTGGGGGTGAAAGTCATTGGATGAGAATGTTTGATGGTGAAAGCCTCTGTCCACTGTGAGAAGCCTCTGTACATGGATGTGTCCTTCTGGACATATTCTTTGTATGAAATAAAATGATCACCATCTTATAAGTTTCTGAAGCAGAGGGACGTATGGATGCATGTTTGTCTTCCCCTCTCTCTGGTCTCTGACTCTCTCTCTTGTGTTCTCTTCCTCTCTCTCTTTTTCTTTCTCTATCTCTCTGTACTTGGGTTTGGTCATAGAGGTAGCTAGGGTGTGTGTGTAATCCTGGAAATTGATCAAGACTGACCAATTGAGGCACAAAGTGTAATAAAAGGACAACCATATCATGTTCTAATTGCAGCTTTTGTGCTAATTATGAGCAACATCTTACAGAAGTCATATGCTTTATCGAGCTTGTATCTCCCTTCGTCTATAAAGGGAGATGATTAGGTAAAGATCCTAATTTTTTTGTGATTCTCATTGTGACTAAACAAAACACCTTTTAGATTTATTTTATTTCTCATTTTATCAGATCTTTTGATTCTTCTCCACTGGTAAAATTAAAAATACAATATATTTTCATGTATCTTTCAAGTCTTTTGGCAAAAAAGAAAAGGACCAAGATTAAGATTGTCCAGTGGGCCGACCCCGTGGCGCAGTGGTTTAGTTTGCACTTTGGCAGCCCAGGTTCGCAGATTCGGATCCTGGGTGCCCGCCACCGCACGGCTTGTCAGCCATGCCGTGGCAGCATCCCCTATAAAGTAGAGGAAGATGGGCACGGATGTTAGCCCAGGGCCAGTCTTCCTCAGCAAAAAGAGGAGACTTGGAAATGGATGTTAGCTCAGGGCTGGTCTTCCTCACACACACACACACACAAAAAGATTAAGATTGTCCACTATAATATCTAGCTTAGGCATTAGCCACAAATCAGTTGAGAACTATACATGTCAGCTTCAATGGAAATAAAAAGATAAGCCATGAAATTAGAATAAAGAGAATTATAAAATAGAATTTTGGTATTAAAATAATATTTTGGGGGGAGTTCACCCCAAGAGGTACACCCTTAAAATTCAAGGAAAAATTATGAAGATTATTTCAAGTTCTCCTTCCTTATTTTATACATTCAAGATAAAGTCCATAGTAAATTCTATAACCAAAATATGTAAAATCCAGATGGCAGAGTTCAATTTTTGATGAATTTCATATGAGAAAATGTACTTAAATATGAGCAACTATATTTGTACATGTGAACATATTCTATTCATGCATAATGCATTCTCTCCCCCATGTCAGTGTGTGCATATCTCCACGTACATACACTGAGACTCAGCGTAATGATGTTGGGCCTACTACTTTTG
The DNA here is from genome assembly GCA_031878705.1 of Tapirus indicus. Taxonomy (NCBI): domain Eukaryota; kingdom Metazoa; phylum Chordata; class Mammalia; order Perissodactyla; family Tapiridae; genus Tapirus; species Tapirus indicus. The sequence continues at coordinate 39,148,700 of CM062930.1, read as the reverse complement.
CGGTTTCTAAAGAAACAAAGTTTATTTTCTCATTTCTTTTTTTACTTTTGTGTTTATTTTATTTAAGCACATATTGGTACAGTGGAGCAGGTTTGATAAACTATCCTTGATTCAATTATGTACAAATATATCCTTAGCCATGGAGCTGGAGGGAGGAGGAGGCCCTAAATCTTCCATCATGGTTGACTGTTTGATCAGTCTAAGTCCTCAGCAGGTCCTCCATCACTGGAACTTTAATACTGACCGTAATTGGTAAACATTTAAGATGTTTACACTGAAAAGAAGATGATTTCATTTTAACAGCTGTTTGAAGCATGATCTTACCCAGCAGTTAGTTAATTTTTTTAAAGTCTTCTTTGCAGAACTAATATACTTAGGCCATATGAGGGAATGATTAGGAATATCTCCTTTCTACCTACTGCATTAAATTGCCTAATTTTCTGACAGCCAGAAGTACATTACCAGTGTACAGAGAAAATGGAATGAAATAGCGAGTGAAACCCCACTGCAGATTAAGGAAAGAAAAAATGATCTCTACAGAAGGAAAAAAAAACTTTGGAGAGAGGAAATAGCTAGATACTGCTCCATTCTTCAAATATGCGGATCGAAATTGATTTTCTTGCATTCTGCAAAGTAGATGCAAAGATTATGCTGAAAACAGGAGAGAATGTAATTGTACAACTGCCAGTGTGAATTGAGGACTCAGGGAGAATAGAGGCTCTGATGCTAACTAATTCAAAACCAGAGAAAGCCTCGGGAGGTATTTCTCACAAACTCTTCCATCCCTTTAATTCTGCAGCTCCGCATTTTCGAAAGGAAGGGTGCATCCTCAGATATGGTTTTTATCTGACTTCCCTTTTTGAAGCATAGGCCCTTCCTTTGACATAAAAGGGAGAAACGCAAATGAACTTAATTCCTTTCATTTCATACTGCACCTAGTTGGAGTAAAAATACATCCTTCTCTTACACTTGTTCAGTACCTTCCTTTACTCTAGTTTCTGACTCATCACACTGCAAGTGTGAAGCCCCTACAACACGCAGGGAGCAGAATGACAAGATTCTCTGTTGGAGAAATGTCATCTAATGGCTCTTGTAGTCCAAGTGATGTGCCACCTCTGGAGAACATGGTTGTCTGACAGTTATTTCTGAGTCATCTTGGTCTGTTTGAAACAGTTGGTTCTCTCCCTTAGATACTTGTCAACACGTGCAGATGATGTTTTAACTGGCACATTGTCACCAGCTACATCAAATAAGGAAAAGCTGAGTAGCTGTGAAAACTGTGATTTCCATCTCAACTAAGAATTAGAGTACTAGAAACAGATCCCTTCAGAGTACGTGTCATTTTTATTCCTTTAAATGTATGACTATTGTGTTAGTTGATAATCAGTTATGTTTTGGTTTTAATTTCCTTTGTCTTTCTTGCACTCTGGTTGAGATGATTGAGAGAAATGGGCTTGTTAAATTAAAATATAGAGAAAAATGACCAAATGGTATTTTTTTAGGTATGTGGATGACAAGTAAAAATCATTTAGAGGACAAGAAAGAATCATTTAGAGGCCCTCTCAGCTAGCTTGTGCTTTTTCTCTTTGCAGTAACAAACTTTTTCTATGTTTTGAAGCACCAGGGCCTGGTATATCTCTTGATATATAACAAGGGCCCAATAAATGTATAATGAATAATGAATGATTTAATCAATTATCATAAACAAATTAATATATAGAATTCATATAATCATATAGGAGTAGTAGGAGGAGTTTTAGCATAAAACTATTCTTGAAAATTAAAAGTATCACTTTGTGATTTATTATAAAAGTTTCAAAATAACTTAAAATGTAGTAAAAGGTTCTATCAAGTTATATTAATATTAGGATTCACCAAATTAAAATGAGAGGATAAAACAATAGCACAGAAATCTATTATTTCTTCCTTGGGCTTCAGATTGAATCTGGATGATTTACAAGTTTCCTTCCAATTCCATAAGTTCACGTTAAAATAAAAATCTTTTGCCTACTGAATATGCTATTTTGGTTATCACAAAATTGACCTTTGCAGAATTAAAAAGTTTATTTCCTGCTTATAATCATTCTTTAATTCTATTTATGTATCACCTAATGCCAACAGATTATTTCCATGAAATAACCATATTACCTAAATTTATTGACTAAAGTAATCTTTTCTCAAGAATCTTTGATATTTTTCTCTTCCGTTACATTCAATTCACCCTAACTCACACTCCATCTTTCTGTAAAACAATACCAAAATTGATTTCTCTCTCCCTTTCAAAACCTCCTAATAGCGTTTATTCATTTTAAAATTAGTCAATAACTATGAGATTTCATTATTGTCTTGAAGATTTTTAAAACTTTTTATGTCTGAGTATATTATTTACCTAATTAAATTGTGTCTCCAGAGGGAAGTGAAGGTGTCACACTTGTAATAATTTCTCATAGAACATTGCATATTCTTAGACTAAATGTATACAAAGCTTCCAGACACATAGTCAGTATCTAAAAAATATTAGCAGATAAAAATTGCAGAAGCTCAATAAATAATTGATTTCATTATAATACAACGTACATGGATAGTGTATGCAATTATAATTAAATTAGCCAGGTTTGCCCTAAGTTATTTTTAAAATATATGGTGAAAACAGTATAACTCACAACTGTCCATCAGCGTAAAATCCACCTCAACTATTACATGCTCATTAAATCCCAGCAATTCTCACAAACTGTGGTTATGTTTAACAAGGTTTAACACTGAGCATAATTTTATTTTGTATTTTTTATACCATGCATAATGTATAATAGAACTTATTTTCATATTCTTTTGTGAAGCTGACAAGCAACATTTATTTTTTCAATATCTTTCATGTCTACCCAAACCAATCCAACATTAAACATTGTGTAGGTCAAACATCCATTTTGTTTTGTTTTCACCTATGCAAATGTTTTATTTTTCTATTGTGTATCCATTCACTTCAAAAAAATTCCAAAAGTAACCAAGAGATTGATTCATTCTAAGAAAATCATATGCAAAAAAAAAACATGTTTACCATGTTAACTGAAACACAGCCTATGTCTACAGTATTGAATAGAGGCTCCCATATATAAAAGTCAGGAAACAATTATTTAAAATATTTGGTTTGTCAACCAAACTATGACTTCAATTCTAAATATTGTGTTAGAATTGCCATTATGGGCTGAATCTTAAAACGCAAACGTCACTCTCCAAGGAAGCACTTTTGACAAAACATTCTTGACAGGTTAATTGCAATATATCATCAAGACTGAAAAATTCTGGATTCAAAGGTGGCTGGTGAAAGGCAAAGGTTTCAGGCAACCCTGTAGAAAGAAAATGGCGGGCATAGGAAACTCCACAGGACTACAGAGTCCCAGATGTTTGAGGATGGCTGAAGACAGAAAACTTGGGAAAATAAAAGATGGGGCCATTCTTAAGGGGCTTTTACACATTGCTCAGGTGTTTGGACTTTATTACGACGATGGGAAGAAGCCGCTGCAATATTTTTGAAGAAATGTAATAAAATTTGTTTTAGAAAGATAACTTCAGGAACTCTGTAAAGCCTAGACAGGATGGAAAAGATGCCTTCAGGATATAACTCAAGAAATGAAATCTATTTTTGCACGACTTCAATGCAATCCTTTGAAGTTATATTAAAATTCTACATCTCTTAAAGTGTAATCAAGATGTCATGATGTAAATACATTTTTTAAATGCAAATTGAACATTTAAATTAAGAAATTTAAATGACAAATTATATATCTGAAGCAAAATAAATAAAGTATACAAAGTTTAGTTTAAAAGGGAAAGAAAAAACAATGGACTCTATTGTAAGGATAGTAATTAAATTTAACACTTCTAGAACAAATAATGAGCATTTTCTTAATGTCCTTGTTAACACTACTAAATGAGTTAAAATTTTAATACAAAAATTAATTTGAAAGTATGCAGGTCTGTCTTTCTTTCACTGTTCACTTCTGGATAATGGATGCATCCAGAATTATTTTCCAGTATTTTTAATGTAAAATCAAAATATGTGCCCTAATTATTGAACATATTATCAAAGCAAAATTTTAAGACAATCTCCTTCTTTCCTTCGGTAGGTGTATGTTAATTCCTTTTAGTGTTCAAATGTTGATTTATATTGTATTTGCTAAAATAAGTGACACCTCTAATTTTATATTACATGAGAATGACATAAATCTTCCTGGTAAATTTCAGAAACAGTGTCTGGGAAAAAAAACATTAAATATTATGAATTTAAGTTCAACACATCCTGTAAAATATATATGGCTAGAAAGCAAATGTTAGATTAAACTGCCACATTTGTATGAATAGGATTCTTGTTTTGGTTTTCTTGTTTAAAATAAAACTAAGAAAGTTCAAAAAGATTTTTCTTTGGTTTGGGTGTGTTTACTAGAGCACTTGGTAGTCTTTACAAATGGCTGCATCTGCAGAGCATAAATGTGTCTTAATTACAGGTTTTTATAGGGTGAACATCTGTGCCCTTTTCTGCAACTATGTAGATACTTTGATGGTTATCTGAGAAGAATAGGTGGTTAAATTTGTACACTGCACTTACTTGCTAATTCACTTTATTTAGTATAAATCAGGAATATTTAAAGGTTTATATGTATCACTTTGACATACCACTTTACAGTTAACACAATTTTGTTTTCTATAACTAGTTTACAAGATAAAATTAGAATCGGGTCAGTTTTTTTTTTTAATTGGGATTTTGAGTTGGGGAGAAGGAATCTTAAGATCTCCTCCATTTCTCTTTTCTTCAGTAAAATGCTAGTTTCTTGAGGTAGAGAGCAGAGTTCCTACTTTCTCATACTCTTTTATAATCACTTTGGCTTTAAAATTACATGTTACCTAGGAAAGTACAATGCTACTTATTTTTGAAAAAGAAAGTTATTTTATTTTACTTGTCTGGTTATATACATAATTCTAACATGGACGAAAGAATATAGGGAAACTCTTTAGTCAAAGAATATGAACTTAAACACTTGGAAATAACAATAGTTCTTTCTGAATTAGCAAGTAAGTAAGCATGGTATATGGTGGGGTTGGAATGGGAATGATCCAGCAGGAAATACTTTTGATAGACTGATATTTAGAAATTGTTGACAGAAAGGCCTAAAAATTGTCTATTTCTAATCCTGTGGGTATGACATTTTATTTGTCAAAAGTATTGAAAATTAACTTTCCACCAAGGACAGTGGAAGTAACTTCTTTGGAAAGAATTCTTGTCACATATTGGGTCAGAATCACTCCAGTGAAAAGTGTAGCAAAGAACAAATTCAAAAATTTTGCTAAGTAGCTAACAGCCCTAAAAAGTAAATATTTCCTGTGACCAAGAAGGCCTCAACATTCCCTCAGCTTGTGTTAACTTTAGACAAGCTTCTTCCTGACTCTAGGCCCCTGACCTCCTTTTTCTTAAAAGCATTTACTTCAGAAAATTTGCAATGGTAAATTCTTTCTCTATCCCCTTTGAGATATAAATCTTCTATGACCCAGGAATGTCTTTTTCCAGGACCTGGGATCCAACCCTTTGAAATGTAACCATCAAGAAAAATAGGGCTCCTGTCTCACAGTCCCTGTGGGAGGGTAGGAGACTAACTTGGAAAAGGGACAATTAACAAACACAAATGAACTAATCATTTAGACCAACCTCTTCCCTAAAATAATTTCCAATTAGCTCACCTCTCTTTTATTTCAGCAGAGTGAGTTCAGCTTTCTCTCCTATTGCAATAGTCTTGACTCCTACTGCAATAGTCTTGAATAAAGTCTTACTTGCCCCTTTTAACAAGTGTCCAGTACAATTTTTCTTTTACTACTGTCACTATTTCTTTGAATTCATGAATTAGAACCATGTTATTCAATTATAATTTTGAAACTTCTGGGCATAAGTAAATTCACAAAACAATATTTTGCTCCATTTATTAGAAAGTTATAGAAGTGACAATGACACACATTTAGTTGATTATAGCTTAATGAGCTTTTGAGAAAATCATAAATGTTCTCTTTTGATTATATCATCATTCTTGATGAAATAAGATGATTTTTTAAAAAGTAATATCATGAATTCAATGAGAGTACAAAGGTGGTAAAATTGTTCTCTATCATAAATTATATTTGAGAAAATCTATCATAAATTATATTTTTCAAAAATTTTTTCCAAGTTATTAATTATGAAAAAGTATTTCCCAGAAAAAGTCAATCAACCTGAGGAACATGAGGGAATTAGTTCAGTGACTTTTCAGTTAACTTGTCATTACAACACAATATTGAGATTTTATTGGGTACTTGGGGATCCCACATTCTTATTATTCAGACATCCATACAACACTACTTGACTTTCTGTATACTCTGCCTGTATAGAAAAAAAGTTTGTCTGTATTTCAAAGGAGTCTATATTTTTGTTTCAATTAATTAAAGCTTTGCCCTATATAGGAAGGATGGGTACTGAGATGTATTTTGTAATGTTTCTAAGGCAAAATTCAAGTGTATTCAAAATGATATGTCCTTTACATCTACTTGACTACAATAAAACTCTTTAAAGTATTTTTCCTTCAATTTTGTAATACGTTCAAAATAAAATGGAGATATATCTTTAAGCACCTAACAGACTAAAATAGCTCTTAAATTAATTTTAAATTTAGCTAATTTTTAGGTTTCAGGCTAATAAACTAAAAAATAATAAATAATTTTTTTAAAAACCTGATGCTAACCACTGAATAAAATACTGCTTCTGGTTAAAAGCAAAATCCTACTGCCATTACTTACAATTTTTCCTCAGAGATGTATTTCAGAAGTCAGACTTTTTGCTTTGTTTGTCTCCTCAAAGATCTCCTCAATACCCAGAAAAGCTCTAAGTAGTTTGCCTTAACAGATTTGTGGTTTCAGGTTCAAATGCCAGCCCTGTTTGAATATCTCCCTCCCTGCTTCCCTGCAGCTTAGCAAATATAGAGCTTTCACCACTTTTAAGAATCTGAAGAAACTGTCTGTCCCATTCCACAATACTTATGTTAATTTACTTGTTGATTCATTCCCTCAAAACATATATATTGGTTGCTAATTGCGTGCAAAGTACTATGTCTTGTACTGAAGAAAGAAGATAAGAAGATGAAAACACACACACAGACACACACACACACACACACACACACAATATCTGCCCTCAAGCTGTAGTTTGGAAGCTAAATCTATATAAAATTTAAAGTACATAAACAACAATTGTACAAGATAGAAAGTGATAAATGTCGTAGAAGAACAATCAATAAAGTGCTCTTGGGGTCCTGGGTTTGGAGAGGTTATATAAAACCATGAAATCAGAGATGATTTCAGAATTTTAGCTGGGACTTGAAGGACATATAGAATTTGGATGAGAGAGAAAGTATGTTTAAAAACATTCCAGATGGTAAACAACATATAAACAGGTAAGAATATCAGAAAGTGAAAAGTGTAGAAAATATGTCTGTAAGTAATTCAACCTGCCCAGAACCCAAGCTTGGTAAAGGGAAACAGTGGAAGCTAGACTGGAAAAGAGGTTAAAGTTATAGCAACTCTTGATTACCAGACTAAGCAGTTTTGATTTTATATGGTAACCAATGAATGGGGAGACATTTAAATATCAAGCAAAGAAACAACAGACAGCATCAGAGCTATACTCTAAAGAGACTATCTGGCAGGAGTTTTAAAAACATATTGGAGGGAAAAAATGACCAATGGCAAGACAAGTCCCTAAGTACATAATTATAATTATTTGGTACAAGGTGATTTGGTCTGTAAGCATGGAAGCATCAGGATATGTTGAAGAGGCAGAATTTGTAAAACATGATCAGTGATTGGATGTGAAGAATAAGGCAGAGAGCAGACAGAAAGTCCTAGATGACTCTAATTTAGCCTGGCTCCTAGGAGGTCTTGTACTATTGATGGCTGGGACAAATGCTATGGAAAAGAGTATGGTAGTTCTTCAAAAATTAAAAATTAGAATTATCACATAATCTAACAATATCACTTCTGAGCATATATCCAAAAGAATTGAAAATAGGTTTTCATAGAGATAGTTGTACACTCATTTTCATAGCAGTGTTATTTCAATAGCCAAAGATGGAAATGACCCAAATATCGATTGGTGGATGAATGGATAAACAAAAGGTAGCATATATGCACAATGAAATATTATTCAGCCATAAAAAGGAAAGAAATTCTGAAACACACTACAATGTGGATGAACCTTGAGGGCTCTATGCTAATTGAAATAAGCCAGTCACTGAAAGACAAATACTGTATGACTTCACTTATATGAGGTCTTAACAGTGGTCAAACTTACAGAAACACAATAGAATGGTGGTTGCCAGGTGCTTGGCAAAGGGAGAACTGGGGAATTGATTAATGGGTATAGAGTTTCAGTTTTGCAAGATGAAAAAGTTCTGGAGATTGGCTGTACAACAATGTGAATACACATAACATTACTAAACTGTACACATAAAAATGTCTGTGATGGTAAATTTTATGTTATATGTATTTTATCTCAATTAATTTTTTTTCAAAATTTAAAAAAAGAAAGAAAAATAAAAGGAAAGAAAAAAGAGAAAGAAGAGACAAAGAAACACACAGTCATATATATATATATATATATGTTTAATCGGAATTACTTCTTCAGTACAGTGAATAGTGGAAACAGCATGTCAAACACAAATGGCCTTTAAAAATTACCAGTATCTATTTAAGAGCAACATGAACAAGGCAGAAACAATTTTGTTTATGTAAGTGTAGGTGGTACTATTTTAACAGAAGGATGGAACTAATTATTGGAAGCTGTGGAAGAAAGGTTTTCAGAAAGTCCCCACTGTGTGAGGATGAGAATAACATAAAGTAATAGGAGGCCTGACTTCCAGTCCTGGCTTCTAACACTTCCTATTTATAAGATCTTGGAAACGTCACTTAATGACTCAATGAAAACAAATAATTCATAAATAATAATACCTGCTTATCTCATGGGATTATTATGAGATTTAAATAATGCATTTATTAGTGCTTGGTATACAAGAAAGGCAAATGTTATTATCACCTGCTGACCTCTTTGATGGGTTTTGTGTAAACAAGGATAGCAATTTCTAGGTTAATTGTTGCAGAGAGGATTGCCGGAGACTGTCACAGGCAGGCGAGACCGTTATTTGTTACCAGCATCACACAGGGCATTGTGGTCAGTGCTGAGAACAAACGAGATAATTTAGACTCAAAAATTTGGACTCATTTACCAGGTCTGTATATTTACATTGATGTAATTTACTTTAAAAAATCCAGCACTTATCTCCTCCTTGCTACATATTGGTAATAAGTGTTGATCTTTCACGTAAATTCTCCACACAGCACTAGAGAGGAAGGAATGGGAAAGGAACGGGGGACCTGCATGAATTTGACAGAATATGAAAAGCAGATAGGAAAAACGAGTGTAAAGGAGGAACTAAAAGTGATGGGATAATACTACTTTTAGAAATTTGATTAGGGAATTGTTCATTTAGACTGTAGCCAAGGAGAAGCTGGGGAGAGAGGGAACAGCAATTTCCATCCCTGAGCTTTACACATTTTATTTTATTCAATTTTCACAACAATTCTAGAAGACAGACTTTTATCCTCATTTTTCAGATGAGGACACTATAAGTAATTTGCCCAAAGCATACAAGTAGTAAGTGGTGGGTGGGTTTCCAGACAATTCTCTCTAGCTCCTGTGCCCAGGCATTTTCTGTAGTACCATTTGACCAGACTTCCACTTCTCAAAATGCACTCAGGTGGTTTAGCAGAAAGATCACACCTCCACACATTTCATCTTCTAAATCTAAACTGTCTCTAACAGGAGGGCATATGCCTATAAAATAGAGTATATTCCTTTGCTGAATAAAATGTATTTCTTCAATGAGGACAGACAGGTCCGAGTAGTTTCGAGCTGAAGGAATGCTCAGAGATCACCACAGCTAATGTTCTCATTGAGGACAATCAGACCCAGAGAAATGAAAGAATTTGCCCAAATGTGCTCAACCAGTTGGTACTCTTCCTGTACACTATCCTGCTACTTCACAAAACATTGCCGATTTTAGGTAAACGGATTTAAGTTGCTAAGTATTACTTATGAATATTCTAAAGCCATTCAGGGCTAATATGTGATTAATTCTATTAGAAATATCTAACTTGTCACTAAAAGACAACAGAAATTTCATTTCCAATGGCATAGGTACTTTATCAAAAGTTGTCAGTATTTGCCAGATGGAGTTAGACTACTTTTTTGTCAGTCCATATTATTACTCAGGTGCCTACTGATAAGTGGTATTCTCAACTCCGTCTCCAAAATTCTTGGAAGTAACCCCACACTGTTACTTGTAATCTGTAAAAAGTAGATTTGCCTAGCCACCCTGGCACTTTTCAGTTCCCATCTTTGCAATGAATCAGATGTTTTCCTGATATTATTGCTCTCTACTAATTTCATCCTCTTTTTACTAGCTCCTAAAATTAGGCTATCGCTTTGTTTTCATCAACATGACAAGAAAACATATGCAGTATATGTGCCCTTCCATTCTCTTTCACTACAAGTAACATCTTATATTTTAAGACGATTTTAATAAGAAACATCAGGACAAGTAACAGAACTGTTACTTCAATACTTCTTCAATACTTACTGAGTGTGACTTACAGGATTTTAAAGTTCACCCTGCAATATTTCTTACTAACTTGTAAGGTGAATATAGTCATTGCTAGAAAACACTTATAAAGCTACATGCAATATTAAGAAAGTGCAGGTAACAAATTGAGAATAATTTATAATAATGAAGTTAACTATAGAGTCAAAATCCTGCATGAGATACTTAAAAACAAAATCATGCTTCAGTTCTCCTGTGTGAGTTCTGGGCATCTAATGAGAAACAGATGTTCAACTTACAAGGAAAAAATAAAGACAGAGCATCCTCATAACTGACTTCCCATGGAGTTAGACCATTGAAAGTTTCCTAAAGATTAGAATCACTCACTCACAAATGCAGAAAAAAAAAAGGTCCATGCCCCCAAATTTACCATCATCTAAAATAAAAGGCATAGAACAAGGTTAATTGAGTCTGAGAACTTAGCACATTAGCCCAGATCCTAATACAGTAGAGGCTTACTTATCATCCCGCCTTTAACCAACTCACCAGCTAAAAGGATGTCTGTTGTCATCTAAAGCCTGAAGAGGGAACTCCCTGACATGCTGACTGCTAAAGCTGCTCTAGTTCACTAGATCCCGGACTTCAGCTTTCACCAACTGCACTGCCTGCTTACCAAGTTTCTTTTAACTGTTCTCAAATTTGATCTTAATATTATAATTGTTTGTGGGGGTTTTTTTGCTGAGGAATATTTGTTCTGAGCTAACATTTGTTGGCAGTCTTCCTCCATTTTCTATGTGGGTTGCTGCCACAGCATGGCCACAAGTGGTGTAGGTCTGCACCCGGGAACCAAACCCAGGCCATGAAGTGGAGCATGCCAAACTTAACCACTAGGCCTCTGGGGCTGGCCCTTGTAATTGTTTTCTTAAATGATCTAATTCAATTAATACTATTTTTTATTTCAATTGTTCTTCTTATAAATATGTAATTGAAATACTTTATACATCATTAAAGTTTAAGTGTAAAACAGAGAGTATTCTTTTCCCATGAAAACTACAGTCATTTCTCTTGAGAGGTAAAATGAAAGCAGGTTACCCAAACAAAAACAAAACAAAAAGCATTTTTGAATTACGTGTGGGTAAAATGTATGAAAGTTGGGAGAGAAATGTCACAAAAATCCAGAAAAGTTCTGTATCAAAACTTCTTTCTTTATACGTATCTTTAAATTCTAGAGAATTTTGTACTTAAAAGATTACAAAAATGAATAAATATGAGTTAATCAAGAAAATAATACAAGTCCCCCAAGGAGACTAACCAAAAGATGGCCCTGGTATTACATAAAATGATGGGCAAATGGCTATACATTTACATGTTTTAAATTAAAATATTTATACTACTTCTACTTTAATTAACGTATTTAAATAATCAACCACCAACCTGGGCCAACAGCATCGGCTATGAGGCCTTCTATTTTACATAATTATGAATAGTAGCAAAATAATGAAAAAACAACTTTGCTGAAAACAATGCTAGAAACCAGTTCAATTAAGGTGCTCTCCTAGAATATAATAGGCACAGAGAGGATGTTGTACTTTTCTATGGTTTTCTCATCATCTGTATGTAAGCAATCATTGTGGCTGACTGAGCCTGAATTGTTAGTTTTCCATGCACATAGACTGAAGTGGGACAATCATGTAATTTTTAGTGGATACCTACTCTGTCCAGCTCACTGTGTAGTGAGCATGTTTTAGGCCAGCAGTTCTAGGATCAGAATCACCTGGAGGGTTCCCCCCTACTCAATACTGCTGAGCCCCACACTTTGAGATTCTGATGCAAGCGGTCTGGGATGGGGCTCAAGGATTACATTTCAAATGAGAAATGAGTTCTCAGGTGATACTGCTCCTGCTGGTCTAGGGACCACATTTTAGGAGCCGCTATTTTAGGATATTGAAAAACAGAACAAAACAAAATAGTTTTACTCTTGAAAATTTTGCTATCTGAAAAAACTCAGGTAGGTTGAAATCACATGCAAAAGGTAAGGCATATATACATAATTCAACATAGAAATTAACCTATTGGTTTTCCCTGATGCATCTCACAGTTGGCTAAAGTCAACGATACAGAGGATTTTTGAAGGAATTAGCCAGAAAATCTTCTCCTTCCAAAGAATAAAGCAGGACAATTAAGTATTTGTAGGAACAAAATAATGTGACTTAGCATGTGCTAATATTTAGAAAGCAGACTGATAAAATTGTATCTGTCTCTTTTTCTTAAAATTTGACTGTAATTTTGAGACACCCGAAAAGATTCTTACTATCTACCTTCTCATATCTATATGCCTATCATTGCTTCACCTCACCTTTTATGCCTGATATTCTCTTTTTCTCTTCTTATTGTTTCTTTCTCTCTGTATTTTTAGGTGTAGTCACTATCACAAATGAGGTTTTTAAAGTCAATATTTCAGTAGTAGCTCCAATTGTGGCACAAGCTGATCCTAAAGGTAAATTCTGTTCATTAGTAAAATAGATTAAAATCTATTTGGAAAACATTTTTCAAAGAAATTTAAATTGTGCAGACAAAGGAAAATTCATTTACAGAGACTCTAGGTTACATTTTCTATTCCTCTTTAAAGGATTGATTATAGAAATAACTCTGCTGAAAAGCCCTGAGGATGAAGAGAAGTGCAAACTGTGTGCTTAAATGAAAATAGATTTAATCACACGAACTGTGCTGGAATTATTTTTGCTCAACATTTCAAAAATGTAATAATTTTTTATACCATCTTGCCCAAACCTTGGGGTTTTGTGAGAAGTAATCCATCCTGAGTTCATTTTACAGTTGTTAACTCCTTAACTGGAGATAGGTAAGTGCCTGCCTTGTATCCGAAGTTATGCTCTCTGTAAAATAGACTTTGAGATTGGGACAATAAGTAACCTTTATGTGTGTGTGTTTTTTAAAACTATACATTTTCATACTGACTCCATCAGAAAGTGTCATTAAGTATGGGGGGGTCATTTTTTCAAAGCTAAATGAGAAAGAAGCCTGAAAATAATCTGAGGCTGTTTTTAGGGGCTGCACTAAAGAGCTATGATTCTAGAACGTAACTATGTTTTGCTATATAAGGGGTGCACACTTTTAATCAGAACCATTTTTATATGCTGTAGGTACAAAATGGACATATGAAAATGACTTCTACATATATGCAGAAAGTAAATAAGAATGATCACAGCTTTAGGCTTGTAAACAGACACAGCATAAAACTAAATTTTGATATTAATTTTATTACATACAAAAACAGTATATATTAAAAGGAGTTTTCAATAGAATATTAAGTAAATGCCGTGTACTCTGGATTTAATGTGATCACTGAATGCAACTACCGTATGACATTAAAACCTAATTCATTTTGAATACCATGCTATCCAAAAGAGAAAAATATCACAATGCACAGGATTACCCTAAAGCACCATATATGACAAGTGTAATATTATGGTTCTGCATTTCTCAGATAAGTAAAAGCATATCCCCTTCTATCCAGACCTCCCCCAAGCATAGGATGCACTTCAAAGAAGCTAGGGGTTTTCATTTCTTCAGCTAGGCGTGAGAACTTTTGAGGTTAGGAAATGTTATTTTATATCCTCATCTTACCCATTGTTCCTAAATAAGTATTTATTAAATATGTAAGAGGAAAGATCTAGGAAGACTGCTATTTTTGTAGCTTTTAGAACTTGCTGTAAACTATGTGTGTGTTAACCAGTTGAATATTTACACAGAAGAGGACTAGGCTTAGGTTTTATTCTCTCATTCATAGCCCAGACTAACTGTAAGGTTAGGAAATTTAGAGGTCTTAAAATAAAGAAAAGATTGCTTATTCAGTTCTGTGAACCTGCAGTTTACTGATGAATTAGGAAGATGACAAAAGTTCACCAGGCAAGTCACCTTCAAGCTGTCAATACATGGCCTTTGCTTCTCAAGGGAAACCACGCAGAAACAGACACTTAGAATTTTTCCACTGTATAGGCAATCCCTACCTAATTGTCTAGCAGCAAGGATGCCAACAATCTGTACAGCAGATGTGACTACTTCACTTAACACTCTCATATGAAGGAAATAAGGGCAGAAGAGTCATATGCTGATAGTAAAGATGCACAGAGAAAGTGCTGCATGAGCACAGACAGCACATCTCTCTCCAGCCATCTGTCCCACCATGTGTGCTGCACATCACAAGAGGATGTGAGAAGGGTGGACAGCTGAGTGCAACTTACAAGTAAGTTTTCAGAGTGGCAATATGATGGCTTTCAACAGCAATGTGACACTGGAGTATAAGCTGTATTCATATTGCAAGGAAGGTGTTACTAATGTTACTTAAAGGACTGAAGGTTTTAAGTATATTTTTAAAAAGTAAATTAGTGTCACGTTATCAGTTTCTTGTGTATGACACCCATTATGTGTATATGTGTATATGTGTATATGGATGAAACAAAGGTTGAGAGGGGCTGCTGCAGGGTATCATAGACCAAGTTAATGCTTACAAAGTTCTGAGCCAAACAGGTATGGTATCTATACCGCTGGATTACCATGGTACAAGTGTTGACATCAGGTCAGAACTCAGCTTGATATTTTAACATAGTTTAGATCTTGTATTAACTAATCCTTACTCTCAAAGCCTAAATGTAGGATAAGAGAAATTCTGCTCCTGGCACACATAACTGGATAAAAAATTCTTTGTTGAACAATTACAAAGATAAAATTATTTCATTGATGTACCAGGAGGTGGCATGGTGAGGCAGCATTTGGGTGACAGATATGACTAGTGAGTGCTACCATAGGCCTTGCTGGAACTGAGATTCATCCCTGGGGATGAGGCGGTTGTATATAGGCTCAGGGCACAACTTATCTTGCTGTGTGACATTGTGACCTTGCCAAAGAAGAGGAAGAGGAAGAGGAGGGGGAGGAAGAAGGGGAGAAGATGAAGAAGAGGAAGAGGAGGAGGGGTGGGGGAGGGAGAAGAAAGGAAGAGAAGTGAGAAGGAGGACAAGAAGAAAGAGAAGGAGAAAGAAAAGGAAAAGGAGAAAGAGAAAAATCTATTTGGAGAAACGTAATATAAATAAAAAATTTTAAATCATATCTCTGTATTATGTTTGTGCATATATATATAAAGCTGATGCAGGCAATTAGCCTTCTGGAATTATTCTTAAAAAAGAGAAACTACTTTTGGTTGTTTGATAAGAAAAGAGTTCTAAATGGTTGGGGAAAATGGCCTGTGCCTTAAAAACAAACAAACAAAAAATAAACAAAACAGAAAAATGAGGTTGTCGTTTTCCACGTAGAGGAAAAGATCACTCAAGAAGTATTACACTTAGAATACATATGGACCTCATGAAACCAAAGTCATCCAAACACACAGGTGAGATCAGAGATTCATAAGTAATGTATAGAAAAAAAATACATAATTCCTTTCAAAACAAATTGGTTCTTTAGTCATAAACAATTTAGAAGCAGTCATAAAGATTTTAATTCTGAGAAATATAGAGGATTCCATGAATTAATGGACTTATGATAAGTAGTTTTCTAACACTGGAATAATAAGACAGAGTCAAACTAGATAAAATGATAGCTCTATGTTTGGAAGTTCAAGACAAAAAACTTCAAAAACTCTTGATTCTTGACCATTCCAGTGTCATCTGAAGATATTACATATTCTTTTCCTCTTTCAGAGATTTCATTAAACTGTCCATTGAAACAACTGTAACCAATCTGAGGAACTTGGGAAGTGATAAAAAGTAAGCCATACAAACCTCCATAGCAAATCAACGTTGTAATAAGCATATGAGATGACACATATAGCAGGGGAAAAAAGATGGAGAAAAGATTGTGGTTGTTTGAAGGGAGAAAATCACATTTTCCTCCATGGTCTGTAAAATATGGTATTATCTGTTTCTCTTTTTGGGACCTGGAAATGTAACCTTGATTCAAGTTAAGAAGGAAATGTGCATGCCAACCTTCAGTAAGAGAAATACAAAGAAGTGTTTCTATCAGTGTGGACAATGCTTTCCAAACGGTCTAGTTACCCCATCTCTACATCTGCAAAAAAAAAAATCATTCTGTTTCTTTGAAGAAAAGAACTTGACATTATATTTTAAAAATAGCAGTTAAAATTTTTCTCCTTCTGAAGATCATTGTCTTGGCAATAGCCTCTGTCTTAGGGATACTGTTTCCATTCTTAAACTCAATCAGATCTTTAACCTTCTGTTTTTCAAGAGACAAACCTATATCTTACAAGTTACAAAGGATTAGAATTCATTATGGGAAAAAATAGAGCTTGAGCATTTGACAGTGAAGAAAACATACAGGATAAATATTCGGAGCATCCGTGTCTTTGCTTTGTAGTGACATAAAATATTTGATTAAAATATGTGCTCTCAATAAAAGAACACTTAGGTGTATAAAACCTACCATATGTATGTGAAGTAGCTTCTATACGAGTTAAAAATAACTCAAGATGATTTTCTTTTTGTCAGACTTTTGTAAGGTTTCATTTTAGTACTGAAATTAAATAATGTTGAATTTTTATGACTTAAAGCAATTTTCTCTAAAAAAACTAAACACAACAAAAAAGTCCTAAATCAGAAGTATAGCGAAAGGTTCTTAGAAGGCCATCTTAGAAAAGATAAAGCTAGTCTGTTAAGCCATCAAATTCTAAGGCACAAGTAAAGGAGTTAAGATTTTAAGCTAGGCCTGGTCATGTGACTTTAAATATGGAAATCTCTTGATTCTTTCATTTCTCCTTGAAAAAAAATTCAAACTGTACAAACCTCCCTGTGAGTATCTTCTCTAACAGTAGTTTTAAAACTTTCAAGTTCTCATTCAGATTCTACTTTAGAACTGCAGTAAATTAGACAAGAGTTTTTAAGTTGTCTCTAAATGGCTATAATTAAATTCTTACTTAGAGCTTTGCCATCTATATCAAGGGCAAACTCAATGTGATAAGGGATGCTTAAGGTAGAATTATTAAAAGGAAATAAAAAGAAGAAAGAAAACCTGTGACTTGGCATAGATTCCTGTGTAAAGCGTGCAGGTCAGGCACTCCAATAATTTCTAAAAAGAAGTTGTTAGGTACATGAAGATCAGAAAGGGTAGGTGAATAGAGGAAACATCTTACAACCTTTCCTTTTAAAGCTATGCTTAAAAGTGACCTCTTACCTAGGAAATCTATTAATTCTTAAACTTTTCATCTCCTAAATACACTGTGAAAACAAATGTACTTCTTAAAAATGACCCTAATTCAAACCCAATGTGTACTGATAGTTCAAATTCTTTGAAATGAATCTAATTAGCAAGAATAGGTCACCTAGCCCATGGGTAAGGGAAGCTATCTGATGAGACCTCGAAATGGGGATGATATTAACGTCAAGAATGGCACAATCGGTGGCTACTGACATGATATAATTGTTGAGTGAAAAAAAAAAAAAAAAACCAAAAAACAGCGTACTCTTTGAGACAGAAGGGAATTACCAATTGCTGTTTCCCTAGCTACTAAAAAACTTAAAATAGAAGCAAATACATATGACATTCTTGCTGTTTCAATTATGATGATGTTTGAATGATTTTTATGAACTTACTCACTTGGTCATTTAATAACTACTTTTTCTTTTTTTTAGAAGCAAAACTGTTTTCAGAGATGAACTGAACATTTATCAGAAAGCTGCTGTCCCATAGTGAAGGTTTGTAATTTTTCTATCACTAAAAGACAATCTTCAACTATGATCTAAGGATAATAAAATATTCTTACCTATTTCCTATATGAGGGAAAATGTACCTTACCTTTATAAAGTATAAAATAGTTCACATTAAATGCTATCAGGAATTAATTTCTTGCTGATCAAGAAGACTGTCAGAAAAGAAGGAAAGTTACATTATGAACATTTATCTGACAAGGAAAATGAAATGCAATGAACACAAAAAAACGGCATGCTTCTATGAGGACCTCACCAAAATATAAGTAGAAGCATCTTTCAACTCCTATTTTATTGCATTTTCCACCTCCATACAGTGGTTTAAAAAGAACTGTATCCCGTTGCCTTTCTTCTAAGAAAATGTGAGTCCTTGGTGTTCACGTTTCATTTGAAATACTCAGAAATACCATATCTCCTCAGGGGGAGTGCAATGTCATTTTCAAGGATGGCACACATCAAAGTCAATTTGCTAATTGGTTTTAGTTGTTTTCCAAGAACTATGAAAGCTACCTACTTATTCCAGCAGCAATTCTAGGGGAAGCAAGTCTGATCACTTGACATCCAGATTATCAGCAAAAATAACAAAAAGGCAGTGTTTTCAATAAGAAGAAACTAATATATACAACTTGTTTGTGCCAGTGTTCATCTATGATCTAACATCAGTCTTTTCACTTTCTGGGAATTTTTAAGTCACTCATTTTCCAAATTCTCATTTTCCTCATATGCATCTATATTAAGATACTACAAACACTGTAAAAGGTTTCTAAATAAGAATAATTAAGACAAAATTTCCTTAGCAAGATGCTCTAACAGAGGAGCAATAGCAACATTTCAAGTATATACTATTTCTACTGAAAAGTGTTCATTACCTATTTATATTAATTGTTTACAGGTGATTAATGACCATTATTAATTATATCTGCTTTTTTTCCCCTGAAATATGCTCATGCTTTTCAGGACTTAGATTTCACGTACAGAATCTAAACTAAATCACCATATTCAAGTAAAAATACCTCTGATCAAAGTATAAATGGTTATTTTGACAGCATGAAACTTATAAATATGATTAACATGTAAATGAAGACTTTCCTATTTGTGCATCCCAGCTATGGACATTATGAATATTTCCTCTTTGGTTTTAACATTTATAAACGTACTCATTGGTAGTTAAGCCTCCTGTTTTAAAATTTCATAAAATCTAATGTTAACTGTGTACATCCGCTGATAGCGCAGAGAAAAAGTTGTGACAAATTTTGGAGTAAGAAAACATGAAAAATATTTATACTGGGTTATCAGGAAAGTTAAAATACATATATAAATGGAATCCACTATGTAATTTTTTCTCATGCCTACCTGGAGACCCTGCCTTAGCCCACCAAAATTAAGAATGCTTCAAAACCACTGATCCAACAATTGATTCAGCATTTGAATGCTCCTTTTCCCTGATTCCAGTCCAAGAAATTAAGCACAGGGTGTTTCAGGTTATCTAAATAAGGTGTTGACGATGTCAGGGAAATAGTCAGACTTAAGAAGATATGATCAACAGCTTCTCACAGCTTTTGTCTTCTTTTTCATTACTCATAATTTAAATTTTAGCTAGTAATAAAATGGTTATGGATTTTTAGAGGATTCTAACAGTAAGATTACAAGAAGGCAGCCAGATATCATTGTAATAAGAGTTAAATGGGTTCAGTTACAATTTAATTCTAAGAATGGTTTCAAATACAACCTGTCTGGTAGGGTTTAATAGAAAACAAAATCAGGTTTAGAACTCTGGGGAATAATATGTCAATCTTGAGAGAAACCATGGAATGTGAAAGTCTTCGGTGGACAGGCACTTAAATGTGTTTAATGTAGCAAATGAAAGATGTTACAACTGTATTTTCTATTTTGTTATAATAAATATGTCTGATAAAGAAAGAGAAGAAAAGGTGTCTTTTAACTAGAGTCAAAAAATGTTGGTAATAAATCAGTTTAGTGGTCCATAAGATTCTTCACTTATACATATACAAATTATATATTTTTGCAGCAATGTTGCATATTATCCATTAGTCCCAAACAGCACTGTCTGTACTCTTCAAGAAATAATACTATGCCATTATACATTTTTCTCTTAACATTATAACTTGCTACTATTTTATAAGACTGACATTAAATCTTCCATCTCAATAGAAACTCTTGTGAAATCTATTCCCCTCCCCATTACTGAAGGCTGTTTTTTTGTTTCATTTTTTGAGTCAGATATCATATCTTTTACTTCTTTGCATTTCCACTCCACTCTTCTCCATGAAGTCCCTGACTTACATATAATGAGTATGCCTTAGCTTTTTGGGGTGAAATAATGAATTAAGTTTGAGTTGGATGAATGTTTTATACCATTAAAGAATAAAAGAAGTGCTTATTAAATATAACTTCAAAACATAATGATTTATTTCATTGTACTCACACAGTTTAGCCTTACTAATCGCAGTAAAATGATTTGTAATTGTTTATCAATCCGATTAATGTGTTAGAGATTAATTATACTATAGTCTGTACTTTGCAAATGGATTCCAAAAATTACAGTGTCATAGAAATATGCTAGTAGTGATTGGCAGAAGTGGAGGGCTACTTAATTCTAAACTAATGACAAAATTGAGTGGTCTCCAACACCATCATGTGCATGTTACATGGCAACATTACCTATTAATATTAACAAAATATTAACATTAATTTATTGGGAACAAAACCAGAGATCTGTCCAATAGGCCAAGTTATTAAGCTATATCACTAGACATCAGCTTTGCTACATGATATCACAGTTCCTCTGCTCTTCAACTCATGGAGTAATGGCAAGATACTTGTGGGTTTAATAATTCTTAAGTGTTTTGCTTTCTCCCAAGAAAAATCATAACTTGCCAATTTAATGGTCCCTGAGACACAAAAATCAAGTCTATAGTTAATACTCAATATTGAGAGAACCATTTATCATTCTGCACTCTAAAGATAATATATTATTTTGCAGAAATGGTCTTCATGGATATACTCCTTTAAGAAACAGACAAATAAACAAACAAACAAAAACTCAGACACAATGCATTATCTTACCTTGTTTTTTCCTCCTGGCTGTACACTATTACCAATTTTAAGACTTTCTTCCCCAGCCAACCAATTAAGCAACAAAAGTTCCCACCTTTTGATTGATTTCTACTCATCTTTCAAATGTATCTCAAAAGTTACTTCCAGTGTGCAATTTTCCATTAAATTACAAAGAGCTTGCTGCTTTCCCCTCTGAGCTCCCTGCATACGTTTATTGTCTAAACCTCCTTTACTGCAATTATTACTTTTGTGATTTTGACCAGGAGGTTCTCAAAGGTAGCCTTCTGTTCCACTTATGTCTCTGTCTCCAGAGCCTACTACATGCCTGGTGCCTGGTTGCACAAATTATTTGATGAATAAATAATTGAATGAATTAAATAGATATAAATAGGGCTCTTTCCTTCTAGCTGATAGTGGGCAGTTTTAAAAAGTCAGCCTGCTATTATCTGGATGCCAGTCAAATTCCCTGGAATACATATCTAAGGAGAGGGTGATTATTGCAAACATATTTTCAAAGAGTCTTCTATCAGAGGATCTCATTAATTTATAGTTGTCTCAATTTTTATCCAAGACCACTCAAGGTAAAGATATATTTCCCTTAAATAATTGTGCTTGCCAAAAGAATGAACTCTCCTAGACTAAAAGAATTTGGGGATACATCATTTATATTTATGAAACTGTGAGATGTATGACTATGTTTACACTCGTAAGAATTATACTCCCTACTCACTGGAAATAGAATTAGTCTATATTGGATAATGATTTTACCTTCAGTAAACTGATTTTAGCTTTTTAATTTATTGGATTAGTATAGATTTCACAGTGACTGTTACCAAGGTTCAAAGACAGTCAATGTGGTAGTTATGATTTTACCAAGTGTTTTTTCCCCTTCTACTCCCCACCACAACTACTCCACTAGATTTTTCAGTAATATTTAATGGTTATATGTGGTTACTTTAAAGACTTAGTTTTATTTTTGACTGTGAGAAGTTTAGATAGCTTACGGTGAACAATTTTTTTTTCAACAATTAAAAGAAAAATGTTCATGTCTTTGATCCAAATGTGATTTTATATTCGCAAAAGTCAGTAAGGAAAAGTTTTAAAAGTTCATTGTAATCTAAGGGCAGAAATTTCCACATTATATGGTACTATTATTTATACTGTTGGATATCATGAATACTTGTTTCAAAATCCTGTTAGCCAACATATATTTTCACAAACATGTGATCAGGCAAATCTCTTGGAAAAAAGGCCATTCTTCATAAATATGTCAAGACATAGCCTCTCAGATAGTAAAGCCTACATATACACCCAGATCACAGTTCCAAGAGATGAGATTAGTAACAACCAATATAAATATTCTGTACTGAATTAGCCATATTTTATCATGTTTTAAATTATTCCAAAATAGATTGTGATTTTCCTTTAAATTGTGTGTGCAAACAATCACATTTCTTCTGTCCATGTGTTTTCCTTATTATACTTCGTCACATTCTTAAAACATGCATTTGTAAAATCATTATAGGAACAGAAAATCATGCAAGAAGCAAACTCTCCTTATTTTATATATAAAATCATTGGATTGAGAAATAAGAACTTCACATTTTAACATCGAATCTTGATTTTTATAACGTGTTTTAAAATACCATCTTGAGGGCCCATTTACCATCTTGTATTTCCCAACGTTCAGCTTCCTCCCCTTTCCCAAACTCTGTTTCAAAATATTTGAATCCAATGTGAAAGATTTTTGAAGAAATGTGACCTTTTTCTTTCTAATGGATGCACATAGGAATTGGTTCATGAAAAGTGATTTCTAAAAACACATGAACAAATATGCTCTGCCATTATACATAAGCCAAGTTCTGAGTCAAGGATTAAGGGTGACCACTTTAAACCATAACAAATATCAAAAAATTGTTTAATTTTTGAGGACCTTGAAAGATAGAATTTTAACCAAATGGCTTTGAGATTTAAACATAAATTCTAATGGTATATACATTCATTTCAACAGAATCTCCCTTGTATATGAAAACAGTGTCCAAAAAAAGGCTTAAAAACTGATGTTTATGTGTGCTGTCAGTTGGCTCAAACTTAGCTGGTAAAAAGATTTCAATTCCCTTGACTAGTTGGAGGGGGTTAAATGTAATATCAGATAAGCAGAGCCATATTGATCTGCTTTTGCTTCCTAGAAGCTAATCTTCCAGTTTCATGCAGACTCAAAAAAGTAGTCAATGACTTTAGTCATGAAAGTTCTTTTCCAGATAGTGATCTTCACTTCAACTAAAACAGTAAAAACTATTTTATAAGGCTTTCATTTGCATTTTATACAGACATACATTTCTATTTTAATTAAAATCCTATCTCCTTAATGTTGTTTTCTCTGGTAGAAAATGCTGCCACCCGTACACAAAAATATTTTCTTTCCATAGTCACAGATTTTTCACAGTCAGAGAGAGAGAGACAGAGACAGACAGAAAACTTCCAGGCATACAACTACATCTAATTATGTAGATACGTTTGTTTAGACAATTTTCCATTGGAATAAAACTTGGTTGATATTCAATCAATGTCTAAAATGCACATTATTTTGTTTCAAAATCCTGATCCAAAAAAGAGTACGTTTCCCCAATGATATGATTTAATTTCCTCTCCTCTTCAACTCTATGGACAAGTGGTAAGTATGGTAGACTAAATCTGAGTTAACTTTGATATGAGAAATCAATTCGGGCCATTGGTCTGTCTTATGGCCTTCCATCTTTTTGTCCCTCTGATCCAAAAATAGAAGTCACCCTGACCTTAAGGTAGATCACATCCTCCACTAGATGTCCTGAGTAAATAACAATCCCTGCGGAGAGAGCGGCCAGAAACAAATGGGATACGTAGTAGTTGTCTAAAAATCTGGACAAGACCATCCCACCCACAACATTGCTTCACAGACCATGTCTTATATCTTACAGCCTCCCACTGTCACATGCGAGGACATGGATGGAGTCTATATGATGAGCATAGAAGCTGTTTTCATGGAGAATTGGGACTAGTTTCCAAGGTTATGGATCCATTCAAACCTCTGTTTTTTCATACCTTGGGCTGCCTTTTCTTTGTTTTTCCTTTCAAGGCTTCCTACACTGTTACTTAAGCTAGCATTTATCTCTATTAAGTGGAGAGTGGAGAAAACCAAGGTATTTTTCCTAGCCCCACGCCTTCTATTCCAATCCAGCACACTACCATCAGGAAAGGATCAAGTGGGAAAACAACTACAGTTTTTGGTTTGTAGTCCTTTAAGAAAATAAACTCAAATGACAGTTTTATGTTTGACTAACACAATCATTGTAAAGCAGCACGTAATATGTTATATTACCAGTATCATCCCTTACTTTAACAGTGATCTGTAATTCATTAATTCTTTTTTACCTTATTTCAGTAGAATATTGTAATATAAAATGACAAAAAAAAAATAACATCCAATAACCACCAATAAATTTACGAGCAAGAATTGTGCTACAGTAAGTGATTAGAACCTGTTTAAGATTTTAGGTCCTGCATAGGTACTATCTGCTGACAAGCTATGCAATTATAAATACATTCTTCATGTCAATGTCTTGAAAGTTCCTAATGAAAGTTGTATAATATAACCAGGAGGCTCCAAATACTGTTAAAATCTACAAATGCTCTGTCTGTTTTATCATTTTCTTCAGTGAACAGGTACATTTTTAAGGCACCCAAGTGTCAACAAGTGTATCTAATAGAGCCTTGAGCTTCAGTGATTTCATAAAAGAGGAACTTGCCAACGAATTTAGGAAACTCACATTATACATTCAGGTTAGATTCACAAATTCAGTGTTGCATGGCAAGAAGTCTATGCTCATTTCTTGGTATCATGAATTGCAATTTTTCCCCCAATTCAGAGAACCAAACCTAAACCTTCATAAATGAATGAACAACTCAAAGGTAGCTCATACTGCAGAAGTCTTAGAGAAGGAATTTACCATGTATTCAGTTTAAAGGACTCAGTTTATGACAGCCATGAAAGCAATTTAGGTCCAATCTGCCCCGTACGGAATCAGGTTACTCAAAATAAGCCTGATGTACAATTTATAGTAAAAATACACTTCAATCTCTTCATATATATATACACACACACACATATATACACACACACACTTACACATGTATACCCATACAGAAGTTTGGGTTTTTAGTTTATATGGTAACTTCTGTTAGGAGAAAGCAATATATTAACTGACACACTTGCAACCTTTTCAAAACCTACTGCTGTATAAAGTTAGGAACTAGAGACAAATTTTGCATTATTGAGAACAGGGAAATTTGTCTTGCTAGTTTGTATAACCTGAGTACTACATGACATATTGTAGGTATCAAATATAAATTTGTCAAAAGAAACTGAATTGAAATGCTAAGACAGAAAGTCATTGGAAAAAACACATATGTTTTCCCAAGGTAAACAAAATTATTTCAGCTAGTAATTTGAGGAAATAATTTTTAAGCCAATTTAGACATATATCCAAGATGAGAGTATTAAATATACATATTTTAGTGACAGATGAAAAATTGCAACAATGCAAAAGAATTGTTATTCATGACATTCTCAAAACTTACTTAGCTATTTCATAATTTTCAAAATATTTATTAAATTAATAAATATTAAATTAATTTTGGAAATTTTCATATGGTTGGATATGTAATTCAGGTCATGTCTTTTATAATAAATCCCAAACATATTTTAGCACTCTTTGAAATGAAAGTAATAATGATATCATGTATTGTTTTCTCCCACAACAAATTCTTTATTCCTTAAGCTGGTCCTCTCAGTTTGTTTGCAGTGCAGTTTCCTGTTATTCTTTAAATTTAAAGAAGAGTTGTTTGCCTCTGGAACTGAAAACTTTAAAGTCTACAGAGCACAAAGTGAAGCAGAGATGGGTCAGTGGGTTAAATATATTTTCCTTTGCAGTATACACTTCCGGGCTTGAACTGCACACTTTCCTATCTTATGGAGATAAAATTAACCAACACTACTTCAGGTTAAGCTGTGTAAAAAATGCTATAAAGGTCGCATCTCTGTTTCTGAATTGCCCACCATGACGGAGCTAGGAGGAGGCCCCTTATCTCTGCAGGCAACACATCACTCTCCTTTTCAAATGAGCAGAGTAGGGTAAAATTATGAGCATTGCTTCCTTCTTACAGCAGGACTTTAAAAATCCACTGGAAGAGGAATAATTGATCTATCCCTCTGTAAACCACATTTATTACATTGATAGATCTTTAAATCTTGGGTGTTTTTTAGATATAAATTAAAACACTGCCCCACACCTTCACTTTGATTGTTATCTGCATATTTTAATCTGGCTTGTTGTGTGACCTTGAGCTGGGCTCTTGGAGGATTTGGACTTGATTATTCCAAGTGTACACTTCCTTCTAGTCTTAAAATGATATAATTCTTATTTGTTGATGTTTAAAATCCTAGATCTAAATTTTTTCCATCTAAAAAAAGTCTGCACACTGATGATAGAAAAATCAGAAGGTAGATTACATTCTGTGTCTGCAAACAGCCACTTGTCCACTCAGACAAGATAAGTAATGATTTATGTTGTAAGAATAGGGGGAAAATGACTTGTAAACATATACACGGGAACAGCACCACTGCTAACTCCTTTTACGTAAAGAGCTGAGTTGGCACTGTGTCTTCAAGCCCTGCAGGGAAAGGAGCTGACAGAGCGGTAGAGGGAGCTGATGTCTGACTGGGGAACAGAAACTCGACAACACTGAAAATAATGCAAAGTGTGGACATGTTGACAGGCATGGAAGATTCATGCCATTGGGGAAGGCTGGCAGGAATCCAAAGTAGCTTTTGGCAATAACCAGTCATTAACACATAATTAATGCTGAATAAATATTTATTGAATGAGTGAATAACTTTAAAGATATGTCATGCATAAGTCACATAAATAAATAAAACAAAGTATGCATACATTATTCTAGAATTACAGAACTGTGGTTAGGGGTAGTGGGGAAGGAACCAGGTTAAATGTTTCCAGAGGTGACTCTTGAACTGTCTTTTAAATGAACTTACACTGTAAGTTATTGATGACAGGACTGAAGTTCATTTATCCCTGGAGCCTACTAGGTAGTTAGGAAATATTTACTGAACAAGAGAGAAGGGAGATGATGAGGCAAGAAATGAATCCACAGAGTTTGTTGGAGGCTAGCTGGTACAATGCTAAGGCATTTGACATTATACTGTGGCTGATAGGAGAAATAGATGGGTATGAGACTGAGGAATAAAACACTACTTCACTTTTCATCTTGTAAAAATGTGGAAAGTGATTCAGTGGGCTGGGATTTGGTGGCAGGGAGTCCAGTTAGAAAAATACTGTGATTATCTAGACAGAATGATGAGGCTCTGATAACAGAGTGACAGTGGAGAACCCTCAGATTTTCATGGGTCACTGGCCTAAATGATAAACTGCAAAGTTTACTTCCACAGTATTTCAGTGAAACAGATCTTCTTTGGTAAAGTATGAAGGAAGTTACCTTAGTTTAAGAAATATCAGCACTCAGACTTCCTTCTATTAGAATTTATCACCTCCTATTGTTTCTAGAAAGAAGTTAGTATTTATTTGTATGATGATTACTTACAGATCTGCATATTTACTTGGGGATGGGAAGGAGGAGAAAACCTTGGAGTTGAAGATTGGGACTAATAAATATTTTCATGTTTTGTGGTCCTTTTCTTTATAGTCAACCATAATCAATTACATAAAAGCCAACAACAACAAAACCACATGCCCATAGCAGAATTAAATATGCTTATTTATGGGTGGCCTGGGCATATTTGCATTTACATTTTCTTTGCAAACTATCGAAAATGACTGACAATTTTCAAACTTCCATTTCATTTAAAAAATATTAAGGGGCCATCATCTTTACAATGTCGACTGCTCTCTTTCTAATTTGTGTTTTAAATAAATACAAAATGTTCTAATTAATATACAACTTTGAGAAATAGACAAGGAAAAGGAGTGGAATGGATGATAATGTTTCTTTATGAACACTCACTACTTTTTAAATGAATAAAAAGGGAAATTATGCATAGTAGAGGACACAACATAGTTAATTTTAAATAAACGTAGCTGACAATCAGAAAATAAAGGAGACTAGTCTATACTGAATAAAATATACTGAATAAAAACAAATTATTGTAGTGTATGCCAACGGTCAGCTCATGAGCATTATATTTAAGTAATTCTCCTGGTCTTTCATTAAAGGGAAATTCCAAAAGTGGCAGTTCAATGGAATATTCTCACAAAACGATATTGGTCATATCCAATGTCCTTTTTGTGCATTTGCTTGTTTGTGCAGTTCTGCATCTTGGGAAAGAGAAATATGACATTAGTCCTCATATATAAGAACAGCTTCAAATGCCAATGAAACATTTGATAAAACTCTAAATTTTAGTGTTGGGTCTCAAGGGACGGGAAAAAGTAAAGGATATTCCTTTAGTCTTTCCATTCAATATGCAATTGATGGATCTTCTTGAGTGCGACTGACGTATTCAAGAATCTTGTGCTTCCCCAAGAATGACTCTGGGGTCCATCCCAGTGGCATAATGGTTAAGTTCAGCATGGTCTGCTTCGGCAGCTCGGTCCTGGGCACAGACCTACACCCTCATCGAGTCATGCTGTGGCAGCAACCCACAAACAAAATAGAGGAAAAATGACTCTGAAAAATAAATATCTATAGAAGGTTTGCAATAAATAGGAGTAAGCTCATACAGAACCTACAGAACATATTAACATAATGAAAAAATATTTTGTATCATCAAAATACTCTCCTTCTTCTTGCTGATTTATCTTAAACCAAAAAGTTGCTAGGCACTTGATCAATATGGGGTAAAATAGGAGGTAAAAATTTGTACACTCAAAAATGCAAGAGAAAAAGCTCTTATATTATCTTTTCCATGGTGTATTTATATTAACGCTAAAGCACCATTACACTATTCACTATTTGTTTATTAAACATTTTAAAATTTCCTACCAAGTGAAAAGCACTCTAAGATAGTCTTACTCAAGTATAGTTTGTGGAATGAGGACAAAAAATAAAGATTTCTTTTCTCAAAGAAGATTTAAATCTATTGAGGGAGACATATATAAACAAAAATATTTGGGGAGAGTATGGGTAGGAGGGCTGAGTTTGTATATAATATGTATCTAACAAGTTTAAGGGTTTAAAACTAGCATAATGGAGAGGAGGGTTTAAGGATAGGAACGTTAAGTATCAGAATTGCCCTGAGAACTTGAGCAAAGTACACATACCAAACACTTCCTGTCTCTCATGGAATATTAGAGGAGCCATCAAGGGGAGAAGTGAGAATTCTGTCATAAAACTCCTCTCGACTCCTCCTTCACTGAAAACCATTTTACTAAGATCTATGTTCTTCAAAGACCAGATTTTGCCTTATTCATATTTTTATTACCAGAAGCCTAACACCACCCAAAGGCATAGTAGCTTCTTTAGAACATGTGACGAAGCCACTTGATCGAGTATGTGATGAACCCATGCTGAAGACCCGACTTAAGGCTTACTTTACACAAACTATTAACTATCATTCATTGTGACTCTAACAATGATCTCAAATGTCACAAGTACTCAGCAGCACTAGTCATTACAACCTGCAATGTTTGATTCCTATCCATGATCATAAATGAATGAACAAATGAACAAGAAAGCAAAGAAAGATCTGAGTCTGGAGGCAGCTCTGTTGCAGTGCAAGGGAGACTAGACTTGGAGTGAAAGAGTCTCGGTTCAATTCTCTGCCTTGCCACATACTAAATTCATAGATGTAGATAGTGACACTTTATTCATATAGTTGTTGTGAGTAATAAAATAATGTGTATGAAAATGCTTATCATGCGGCCTGGCACATATAAGCTTTCTGCTGAGTAAATAATTGTAGATTCTGAATTTGGAAGGGATAACAAAGGGATAACAACAAAGGGATATAAGTGATATAGGACCAAACATGAGAATAATCAATGAGAAAGAAACATTAATACGACAGGATGGAAAAAAGACAATGGGTGAGTCATGGAGAATATATTTCAGTATCATTCTATGATTCTACTTAAAAAGGTAAATGTTACTGAAAGTAGGGAGCCATGTAAATGTAGATCTTCTATTTGTCTGATAATAAAATCAAAATCATTTGGTGGATCCATAATTTCAGCATACTAGCAAAATGTATGATCGCACCTCTGGAATCATAAACGTGCTTTGAATTTAGGAAGCACATCCACTCCAAGAAGAGAGCAGTGGTTGATATCGTGTAATCACTGATCGAAATGTATTAAAGGAGTAATCAGTCCTGTTTCTAAAAACAGTAATAGCAAACCATAAAAAGATTGTTTTTAAAATATTTTATTTTAAAATATCTTTGTGAAGCTGTGTTCTATATGTTTCCTTGTTATCACTGACTGGTTAAACAATTCTGTAGTAATTAGTGAACTAATTTTCCTCCCCTCTAAGTATCTTCTTTTATTCTCTGTGGAAGAAGAAGATAACTGGACATCAAGCTTCTCATACAAATGTCTCAACAAAAATTATTGGTGTGAAATCACTGTTATTGTATATAGCAAACTTTAAAATTATTATCGCCTTTGTGAAATAATCGGTTTTTGAGAACAGAAAAATGACATATACTCAAATTAGAGAATTAATAATGGCAACATATATTCAATTTCATATAATCCTAGTTATTCAGAACTGTAAAATACTCTGACCCTTCATTTTATAGAATGGAACACTGATATTCCAAAAGATTGTATGATTTGTCCAACATTATATAGTACATGAAAGGTAGAGTTAGGGCTGGAAGAAATGAGGCCACCAGATACCATATCCCATGCTTTAAATCAAAATCTGGAGTGAGGAGTGTAACAGTAAAAAAATAGCTTTGTAAGCTTAAATGATATGTATAAATTAAGGATAAATTTTCAGTACAGAGTACAGAATTTTGGGGATTGATATTTCTTGAATTATTGTAACTGTATTCAATAAATGTATTTAGAAACTCTACTGTTGGAATGATTATGACTTCATTTTATAAACAATAGGCTCTTGGGTTTAGGTTTATGTAAGTCTTCACAAAAGACCTTGGAGATTTAGAGGTATTTTAATTAATTTAGGATTGGATTTGTCTATTTAAAAAATCTATATCCCCATTAGATTTTCCTTACTCTCTCTTTTGTTGATTCTCAAAAATATGTAAAATTGAGGTATCCTCATTAAATGTGAAAGAAGAAGACAGGAAATGTTTATAGATCACATTTAAGTGAATTTTAAATTGAGTTTGGGAGTTAACATATAACATTTTAAATATATAAGAAAATAACATTTTAGTACCTACTAAGAAAGTTCAAAAACTGAGACCAATGCATTATCCATGTGATTGACTATAGCTAACATGTACTGAAACATATGAGTAATTTTTATTATAAATGAAAGTGTGATTTTCATCCACTAAACACAACTAACTTTAAGGAGAAAATAAATAACAAAACTGATACATTTTTCATAGATAGCACACACCTGGACAAAATAATTTTTAATTGCATGGTGTGAGATTTGTTGATTATGCTGTCAAGGGATGAGGCAGTACTGAATCCCACCCCTCATTAAGACAGTAGCTTTTTACTGAGCTATGCAGTGGGGAAAGCTTGGAATTAGGCACACCTGTAATTGAATCCTGGTGCTACCACATACAAATAGTGGACTCTGGACAAGTTATTATGCTTTTCAGAGCCTTGCTTTTTTTAATTTATAAATATTGGGAATAATAATTCCTGTCCTGTAGAGCTACAGTGTATAACTGAGCATGCACTGGAAGGCTCTGAGAATAGAGCCTAGCACTATACTCATTCAATTATTTTTCTCTCCTGAATAATCAGCCTGGGTCTCTTCTTATAGTCTTCCACTATCAGAGCTGGACATAGCCATAAGCTCACCCAAGGTGGGACTGTGCCATTTTCTGTGCTAGAAACTTCTGAAAGGTGTGTGTTATGCCTGGGGTTGGCCTACATCCTTCTATCTCTTGCCAGTAGCTTATTTTTGATGTTCAAGTGGTTTAGGCAAGAGTGAAGATTTTCCCACCTTTTCTATAGGGGGTGCTTAAAATAGGAAGTTGGGAAAAGAGGTATGGTGATGTTACTGATACTTGCTTGAAATGAGAATAGGAGAGTCAGAGTAAGTAAATATGACGTCGCATTTGATTATTTCCCTAAGGTAAGTTGTGTACCTAAGCCAAATGGTCATTTTTCCATTTTATTCTGAGGCATGTCAATTAAAGCATTCAAATGTAAAAATAGCATTCAAAAATAAATCAGAATTACAATTCCCCTTATATATCTACTCTGGAAAATGTTTTTTTCAGAAAAAGAAAAAGAGACAATGAAGCAAAAAGGAAAGAAACAAAAAAACAAAACCAAGCTGGATTCTCAAGTAAAATGCCATCCATAGCAAATTAAAAAGAAATATCTGCTCATATACACAAATATCTTCAAATGAATTTGCTTAGTTAAATGAAAAAAAAAGTGAGCATTAGACCCTGGATTATAATTTATTGTCATATTTTTATTTTCTGATTTTCCAGTTCAATTTAACAGAAGAAAGCTGGGATTCATTGAGCAAAGTTATTCCCAGTGCTGTCCAACATACTGTTAATCCTGGAAAGGCAGCCATACTCGCTCACACTCTGCGATCAATTCAGGTCAATGCAGCCTGTTCTCATCCACTCCCTGCAAGATATACCTGCTGTCACAGGTCATCTAAACAAAAACTGGATTTAGAGAAAGTATTATTCTATCTTCATGTTTTGGCATGAAGTCTATCCACTTTATTTGTAATAATCAGCTGAATATACAAGTCTCTTAAGATACAGCTCTGCTTATCAATGCCAGATTGAAACCTGTTGATACATACAATAGCACCACTTCTAGCAAGGAGGCATTAATAGTGGAGGATAGAAAAAAATATATTTTTAAATCCGTACAAATAAATCTTAATCAAAGGCAATGCAGAAATAATAGATCATATCTATACAATAAATTCTTAAGGGTAAAAATGTGTGCTCATCATTTATCCATAGTTAGCAGTTGCTCTCCAATTATGGCTTTCCCTGCTGAAAAGAGTCACACTACATCTAGAGAAGTTTATAAATTTGCATTTGCAGTAATGAATAGCAACAGTAACAGACACAGCCCATTTACTATTAGTGTGTTTCCACCTCCACCGGAAGCAAACTCATGGAATATCTATTCTCCAGGTAAACTGCAGTGGGCTAACCTGATGGGACCACAAGGTTATTGAATTAATTGACTCTCAAGTAAATTTGTGTGGAAAATGCAGTCTTAACAATGATTATATAGCAAATATAATAAAAAGAAAGGTGTTTGATTTCAATTGCTCAGCTTGAGAGTGTGGTTTATGAGAAAGAAATCAAAAAAGCCAGTGGGTCCCAAGACTCTCTGCTCAGTGATTTCTTTTGTCCTGTAGAAATTAAGACAACACCAGGGATTGATAATGTAATCTCACAGAATGCAATGAGGAATCCAGCCTCCCTGGAGAACTAACAGAAAAAAAAAAGGACACGCTTCCTCACAGCACTTTAAATGTATAAGGGAAATCCTAAGTGTGTGAAAGCACTTCATTGACCTAGTGCGATGATATGACTATGTGGACATGCATCCTACTGGTTTAATCTTAGCACTGTTTGAGTCTTGAAACATACCCATGCTAAGGTGGGGAGAAATGTATGGCAATTGCCTTCGAACAAACACAATTTACAGAATGAAAACTCATCTTTATTATAGAAATAACTTCAGACTTTTTATACCATATAAGGCCCCGGAGAATACCTTTCAGGTTGCCTTTCCACATCTTTAACTCTTTACTCTGCCTTCTAGTGATTTGGATCACTAATCCTCCCTTTTACTATGTCTCCGCCCAGCTACTCAGATTGGGCTTCCTGACCCTCTGGGTTTCTGAGTATCCTATGCATGCCTCTGTTTTTATTATTTATCGATTATGGCAAAAACTGCCCGTTTCCCATTCAACAGGAATGATCACATCCCTTCCTTATAGAACTAGCATTTTTTTTCCAGAATATCAACGTGCCCAACCCAGAAGGTGACTGAGAGGTATAAACCAATTATTCAAATCTTAGTTTTTCCACCTGATACTCACTTTCCAAGTTTTGCTTGCCCTAGAGGATGGCCATATGACACACTTCTGGGCAGGGAAACATTCAGAGAAGTCTGTCAGAGGATTTCCAAGAAAGTGTTTCCTTCCTGTTTTAAAATATTAATAAATAAATTGTTCTTCTCACAGACTGCTTTCTGCCTTAGAAGACAGTTAATATGTGAAACTTGAGTCTAGTGCAGCCATATTAAATCCAACAAGAGAAAAGAAGGTGACACAGTAGAAGAACAGAAAACACTCAACCCTTGATGACATCATTAAACTGCCATTAAACCAATTTTGAAACTGAGTATGACTAGAGTTCTTGTTAAGTAAACAAGAAATGTCTTTATGGTTCAGAGAAACCTGATTTATTTTATTTGCATATATTTCTTTAATAAGAGAAACACTGAATTTAAAAGTTTACATAAGAATATGTTCATTAACATACATAATACTATGTTATTACTATTATTATTATTATAGTATATTATTACTGGTTACATGAAATAAATGTCAATATAACTTAAAGATTTATATTCATCCTCCTAATTTAAGACTTTGAAACCATAATGATCACAATCTGATTGTCGATTGACCTAGATCTTTGATTTATTAAATCATGTTAATGGATGCAGCAGAGATGTCACTATTAATTTTGTTATAAATTCAAATTCTTATTAATGCTGACATGCCATATAAATGTGTAATATGTTAAATTTACCTGTGCTGAAAACTTGTTTCTCAGCATTTTAAGCTGAAATAAGGTTGACTCTTAACTTAGTCATGCAAAATGTACTTAACATAATAGTAGACAATGAAAAATGAGTTGTTTATCAGATGAATGTAATAATTACAAAGATAATAGGCAAAAGTTAATCTACATTATGCTCTTATGTGTTTTAAATCAACTTTCCAAGTGTCAGTTATTTATTTTTATCAAAAGGTGATGGCAGTTGACAAAACTGTACTATCACTAATATCTCTTAACGAATTAACATGAATGTCTCTTTGTCTAAATACTGTTTAACAAACAAATCACATGGTCCTCAGCCAAAAAGTCTTCTAGAGATATAAGAGTTGTATCAAAGAACAACAACAAAACAATCTAGAGAAATATTGGTAACTCTTAAGAGAAAATGTCATAGAAAAGGCTGGTAAAACCACTTCAGGTTAAGATGTACAATTATAAATTCATGAACTTTGAGAAATAAGCAAAATATACTTGCAACTTTACACAAACTATGTTTATTTTATAGTTATCATTGCGACTTGGTAAAACGCTACCCACGACTGGACTGGCAGCAGTTCTCAAACATCTTGGTCTCAGGAGCTCTTCACATTCTTAAAAGATATTGAGGACCCTAAAGAGCTTTTGTTTATGTGGGTTATATCTATCAATATTTACCATATTAGAAATTAAACAGAAAAACTTAAAACACAAGAATACCAAGAACACATCCAATTAGTGACCAGAGCAATAAAGTCATCACACCTGATGTAATCTTTAGCAAATTCCTCTCTACATGTGAGAGAATTATGGTGGAAAAGGCAAAGAATGTCTTAGCATTATTGTGAAAATAGTTTTGATCTTTCAGACCCCCAGGAGTCCCCAGCCCCCTTACTATGATAACCATTGGACTCAGTAATAGGAGGAAAACTTGGAGCAAAATGAATAGACACAGTGGAGGGAGGTACGTTGTTTTGCAGCCAAGTATTCAAAGAGAACAATTGATTGGAGGAAGAAAGATAAAGGCAAATATTCTACCAAAAAGCCTGCAACGTGGAAAATCCTTTTTCTAATTCAGTTTGTAGCTGGCAGTGCTTATGGGTACATTAACTATCATGAAAACTGCTAGAGGACTCAGTTATCTAAAAATAGACTATCTGATAAAATTTAAGACTTGCCTTGAAGTCACTTTTATCTCTTCCGAAAGTAGAAATAAATAGAGGGACTGCTTACTCCTGGCTTAATTCTGATAAATACGGAAAAACTGATGCTGGTTTAGTGTAAGTGATAGGAATCCTTGGAAGACATGAGCTACTCATTTTAATAAAGAAAAGAAATTATAATCAGGCAGGAATTTTAGATGAGCAGAGTCCAACATTTCTAAGAATAGAAACTTATGGTTTTATTGCCAGAATTTCTGAAAAGTAGGACTAATAAGGGAGGGAGGTCCCTAAGAATGGAAATATAGTAGTATAATTATATAAAGAGCTAACAAAGAAGAAGGTGGGGTAAGACACTTCTAAGGAAATTAGATTCAGAAAAAGACTGATGATCTCAGAACTGTGAGTAAATAAAATGAAATTTAAAAAAATGAAGCAAGCAAGAAAAGAGGAATAGAGGGAAGAAAAAGAAAGTAAATGAAATTATGGATCAGGACACAAATTATTCAGTTTAAATACATCACTGAAATTCACAATGCAATTGTAAACTTTATAATTGGCCTATGCTGTTTTAGGAACATAAACTATGTTTTAATCTTTTTACTTGCATGTCTCTCTTCAATGGCCTTCTTTTTCTTTATACTTTGAGATAATTTAAGTTTCTATCAGATTAAGATATATTTGCTGTCAATTATGAGTTTTATGTGATTTTTAAGATAAATTGTTGAAACAATCCTGCTTATAACAACGATACTGTAAAACCAGATTTATTGTCCTCCTTCCATTTATTTATAGCCTGTATGCTGTTTAAATTTTATATCTTTACAAAAAAATGTTTCAAAAGAAATAAGCTATATTTGCTTTCATCACAGACACCTGGTAAAGATGGACAACCGATTTCAGCAAATTCACTGATCCTAAATAGATCCTAAAACTCAGTAAAATCTGAAAGAAATCATAATAGCTATTTTATGCCTCATTTCCATCTGCTCTATTTTTTCCTTTCTCCTCCCTTTCCCCCAGAGTTCAATCACCTACTGAACTCTGCTTACGATCTCTTCATTTCTCTCTATTATTCCTTCATAAAAGATTTAACCTCGCAGTCAGTTTCCAAGATGTTGGTTGCAATAAGAAACTGCCCCAAATAACTGGTGGTTGCTGTGATAGCAAAATTTGCATTACAGTTTACGAATGCCTCTTCCTTTGCAGAGATACTTGGTTATGACTGAACAAACCATTTTACACAGCACATTTCCTCCCAAATACACAGGTTGTGTATTTGAGCCCTGAGCAAAGGATTTGCAGGAGAAAATAAAATATTGTTATCCATAGATTCCCTGAACAGAAAGTAGATTATTTACATGTTATAAGGAGAAGGTGCCAGTTATTCATCTCCCCTTGGTTTGAAGAAGCATAGAAAGGTGGAAGCTGTTATTACACAGCCATAGTAGATGACTGAGTATGGGCAGAAGGCTGCATTAATAATGTAGTGACTTCACTCTGGCCTTAAGGGGAAAATGTTCATGCATCCACATATAGGGACAAAGAATGTTTCTTCTTTTTATGCTCTGTACTTTCCCAATCTATCACATTAACTAAACCTTGGACTCTTATAAACAGGGTGACAACACGTCTTGGTTTCTCCAGGATGGAGCTGATTTACAAACGTTAACCCAGAATGATTATCATTAGCGCCTCTTTTTACTCCCCAAAATGTCCCAGTTTGGGAGATAAATTATATGGAGACCTTACACATAAGGGGACAGATTCGGAATGGAATGAATTAGGTAGGAAATGATGCTAGAGAGAGATTATTTTAATAGTGGATGGCCAAAATCTGCTCAAATGTTATGTAGGCAGAGCGCTGTTTCTACGAGGAAGTTAACTGACTGCCTTGCTGCTTTCAGAACGCACACTTGGGGACAGGGAAAGGTATAATTTGTTTCTCTCCCAAACAGGAAATAAAGAGAAGAATGGCTGCTCCAAGCAGTGCAAGTTTTGGATTACAAGTGCAAGTATCAGATTAATGCAGTAGAAACACATGGGCTTTGGCACCAGATAAACATGGTTCAAATCTTTGTTCTGACAAGTAGCAGCTGTGAGACTTGGGCAAGTTGTCATTAGACTCTTGCCCTAAGTCCTAGATTCTTCAGCTGTAAAACATGACGGTTATACACACCTTACAGGATTGCTGTCAAGTTTGCCGATGATATTTGTGACCCACACAGTCACTGTACAAACTGGTCCTATTACTATTAGAATCTTGGCACATGTAAAACACTACTAATAACTAATATTTATTGTACACTTCCTGGATGTTAAATGCTGTCTTAGGCTCCTCGCTGGTATTATGTAACATAAGCCTCAAAAGAGTGATTATTATCTGCTATTTACTCATGAGAATATTGTGACTCAGAGAATTTACAACACACATCCATCTTCACAGGGCTCGTAATTGGTCAAGTTAGGATCACAGTTCAGGTCTGTTTAAATGCAAAGTTATATTCTTAATCTCTAATCCACTTAGAATTTACACCCTCTAAGGAGAATCATGTGGTTTTATTCATCACAGTATCACCAGTGCCTGGGACAGTGCAAAAACCAAACCAAACCAAAACAAAGAAAATCAACCATATAAACATTAATGACAGTAAAATCCATAAATATTGTATCTATAAATGCCACAAAGTTGTAGGCCCTTATCATATTTTTCACCTAATATTGCCAACATTTTGTTTAAAATACATGAGATTTTAACTACAAGAAAATTTCTATTTTCCATGATTCAGCAAAACCATATATACTGGGTTAGACAGAAGCACCCAAAAGGTACATAAAGAAACGCAATGCCTTACCAAAACAGAGTTTATATGCTCAGTCCAGAAACAAGGTGCAGATCTCACTAGACCCCAAAGGACACACTTAAAAAGCATTAGAGGGTAAACCTTTCCACTGGAGCAATGTCCTCTTATTAAACAACTTTTATCATTTCTCCTCAGAGGTGGGGAAAGTCTTAAATCTTAAAGTGCTAGTAACACTAACAAAGCAATGAAAAAAGCAGCAATAAATATGCTCAAGAGTAAATATATTTGAGAGAGAAAAACTTCCCAAGAAGAAATTTAGAAATGTTCCCCGACAGAACCTTTCTTCTAATCTATGGTCACTCTTGCATGCTAAATACTGCATTCAACGAAGGACACAGGTTTGGACTCACTAATAGACATTCCTTATCATTCAAAATTTATTCTATAATGCTGTAGCAGAGGGGAGCCAATTGTGTGGCCTGCCCTTGGGCAGCATTCATCTAATCGTAGCCATGGGGGAAATTTTTGTTTTTTAATGCTGTTGCTGTAAGCGAGATTTCTGTGCAGGTAAAACGTATTTTAGAACATTTCAACATTTCACATCTTAAATATTTCATTGTAGCATCTACAACATTCATGGGAAAATTGTTTTCATTTTTATCTCATTCCAAAGCATTAGAAATACAACCTACCATCATCACCAATTATTAACATTAAAGCTTACTATGTTGAGCATTTAACATGAAGAACTACAGTCCCTCAGTTCTGCTATTCCTGAGGGTCCCGACAATTTAAAATAAAACAGAATACATTTGTAGCCCCTGAAACAAAAAATCCCTCAGATGGCTCCCTTGACATCCTTAAATTACATGTACTTATTTAATGAAATTTTACCTAAATAGTCTATAATATTTCAGTATTTTAAACATTGTTAAAGACAATAAAGTTAGGTTCACTAGACCACAGTGAATTGTATAATTGAGACTTTAAACAAAGTTTAAGTGAAAATATCCAGAATTGAAATAGATCCTTTATTGGCAGGGGTCACTTTTGAAGGGCAGAGAAGCAGCAAAAAGCAGAGTATGGCTCATTGAGGACAGTCCGTATTTACTATTTTCTTGACAGGGAGTACAGCATTTAAAATATTGGTAAATGTAACAAAAAGAACTATTTTTCTGGATAGACATTAGCACACACAGAGGATAAAAATAGAACAGTGGGAAAACACATGGATATGGTTTTGGCTTATATTCTTTAAAACTCTGGAAAGAGTAAAACATAATTGTGACTCGGTTTAGATTTGCTTTACCTTAGCTAAACAGCAGAACCTACTTTAAACATTTGGATACATCCTTGTGAACGTCTAATTGCCTTGATCTTGAACAACCACCTACAAATGCATATGCTCTTCTCCTCTTCCTTCCCTCCACCCTTCCCCTTACTCTCCTATTCTTTTCCCCTCCTCCTTTCCTTCTTCTTCCTTTTTTCCTTCTTTCAAATTGTAATTATGAAGGTCATGCACACTTAATCACTGAATAGGCTTAAGTTAAACGGCATTAAATAGCAAACATTTTCCTGCTTCAACATTACTATTTCTGTTTCAGTTGATAAATTTTAGCCTTTGAGCTTTTCTGGAAAAAAAAGTTCTACACTGACATATAAGGAAGAAAAATTTTCCTACTTTGAAATTTATAGAAACATATTTAAGAGATTCTGTGAGGTAAAGCAGACAGTATAGAAATTCTTTATATGTAAGGATTAGGTAATGTAATGAAAGGAAGACAGAAGGAAATACGATGGGAGGTGAGGGAGAGAGAGGAAGAGATTTAAATGAGGATGAGCACAAACATGTGTGACTGAATTGGGTAGAAGCAGAGAGATTTAGTGCTGGAATACCACACAGAATTTGATAAATGGAAAAAGGAGCCAGGAAGCCAAGAATATATCCATAAATATGAGAAAATAAGTACAAGGCATAAGATAATTTTTTTAATATTTCAATGGAAAACATCTTTAACATTATGTTCCTTTCCTATGAATTCCATAGTCTTTTAAAACATAATTTAAGTATTTGCTGTGTTTCAAAATCGAGCTTCGGGACCAGCCCCATGGCACAGTGGTTAAGTTCAGTGTGCTTCACTTCGGCAGCCCAGGTTCATGGGTTAGGATCCCAGGCACAGACCTATACCACTTGTCAGCCATGCTGTGGCAGAAACCCACATACAAAATAGAGGAGGAGTGTCACAGATGTTAGCTCAGGGCGAATCTTTCTCAGAAAAAAAAAAAAAAAATCTAGTGTCATATAACAGATTTAAGTATTTAGTTTGGTATTGCACTAATTGTTTTCACTTGTTTTTTCTATTAAAGCATATTTTGCAATGATAAATTCTATAATGCCAGAAATTCTCTTCCACAATTGGGCTCACCATGAACAGTAAAGTTTCCAGCATTTTCTACATCTAAACATCATTGCAAATTCTTCACCTCCAGAATTTCTCTTTTTCCCTCAATGTTCCTTTAATTTGTAGCCAGCACCCAAACTAGTTTTCTGTAACATGTGCATCCTGAAAATTGCAATCCACTGGATTAAGCAATC
Organism: Tapirus indicus; assembly: GCA_031878705.1. Lineage (NCBI taxonomy): Eukaryota > Metazoa > Chordata > Mammalia > Perissodactyla > Tapiridae > Tapirus > Tapirus indicus. The sequence goes on along the minus strand of CM062930.1, from coordinate 39,106,684 downwards.
TTGCTATTATAATGACATTTAAGTCTAGACCTAGGTTCACCAGTGATCCATATATTCAAGATCATCCCATTTTTTATTGCTGAATCATGAATGTGAGATGGAAAGCAGGACGTGGTTGTGACATCTGTGCTCCCATCTATGGTATTCAGCAGCGTCAGTATCTAATAAGTTAGTTAGTCCCACTGGTCTACGTACAACCTGCCCTGCCCCAAATCCCTGGTAGACACATATGCCTACTCCAATTTCCAAAAAGTTAAACCTGGCGATCCTATTTTAAGGTTCCCAGTAGCCACCTAACAGCAGCGAGAAGCAGCAGCAGGAAAGAACAAGCTTTGTCTGCCTTTCCCCTCTCCTAAGCAGATGGTTGGCTAAAACTCGCTTCACACGGGAAATCAATTTTAGCTTTTTAACTTGGATATCAAGTAATAAACCACAACTGCCAAGTATGAGAAAAGTAGCCTCTGCATTTATTTTTATCTGTAATGATAATAACGAAAATGCGAGAAATAAAATTATATTTTTGAAATATCATTCTTTGAAACCAAAGCTCAATAGCATTAAAAGAATGACATTTTTAGGAAGGCTTCAGTGTAGAAAGGTGGTTCTCTACATAACGATTAGCATTCTAACATAGTTTTACAATGTTCAAACCTGTAGCCTGTTCATACTTTTTGAAAAAATGTAGAATAGGAAATTAAAATCACATGCATCTAATGATTAGATATAATCCCGTAAGTGATGTTGAATATTCCTGAGTGGCCACTGGAAACTACAGCTTGTGCCAACGTCACTTTCTGATTATTTTGCTTAGTTATTAAGGCCACTTTCAGAGCCAGATGTTACTGTTCAAAATGAATGATTTCTGGTGTTCCACAAAAGTAGAAGGCCAGAGATTTGGAAACTCACCAGCCACTGTAATCTTACCTAAAAGTCTTCCTGAGCAGGTTAGCTCCTGCAGGGCAGAAATGTTGCTGAGCGTGAGGAGGTACGGAGGTAAGTGAGAAGGTGAATATTGCTCACTGAATGGGGGCCTTCTGAAGAAATTATGAGTTGGAACCATACAGTTCTTTTTAGCCCACAAGCTTAGTATCAGCTATCTCAATGGAAGATAAAAATGCTGATTTTTTTTCCTAAGGAAGATGAAAGATATTTAGTAATTTTTTTCCTGCTTCTCTGTTGCCAAAGATCTGGAAAAACTGACCAAGAAATGGGCTGTATGAATAGTACGATGGTCTAAAACCCACAAGATCCAAAAACAATGAAATACCTAACTGCTGACAGAGTTCTTCAAACAAATTCAACACTTGCTTCTGTTAGTCTCTGCGATGGTAATAAGTAAAATTTAAAAGATATAATATTCATCAGTAATATATTTTATTTTATTTTCCCTTTTGATTCTGATCCTTAAAATGTCCCAAACATAGAATATTACCTATACGATTGGTATTCATTAGTCCTATCATTGGGAAAAAGTATTTTGACCTTCTTAATGACTAGAGAGTTCTACATGAAAGTTGACATTCCATATCAGTGGAAATCTTCCATAAATTAGATAAAATCACTTCTTCATGCAGTGATTTAAAGAAATATCATTTATCTTTGCCTAAAATATTACAGAAAAATTCCTGAAATGCTGGCTATTGCAATATTGAAGACCTGGCTAACATGCTTGACTTTGATCAGTGAAGATTAGATAGATAGATGATAGATAGATAGATAGATAGATAGATAGATAGATAGATAGATAGACAGATATCATAAAATAAACACCTTGGAGGCATTGAGAAAGATAAATTCAATATGTGCATATATAAGAAATGGGTATTTCTTCTGAAATGTGTTCAACTTTTATTCATTGTAAGGTCAACCTTTTCTGAATGGTTTTATTTCAATATTGATCTAGACAGCTACTTATGATGTGGCAATGAACCACAAAATCCAATATCATTCACTAGAATGGGGGGGTTACTCCCATAGATACAGAAATATACCCTGCAGAGTATTTTCAAACAGTTACTTCTCCCCTAAAAACAACAAACAAATTCCATGATCTACATAGGGAGCATAAGTACATATAGCAAATAATTCTCTGCTGCTGAACTTTTCCTGAGAGAATGTACATCTAGAACTGTCACGTCCAGCTTGACAGCAGAGATGAATGACTGGGACCCTGCACAAATTACATTCAAAACTCAAGAGTTATGTTAAAAGGGACATCACTAACAGACTTGTTCCTTATTAGCATAAATGTAAGCCAGGCAAGACAGAAGGATTTTTCTATAATGCACCTGTCTTTGGAAAAAAGATTTTACTTATTTTGTTAATACATTTATCATAGAACTCCTATAGCCTTTCTTCATTTATGATTAACTAAGTAATCTCTTTTTCAATTAGAAATATTATTATTTTTTTCCTTCAGCAGAGATAGATAATTGGTTTCCTGAATACAAGACACAGTCAGGTAATTGAACAATGCTATTAAGTTACACTCTTTTTTCCTCAGGCTAACAACCTTTCCATGCCAATCCTGGTGTCCAAACGTGTATTCGCTTTTAGTGTTTCAGTTGCTTCCCTTTGGCCCCTGCCCAATTTTTGTCCTTCTGTTAATTGAGTAAAAATAATCTGATGTTGATGTTGATGTTGAGTGAACTGAAGACACTGTGGTAAATTACCCTAGATGTCTAGAATGTTTTATAGACAGAGTTGAAAGCACTGCTTGGGCTACACAAACACACACTGGGAATATGTTCATTATTTGCTGCACCTATGCACAAAAGGATATTTCCATGGGGTCTGCTGAGGATTGAATTAACAAGCCTTCTTACTGTTAACAAGCATCATGTGCCTAATTCCAAGTACATTGTTCTGCAAGTTGACACCTACATGTTTGACTCAAACTGTCATAAGACGAGGAAAAAATTCAAGTAATTATAATTCATTCCCCATCTTTCCATACACCCATGTATTTATGACCTTAAGGGTATACTCCTTGATTTTCAAATGCTTAAATTGTACTTAACTATGCAATAAAATGAAGCCACTGCAACTTTAATAGATTCATAATTATCTAGTCATGTATTTTTCTATGAATGTCCCTGTACCTATATGCCACAAATTTAATAAACAAGCAATTGAAAAGACATAGATATTCGTTTTAGATTAAACTATACCAAGAATTCTCAGACTTTTGACTATTTATTATTAGAAAAATCTTTGTTCAGATTGAGCCGTAATAAGTTGACGAGAAAAAAATGTAATTTGTGTATCTAATTACTGACCTGTGATATGGAGCAAACCAGCAAAAACCAAATGTCCTTCTAAACAGTATCACCAAAGTATCTTCTATTGCAGCTTCACATACTCAGTTTCAGATTTTCAACTGGTCCCATTGGTATCTAATCTTAAAATGTGTTTTTTTCTATATAAAATTCTTGTCTAGATTAATAGAAAAGGGGCCTTTCTTCAAATACCTGAATATTGAAAGAAAAAAATACATTTCTATCTTAAAAGATTAAAAAGAAGACTATACGGAAAAAATATCCAATGCTAGACATGTATTTTATGCAGTTCATTTATTTTCATCTCTTTCCTCACACTTTAAATTTCACTCTGCAATTTGGAACAGATTTGATCAACTTGCTTTCATGTGTCAGTGTTTTTCAAGTGCAGTGAAAATAAACAAATGGGTTTGGTTTTCTACAAAATTGTGGAGATGCTGACTTAACTGCGACAGTTATTTACGTTGGCATATGTCATATCGTACAGCTCTTATAGAATAAAGTAGTGTGTGGTTATCCAAAGTTTACAGGAAACTCTTGAGTTGACTCATGTTCATTACCTCACTAAAGCCCCTTCTGGATAGAAAGGAAAGTAGTTCTCTGCAACTCTTCCCTATCTTGTTAGAGAACATTTGGCATGACAAAAGCCACTAGGGGGTTTGGATTACTTCATGATCCTGAAAAAGATCTTATTTTAACTTTATGGAAACATAAACATATTTGCTTTGTGCACTTGAGCTCTGTCTGGCTTGTGAAAGTGGTTAATGAAGTCGAGGAGTTAAATCAGTTTAAAGGCTCAAAGTTTTTGCAGGATCCCACTAAATACTGGCGAAAATGTGGAACACCTTATTTCTGGGAGATAAGACTTGCCCATGTGATCAAATTACCAGTACAATTCTTCTCACTATAATTTGTCGTCAGGTGTGGAAGTATAATATTTCAACATGAAAACTATTATGTCATATTTTTTATTTTGCCGCCCAGAAAATAAACAGATTTGAATTTCAAAATAGTAAAGATGTTATGGATGCATGAACAAAGCCAAATGCATATTCAGTTTCCTTTGTGAATGAATAGACTTATGAAAGTAGTACAAAATATGCCATCTGAAAGCATAAAAATAATATCCTTTTAAAAAATAGCATTACTCAAAGGAAGATGCTCATACTTCCTAGCCATCTATGTGATATTAAGAGATGAAAATTTTGATGCTAAAATGTGAATGAGAGAAATTATGAGATTGGGTAGAGCCAAATGCAATATTTGGGATTAAATTTTTAAAATAGGAAAGCTGAATAAATTTTGGAAGTTTTTTTTTTAAAGAAACCAGCTATTCTGATGAAAGATATCTTTAAAATATCAAACAAAACTCAGTTCCCCCTCCAAGATTGTTTTCACCTTCTGCATCTCACCCCTCATATCCCATTAATATGCTTTTCTTTTTAAATGAAAATAGCTGTGCTACAAACTAAAAGCTTAAGAGTGTTTATAATGGAAACAGTATCTGCCAAAATGCCTCCCCAAAATCCATCTGTTCCAGAAAACATTTCAGATTCTTTGACCCCCAACTCTACACTGCCACACTTCCAAATCCATCCATATTATGATAAATGCCATCTCTTCATGGGTAGAGTCCACTGCCTATCATTTCTCACCACCCACAGATAAATTCTACTATAACTGGCTAGGTAGTGTCCAATGCATAACAACTGTCAGATTGTTTTGCTACAGAATGCTCTACCATTTGCTGACTACTGCTGTCTTACATTCCCTTATCCTTTGTTGTCTTGCTTCAGAAGCCACTTCCCATTTTCCTCCCATCCTCATTCAACTTCGAAGGATAAAGGACATATCATCTCAAAGGCAGATAGATAAGAATGCTAAGAGGATAAAATAGAGACATAAAAAATAAAAGATATATAAAATAATAGGAAAACCTTAGGGAAGTGAAAGAAACATCACTTTTATACCTCACCTTTTCATTCTAAAAGATAAGTAACATAAAAGTAGTATACATATAAGATTGTTGTCTTAATATACTGGGGAAGTTATAAATGAATTCATATGCATCACGTAGTACCTCTCTTTTTTAAAAATTAAATATTATAAGAATGGACTTCTAATATGTAAGCTCTTCAGAATATTTCCTTGATTACTGTCAGGAACTTTTATTGGTTTCCCTTCGAAATTTAGATTACAGCAAAAATGTTAACAGATGTGAAGCCAGAGGAATGCCTCATTACTAAATTCTAAGTGTTGTTGCTTCAGTGAATTCCAAGCTGTTTTAATAGATATTGCTCTTTTGTTGGGGTGGAGGGGAGGAAAGTTTTTTTTCTTGAATGACAGTGGCATATGGAATACAACCTTTTGTATATTTTTGTTTTTCTGGGCACTCTGAAAGATGTATGACCTGAGAATTCTGAAACCATCTTGTCTTTCAATGGTATGCGTCAAAGTTGAAAGGAGATAACATCTGGATACTTTTGGCAGTTTAAGTGCACCAGGCAGACACTGTACATTACTAGCCCAAAAAAGAAAAGCTTAAAAAAAAAGAAAAAAAAACCTAAAAAAAGAAATCACAAGAATTCCTACAAATTCTGCTTCAAATCATATTCAGGACTCCCAAAGTCTACGGATTGGGGAGTAGATCTCAAGCTGTATTATCCATACCTTCATCTAATTTAATATTTTTCTAAAATTAGAGTAACTAATGCCCTAAGATAGGATGCAATTTTCAGAAATCTGAGTTACAATGAGCATTATCCTGAATCTGCATTAGTTTACCAAATTTGGCGAGCAGAACTTTGCAGCATGGAGTCATTAAGAGCGCGCGCTCAGTATAGGTCTAGGCAGGCAGGAAGCCCAACAGGAATGTGACCTGGAAGGCAGAGGCAACGTGGGTTAACAAAGTTGTAGGCTTCACACTTAGAATTTCACCTGCAGCAATGAGGTTGATAGGCTAGCTTCTCCTCTGCATTGGTCAGAAGCCACTGGGATTACCGTGCTCAGCTCTGAGTGAGAAAGGGAAAACACGGAGAAGGTGTCTGGAGACACATTCTGAGAAAACAATCAGAATGGTGTAGGAACTTAGATCAAGATCAGAAGGAGGAGATGTACATCATGAGAAAAGAAATGTCATCAAATATTTCAAGTGTTATAATGTGGATGAAATATTAGACTTTTTCTGTATGATCCTGAGTGGGATAAGTGTATAAGAAGATGAATTTTCATTCCATTTTTGAAAAAAACAAAACTTTGAATCTGAGCAATTCTAAGAAAATTGAGTTTCTTTGGAGGAAGGATGAGTTCCTTTCACTGGAGTTATTCAAACATGGTGTGGAAGACAATTTGGGACTAGTACAGAAAGAATCTAAGCTTTGGGTAACCTGTACAGATGGTTTCCTCTAACCCTGAGACTTTATCATCTGTAAGGGCAACAGACCAGAAAATGTAAACTTAAAATGAATTAAGTGAGAGTCTGTACATCGATGACAACATTACTTATTTCCCAATTTGCCCAGAAGTGTTCACAATCACCCTGAAGAAGTTCTATTACTACATTTCTCATATCGTGGCCAAAGGTTTATGTTACCAAAACATTTACACATGCAAAAAAAGAGTAAGAATGAAAAAAGAGAAAGAAAAGGTCATCAGATTATCACACTCATCAATTTATTTAATTTTCCTTTGAGTAAACTTCTCTGGAGTTTGCAGGTAAGAAACACAGGGCTAAATCTATGTATAATTTTCTACAAGATTTTGGTCATACCTGGGATTATACTAGTCAATCTATAATTACATTATTTTGAAAAGTAAACAAATAGCTACTTGGAAAATTCATCAATGATACTCGCAATTATATCTAAAAGCAACACACACAATCACAGTTTATTTGCTAAAGAAATAATATTTTTGCACCAGAGTGGTCAAATCATAACAAATGAAATGCTAATATTTTAATGCACATGAACTGTTTTGCAAAATTTGAATGAAAAAATCGAAAATCAAAAGTTTTATAATGTTCATCATTTTATATGGCACTTAGATACAAAAGAATGATGAATATTGCACTATCTTATTTGAATATAAACAAATTACACTAGATCTCTCTTCCTGCTGAAAGAGCTTTGTGAAAGACATTACAGATAAAAGATCATTAACGTTTGACAACTTTGGTCACAGTCAACTTTTTATTTCCAATGCCTTCTGAAGTTAACATTTAATGGTGCAGCACACATACAGTTTAGACTGACAGTGACTTCCGATCACACTGAGTGTGTAACTCATTTTCCCATGGTTCGCTAATAATAAGAGAATACAACCAAAACATAGCTAATAAATTGTAGGTTTCCAATGTCATCAAAGACCTTTATATCTATCTTTTTTGGGAACGAAAATCCATCTCAATGGATGCAGAATTTATCCGATTTTCAGAAAATGGAAAAGAAATTCATCTGCGGATGTGCCTTTGTTCTCCAAGAGTCCTCTTAAAAAATTCTCCAAAGGTATAAATTACATCTTAGGAATGGAGGAGGGAGCTGAGTGGGCATATATTCAGGTCACCAGGATTATCTATCATAGCATTTTACATTGTATATGTACAGGCCAAATTTCCGGGGAAATAGTTTTTATACAGAATCATTCTGGTTAGAATAACTAGTATTTATCATAAATTGGATAAATTTGGATATCTGTGGATGGTATACCAAAGAGAAAAAGTATCCTAAGAAAGGTCTGGTAAATGTGCTCTTTATTGAAAAGACAAGGGTGACTTCTGAATCTCATTAAGAATTCTAACCTCAGGCCAGCCCGGTGGCATAGTGGTTAAGTTCGCATGCACGCTCCATTCCGGGGGCCCAGGGTTCGCAGGTTCAGATCCTGGGCGCAGACCTACACACTGCTTATCAAGCCATGCTGTGGCAGGCATCCCACATATAAAGTAGAGGAAGACAGACATGGATGTTAGCCCAGGGCCAATCTTCTTCAGCAAAATAGAGGAGGATTGGCAACAGATGTTAACTTGGGGCTAACCTTCTCACCAAAAAAAAAAAAAGAATTCTAACCTCCATCACATCTCATCAGTGACAAGAAATGAAGACATCCATGTAAAATGTAATTAATGAAAGATAAGTTATAGTCTAATTAATTATAAATATGTCCATCATGACATAATGTTGTAATGATAGAAGCTGATCAGGAGTGATATTCATGACAGAAAAAGGAGAGTTAGGGTTAAAAAGCTTTTTGGCTTTACTAAATTCTGATTATGGAAGAAAGTCATCAAATTGGCCACATGGATACTTTAAGTCCATTCAATGGGTAATAGGAAAATGATTCTTTCTTTCTGTTGAACTCATCACATAAATGAAAGAGAAAAACCTTTCCCTGTCAGTACCAGAGAATTGGGACTAATGAATGTTAATACAGTCTAACAAGAGCAGCAGACCCCATAGTTCTATTTATCTTTTTTCAACCACAGAATATTCAATAGAATGTATGAACCATAAGTGTATTCCCTGAATTTAAATCACACCTAGAGAGAAAACTTCCATTGAAGTGATTAATATTTTAAGTTGTCCTTTAATTTGCAAATCTATTTTACTACATTTTATTTTCCAGACTATAGCTTGACCTTTGAACAGTGCAAATTTAGGTTTCCTTTGATTCTATCTGAAAACATGAAGAAAATTATACTGTTATGTTAAATGCTCATTCATAAAAGTCATTATTTATTATTATTATTAAGAGAAAATATGTGGAAACAAAACACAACCAATTTATAATTCATTGGAAATTCATGGTACCAACCTAAAAAAAAGACCTTTAATTAACTGAATTGAAATTATCTGGCATTTATTAAAGGCCAACACCTTACTAAGTAATTTTCTGCACTTTTTAACATTATCTTAATAAAAGTTTACCATATTTAAACAAATCTTGTATATTTTACTATTAATTACTCCTTTAATATTTATTAAAATGGATAGCCTTCTTTTGAGTAATAAATGTATTAGAGGAGTTCCACATTAAAAACAATTCTTGAACATGACAGAACATTTTATCACAGCCTCTTACATTAGAATAATTACTGTCTAGTTTATCTGTTTGATAAATTCTAACTTATATATTGAATCTGAAATCAATGAGCTATGTGCTGTCATTTTTATGGCATACAAACATATGGAAAAACAAAAAAGAGAGTAAGTAGGTTTTAGTTAGTGTCAACATTAGAAAATTTGATGCAGTTGCTTTGAAAAGACTAATAAAATGTTTTCTACATGAATAAGATAAAACTCAAAAATCTCTAAAGATACTAATTTTTTTAAATTACTAGCATATGCCATGAACCTATAAGGAATAATTGTTTAATATGTCTGGTAAATATCTTTGACTAAAAAGCTTAATTACTACCATAACAGCTAAATCCTAATTACATGATCCTCAGTTACCTACAGGACATCTTGTCTGCACATCAATTGACAGAATGAACAGAAGCCTGTTTAGTTACTTGACTTATGATATCTCTCCATTTTCTTTCATTGTTTGCATTTATTGCATTTATTCTTTTATGAATGAATGTTCTTTCAAATCCATTTAATCTCAAGTGTGGGAAACTAAGAGCTCTCCGTTTTACTTAGACTTGTGTTTTGCATTAGTTCCAGATATGAAAGCCTGCTCTTGTCAGTTAATTGGAAGTCAGAAGCCCAGGAATAAAATCTGGGCAACTGCTCCATTTCTATTTGAATTGCATCCTCATGAGGATGGCTTTCTTTATTTACTGAAAATTTTCAGGAAAGAAAATATAACTTTTTTAACCACCCCTCCATCCACCTTTTTTTCCCCTTAGGTGTGGTTCATCAAGGATTAAGCGAAGGCTAGACTAGTCTTGTGAAAAAGTCCCATGCAGTCACATCAACTAAGTGTTGGGGTCTTTGGCATCAGGCACTCCACCTCACATGCCTTATTCACAGTAAACTCAGTCATCACAAAGGGTAATCACTCCTAGTAAGTGTTTCATGTTGATAATGATGAAAGAAAATGAACTGAACTCAATAAAATGCCAAAAGACATACATTATCCAACCATAGAATTAGCACTGTAGATTTTCAGTTAAATATTAAGTAAGCTTGCAAAGTAAAGCTTTGATTTTTTTTTCTCTCCTTGATTATAAAAATATTTTATTTAAAGAAATAGTCTTTGGCTATAAGTAGTAGCTTTTTGGGCAACAATCTATACTGTTTTTGCTGATATTTTGAAAACGTTCAATGGAAGTTCTACACACCATATTAGATAGTGAATCATGCTTCTATACAATCCTTTTTGTTTTGTTTTTGCTGAGGAAGATTAGCCCTGAGCTAACATCTGTTGCCAATCCTCCTCCTTTGCTGAGGAAGATTGGCCCTGGGCTAACAGCCATGCCCATCTTCCTCTACTTTATATGTGGGATGCCTGTCACAGCATGGCTTGATAAGCGGTGCATAGGTTCGCACCCAGGATTTGAACCTGTGAACCCTGGGCCACTGAAGCAGAGCACACAAGTTTAACCTCTATGCCCCTACACAATCCTTTTTCAATATCTGATTTTGTTCTGTATAATCCAATTCATAAAGGATAGGAAAAAAAATCACAATCAATGAATCCAGAAGAGTTAGGTAAACTTCTCTTAGATAAGTAAACACTATGTTGGATATATTAATAAAGGTCTTAAAAAACAATACGTGCCCTTGCAGAACCTTTGTACAAAGACTGCCAAAATTTGTACCGTCAGCTTGACTTGCAGCATTATAAGACTAGATTAAGGTTCTGGCAAAGAACCGTATAGAATGTACATAAAATTGTATCACTCTGAACTCCCTCAGAACAGCCATTGGAACTGTGTCATCTTTTTATTGACAAATATTAGCTGAAAATGTAGTAATGTAAAAGATCATAGAGTGCTAATACCCACTTCAGGCAAGTTACTTAATCTTTTTATCCTCAGTGTCCTCATTTGTAAAGCAGGGGGAAAATATCTACACTGTAGGGTTACTATAAGAATTGAATGATAAATAAATAAATAATATATATTTATTTAAATATTTTATATATATATATATATATAGTGTGTGCAACTGAATGCATGTTGATGATTGAGTGTATGGATATCTAGGGTTAAAAGACTTGGATCATTCCCAGATATTCTCCTTATTTTTCATAAACTGGATTAAATTCAGCTCTTGATTTGTCAATCATTTTAATCAATAAAAATGGAGTATTAGCTCATACCTGACAGTAATGAACATATTCAACCTTTTTAAGATGATATGCCCCAACATTAAAAAAATTAAATTTGCTAAAAATAACATAATTCTATAAATAATCAAATAAGTAAACATTTAGTGGATTAATGACCATATTGTCATGGTGTACAATAGGATCTTAGTCTAAAAGAAGGGGTTGAAGAGGGAAGAGAATTTCAGTTTCATTGTAGCCTGCATACGATTAAATTAATTCTAGCGCATGCAGTTTTACAATAGTGACCTGAAATAAAAAAGAACACGTACTGTGTCCTATTTGTTTTGTGGCAAAATGTGTTTATACAGTAAAATTCACTCTGATGTGACTGTGATTTCATTTAAAGAATGACATGTCTGAGAAAAGCAAGAGAAATTAGTAAGAATGTACGCAAAAGAATTCAGTGCACTAGGAGAAATAAGCCAATGACATTTCCTGAAGAACAAGCAATATAAATAGAAGGGGAAGAGAAATTATGTAATATGTAATGATGACTATGTGAACAACAAAATCTCCTGGTGTGACTTGATTTTCTTTTTCCTTTTTAAAGTTTTAAGTTTTGCACCCACAGTGGGTAAGAACAATTTACCCCAAAAATGTTTCCTAATACAGAACTTTTTTGCCAGAATAAACATGTCAGAAAAGGAGGTTTGGAGGATACAAAACACTGAGCTTAAAGAATGCAAACTGAAGGGCTCCCTCAGAGGGATCTGAACTTGGTCTATAAATATCTTCAAGGTAACTGTGTGACTAAGGGAAGGACATCACTCATGTCGGAAGATAGAAGGACACAGAACAATGGCCTACAGCTAAAGAAGAAAAAGAACTTTTGCTGGTTATTTTAGAAGTTCTTAAGACTGAGGTCAACTGGTTTGAATCACGAGCATACAAGCACACAGCAATGATTGCTGTTGATAGTCAAGGACGGTTTGCTAAAGGTATTAGCACCAATGGTGAAGTTGGCAAGTGAGGATCTGCATCATTCTTAGCATTATAGAGCTCATTAAAGGGAATGCAAATGCTAATGAGACAAAGCAAATATACCTTCGTTAACTCACCCCCTTCACCCATGAGGTAGGTGTATAAGGGGGTAAAGTTTCTCAGAACCACACTCTAGGAACCATACAAAGAACCAAAAGAGCCCTCTTGTATGGAGTTGGACTCAAATCCAGAACTCTTGACCATTCTATTCTGTTTCTAGTCAATGTTGCTTCTCTGTTTAAAACAGCTTTTTTTTTCTATTTATAAAAGTAATACATGCTTACTAGAAACATTCAGAGAAATAAAGATTACTCTTAATTCAACCACACGATGACAGCTACCATAAGCATTCTGATTTATATTCACTTAAATTTTTACTAAGGACAGACACACTCAGATATTTTTTTAAAAATGAGATCATGTTACACAGCTCATTTTAACCTAATTCTTTCACTTACTATATCAAGGGCATATTTCCACATCAATAAATATAATAAATTTGGGTCAGAATAAGAATAGGCTAAGCTGAAAGGAGAGTAAGAATGAGAGAAACTAGCTCCTCTATTTTCCTCACAGCTGCAAATCTTGGCTCTGGCTAGTCTGTGAGGGAGAGTAGAGGATGCATTTTTAAAGATGTTATTAAATCCTTCCAGTAAGGCAGTAACATAGTATATTTATGTATTCATTCAGAAAACATGTACTGAGTGGCAACCAGGTGTTGGCCCTATGTTAGTAGCTAAGGGACACCACATGATGACAGGGTCTTGCCATCAAGGGTTTCTCCCTGATTCCTCCCCTTGCTGTAAACTCTGGGATAGCAGTAAACATCTTTGATTCATTTTATCACTAACGCATAGCAGAGTCTTAGAATGTTGCTAAATGAACCGAACTGAAAGGAGCCAGACATGTAAACAATCAATAGAAATGCAGTGCAGACTGAAAGTGCAGCATAGGCACGAAAGGTCTGGACTGTAGGCATAAAAGAACCTTCTTTCTCAAAGTTGGAGAGAAATCTGAATTGTTAATTCTCAAATCACAAATTAATCCAATGTGACAATTCATATATTCATAAACAAATTTGCAAATCTACAGTTTAGCTATGAGGCATATCTTGGATAATATCAATTTATTAAAAATCTTTGAATACTTTGTTTCAATAAAACTGGTATATGTGTACATCTTACCAATGACCCCTTCTCAAGAAATTTGAGGGTAGTGTATGTATGTAGGTCCGAGGAAGTGGGAAGAGTAATTTTCCATTTAGTTCAAATATGTGTCTATAATAGTTCATAAAGTTCATTCTTATTCAAAGGAGCAAAATTACAGTTGATTTTTGATTCAATAATAAGACAAGTTAAAATGTACTAAGCACCTTCTACGTGTAAGGACCAATGCAAAGTACTCTCTCTATATTAGCTTAGTTAATTAGTACATAAATGCTATAAGGTAAGTTATACTATTCAAATTTTATAAAATAGGCAACTGATGAACAAACAGGTTAAATAAATTGATCAAGATCGCAAAACTAGCAAATGGCAGAGATGAGATCGAAACTCAAAGAATCTGTTTTTATTCTACTATGTTCCATGTTCTTTTACAAACTGCTCAGTATTTATGTTGACTTATCAACAATATAGTTTGTTAGAAGTGAAAGTCCACAAAGGAAACGCATCGTATCTAATATTAACATATCTTTTTAAGGCTCCATATTGCTACTCAAATACCAGTTTTCTACTGCATAACATTAACATACAAGGGTTTAAGAATATGTGTTGACTCAGTCTTCATCAAAACAAAAGTAGACCTAAAAGGCTTTCATTTCAATGTCTTATATTTCAAAACCAAGACACCCAAAGACACATTAAGCGATTATTTAAAAGGAATTGGCAATATGGAAAGAGGCTTTATAAAGAAAAGCTTTGAAAGAATATGGGCGATTATATTTTAATGACTTCTGAGATTCATTAGGGTTTATGTCTCATCATTATGTCTGATATGGTTTCATAGACTATTGAAACAAGACAAGTAGAATGACAAGCCAATTTAGTCAATAAGGAGATTTCTAATGTTGCTGATTTTGATTATTAACAACACTAGTTATTATATTCAATTTAGTATTTCCAAATAGTTTCTAGGAAGATGCTTCAAATGGCAAGATTTTTCTGTTGATTGTGTTTCTACTGATATTGATGATGTAAATTTTCCTCTGTGTAAAATTTCCTTTACGTTAAAGTAAAAGTTGCTTTATTTATATAGCTGTTTCTATTTGTTTGTTATGGTATAAGAAGATACTAGCAAATAAAGTATATAATATTTTTATCTGAATGTTTATATTTAGGTAAAACTTAGTTAGATAGGACCCTTGAATCAAATGGAATATTATGGCCTTACCAGGTCTAAAATGTCCAATGTATACAACAATCCAACAGGCCCCATAGACTATGAGACGAGAAGGCTGCTTAAAGCTACCTCTGGGAATTTGTAACAACACGATGTCTGAGACTTGAGATAATTTACCTGAGGAAAGCAGAACATAGGTACTTTCAAAGCAATAGGTAATTATCCACAGTTTTTACTATAAATATGATAAAGAAATCCCTTTTCATGAAAGCTATCAGATTACTTACAATTTTTTCAATATGTAACATTTGTAAAATTAGAGGAATTAATGTTTTGTCATGAAAAGCAAATTGGAAAGGGACCTCTTTAAGTAACAGGATGTAGCAAGAAGAAAAACGCAGACTACAAAAGAAATGACTAATGAGTCAGGTAGGAAAACTATAATTTTTCATCAATCCTTACAGAAAACCAGAGAAGAGAGAAAGACCCTGGATAGAGGCAAGTAAATTAAATGAGATGTCAGCACAGAGGATAAATTCCTAGACTAGATCCTGTTCTCAGCTGTTGGGACCCTCTCACTGTTACCAGTTTCTGGTCCCCTAGATGTTCCTATGATGGGTGGACATGGGACTGGAGACATGGGAGAAATCAAGAAGGCAGAATTGTAGATGGTAGTTAGAAAATAAAAATAAGTTTAGAATGAGGAAGAAATGGTGAATACCATTTAGTCTAAGTAGGTATTTACTAAATAGCACCCCACTGGCCTATATGAGTTTACATAGCTCCCAATGCACTTCAATTACTCCCAGGGCATAATTATATACACCAGAAAAATATAGCTCAATGCCTTTAGGAAGATGCTTAACTTACTGCAAGGAAGTAAATTCCATATTGGGAAAATCTTATAAAGTATAAATCAAATAAATAACAGTCTTGGGGCTAGAGGAATATTAAAATTCTATTGTTCTTATTAATCTGTGAAATGAAAGGGATGCTTAAGCAGGTAATTGTCATTTGAAATGGAAGACAAAACAACATATATTTTAATCAACACACTTATTAAATGTCAATTAGAATTTTCATCAACTAAATTATATCAGACTAACTTGCAATAGCAAGCTTGCCAAATGTTAATTAAAAGAATAAACGTTAACTATTAGTTTAATTTTAGTGCCTTTGGAGTTTTCAAAATTTTATATTTATGATTACTAAGCAATTAATCTTCCCTTATTTTCATCAGTTTCTTAAATCTAACTAACCTTAACATACAAAAAATGCTCTCATAAAAATTATCTTAATTAACATGTAATTGAGAACTAATGAAAACCTTCCTTATTTTTCAAGCTATTTATCTATTTCATAAACAAATCTAGAGATCCAATAATGCCTGCATGCTAATATGAACAATTTATGTGCTACAGAAATGGATTCTTTTCTTAACATCCATTTAAACACATGTATGAATTCATATAAAAGTTTATCTCTTAATTGATTTATGGGAGTTGAGAAGCTAAGCTACAATCTAATGTTAAAATTCTTATTAGCTGATATTAAGTATCCCACTCAATGCATTAATATGCCAGGTATTAGAAATACAGTTTTCAGGCCAGCCCTGTTGCCTAGTGGTTAAGTTCAGCACACTCTACTTCAGCAGCCTGGGTTCAGTTCCCGCGCATGGACCTACACCACTTGTTAGCAGCCATGCTGTGGCAATGACCCACAAACAAAATAGAGGAAGACTGGCACAGATGTTAGCTCAACAAATCTTCCTCAACAACAACAACAAAAATACAGTTTAAAGATTGGTTCCATTCAAGTTTGCCCATATTAAGTTAGATAAAATATACTTTGTTGTTTTTATACACGTACTCTCAAATTAGAAGTCTCTCTTTTTCTAAGTGTGATATTAAACTACAGTGCTAGTCAAATAAGCATTTTCCCTGGTAAAAAATGAAGAAAGAGTGTTAGTTAGAGTTTCAGAATTGAATCTTTATTTCAATGACGTTAACTGACCTTTTGTTTAGATAATTTTGCTTGAAACCAATGGAGTGCTCAGTTAGATATTATCCATGGTCAAGAGGAAATAATTAATTTTCTAGACCTAAGAGTTAAATACGGTAATGTTGAAAGAGCTGGATCCAATGCCAGTTTAATTTAAAGTGGATATGAAAAATAGAAATATGTAAAGTACAAAATTATCAAGACAGTCTGTGAAAATGGCTGGAAATTTCAAGAATTGTATCAAAATCTGTAAGGTAGCCAATTTGATCCTATGTGACACCAGTTCATTTTTATGTCATGGTCTTCACATGAATCTCTCCAATTCTCTTCATTTTGTGTGTGTGTGAAGAAGACCAGCCCTGAATTAACATCCGTTGCCAATCCTCTTTTTGCTGAGGAAGACTGGCCCTGGGCTAACATCCGTGCCCATCTTCCTCTACTTTATATGGGACGCTGCCAAGCATGGCTGACAAGCAGTGCGTCGGTGGGCGCAAACCCCTGAACCCCGGGCTGCCAAAGCTCGAACTAAACCATTGCATCACCAGGCCAACCCCTCCAATTCTCTTTAAACTGACAAATACCTGGAACATTTGAACATCTGTACACATTCTGGATTTTACACAGAAAACAAGTCTCAGGTAATTTTTGTTCTTCTTCTTAGCCGAATTTCAGTATTTAGAAAGTAAATTCAAATGAACCGTCCTTTAAAGTTCATCAAAGGGCTGTGCATTTCTTGGGTTTACATTATACATCACATATTAATTTGTTTATATTCTGCCTTCCCAGACTCTAAAGTAAGGTACATTAAAGTGAATTTCTCTTTTGTTCACTGTTGCATCATTAGTACAATTCAGTGTGTAGCATATACGGGTGATCAATGCTTGTTGACTAGATAAAAGTATGAACAAGGCCAAGAAAATTAAAACGTAGTAGTAAGAACTGCGATTATTTAAAAAAAAAATTCCCATGAACTTAGAATATATGTAGTTTTTAAATTGGCATGCACATGAACTGAAAGTAATGTTCACACATTTTAACTTCATTTGAAAGCTATTTTCCAGTGCTAAACTATAATGCATGCATTCATTCATTCATAAAATTATTTGTGAAAGTTTCTATGATATATCAGCCATAATACTAGGAGTCTATGAGTCACATTCTGAGTCAACAAAAAGAAGAATGACATATAAAAATAATTCAACAATAATGTAAACATGCTATAATGGAATGTGAGAAAAACATGGTAAGAGAGCCCAAAGAAGATGTCTAAATGCCTAGAAATCAGTACAGGCTGCTTTGGAAGTGAGGTTTGACTTAAGACTGGAAGGATTAATCAGAATGTGGAAATCACAAATCGAGAAGGTCATTCCAGGGAGATGACAAAAGTGCAAAAGAATTCACTATACACCTTGGGAAAACTGGTTGTTTTTTCAATAAGCTGTATTGCAGCATATATTGGGAGAAATGACAGCAGTTAAATCTGGAAAAGTAGCTTGTGAAATTAATCATTATTTGTGACTGAACAATTAAGTAAAACTAAATTATTGTGCTTTTGACAAGTAACTCTGTCTATATCTAGTTCCTTTTAAATGGAAATCCGTTTGGAAAAAGAAAAACAGGACATGCAACTCCCTAATGTCATGTCCACAGTGGGTATTAGTACCTTATCCAGAACATATAGACCAGTTATTAAATGGAAACTACCAGGGTTTTATCAAAGCTGGTAATTCAATATAAAACTCTTATCATAATACTTGCATTGGTAGCATGCTAATTGCTTTCTTATCACGTGAGCCAACTTGGTGTATGAAAGTCACTAATATGTTAAAGCAGTGATAACACTTTAAGATGTATTAATAACTTTCTTAAGATGAATTCATTTCATGTTCCCTCACATGCTAAGGCTTTAATATTATATATAGCAAAGTACTTTCAAATAATATTCATTAAAATTGAATTCATTAAGACAAAGTGGAGACTAGAGATATTACATATTGCCTGAGAATTAAAAAATTTTGTATTTAATGGTGGACTACAAAATGTCTGTTTTAATCATCTACAGATATTCACAAAAAGCTGAACAGCTAAGAAAAAAAATCTTGTATTAGGATCCCAGGGTTGAAGGCAGTTCCATGCTTGGAGATGATAATAGGAGCCAAGGTCTGAGGAGAGAAAATGGTTTTATCTAGTGCTCTAACTTTTTAGTATTATCTTGGGACCCTAAATATCAATGATTCTCTCTTACTCTTCATTCCAATGGTTCACCTAGTTGGCAGTGTTAAGATGTCAGCAAAGCAAGGGCATTATTTTTCAAAAAATTTGATACATTAAAAAATCATTGCCTATTAACCATAAAATAAATCTCCTTTTGCTAGACTTTCTTATGTTTGCTTTATGATTCAGTATTATTTAAATTTAAATTACATGAATATGGGGAGGGTCACCATAATCTCTGTAGTGTTGGATATTGCTGATGATTTTAATCTATCTTTAATCTACCAAAAATAACTAGTTTTATCAGCTTTCCTTCTGGATTGTTCAATTCTACTTCTCTCTCTGTCCTGAACTCTCTTTCTGTACACAGCATGGTATAAATAATTTTACCTCTGAGGTCATTTTTTCCATGCTGAGTTGACTTTGGAAACCAAGACTGCGCCTTAATTTCAACTAAATTGACATAATTGTTGACATAAAGATAATACGCGCCTATGCTCCATCCCTTTAAATTGCTTAAACTTATACATCTGATTGCGATCTTTTTTAAAGTTAAAGAAAAATTATGAGATAAAACGTCATGAGCAATTTCCATTCAATAGAGTACTAGATATTTCTTACTGATATCTTCAAAATGAACATTTTTTTTCAGAAACTACAATTTTCTAAATCACAAAAAAGCCATAATAAAAACATTTTCCTGCCAAGTTCAGGTAAGAGTAGACCTAGGCAATTCCCTCTATGTCTAGTAAAAGAATTATGACCAAATGGATCCGGTCCCTACCTTCACTTCACTCCCTCATGAGAACTGTGGAGTCTAGGATGCAGATCTCTCAACCTATAGATAATTCCTGCATTCTCATCTTGTTGAAAAAAGGGTGAAAAAACAAAGGAGCTTCTGAAATTTCAAGCTATACTTTGAAAATAAACAGAAAAAAATTAACTAGTAGGAGTGGGATTCTTATCATATAAATCAGAAAACTTCAGGGCTGAAAAGATGCTTAATAACATTAGCCATCAAGGACATTAAGTAAAATCACAATGAAATAGTTTACATGCCAACTGAATGGTTAAAATGAAAAAGACAGAGAATACCAACCATTGGAGAGGATATGGCATACCCAGAAGTTTCACGTACTGTGGGTGGGAGTATAAACTGGCATAACAACTTTGCAATACTGCTCGGCAGTATGTGCCGAAGCTGAAAAAATACATGTCTTATGCCCCACAATTCCACTCCTATGTATATACCTAAAATAATTCCATACATATGTTCACCAAAACACATGTACTGAAAGGGAACTGGAAGGGAGCCCTAGGAAGAATTCTGGATCTATGTAATGCTCTGTTTCTTGATCTGGGTGCTACTTATATGGTTGTTTTCAGTTTATAAAAGTACACTTATGATATGTGTACTTTTATTAATTACACTATACTTCAACAGAGAGTTTATTTATTAAAAGAAAACATCCCAGGCACTCTTTGACATCAGAGGCAGATCATTTTATCTGAACAAATTGGGCATTCCCACCATGCATCAGATACATTTAGACACTAGTAAAAGAGGGAGTGCTGAATAACTGTTGATAGCTTATTTGAATCAGTAAACAGTTCTAGGGCAAAATGGCAGAGACTGGTTAATTATTTATAAAACAATTTCCCTTCCACTCCTGGGCATACACCAAGAAAATATTTCCCGTTCTCTGTCGATGGTGGATAGCAGGTGTGTGAACTGGTACGACCAATGAAATATGTGCACGAGTATTCACCACCTCAGGCCATAAAAGCCCCACACAAACCTTCTCATCTCTCTCTCCTTGCCTGGCAGGGTCAATGGATCAAGAGAGGAGTCTAAGACCTAGCAAAGTGTATAACAACAAAGAATCTCTTCTCTGACCCACTCTGGACAGCGATGCAAGAAGAAATAAATGGTACTGTGTTTCATCATTGAGATTTGGGGTTTTTATAGCAGCAAGCCTACTCTAATATGAGCACTGAAGCCAACTCAGTAAGCAAAGGTAGCTATGAATAGTCAAGGAGGATGAAAAAGGAGTTTTTCCCAATGCTGCAACATTTGGTCCAATCTACTCCATCATGCTTATAATCTGGACAGTCTGATCCTAAACAAAAGTTAAGTGGGTCTGGTGGAAACCCAAGATCATGGAGAAACATTCAGACAGAAAATTCTGTGTGAAGATTGTGACTCAGCACAGGATAGAACAACCATACCTTCCTGGATTTTGAGTATGTAGCTTGCCTTTGTCCTGAAGGACATCCCTATTGCTCATTCCTGGCCCAAACTTGTGTCTTCAGATAGTAATTGCCTTAATTTATTTCTCATAGTTCACCTGAGTTTTATCTGAAATAACTACTTATTTATGTGAACTTGAGATGAAATTTAATGTTTATAGGCATTACCAATCTCATCTATGAAATGTGGTTAACAATATGACAGGATATTTGGTTGATTAAAAAAATAAATACATGTAAAATATGCTGCTTATGCAGTGAACAGTCAATAAATGGTGGCTGCCACAGCTGTTATTGTTGGTGGTTTTTATTATTATTAAGAAATCCTAGTTAGGGCTTATCTTTTAAAATAAGAGCTTGTTGTTCATGCTATTGATTCATACAGTTTATTCATGGTACTAGGACTCAGGGCATTTTATAAATTATACAAAACTACATATACATTCCTTTTAGCTTCTCACTACCTCTTCTGAAGTTGTCCATGCTCTTCATGAGGTTCTAATTGGTTTTGTGTCCCCAAAATAGCTGCCACAGCTCTATTGTGTTAAAGGAGTTAATAAAGGATTAGAAGAAATTGTTTCCAACATTCTATTCCACAATCCATTGTAGTCTGTGAGTGAGCTTCATGGAGACCTATACTGTATCCTTAATTTCTCAAGTGTACATTTATTGAGCAAATTAAAGTTTACCTTGAACTAAACATGCATCACACAAAGTAAAATGCCTAGTCACATTAAGATAAAAAACAATAAGCATTCTTAAATATATGACATAATTGATGGGTAGTTCTTTACACTGAACAAAAGGTGGAAACTAATTTCTCTCCACATGATGTGAGTTCTTCCATCAAACAGTTGGTATAAGTAAGCACTTCCATGTGCTGTAAGCAGGCCAACTATAGCCAATGCAGGAACAATTGCATGTGGAAATTTTGCAGTTTAATCATAAAAGAATGTCTCAGAAATCCCCTTATGCCTTTATTTTTTTGATCCAGGAGGCATGTATGCCAATGCTGATGTCACTGCCACTTTTATTCATAGAGGAAACTGCCTAAATCATTGCCAAAAGAAATTAGGCCATTGCTTAATTTACTGTCAACTCGTTGTGTTTGATGTCTGGAAATGCTTTTTAGATTTTGGCTGGAGCCTTCAAGAGTTAAATCAGTTCCTGAATATTATATTTGTAAGTACTACATCTACTAATAAAGATATTTTGAAACTATGTCAATTTTACAAAGTACATGATGTTTTTGTGTTTTCTACAAATATTGCAAAAAACACAAAAACATCATATACTTTGTAAAATTGAATTTGTAGAACAGATATCACTAGCTCCAAATTATAGATGAGAAAATAAGTTCAGAAAGGTGTGGAGTCAGGTCTAAAGACAAATTGGTAAAAAATGGAAAGAGCAAGGGACTCAGACAGACAGGGTCTGCTACAACCTGGGTCATAAGCCCTGTTGCATTTCTTCCTTCACTAATGCAAATGTTCGACAAATTTATCTAACAAAACAAAACTTTCAACTCTTCTTTTTTGTAAAGAAACCTTCTTATTTTTATTTTCTGTCTCTTTTCTACTACTTTTCCTACTTGCCAGCATGTTCCTCCCTGCATCCAACATAGAGAATTTACTGATCTTGTTTTCAAGATTTGATTTCACGAAACATACAGATTTCACATCACATATGTCAGATCCACAGCCACAAAATCAACCACAAGCATAATTAACTTTAAAATGACTCAACTTCTTTCAACCAAGATCATTCTGTCTTTATTGAATTTTAATGTCTTTTATTTTAATCAAACAATATCCTTTCACAGGATATACACTAAGAAATGAGTTTTCCTAAATGAAATTGCTTTTTTATTGCCATTCTACCATACACTCCATTTACATCTCTAGAACATTAAAACCACTCTTTGGATGTGACTTCACTAGGAAGTGAAGTGTGTTATCTGTAAGAGCTCTGGTGGATGGAGCGCTTTCTCTACGGGCATGGGCAGACAAGTTGTATTAATAACTCTGATATCGGCAATGTTTTCACAAATTTGTCCACCAAAGCTAGAGACAAATTTCGTATTTTCAAAGCAATTAAAAGAGACTGGGGTGGGGTTTTTGTTTTTAATTCTTCTATGTCGTGAAGGAGAGGAGGAAAATTATTAGGACAACAACCTGAAAATATATTCGAGCAAAAAATTGTTATTTTTAGAAGGTAAATTTGCAAAGCAAGATAAATATTAAATAAATTCTTTTCTAACAGAACTGTTTTCTCTTAAATAATTTTTAAAAGATATTTTAAAAAAATATGCATAGAATCTTTTAACCTCAGTGGTTTATTTTGAAATTCCTAAATGAAGGACAGAATTTCCAAAGCTAGTAAACTATCTTTACAATACTAATGATCTTCAGAAAAAAAAACCACTATTAAGTTAGTTCTTTTATATTTATATTTTTTACTTTATATTTTTAATAAATTCTTTAGGGCTTTTATTTTAATGAATTAAGAAAGGAAAAGAGTAATTGTTGGCGAATAATGAAAAACACTAAAAATATCTAAAAAACAGAGCAAAGTGGTGCATGTTTTATGACTTCTTATTACTACATTTCCTTTCTACTAGAGCGTTTCTGGATTTCTACATTATAAATCTTAAAAGCACTTCTTTATATATCCTAAGATTACACCTAGCTGCCAGGTTATGTATGCAAATAGAATTTGGATTCCATTACTTCAGAAGAATAATCTAGTTGGGTTCTTAATCTAAACTGAATGTTAGACAAATTTATCTGGTTGTATCCACATCAAAAGTTTACATGTTATGTTTTCCAACACATAAAGGGAGGGGGGAGGATTCTACCTCCTGCTTATACATGGTTTCTGGTCTAGTGACAAAGCATGGCTGTTTCAAAACTGGCTGTTACATGCAGTCGTCGGCTTTGACTCTCCTGTGAGTACCTTGCAATGGCTGCATGGAAAAGTAAACAAATAAAAGGTTAGAGATCACCACAAAGGTCCCTGGAGGATATCAGGGTACATAAATGCACTCTTAAAGAAGATTGGGAGAAAGTGGGTATAAAATAGCATACCCTAGTCTTTCAAAGAGAGGATATGTATTCTTCCTCTTTTATGTAAAACTGCAGAGGTTTCTAATCAAGTTACTATTAAATCAGGTCTCTAATTAATTAGTTGGAGAAATGTTCAAAAATGATTTTTCCCCCTTGTTCATCAGGTCATGGATCAGCATTCTTTTCAGCGAAAATATTATAATGGAATACGTCTATGAGGAAGAACAAATGAATGATCTCTTCCAAAGAATGGGATAAATTATTAATATATGTAAAATACCTTAACTATTCAAATAAATAAATTTTAAATTCCAGACTAATAGGAACTACTCTAATTGCCTAAAAGAATAAATTTGCCTTTAGTTTCTAGTTTTTTATTCTTACCTGATCTAAATCATTTTGGAATGAGCTTTAGGGATATTATTAACATCAAATACTAATTTAGTAATAAATGATTAATTTGATTTTGAAACTGTTTGGACTTTCATATCACATAGTGGCATCTGTTTGCTCACCATAATATTACTTCTTTTCAGGTTTTTGAGATTTAACCACTGATACAAAAACCGTATTAAAATATCCACAATTTACTCTCATGATTAACTTTACTAAGTTAGCAAAATGTGTAAATGGTAGTTCCTAATTCCAGGCATATCTACATGATATTTCCTTTTTCAGTTTACACAGCTGCAGAAATTGACACGTGTCATCAGGGCAAGCCAAAAACACATGGCACAAGTGCCAATTCAACACTCTGACTCTTTCTGAATGCCAAAACAAGAGCAAACAAGAGGCTAACTACACAGATCAGAAAACTAAAACAGACAAGACATATATTAAGTAACACGCAAGGTCAGAGTGGCCAAGAAATAATTCAGACAATATTGGCTTGGTTTTGCCTTATCTTTCATAAAATAAACAGATTTAAGACAAAGCCACAAACTCAACGAGCACTTCAAAACAAACTCATTCATCCCTCGGCCAACATACTGAAACATTTTTTAGTTGGCGTTGGTAATGGATTTTAATCGGTCAAAGAGGGTATAACTTTTAAATTCTGACATAATCTTTTAAAAAGTGTGACATTTTTCAGGCTTCTAAGTTTCCATTGGTCTGAATCAATTGGTTCCAATGTTGTTGTCAATCTTGAGCTTGTATATACTAATACCAAGAAACTAGCAAGACAAAACAATTTTTTAAAATGTTCATGATTAATAGTGACAAATGCTAATATGAACTAATAATGCCAATTTTCAATTTTGCTTTTCAGTCTTGGAATGCAAGCTGAAAGTTTGGAAAACACTTATGGTTTTGTCACAACTTAACATGACATGAGTTTGCATGATGATTGTTTTAAATAAGAGCTTGTCAGCAATTCTTGGCAGTATTTATTATGTCAAGCCTAATTTCACAATTTTTGAATTTTATTTTATTTTGGGGGGCTTGCATATTTTAATGGGTTAAGAACACTTAACATGAAATCTAAACTCTTAACAATTGTTTTAAGTGCACAATTTAGTATGGTAAATATCTAGATAAAGATATGTAAAAAGATCCTTAAGCAACGCTATGCCTCTCATCACAGACATTTGGTCACCAGCCTCCATGTCTCATACACCTACATATGCAAAAGAGGAAAATAATTGTTCAATGTTATCATCCAGTTTCATGGAAATTTTTATAAACATTATATAACAGATTTCAAATTCCTTGCACATTCTTTCTTCCTTGTTGAAATTCCAATTTGGCAAGGCAACGACTTGGTTAAGTCAGCTTCAGAAATTATTTTCCTCCCCTACAAATTCACCTTATATCTCTAATCCCTGGGTAGTGCAAGGCTGATCCTATAATCTGTTAATATCTGATTTACCGAAAGCCAGTTGTGCCCCACAGAGACTAAGCCATTCTTGCTCTCCAGCACATTAAGAATTAATATTTACCCTTACTGGACCTTTCAGCCTCCACAAGAAACTTTAACAAAAGCTGTGCAAATCCCTATCCAACATATACTAGGAGGATTAATAATAATTCCTTTTGATCAGAATTACTCGGTTGGCCAGCATTGGTTTCCATGGTAATCAGGTGGTAGACAGGGCTGAGACTGATTTCATCAGTTGTAAGACACCACTGGAATTATCCTACATGTCTAATTATAACTTACCAGGACTGACTTCTACATAGTGTAGCTCAGAGGCATAGGAAATGAAGTTACGAGTTTTAACTGTGAGAAAGCTTCCAAGAGGAAAGAAATTATTTTGCTTTCTCCTAATAAGACTTTTTTTTCCCCCTGCCAAGAACATTATGCATTAGAAAGAAGATATTTTGAAAAGGATTTTTGTAAGAACTGGAACCGAGAGTGGTATGCCTTCAATGAGGATTTCATTGAAAGTGTGCTGTGCTGACAGAAAAAAATAATTTGTAACCCTAGAGAGGTTAAATTTTAGAAAATATTAACATACTAGAAAGAATTGTAACACTCAGAACTAATAGATACTAAAAGAGAAATGCTCAAAGTTCCTGTGTGTGTGTGTGTGTGTGTGTGTGTGTGTATGGATTATGTAAGTACGTACTGCTGTGTTTTTGCAGGTGAAAACATTTGCATCTTTTTATTTTTGAACAGGAAGTCCATTAGCAGAGTTTTATTCCAGCGTCCAGCTGGTAACCCTAGAAAAAGAGTAGTCAACACTTGATAAGCGTGCCAGCCCAGCACTTAATCCTTATTTTAAAGGCAAAATCCACACTTGGAAATAAAAAAAAAGGAAAAGAAGACAGCTGGAAATTATGATATAAAATAAGCACTATGGATTTGTAAGTTAATTCCAATGTAGAGTGATTCAGTTAAAAATAAGTGTTACTGGAATTTCTGAAAGATAGGTAGGAAAAAGAGGACCTTAGAATTATCAGAAGTCCTTGTGAGGATTGATAAGGAATATAAAAGATCCACAGTACCTATGGAAAGAATGTTGCCAGTTTTCTGTTCAGTGGTAAAGCACATTGTATACTTTAGGTAAAGGAGGTGAATGCAAATTTCATTCTGATTCTCTTGGGCAATGACTGAAGATCAAGAAACAATACATTCATATTAAATGAAAGGATGTTGATGTTGTCTCTCATATTCAGAAATCTTAAAATTGTGGAATAAGTTAAATGTTGAACGCTTTTTATCTAGTAAAGCTATGAACTCTAAAAAATAGACTTCCTTAATTTTTATTCTAACTTTATGACATAATTATTTTTAAAAGATAAATAGATAAAAATGCATTTATAAATCAATAACATGTTCTATAAATAAATAAGTGGAGAGAAACAAAAGATTCCCTAAAATGTATCTAGGGATTTAGGGTCTAAAATTATAAAATTAACATTTTCTTTCTAAACATTTAGCTTGTTCATAAGTTTATGGACATGGCAATGATCAAGCAATTAATTAAAGCATTTTCTTCTCCCTGATAGCAAGATATTTTAAGAAAAAATAGGGATATAAAGTTTATATTCATCGTGTATTTATAATCATAAATATTTAATGAATTTAATTAAGTGTAATTCTAAGCCACACTAAATTTGTTGAAAAGGTTCTAATGTGCTTTTAAGTTGCAAAATAAATTTCCTTTATCAATCAAGCCTTCATTTTATATTTGCAACACAACTCTGCTTGAATATGTGTATTCAAAGTTAACATAACTAACAGCCTGGGAAATTTGAATCTAATGTTGGGCTTATAAATTGCACTGTGTTCATAATAAACTGCTAATGCTTTAAGAAATATAACTGGGAATACTTACCACATATCATGAGCCAATGTCAGAGGAATCTGCCAATGCAAATGCACCTTCTTGCAAGAAATTTGCTTATGACTGTTTTTTTCTTTTTGCAAAAAAGTAAATAATAATAATTTCAAATTCCTTTCTAGTTAATGTTTCAATATTTTGTGCCCAATTAAATCTCTATGAGGTGATCAGGACTGAATTCCTTTTATCAGTTGCCATTTATTGTATTTCTTTAAAAATTCTAGGTACTTCAAGGTTACAAAACTTAAAAACAGAAAGCATGGTTATCCGGGATAAAGCTAATTTGTTATTAGAATTACTTGAAAAATTAATGAGCGAAATAAAGTGAGTAAAAGTTGTCTTATAATTTGTAAAAGCTGAGTATTTACCAAATTAATTTTAATGTTGCAAGGACAAAGTAAAACATGATCCTGATCTTGCGTGTATCTTGACCAAATTGCTAATTCAGCTCAACATATTTTCAAGTACTGAAAGAATGTCATGTAGTGACACTGTATCTGGGTCATTTCTATCAGTTTAGAGAACTACAAAAATCCTACCTCTTTCTCATTATATGAATCTCACCGTAGTCATTTATGCCTTAATCATTTAGTTATCACACTGCAATTTGGTCCTAATTGGGTAATATTTGGCTGAAGAAGTTCCTTTCTTTTCTCTCATTAGCCAGTAAAAAAGAAAATAAAAAGCTAGTGGGAAATGTAGTTATTGGCTCTTTAGAAAGCAATTTCTCAGGCCAAAATAGACACAAATTCAAGTCCAAGAGAATGGTGGCATTGAGATGTGAAAATCTGTATTGTGTAGTATTTATGGATGACCTAAGGCCAGAAATTCACATAGTTTTGTGAGAAGCGGCTATAGAAGTATATTTTTGATAGCTCAGATCCACAGAACTCCAATTACATCCCCAGAGACCTAGCCGTGCATTGTGTGCACCAAACGTGTGTGTACAGTCCACGTGTAGGTGTGAGATAAACTGAGTGAATGCTGCATTTCACATTGTAAGGGTCAGGCCCTAATTGGAGTCCTGCCTTAGTTCTTTCCATCACACAGCAAAAAGGCCTTGCAACACTTTAAAGAAAAGATCTGTTGGATTGTAGCTAGGTTAATCCTAGGATTAAAGAGACTGAGTTATGAGGAGAGGTTAAAAATCTTAGTGTAAAAAGAAAATCTTTGAAATTCCATGTACTGATCGATCTTGGTGACACGTATAAAAGCACACACAGTTTTGATAATACTACATCAAACAAACTGGGACACAGATTAAATTGTGTATTAGCAAAGGTAAATTAGAACATACAGTAAAAGTATCATATTAACAAAAGGAAAATACTTGGAAATACGGCTAAGGGAAAATGTATTGGTTTGTACAGAAAGAACTAAGACATTTGCTACCTACTATTTCTGAGTTGCCAATAATTCTTTCAGCCATACAATCAAGTTAGTAGATTTGTTTCAGGAAATTATGTTATAGTGCAAGATCTTCTTTGAAACATGAAATAATTCTAGCTGAAAATATATCTATCATGGAAACTTAGCCACATTTTGGTGCTTTTGGTCCTCTTAGCTGTCTAATTCTTTCTTAGTTTCAGTCAATCCTTCAGTCCCCAGCAGAGGTGAGAAGCCTTTGATGTAAAGAAATTTTATAGTCCAGACAATCCTCTTAATTCAACCCAGCAAGAGACAAAGGGATAAAATCATCTGCCCGTCCTAGTGAGCTTACACAATCTTCTATATAAAACTGACTGGAACCCCAAAAAATAGAAAATTTTATATCGTCAGCTACTTTAATATTAAACACCAAATTAGGCACTAATATGTGAACATGTAAACAGGAAAAGGCTTTCAGAACCTTTCAGACAAACAGGGAAATTAACAAGAGTAAAAATAATACCATTTCATGCTTAAATTTGCCATGCAATAAGATACAACTTCAAAGTGATTATGTCATCTTCCTTTATTTTTCATCATTATGTCTTCCTGTCTGCCTCCCTCCCTCCTGTTTCTTCTACCATATTCCGTTTACAATGCAGTGTTGTTTGTTTGTTTGTTTGTTTTTTGAGAGAAAGCAATGATCTGGACTTGATATTCTGTTCTCCTGGCTTTAGGACTTTAGGCTTGTCACCTGACCTTTATCATCATCCACTGTTATAGGTATAACAGAGACTTTAATACTGCTATGGCTACCTCAGATGAGTTTTAAGAAAATCATATCTTACAAATAAAGTGTAAGGTTGAATAGAAATTAAATAACTAAATAAACAAATAAGTATCAAGACCTGTTTGGCAGGGTTTTCCAAATAAGTGAAATAACCAAAATATACATTTAAATTTATGCATACTGCCTTTCTAAAATTTTATCAAACTCCAATAACCTAATTTTACATTAGTGTAGGCATACTACTTACAATGTTGCTTTAACAAATATGATTATCATGGATCCTTACATGATTCTTTTTAAGGAATGGAAAGTTTTCCTTTATGTACTAATTATATTAATTGTACATAAGTGACATTTCTGACTTCTAAAACATAAAACAGTTAAATATTCTATCAACTATATTTTATGACCCTTACCTCCTCTATACAATAGACAGGGATATTGCTTTGGAAATTGCCATCATAAAATATAAAGAAGGCAGGGGAAGTTTAGACTTCAATTCTTCCAATCATTCACTTCAAAGGAGTTTATTTTTGCAAAGAACAAAGAAACAACGAAAAATATAGACAACCAAATTTGATCCAAGAAAGTTTCAGTAGCCATGAGTTGATTTTATTTATAATATTTCAAAATTGTACAAAATCTAGATTGTGTACAACTAGCTAATATCACCATAAACAAATTAATTGCCATTTTGCAACAATTTAACAAAACATATTTAATGAACATGTTTATATATATATGCTATGATACAATATGCTATAAGATTTAGAGGTCATTAAAAATGAGTCCCTATCTTCAAGAATCTTTCATTCTTAAGAACATGAGAAAACAAGTGACTAAATAATGGTAATGAATAATACGGTATTTTCTAGAGAACTATGACTAAAGAGCAATGATGAGTCAGAGGGAAAGCACTGTCCTGTTGGTTGGAGGTGTCTGCAGAGGCTTTGAAAGAAGATTGAGCATTTAGAAGGACATAGAAAGATCTATAATATTTCAGATGGAGGCCAGTAGAGAGGAAAGAAAAAGCAAGCATCTGAACATACTAGAGCACGTTTGAAGAATACAGGCAGTGACCAATAGCATTTACAAGCAGAGTTGTGACATTGCCAATATCATCAAATAGTAATCTATATTTTACATAATTTTTATGTCAAAATTTTTGATAGCTTAGGAAAGTAATGAGTATTAAAATTCACTCAACAAACTGTATTTCTCATGCCAGGTCTATACTGAACAAAATGAATGAAAGAAATTACTTCTACAAACTAAAATTTAGGAAATATATAAATCTAATTTAGACAATTGTCTATCTTTTCATAATTTGCAGAATTCCCTCTACAGAATGTGTTTTGATATAATTTACCTAATCTAGGTATAGCAAAATAATAGGTAGGCTCCATTCTTTCAAGTTAAAATTTCCAAAGTAGGCGCTATGGTGACATTTTAATATGAACCTGAGCATAAGAATGACTTTGATTACTTTAAATATACTTTTATCTACCCAACTATTACTTAGCTAATATTTCTAAAGCTACTGTAATTAGTTTAACAAAATAAACTTTTAAATCATATTTACGTAAAAAAATACTAGCAATTGTTTGTACTCACATCGTGTGTTTTATATTCAATACACATGCGCATTCAAAAAACTGTTTACAAATGAGAAATGTGAGATTTAGAAAGACTAAATCAATTCCCAGAAGTCATAAAGCTAGCAAGCAAGACTTGCAAGACTAAAACCAAGCATTTTGATATCTAGTGAGGGCTCTATTAAAAAAAGAATATATAAAAATCTAAAATATACTAACGTGGCAAATTCATCTAGAGTTATAAATTGCAGATCCTGTGATATTCTCTTTTCGCTAGGTTCTCAAGGAACTTAGAATGAATTTACATACTATTAGAGTTCAAAGATAATAATGGCAATAACTATCTTTTGCAATAATTTTGATAATGCTAACAATACTTCCTTCAGCATTTTTGCTTGTTTATTTGTTTTAAGCTTGAGCAAGGGCCTAGCCTGTCATGGGGAGCTAAATTCTGAAATATTCTCTTGAGGCTTGATGACTCTTGTGTCTTCAATAATCCTCTGAAGGATGCAAACATATCACTGTGATGGATAACAACTCCTCTATCAGATGATATTGGAGAGAAAATTACTTGATATTGTAGCTGACAGCAAGACTGCAAGACAATGGCATGTAGGGGCACCGGGAGAAAAGAACGCTTTCCAAGGAGGGTAAAAGGGCATCTTAATTATTCTAATAATGTGGCCCATAACTGGCCTTTGTCACTGCTATTAAATTATATTGTTTAAAATGCATTACATGTTATACTCGATAGGTCCAAAGCATAGCTTTTTACCCACCTCCCTCATGCAAACTATCTTTTGTCAAATTTTCAATTCTCCCAATATTTTAGCATTTTCCCAAGAACCCAACCTCAAATTTTTGGATGGATTTCTCCCTGTTCCCTCTTATTCACCCCCATTTATACTATACATGCATTTCTTGGAGATCCTTTCCTTGGAGTGTTTTAGGACTTGCCTGAATTGCTAAATTCTCACTGCCACTCCTTTCGCCTATGACCTCATTGCTCTACGCCCAGATTACTGCAATAACCTCTTGATCTCTAGTCTTTTCAGTCAACTTGAATTACTACTTCCAGGATGGCACTCTCCTGACTAACAGTTCTCGATGACTTTCCCAAAGCTTACTACGTCAAATGCAGACTCATATCACTGGTCTCTGAGAAGCTCCATAAATAGATTTCACCCTGCCTATACAACTAAATATATTACTTTACCTAAACATACATTGTTTCAGACAGCACATTTCCCTCACAATTATTGCCACTCCCTATGAACCCCTTCTTACACGACTTTGACCAAGCAAATCTTTTCAGTTAGAATATATCCATCCATCCATCCACCCATCCATCCCATCTGTCTGTCAGTCCATCCATCCATCCGGCCAGCCAGCCGGCCAAACAGCTCACATTTAAGAAAGAGGTGCCTGACACTGTGTTAGATATTAGAAATACAGATTAACCCTTTTCTCTATCCTTAGGATGCTTCCGGTCAAGCTGGGAGGCAGAAATTACTTAATCACATGGCAGTGTACGCTACAGATAAGACATATGTTGTGGCAGAATTTGAAAGGGCTTTTAACTCGGCTTGCAAAAGTCAGGGAAGGAAGGAGGTAACATCTAAGCTAAATCTTAGACTTTTCTTTCCTCTCATCTCTGGCCATCTAAAATCTTGCCTTTAAAAAAAAAATCTGACTCCACTCTTTCTTTCAAAGAAAATCTCAAGTCTAACTTCCTACATAAAGCTGTCCTCAACAAAGTGAGCTGACCTAGAGAGCTACTCTTCCTACTAGCTGGCGAATGCATTTTCAACATAGTGATAGTCTATCTCATGTTTGTACTCTAATATTTCCTTTCTGTAAGTCCCCAGAACTATAATCTATCCCCAGGAAATCACTAGCTTCTTCAAAGGCAGACAATGGTTCTTCTTCTTTGTTCCTCCCAGCGCCTGTTATAATGAGGAATTACTTTTAACTGTGCTAACATAAACACTCTTGAAGTTAATTAAATCAGCTTCTCTTCCCAGTAATCCTCTAGCCATTGTGGACACCCACAGGGACATCTGTGGAAATGTCATTTTGGAGGCTCTCAGCAGCCATGTTTCTGCTGTAGTATAGAGCCCAAGCTGGGCTAAATCATATCCCTTCTGAGAATTTGAAATTACGACATCAATGGATTCTACGCTGGTCAAAGCTGAGGGGTTTTTTTTTTTATTACTGAATTGTTATGAATATTCCTGAATTATTTACTTCTGAATTATTACTAATATATGCATATATTCACTAGTAACAATTCAGGGATAAAAATAAACAAAATAAATCTCTCCATCATAATTCACCTTAATCCAAAAAGTAAAATATTTTTTAAAAATAAGATGAAAATATGATATTTGTCTTTGGAGTAACAACTATGATTTTTTATAGCATAGTCAATAACTTTTTTTACATCTAAATGTATAACTTTGGAACTGAAAACTTTCCAAGACCTTCTTTTTTTTGTCCTTTCTGACAAGGATAGTATAATTTCAGTCCAAACCAAAATATATCCACTAGTCTGGGAAAAAAAAGTCTCCAAATAAAGATGTTTTTCTTTAAAGGAATCTATATTCTTCCTACTTTTGCTTTTGTTGCCTCTGCTTTTGGTGTCAAATCCAAAAAAATCATTGCCAAGATCAATGTCAAGGAGATTTTCCCCTATGTTTCTTCTGGAAGTTTTACAATTTCAGGACTTACATTTAAGTCTTTAATCCATTTTGAGTTGACTTTTGTGTATGGTCAATTTCATTTTTTGCATGTGGATATCCAGTTTTCCCAAAACCATTTATTGAAGCTATAGAATACATTAAGCACAGAGAAAGCTATACAGAATCAAGTACAAACACATGTATACTACCATCAGCTTCATCAAATCTTATCATTTTGCTGCATTTTATTGGGATATTATATAAAGAAATTAAAGATAACTGTATATTCCTTCCTAATTCCATTTCTTCCCACATTTCCCAACAATAATCACTACCCTGAATTTAGTGAATGTTATGCCTATTCATGTGTTTTATGTTTATTACATACTCATAAACAAAAGCAATTATTTTACATCTTTTTATACTTTATCTGAATGCTATCAAACGGGATGAATGCTTCTTGAGTATTCTTTTCCAATAAAGTTTATTATTTTGATATTTATCCTCATTAATATGTAAGGCTTTAATGTGTTCATTTTTAATGCTAAATAGAATTTCATTGAATCCATCTACCAGCTGTTGACAACCGAAATAATCAGCAATGCTTGTTGAATCTAGTTAAAGAGAACATTTCCAATTTTAAAATAAAAGGTATATTTACATTTGTACACACTTAAGAAAAGCTTACGAATACAAATACAAAGAAAAGCTTACAAATACAAAAAGCTATTGCTTATAAGAAAATAGCTTCCCTGATATATTTTATTTTTAAAGGGTATCATATCTGTGCCAGTGATCCCCAAACACTGCTGTACATTAAAATAGCCTAGGGAGCTTTTGAAAATCCCAATGCCTAGCTCACACCCCATAATAATCAAATCAGAATGTCTGGAAGTGAGAGCCGGCATTAATATTTTTAAAAGATCCCCAGGTAATTGCAAAGTACAGCAAAGTTGGCAACCAGTGAGTTATGCTGAGCCATTTTTTATTTAAAGTATTGAGATTTCAATACCTTCCTTGTAGCCGCAAGCACACTGACTAACTCCCATTACCTTCCTCTGCTCTAGGATGTTTTCCCTGAGAAAGTGTTGAATTTTTTTGTTTCACTTTCCTTACACATGTTACTCCTAAAACTACCTGCTCTAGTCCCTGAATAATATACCTTAAATTATTTAACTCATCCTGCTCTCAGGTTTACTCTGTTGCTTTTCAGTCCTTCATATATATTTATATTGTTATCAATTGTACATTTCAAGGTCCTAAGGATATGGAAACAGGTCAGTTAGTTAGCTCTGTACAGTACCTAACAAACTGCCACACACAGAGAGACAAATCATGATTTTTCTGATAATGATATCGTGCACAGAATAGAAACTATAACTCTCTAAAATCTGGTACCAAGTCTCTTACATCATACATAATACTTGAGCTGTTTTATTCTAGACTTTGTTTTTATTCAACCTTATACATTATATGCAGTTATTTAAATAATTTTCTGCTTATTTCAGATCATAATTTTATTCATATTTACTTAAATATAATTGCATCTAAATTAAATAGAAACTACACAGTATTTAGATTTAGAGCCAACAATCTATGCTCCAAAGAATATTTTATTTTTTAACAAGAGAATTATCTCCAGGACAAAGAAATCTATGTATTGAATTCAACTTAAACACCAGAAGCCACATCTCCAACTGAAGCAAAAGTACAAAGAGAACATATCTTTTACTGTTGTCTACATTTTGCTGATTTCTACTGCTTTCTTCACTTTCTCAATCTCTCTCCGACTTTCTTCATCACTCTCAAAAATAACAGAAGCTCTTTAACTTATGTATACTGAATTTAATTGGAATTGCGATGGAATGTAATCAGGTTACCTACATCACCAGTGCAATAGGAAAAGTACCTTGATCCTATCCAAAATCTGATTTATGACAGTTTGTATTTCCACCAAGAAGACAAATGGTGACATTTAAAGAGTAAAAAAAACTTACTGTGCACTACCATAATTGTGACATTCCCCAATTTTTCCCATGAGAAAATGTATTGTAAGATTATCGTAATAAAGTGGACCTAGACATTTAGTTTAAAAATTAAATGATTCTAATTCAAATTACGTCAATCATTCATTGCTCTCTCCTAAGATGACATTCTGCAGGAGGTAGTAATGTTTACGTGGTAGAAAAATTCAAAGCTAGTGAAAATATATTATGGCCATTAAATGAAATTAAAGCAGTGTGCTCTTTGGAGGGTAGGGGTAGGGGTACTTTAATTCCAAAGGGATCAAAATACGCTGCTTCTGGCTCTTGAAAATAATAATGTGTAGTTCAGTGTTCATTGTTTACAGTTGAAATTGCAGGGAAAACTACTTTCAGGGGACTGATGTTTCAGGTGGACGATATCAAGCCTGTGGTAAGTCGTTGCCTGTGAAGAGGTTGACCGAGATGAAACGAATCCTACCAGCTGAGTCACAGAAGCACGTATATTTACGGAGTTCTGCTTTGGGGTTGTTTACAGGTTCGACGGGTCAGTTCCTAACCACAGCTGTCAGCTAGTGCCATAGTGGGGAGGAATGGAGAATTGACAGCATTTGTGACATCGGGTATCATCTCTGGGTGAAAAAACAGAATGATGTTCATTTTTGCCTTTCAAGTAGACGCTACTGATTGCAATGACATGAGGTTTTACTCCTGAATTTTTTTGTAAAAAAGGCTTTTTGGAGTTTAATAACTTTTGTGTTTGAGTTAATATATTGAAGTTATATTCACTGACATAAATTTCTGGAGAGCTAAAAAACATAAAGCATAAAATAGATGACAACTACAAAAAAATAATACCAGAAAAATAGTTTGTTCTTAGAGGAGTACCAGAAAAGTAGTTAGAAGATTACCACCTCGGCATCCAACCACTTTGGTGCCAGTTTGCCTCACATTCCCAATGAACTTGAAGACAAAATGTACTATGACGCTTAAAGCTATGCATTAATGTTTAATGTTATAGCATCTAATAAATATCTGCTTATCAAATTGGATTCTAGACTCCAAGTAAGCTCTGGGCTTGCTTTTAAATCCTTTAACATTTATACAGATTATGTAAATCATACACAGCACACGAAAATATGGTGAGGAGGTTTGCAACTCTTCTTCTCACGCGGAATATCATTCCTCCAGTTTACAGCTACAGCCTGTTTATTTAAAAAGCATCTATATTCTGTATAGAAGAAGTGAGGAACAACCACCACGAGAAAACTAACAAAAAATTTGTGCTGTTTCATTTGTCAAATCAATAGTGCCATTTTAATATCTATCTTATACTGTTTAATTTTTACAGATCTTGTGACAGGTATTGACTTCCAGCTTGAGACATAAAATATAAATACTTATGTTGTTTAACATATATAATTGAAATTAGCATGACAGAAAATCAATGGCACTATAACAATATGTAGTCCAGTAAAAATATACTGAATTACAGACTTAAATAATAGGGGAGATAAGGAAGATAGAGGAAAGCAGTTTTATAATTTCTAAACATAATACAAATATCTAAATGCAAGACTGCTACCTCTTCTAATTTGAAGAGATTTATCAGCCTGAAGCTACTTTAACAAGAAATAGGAAACTATGGAGAAATGAACTCTATGCCTGCCCAATATGGCTTACTTAACGAGCATTTTCTACGTGGTGACAGTCGGATGTCAATAATTGTGGAGAGAAATGGTGGTTATTCCGAAAACTCTGCCAAGTGAGAGGAAATTCAAATTTCAAAAGTAGGAACACAACTAAGAGATAACAAAAAATTATAAAAACCTGGGACTTTTCTCACAGGGACCGCAAAGTGTTGAATGGATGTCGTACCAATACTAATATGAGATGTTTAAATTTAAACCATCTTTCGGTCTTAAAGGTATTGGGATAAAGATACCCAGGGTTTTAAGTGACTTTTTCCAAGGTCACATAGATGAGTCAGTGGGAGAGATAGGTATAGCTGCTGAGTGACAGAGACAGCAGAAGCTATAGACTCTTCTTTCACTCAATGTCTGCAGAATTGCCTAAACTACTCCAGCGTGTAAGCCCTTCACTGGTGACACCATCCTAATCATTATAGAATTTCAGCAGAGATGACAATACTAGAAGCTTCTACCTACACCCTGGTTGTTTCTTCATTTTTAAAAATAATACTGATTAGATTTTTAGCATGTATGGAATGGATACCACAAGAGAAATTGGCCAAGGGTTTTTTATATCTGTTCAGACAAATCAGTAGATGCTAAACAAGGAAGGTTAATGCTGGTCGACAATTTAGACTGACCATGTCCTCCACCCACCCGTCACTAAGGAAAGCCCCAAGAGATTGCCTCAAAATGCTAAAATAAATTAATCGGGAGTCAGTTCCTAAGATATCACTACTGCATTAAACCTTCTTAAAAGATTATGCCTGACTCACATACTCCTTTGATTATTCATTCATGTGGAATTTAAGATTACAAATCACATTTGTTACATTTAAGAAAATTCCCTTAGCATAGTTTCAGTTATATCAAAACTAAATAAATCATCTTTAGCCAAAAAATGCTTTTAATCTTCAAGTTCCTCTGGGATACTGTACATTTCTGTTCTTCTCAGACTTCACTGAATTAAAATTAGTGTTTTGTGTTGAGTGCAAAAACATGTTTAGAAGTAATAGTGACCTTGAAAAAATAGGTCAGCAAACTAATAGTTTTAGTTTAAATAACTTACATTTTTATGCATTTACCTTCTAATCCATTAAAAAACTGAATGTCCATATAATCATCTATGCAAAAAAACTTAATATTATGCTTAACATAGATTGCAATTTTGCTTACTTACAGTGGACATGATGTCATTAAAGCAATATGCACAATATGTGAGGCCTACAGTTTTAGGAGTTTATCGTTTTATATGTATGTATAGTCCTTTCATTTTTCAGAGAAATGTTATCCTACAATGAGTCAAGAGTTAATTAATAGCTACTTTAGGTACAATATCAATTGCATTAAGCAATGATTACCAGATAAATTGTGAAGAAAAATATGATAGTAACGAATGCTATTTGTTGTTACTAAATAAATGACTATACTGGATTATAAAGTTAAACAACTTATATAAATGAACAGACGTTAATGTCAAAATTCACATGTAATCAGAGCCCTTATCCTAGTATTCCTATTCCTTACTCAATGATCCTATTCAACACCTGTATTTTTTGACTACCTGACACGGCGGTGTCCTGGAGCCAACTAGTACCAGCTTGCAAGAGCTGATTGTTAAATATTATGAATTTTGCAAACCATCATTACCATGAAATCAGTCATGATGTGAGAATTTATACCATGGAAATCGGCAAATGGTATAAATCACGCCTCTCTCCAGTCCCTTTACTAATACACTACTGTAATTATCTACAAAAATCTGTGCAGAGTGCTACACGGGCAAAAAATAGTAACTAAAACCCAGACCAGTTCTTAACATACTTATTTGAAGGGATTGGCTTGGAGAGAGGGAGCTTAAAAACTGAAAAGAGAAAGAGTCAAAGCGAATTTCCACAGTTTAAACCTGGTTTGGAGAATAAAAGTGCCGTTATCAGAAATACAGAATTCAGGAAGGACATTCATTTGGGAAGTTTGGTTGGGACAAGAGTTGTTCACCTAAGGATTAAATTCAGTAGAATGATCAGTGGAGCTAATATGAGAGTTCAGATCATCCATGATCACATCTTCGTCTATGACAATAGTTTCCAAAATTGTCTGCATGTTAGAATCAGCTGGGAAACCTCAAAAAATACTGATGTCTGTGTACCACCCCTAGAGATTGTGGGTTAATTGGTCTGAAATGTTGTCTGAGCTTTGGAATATTTT
Organism: Tapirus indicus; assembly: GCA_031878705.1. Lineage (NCBI taxonomy): Eukaryota > Metazoa > Chordata > Mammalia > Perissodactyla > Tapiridae > Tapirus > Tapirus indicus. The sequence continues at coordinate 39,066,178 of CM062930.1, read as the reverse complement.
AAAGATGCCAAGTGATTCTAACATACAGACAAGTTATGGAAACACCAGTCTATGATTCAAACATTCATAAATCTTTCAATGCCTTAAATTCCTGAAACAGAGGGAAATGGAGACTTCACAAGCTTTATAGCTATGCAGGTCAGTCTCTCAAAGTGTGCTAGGTACTGCCATTACTCAGAGCTGAGGGAGAAAGACACACCTATTTTCTACTATGCAAGAGGAGTTCAGTGAAATGAATTCAGTGGCTTTCCACTGGCCCCAAATTTTAACAAGTGGTAGTCAGGGAATCATGAGAAATGAGTTAGTTGTTCTTGGTATAAACTGAGATGTGATTTCACCACTTGCACAAGCTATCCAAAATAGAATGCCTTATACATTGCATGATGCATGTCTAGCTCACCAAATACCCCAATATTTGTAATCGTGGTGGAAGAAGTAGCTCTATCACCTCCTAAATGATACTTTGTAAGGAAGAGAATTACCTCCTTAGGCATATATTCTCCCACAGAGAGAATTCATTAAGATTATAAATAATCAGCTTGATTCCACCCTTTGAATTCAAGAGAGTACAAGAATGCTTTCTCTCAGGAGTCAAAGGGCACTCCTTCTTTTTCTGAATGGCAGGTAGAATTCCAGATTGTTTAAGAAACCAGAATAGCTTAGAACATGCTATATAAAATTTAACAGATATCCTTTCTACCCCAATCATGCTCTGCCATGTGCACTTGTGCCATATATCAAATGAGAGAGAGAAAGAGAGAGAGATAGAGAGAGAGAGAGAGAAGGTAGAAACAGGGTCTGCCAACTGGAAATTTCCAGCATTTAATGTGCATTTAGAACACAGATTCTGATTTAGTACGTTTGAGGCTGGGTTCTGCATTTTCACCAAGTTCCCAGGGGAAACTGACGCTGTTAAGTTTATTATCTCATTCACTTCATTTTGAATAGCAATAAGGTAAATGCCCAGAATAAAAAGTTTGTTGGATCCATTGGATTCACTCCCTTTACATTCTTATAGCGTTCATGAAAATACTGTGCTCAGATGGAGAAATATCATATACATAGCAGAAGACACCATCTTCTCTCCCCAACCCACCCCAAGTCATCACATTTTCCTCAAAGGTACAACTAGTCATTGTTAGCAAATAATGTTTTATCAGGCGTTGGCTTAAGCTAACCAAGAATCTACAAATGATTCTATACTATTTATTTATGTATAAGTAGGTGTTTGATGGGGGAGAAAGCAAAACAATCCATGAGCATTAAGAATTTAAATTTAACTGATGCCAGAATTACAGAGCATGTCTTTTCTATACTCTATACACCAAAGTGAGCGATTGCATCCTCTCTGTTCCAACATTTATTTTGTAAATATGAAACCAAAATACTCGAGTCTCCTCTCATTATAAGTATTTGCACAGACCAGTAAGCAGATTCAAGCATTTAAGCCAGGGAGGACCCCAGTACACAATGCAAATCAGCCCATTAAGACAAGTACAGTCACTGACTTATGAAGCAAAGTGAATGATAAAAAAAAAAACACGTGCTTCAGCGGCAGCTTCATAGTGCGATCAATGGTATTCACCTGCCTCTCTCAGTGTAACCGGAACGTCTATCAAAACCAGAAAACGGAAGACTTCAGAAGCATTATGTAGCTAAAAAAGGAGACTATTTTACCCATTAGTAATAAATGTACCTGCTGAGCAGAACACAGCTATACCTGAAAAGGTTTCACAATTTTCTTTTGCTTGGCTCTGCCTGCTATGAGGGAACCAGTGCGCTAAAGAGCATTTTGTAAAAGCAAAAGAGTTTATATAATTGACTTTACTGGAATTAGAAGACCGAGTACAGTGTGCTCAACCTGAAGCAGCCTGACTCTGTGATGAAGGAAAATTGCACAATTTAATAGCCAGATATAGGGACTGTGCAGTAATAGAAGTAATCAAAGGCTTGGACATGCTTAAAGGAACAAATCTGTTACTTTGCCATTTACTCCAGAAAAGGGACTGCAAGTGGACTATTTGCAGGAAAGTGCTTGGGCACAGCTTCCCAAATTTGGGTGGCACTCAGGAAAGTGAAGATTTAGAAAGGGACAGGCATCTAAATGTTGGTGTGCCTTCTGGAAATTTGATTCTTGTGTTCAAAGATTCTCACTTCTATTTCACGTGAAACAGTTACAAAGGATATGTCTAATTTATTGCAGTTAATTTTTCATCCTTTTCTACTTTGCCACACCAAACTTCACCTTCATTAAGGATACCATCTTATCATATCTAACACATCTTTTCTATAGAAAGGCAACAACTAAGCCTTATTTAGGGTGAAAGCATATTAGCCTTTCTTGAACATCTGGTGGAAAGTGAAGTTTCAGCAGTAGCAGTTTATACATCTGTAGCATCTTGGGTGAAATGTGACTTGAGTGATTTAATAGCAAGAAGGAGCCCTGATTTGCACTGCAGCATCAACAGAACAACAGCCTGTGAAAATTTAAAGTATCGGGATTGTAACCTTGGACGATCTTAATACAATCTTGACGTTACCAAAATTCAAATGATGAAAAACATTTTATAGGGGACCAAAATATGTTTGAATAAATCCAGAAATTTAAACACAGAAATTTTTATGACAAAAAATGCATTAGAAATCATTTAAATCTTGTCATAACCTGCATCTAACAGTATTTATAATGATTCAGACTAAGTAGTTGAGCTTTGGATTACAACTAAATTGCCAGTTAAACACATATTAAATTAATTTTAGTAAAATGTAAGTATATGTGACAGCTCAATTAGTATGATTTATATACTTCAAAATAATTATACGATTAAGGTAGGCAGTGTACCGTCTGGTTGTATTCACATCAAAAATCCTTCTTGTGCTTTGGTTAGCTTAAAGTAACCAAAGTATTACAGAAGAATGAATACTGAACTAGGCTCTTCTCTTCCACTAACTCTAACATTTGAAATGTTGTTTAGTCTCACTGTGCTTCAGTTTCCTCATTTGTGAAATAATATTAAAAGTATCGAATTTCATTTTACTGTCTAAATAATCCCACAAAAATTAGATGCCTACATTTATTTTCATAAAATAGATGTAAAAGTTTTTAAGTGAAAGCTCTTCCATATTAGCCAGTAAAATATTTTATTAAAATGGATTCATATAATAAATTCAATAAGCTCTCACTTAAGCTAAAGGAATGAAATCGTACTAGACTCTTATGCAAGGTCCTTACAATTTGGTAAGAAAAGTTGCCTTAAGTTAAAAGTTATGTTTCTCAAGAAGCACCAAGTTCACTAAGAGAAATAAAGAATTCTCAAAATTGAAAATATAGAACCTAGATTCTGGAATTACTTTTTTCAAATATTGGCAAATTCTTCTTTTTTCCATAAAGAAATGTACCTATATCTCTTGATAGAATTTTTAATTCAGTTCACTTCTACAAAATTTGCTTTTCTCCCTCCTTCCTTCCCATCCTTCTTTCTCTTCTCCACCCCCGCCCCCACCATGGACAAGAGAGGAAGAAGAAATGCTCTCATTAGAAATATTTATCTTGCTCTATCCACTGATGTATTACTAATTCAACAAATCCATCCCTTAGTTCTACTGCCCTTCACACCACCCACTTCCCCCATCTCACTAATAACTCTGCTTTTTGTCCTGATCCCTTATATTGGTTTACGGGACCAGCACTCCTTCAAGCCAGTAGATAGGAGAGTCTTTCAAATCTTCCATTCCTTCATCCACTGAATGTCTGTTGAATCCCCATCTCCTATATAGAGTCAAAGACCTCCTTAAGGATTTCTCAGATCTTACTCGTGCTTTCTACTCTCTTTGCCTTGGTTCAGGACCTCACACTAAGACAGGTAGTGTAGCTTCTAAAAATCCCACCCCCACGGAGTGAGTTTATTCTCCACATTACTTCAAAGGTAATCTTTCTAAAACGATATCTAATTACCATTACTTTTCCTTTAATGGCTTCCTATCAAGGAAAAATGGTTTTTCAAACATTTGTGTTCAAGGAGATGATGATTTAATGTACCTGGAATGATAGGAAACTGCATTTTAGCACATATCTCAGGTGATTCTAATATAGGTGTTTGGGAAACACACTTTAGATAAACTGCTTTAAACCAAGAGGAACAACACATGGATAAGAGTGCTTGAAATTATTCACAATTTTGTTTTAATTTAAATATCCTTGAGATGACTTAAAGAAGCACCAAGTTTCACAAAAGATCTCTCTCACTCACTCATCACTTGGTACTGACTCTGTTTCAGGATTTGAAGAGGGGCTGATGGTTAAACAAGTTTTAATAAAAGATGCTCCCTAACATGGAAGAATTTCCAATCCAATGGAGAAGTGGACATTTGTTTTTTAAACTAACTAGTTTAAAAGGTGATGCTCTAAGGGAACACCAAGAAGTTAATTACACCTAGGGAACATAGCAAAAGTCTTCACAAAAGAGATATTGCTTAAGCTCATTTTTCTTTTATATGTTTATGTATATTTTAATAGGTACACATGGAAAAGCAATTCAAACAGCATGAAAAGACTAAATTTAACACCATAAAAAGTTGTTGGTGTCTCCTCAGTCCCAACCCTCAGCCTCCCCTAGTCTCCTCCATAAAGCCAACTACTGTTTCTGTTTCTGGTTTCTTGTGAATTCTTGTAGGGATCCTCCATGCCTAGTAAAATACCCAAGTCTACTCACCAGAAATTGTATATCTTCTCTCTTCTCAAACTTCCAATACCTTCTTCCTCAACCTCATTCTTAGATGATGACTTTGGTATCTATTTCACTGAAAAAGCAGAAGCGCCCCACATCTGCCAGCCAACTCACATCTGTGTCTATATCCTCAGTCTTTCCTCCTATTTCTATGACTGAATTGCCCATTCCTCTGTCTAAGGACATGCTCTAGATACCACCCCTTGTGGTCTAGATAACTATTCCCTGTCGCTAACTCAAGAACATTGTTCCAGCAATACCTCTATCCAGTACCATCTATGTTTTCTTTCGAATGGATAATATCAGAGAAAGAAAAAAACACACAAAAAAATCTATCTTGACTTCTCATCCCTATCCAGTTATTACATTTTTCTGCTCTCATGTATAGAAAAAAATTCTCAAATGTTGATTATAGTTTCTCCAATTTATCTCTTTCTATTCTCTCATGAGCCCTTTCTAATAAGCTTTTGTGCTCACTTCTCTTCACTGAAACCTCTCTTATCTATGTAAACTGTGATCTTTCTGTTACTAAATCCCACAGTAAATTCTCAGTCCTATCACACTTTCTCCTCTGCCTCTCTTCTCTGAAGTCTAAATTTTTACTGCTCACTGTCCTCTCCTGATTCGTTTATCCAACTGCCTCCTCCATATCTTCAGTTGGATGTCTAATAGGTTTCTTAAACTTAACACGTCCATAACTGGTCTATTATATTCTTCTCCAAGCATCAACTTGTTCACCCTGCAATCTTTCTCATCCGAGGAAATGGCACGACCATGTTCTTTCAGAAGCAAAGTCCAAAAACCTTCAGATCATCCTTGCTTGTTTTTCTTACACATTGCCTCCAATCTGTCACCAAATGCTCTACCTTAAAAATCAATTGAGAATCGGTCTACTTCTCAGTATGTCCACTGCCACCACCCTGGTCCAAACCACCATCAACTCAAGAGGCTTCTCTAATGACCTAGTCTATTCTCAACACAGAATCTAGAATAAGCTAAAAATATCAGCTAGATAACCATCATTTCTCTAACTCACCTAGTAATGAATCTCTTAGCATTGCCCATTTATTAACCACTCTCATACTCAAGTTTTTGAAAAGAAGATTCATCACCCCTTACACTTCATGACATACATACACTGCTTGCAATACAGTGATAATGGTAATACTATCTATTAAATGTCTCTCAAATGCAAGGCACATTATTAGCCACATATATTTTTGACTAGTGTCCCAATTTATTCATGGATAAGCATAGATGATAAAATAATCCTTTGTTCAAGGGCAACAATTTGCTTTGCATTAACAATTAGGTTACATACATTGTTTCCATATCTACAAGAATCTCACATTGGTAATGAGTTGAATAAAGCACTGAGTATACTCCTTCTATAGGGAAAATTTCTAAGCATGCTCCTATCTACTTCCTAAAGAGGCTTAAAGACTGAAGTTTCAAGCATACCCACCCAGATGTGGTCATTCTGCACTCAAAGAGACAGGGTTAAGGAACAAAACTGGACAAAAACATATACAAAAGAGTTATTCTGAAAACATATTGTAAGTAGACATGTTTTCTAAAGAATATATTTATGCATTTGTGTGTATATGTGTTGTATATGTGTTTGGGTGTATGTTTATGGGGACTGAAAAGAAATTGGGTCAAAAATACCTCTACTGTCAGGCTAATTAATGTCTTCCTCATGCTCATTATCATTTTGAGATTGCACTGTATCCATTTCACTTAAATCTAGTTACAATTTCTTTTCATATTGCTTCAAAGCTGCTTATAAATTTAATAGTTAGATATGCAGTTACAGTCGACAGTTTAATTTGTTTTAATGAGGATAGTAACATACTTGTTTGCACAAAAAGAACATTTTGCTATGACAAAAGCACATTATGTTGTCTTATCGGATACCTTCTTAAATATGTATAGTATATTAATACTGATTTACAAAAGGCAATGACTGTAGAAAACTAGGAAGAACGGAAGGGAGGGAGGGAGAGAAGAGAGAGGCAGATAAGGAAGAAGAGAAGGAGAAGGGATAAAGGGAAGGAAGGAAGGAAAGAAAAAAGAAAAAAGGAAAGAACTGCTCAAATTGTAACCAAATATTTCAAACTGGATCCATTTTCTCTCTTGACTTACAAATTCTCCGTGACCAAGCAAATATTGATATAATTCTTTCTATGACACTGAGCATTTTTATTATATTTTACTTTCAAAATTATAAGACATTTCTTCAAGGCATGATGATAGTGCACTGAAAATATGGAAAATGCAGCATTTCAGATCACCTCTTATTTTTTCCTCGGAGCTATGCATTACTGCTTTCTGCAGGTTTCTCGTTCCCTAATGGTTTGCTTTTTTTCTCTCTAGTTTCACCCCTTCTCTCTTTTATCCTTCTATCGTGGACATTTTATCTGCTATGTCTGTAACTGATAAAGAAAACCACAGGATTTCACGGACAGGGGCACTTTAATCGTCCTTCAAAGCTAATGACAGAGGGGTGATACTGAGAATTACAGTCTGCCTGTCTTTCTAGACTTTGTCCACTTTCTCCAATGGTCTCTGGTGAATTCCTGAAATACGTCAGGTCTGGCTTTCTTCCCCTCTCCTCTCCGTTTTTTCGTTTCATAGGAATGTTTCTGTTCTCTGTAAGTGATTAGGCAAGTACTGATTAATGTCACTTCTATATTAGTATAATTACTTCCATAATGAAAAGAATATTACAGACCCTCCTGGCTAGTTTGAGTTGTGAAATCTGTAGGTATGGATATATACATATAGATGAGAACGCAAAAATAACAAGAAAATAAAATCCAAAAAGAAACAGAACTACTTAAGGTATTTTTATACTTAGAATTATATATATCCTTCTGTTGAATTTTAGTACATATGCATACCCAACACATGGTGTGCCATATTTATCCATTGCCTACTCCCTAAAATGTAGGCACTTATATAAGATGCATTAACTCAATTCCCAAAGTACATTACCATCAGTCACTAAAATACTCTGGAAGTCTGAAAGCGTTAATGCATCTTTGAAAAGTGCAATATTCCTAAAGAGTATTGGGTGACTTACAAGAATCTGGGTCAGCTTAACTGTGAAGAAAAGCTCACCTAAGCAGGACCTCACTCAGTGGCATATACAAACACATCTTGATGTTATATGATGAGGTACAAAATACTAAAAATGTAAAATCTTATAAATAACTAGAGGAAAAAGCCAAGGGGGGGTTGCATGTGACTTTGTACAGACACAAGCCTTGAAATCCAAAAAGACTTTTGGAAGCTCATACAGGAATTAACATTAAAGACTGTGTAGACACAAGACTGGGTTCAAATCCTACCAGCTCGACTTCTTGTTGTGCAAATTTCAACTAGGGTTTTGTCTCTCTGAGTCTAAACTTTCACAGCTATAAAATGGAGACATAACATCTGATCCTTAGGTAATTTAGAAGAATTATTACTTTTTTTAAAAGAAATGCATGTGAAGTGCTTAAAGCACCCTGGATGGTAAATAGTAAGTACTCAATAAAAGGCAGCCTTTATAAATGTTCAGCTGTTAATATCCGGTAGGAAGGAAGTTCAGCACCTGGGGGAAACGATTCCGTATCTTGTAAACCAGACCACCATAGAACCCTTGCCTAGAGGTTAAAAAAATTGCTACTAGCGCAAAAATCAATCTGTGTTTTCTACTTCATATTTTTAGCTACAGTTTTAAAAGGACTGATCAGTTCATACATGCCTTTTGTCAGGGAGGAGGGAGGCAGTGAGAAAAGGTGATTGTTAAATCGTTACCTTGACAACAAAGAGAACCAATTGTGAAATAGCAAAAAGACATTCTTAGCAGTTACTTGGCTCCAAGTTTAGCAAAAAACAGTCAATTCTATTTAATTGATCTTATAGAGCTGCTGGGTTTTTTTTGAAAAAACGATTACTGCTCCAGAGATTTACTAAAAGAATCTGCAAAAAGAAAACTTGGCAATAATTTTAATTTCATTATAATATGGATCCCAATTTGATCAACTTATGTATGTGTAATTCTTTGATATGTCTAGAACATTAACATATTTTTACTTTAACATTATAATAACTAACACATATGCCATATTCTATTTGCCAGATACAAGTAAACAAACAGTTTACTTAGTTGAACATGTTTAACCTTCGCAACAACCCTAGGAAGGCCCTATTATTATTTCCTTTCACAGTTGAGAAAACTGAGGCCACAGAGGTTAAAGTAGCTTGTCCAAATTTACATAGTGACTGAGTGACAGAGTTGGAATTTGAACCCTGGTCGTCTAGCTCCAGAGGAACCTCCTAATTATCCTATCAGCAGATGAATATGGAAAAGAATGGAAGGGAACATGCATTCGGTCAAGATCTGGGTTATTTTGTGGTTCCCCCACATTATATTTCTTCATATAACACTTTCACTCATTTAAAATAGAAACGTAGTTCATCTGTCAGCAAGAAAAATGAATCTATACCACACCAATTTTGCCTTGTTGATTTTCCAACTTGAAGTAACTAACTACAGGCATCTGTGGCCAAGTCTCAGTATTGAAAATGATTCCAAAAACTCATCTTTAGAAATCTTTTTTTTTCTAGTTAAGAACCTTCTAATCAAGTTTTATGGTTTAAGCCTCCAAGCCTGTCTTATTGTTAGAATCTTCTCAAACTCAAGAAGCACTAGATGAGAGGAAAGAATCTGAGAGCCAAATATTTATATACTCCATATTTTTAAAAAGTTACGCTCTTATTAGTTAAATGAAATGCTGAATCATTCCTTAAAGTATAAAAGATCAGTTTATTATTATTATATTTGAAACTTTATGATGTCTAGTTATATTTATTCCATTTAAATACTGGTATGTCATCACAAACATACAAAATTTTCTTAGTACATTTTATACATTTTTGGTTTTTTGTTCAATTTGTTTGCAATAGGTACCTGCGGGCTTCCAAATGACAACTGTAGTTTCATTTACAATCTAAGATATTAAACCATGGCAGCCTATTTAAATTTCCTTTGGATTTCACAGAAATGCTACGTCTTACAGAAGAAATTATATATTTTATAATTATTATCTAGTTGGCAATTTTTGAAGGATATGTTAGCGGAGATTTAATAAAAAAATAAAGCAGACAAAGTAAAAATTGAAAAAAATTATCAGACAATGGGAATTGAAGTATTAACATCTGCCAGTCTTACTTTCAATAATCTAATATCAATATGAATGATAAATTAATAATATGAAGGTATTATATTTTTTAAATTTCTATTGGTGCATATATATAGATACAATCCAGTTAGAAACATGTTAGAATTATTACAATGAATACTACTAATAAATGCATACTGAAACTAAGCCTGTATATATCTCTATTAAAATTCTATCAATAACTCCTGAATAATACATTTATTAGAATTCAGGTTACAATGTAACTAGTAATTTACTGCATACAATGTGATAAATGACAAAAGATGAGCCCTTCAAAATCATTCTGTATGTGTCCTTAGCAATTCACTTCACATTCTTACCTATACAAAATATCTTAAACCACTTAATAGCTTTCTAAAGAAAGCCCTAGCTCAAGTTATTAATATCTTTATTTAAATGCAGATCTTGACTTTTCCTTGGGGACTAGTAAAGCTTCTTCCATAATGTTGCAAAGAGAAAAGCAAATTTTCATTCACATAATATCCACAAAAGAAACATATCTAGCTCTTTATCTCCTATGGATATGTAGATCTCTATATGTTTGTATAAGTTTGCCATTAATAGCTGCCTTAATAAAAGATGTAAAAATCCTTAACTCTTTAATCTTAATATGCACATACCAATCATAACTTAAAATACGAATCAAAAACTTCAAAGATCAAAATAAAATTGCCATTTATTTAGCTTTATTTAATACCAACATTTAAGGAAATTGAATGGGACAACAAATGTATCCAATATAATAGTATAAACCTAGGCATAGATAACCTATGGATATTTTTATGAATCTGGAAACACAACTCCATGGCACATAGAACATAAAGACGGTCCCCAATGAATAAGATGGCTCTTCTTTCTCTGAGTTCATACAGACGCTAGCTGTTTTGAAGACATGATTTCAATAGATAAAATGAGGAAACCACAGAAAAACTGAGAGATTCACTTCTACCATCTAATGTGCTGAGCTGTATACAAGAAACTGAACTGTAACTAACAGTATAAGGTATATTAAGCACCCAATAAATATTTGAGGAAGTGAAATTTTGAAAAGTACATATAGTCAGTATTTGCTTACAAGGGCCTTTACTATTCATACAAGAGAATATTAAGGGAACTAAAAAATTATAAAAACTATACCAAAATGCAAACATAACAATAATGGTTATTGAGTAGGATTTTTATTTTTGTGGTTTATTATAATTTAAAAAACATACACTTACTGTCTAATACACAGAAATTTTATTTTAATAAACTTATTTAAATGACTGGAGTTGAAAGGTAAATGGGGTTGATATTTCTTGGCTCTTATCACTGTGTATCACTGAATCAACATGTGCTTCTTAGAGTGGGTGTCACCACAACCAACCCTCTATCTTTTTAATCCAGAGTTGAAATTCTAGATTTTTTTGTCCCTGTGGTTTCTGCTCTTAGTACTAATGGATCCTGAGGTGTAGCAGAAGTTACCTAGAGTCTCCTCAAATGAGTTTCATTGTCATCCCAAAGAATAATTGAGACTGTGTCTACACCCACAATTTTTTTTTATGGGTAAACATCATCTTGGGACACTATGTCACAACATATAAGTAAAAAAATATAACCAATCAAGTTAGGTGATGTGTGAAGAGTTCCAGATTGGTGGAAGAGATGAATTCTATAAAATTTCTAAGAAAAAGAGATTGCTGAATATAACAAGATGTTTTTTTCATTATACAAGTGTTATACGCTTACAGCATAAAGAAAAGCATTTGTTGGTGGTTGTGGAGACTATCTAGATACAAGCTTAGCAAATATCTGCCAGTTTTGCTAAAAGAGACCATATGTATAAAGCACACTTGTTGGCACATAGTAGATGCACAAAATATGTTAATCACCTTCTTACACCCCTGCTGTCACTGTGACTTGAAAATAGCTTTGCAGAAAATATGTTTCCCTGTAAGAGTTTTTATCATATTTTACTACATACTATTCAGTTCATAAACAATAACTTTTAAAATGTCTCTGTTCTTATATGTAAGGTGCCTAAAATCATCCATTCTGAGACCAAGTGTTTGGAATCATTTTTCGCAGCTTTCCAATTTCTCCCTCATGAACATATTCCTTTTCTCAGTTGTCTTCCCCCTCTTCCCTTTCACTATATTTTCTCATCTCTATTTTTCCTACGTCCATGCAAAAGAGATGAAAGCGAATGCAATAAACATATATTTAATATGAGTTCAACTTAGTAATGTGCCCTCAAAACGGTCTCCTGTCAAGAGAGAATAATAGTCAGATTACCACTGAAGCCTTAAGGCTGTATGCGCAGAAAGGGAGGTTTAAGACTTACTTTGTCACAATGAATTGCAAACATTGGTTCAACATGAACATTACCACAAAGCATTAGCACCAGATGGTCTTTCACTATCTTTTTCTCCCTCTCTCTGAATTTGAGCTCATTGATTCACCGCCAAGTCTCTTCCCTAACCAAGGCCCTGTCTCCCAACTCTTCCTTTGTCCTTTATCTTTGATTGTTCTTTAACTCTTTGTTTTCTGATCTCTTAGGTTTACTGTTGTTATTTTCCCCTTCAGTCATCTGCCCTCTTCACTGCACTCTTTATTTGATGGGAACTGGGTTCTCTTTCCTTAAAAATCTTCTCAAAACATTTTCCTAAGACAAATGTCCTGGAATGTTACCCTGATCTCACTTATAACACCCACATACTTTTATAAAGCCAAACAATTGGTTCACTGCTCAAGTCTTCCTGATGTAGCCTGGGAGTTTTCGTTACTGCCCACTCTCAGGAACAAATTCAAAATATTATCACTACGTACCTGAAAGATCCTCCTCCCAATAGGAGAGTTGCATTTTTTTTTAAATCACTAAAATATTGTATAACATTATCATTACACACATTATTAGGCTTTGTTACATAGAGATAGATAAAACATTGTTTTCTTATAAAGAAAATTGTCAGTAGAATTACTGTTATAGGCATTCAGTGAGATGTTCCAATCTTATTACATTCGATGATCTGCAATCCTAAGTATTATACTGAACTATTACCAGATTAAGCAAAAAACTTTACCATAAATATAAATAAATGAGAGAGATGAGTATAAATTCTCAATAGTAGAGATGGGTTATAGTTCCAATGTTTTAAAAGATTTCAATAACAACATCTTTGTTCAAAGTGGATTTAATGTATACTTCTGATATGTCAATGCTTTAAAGCCCAACAGATGGGATGTTTGCCTCTCATATCACGTGACAAGGTAAATATCTTCTTAGGAGTTGATGACATTGTTTTATTATTGCAAGCTAATAAAGTGTTCTTTGGAGACTGTCACCCAAAAATATTATCAGGAAAGGAAAGTATAATGTTAACTTGATGATAATGATGTTACTTCAAACCCTCAGCTTGTCAAACGAATAGCTCTGCTTAAAACATTACTTCTTACAATGTAAAGATCTTAGGTCATACCCATTTAAATAAGTAGGTAAAATATAATGATGGATAATTCAGTTTTTTTAACTTTCTTAAGAGTTGTTTATTATTCAATAATATGAATTATAGAGTGAATAATCCAGTGGTCATTTTACTTAAACATTAATTGTATTTCACTTATTTCAGTCATTAGGAGGAATGCAAAGCATTAATTTTGACAGGAGTAGAGACGATGGTTCAATGAGTGTGTGTGCGTATGTGAAATAAGATGATAAGACCACACATTTTATTAGGACCACACATATTTATTTATGTTCTCTGTGGTCAGACACACCTGAAAGGTCTGCAGTCACATACTTATAAGTTGTATGGCTCAGGGGAACTTACTCTCTGAACCACAGTTTGCTCATCTATAAAACTGAATAATAACAATACCTAATTAAAAGGATTACTGTGCAGATTAAATAGGATCATATACATTCAAGCACTTAAAAGAGTGTGCTTTTCATAAATGCCAACCACATGGTTAGCTATGATTATGATCTGACTTTTGGGAATTTATGCTTACCTAAACTATATGAGATTTTAGATGGATTGTGGGCAAGTTACATATATCAAAAGCTAGCTATCCAACAGGCATCTTGGGTTTGGATTGTCTCTACTACTACTGGCCACAGGACATTTGGCAAATTGCTTTATCTCTCTGTGCCTTGCTTCTCTCTTTTGAAAAGCAGGGATAATAATAGGACTTATCTCTAAGGCTGTTTGTGAAAATTGAAAGAATTACTATGTAAAACACTTATTATAGCACCTGGCATAGAAGTTTTCCATAAAAGTTAATTATTATTATTATTATTATTATAAATCATATGCAAACCATGCATAAATCTATATTCCAACAGACAAAAATATATATATAATTAGCATCAAGAAAAGATAAGGTACCAAAAATAAATCACACTCTATCCATTCTCTTAAGTTGCAAAAACTTGGCTTATTTTGCATAAACTCATAATTCTCTCTAGCATGACCTTACGTGACCATGAAACCACAAAGGGGTTATTATGAGAAACAATATATTGTCATTAAAAACATCTGTTTTGTTAAATCAGTTTAAACAGCACAGCACAATGTTGAATTATTCAGAGTTAATTGTAGATCTAATTACAAATGTTCTGTCTCGGAAAAAGTAATTGACATTCATAATCTACCTCCTCCTTCCCAATCTCTAAAATTAAGCAAAATCTAAAATCTTCACTTCTTTAAGAGATTTGAAAGATATCCAAAGCAAAAGTCATCAACAAAGTCACCTTAGGAAATACTGAAAAAAATCACAAGTCATTCAGAGGAACACACACACACATACACACACAATAATGCAAAATAAAACACAAAGTTCATAAATGAATTGACCCAGTGTGTGAACCGAAATCTATAAACTCTATTGATGTGAATCTTTCATCTACTTGCAGATAGTAGGGGAGATTAGTAGTTTGGAATGTTCTCAGCTGCAAGCAACAGTAACAACAGTTCTAGCTGTGGCCTAAGCAAGATAGGACTATCCCAGAGAACAAGAAGGCGGGCGATAGGAAGACAAATGATGGAGCTGCGGTTGAACAATGTCTTCAAGGGCCAGTCCCTTTCTACTTTTTTTTCTGCCATTTTTGGCATTTTGTCTTTTCTTGTGTGTGTGTGTGAGGAAGCCCAGCCCTCAGCTAACGTCCATTGCCAATCCTCCTCTTTTTGCTGGAGAAGACTGGCCCTGAGCTAACATCGTGCCCATCTTCCTCTACTTTATATGGGACGCTGCCACAGTATGGCTGACGAGCAGTGTGTCGGCCGTTGCCCGGGATCCGAACCCGCGAACCCCGGGCTGCCAAAGTGCGAACTAAACCACTGTGCCACTGGGCCGGCCCCGGCATTTTGTCTTTTGACCTAATATTTGTTGTTTTAGTCTCCCAATGTGGCTACTGCAGCTCCAGGAATAACATCTGAAAGCAACTCAGCTACTGCTGTCCATTGTATGCTTTCCCAGACACACAGACCTTTCTCCAGTAGACTTCCCCTCATTTCCTACTGATCAGAAGTTGGTCACTCTACCATCCCTAGCTACAGGAAAGTTGAGAATTTAAGTGTGCCTGACAAAATGAAATCAAACTTTTGTGATAGGTTTCCCCATATCATGATTTATCACATGATGCTGGCATATTGCCACTCCAAATAGGCTCATGTTCTGAAAGCAAGAAAGGAAGGTGCATGGTGGGGTGAATATTAGTTGGGCAACCCCAAGGATCTACAGCAAGTAGTTCTTTCAAAAGCAGTAGCAGCAGCAGCATTTTTATTAATGACATGATTTACTTTTCCCTTATTTTTCTTCTACTTTTAATCTCTCCAAATATTAGACTAATTCTGAGAATTCTCCAATATTTCTGGGCAAAAAATTATTCTAATTATGACAAAGTCAATCTAAGTATCCAACTGGCATCACAGAGGTAAACAATATGAAATAATTTTGAAACATCTTTCATGAAATTATCAGAATGAATGGTTCTGTGATAACATTGTTAGGACCTTCTGGCTCTCTCACTCCCCTGGGCCGTTAGTGCCCACTTCCTCCCACACATATTAAGCCCTGCTGTGTTTTGCTCTGGAATTCATGGACACTGCAGAGTTTTTACTAAAAGGAATTTCAACCCAGATGATTGATGCTAGAAAAATTGTTCTTTGTGACTCATGTTCTAAAGAGTCTACAATCTATTTTGGGAATTGTTAATTTATCTGAAATGCACAGAAGAGATGTACAGTTACATCTGAATGTTTGCCTTCAACATTTTTGAATGTTTGCTTAAAAGTGGTTATGAGCTTCTCTGATTAGAGAACATGCTCCAAACCACACCATATTGTCTCTTTCTGCCTTATTTGTAGTTTTGTCTTAGAGGACACAAGCATTTGCCCCACAGGAATTATAGATTCAAACATATTCAGCCCGAGAAGAGGATAGTTGTGCCACTACCTTTATTTGAAGGGACAACTGAGGTAGGCAGGCCAGAGACTCGAATTTTTCATTGCCATAGCTTTGCCAATATATCAATCTCCTGAAATGTGGAATGAAGGAAGTTCCTGTCATGCCCTCACCAACACGGGGAAACTATCATCACCAGTATATACATTGTTCATGCACACATACAAAAGCCAGGAAAAACTCATCTTATTTTTTAAAAATTCCATTTAAAAACAGAACTACCATATGATCTAGCAGTCTTACTTCTGGGTATGTATCTGAAGGAAATGGAATCACTATTTTGAAGAGATAGCTGCACCCCCATGTTCATTACAGCATTATTCACAACAATCAAGACATGAAAGCAACCTAAATGCCCACCAATGGATGAATGGATAAAGACAATGTGATATATAAAATAACAGAATATTATTCAGCCATAAAAAAAAAGGAAACTGCCATTTGTAACAACTTGTAGGAACCTTAAGAGGATTATGCTAAGTGAAATCAGTCAGACAGAGAAAGACAAATAATGCGTGATTTCACTTATATGTGGAATCTAAAAAAACTGATCTCGAGCCAGCCCTGATGGCCTAACAGTTAAAGGTCAGCGCAGACTGCCTCAGCGGTCTGGGTTCAGTTCCCGGGCACAGAACCACACCACTCATCTGTCAGTAGCCATGCTGTGGAGGTGGCTCACACAGAAGAACTAGAAGTTACAACTATACACAAACAGGTACTGGGGCTTTGGAGGGGAAAGGGAAGAAAAAAAAGTGAGGAAGATTGGCACAAATGCTAGCTTAGGGAGACTCTTCCCCCTGGAAAAAAAATAAATAAATAAAAATTAAAAAGTTGAACTCAAGACACAGAGAATAGATTGGTGGCTGTCAGAGGCTAGGGAGTGGCGGAAATAGGGAGAAGATATTGAAAGGGTACAAACTTTTAGTTATAAGATGAATAAGTTCTGGGGATCTAATGTACAGCAAGGCGACTATAGTTAACAATACTGTATTGTAGACTTGAAAGTTGCTAAGAGAGTAGATCTTAAATGTTCTCACCACAAAAAGAAATACCTGTGATTTGATGGATATGTTAGTTAATCTTATGGTGGTAATCATTTCACAATATATATATATATCAAATCACCACATAGTACACCTTAAACTTCACAATGTCATATGTCAATTATATCTCAATACAGATGGAAAAAAATTATCTGTTCCAAAAGTAACTTTGGTGTCTATATTTCCAATGGGAAATGGCAACACAAGATGTTATTTTAAACCAGTATTTTCCTCATAATATATCCTAAATTGGAGATGGAAGATCAATTCTAGAAGAGTATATTCCTGGGCAGTCCTTGGCGCCACATGTGCAATTTAAATTTATGGGTTTTTTATTATTTAATTACAATTATTTCCTAACTTTCTTGCCAATGATATTGAGAAACTCTCATGTAGGTGCCCACATAGAACAGTTATTCATTGCCAGGAAAAGTTTATAACCACACAAACATGTATGTATAGTAAGACAGCACTAGCTACATGTTATGGGAAGAGTGTGATCTGAATTCAGATATGACTTTGGATTTAAATTTTACCCATAGGAATATCCTTTAACTGCTCTGAGACTTTGTTTCCATATCTGTAAAACAAGGATAATTATGTGACTATTTCACTCACTTGTAAAAATCAAGTAGAATAAAACATGTTCTAGTGCTTTGTAAGATGAGATGAGCTCTAAAAACATTTGTTATGTATTGGATAAAGGATGTACAGATATACACATGTACCCTTTAGAGTTCTGCTCTGGTATTAATAATAAAATGTACTTGCAATTTGGGTTATTTATGTGTTCACAAAAATCAATTTTAAAACTCTGATATCTGTCACTTTTTTTATCCCATTCTGCAAGGAAGTGAAATAGAAAGGTGGATGATAAATTCTAAGGTGTTCAGCCCTGACAGTTAAATAGTATTCTTGGAAACTGGAAGCATAGCTTGGGGAAAATTTAAAACTACATTTGTTTTCTGTTTGTTTCTTTTAAAAAAGTAAAATGTCACAGAAACACGTCTAAAACAGATAGAATCACCTCAACAAAGCTAATTCTCTGCATAATTTCTTCACGTACTAGTTACTTTAAAATTTACTTTTTAAAGGTTTATGTATTATTTCTTGATGTTTGTAATTATTCTTATGCATTAAAAACTTATTTTGAAATTATGAACCATTAAATTTACAAATTAATATGCTAAACAGTTTAAAGGAAACTAATACAATTCTTCATTCAGCAATCATTTCCTGTATATCTATGATATGCATACATCAGCCAGCGAGGACTGAATTCAGGCTTAGCAATGTTAAATAAGACTTGGTCCCTGTACTCAGGAATTCATATATTCAAGAGACAAATAGAGAAGGAAGCAATATACGTATGTATGTGTATATATGATACATATGCATATGAATATATGTATGTGCATTTGTGTGTGCATATTTATATATATATATATTTTTTTTTATTTTAATCTGACAACCTGGCTAGAGGTTTATATCAATCAGATAAGGTTGGCACTGTCAATCTGTGTGTGGTCAGACAAAGCACATAATGAACCACTAGACTGTCAGCTAGTAGTGCAATTTCAAAAGAGATCTAGAAAGTAAATACATGCCATTAACTGCACTTTATTAAAAAAAAGTCTGTGGAACCATTAATGGTGTGCATACACATAAAAATTTTTCACAAGACCAGTGGATTTAACCATTAATTAAGTTTAATTTGCCCATGTTATATATTTTTAAAAGGGACACTGAACATATTATCATATTTTTAATAGTAATATATCAAGTGAACACTACATATACACATGTGCAAAGATTTTGACAATTATGCTTTTGTTTTGCCAGGATATGGTGCCAGAGATTTCCTTTGTGAATCAAGATGCACTTTGAATGTTTAAGACATTTTTCCAAGGAAGATATACAGATGGCCAACAGACACATGAAAAGATGTTCAACATCACTAATCATCAGGGAAATGCAAATCAAAACTATGCTAAGATATCACCTGACACCCGTTAGAATGGCTATAATCACCAAGACAAAAAACAACAAATGTTGGAGAGGTTGTGGAGAAACGGGAACCCTCATTCACTGCTGGTGGGAATGCAAACTGGTCCAGCCTCTATGGAAAACAGTATGGAGATTCCTCAAAAAAATTAAAAATAGAAATACTTTATGATCCAGTAATTCCACTCTTGGGCATCTACCCAACGGACATGAAATCAACCATCACAAGAGGTTTATGCACTCCTATGTTCATCGCAGCATTATTCACTATAGCCAAGAAGTGGAAGCAACCCAAGTGTCCCTCAACTGATGATTGGATAAAGAAGATGTGGTATATATATACAATGGAATACTACTTAGTCATAAGAAAAGACAGAATTGTCCCATTTGCAACAACATGGATGGACCTAGAGGGTATTATGTTAAGTGAAATAAGCCAGAGAGAGAAGGACAAACACACCATGATTTCACTCACATGTGGAATATAAAGGAACACACGGACAGAGAGAACTGGTTACCAAGGGGAAGGGGGGTGAGGGGTGGGCACAAGGGGTGAAGGGATGCATCCACATGGTGACAGACAACAACTAATGTACAGATAAAAACCCCACAATGTTATAACTATTAAGACATCAATAAAAATGAAAATTAAAAGAAAAAAAAAAAGATGTACTTGGAATGTTTAGAGAATAATTTTAGGTTCTCAGTATAGAAACTAAGTATATGATCGACATCGTCGTATAAACTACAGTGTACAAAGATATATTTGCAACATGCAATAATTCCTCAAAGCATTGTCTAATTCTGTACACATTTAGTTTTATATTATCTAAAAAAAAGAACAATTCCCATTTATATAGGAAGGCTTAGTTTATAGTTATTGAGTTAACTAAAAATACATATGTGTCTCTCACTAAATTTCCTCCTTATGGATGTTTTCTTTTTTATAGAAATTGTGCCTGTAAATTCAATATAGCCTGTGTATTTTACAACGTAAAATGCTTTTCCATCATTTGCCAAACTTATTTTTCCAGTGTCCATATCATAAACTGTTTAGGAATGTATATAAAGATAGTGAAAAGGCTCCTTGTATGAATAATCAAAAATATTGCATCTCTATGAAAAATGACTTACCGTTTCAAATCGATATCAAGGACAGTTTTACTGGGTAAATTTTAGGAACATACCTGAAAAAGTCTTTCCCCTCTACCACCAACTCCAATTTTTGCCTGAGTCAAAGTGATAGATAAGCCAGCTCGATGCAATAAGGACTAAGGATCTACGGAGACAAATTGGCTGGGCGAGCCTCTAGGCCGGGATCTGGGAACCTCTTGGTGAGGACCAGAAAGTGTCACAATCCGCGAAGGTCTTGGCTGGCAGAAATCTGTGCTGCAGGAAGTTCAGTGTCAGAGCTGAGTCCTCAAATGGACAAAGCACATGGAGTAGAGCCACAGCTGCCCTGTAGCAGAACCACAGCATCCAGCAGGTGCCATGACGGACAACTGACATTTGTCTTAAAACCACTGAGGATGCTTTACACTGCAACCAAACTGCTGACACTGGGGAACTCCAGCAACAACTTCTGAGCTAGAAAAAGCCAACACTGAGTAATAAAAATCAAGGCCATGTAGTAATGTCATATTTGGAGGGAGATCAATTCAGAGAATCACAGAACAGATCCAGTGAGAGAGAACTGCTCAGGGGGAGAGATGGCCAATAGAGATTCAAATACAATACCAAGGAGAATTCTGGTGCTAACAAACCTGATGCCCCAATTAACAATTGTCTGTGTGAATTGATAAAGGGATGCTCACTGGTGAGGACCAAACGAGTGTCCTAGAAGATCCAATGATTATGATAGATCAAAGATTATGATACCAAAGAGGTATCATATAGCACAGATAAATAATTATTGTTAAAAAGTGATAAATCACAGGAAGAGATAAAAGATTTTTATGAGTAACTGTGTAGCACAAATATAAAAACCCAGCATTTTATATGAAAAAAATAAGTACCCAAGAACAGGAAGAGAAAAGAGGAATGGAGTTTCTTTAACAGATATCATAAAATTCTATAGACTCACTGTAATAAATTAATATTATATTGGTAGAAAATAATTTACAGAAATAAAATAGCAGCTCCATGTTTGTGGAGCCTCACCATTTGTAAAGTAAATAACTTCACATACTAGGCTTGAAAATGGAAGGGTAGGTAAGGTTCATTTCTAAGCATTAAGTTCATGATATATATACATGGGAATTTATATATTTGTGAGAATTTAATGTATGATATTTGTGATAGTTCAATTCTGTGTGCAAATGATCAATTATTTAATAAAAGTTGCTGTCATAAAAAGTGCTGGTAATCCATCTTGAGGAAAATAAAACTGAATCCCTATGTTGTATTACATAAAAATGTATTTTAGATAGATTAAACACTTAAATAAAACAAACCAAACAATAAAAACATTAATTTGTTTATTAATCAGTTCTCACAGGTGAGTGTACCAGAATATATAAACTGTAAAATATATAAAAGTATGTGTGTATATGCACACAAACAGTGCATTTTAGTTACATGTAAATTCTTTGTCTGCTATTTGTTAGTGGTTTTATAATTCTAGCAATTTGCAAAGTTTTTAATTTACAGAATGATCATATAGGTAGATACTTTTCAAACTAAATTTAAATAGTCTTTAACTTTATTTTTGGCTCTTTTGAATTAGTCATGATGCTTCTTCCTAACTGTGGAATGATTAACAGCTGATGCTGTATATTATATATTGAAAAACTGTTTTAATCTGTCTGCTCCCCAAATAAGCCCATCCAGATGGGAATTTTTGCCCCTCCTTTTTACTCCAAAATTCCCTCATCGTATTTTTTATTAATACACAACTATACATCCACTGTTTATATGTCCATTTACTCCACTGCAAATCCCTTGAGGAAAATCCCATCTTTGTATGCCCAATGCTTAGTGTAATTTTGTTGATCCCACTGAAGACATACATAGAGAGAGAAATAGTGAAGGATCCTCATCAATTACACACAACATTCTTACTAGCTTAAAGTATGACCAGTTTCAGTCTTCACTGTCCTCAAACAGGAAAAGCATTTAAATCACAGAACTCTCAGCAACTGAGTAAGCTGATGATTTCCTGATTTCTCTCTAAACACAAAAACTTAAGCACTGGGTGGAAATATTTCTAAATCTTGTATCCTCTTTCCTGATGGTTTAAGGAGACTTATGTTGAATATAATCATTAACCCAGGGTCATCATTAGACATGGAAATGCCTATCCTTTGCTGAAGAATGTCAATGCCATCAAGGCCTCCTGAGTTTTTCAGGGGTTTTGCCTTTTTACCAAAGTTCTGCATGATACTTTCAAGCTTGTGTGAATGCTGTCTCTGCAGATGGGCTGGGTCCTGCAACACTGTCATGCTGGTGGCCTTATTTGATGCTGCTCTCAGTGTACTGGCCTGTAGCTAACCATTTCTCCTTCAAATTTGCCTCTTTAATCATCTGTGGACTTTAAAACCAAATAACTAAGCTGGCAAGAATATGAGATCTTTTGAGGGTATAGTTCATGGGATTTAGCATAGGTTTTGGTTTGTTTGTTTTACATCTGTTACACGTATTTCTGTGGTTTATGTTTTTGATTTTGGAGGGATTTTTCTCATCAGCTTGTGATGTTAAACTGTTTTTAATGGATGAGGTGGTGGCCCAATGGAGTATTTCAAGCAAGAGAGTTATCAACTGTATAAATCTATAACTTGCTTAACATTTCTTAATAATAATAAATCAAAACACATAAGTTCAGAAAAAAAATCCTGTCCCAAAGAACTCTGAACAAAGTTAGAGCAATTATCTTCCCAGCAACTGATCCAAATAAGCTTTTCTGTCATAGATACAATGCATAAATTATAAAATATTATAAAATTATGAATGCATAAAATTTATTTTTTTTGGTCAGAACTTTCCGTGGTTTTTCTCTGCCCACCACACTTGTCCCTGCTTCAGGCTACTGTGTACAGGATTACAGCTTGTCTGAAAGTGAACCTACCTGTTCATTTAGCTAGTTAAGCCCTCAGTGTACAGAAATGAGATATTCTCTCTCTTTGGGATATTAGTTTTACAGCCTTCTTCTCAGCTTCTCCTCAACCTCTATTTTAAACTGAAATTAAACCTCACTAAACACTTTTACTGCCCCTAACAAAGTGGACACTTCCTTTGCCTTTTTGTTTCTTTGTTTAATGAAAGCAAACTTGGATAGGACCCAGCTACATGGATGGAGTTTGATTAGTCCATAGTCCCTTTTAGACAATGGATAAGAATCATTTGGCTTAAAATACGATAGGGAAATTTAATGAGAAGCTGGTTTTCATCGAAATTCTCAGGTAAATTTTCTGCCTTGAATTAAACAAGTTTTGACCAAAGAAATGGTGTATGTGTGTGTATGTGTGCACACGCATGTGTATGTGTACACATGGGCACACGTGTGTGTTCAGTCAGCAAATATTTAGTGAGGACCTACTATGATCCAATAGAGAATACAAACATTTTTTGATATAGTACCAATTAAGGTCTCCTAGATGTGCCATATTTGCGAGTTAAGTGACCTGTTGGTTTCCAAGGTCAATACTTTGAAAGCTGATTAATTGATTCTTCATTATTGGCTACCCTTTCAATAAAGTAAGATATCAAAAGGAATCTAGTTTCCTCTTGAGAATCTGGCATTGTTTTGAATTATTCAGCTTAATGCTTAGATATTTGAGAGCTTAACCTATATACTATATCACATAAACATAATTACTTTTGCCATAATAGCATTTTGTCAGTTAATTTTTAACATAATGTGTGTTTGCTTTATAATGGTATTTTTTCTCATAAGAAAGGTAAATTTCTAGTATGGTAACTTTTTGGACAACTATTGATTACTTACCAGCATCCATACCCACTCTCCCTTTCCTGTACACATATGTTCTATTATCCACGCCTTCCCTCTGTAGATCATGTGCTTTGAGTTAAGCTAATTTCACATCATGCATACTGATAGGTTCCATCCTCTATTCTATATACCTTGTGTCAAAGTGATTGATGCAAATAAACCAGACCTAAGCCACACATGCATGGCATTCTCCTAGCCACAAGTCTGGTTCTTAAATGGGCATATATGTCCCAACTTGGATCAATGAAATGAGAGAGAAGATTCATCTCAGGGCTCTGTGAAAGAAGCTCCCTCCCTTAAAAGAAATATCTTGGAGGGAGACAGAACAGAAGAGACACTCTCTGTCCTCTCTATTGTGATATCACGTTTTTCATGGTATTTATTATTGGCCTCCTTGATCTGCAGTTATTTGCTTTCATGATTATGCTCCCTTATAAGACAGTAAGGTCCCTGAGTCTAGGGGCCTTGTCTTGCATATCCGCATATCTCTATACCATTCAAATTTCCTCCAATCAATAAAAAGAATATATTAAAGCTTCCTGAAGGTAGGGAGGTATCTCGTTGACCATTCTATTGTAGGCATTAAATAGGTCTTCAGTATACATTTGTCTAAAACTGGGCTGAATAAATGAATGATGAACAGATGGGTGAATGTTTTGCAAGTAGCATTACAGGAAAACATGATGCTGGGTTAGTAACACTGCAGGCTGTCAGAAAAGATAGATGGCTTTGCTGGCCATGCTATAAATAACCACCAGGTGCCACTCAGTGCTGGTAGAAGCCTCATTCTGCATGACAGTCATTGATCTGCTGCATGACAAAGATGCAATCTTTTGTGGCACCACTTGAGGAGAAAAGGTTATGTTTCACATTTAAACTTTGAATAATAAGGTCATGATCAAATTAAATGAATTTCTCTGGTGAATACATAAAATATATACAAATTAATACAACAAATTAGAGACATTATTGCAAAGAAAAGGTGAGCAGGCTGGAGCTAAGTGTGATCCTGGAACTCAGTCCTACTGAATGTTTTATTAATGAAGTGAAAATCCTGCCTCATTAAAAATATCCTAAGTGTGAATTCTCACTACCTATGGGATGACCCTAGACTGCAATATAGACTAAAATACTACAGAATAAATAGATTAAATAATAGATATGTTTCCTAAGTGATTATAAACTTATTAGAGCACATTCCAGAGGAAAGCAAATATTCAGAGGAAAATCACATATAGGAATTCTTATGCTTACATCTTTTTGCAGATTTTTAGTAAATCTCATATTTGGTATTTGGAAGAAAAGCTTAATTGTATTTTATATTAGTCAGGCAAATATATTCCTGTGGGGTTTGAATACTAGCTAGCAAGTCTTCATTTATGAAACAAAGTGACAGATTATGTCCCTAACTCCAACGTCCAAAGCTACTGTAGATTGTTCTCTTTGTTCCCCTTCTAATAATCAACTCTTCTATTATAACAACAGTTGCATTAGTAAATTCAGCACATACTTATATATTATTTGACATACTTGAGCAAATAATAATAATCCTAATGGTTTCATTTTTAAACAAGCAAAATTTTCCACTCATGTTTCATACAACTTTGGTAACTTAATTGATTAACATAAAAAGTATTTTAAACCCTTAAGTGTGAATGGTCAAAAAAAAGTAGCTTAATTCCGGATTTCTCAAATGTAAATAACTTAATGCATAAGTGTCTGCAGTTACCAAGGAAGATACCATAACATACATTTAAAATACTATTTTATTATCAAAACTATGAATTCATTCATTCAACAAATATTGATTAATTTCCTACTCTGTACTAGCCACTGATGTAGGCAGTTTGACAAATTGGCTGATTTATAAAAACAGCTCCTTTTGTGACTACATTTGCTTTTCACATATATTCACATTATGGTATACCACGTAATCAAACTTATAATTATTAATGATAATTGCAATGCTTAAAAGGTTTAACAACATTTTTCAGTATAACAGTAAAATATTTATGATGACATGAGGTGTCACTAATAAATAACAATGGCAATGATGACCGTGATCACTCTGAATGATTGGTTGAATTTCATTTGTAAGACCTATGAGTTAAAAATAATTTTATGTTAATATATCGATGAGAAAAGAAATTGCAACAAATGAAAGGAAATGGAATGTAAACATTCTGTTGATGAGAATGCAGAGATGTGAAACATTACTAGAAAAAGAATCTGGTTGGCTAAAGAACATAATCAATAGAGCGACTTTTCCAATGAATTTTCTATTCAGAGACTTGCATGCTTTTAGTATGA
Source organism: Tapirus indicus (assembly GCA_031878705.1). Classification (NCBI taxonomy): domain Eukaryota; kingdom Metazoa; phylum Chordata; class Mammalia; order Perissodactyla; family Tapiridae; genus Tapirus; species Tapirus indicus. Next base: position 39,039,471 of record CM062930.1, on the reverse strand, counting down.
CAGACCTTCAGAAAAGCGTAAGCTCTCAGCTTCCCAGGCACGAAATTGTAGTAACTGATAATCATTGTCAAGATACTAAGACATTCCAGCAAAGGATGAAACATTAAGAATAGATGATACTAACAGACAACAATCCACCAAGCCTGACAAACAATGAAATGCAACCTCGTGGAGGTAGTTTTCAATTTTGTAAATAAGTCATAAAATGATTGAAATAGCTGTCTTGAATTTGCCATGAATTTGAGGAGATAAATATATCCTGATCGGACATAAGAATCATACCTAAGTAGGTTAAATATTGTGGAAATTAATAAACAGAGATCTCATTAAAATGGAGTTGGGAGGCCAAAAAGGGGAGCTCTCACGCCCTACATCAATAGCCCAAAAGGAAGAAGAAAGACTTCCTTTTCTTGACCAGAAAGAAGCTCAGCCAATGAGAGACTGTTACAACTCAGCCAATGAAAAGCCACTACCATTTGAACTCCCAGTCTCCTCCAATGAACTCTTTGTTTACAAATGCCCAACCAACTTACTCTTCCCCTCTATAAAAGAGTTTCTCATCCCGTTGCTTCTGGGGACTTGCATGGGGCTCACCATGGTTGCAGACCCCAAACTGCAATTCTTTGCTGATCCCAAATAAACCCGTCTTTGCTGGAGAAATAACTAGCTGTCTATTTGTTTAAGATCAACAATATGTGTCTCTATTTATCTATCATCTATCCATCCTCCATCTATAGACCACTACTCCCCACCCCTCTCTAAACACCCTTCTGAAAACAAATACTCTGGGGTTATCAGGCTTTAAGGGATATGTATATTAAAATATTTATATAAAATTTTTCTTTAATGAAAAGCAGATTGTGGGAGATTTCATAGGAGAATTGACTTGGTTTCTTCAACAGATTCATTATATTTAAAGATTTTAAAAGGGTGGGGGGATTGCTTTAGATTTAGAGACTTATTATATGTAACAACCAAAGGCAATGTCTGAATTTTGTTTGGTCCTTGGTTAGAAAAAAACAACTGTACAAATATTTTTCAGACAATTGTGGACATTTGAATATGGATGATAGTAAAGAACTACTGTAAATTTTATTAGATGTGATAATTTCATTGGTTATATAAAAAAAAACCCACATTTTTATCTATGCATATTGAAGTATATAAGATGAATGACATCATGTCACATATTTTTAATGCAGGTGGTCAGTAGATGACACTTTGAGAAACACTAAAGAGAATTAGATTTGCTTTCTCTAGAATAAATCATCTGAGATAAAGCAGTAAAAGCTGCTAAGTACTTTCAGCTGTTCTATTCAAAGGTATTCCCTTCATGGTGAAGTGGGGATTGGGAGGGAGTTATTCCTGGTCAACCAGGATCCAGTCCTGCTATGAATTAAAAAATACATATTCAATTGATATTCACTCAACCAATATGTCTCTCCACATACACACATATATGTAGGTTAAATGAATAAATGTTCCTTATGTCAATTATCTAATGTAAACATCTGTCTTGAGATGGCCTAGACAGGTTTATACAAGTTGATAATTTGGAAACAACATGGAACATATTGTCAATAATTCTTCAGTGAGGTATAATCACATACTTGTACCAATAATTAGCTACTTGTCCCTTATTTAATAGTGAACATGACCTCATATCACAAGCAATTAAGTTCTTAATAGTGCAATTAGTGGCAAGACCAAATGCAAACCAAAAAAAAAAAAAGGTTTCATTTTTTTAAATTAGAATCCCAAGGCAATGTGGGATTATTTATTTATGATATAGTCTCTTAAGGCTCTTATATCCATTGCTTTATTGGCTGTGATTAGTTATCTGCTTTCACAAGGCCATATTATTGATGCATTAGCTTCGATTTTCCTCCTTTTGACACCTGAAAACCACAAATCACCCATTTCTTTCAACACTTTTATGTTTGCAATGGATTTTTTAAAGTTTCTGCTTATTTTCAATAAATATATTAGAAGTGTATCAACAAATGAGTGGTACTCATAAACCATCTATATTTAGTAAGTTATGCTTTGTTTTACATTCTGCCTAACCTTACTTACTATGCTTAGTTTGATATAATTTCAACTGAATCCCTCACTTGCCCAAAAGTCCAATAATCAATATAAATCTAAATTTATGCTCGAAAATCAGTCATCTCTCCTCCCTTCTTTCTCACCCTGTCACGTTCATAGCTGAGAGCAATGCTAGAGATCATGTTTCAAATGCCACATATTAACAGTCAGAAATTTGAAACCAAAAGAAGTTAGGAGATATTTTTAGCATTTCCAGGTGGTAATACTGGGGGTTGATAATCCAGGTTCCCAGGCTTGTAAGCAGGTGTTCTTTACACAGCACCAATTTCCTCCCCATGAGAGACCAATAGCTAAGAAAGTGTCTGGAGTGGAGAAAAACTGCTATAGGCATTCTTAGTGTGTTTGACACTCTGCTTTCCCTAAATTGCAACCCAGTATTCCCAGCCTAACATCCTCTTCCTCAAGTTGAAAGAACATAGGCAAGAAGTGTTGGTGGGGATGACTCTTTGCATTGACTACTAACCTATGCATTTCCTCCACATCCCTGTGGTTTGAAAAGGAACTTATAACTTTTTGGAATTTGTCATCTACAAACAATATTAACATGTCATATCTCATTCCCAACCCTTACATATATTCAAATTCAAGTACAACATGCCATAGTTTAATCAAAGAAATATATCCATAATATTAAATGAATGTCCTAATAATAAGGCCTTGAAAACATAAAAAAGAAAGAATAAAATAAAATCTGATATCTTATCCCATATCATGTGGGAAAAGATAAGAGATAAAAGAACAGAGTAGTAGTTTCCCTCTCGCCTTTGGAATAAATTAGTTCCTACAGTTGAGCCTTGAGTTTGACTCTTAAGTCTGTTGACAGCTACACCAAAAGTCGCTTTTCATCAACAGAATCAAAATACAAGGCTAGAGCAATTTTTAGATTTAAACATCTAGGATGTCATTCTCAAATGTCACATGGCGATAGTTCACTTAAAGAACAAACAGAATGAAGTGTTAAAAGAACATTTTACTTTTCACCATTGTTTACTTATATTCTGATGGATATGTCAGAGCTGAATGCCTAAAAGCAAATGTGGATGAGAGAGACAAAATAAAAGCTTATAGACTTGGGGGCTAGAAAAATCTTTACACTATATGCATTTCATCCCAGTATCATGTTTAAAACATACTACTACTACTTGAAATAAAAAGAAAGGCAATATTTGAGTGGGAGAAAAAGAAAGTAATGTTTAAATAATTTATTTTATCCTTTCCTTCATACTAAGTCTTTGAAATAGGGTTTTTTTAATTTAAAAAAGTCCATATATGAAAAAACCAATTTCTATGCTGTATATATTTGAATAACGATGAAAGAATATAATACACATTAATTAATTTTTTTAAATGTGTCCAAAACAGTACAGCAGGGTGTAAAGAACATTGTTGTCCCAATTAACTAGCTGTGAGATCTAAACAATTTTGTGACTCACCCACAAGTCATGATTCCCAAGTCGGTATGGATGATGATGGATGATGGAGGCAGGTGTTATCAAAATCTCCAGGAGACCGGTTCAAACCAGGTAGCCCATGGGGGTGGTGTTGAGTCAGAACAGTTATTAATCATTTCCTTTGAAACTTATTGAGTGTAATAGCACTGATAGATATATGCTGTCTATGTGAATCCCACAGTGACACATAAAAGGTAGGCAATCCACTAAGATAATCTCCTCTTCTAATTCAATTGTGTAGGATTAATAAATTATTAAATGTATGACATAGAGAGTAGTTAAATTGCTACAACAATTGTTATTCCAGCTTGTAATTCCTATGTATGTATGTTTCAGGGATTTCTTAGTCTTTCCTTTTTTTTCAAATATATAAGACAAGAAAAGTAAAATTTCCTACCAGGGTAAGTTTTTAATGACATAATGCATATACAACATTTAGCAGGGTGACTGGCTCATAGGAAGAGCTCAAAAAATGCTGGTTACTGTTATCTTATTGGTTCTATCCAAAATCTGATGTACCAAGGTTTTTACACCATGAAAATTACAACTTTAACATATATTATTGTTTATCAGTTTCCCAAAAAGGGTTAATTTACTTAAAAGAAAGACTGCATTATATACTCTTGGTGTCTAGGGTTTTTTTCATATGTTTCCTACTTTTATTTTCTACTTTATTTTTGTAGTCTATCTTTCATTAATACCTAAACTAGTATTCTAATATCACCATTTTCATTACAAATGAGATATACTCCTTGTGCAATAGAGCAATTACTTGCTCTTTTTTCCTCTATCCACATAGCATTTTTTATTTGGTTGAGATTAACAAGAACAAAAAGTACTTGACAAAGCTAATACCTAAAATACTATAATTTACATTCCCAAGACCTTTATTAGGTTTAACTATATTTCTAATAGCTGAATTAACTGATAAGTTATAATATTTCCATAGGAAAAAAACCACCTGGAACTTTTAAATTTAATGCAAAACATAAGAAATTTCTTGTACACTCTTGGTGGAAATGTAAATAAGTACAGCTACTATAAAAAACAGTATGAAGTTTCCCCCCCAAAATTAAAAATAGAACTGCCATATGATCCAGCAATCCCACTTCTGGGTATATATCCAAAGGAAATGAAATCACTTTCTCAAAGAGATATATCTACACCCTTATGTTCACAGCAGCATTATTCACAATAGCTAAGACATAGAAACAACCTAGGTGTCTAGGGATGGATGAATGGATAAAGAAAACTTGATATATAGATATATAATGGAATATTATTCAGTCATAAAAAAGAAGGAAATTCTGCCATTTGTAACAACATGGGTGAACCCTGAGGGCACTATGCTAAATGAAGTTAAGTCAGACAGAGAAAGACAAACACCACATGATCTCACTTATATATGGAATCTAAACAATCCAAACTCATAGAAACAGAGAAAAGATTGGTGGTTGCCAGGGGTAGGGGCTGGAGGTGGGGAAAATGGGTGAAGATGGTCAAAGGGTATAAACTTCCAGTTACAAGATGACTAAATTTTAGGGATGTAATGTACAGCAAGGTGACTATAGTTAACAATACCGTATTGCATGTAAAGTGAGAAGATTTTAAAAGTTCTCACCAAAAAAAAAAAAAAAAAACTTGTAACTATATGAGGTGATGGATGTGTTAACTAACCTTATTGTGGTAATCATTGTGCAAAATATACATATATAAAATCACTGCATTGTACACCTTAAACTTACACAATATTATATGTCAGTTATATCTCAGTAAATCTGGAGGGAAAAAGAAAAAAAAAAGAAATCTCAAGAACATGAGGACCCAACTTAAGAACTGCTAAAAATTGTCACATTTAATTGAAAATTTAAAATACACATTCTTAAAAGTATTCTATCCTGGGAAGTTTGAAATTAATACTTGTGTTACTTGTCAAGTCTGTGCTCAGCTTTCCTATGAGAGCGACACCTCCTTCTTGACTGGGAGACTGAAGAATTTCAGTGTTTTACCCACCATTTCTCCATCAGGGATAAAGCAGTCTTAGACTGAAGTATCCACCATGTGGTGAATCATCATTAAACATTTTGCTGACTCTCAAATGTCAACTATATTCTCTTGTGTCATAAAGAATTTCATTAAATAGCATAGGAGAAAAGAACAGAGTGATTTTAGGAAATTTTCCTCTATTCATTATGAGCTTTACTATTTCTCTCCCATCCCATTTTCTCCCAGCATCTATGAATGATCTCTTCCTCATCCAAATGCTTCTAATCCAATTGCAGGTTTATATATTTAAGCAAAATTGACCTAGAATGAAAAAGTTACTTTCTTAATGGTCAGCAACACATCATCCTCGTGAATTCTAATAGGTTCAAATATGCAGGCATATTAAACAAGATAAATGAGAATCCCAAGAGATATTCATCATGGTAGCAATACGCACCCAAAAGAACTGAAAAATCAAACTGACCCCCAAAAAATCTCTCCCCCACCAGACAAAATAGCACACTCACTTTTGAGGATCTTTTAGCAAAGGATGTGCATTTTACTTAAATGGAAGCATTAAGCTCTCTGGTAAGGATAAAGAATGCAAAGCCTAAGTGACTTTTTCTAACAAAGCGCTGTGCCATCTAACAGAAAAGAAGGTCGAGCTATAAAATAATTCATAAAATCTGAGAACCTTTCAGTGCTTTCTGGTCTAGGGTTGCATGTTAGGCATCCAGAAGGTGATATAAAGGCTTGAACTAATATATAGGTGAGAAACAGCAGCATTTTGCAATTTTGCCAATGGCCAGCTTTGATATTCTATCTCTGTGCTATCCCAATATGGCAGCTACTACTCACATGAAGTTATTGAGAATTGGAAATGTGCCTAGGGCCAAATTTAATTAATTAACATTTAAATTTAAAAACTGAAGCAGAGTAAAATACTTTTCTGTTAGACAGACTATTGTTTTAGTAAAACTTCAATTCATGTTAACTGTCACATTCCATAACTATTATTATTGTAGTATGCATGTACATTATACCCTTTTTTAAACATAGCTATTAGAAAGTTTAGAATTCCATATTTGGCTCACACACTTCTATTGGACAGGACTGCTCTATTAACAGACTACTTACAAAAGTTTTTTCTAGTATGTTTTATTAGATTTTAAAAGCACAAAAGTGATTTATTTTCTTTATAAAAAGTAAACTACATAAGAACACATTAAGAAAAAAATAATGATCTCCTAAGGTTTAGTAATTTTATCTGCCAAAACTTTTAAACAATTTTCCTCCTGTTTTATAAAAGGATGTAAAGAATATGGAAGTACATGCTTATGAGGAATGTCTAGATATCTAAACAGGAGTTAACTTAATAAAGAATAAAACTTAATAAAATAGAAGTAAATGCTCAAGGCAATTTGTTGAAATAGTGGTAAAGTAAAAATCCCACTGAAAATGTCCCTTTAAGAACCAGTCAATTCTTTGCACAAAAATGCTTATTACCTACAATTTGGAATCTCATTGAATCTTACTGTTAATTTATCTTCATAAATCTGTGCTTAATCTCCAATATCACGTAATTCTTAAGCAATGGAATAACTCATTTGTGTTTTTCCCCTGTGAACAAAGCACTGAGACATTGTTTTCCAAAATATAGTGTACATGTATCAGTGTTTCGAGGAGGAGGTTAAAAATACATATTTCCAGAGTGTGCATGGGGACCATTTGATTTAGCAAGAATCTGCATTTTATCAAACACACAAGATGATTCTCTACCATGGCAGACCTAAATGATACTTTAGAAATATTATTTTCAGAAAATTCTAGTGAGATTAGCCCCATGGCCTAGTGGTTAAGTTTGGCACACTCTGCTTCAGCAACCCTGGTTCAGTTCTGAGGTGCGGACCTACACCACTTGTTGGCAGCTATGCTGTGGCGGCGACCCACATACAAAATGTAGGAAGACTGGCACAGAGGTTAGCTCAGGGACAATCTTCCTCAAGCAAAAAAGAGGAAGATTGGCAACAGATGTTAGCTCAGGGAGAATCTTCCTAGAAAAAAAAGAAAGAAAGAAAATACTAGTGTGGAACTTTCCCTCTTTCACTGATATATTCTCCTTTAATTTTCTATCATAAAAGGAGATGTAGTGTGTCGGATAAAGATAATTAATAAGATCCATTAATAATTTCTGGGTGAATCTGAGCAAGGAACTTGATTTACTCGTTTCATTCTCCTGATCTTTTTTTTGTGAGAAAGACTAGCCCTGAGCTAACATCCGTTGCCAATCCTCCTCTTTTTTGCTGAAGAAGACTGGCCCTCGGCTAACATCTGTGCCCATCTTCCTCTACTTTACATGGGATGGCAACATAGCATGGCTTGACAAGTGGGATCCAAACCGGCGAACCTGGGCCACCAAAGCAGAGCACGTGAACTTAACTGCTACACAACCGGGCCGACCCCTCATTCTCCTTATCTTTACAAAAGGATAGTAATCACATCGATCCCATCTTATCTTAAGATCCAAAAGATCATAAAGTGAAAGCCCCCTGTAAAGTATGTACATCTTTCAATGGCTGATTTAAATCTTAATATTTCCAAATTTCTACCCCTTTTGTTCTTATCTCTTTCACTCAGATCACATTTATTGACTCCCCTTTATGTGCAAAATTTGGTAGGAACTTGTTATATGAAGGGATAGAAGATATCATCACATCCCTAAAAAACTGTAAAGTCAAAAGAAGAGATCAATAAAGTGTCAAAACAGAAGTTTAAAATTTCTTGCCATAATCCACAAAATCCACTAGCCAGAATGATTCCTAACTACAATTCCAACTTCATTTCAAGCCACTTTTCCCTGAGCTCACTATTCCTCAGACATACTGACTTGATCTCTGCTCCTCAAATACGCTTTCTTTCCTGTTTTTCTGAGATGAGCCATTGCACTGATATGAGAAAACATTTTCATATTTTCAAGTATATGGGGAAGCCATTCTGGTTTGAATCTGATTTGGCTTGAACTTTATTTGGACCAAAGAGGCCTGACTTACAGCCTGTCAGCCATACCTTGTACATCTGCTTTAACGTAAGGTAAAGCACGTATTCTTTGAAGATAGGGATCAATGCCTCCCTTTTTACGGCCCCCGGATCATGTTGAAGGAATGCTGTCTGCGTGCTAATCTGTAATGAACATCTCTGAATCCTTGAAGGGATGTACCTGTCACGATCGATGTATGTATCTTTGTTTTGAAATAGTATATAATTGCGCTGGAAATCGCTCTTCTCTGGAGCACTTTCTTCCCTTGTTAAGGCAGTGACTCCCAGGTTATATTCCCCAGCAGGCTCAAATAAAACTCTCTTCTTTTCTTTTGCAATGTATTGATTATGGGTTATTTGTATCAACAGCACTTACCGGCTTGTTTTGTCTTTCAGATTGCAGACTAATATCATCTTCTTAGAAAGGTCTTGGCTGATTCGTCTTTCTAAGATGGTCTGCTAGACTCAGATCTATCTCATGACTAGGTCTATTTCCTTCAAAGCATTTTTTGATATTTATGATTATCTTATTTATTGAATCTTAACTCCATGATCATATGCCCACACTTCTTTTCAGCTTCTCCCTTCAAGGATGGAGTCTATTTTTCTATCACTTGAATCTGGTCTGGTCATGTGAATGAGGCCATCATAGACCACAAAGTCCAGCTGGCTTCCACTGAATGCAGCCCCAAGTATAAATTCAGGTTAGACCAGTAGAATATTGCCCAGTCACCCCACAGAATTGTGAGAAAGAAAATGGTTATCATCTTAAACCTCTAAGGTTCAGGTGATTGGTTTATAGGTAATTAATTCATACATCTTAATGGATTAAATTTCTATGAGCACAGAGACTGTCAATATTGGTTATCCTTGTGTCCGCAGAGCTAAGAACTATGGCTAGCATAATGAGTGTTCAATAAATACACATGGAAAGAGATGATTTGATAAAGGAGTGGACTGACAAACTTTACCTACCAGGAGAGGTATCGTGGGCATTTCACACAAGATCTGAGACTGGATAAGTAATGCTTTTGAGGTGAAACACTCGCTGAGTAAACATCTATTCCTGTGGTTATCTTGCCTTCACTCCCCTTCAATGGCTGCTAATTTCATCAGGATAAATTCAAACTCCCTAGCAGAGCAAATATGATCCTTCAAAAACTGGCATCTGGGGGCTGGCCCCATGGCCTAGTGGTTAAGTTTGGTGCACTCTGCTTCAGAGGCCCAGGTTCAGTTCCTGGGAGTGGACCTACACCACTCATCGGTGGCCATGCTGTGGCAGCAAGCCACATACAAAACAAAGGAAGATTGGCACAGATATTAGCTCAGGGCGAATCTTCCTTAGCAAAAAGAAGATTGGCAACAGATATTAGCTCAGGGCCAATATTCCTCAACAACAACAACAAAAAAAAAACACAAAAAATAAAAACTGGTGTCTGTTTTCTGTTCCAGGGTTATCTTCAGAAATTCCACCACTACACATCCTACATTCTTTCCATATCAGATTAGGTGTCACTTCCAGACACACTGTGAGCTTTGAGGTTGATGCACCTCTCCTAAAGCTATTTCATCTCTCTAGAGTGCCCTTTCTACCTTTCTCAGCCTGGGGATAACTCTACCCAGCATTCAAAGCCTATTTCTATTTTCATCTCTCATGAGATGCATTTACTAAAGCAGGAGAGTAATCTGTACCCTCATATAATTCTTGCATATATGTAGAAAATATGTCCTAACCATGGTCTTACAGTAAATTTTTAATACTTCTTATTTTTCTTTCCTCTCTTTCAAAATTACATGTTCCTTGAGGGTAGACATCATGCCTCATTGTCTTTCCTATCCTTGGCAGAGAGGTATTCACTATAAACAGCTGTGAACAAACAGTGCCTGGAAGTATTTGGTGAGGGAGAGGGATCTGATATTCATATTGTCTTTTGTGAACTTGTAACTTTACACGTGTTTTGTTTATAGATAGAGTTCAATTACCCCACAAAACAAGTCTGGAAAATTTCCATGATCATATTTACCCAACTCAAAATTTAAAAAGCTATAAACTCCTGCTATTTCTCATTCTTTCCTCCCACCCTGGAAGATGGGCATAACAACAGTCTATTTCAAGGTTTCCTAGAAACAGAAAAACATGTCAGAAATGAAAAAATGCTCATGGATCATAATAAGAAAGAAGATCAATTTGTAAACATCATTACTAGAAAAGATCAGACCTTTACAGCTGCTATTCTTTACCTCAGTAAGTAAAGACATTGAGTGGGCTGGAGTCCATTCTGTGGTTACTGAGAAGGTTATAGGCCGCTCTGTTCTAATGGATGGAGACCATGTCTGTTTTAAATCCTGATTATGGCGCCATGCAACAAGGAAGCTTAATAAATGCTTAATGATCATAAGATACCATCTACTGCATTGGAACCTATTTGAATTTAAAATAAAAATGCAAATTAGTTTCAGAAGCCAACTTTAAAACATGTTCTGTAAAACCACCTTTGCTTTAGTAAATAATAGCCAAAAGGAAGAAACACTTTTCTGATATCTAAATGTCTATGCCTTGCTTTATAACACCAGATTAAATGCATGGAAAATTCTTTGTTGTGTAGGAAAACCTGGAAGGTTGTAACAAATGATGGACAAGTTCTCATTCTTAGGCATTGCCTATAGCTAGAGACTTGCATAGTTTTATTGTTATGATGGTATTGATTGTTAAGTCAACAGAACGCTATCACAAGGGATTGCAAATTTCTATACCAATACTCAGTTCTGTAACATTAAAATGTCATTACTGAATCACCAACTTTTTCCCCTGCTGTAATATTATTCTCTGTTGATTGCCTGCCTGAGCTGAAATTTGAAACTGTCACCCTCAGACTTGCAAAAGTGATTCAACTTCACTTATAAGGAAAGTGAAATTAAATATTCATTCACGGGCTGCATTTCAAGTTCAAACTGTCTGAAGCTCCTTAAGGCAAAATGTATTTAAGTTGAAACACATTTTTTCTTCATTTTTATGCAGCAAAAATGTAGAACGGGTATCATGGGTCGACAAATCACAAAATAATAATTTATTTTGAATTTTACATGGGAGAGAGTTGGGCTTTTCTTCTTCCTTCTGTAACCCCTCTGCTGTTTCTGGCCTACTCCATTTATCTCCTTTGTCAGGAAACCTGCATGTGTATGTTTGTGGGTGTTGTTTATTTGATTTCTTTTCATATGTGTCATGTTCTAGCATTAATCAAGTTGTAAAGTATCTAAGTATGCAATGAAAGCATAGTTGTGGCTATGTCTGCCATGGAGACATAGGATTACCCAGCGGTAAGTGTGCAAACTAAATGGGTTCAAACCTAGCTCTATTTTGTGTTTCCTGTGAGGGTTGTTTAACCTCTATGCCTTGGTTTGCCTATAAGGTTGCTGTAAATAGCAAATAAATTACTTGCTATAAAGCACTGAAAATAGTGCTTGGGACATGGTACCTTCTAGATAAATGTTGCTCTAAATGAACATTACCTATTATTTGGACCCTTTAATAATGATAACAATTTGCATTTTAAAAAGACTTGATATTTTAGGTATTTTAAGAACTCCTCACACATGCTCTCATTTCACTGAACAATCACATAATATAGTCGCAAACAGTAAAAACAGCATATAAATTTGAAGCGGATGTTGCATCTTGGCTGTTCAACATCCATTCTACCTCCTTCTTGTGCACCATTCTATACTGAAGAAGCTGGAAAGGTAAAACATTTCCCAGATGCCTTTGCAACATGGTCTGTATTAAATTTAGGTTTTCACCAATCAGATGTACTTATGTTAGATTTACATTCAGAACTGAATTAAGTGAATGACAGGCAAAGGTCCATGAAGCAATTTTGCTGGTGTGGATTCTAACAGCATGTCTCTGTTAGCAGCTTCTATATTCAATGGCTCCTTACAAAGGCAGCCAGAACTTTCCTAATCAAGGACAAGGTGAGTGACTCTGGGAGCTGGGAATCATTATTGGAAACTGAGCCTAAAGCCTGTCCCTCCAGTTCATTCATTGAATTTGCAAGACACCTTTCTGTTTAAATAACTTAAAGGAGTTCTGTTTGCAAATGAACCTTAACCTATTCAGTATTGAAGCCAAATGGGTTTGAATGGAATTCTTGCTTCTTACTGAAGGTGTGACCTTGGGCGAATTACCAAGATGATTTTTACTATAATTTAGTCATCTGTAAAATGGGGTTAATAATACCTAACTTGAATTGTTGGAAGATAAAGAGTACATGCATAAAATACCTAGTAGAAGATCAAAAAGGGAAGATCATATTTCGGGAAGAAACTGAGTATCAGTATGTTAATTGACTAAGTCCTCAGGACTATGTTGTGGTAGATTTGGGACTAGAATTATTATCTTCAGACATCTAGTCAAATGTTCTTTCCATTATCCCATGCTGCTTTTCAGAAAAAGTAAAGATTGTACCAACTATTCTCTGCTTCTAGGAAGGAACATGATATTTGATGAGATAGTTTGCTTTTTTTTTTGTTTTGCAGGGAAAGATTTGTCCTGAGCTAACATCTGTTGTCAACCTTCCTCTTTTTTTTCCCCTCCCTAAAGCCCCAGAGCATGGTTGTATACCCTAGTTGTAAGTCCTTCTAATTCTTCTATGTGAGCTGCTGCCACAGCATGGCAACTGACAGATGGTGTGGCTCTGCAAACGGGAAACGAACCTGGACCATCGAAGCCATGAGACTGCCATACTTTAACCACCAGGCCTTTGGGGCTGGCTTGAGATGGTTTGCTTTTGACAATACTTGGAAAGTCTACAAGACTATGAGTTTTCACACAGAAATGACAGATTGCTAACCTTATAACCCTGACTTCATATAGATGGGTTAATGTTTGTTTGTTTTACCATAAACTATGAGCACATAGAACAGTGGATATCAATACTGACTAAATATTAGAATCATCTGGGAAGATTTCAAAGATTATTGAAGCCCAAACACCACTCAGCCCAACTGAGTAAGAATTTCCAGAGTGGTACCTCAGGAGCTATATTTTTAAAAGGTCCTGAAGTAATTTACAAACAGAGTCATGAACCTTTGGTACAGAGTGAGAGTCTTTTGTCATCTGAGTACAGGCATACTTGGAATTAGTTTTGTTACCCTCCTTTCTGAAAATCAGGGCCATCATTCTCAAAAAGAAAGGTTTTGAATCATAGAGCAGTAAAGAATCTTTAGAGAACACCAGATCTCACCTCTAACTTTCAGGAAACCAAACAGCTTACCCAACATGATCCTGGTCTCTAGGCCACATGCTCAAAGTAGAAATATATTGCTCTATATACCACCTGGGGGCTGTCAGCGTGGTTGCCACCATGACCTAAATACTGATTTGCAATGCCTGTCAAAAGCAAATTAGCTTGCTTTCTTTTCCATTTATCTTTCTCTAACAAAATATTTTATTGAAAAGTGTGCTAGTCAGATAACAGACATTGAATTCTTCACTTTTGTGTTGCTCACTAGTAACCCAACATGGAAGAATGGAGCATACTTGGAACTACAGATGTCAAGTAAGCACAAATTACATCAAGAACTTTGTAATCAATTAATCAACATTTCACAAGCACTATGACCTTCATTAGACAGGAAATCTTAGCACCCCAGCAATATTCACAAAAGCCCCCACCAAATACCATTACTCAGTACCTTCCATCATATTAGCCTAATAGATTATTGTCTTATTTATTTCCACTATCTTACACAGTATGGCAAGACTGAATAACAGATGTTGTGACATCCGATCCAAATTTTGAAAATATGTTTATGCTTGCAGTAAAGAAACTGGAAGCTACTCTCTTTCGAGAAACTCTTAGGGATGGGAGTAATAGAGTATAACTGCTATTTGGAGTCAGACAGACCTTGGTTCAAATCCTAACCCCTTCACTTATCAGCCCTATAAACTTCTCTTCCCTCATAGGTAAATTGCGATAAGGAGAAAGACTTCTTGGGATGTTGTGAGGATTGAATGAGATAATGAACTTAATGGGTTTTGAATTCTGCTTAGCACATAATAAGTACTTATAACTGCACCTGTTGAAAAAGATTATTATATAATATTAGGTGTAAAATAGGTAGAGGTACATTGTAGTAGAAAAAAAGAAACCAGCAGATTCTCAAACTGTATAATATATATACTGTGACTGAACTCCAAATTCTCCTCTTTAGACCGGTTTGTTCCTGACTCTAGACCCCTGAACTCCCTTTTCTTATAGCATTTCTTTTAGAAAATTTGAAATTGTGAATTCTTCCTCTGCCTCTATGAGAAGCTTGTAAATCTTCTCCCAGCCTCTTGCCAGTTTTACAACCTAGGAAATGTCTTTCTCAAGGAACTGGGAACCTTCTCTTTGAAATGTAAACACTGTAGGAGCTAGCACCCCTATCTCCCAGTCTCTGTGGGAGCTTAAGTGCCTAACTTCTCAAATGGGTGGCAATTAGCAGACACAGATGGCCTAATCAAAGAAAAACACCTTTACAAACTCAGGGTTAACTAAATGGGCTTGACACATCCCATTGGTCAATCCCTCCCTACAATGTTCGCGGGTACTTTTCCATTAGCTCACCTCAGTGCATTAAAATCCTCTCACCTTTTGTCCTGTTGGTTCTGTCTCTCTCCTCTGTCGCAATAGTCAATAAAGTGTTCCTAGCCTGTTTAATTCTGGCTGGTGCAATTTTTGCTCTGACAATTCACACAGAGCCCAATGACATATTCCTGGAACTTACATTTTCCATGAAGATTTGGAAAGAAAAATGCAACTTAACTGGACACTTAAAACATTTTTCTATGAAAACAAACATGGATATATTATGGGGTAGAATTCAATTTTCATATGTACTTATAAAGAAATAACAAATGTATTCCCAAATAAGGACTAATAAATTTGGCCTGAACTTGCAGGCCCCCATGTTTTTTCTCCCTGAATGAATTTCAGCAGAATATTTTGAAAAGCTCTGTATCAAGATATCTTTCTGGTTTATAAGCAGTGCAGCCAGGACCCAACAGCTACACTGAATTATGAGTTATTAATATACATCATAATTTCTATATCTTAAATAAAAGCATTTTTGTTTAATCACACTATTGAATGTTTTGCATTTTAATGGGCCTCATTTTTAAAATAAATGCATTACCTGCTGCTTGGGGATTTAATAATTTTTGTTTTTGTTTTCTCTTTATAAAGCAGCCGAGTCTTGAATTGTGTATTTTGACTGAAAAACATATTTTTAACATCTATACACTACATCCTCTACTTATGGAGTAGCTATGTTTGAATTCTTAAGAGGACGAAATCTATCTAAAACTAGACCTTTTAGATGACCCCCGAAATTTCTCATTGAAGTGCTGTTAAATTTTTGCTAGCTATAAACAACTAGGTGAAATCGAAAACCAAGAAATTTGTCCTGGCAATGCTTCCTTTGCTCATTAAAGAAAACCTCTCGTTCCATAACATGCAGGATAAATGGTGTCAACGAGGCCTGGAATTGTGATGGGCCTTGAACACTCCAGTGCTCCTCAGGATTAATAGCCAGAAAGATTCTGATGTTAAATCTGTCGCATTAAAATTCCTAAAGTATTTATGAAACACACAATTACCATAAATTTGAGTATTGCTCTGTAAAAAAATATGAAAATGTGTACATTAGTTGTGCATTGTAGTTATTGTTTTTCATTGTATATACATAATATGGTCCAGCATCCCACCTAATTTTATTGATTCTAAATCCCTATAAACTTGAATTGGAATTTTTGTTCCTCCATTTACTAGCTGCATGCCCTGGGGCATATTATTTAACCTCCTTGAATATTAATTCCCTTATCTCTAAAATGCAGATAAGATCACACATGCCTCATAGGGTTGTTAGGAGAGTTAAATAAAATAATTAACACAAAGCCCTCACATAGTGCCTGGCATGTTGCAAGTGCTTAGTAAATGATGATGATGATGATGGTGTGTGGTGGTGGTGGTGGTGTTGGTGTTATAGATTGGTCAGGTCATCGTAACTGATGGGTTTTCCCTATTTTTGATAATTTTTCAAATCTGTTCCATTTTGCAAAGAAATGCAGAGACAGGTTTATCAGTTAAACCTGTTAACAAAGCTTGACTTAGGGATTCTCACTTGTACAAGTCTCTTCTTAATTAATATTAATAATTAATATTTACTTCCTTAAGCAATGTCTAGTCATAATTTGATTTTATTTTCTTAAAGAGGGTCTCATAACTTCCGTAATATTTAAGCCTGGATCCATGCCTGCCTACTTTTCTAATGAACTTTTAGAGAAACATAAAATAAATGAATTTAACAAAAATGTATATATGGATACATTAAGAATCATATGCACACAGTAAGAATGCTGAATAGAAAAGAGCTATCAATCATTAATAAGTGGATTATATCAATTATATATGAAGACTTGTACTTTATAACATATATATGGCGTTTAAACAACTTTATTTAAAGTTTCCTTTGACTGAGAAATTGGAATGAACAAAATATTTAATTAGAATAGGCTCTGAGAGTAACTAGAAAGTATTTCAAAGGAGGGAGATGAAAATGTTTCTCACTCTCTGTAGTCCTGGCTGGACTTCCACAATATCCACAGATGCTGTGGACCAAGGCTTTGCTGTGAAAGTCCATCTCTATCAATTTGTAGTCCTGCTTATATTATTCTGAGAAGTTTTAGACAATACACACACACAAACACATAGTCAAGATTTACAAAAAATAAGAAAAAAATATATTATTTGATATTGGATCTTGTTTACTTGATGAAAAGTTCCCTGAAAGTAAAGCTACTAACTCTAGTAAAAAGACACATTCGTACATATACTATAAAAACAAGCATCTATTTTCTGTTTGCCTGTAAAACAACAGATGTTCTTCCCTGTCACTTAGAACATTTTATGTGCCAGGGTGAATAAAATGCCCCTTTTCTTCCATTTTAGCATGATTTTCATCAACAGCAAATGAAATCTTTTACAAATTGCCATAGTTTGTGTAATCTTATTTTAAAATAATAATCTATTTTAAAAAGACAAAATAAAGCCTCGTGTTTTATTATGTGTCTAAGCTATTTGAATGCTTTCCTTTACATTTCTTTCAAATCATTTGTCCCTAACTATTGCTACCTTGTACATAATTTCATCCATCCTCCAGCAGTGTTCTCATGTCCTTGTTCTCTACTGAAGACAAAAGACGACGAAAACTACAGGCCCATCAATCAAAAACAACACAGTCAGCAGCAAGTCCAATAATGAAAACCATGATTTCATAAATCATCTTCCACAGGTTGGGGTCATCTTTAAGGAAAAAAATCTTATCAGGTGCAGCTGAATATTCTCACGGTCTTTCATTCTCCATCTTTAATGAAAACAATAGAACAGCTGACAGAATACAAATTTGTAACCCTTCTTAACTTAAAAAAAAATGCCCTGACTATGCCCTTGAAATAAGTCGAAGTCGAGGTATTTTTCCCTCAAAAGGTTCTGCCATTCTTTTCTTTAACAGTTTGGCAATGAGATAATTTTTTTTTCTCTTATTCTCTTTTCAGATATGTGCGCTTAATTCAATCAAGTGGAGATTAAATTTAAGAACTTTCAAAAAGCTATTTCCTGGCAGTGACTAACACTAACTGAAAAGAAGGTTTGACATGGCATTTTTGTTTTAGCTGAATCAACAACTCTTGGGTAAATTCCGTTCTGTGACCCCGAGCCCACATCCACATATTAGGGAGTAAACTAAGCAGCTGGCAATCACTAGGTGGATTCAGACTGAACGGAGATTTATCTCTTTAAAAAATATGCACTCTGTATTTGCAAACCTGGTTAAATAGGTCTGAGTAAAATAAAGTTTGATTAGGCATACACAGTACTGTATACTTAATCAAAGTTCTCAAATTGATTTTGCTAAGACATTGCTGCCTGGCATATCCCAAGTCCCTAATGTGATTCAATAAAATCTATTTTTTGGACCTAAATTAGCCACACTTTTTGGGACATTCACCTTGTTCAAAGACCTAGACCTGGTTTGCATAATACAAAATTCACTTAGTAGTGGGATGGAGACATGGTGCAGGGGCACGTCCTTATACGTAGGCAGAGAATAGCGGTGTGCCTAAAGAATAAATCGTTTGAGTTTAAAAATTAATGAATGGAAAAATGAAGTAGATACAGAAAGAAGAGAGACACGTAAAACGGGTTGCTGAGTGTAGGTAGGAGATGCCTTAGGCAACACTTTATATTAAAATTTTTTTTTAATATAGTATATAGAGTTCAGAAATTCAACGCAGAAAGAATTTCTTCTTCGGGTGTGCTTTTGTGGCTGACATGAGTAAACCAGTTGATGTAGCAAGCTTCCATTGTCTTATTTAGTAGGCATTCTGGAAACCTCTATTCAGAAGAGGTTGCTACTTACAGGCATTTTGAATTCTTATCAATTTTCTGCCTGCTACATAATGTAAAAGCAATGAATGGTAACGTTGCATCGTTCACACGTTCAACTCTATGTGATTATCTGGTCCACTGGTCTACTGTAGTGTATTTCGGAAATGAACTGAAGATAAACCCGTAATAGTCCATTTCGTACAGAGACATTTGTCTCAGTTTAAATTCAGGGCCCAAATATCTACTTATTTCCATTCTGTTTTATAAGTACAGTGTTTTCATCATCATAAGACTATATGAGCTCCCTGATTATACCTGGGATTCTGCAAGAGCTGTGAGAGCTACCAATCTCATTCCAAGTTCTTTAGTGTCCTCACTGTAAAATAAACACGGGTACTGAATAAAGGACAGAAGATTCAGGAAGGAGTTGTGAGGAATTTCCCTCTAGATACTGCATTACGTCCAGGTTTGTATAAATAAATGCATTTACATGTGTGACCAAGGTTCTCATATTAGCTTTGCTTTGGTCATATGAACACAATATATTATATTTGAATAAGAAATCAAAAAATGATTAATGTTTGAAAAAATTCAAGTTTATTATTATTCAACCAATTATCTTTAGTAAACTGTATTTGAATCACTTCAGCTAATCAAATTCCTTGTCATTAAAATATTCTTAAGATAATTTGACTTTTAAATAAAAGTTGTAAAAGGATAAATACATGATATCATCTAGGCAAATTTTAAAGTAAGAAAATTATCATATATTGTTTGGGGAATATATACATATGTAGAAAAATCATAAAACCATATACACATGGAAGTGAAATGCCTGGGCAGGGAAAAGAAGAGAGAATGTTGTATCTGTAATGTTTCATTTCTTTCATAAAAAATTAAGCAATCAGAAGCAAATGGAGTGAAGTGTTAGTATCTGTGAAGTCCAGGTAGTGAGTACAGCAGCATTTCATTTTTTCTCTATAATGGAAATCTTTCATAATTAAAAAAGGAAAAAAATTGGATATATTATTTAACAAAAACTTGAGTAGTCAAACTGATAGAAAATTATGGATCATGTAGAAGCATTCTATATTTTGCACAAATGCAAATTTGTTTCTGATTTTCTTGAATTCTTAATAAAACAAATTTAGAATCCTTCCTATAATGAATTTCAAATTTGTAAATGATAAAAGGTTCTTTGAAAATACAAAATCAGGGTACAAAAAGAGATTACCTTTCTGTGTCTATAGGAATGAATTCATACCAGTTAAACCTATAGAGTATGTCTTGTTATATTGATTTAGCCTTAAAATCCGTTACACTTTTGAGGAACCTGCATTGTTTTTTGTGTTTTCATACAAAGGAGGATGACTACTACATTTACAAGTTTATAATAGAACATTTTTCTCACATACCCACTGACTTTGCTCTTACTGAAAAATGAAATATTTTTTCAGAATTTCTTCTGAACATCATTTGAAATACTTCAGTTTTAAAAGAAAATATTAGCCCATATAACATTATTTCCTTGTTAACTCCCATCAATATAAAAATAGTTCAATCATTCAATGTAATTTTATTTCCCTCAGTACAATTCAATAGATAAAACATGCCTTAACTTTATAAAGCAAGAGTCTACAGAATACATATGGTATCCAATAGATACAATTGGCAAAGATATTAAGACAAAGACATGTATACAGTAGTTCAAGATGGTTTAATGGTTACAAGTCCTTCAAGCAAAGCCAAGAGAACTACTGAATCGCACTAATACTATCAATAGTAATCCTAGAAGATGTGTTTCTCCTTTTGTTATTCTATAGTGCTCTGTAAAGGCAAAAAAGCCAAAACGGTAGTCTAAGCCTTTGATATTTGCAGTCTAATATTTATTAATTAAATTTAAAATATTTTCACATGTACCAAATTAGAAAATTTCTGGGAAAAAAAAACGTGTTTATGAAGGTAGAGTAGTAAGACATTTCTAGCATGGCTTATCATTTTTCCATATATTCTTGGTGAGCAATTTAACATTTTGATTAATGGATCCACTTATTGTTCAAAGACTATCCAATTCCTTGTCTTTAGCCATCTGGCTACACACCTAAAGGCAGCTACATACAAGCTGCCACCCTCCTAAATCTATCCACCCTCAACACACACACATATACACACACTCTGTGTCTGTCATTTTATCTACTCAAGATGTGTTCAAATTTATCCTCCTCGTCAAAACCTTTAGCAACTATCTCCTCACTTAAGGATCTCTCTTCCCTTAAACTCTTAACGTATCTGTAGTTAGTGTTCCATGGCTTAGAATTAAATTAAGCACTATTTTCTAAAACAAGAGTTCAAAACTGCTGCCAGCAGACCAGATCCAGCCATGCCGATTTGTTTAGCATTGTCTGTGGCTGCTTTCCTCCTGCAATGGCAGGACTGATTAGCTACCACAGAAGCCTTATGTGGCCAGCAAAGCCTAAAACATTAGTCATCTAGGCCTTTACAGAAGTTTGCCAATCCCTGGCAAACTATATATAATATGGACTAGAACATAGAAAATGTAATTTCATTGTTATATTTCCAGTATCCTTTAATTTAAGTTTATTTTCCCAACTAAAATGCAATATACTTGAGATTAAGAAAAAATTTTAAAAACTTATATATTGGGTATGACCCCAAAGTATCTCACACTGCTCAGGGAACATATTGGGCACTTGATACCTAATTGATTTATTAAATCATTGTAGAGCAAGAAATCCAGTTATGTTATCAACTGTATTTCCTCTAAGCTTGATCCCTTTATCTAGTGAGACCAGCAGAGCACTACATTTCTGGGGTGCATACTTGTGGGATTAAAGATAGCTTTGAGGACCTTTGACAATAATTATGCTTTTAGCTTTCCCAAAGAAACAGACATCCTCAGAAGTCTCCATAATTAAAAAAAAAAAAAAATGCCATCAAGGACATCCACTGTGTTCTTCAAAGCCCATCCTAAAAGTTCATGTGAAATTCCTCCCAGAATTCAATTAAAGAAAAGTGTGTGTTTCCTAATGAACCTCTATGTTTCCCATTATTAGACAATGATAGATACCCAATTCATTGCTCTTCCCTTTTAAAATTGGCCTTCAAGAAATGCAGAGCTAATATTTAAGCTCAATTTTAGAAGGTAATCTCAAATTTCCCTTCCTATCATGAACTCCACACTTTCGCACTCCACGCTTTTAATACATAATTCTTGTTTTTCTTCCTTTTAATGATTTTAATGATTATCTAAAATAATCTATCTAAAATTCCTGTACAATAAAATCATTTGGAAGTAGGCATGACAAAAAATGATGAATGAATGCATGCATAAATAAATGACTGACTGAATGAATAAATATGTTCCACATTATGGCATCCATTATTCTCAATAAGATAAATTGGCATGTTCTATCCAATCTTATTTTCTTGTATCATCAAAGCAAGTCACAGTAGGGCAATATTCTAAAGAGTTTCACAGTGAAATTTAGAAACGATAGCTGATTCTTGACCCTAAGTTGGGAACCCCTTTTCCCAAATAAGCACTATATGTAAATATTAATCTAATCTATCTAAAATATTATTAATTTAATATTGAATATTAATTAAATATTATGGCAGTACATCTTTATATACGCAAGACTAGTGCTTCAAGCAGGGATTAAAATGATACACTTTGGGGAATTCAAAACTTAATGTTAGTGTATTTACCACTAGGGGTGAGAAGACAGTCACATCAAAGCATATATTTCCTCTGTGAGGAAACACCTGAGGGTTGTAAGTTACATAAGGTTAGGAAGAATATGAATTTATTTTGAATGTATGTGGGTTAGGGGGCACACGGATAAAATTTTCGACTTATACTCCAAAATCTTTGGTCTGCAGTGCTGTTGGTGGGAGGGACCAGAGAGGGCAAGGGAATTCAAGGGGAAGTCAATCAATTTTTAGGAGGAATTTTAAAACTTTTAGGGCAGGAAGGACCAAAACCCTAACCCATGATTTGAAACCAGGGCAAACTGCTTCATTGGAACACGGTCGTCCCAACAAAGGCCCAGGGGCACACAGGGTGACAAGATCTCTGACATAAAACTGCTTTAAATAATGGAAATCTTGTCTGGTAACTGAGACATAAAGTGAAATTTTCTCAGGGTTCATGGGGAATGGCTTGTTTCTGGGAATAGTCCATGTTTGAGGCTGGGAACCGCTGGGGACCCAGCCACCTGGCAGTAATATTATGCTTTGGGAAAGCTGACTGAGCACGTGAGCTCTGTGAACCTGGATGGTTTATTTCTGCTGTCAGTGCTTTGGTATCCCATTCTGAAAAAACGTGTGACAACAGTGCGTTCCTCTTAGGGTTCTGTAAGGATTGAATAAGTTCATATATGTAAATCTTTACAAAAAATCAGGTACCTAGCAAGCCCTATATGGGAAATTGCTTTTTATTATAGCCAATCAGTATGTTTGGCCATATTTGTCAAAGTGGATTCACCATT
The DNA here is from genome assembly GCA_031878705.1 of Tapirus indicus. Taxonomy (NCBI): domain Eukaryota; kingdom Metazoa; phylum Chordata; class Mammalia; order Perissodactyla; family Tapiridae; genus Tapirus; species Tapirus indicus. The sequence goes on along the minus strand of CM062930.1, from coordinate 39,015,951 downwards.
AATTGGGTTACGTACATAACTGGGGACAGAATGGGCAAAAGCTGATGATCATACTGACCATCAACAGAAGAGTCAGAGGAACACGTTTTATGTCAGGCTTGCTTCTAAGTAGCAGCATGTGCTTGGGTAAACCACTGAGGGCTTCTGAATCTCAGTTTCCATATCTGAAAAGTAAAAAATGAATTAATCTTGAGAATCCTTAAGGTCCTTTTGGCCCTAAGATTTTATCAGCCTATGAATCCTCCTAATATACTAGTATCACATCTTCAGACCTCTGCTAGACATTATGAGAGAAACAGACAAAACACAAGCCAGTTCCCTCCCCTATAAGAGGTTACGATCCTGATGTGACTAAAAAGCCTCTTAATCTGCATTTGCACAACATAATAGCATTCTCAATTACATAAGCTTTGTTAAGTACTTTGATTTTGCAGACCAAAGCACCTTTAGGCCACTGGAAAATCTTGTGCAAAGCCAGAATGACTAGTATTTACAGATTCCGAGCTTCTCTTTTTGAGTGATCAGTGACAGTCTATTAAAACAGAATCTACACTTTCACATTTTACTGACAGGGGATTACACTAAATAAAACTTTTTTGACTGACACATATTTCCTATTACTCAGATTGTCCTTTGCTGCCAAAGCTGCAATCTAAATAAGTTCAAAACAAGAAAGCAAGGAGGGCTTGCCCTCTCCCGACTCTTCCGGATGACAAGAGGGAGCGATGTGCCTCCCAACAGTCAGTGGGTTTCAGGGCTGTTTGTGGCTTTAGCGCTCTTTGTGTCCTTTCCTTACCCACAATACTATTATTTATTTTTAGCATCTTTTTCCTTTAATTTCTTAAACCGATAAGGACTATGTAATAAAATGTTACTGACAACAGACTTCCCTGAATTTTTATTCAATGAGTGTATAAGAATTTTTCCTCTCTCTCCCATTTCATTGGGACTTTATAATTGTCCTAAAATTCCCTAGCTCTTCTTTTCTGTTAATAGAAGAGACCAGTAATCTGAACATAAACTAAATACATGTAATTTTTTCCTAACACTGTGTGGAAGATAGCATCGGCTCAGAAGTTGCCAGGTACTGTACTTTACTGCACTTTTCCTGCACGAATCCTGCAGATCACCTGGTGGGTCCAAAGCCACATAAAAGCCTGTGATGCAAAGCAATCTCCCTGGGACCAGCCAAGCTTATTTTAACGCTCGTTGCCTTTAGAATTGATCTATCAGTTATCTGATGATTTAGCTGATCTTTTCCAATGGCAGAATCTTCAAATCCCATGCATTTTCAGGATGAATTCTTAACTCCGGACTTTTACTCTTTAGAGCTAATAAAATCCACACAGAATCACTATGAACCATAAATATTCTAGTTGCCTCACCATAATTGAACCACATGATGTCTGGCACTTAAGTATCCTATGTCTTAATTCACGCCCAGTTTTAAAAAAAGCCTATTTCCACGACATCAGGAAACCCTGGTCTTCCAGGATAGAGGAGAATGAAATGCTTCGTGATTAATGACACTATCTAAATACTGGCATAAGCTGGCGAGCTCTTGCAAAGGGGGCGTGTTTTACTGCATTCTGCCCAACACAACAGCTCATTAAGCAATATTTTCCCCATTAATGTTTAGTATTAAACACTGAATGAAAGACTAAATATCATACGGAAAAACAAATTGAAAACAGCACAGTAGGGTTTAGGGTATGCAGCCAACAGCCTCCCCTTCATTTGGAAGACAGCTTGCATACCTACTCCAAAGATTAATGAGCAATCAGTTCTAAATTAAACCAAGACCTGCATTTAAATCTTTTCTTCCTCTGTTGAAAGCATGGCTATGAGTTACACTAACTGAGATAAAATACAGTATTAGCCTTTCCATGTGTTGTGTAATGTGGTTAGAAACATGAAAGATTGTTTCTGAAACATTTCCTTCACATTTTTTCATCATTTATTTTCCTGCGCAATTTGAAAGGAAATGGGCCATGATGAGGTCAGTAGTTTCTGCCACATGATGTAGAATCTTGGTCTCTGTCAGTCACTCAAAAAACAGTCACCTCTTTGAAGATGGAATAAGAAAACTGCTTTTATGAACATCACAGATCCTATCACAGGCGTCTAACATAGAATTTCAATTTTATAAAAACTGTCAAAAGAAACTACCTTTCAGTGGGAGCATTGATATTGTTATCGGGAGCGAAAATACGGTAGAGCCCACTATATTGCTGGGGCCTCGGGACACTGATAACACTATAGGTATGTTATGGTGAAACACTTTTATATGCACAGAGGAATGGTTTAACTGAAAATGTGACTGAAGCCTCAAAATGCAAAATCAGTCCAAGAAGAATTAACTTAATTGGTGGAGTTTGCTTTAGAAAAATTTGATATAAGAAACAATTCACAAAATAAACTCATTATTTAGGGAATCTTAATCCAAGTTCCTCTAACCGTAGGACATCTGTGAAGGTACTTGCATGGATGTGTGTGTACACACATTTTTAATAACTTATTTTGTGTGTGCACATATATACATTTTTTCTGACACAGATTCTATAGTTTTGCATTAGATTTTGAAAGAGAAATGTGATACCAAACTTTTAAGAATTATTGCATAAGGCAGTGTTTATATACCTTGGCAGTACTTTAAAAATTACCCAGGAGATTTTTTAATTACTAATACCGGAAACCCTTCTGAACGTGAATTGAATCAGAATATCAAGGGGCAGAAACAAGGCATGGAATTTTTTTAAAACACCTCAAATCTTAAGATAATACATGACCAGAAATCAAAAGAAGTGATACAGACAATATATGTTATTGACATATGGAAAATGAGAGTCTGATGTAAACTCAAAACGTCAGAGAAGACCTGGAAGAGGTTCGACTAAGACATCAGATTGAGGATTGGGTACCTTTCAGAATTAAGAAAATAGGTTAAATAACTTCAGAATTGATTAAGAAGGACAATTACACAATTATTTAGAAATACAGCCATCACATAACCCAAGTATATCTGCAGGAGGTTGAATGGCGGCACCCAAAAAGATATATTCACATCCAAATCTCTAGAATGGTGAATGTGATCTCATTTGGAAAAAGGATCTTTGCAAATGTATTTAAGCTAAGGATTCAGAGATGAGATTATCCTGGATTTTACAGCTGAGCCCTATACCTAATGGCAAGTGTCCTTAGAAAGGACACTCAGAGGAGAGACACACAGCAAAAAGAGCAAGAGGCAGTTTGACCATGGAGACAGAGATTCAAGTAATACAACCATAAGCCAAGGAACATGTGCCTTCCAACAGAAACTGGGAGATACAAGGAATGCCATCTCCCCTACAGCCTCTAGAGGGAGTGAAGCCCTGCCAGCACCTTGATTTTGGACTTCTGGCCTCCAGAAGTAGGGAAGAAAAACGTTTCTTCATTTTTAGATCACCAAGCTCATGCTAATTTGTTACAGCAGCCACAGGACACTAATAAAATATCTTATTCTTATTCAGCTATTAGTAGCTAGGATAATAATAACCTCAGTTTAGTTCACTGGACTGAAATTGCAGTCTTGGAAGACAGTACACCGTATTCCTCTTACATGTATGGTGATTTTTCCAAAATGACCTTAAGACAAGGGTGGTTTTAGGTGAAATCATAGCTACTTGCTCAGGGAATAATCATCAGCATTGTTGAAAGTTAACTCACTCTCTCATTTGCCTTTCCTGCATCATTTCCTTTCTGTGAAAACACCCTCCGTCTTCATCGCCATCATTGTAATAACTTATAATTACATAGCACTCTTTATATGCCAGTAGATTTGATTAAAAAATTCATTTAATTTTCAGAGCAACCCTATAAAATAAGCAGTATCTTCATGACCATTTTACAGATGAGGAACTGAAAAGCAGAGCTTGAGTATTTGCCCAAAGGTGAAGTAAAGAAAGGGAGTTCAGAAAACTAAACTGCCCAGCAGTGATACTGTGATAGATAATGATAATAATTCATTTGTTCAAGTAACATATAATGTGTGTCTTCTAAGAGCATAGTTCCTTCCCCAAACTAGGGTTTGGATGAGCTTAATTTGTATAAAGGAATAATACTATATGCACAGTGACTCAACGGGAGAATGCACATACAGACTGCTCTATAAGAGTGGAAGGGTTAGACTCAGGAAAGAGGACAAGTGGGCAGTGGGAAGAGATTAAATAAGGATGCTTTTAATTATTATTATTACCTTAACTACTTACAAGATGGTTGGATCAAGTGACAGCATCTGAAGAATTACTCTCAGAACCTGGATTTCTCTGTTGGCACAGAAGTAAAAACCATGCATTGTAGAAAAAAACTGTCCTATGGTTTTTAGAAATTTCACTAACAGAATATTCAGAAAGTTATGAATTGGGTTATATGCTTTAGGTTCAATCTAAACCAATGAATCCTCCACTGATATGCAGATAATCAAGGTCAATATAGCCCATTATGAAGTGATGCTAAATAATGATTAATGTTCTTGATCATCAGACCTCAGGTGGAGAAGCAAGGGAAAGAAAAATAAAGAGCGGAAGGGCTTTAATGAGTTCATGTTGTTTTTGCCAAGATGAGCTTTTAAAATTTTTTATCACATTCTAGTTATACAAATTATTCAGTTAAAATCAAATAAATTGAAAGTAATAAAAATATTTTGAAAGTATTTTATTATGTATGGTAAATCTTCCTAGCTTTATAATCATACAAAATGGTTATTAATTTCCTTTGAAATATGAATTTCATTTGTATTAGAAGTATTAGACTTTTTTTGTTATTACTCCTCCTTTTGTGTCTATTTTTATTCTGCCATGGAAGACTAGGATTTTAGTCTTGTGAATCTTGTGTGTCTTGAATTTGGATATATAATTCCAGAACAAGTAACCAGAATCCTTTGTGTTTGAAAAATTTTAAAGAGGGTACAGGTAAATCTGACAAATTTCAAGACCTGTCAAGAATGCTCTTCTTTTCAGCTAAGGGGAGTGTTTATGGTAACATTACAGTTTGGACTTTCACGATGACATGGAGAAATCTGGAAATGCAAACCTATTAAAAGGGCAACCCAAAGGGAGAGGAACAGGAGTGAGACTGTTTGATTACTCCACCCATATCTTCAAATGTCAACGCAGCCTTTGCTGAGAAATGCAAAAGGACTAAAACGATTATATGAGCTTTCTAGTAAAGCAAATACAAGCCAATACGTTGCAGTTTATAATGATGTAAGCTGGGAAATCAAAAAGTAGAGAATATTCATTCTTAAAATAGAGAATATTATTCTTAAACCAAAATACATAGATACCTCCAGTATCTTGAAAAAATTGCCACCATTTGCTCCTGTTTGAATATAGCTGCCAACTTGCAGAGGAAATCTCTACTAAAAATCTTGAGTGAGCAAGTGTGTGTGTGTGAGTGTGCATGTGCACGTGGGCGCACTTGCATGCCTCAGAACAATCTCAGAATTTCACAGATTAGTATCACTATTAATTTGTGGTTCTAACACGAGCTGTGTACTCCCAGTATTGCTAGGTACTCCTTCTAGTTCTTTCTCCCTCATTCCCCTTCTCTACAATGGCATTTTAAATCTTCTCCGTTCTCTTTAATCCCTCATCTCCACCAATCTCCCTCCTCCTCTAAAAAGGCGGTATCAGTTCTCAGAAACAAACATCACCAGCAAGGAATTCCCCCAATTTTCCACCTCTTTACCATCCTCCCTCATTCTTCCCTTATCCTTTTTCTGCTTTCATGTGTTTAAAATTAAAGTTGGCCAGTCTCCTGTCACATCCTTCCATGTGTTCTGCATCCAATTTCCTCTTTCTTTTCCTGGAACTAAATACTATCCACTATGGCTCCTTTACTCAGTCGTCAATGTTTCCTTCTTTTCGGGCACTCCCCCATCAGTATTTACATATGTCCAAATCTTTTCCATCTTAAAACAAGGCAAAAAAAAAAATCTTTCTCTTTAGCTCACTCACTCACTCTTGCTGCTTTAAGCCAAATTTCCTTCAACACATTTGTCTGCGTTGAATGTCTCTGACTCTTTACCACCCATTTGCTCTTCAAGCTACTGTAATTTGGCCTCTGCCCACAACATACATTCACTTGCGTCTCAGACATCTCCATTTGCCTCCTCCAAAGGTACTTCAAAATCAGCATGTCCAAAATGAAGCTTATCATCTGCTCTCTCAAATGCCCCAGCTTTCACCTTGTTGCCAAGGCTAAGACCATGCACGTTATTCTTCACTTAGCCTTCTCCCTCCACCCATCCAATTTAATCCTTAGATGTTAGCTGCTAAATAGCATTTAAATCCTTTTATTTATTTGCATCTCCACTGCACAGCTTCTCTTTCAAAGCACTTATTTGCACTACTTAATTGGGTGTTGGTCTGCTTCCCCCAGTAGAAGGGGATGACAATATTGCTCCTTCTATGCTCTTAGGGTTGAGCACTAGGCTTGGACATAATTGGTGCTCAATAAAAATAAATAATAGTTGTGAGTGTAAAGCCACCTTTCCATTTCTATCAAGAGGGGGAGAACGCTTGCACTAACTGGAGTCTCCCTATTGTAAGTGCTTTAGAGAAGGAATAATGCTATTTATTTTAATTATGAGCTGAACAAACACAAAGAAAGAACACCTGAGGTTTGAGTTACAAATGCCATGTAAAGTGACTGTGATCCTGTGGTGCTAATAAAAGATAAAAATAATAGTACTGTGTCTTGTATAAATATTTTGATTAACAATTTTGTCAGAATGAAGATTCCCCAGAAGAGAGAATTCTGTACAGCTCAAAGTTCAGAAATTTTGCTGAGCTAAAATGCCTAAAAATCATGACAATCTTAAATTCCGTGTATTTTTTAACTTATACAATGCTTTGAAATCTCTCTCCCTCTCCCTCTTTTCCCCTCCCCCCACTCTCCCCCTTTCATAGTGTATAGCTTTACAATTCCTTCTAGATCACTAATATTTGTTAATTGGTCGTAACTTATTTTATGAGTACTTACAAAGAGCTCAGTCTCACTGCGTTGGGAGCTAACACACAAAACATTTTTGACACCCTGGTCTTTCTCTGAATACCTGAAACGTAATATCTGAAATGAACACCTGAAACATAATAGTGTTGAATTTCACATCAATGGAAGTTCAAAACCGACTTACCACATCCTCAGCAAGAGTATCTCAAAGTGATCTAAATTTGAAATGTTAAGATCACTTTTGTTTTTAACAAAATCTCCGTGAATAAGAGAATCTGTCCTTTGGCTTACTTATAAATCATAAACCTACATGATTATGTTTGGTGTAAGCTAAATTGTTTGAATGTACTGTGAGCATATCACTGAATTCACAACTGCCAAAGTGGTAGAAAAAGCCATTCCATACTTGGTTGAGCTAAATATGATTGGGTTTAAGCCATGCAGTGGCTATGGGATTTGAATATGAATGTTCTTGAGATGTCCTCATTCCTAGGCCAGCTTTGTTTTGGGACACTAAAACTAACTAGCACTAGTCCTCTACAAAAGCTTTTCAGAAAACATTATACCAGTCTTACAGGACACTCCTGGGAGAAAATATCAGATTATGTAAACTTATATTTTCACTTAGGTCTCCCCTTCCATGTCGTAATCACTCCCAAATTACTGTGTGAGGATGAAATATAGCTGGCCACCTTGTTTTATCCAAGCTGTTAAAAAAAGAAGAATTCCAGACCAGCAAACATGGCCATGTCATTTTTTTTTTAATTAAAAGATAGAATTCTCTCTTTGAATTCATCGCTTTGTATGGTAGATATAAATTTTCCCTACTACTTTGATCTACAGATGATTGGTTTCTCTTGTTTTTGCATTCATCTCTGCCAAAGTCTTTTAATTTATATAAAACACGTGATAATATTAAGGAGCTTCTGTGGATATTCAAAGTAGAAAGTTCAGTCTTCTGGACTTTTTATTTCATAAACTGGACAGTACTTTTTGTGCTGAGGTTCTATATGGTGGAAACTATATAAGGAAACCTGCTTGCCTTCTTGCATTTTTAAATATACCTTGACACAATGACCCAAAACATGTAAGAAAGTTGAGGATAAAAGAAAATATAAAAGAATGGACCATTCATTAGAGATAAATTATCAGAGATACTAATTATGCATACACAGATCAAGTGTACAAAGACACCCATATGTGTCCATAAATAATCACCAAAAAGAATCAAATCACAGTGGTTCTGTTGGTGACCTGTCATGCCATAAACTCTAAAGCAAAAGGATTGAAGATGTTATTCTAGAAAAAACAAACCTAAATTGTACAAACAACAAATAATATATTGTTAAAGTAAAGGTTGATAATCCTGAAGGAATGGCTTTTTCATGTTTCTTTCCTGCAATTTCACCATCTCTCAGATGACTAGAATTAGAAATACAAAAACAGAAATGGCAGAGGAAGAGAGAGTCTGGTCCCTTTGGAGCTAGCTATAATTTCTGAAAGATCCTCCCCTGCTTTGTTATCTTGTGCAATGAAAACTCTCAGCAGTGCCCTTCACAGGGGAGTCTTCCATTTCTGACTTGGCATTCCTCCTCAGCGAGGCAAGGTCACTCAATTATCCTCTCTTCAGACACCAGCCCCACAGAAGGAAACTACTCCACTGAGGAAGCTCCTACTGATAGTGCAATTGTACAAACAGAAACAAAGTACTGGCACCTTGCTAAAATGTGTTTTCCCAAGCAACTGAAGTGTAATTTTCAGCTGTACAGTATCAACTACTAAACTACACATAAAAGGTGGTACCTAGTCAAAAGGAAACAATCTTTCTTCATTCTAACCCAGTTATACCTTTTGTATTACCCTGCAAAGTATCATTTATTTAAGTCAGAGTAACCTATCCACAGACAGGAAAAATCCATTTGGAAAAGTACGACATTAGCACAGCGATTGCTAGCAAAATTCTCCTAAAAGGATGGGCAGGAAGAGTATAACAATGATCTCCTTTTTTCTTTTAAACAGTAAAACTGTGCTGATTTACACAATTTATAAGAGCTGTGAAATTGAGAATTAAAAATATTTTTTCTTGAATTTGTCCTAGCTGATGTGTCATTCTACTACTCAATTGGATACACTTGTAATGTAGGATTAAAAAAATGACCTCCCATCATTCAGTTAATTTTCAAAGCAGTGGCAAATTCACCTACAAAACCACTGTTAAACTCTGAGTGGCACCCTTCTTACTCTCTCCAGCAGCCTATGGGGATTGATCGCTTCCACAGTCAAGTAGAATATCTCCTTTAATCTCCTCTAACTGCTGTTGACCTATCTCTGCCATTGCTTCCCAAGTATATAATAAATCAAGTGCATTTTACATGAAAAATGAAGTAATTATTCAGTGAATCCAATGGCTAATTGCACATAGAGGCCTCTGGGAAATATGGGACAAATCCGTGTCAGATTTCAAAAGGCAGAAAGGAAGTTGAAGTTAATAACACTCAAATACCGACAGGTTGAAAAGGACTTCAAATGCACCATTTCTTCAGACACAAACTGATTCCCCACTTAAAGGAATTGGAAAATTCTACCTATATACCCAGTCTTTATGCCAATAATAGCATTGACAGCTGAGAAAATAGAACCTATTGCACTAAAGTGAACTATTTCGGGGGAAAAGTAACTACCTTTTATTACTATTTGTGTGAAGTTTTTTGAGCAACAAGGTTTGTATTTCTTTTTCTTTTTGTTTGCACATCAGTAGAGTCATATTTGTTGCAAAAACTAATAACTACACTGTTAAAATGTAATGAAATCTGATGGTCTCCAGAAAATCGAATAAAACCATATCGGAACTGAATATTACGCAGTCTCTTTTTATTATAAGAAGTCTGTTTTAAAGTTTTTTTCCTGTTTGCAAAGGTATCTGATAGATCAAACTAAGTTGTTTTGTTTTTTCCTTCTTACAACACTTTTATAGGTTAGTATAAATATCTGTGACATAAAAATATGATATATACCACAGTTACAGAACAAAGACATAAAGCAAAAGACGTATACAGATCAATACCACATGAACACAAGATAGTATTGCATACCAGAAAGAAATTATATTACCATACTTTGAAAAAAAAAAAAAGAAGAAGAAGAGCTTTACTTGTTTCAGGGGAAAAAAAAAATCTTCTTTTCCAGAAATTTAATGATCCACAGCTTTTATGAATTACAGTCATAAATATAAACACAACGCGTTCGCGCAACATAGCATGAACACATACACACACACACGTCTCCCTGCATATGTAGTTAAGTTATATTGCTATTTTGTGTTGTCAACCACTATCAGTGGAGTTTTATAAGCAATAACTTATCTGCCTATAATTTCAAACTTACGTACACGTTTTAATGTTAATTTCTTTTTAAGTTTTTTTCTACTTCCTTCTGATATGGCCTAGGGTTTTGAAGGTCTTTTGTCTATGGAAAGGAATTATTAATACTGTCAGAGCATGACAAGGTGTGTTTGTGACAAGGATTCCCAGTGGTCAACCCTTCAGACTTCATTATTTTTAGACAGTGTGTGGCTTATCTCCTGAAACCATCTCAAATGAGATGAAAACCTCATGCTGACTTTATTTTACTTCTCTTTTACTGCCGTGCTTTGAGTATTAGATATCTATTAATTGAGGTAGATTATTTAAATAGTCATATCTCTATTTTGGGGATTCTTATCTCTGTGCTATCTATTAAGTGTCTTTTGTGGTATCTTTTTTTGAAAAAGTAAACTAGTATATTAACAAGAAAAAGAAAAAAAGTCTCCCATTTTTCATCAATCTAGCATTGCGGTACCTGCAAAAAACACGCTATCTAGAAATTATAACAATCTTCAGTGTATATTATTAATGCCTATTTCCATGTGCCTGCTGATCCAATGAAAACATAAAAATATGATTAATACCACCAACACAGCTTTTCCCTCTCTTTTCACCAGGAAATAAGTTGACAGTGAGGAAATAAGATGTTTCATCCAGTTAAATAGCACAGCTAAACCCTTTGCTGGTGTTGGTTGCATTATCATTCTGAGGACTTACTCTCAGGAGAACACTGCCTTTTGAAATACTTTACTAATCACTTTCTCTTTTGAAGTATTTGCATACCTTTACCCAAAACTCACTGACTTCCACCACTTTTTTCTCCTCTCTCCTCAGGCCAGGCCATGATGCTTGATGTTAGAAAGGATCTGTGGTTTTTTTGTCTTTTTTTTTTAATCCTCCATTGTTTTCCCCCATGCTTACTATCATGATGGTACTGGAGTGCCTTAAGAAAAAGGATTTTAAAAATAACTTTAAATGATTAAAAAGTGTTGGAGGTAAAAACAAAATCTCTGTTTAGTTTTAAACCTTTTTTTTTCTGTCTTTGATTCCTTTTGTCCCGTTTTCTTGGTGATATTGGTTCTATCAGACTCAGATGGTGATAAGAACTCTGGTCTAAAGAACAAAAGACAAATGAGAACTTGCTGATAATAGATAGCTCCACTTTTGCATTTATTCTGAGCATGGGAGGGCGCTGTACTTTATTCCCATCAAGTACAAGAAAACAACAGTCTTTATCTCCATTTAATCTCAATGGATTGCTGTGATGTACTCATTAAAAGTTATATATGGAAAACTGATTAAAAATCATTGTTTTCAATCTGGCAGCCGAAAGCATTGTTATCAACAAGACGTAATGTTAAAATAAGAAGATAGTATATTATGAACTTCTCAAGAAGCAATCTTCTTGTTATGATGTGAATCTTTTTCATTCACCTTGAGATTCTTTACTGTCAAGAATCTGTACTAAAGGAAGAAAAGCCTCATCTAAATTTTAACAGCTCTTCTAAGAAACACTGATTATGTTTTGAGACTCGTTTGGGGTGGTGGTCCATTTCCCTTGATCTGTATAATTTAGCAAGAGGGCTCCTGGATAAACAAGAGGAACAAATTTTGATTTGAGGTTTTAAATAATATTCATTTGAAAATACTATGTATGTATTCCAATTAATAGAGCATTAAAACAAACATGTTCATTGAATTTTAAGTTAGATTTCCATCATATGATTATTAATCAATGATAACAACAAAAAAGGAATTTAGAGACTTAGGCTACAGGCTAGCATTAATTTAAATTGTCTGGGTTACAGTTTCCTCCCCTGTAAAATGAGGAGACAGTCTACACATCTCTAATTGCTCTGTTTCTTCCACCCTGAGATATGTTATTTGTTTTTACTTCATAAGCTAAAAATCCTTAAATCAAATCTCTATGCTTAAACATGCCCTATGAATAAGTCAGCATAGAAGTTGTCCGAATAAGGACTGGAAAAGATTTACAATTAGACCAGTGAGTTTTAATATTAAAACATTGAAAATGAGTTGTAAATAGAAAGTCAAATTTAAATGTTTTTAAAAATACTTAGCAATCAATTGTAATGTTATTTTCTGTTCCAAATACATACATATTTCATTGATTTTATTTTCTAATTGCTCACTTCCATATCATAATAGCCATTCTCCCGAGTTTTCAGTTTTCTTTCTACCTGTTATTAGTGCTTGGCTATCAGAGCATTTTGAGCAGAGTAACGCTGTGTTTAAAACTAAGTGACAACATGAGAATTAATTATTGTTTTTAAAAATGGTTTAACCAAGGATAAGATATAATGGCTTAAAGATACGTGTAACTCAAACATCTATGAAGAAGTTAAAATGTTATCGTGTGGTCTTAGCAACACGTGGCGGAGGAAGCCACTTGTGTGATCCTGGTCTGCAGCTCTCTGGCAGTTCTGTGCTGTTGAGATTCAGAGTTTCTCGACTGATATTATTTCTGGCAGAGAGGCGTAAAAGCAGGGCCTTGACTTGAAGCCATGGTGAACAGGCACCAGCTGTTTCCAGATAATTGTGGCTATATTCCAGACTATTAATCTATTTCTTTTCAGAATTTTAACTCATGTTTTATTTTCTTATAATGAACCATTGAACCTCTTTCTGCATCTTATAGTTTATCCTTTTTTAAATCAAATATTGAGGATATGTAAAAATAAATAGAAAGTACAAAACTCTTTGGATGCTCATCACAAAATAACAAACTCCCTTTGCTTTTTATGTATAATAATTACTTTGAGAAAATAATTTTTTTTTAAATTATTGTTCCCTGGAACGTAAGATTCTTTTTTTTGCGAGATGCAAAGGTGTGAGTCAGTTCTAGTGGCAAGTAGTCAACTTAGTGGTTGAAGTCAGCAGAACAGACAGATAGAATGTGTAAGTTGTCTGAAATATACTGTTGCAAGGAAAAAAAAAGACTTGCCAACAGCATGGTGAGTTTGATTTCTTTTATATCGATATCTACATCGATTTATAAATCTTGAAATATACACAAGATTAAAGCCTGAGATGGGAAGTTATGGAAAATTTTACTTTCTATATTTACAAACCTGTAATATTTGACTTTTTTCCTTCTTATTTTTTCCAAAACACTATGGTTTGTTTGTAATTTAAAAAATATTTTTAAATGAATATGAATATTTGCAGTAGTTTGACAATTTAGTTGAACATGAAATATAAGGTAGCCGCTGAGTTGAATTAAGCTATTAAGTACATTCTAAGTTGTGATAAAATATACGGTGCTTTTAAAATGCTTCTGTATAAAGGTCTACAAGTTCCATATAGACCTCTAAGTTCTAAGTTCCATATAAAGGTCTAGGTCAAGAATCTGTACTAAAGGAAGAAAAGCCTCATCTAAATTTTAACACAACTAAACATAATAACAAAACAAATAAACAAATAACTAAACATAAATGAGAAAAAAAGTAATGAAAAGTACATGGGTTTACAAACTGGAAGAAACGTTACAATTACAATAACAGTAAAAATACTGAAGTCATAGATTAAGTTTATAAAATACATAATTATTTAGTAATTCTGGTTTTCATTTGCTACTAATAGGCAAGATTTTTTTTTTTTTTTTTTTTTTTTTTGGTGGGGAAGAGCAGCCATGAGCTAACATCTGTTGCCAATCTTCCCCTTTTTGCTGAGGAAGACTGGCCCTGAGCTAACATCCGTGCCTATCTTCCTCCACTTTATATGGGACGCCGCCACAGCATGGCTGACAGGCAGTGCGCGTCCGCGGGCGCCTGGGATCCGAACTCGCGAACCCCGGGCTGCCAAGCGCGGACTAAACCGCTGCGCCACCGGGCGGCCCCTTAAGATTTTATCTCCTAAAAGAGAGTGTAACTATATTTCTTTCATGTTTGAGGAGTAAACACCATTTTTGATCAATATTCGATAAAGACGGTCAAGAAATTGAAAGGAACACACTTTTTCGAAAGGATCCATTGGCTTTTTAAAAAATATTTTTAATGTCCCTATTAAGTTAATTATAGAAATGCTAGGGTCATAACAATTTGTTTGGAAGTATTTAACTGTTTAATGACATGGGTCCCATATGCTCCTATTAGAAGCAAAACTAAAGCAAAAAGTCTTATTTTAAAAGCATGAAATTATTTCATGAAAATGAATGCTTCTTTATAAATCCAAGTTAAATATACCATATTGAAGTTAAAATACACCAGCAAAAAGACTTTTCCTGAAAATTCTTCTAAACCTTATTTCAAGTATTTTCCTACATACAGCAAGTATCAATATATTACAATTAAGAAAGAGAGGTAAATTATTTAAAATTTAAGCATTTATCTTTCAGTATTCTGTAAATTTAATGATCAAAATACTTCTAAAATCTACTTTACTTTAAAACTATTATATCCCAATCTTATACTCATTGATAAAACATCTGCCTTTAAGGAGTTTTTTTATTCATGTCACTGAATTTAAATAGACTAAATGTCATTCTTATTCATTGCAAGATGCACTTATTTAACCACAATATTATTTTAATTGGTTTATGCTGTTAGTTTTAAAAGACATAAGCTTAGAGAGAAGTCAACAAGTTTTTGCATGGCTTTCCAACTACTTTATTAATTGACTACATAATTTAACAACACGTTTTGATTAAAATGTAATCAAATACAAAGTCACAGAAAGAACAACCAAAAAACTCATTTTATTTAATCAAATCCAATTTAAGTGTCATTGTTCAACTTCTGGAGCTCTGTGTGGACCACGTGTTTATGTAGAGTGGAAATTTGTCCAATTACACAATTTAAAAGTATAACTGAAAATAACACCATGAAATGATCATCGTGGCAGCATATACACTTTGTTTTGATTCAATTATTTTTCTTACTCTTACTTTTAGAAGTGTTGTTTTCATTAATGCATAATGATATTTCAACTTCAAAGAATGAACCAAATGAATTCAAAATTGAAAATTCAGCCAGTCCCAACTCTATGATGTCATTTTGATACAACTATATAATTTAAAAGAGTCAAGCCAATTTTTGAAGAAAAGTCAGGAGAATCTGAAAACTCCAGTTTGATCAAAATGAATAGGTTTTTTTTTAAAGGATGCATTAAATTTTTATTGTATGTTTCTTTTTCTTTCTCTCTCATACACACTTTCTCTTTATAATGCCCTTAGTTGCATGCATTCCTATAAGAGTTATACGAATGGGTGACTCGTCACTCAGTGTCGCTGTCTAATGAATGCAGCATACATCAAGGCTGACAGTCTTTCTAGTACCCTTATGAATACTGGCAGCATAATCTGTTGTTAGAGATTCTGAAATTCATAACAAATTCAAAAATAGCACTTGGCAAATGTGACAAAAGCTACAGTTATTAATACCTGGCAGCCATATTTTATTACAAAACAGTGGCTTACTTTTTTTGTCAGTTTGTTACTGACAAATACACCTGAACCCCAAAGTATAAAATGGTTCTGTAATAAAGAAGTATTATTGAGTCTTTAGATCAAAATCTGTTTGCTTATGTATATGTGGCATGAATGGAAACCAAACCAGTGACCCACTAAATTTGGGGGGCATTCTGATTTGTAAAAAGATGGTAACAAAATAACATTTAAATAATAATCTTCAGAACATATAACATTGAAAACCAGAACATAGCCACTTGAATATTTAGTAAAGGTAGAAATAATAAACTGTGTATAGGGCACATTAAAAATTGTTAGCAAAACAGAAAATATTTTCTTAGTATGCCTGGTTTCTCAGGCAGCAAATTACCACTAGGCTCTGAGTTACACATGGAATAAGATGTTCCCTTTTAACTAACACAAACTGATTTTTTTTTTTGCTGAGGAAGTCTTGCCCTGAGCTAACATCTGCTGCCAATCTTCCTCCTCTGGGGTGTGAGCTGCTGTCACAGCATGGCCACTGACAGACGAGTGGTGTAGGTCTGAGCCCAGGAACCAAACCCAGGCCACCAAAGCAGAGTGAGCTGAACTTAATCACTAGGCCACTGGGGCTAGCCCCAAATCAATAATTTTGTAAGCTCTTTAACTCCAAAATACCACTTGTTGAAACTCTCTTAGAATAATAAGCTCTGAAGTTTGCTATATATACCAGCACTTTCTCTGCCCAGCCCTCCACCTAAATGGGCCAAATTTGAGCAGAGTAATAGCAAGAAGAATCCCAAATACAACAATTTATGCCTCTTCATTTACAAAGTATCATTTTAATTTAAATTATGATGTGCCAGAATTTCATATCAAACTTGATTGATTCAGAATGTAACAGGTGAAAAGCTACCTTTACCTATCTAGAAAGCAAATATTATAGTTGTCAGTGGATCCTAGAAAATTCTCTTAATTTCATCTAATTAAAATAATGCTCAGGAAGGCCCTGATCAACACTACTTGGGTACCTTTCCTCCAATTTTCCCAGAGCCAATGATACCGTACCATTAATCACAGAATTGGAATAGTAGCATGAGGGAGAAGTTCCTCCCAAGATTATGAGGCTAGTTACCACAAGAAAGATACAAGGAATAACCCCAAAATCTTCATTATGAAGTATTTTTGAAAAGAACTCAAGCTATATTTGTAACAATATCATTGAAATGAGGTAACCAGTTATAAAAAGGTATCTTAATGACCGTGTGTGTATGCATATATGTGTATATACACATACACACACACACACACACACACACACACACACACACACAAACATATATTTGCACGGCCCATTAATTTAGAAAGCAATTTTTCAACTATTATCTCACTTGATTATCCTCACTATCTCATATAGTTGTAAGAAAGGTATATTTCTATTTGACAGATAATAAGCCATTTGATTTTATTAGGTGACTTATTCAAGGTCATACACCTTAGGGAGCAGGGTAGCTGAAGCTCAAACGTTCCCTGACTCCTCATCTAGTGCCCTCTCCTTTATATCACACAAGGAAGGATGTAATGGAACCAAAATACAAATAAATGAAAAGGGAAGTAAGAAGGAAGGAAGGAGGGAATGACTCGCAGAATTAGTTTAATCATTTAGCACAATTTCTTTCAATATAAAAATAAACTTATTTGTTTGGTTTTAGCAAAAATTTGTTGTGCTCTTGTTTTATGGTCTTCTAGACGCTTGCCATACATTACCACACTCAACCCTCACCTGTCTGTGATGGAAAGATAAGACTCAAAAAGAAAGCCTTGTCTTCCTATTACCAACATGGCTTCTATTGCTGGGCATAGATGAAGGAAGTCTTGGTATTTTGATATATTTTAGATGATAAAAGAACAATTCGTAAAGAATGATTTGGAGAAATTAGAAAAATGTTAGTGAACCATGAAAAAAGTTTCAAATGAATAGATGTAACTCTTAAAAATTAGACATGTACAAATGTAATGTTTTGAAGGGGATATATGCTAAATAAACACTGATTTTAAATTGTGGGGCCATGTTTTTCTATCATCAAAGAAAATGTGCCAAAACAGTTATAAATTGAAATTGAAATCAGTGGACCTTTAAAAGAAGATTAAAAAACTAATTTTATCAATGACAACAGACAAGTTAAAGTACAAAGACATGCTACAGAATTGTATCCAACTGGTGAGTTTCATGTGACTGAATCAATGAATTTTAGGAGCTAAAAACTCACAAATCTCTTTGAAGTATTTTGGGGGTATAACATGGAATTATTAACATTGGAAATCTAATGAATTGGCTTATTTAGCTCTCAACCCTATTGTTCTGAAGAATAGAACTCAATTTTAGAAAGTATGGAGATAAGAAAGCACGGAGATAAAGTATGGAGATAACGCTTGCATTGAGCACGTACTTTGTGGGAGGACTGGGAGTGTACTCAGGTATTTCTAATGGTCTGCCCAGATGAGAACCACTAGTTTCCCTGCACACAGTAATCATGAGCACCCTGGTTATGAGCACCCTTGTGTCTTCAGGGTTTGACGATACCTGGGTGAAGAGCCTTCCAGACAGAATTTGCTTTGCCTTCCGCAGAATCTGAAGAATAAAAGGAGGTCTGTAATGCTGACGCAGAGAGAAATAAGGGAGATGTGTGGGAAGATGAGGTCAAGGAGAGAGCCAGGGGCCAGATTATGTGGAGCCTTGTAGACTATTGAAAAGTCTTCAATGTTTACTCTGTAAAGATTAACACAGAAGTTATTCAAACAGTTATTCTAATTAAAATAAATCTTTTATCCAGGGCATATTTGGTCACTGAATAATTCAGTCACTGAACAGGAAGTCCTCTAGGCTTTGGGTATTCAGTGACCAAAGTGAGGTAAACATTTCTGTTACGAGTTCATCTTAAAAGCTATCCAGTAAAATTTTTACTAAACGCTAAAAGGGCCCTCCAACTTACTCACTGTGAATTGTTCCTGTGCGAAAACTAATGTGCTTTTCTTTGGATCATTATATGCTGTTTGACAAGGCCACTAGAAAACCAAAACTACAATACAGGAATACGAGAAGGTAAAATAGTTTTTTCCTTACACTTCTCATTAGAGTTACCTCAGTTGTCTAGTTCAGTGACAAGGATACTCTTAAAAAGTCTTTCATGCTAATGATGTTCAGACAACACAAATGTTTCACTCATATTTTCATTAATTAGTGCTTTTGTACTCCTGGTTTCTGCATGTTATTCACAGAGATAAAATGAAAGGTGATGAGATAACAATTAAAATATGTATTTAGGAAGCAATTAGGAGTGGGGGAAACCTACAAAAAGCATATACATTGGAAGGTGATGATTTAATACTTTTTAATGCCTTTCTATATATAAATGTTCAGCAAACATTGCCCACAACTAGAAAGTTCAGAGGAATTATTTTTGCCAGAATGGAGCCTTTTACCAATTCACAGTTCCTGATCCTTCAATATTCACATCTCACAGGGCATTAGTCAGAGTTCTCCAGAGAAACACAACTAATTGTGTGTGTGTGTGTGTGTGTGTGTGTGTAAGTGTGTGTACAGAGAGAGATTTCGTTTTAGGAATTGGCTCACACAGTTGTGGAAGCTGTCAATCGCAAAATTTGCAGAGCAGGTTGGCAGGCTGAAGACCCAGGGAAGAGCTGCAGTTCAAGGCCAAATGCAGCCTGCTGGCAGAATTCCCTCTTCACTAAGGAAGGTCAGTCTTTTTCTATTAAGGCCTTCAAGTTATTGGATAAGGCCCACCAAATTATGAAGGATAATCTGTTTTACTCAAGCTGCACTGATTTAAATGTTAATTTCATCTAAAAATACCTTCACAATAACATGTAGAATAAAGTTTGATCAAATATCTGGATATTGTGACCTAGCTAAATCGACACATAAAATTAACCATCACATATGGGATAAAGTCCACTATAGGTCGGGAGTGAAGTATGTTTCTCTCTAGGAACTGTGAGAAGTTCATCTCAGCAAAATATGTGGCAAAAAATTATTCTTCAGAGAAGTGTAATTTTCAACTCACTATCTCATGATCATAAAGCCATTAAAGCAAATGGAGGCAAAACTTTAAACTATATATAGAGAGTTTATTATATATATGAAGACACATTGAAATATTTTTATGTCTAATATGCTCATAGTGAGATTAAAAAAAATCCCTCTTCCTTTTCATTCAAACTTCTCGGAAGAATAGTTTATATCCAGTGCCTCCATTTCTTTAACAACATCTCTCAACACCTTCCTACAGTCTGCTGGAACCACCTTCACTGAAGGCACCAATGACTTTTTTTACCGCTAATGGGCATTTTTCAGTCTTATGGATTTCACAACCTCCTTCTTCTTGACACTTGACATTACTTTCTCAAAGTCCATGATCTTCATTTCCTTCATGGGCTCTTTATTTTCTGATCATCCCAGGATTTTGCAGATTCTCTTCTCCTTCTAAACAAACTCCAAAGTCAGTATCATTCACTTGGAAAGATTTGAAATTTCTAATAATTTGGAAAAATTTACCTTTCATCTCCTGAAAACCCCCAGATATTTTACAGTGTAATATCCAAGATCATTACATGACATTCCTGGCTCCCAGGCACAGAGACTCAGCTTCATCCCTCTTCTGCCTTGCAGGGCACACTGAATACTACATTGCATCTTTGTGCAAACTGCGATATTTTCCTCTTTTCTGTCTTACTACTTGCTTTACAGTCCTTAATCATTGGCCTGACATTCCTTCCTCACCAGCAAGACTTAGTTCAAATAGAACCTCCTTAGGGATTTTTCCTAAGAACGACACTCTCAGGTGCGTTAGGTCTAGTCTTTGCTCCTTATTGAATAACGTAAGGAAATAAAAATTCTGACATACCTCAGCCATGTAATGCTCTTTTTTGTATTATAAGACACTCCATATGAAGTATATGACATTGAAATAAGCGCTATTTTAAAACACAGAAACATAAAGATGTTCCCTACATATAAAAGTCTATAATCTATGCAACATAAAAGCCTTATAATAAAAAACCTATTGTTTTAAAATTTTATAGACAAGGAAATAATTTTTTAAATTGATCCATTGATTTATTAATATAAAATAATTGACTGGACTAAACAAGGCTTTTTTAAGTAATGAATATAAATTACTCTATGTAAATGAGGAAATTATTTTAAAAATCTGTGCATAATACAATGTTGAATCACATTGGATTAAATGTGAAATGCTTTCCTAGATAACTGAAGTTAGATGGCAAGACTCGCAGAATTGATTGGGCACTTAGAATTATCAATTCTAACCCACCATTTCATTGGTGGGGATATTAATACTTAACAAAATTGTGACTTATCCCAACTTTATGAGAATAGAGTTATTCTGAGTGTCACTATGGGCTGCTTCTGCTCTGTAAAGATTACTGAAGTGGTTTCCCAACCAACTAAATTAGAATCTTTATGTAGAACCTTCAACTATTCATATTTGACAAGCATCCTGTGATAGACCACAAAAATGATCACAATTCTCCATCTTACCCTATAATCACATTTTTTTGCATGGTAACTTAGCAGCTTCTCCCCTCAATATGTAGACTCTATTGATTTATGCCTTGCATCTTAATGGGGTTTGTAACTTGCTTTGAGCAACAAAATGTGGAATAAATGGAGTTGTGCCAGTTCTGACCTTAGGACTCACGAGGCCTTTTCCACTGCTACTCTCACCACTGGACCCCTGCAAATCTGCCATGAGGACAAGCCTAAGCTAGCCACGGATGATGGAAGATATGTGGCCTCGTTGCCCTTTCACCTCAGCCAATAGGGAACTTACAACCAGAGATGTGAGTGAGGCCATCTTAGACCAGTCATGCCCTAGCTGATTCCTCATATGACTGGCAGCTGAACACGATCACAGAGTTCAGCCATAGACTTGAAGAATCATCCAGCTAAGCTCAACCCCAGTTGCTGACCCACAGAATCTTAAGCTGAACAAATTGTTGTTGCATTAAATCATGCAATTTTAGGGTTTTTTTGTTGGTTGGTTTGATATACACCTTTAGGTTATTTCTTATAAACAATAAAAGTATAACATTTACTACTTCTTTGTCTTGCTGCCTCTCCAAAATTCATTTCTAACGGTCTGCCCAAAATGGGACCCAAAGTTTACCATATAAATGAGTGATTGCTGAATAGTCTTCTAAATAAAACTGAGCAATAATACATTGAATTAGGGGGGGAAAATCTGTTTAAACACACATATTTATGAAGGAACTACTGAAAAACAAATTGTAGGTTCATATAAACACAGCACATTGTAGTGCTGGTTTTGCAAATTCAGTAATTTTAGTAGGAAATTAAATTTGATCTAAACCACATATCAAACTGTCAGTTCTATTCACGTAAATTAAATGTAACTTGTGCTGCCTGAACACAATCAGAAAATTAGTTATTAAGCTTTCTTTACATGGCAACTAAAGTTTAAAGTTCTCCTAAAAGCTCTCAAGGATAATTTTATATTAGAAGTCACCCAGGACACAATTAAAATTTTATGTACACTCATGCTGACAGTTGTCAGAAAATGCCTTGAGAACTTAATGTAGGTTTGTTTCCGTGTAAGAATAATTAATACTCATTCCCAAAAGGGTACCTCGTGTACAAAAGGAACTGAGGACTCCCTTCGGGTAGATTCTAACTGCGTCATACCTTAGATATACATAGACCATTAATGGTAATTAGAATTCATTTTGTATCAGTGATAAGCTAAGAGATCATTAGAGGTCACGACTTTGTCCTTAATTATTTGGGTTATTGTTTTTATTTAATTAGATGAGCTTAATGAGTCTTTGGTTGCAGCATGGCTCTAAATTGAGCAACACACCTTGAAAGGCCATGTCTTTGACAGCCTTGGCTGCTCATTCTTACTCTAATGGCAGTAACTTATTGCACTCCGCACACAACAGATGAGGTCAGTTAATTCTCTTGGGCAATTCCCTGGATTGGGAAAAAAGTTTTGACTAGATTCAATAGAATTCAATTCAATTCCACTAATGTGGTATTTTAAACATATTCCACTGAAGAATGTCTTCCTCCTTGTCAGTGTAAATGGCAGTCAAATCCGTTCCACTACCTTTTCCACCATGCAAGACTGAAGAGATGTGCCAAAATGGGGTATTCCTCTATATACAGGGTCCCAAGGATCTCTTAGATTTAACAAAAGTCATTTAAGATTTCTCTGTGGAAGCTTCATTATTATTTTCAAAAGTAACATAAGGAAGGTAGAGAAAGCTCCAATGGTTGATTGTAATGACAGCGTATTAGTGTCTCAGGACTGTCGTATTAAATTAAGTCACAAACTGAGTGGCATATAAACCACAAACTGAGTGGCTTATAAGAACAGATATTTATTCTGTCCCAGTTCTGGAGTCTAGAAGTTCAAAACTGAGGTGTCAGCAGGGCCATACTCCCTCTGAAGGCACTAGGGAAGAATTTTTCCTTGCCTCTTCCAATTTCTGGTGGCTTCAGGTGTTCCTTGGTGTCTAGCAGCAGAACTCCAATCTCTGCCTCCGTCTTTATATGGCCCTCTTCCCTATGTGTTTCTGTGTCTTCAAATGACATTGATATTCTTCTCTCTGTTTCTCTCTCTCTTCTTTTATAAGGACATCAGTCATTGTATTTAAGACTCACCTTAATCTAGTATGACTCCATCTTAACAAATTACATCAGCAAAGAAGCTACTTCCAAATAAGGTCCCACTCTGAAGTTCCAAGTGAATTTTGAGGAGACACTATTCAACTCACCACAGAGGAAGTACTCAATTATAGACAAAGCACAGAAAGAACTAGAAAAAATGTGGTTGTTCACCTACTTGAACCAGAGAATCAAAGAAGCTCACAGGCGTTTTCCTTATCTGTAAATTGACAGACTTGGGATATACATGCCCTTCTAGTTTTCAGTCCTGCAACGTTTGCATATTAAAGGCTTGCACATATAGGTAAAGCAAGTTAAGGGGAAGTTAAGAAATGCTGAGAGCTCTCTTGTAGGAAATAGTATATGAGAAGCTTTTAAATGAGGTGATGTGAAAGTTTCTGGTGGGTATTAGTCTCTGGTGAGACTAATAATCATCTTCACCACACATTATATCATTTATAACTGCTTTACATAAGGTACTATGTGAAGTATCAAACAGATTATTTCCATTAAAGACACCAGGTTTAAAATTAAATCAGATTTGACCATCAGATTTTATCAATGAAGAATATAATGGTTAGTTTTATGTATCAACTTGGCTAAGCTATAGCAGTCAGCTAGATAATCAATTCTAACCTAGGTGGTGGTGTGAAGGTAGTACATAGATGCGGTTAACATCTATAATCAATTGACTTGAAGTGAAAGAGGTTATCCTAGATGATGTGGAAGGGCCTCATTCAATTAGTTGAGGGTCTTAAGAGCAAAAACTGAGGTTTCTTGGGGAAGAAGAAATTCGGCCTTAAGACTGAAACATTGACTCCTGCCTAAGGTTCCAGCCTGCTGCCCTGCTCTATGAATTTCAGACTTGCCAGCCTCCACAAACATGTGGGCCAATTTCTTACAATAAATCTCTTTCTGTATGTAAGTATTTTATATTTACTTTTAAATTTTTATATATTTATCCTATTGGTTCTGTTTCTCTAGAGAACCCTTACTAAATAAATAGGGTGAGTTATATAGTCATCATTATAGAGAAAATTTACAATATTTATAATTTTCAGATTAATACATGTATGTAGAAAGTCCTATGGTTATAAAATGTAACCTTTTAACTTAGGAGAAACATACACAATGATAATTATAATTGAGTGTTGACAAGAATATATTTACTTTCCGATAATTTTATATTTTTCCTTTTTATTCCATTTCTACATACTCAGCAACATCACGGTGTTCTTGAGGAAGAAGATTAAATAATTTTAAATCAATTGCACATTAGACTATGAAAATCATTGGCACATTATTCTTTCATATCACTAGGAAGTAGAATAAAATAATCAGAGGTATATGTAATTTATACCTCAAACATGTATATATAATCTGGTCAGGTGGTGAAATTCTTCTTAGTTTGAAAAACGAATATTTGTCCCACTTACTTATTAAGCACACTGTAAAGTAGTTAAAGAAAGAAAAGAGAAAAGTCAGTTGAATTAAACGTATTAAGAAAAGACACCTCTTAAATATCTTTTTTTTCAAACAACATGTGTTATAAACAAATAATACAAATAAAATACAGAATTGGAACATAGCGGGGTCCTGATACAGGAGTTTTGTCTCTCATCAAAAATCATCTAGATCCAAATGATCCTCTGTGAGGTACGCAGTGAATGAGACAGAATGGGGACACAACCAACTCCCCCTCCTATCACACCCTCACCTCATGTTCGTGTCTGTGGGGCAGTCTACACAGTTTGAACAGCTCTTCTCTTCCCAGCAGTTAAATACACATAAGTTCAGTATATTAACGCCCTTGATTCCACTGTTTAGACATAGAATTAGGAATATATGACTACTGAATAATTTTCTTCCCGTTCAGATACAGATAAACTTTACACTTGATTTATACAGGGTTTTGATGGCTTGTTTTAAATAGCAGCAAGCTCCCATGACTACATGCTCAGGGTCTCTCTGTATCACCAATATTTCCCTAGATCCCATCACAATCTTGGATCCAGAATTCTATCACCAGGAAAAAGTTAATAATGAATGATAATTCACACTTATAATATTGACTAAGGGAAATGTCAAGCTCTTAGGAACTTACAAATTATCCAAACATATTCAATCAACTTTAGTAAGGGTGGTTTTACACACACACACACACACACACACATTCACATACACATACATTTATATGAAAGGGTAATTCATTTTTATTTAAGCAGATCCAATATTCCCCAACCAATTTGAACAGAAAGTTTAGTTTAAATGCAGATTAAATATAAAAATAATTCCATCAAGCCTAGATGTCTTTTACATTGTTTGTTACCCTAAGATTATATGATTATTTTGAGTAAGAAAAACATAAAGTATATTTAATTTACTTTACTTGATTTGTATGCTAATTCTCATTATGTTTGTTTTGTTGCCACTTAGAATCAAGACAAACAGAACAACAGTCATTTTCATTGAGAAATCTTGAGATTTGGTTTTCCCTTAGTGAACCAGAATGGAACATTCTGATACTGATTAACCTATCTTCCTGAAACTTTCATTCTCTGGGTTAAATAGACATAAAATAAAAAATACAAAATTAATAATAGATTTCAGGAAATGTAATAAATATCAGGCTTGTTTTAATTAGATGATGGTTATATCAGTTTCACTTCTGTATCTGATAAAACTGGGCTTTTACAAATTGATAGATTACATAGGTTTATTATCCTATCATTACCCTTCAACCAAGCTACTCAAAACACCAACTTTATAGAAATTCTATTCAATTGATAACTTTTAGACTAATCAGTTATTATTTGCTATGTAAATATCAGTTGCTCAAAAGCACTTTATCCACTATTTATATCAAGCTATGGCTTGTATCTGCTGTGTGGGACTTCGCAGAGCCAAGCACACCTTAGAAGCATTTATTCTTAATTTGAGGGCATTATACGCCCCAGTGGAAAAGGAAAAAAACAGTATTTTCACATTCTCCATAACTGAATGTTTTTTCTTCTTTGTTCAAATCAACAGAATATATACAAGGCTGTTGTTGGGAGATTAAGGTTAATTAAATTGACTCCCTAGGAATCATTGTCATACTCTTCCATTGAACCATACAGTAGATTTTCTTATGGGCATAGAGGTGACTGCATTCTGCACTACTTCCAGTACTGGCAAGAATCTTCCCATGTCCTACCTATATTTGTTTGGGATGCAATCATTCTCTTTAATCCTGATAGATAAAGATAAAGGTGCCCATGCATGTCTTTCCACTAATTTTACCAAAGGCCAACGAAGAACTACCAGATTGCTGTTTATCTTTAACAACTTGTGAAAGGAAATTTTCTTGGAGGTATTATAATTTTAAAAAGCGATTTTCTTATTTCCCCATCCATATAGAGCAAGATTATTAAGCATGTAACATAGAATGCACATTTTTAAATAATCCAAAGAGTCAAATGGGTATGTCAACATATAAATTAACTCGTAGAACTGTTTAAATAATATTTAATTATAAAAAATGACCTTAAAGACACTATAACTTATAGGAAGCTTTATAGTGTGTGTGTGTGTGTGTTAGTGTCTGTTTTCCACTGTCTTAATGTTAAGAAGAACAATTATATCTTCTTCATTGTATAATGAGATGTGGTAAACTAAAACTTTACAGTTATGCCTTGTGAAATGGACATTTTTATTTTGCAATATTAGAGCCTTATAATTCAAAACATTATTCTATTCTTTAAAGATCTAGTCTTGTAAAAATTATAAACGCCAATTTTTTCTTTCTCCTTTTTTAAAAATTTTATTTTAGTCATTTTCTATAATTTATGAAACTCTTGCTCTTGGATCTGTATTTTGTTGTAATATCCATTTTAAATAGCCTACATTTGAATGATATAGATTTTAATTTTCATGGAAAAAATTTGAGCTTTACAAAGGTGATTATAAATAGTACTTATGACACTGATAGCTTCCCCTTTTATATTTAAGAAACATTCTTCCAAAGTAACCAAAAATTGAAAAGGATGTTTAATTAATTTTAGCAACAATGCCATTAATATCTTTCTTATTAAAATATTATAAGATTAAAAATCAGGAATAAATTTTAAAAATTCCTTTGGTTTGGATAGTTAATTCAAGGAAAAATACACCACCATAAATGAGAAGTCAGGTTTTCTCGACTCATTGCAATGTCTTATTCTATTTGCAAGACACTCTTTTCCTCCAACCTATATTTCTTAAATAGCTTTTGAAAATTTTATATATATATATATATGTATATACATATATGAAAGTGCTAGATGGGAAGGAATGAGTTGTGTGAATTTATATGGGAATATTTTTCCACTTATAAATGAGGCTTTTTTCCCTACATGAAGATAAAAATATTAGGAATGCTTTTGATTTTATAGATGCATTTTTTAACAAGTTTTCAATTACTGATATATGCCTTCTCATTATATCAGACAATTGTTTTTAGTTTATAATGAGGACAAAATTAAGTAACAAGTAGAATGCAAAATATTACTAAGAAAAAAAAGGCAGTATGTTTGCTTTTGTTTTGATTTCAAGCAGGGAAGATGTATACAATGCAGATTAAAATAGAAAAAATGTTCAATTTTAGATTTAGCAAACACTTGTAACACTTGTTATAGTGCTTAAATTATACTAGGTGCTTTCATATATACCAAGTTATTTAATTCTTATAACAAATTATTTAGTAGATTCTATTGTTTTCTCAACTCATTGCAATAAGGGGTTTTTTTTTTTTTTTTGGTGAGGAAGATTGTCCCTGAGCTAACATCTGTTGCCAATCTTCCTCTTTTTGCTTGAGGAACATTGTCCCTGAGCTAACATCTGTGCCAATCTTCCTCTATTTTGTACATGGGATGCCACGGCAGCATGGCTTGATGAGCGGTGCATAGGTCTGCGCCCAGGATCTGAACCCATGAACCCCGGGCGACCGAAGCAGAGTGCATGAACCTAACCACTATTCCACCAGGCCAGCCCCAGTAGGTTCTATTGTTATCATCATTTTACAGAAGAGAGAAATGATGCCCTTAGGAGTTCCCATACTTGCCCAAGTTCACACAGGGCATAGCTGGCAGAGCTCGGTTTTCTGACTCTAGAGACTGTGATCACAACCCTGTGTAACATCTCAGATAATTCAAGCTTTTACTCTTCGTATGTCAGTTTTGTGTTTTTTGTGTTTTCTTTGGTTTTAGAATTTACAGTTACCTTAATTAAGAGGTGAAAAGATAAATCCTTATAAAACATGTTAAAATTTTAATTTTTCCCATTATTTTGTTTATATCTTATTTCTTATTCCTACTCCTTTGTCTTTTCTCCCTTTCTTATTGATTAAACTTTCCAGCTCTACAGATATTTATCCATTCTACCATTTTGTCTGTCTTCTAAGTGATACCCCCTTTTATATATTAATTAAAATTAATTTCTTCTTCCTCAATTATTTGGATTTGATTACTCTTCCTAATTTCTCAAATTGAATGAGCAGTTATCAGTTTTATTTTTTATTTATTAATTTAATAATTTAAGGATCTAGGTCTGTGAATTTACTTTTAAATATACTTATAGCATACATATATATATATATTTGTGTATGTATACATATACCATGTTTTGTTACATGATGTTTAAATTTCTGTAATTTTCAAAGACAGCCTACCATTTTGGTTTTAAGTGCATCTTTCATGCAGGAGTCATTCAATCCTGTTACTAACATCTAATTTTACTGCACTGTGGTCAGAAAACCAGGACTCACAATATCTGCTGTTTGGAATTTATATATATTTATTGTCACTCACAGGTTAATTAATTCAAAATTTACCTGGTTTATATGCAAATATCTTTCTGGTTTTTGTAACAACTAATAAACATGCTGTTGGTATTCTGAAAGGTGATTAAAGGTTTGACAATATGAATATTTTTCTTTGTACCAGACAATTGTTCTAGTCAATTCTAAACAGTTTTACATGATTTAAAGTAATATTCTGGACAAGCATCAAGTTTTTATCTCTATCCTGTATTTAAATGTAAACTTATTATAGTCCACAATTTTCTTAATTTTGTATTCCCAGAGTAAAGTATTGTTCCTCCTACATGGTAGGTTTTCAATAATAAATGTTTTGCTTTTCTTTTTGTTTTCAATCTATGAGTAATGAAATGGAATAAAGGCGGTAAATAAATGATGTCCATGAGAAGGAAAGCTGTGAACAAAGTCATTCAAAAGAATTGCTTATTATTGGGCAGATTAGCCTAGATAAATGAAGTAAAATAATGAACACATGATTATACACTATAGGATTATTATTCATAATAGAGTTTAATTTTTTTTTAATTTTAACTCAGCAAAATTAGAGAATTCTTACATAAATGAACTTTATATTTTAGGTATCTTAGCACACCTGAAATGAAACGACCAACATGGGTACCTACCCTGTGAAGACTCTTTCTCCAGGGTTATGGTGAATCAGGTTGCACTCTGAATTCGTGATTTGATTTTAATAAATACCCAAACTAACTATTTGAATATCAATCAATGATTTTCATCATTTCCTAACATGTTTTGCACAGAATACTGGTTCTATAAGATTGATTGGTTGATTAATTGACTGATTGATTTTAGAATAGATCTGTGGTCAGATATGTTTACATAGCACATTCATCTCTGGAAGAGGTACAAAGCAGAATAATATATTATAAGGTCTTCAAAGTATTTCATTATAGAATTCTGCTGAAATTTGTTAAAACTAGTATTTCCAAACTTACTCGAGTATGAGATTATGGAATTAAATACATTGTTATACTCCAGTGAAATAAACTAACACATACACACAAATATATCTCTGTGTGAGTGTATATACATGTATACCAAACCAGTTTTACAAGGAACACACTACACTGGAAACATTGGTCCAAAGGATGCTTTAGCACAAAAGGTTTAAAGATAGTTGACAAATCAAATTATTTTTTTGTAAGACTTTGATGATCAAAGATCTCTTCTAAATTGTAAGTATATCCTTGGGGTTACCTGTAAAGCTAATTTTCTTGGTTATAGGTGCTAATTAAAGCAAATTATAGATGGATCTATGGGAAATGTCACAAGATTCATGGATATAATAATACTCCTTTTTTCATGAGATTCTTGAGTAGAATACAAATGTAATAATATTAATTGAAAGAAAAAACAAATTTTCATCTAAAAAGTTGCCTCCCATATTTAGCAAAAAGCAATCATAATTTTTTTAAAAGTCTATAATTCAAAAACATTTCTGAGTGTAAGGCACAGGGATGAATTCAATACAGAAGACTTGAACACTTTAATTTTGAGTTATTGATATATACAAGCTACATTCTCATCTGCCTACTGCAGCTAATTCGTTTTCGTATTTGTATTTTATAATAATTGTTGAATGCCTTAAGCTTAAGGAGTAAATTCAAGTAATAAACTATCATGCAAAGTTTATAAAATTCTTAGTAAGTCCCAATTTTCCTCAACCTACGATGGGGTTACAGCCTGCTAAACCCATTGTAAGTTGAAAATATTGTTAGTTGAAAATGCATTTAATATCCCTAAACTACCAAACATCAGAGCTTAGCCTAGCCTACCTTGTGTGTTCAGACTCTTACATTAGCCTACAGTTGTGCAAAACCATCTAACACAAAGCCTATTTTATAATAAAGTGTTGAATACTTCATGTAATTTATCGAGTACTGTACTGAAAGTGAAAAACAGAACGGTTGTGTGGGGACAGAATGGTTGCAAGTGTATCAGTTGTTCACCCTCGTCATCACGCGGCTGACGGGAACTGCAGCTCACTGTCACTGCCCAGCATCACGAGAGACTACTGTACCAAATATTGCTAGCCTGAAAAAAAAATCAAAATTCAAAGTATGGTTTCTACTGAATGCGTATTGCTTTCGCACCATCGTAAAGTCAAAAAATCATAAGTCAAACCAAAATAAAAGTATCTATGGGATGATTTGGCCTCCTCTGCATCCCCTCTACCATCCTCCTGCCTGGTTTTGGAGCTGCTGTCTGGGACCTCAAGTTAGAGGCAATATATCATGAAGCAACAAGTAAAAAGAAGCCTGTGCTCTTGGTAGCACAAAGCCCCATACCAGCCCTAAACTTTTATACAAGCAAAAAATAAATTATTTTGTTAATGCCACATGCTGTTTTGAGTTTTGTGTCACTTGTAGCTAAACCTCATCTTAACTTATACAGAACTGTTGGAGGGAAGAGGGATGATGCTGACTGAACAGCCTGGCATTTTTAACAAAGAACAGTCATTCTTTACCTTTTAAGTGATTCACGAACACACTGGAGAGACATCATATACTGAATGTTTATGACATTACAAATGATGCTCTAGACTAATATCCCTGATTCCTCTACTACAACTTGTTTGATTAGCCCCCTGACACTATTCTCAATTGAAGGAAAGCCAAAGTAATTCATGACACTTTCAGAAATGTGGCTAATCTACTTTCACAAGCTTGTCATCTGGGGTTTCAAGCTCAGGGTGACTCTGCAGTTAATTTTTTTTTTTTAATTTCTCATTTTCTAAGGGAAGCAGAGCCTTTCCATAACAAATGCTTCCCTTTACGTTGGCCAACAATATCTTTTCCTTGACTTCATGTGTAACCTTCCTAAAATGACCTTGATACTAAGATCCCAAAGGACCATGTCCAATTTAAGCCATCTCTGCCAAAAGGCAACTAGATGGTTATTTTTTCCAGCAACAGACATGAAACACAATGCATCTCACTGCAGAAGAGATAGAGAATATGATTCATAGCATCCATAGCTCACCAAGTGAGGAAAAAGCACCTGGAATCACACACCCTTTTGCTGTTTCTTGGCTTTCTCTCTGCTAGAAAGAATTAAACTAGAAAGAATTACAAAGGAGGTGGCAACATAGGGGAAAACTGGGAGGGAGGAGGTAACAGGAAATGAAAGAGTTCTAGAACTCAAGTCAAATTTAAGGCACACTCATAGTGACACCTAATCCATTTGTAAAATTCTCCATGTTCTCTATTATCTACCTGAGAGTGAAAACATAAACACTGATGCTCTAATGATACAGAAGAATGAAATTCTTTAAAAGAGCTCAGTGTCAAGTAGAAACAAAGTTTGGTTAACAAACTCCAAGGCTACAAATGACTATTGATATACATTTTTAGACTGTAAATTTTTCATTTTTTTAAATAGCAAATAGTACGGAACAACTCTCCACCTCAAAAAGTGAAAAAATGCGTATTATACAATATAAGATGCAATTTTGGGGGCCAAATAACCTACATTTGCTTTCTTCAGTTTTATGAATGAAGAAAAAAAGTGTATTTTATGAGGGGATTTTATCCTAATGTGTGAAGTGTCTGATTTTTCTATCACCTATTGCTGAAGGTTAAATGTAAAATTAACCATTTATGAACAGGCTGAACACAAAGAATATTAATGCTGACTGCCTTATATTTGTCAGCCTCCAGTGAAGTTCTATCTCCAAGACACCAGGACGAACCCACGGGTATCTTGTTTATTAGGCCACTTTGGTCCTACCCACTTTCCACCCCAATGTGGTTTGAGGCAGAATTTGCCCTAAACTCTGCCTTTACACAGTCCATGGCAATACAGTGAGGTATTAGCCATATCACCCCAAATATCTGATCTGGGTTGAAATTTTCTGATATTGACTTTTGGATTCTAAATTATTGTGCCATCTCAGCCTACACTACCTTAGTGGCTAGTTCTGTGAAAAGTTTCACAGCCAGTGTCCCTCTGAGCTATTTTCATGTGGTCTCCTAGACTAAATATTTGCTTGTCTGACTGCTTACTTCCCACCTCCATTCCCTATTGCTAGGCCACCTCTTTCTCTGGGCACCATCAAGTTTCACCTTGGACTCTCAGTACAGATGTGCCTAATAGGAGACCAAAATTTGGATGGTGTCATTCCCTCCCAGGTATCGACTGGGCATAATCCCAATAACTCCTGAGGTATTCACTGAGTCCTGTGCCTCTCCCAACTCCCCCTGCATTGTTGATAGTCAGTCTTACATTCAGTTCAAAAATACGCTGAGAAGCTACTGTGTGCCAGGCACTGGATTTATTGAAATTAATAAGATAATGATTGTATGCTTGTGGGAAAATCATACATATAAAAATCAACATAATGTGTTCAATATGTTGATGATTGGTCCAGAAATTTAATAATTTGAAATAGCTAAAAGAAGAAAGATGGGCATCTATACTGGTCATAAAGGAAGTCCGGTTCTAAAACAAAATCACTGAAATACTTTGGAAGAAGGCTGAAGAAAGAGCCAATCTAACAGCGGAACGTTCCTTGCGTATCCTTGCAACCCCAAGGCCTAAAATATAGCCTAGTACATGATTGAAACACACTAAATATTTGTTTAATTAATTACTGATTGAATGAATAAATGATTATTCTTACAGCAAATTAAACTGTTGGATAATTAGATTAATGTGAAATTCTCACTGATTTAGATCTGTAACAAATATATACACCATATGTACTAAATTGTAGCATGTAAAGTTGATTTGTAAGGTGGCTTTACCCACTACTTCAATCAGGACAAAAACTGCCCAAAAAGAGAGAGAAAGCTTCTGCAGAAAACTGAAGAGTTGGTTACTTGTGTTGAGATAGGAAAAAAAACCTGATCCTCAATAGAAATGTGATTTGGGTGAATGCCAGGGGCCTACACAAACAATTTCGTGTTCAATCATTCGGAAATTTATGAAGTTCTCAAGGAGGTATCCCTTACTAATATCACGTTTGTCCTGTACATAAAAAATATGTACATAATGTGGACATTTTATTTCCTCTGTAATTTGATAATATCCCCATTTTTACATATTTTGGAGCCATTTCTATTTCATCATAATCATATAAATCCAGAGGAACTATTTAACCACTACAGAGGAACTACTATACTTAGTTTCATAAAGTAATTTTATATACAATGAGTAATTATTGATAGGTGCTATAATTATTCCATTCCATTCACTCAAAGTTTATATGGCTTCGGTGGGGTTTTCTGAGCATTCTCTCTTTTAAATGCTGAAATAGTCTTTATTTCTAAATTGCTCCTTATATCAAAGCTCCCAAGATGCATAAGCTGTGTCAAAAGGACATTTCAGACAAAGAAATGGTTAGTCCAGGACAGACTGAGGAGAACACAATATTGTTTATAACACTCTGTTCTGTATTTTAGGACCTTAATAACCTTTCTAGAGAAAGTAAGCCAATTGCTAATCAATAGCAATTACTTTTTTTCCAACCACCTAAAAAGTACTCTTTAACACCTAAAAGAAAGTTTTTAGAAAGCCACACACTTATTTTCTAGACATTAAATATGTAGCTACAACTTGAGTTTTGATATTTATAATGTATTCTCTGTTGCAACTTTTAGAAGGACCATTTTCAACAATTGAAAGTGAAATAAGATATTTTCCAAGAAGGTAATGCAAAAATCATAATTTTTTGAAAGATTAAGGCAATAAAACATTTCTAATCAGCCTCAAAATTTTATTGAATAAGGGCATATAGATATTAAATGGATAACTAGATATATATAAATATACTATGAAATATTTCTCCTTATTTCAAATGAATTAATAGTTAAAATCCATGTAGTTTATATCAAAAAAGTAAAGCCTGACAAATAAATATGCTGTTGGATATTTTTGTCACTTACAGATAAATTGCTTAGGTGCAGGATTTTATTGACTAGATGGAGGACATCATCATTAGCAAGGTTACTAGAAAGTATTAAGAAAAACTAGAGCTTCAAAAAGGAAAAGTTACTAAAGATTAACAAGAAATTAGGAGGAAAAACAAATAACATACTAGCAAATTAATGGTGAATAACAGGTTTAAATTAAATGATGGCCTCAGAAAAAGATGAAGAACATAATATACAATATAAAGTAGATATGAGCCCATTTTAAAAAATACTTCTTTTATTCCAACTCTGTGCTAAACCATATACTTACTTTGGAGATACAAGGATTATTTCACAGAAACAAAAAGCCACTTTCTCTCAAGTGTTTTTTTTTTTTAATAGATTCACTAATATAATTAATGGAATTACTGGATCATTTATGCTAGAAACCTAGGTAGTAATTTTAAACTTCTTTGTTCATTTTATCATCCAAATACTGGCAAAATTCAGAAAAAAATTATCTGCAAAAGGTATTTTTAATTTTTTCTTAACATTTCTTACTTGCCTGCTTCAGACTGGCATTATTTGTTTTAATCTCCCCTCCTTAAACTATCTGAAGTTCTCTTTGCATACTAAGGTATTCAATTAGTTGTACTATCATAACAGTTACAATAATCAACTTGTATTGAAGTTTTTCATTTATGCATCCATGTTCTTCATTACGCTGGTAGGTCTACAGTGCAAGGTCTGAAACATATTCATCTCTTTTAACCTCTATCATCTAAAACAAGACATGAGCTGAATGAAATTAGTTTCAGACTCTTTTTCTGAGCATTGGCTACCAATACTAACCTCTGAATGCAACGTAAAACCCATTCTAAATTTGTTCACTGAGTCCTAAAACAGCAGTTTAGTTAAGAAGAGATATAGTCCTAAAATATATCATGAAATTTTAAAACATTGTAGGCAACGGCAACTTCAACTTGTATATATATAAATATTCTATAATCAGTAATATAATATATAATGCTGTATGATATAATATAAACTGTGTATGTATGTATATTTTGTTTGTTTGCTTTTCCCTGAACTGAGTATAAGATATGGATGCTAAGAAAAACTGGCTATAATAACATAACATAAATAGTTTGCCACTCAAGTACAAACTCTGTTTCTCTGTGTGTAAAAAGGTGATTTACTTTGGGGTGAATTTTCTTCAAAAAACAAACATAGGTAGTTTCCATTTCCATGAATAGAATATGTCACAACATTCAGAAAATAACAGGAATTCAATCTTTTTCTTTACTGGTAGTTAAACATTTTAGAACTCTAAAAGCAGAATTTGATTTTTAGATAAATCAGTGTGATAAGATCAAAAGTTTTATCACATTGTATATGAATTTCTATTAAAACACAATAAAATATAAATAGTCCATAGTATATTTTAAAGTTGTTTTTAATATAAAACTTGAGACAGAGATAATTAGATGCAAATCACATATAATTCAATGAAAAGAAATCACATTTTGAACTTCTTTTAAAGATATTTAACAACTGAACCTCAGAAAGTAGCGTAAAAATAATCTGGGAGGACTTTTAAGTAAGCTAAAAACTGTCTTCTTGGAGGAACTGGCCTATAATGTCTTCAAAAACTCTAGAGATGTTCTGACCTTGAATCTTGCCTGGTAAGC
The DNA here is from genome assembly GCA_031878705.1 of Tapirus indicus. Taxonomy (NCBI): domain Eukaryota; kingdom Metazoa; phylum Chordata; class Mammalia; order Perissodactyla; family Tapiridae; genus Tapirus; species Tapirus indicus. Next base: position 38,979,063 of record CM062930.1, on the reverse strand, counting down.
TGAATTATAGCAAGCACAATTCTTCCTGCTAAAGAACAATTTCTCTCTCTTCCAGTTTTTCACTCACTCTTACCCTTGACATTTAAGGGGCTGAACGGAATATCAAGAAACTCCTCAATTTAACATAGAGAATATAATTGTAATAAGCTATTCCAGAAAGTTTGGCAGTGGATTTTCATGGGACATATCAGTGTAGGTGATGACGTTATGATTTCTACACATGAGTTAGTCTAAATTATATTATCCAGGATAGGCTAGGTTATGATCCAATAACAAATTGACCCTGAAAATCTGTTGTCATAACACAATTAAAACCTTATTTCTTGCTCATTTTACACGATCTTCACAGGTAAGTGTTTCTTTACAAAGTCACCCAGGGACCAAACTAACAGACACTCCATCCTCGTGTAGCTGTTCCATCTGGAACATAAAACCTTCTGGGTCATCTCAGGTGAAAGAGAGAGACTGGAGAATTGAGCTTTTCACTAGCTTGGAAATGATGTACAACATTGCATTAGCCAGAACAAGTCAGAGGACCCTGCTTAACTGAAGAGGAGTTATGAAATATAGGGAACCAGATGGAATATTTTTGGGGAGGGTTACTCTTTCCATCACAATAATCAATAGTTAATATGTTGCAAATGGTATTGTACTATGCTGATCAAGTTGTACTAGTAAATTATTGTGCTGATACTTCCCTGAAGTGCATAATTTAATCATGAAAATTTCAAAGTAAAACTGAGAAAATCCTAAATTGTGGTTTTATGTTGTTTTACTTAGGTCTCTGTTGTAGCAAACACTCAAACTACAGTTGTTTGGTAGGGGAAAAAAACAATTTCACAATGCTTCCCTGAGACAGAAGAGCATATTATTTCAGAACAAAAAAGGCAACCATGAAGTAGGAAGAACAAAACCCAGGAACCTAAGTGTGTGGCAGGTAAGACCAGATAGGCAGCTATGTTTTGTTATTTAAAATCAATGTTTAAGAGCCTTTAATTCTTCACAAAGATAAAGGCTTTATCAGAGCTAATGGTTGATGGGAATGCTTAGCACTGTTTTAACAGATTACAGGTCGATTTTAATTTTGCTTTACAAATTACAAAGGAGCCCATCAATAAGATTATGGACGAGAGACACCCAAATACTGCTGAGGAAGTAGTCCACCCTTTCAAGTTCAAATGGATTAGAGAAAAATGTAAAAGGGAAAAAACTGACAACAGACATGGAAAAGGAAATGTATTTTTGGTTCGTTTGTCCATAAACCATACAAAAATCTTCCTGAGATAATTACATTGTAATAGAAGCTGATAATTATTTATCAGAAAGATTTGGTTAGAAGTTTAGAAGAATTTCCTTGGTTAATCCAAAAAGGTGACATTGCAAATTGTTTCAGTATAGAAAATTATCATTAAGAGACAATATATTCATCAAATATATACAGTTTAGAACATAATACTAAGTGGAGTCTATTTTACAAATTTATAGTTTAGAACTATTTTATTATTAAGGATATTCCTTTCACAGAAAATTAGAAAACTTCAAGGAAATATATGCTTCTCATCTGCTTATAAGTGTAGAAATCACCATGTACATGACTACACAATGATTTATATTGCTTTCCCTTTCCTATACGAGAACAATTATTTCCCTCTGCAATAATTACAGTAGAATTCCCCTACAAATTTGGTAAGCTTTTTTTAAAAAAGAGAAAACCAAAAACAAAAAAAAAAATCTAGTCTATTATATGATAAATGTTTATAAGTTTATAGAGCCCTGTTAGACTTAAAGTTATGGGTCTGACTAATATGCTAAGGAGAAGATATGCTAAGGAGAAGATATGCTAAGAAAAGCATTGTCATCGATATAAAGATATATGAGGAGTACACATCCAAACTATGATAGAATTGTATACAAGATCAGCATCAGAAGTATGATCAAATTCTGGATGAAGAACAGAGATGAATGATAATAAGCAGCCACGTCACTATTTCTTTCACTTTTATTACTAAACAGCACCACTATTACATGAAAATCTGTTTAAGTAAAAAGACTGATTTTGGAAATCATTTTACATACTATTACACAAATTTGGACTTTAAAAAAAGCCTTTTATGATACAAAAAATTTAGCACAGTCAAAAAAGAGGTCAAAAGTTCTGCCCTGCAGCTGCCCTGTGACGGATAAAGGGGAGGTGATCCTGCACCCGACTCCTGTCTATGCTTTTCTGAAGTCATTTCAGAGGGCCTCTGGTGAGATCCCATTCTCTGCAAAGTACACAGAAAGATGTTTCACAAGGGGAGAGTTAAAGAGTTGCTGAGGAAGAAAATACCCCCAAAGCCCTCTTCGGCACAGACCGAAATAAAAAAACCTTTCTTCCCTCCCTGAAACTTTCAGAAAGCGCCCTAGTACACTGTCAGTTCCTCTGGAGCAACTGCCGAAGTCAGCGCCTCAAGCAGAGAGGGCGGGCGCTAACAGTAAAGGAACTCAGTGATGCAAAGTATGGGCTTAGTCTGGAAAATGCTGGATTCCCTTCAGACCACTCTGGATGCAGTCAGCCAGAAGCTGAAATTGGGATCTCAAGACTCCTTAGGGCAAAGGTTCAAATAGCTTATTCTATAAGTTGTTCCCAGGCTTGTTTTCAGTTGTAATTAAGGGAACTAAAATTCTGTCAGCCAAATGGAAGACTTTGTCAATGAAGTGAGACAGAATCACCTCTCGGTAGTTGAGAGTTCTTAATTTGTGTTTCAGTGACAAAGCTGACAAGCACAGAGTTTTGAGGACTTGAAAAGTGGGGTCAGAAGGAATCATTAAAAGGCTAGGAGTCAAACTTTCCACTTAGTTTTTCTCGTGCAATGAATTTGAAACCTGTTGTTTCTGTTAGCAAGATACACCTTTGGTCAGAATCAGAAGGGAATTGTCAGGAGACTAAAGAATAAAACAGCTAACTCTTCTATTGACTAACCTACATCCCGTTGAAACTATTAATATGTTCACGTTCCTGGTACCTGGTAATCTCAGTGATCTAGAAAAAATTTGGTCTGAGAAATGGGGGAAGTCCCCACCTTAAACACCATCTTCAGCTAACAACAAAGGAGGATGTTGGGGATAGTGGTTTGGGACTTCAAAGGTGAGGAAGGCAATTCACATAGAGGTGGAAAAGCAAATATTTGGTAAACAACTGTTTACCATGCCTTGCAGAGACAATGCAACATGGAAAGGACTTTGATCAAATGGGCCTTGCTAGGTTCCTCCCTGTCTACCACACCTAGCTCATAGTATACCATAGTTATCTATGTGATAGCTCCTTCCTGGAACAGATCTTCTATCTTAAATTCTTTTAGGTAGTTACAGGGAAGGTCAAAGTTTCTTTCTCAGTCTTTTGTTCTTAAAAGTAATCAGCCCAAACTAATCCTCAAGCCAAAGAGACACATTTTGGGGTGGCAAATTCTGCTCCCCTACAATGTATACTTCTTTATTCTAAGTACCTGCATCAATAGTACTCAGGCATGCCCTGAGCTTTCTGTAGTATTTCAGACCCCCTGGGGGAGGGGTTGGGGTCCTTCCACTGCAGCATGAGTATGGCATGTGCAGCTACATTGCCTGCCTGGGCTGCAGAATGGATCCACTGGGCACGAGGGACCAAACCATTGCAGGGAGCTGGATCTCGTGCACCCTCTCCTGTCTCGCTGTCAGTAAAGGCTGTATTCCTTGAGCCTGTGGCATGTTTTCTGTTCTTAGCAACACTGAATCATGCACTGGATCTCCTCCCTGGGTGGTACTTATCTCCCTTTTAGTTGTGGCCAGACAGCCTGGCCACCCAGTGAATGGTGAAACACTTGGCTCTGGGTGTCATAGTAGGTAATTACATGAATTGAAATAAACGGTCAATTAATAAAATTGGCTGCAAGCTACTCTTGGATTGTCGAGTTGATAGGGAAGATTTAACTCAAGAGATCTTTGTCTTTGGGCTATAACATAAAATATCTTTTTGATTTAAGGCCACCTTACCTAGCTTCTACTTTGTCTAACTGCTACCACTGCCACAGTTCTACCACAGCCCAGTCACTGCTCCACTCTACCTATAGAAATGTGATCCAATACCAGTCCAGAAGTCAGGGATTGTGCAGGTTAGGAATTGCATGAATCACGTGAAGAACTATTCAAGCCAGAAATGTATTTAAAAGGGGAGAAAAAAAGAAATATTTAAACATAATAAAATGTAAATCTATTATCAGTGATGACATCATCATTCCTGATATAAATTTTTTGAGCCTAGCATGTAGGCTGCTGTGATTTCCACATCATTAAGCCTTTAAGAGTTCCTAGTTTTAGACACAAATAGATCTCAGCAAGGCAGATGTACTAAATGCATGAGTGGTCAGAGCAAATCTGTCTCCCTTGAGTAAGTAGATGGAGAGTTGTGAAACTGAGTCACAGGGACTCATAGAGCCATCCCAGACTGAGAAAGAATTAAACACAACTAGCAGTTCATGATTACATTCCTCATTTATATTGAAATTTGGGGTATAGTGTATGTATATTTGTGTATCTGAAGTATATATATGCTGCATATGCATATGCTTCTCTATATATCATATATAGTAATACCCTAAACAAAATTCAGTTTAACATGTCCTCTAAAAGCCTTCTGTTCTAGTTGAATTCATTGACTTTGTGAAGTTTATTTAACATTTGTGGGGGATCAGAACTGGCCATCACAAAATGTCTATTTTCTCTAAAGGAGGCTTTGACCTTCCCCCCACAACTGTCTAAAGGGATTGAGATGGAAGGCCTGTCCCAGGGACAGGCCATCACCTTGGATAACTCTGGGTATTGATAGACTGGGAGGGTCCTTGCTATGCCCATTCTTATCAAAGTTCTGTTTACCAGACATTTACATTTGTAAGGGAAGTCTCCATTTGTAAACGTATCTCCTTCTCTGTACTGGGAAGAGGGGCGGATGACCTCCTCTCTAGAAACTTGTCAGTGTGGAAGGCCAGGCCTTAAATCCGCGTAATAACCTTACTGTGCTTTTCTGGTAATCTCCCATAACTGACCCAACCCCCAATATCCTCATTTGTCTATTTACAAGGAGAACTTCTGCCATTTTGTCAAGAGATACTCAGTTTCCCTGGGTCTCTCCCACGTATACATGTTACAAAGCTTTGTTTGATTTTCTCCTGCTATTTGGCCTCATGTCAATTTAATTTGTAGCCCAGCCAGAAAGGACACAGAGTGGGTAGAGAATGCTCTTTCTCCCCTTCACATTCATGGTCTTGTTGGACACCATTCAGGCCTGAGGAATTAGACATCAGAGATGGATGGATGTCTCGACTTTGGTGTCCTATATGTTCCTCTACCTTTACTTTTCCAAAGTACAATTCTTGTTGGTTCTTCCCACCACTCCTTATGTAAACCAGTTTCTGCTCTGTTTCCATTTCCAAATTCTCTTAATATCATCACTATCTACCCAGTTTTGAGGCCAAAAACCTAGAAGACATCCTTCTTCCCACTTCCGTCTCCCTCCCCACAGACAAATTCAATTTATTGACAAGTCCTGTTGACTCTGTCTCCAGAATAGATCCTACACATCCACTTAGCCTCTATCTCTCCACTCTTACTACTGGAGCCAAAACCACTACCTCCTGCCTGGGCAGCTGCTGTATACTCCAAACTGTTCTCCCTGCTTCTATATGGTGGAGGCATTCCTGAAAATCCATCTCTACACTAGAGCCAGAGTGATCCATCAAAATTATAAATGAGAGCTTGTCATTGCCCTACTTTAAACCTCACACTGTCTTTTCCTTATGCTTAAAATAAAACTCGAGCTCCCTATTTTCAGAACAAGGTGCTGCGTGATCTGCCTGTTGTCCACTGCTCCATCAGTCACCATGCTCAACCTCAATTACTAGTCTCCGCTCTCAGTGGTCTTCCTTCTGTTCTCCAAGAGAAAAACCCATTCAATCCTCAAGACATTTTCATGGACCTATTTTGGAAAGCTCTTTGCCAAAACTACTGTCCCACTCTTGACATCTTCCTGTTTTCAAGTTTGGGCTTGATTGGTACCTCTTAGAGAGACTCCTTATCTAGTCAGTCTAGATTAGCAACCTAACTGCCCACCTACCCCCCTTTTGAATCACATTATCCAGTGTTATTTTCATCAAAGCACTTTTTGCAACTGAAATGATATTATTTACATAGTTTCATATTTTATTTATTTATTTATTTTGTGAGGAAGATTAGCCCCGAGCTAACATTTGTTGCCAATTATCCTCTTCTTGCTGAGGAAGACTGGCCCTGGGCTAACATCCATGCCCATCTTCCTCTATTTTATATGGGGCACTGGTACAGCATGGCTTGATAAGCTATGTGTCAGTCCGTGCCCGGGATCCAAACCTGAACCCCGGGCCACCAAAGCATAACACGTGAACTTAACTACTATGCCACTGGGCCGGCCCCTATTTGTTAACTATATTAGTCACACCCTCCCTTACTCCCTTACAGTAAAAGCTGTTTTTTGCCTCTTATTGCCCATTATACCCACAGGGGCTAAAATGTGCCTGGCACATAGTCTATGCTGAAGAAACAATTGTGGGATGAATCAAAGGGCTTTCTTGTTGACAATAAGCCAGACAGACACAGTCTTAAATGCTGGCAGATCTAAAAGAAACAATGGCATTGACATCCTGTTTCAATATTTTTCATGAGAAATTTTACTACTCTCTTACCAATGGCTTAGCAAGATTTTAAACATGGTTTTTAAATATAGCAAAAAAGACTGATGGAGGAAAAGTGGGAGGATTACTACACGTGATGTCACTAAACCAACAAATAATGTCTTCTGAAAATGCAAGATATCTTCTAGGCATTTGAATTCTCATCTCTGAAACTAGTATATTAATAATGAAAATATTCCATCTAGTTGCTGAAATACCAACACATTTTACTTTTTTCTTGATGCATAGTCATTAGTGAGTTCTCTCTCACAAGTGATTTTTTTCCACATCTTTCATCCATCTCAGAAATGCAAATAAAAAATTAAACTCACTCAGACACATCATGCACATAATGTAGGATTTTTTTTTAATTTTGATATCCTGAGGATTTTTTTTGTCCACAAATCAGTGGAAAGGTTATACTCATCCACACAGATGTATCTCTTTTCTCTCTAATAGACATCATGTGGAGAATATTCTTCCCTTAGGAAGCTATATAAATACAATACAATATCATAAAATTTGTACATATTCCTTTAACTGTTTCAGATCAATAAATGTACATTCTGAATACCATATACTCATTCATGTTTGATTGGTGCTAAAATGCTATATAAATCATCTTTGTTGGTAAATTACTGTCTTGAAATTGTAACCTCACATTGATCCTAATGCTGATGTACGAAGTTTTCACCCTTGTATGGAGAACATAACAGCATGCAAGTAAATAGTGACAACAACTTAAGTGCAGAAGAATAATTATCTAGTTTTGTGATAAAGATTGTTCTTTCGTTTTCATGAATGGATGTGCCCTCAAGATTCACAGAGTATGATGAAGAAAAGCTGTAGGAGAAGCCTAGAAAATGCAGTGAAACAAATTCCTGGAATGAACTTTCTCAGTCCTGGGTTCACAGAAACTAAGAAGAGCGGCAGATTTTGACAGAACAGCTGTTAATGCTAATATAGAGAAAGCTTCAAATTTATTGCCATCTTAGATTTCACACTCTGCTTTATACCTCTCATGTCGTTAGTGATCTCATCTTCAGGCCCTTCTATCATTCAACATTTTCATACTCAAGTATATGATTTCCTTTTGTGCTGAAAATGTTACTTTATGAAAGCACACACATCTTGATAAAACCTTATGACCAGACCCAGATTCCTTAAGAAAATATACAGACATACACATACATTCCTGTATATTTATGTACATTCCTTCTAAAACATTGATCTATGAGAATATAAATATAAACTGGCAATCTATTCATTGTTTTAACATCTGGCCTCATATTTCTTCTGCTTGTGGGGGGAGCTCAGACATTAGACAGTAATAGGAAGAGCCTAAGCAAAAATGGAGAATTCCTCCCCTGCTCTGCCTAGGAGAAGACATTCTTGGTTTGTGTGTTAGTTGTTTGGCTCCAGGAGGGATGAGGAAGTGAGGATAGCAGAGAAGGGAAGCATTTGAAGAACACAGAAGAAGACAGTATAAGAATCAGGCTACAGGGTGGGGCTGGGCTTGGGAGAAATTCAAGGTGGCAGAGTCCCTGAAAGGACTTTTAAAAACATGAAAGCTTAATGTTCAATTTCAAGTTATTTGACCTTGATGTACTCTTCAGATTTCCCTCCATCCTAGAATATTAAAAATAAAATAAAGTTAAATAAATAAAAGTCTACTACATTGAAAAATACTTCCCAGGAGTGTGTGTTTTTGTAAGAAAAAAGGAATAATGGTGCTTCACCTTTGGGACAGTAGAATGGGGCTAAAGAAGCAAAGTTCTGGAATTAGATCAGTCATAAGAATACCAGCCCACTGTAAATATCCATAAAATGTAGGGAGAGCTTTAGATTTCCACAAGGTAACCAGGGATGTTGATCCAATTTTATCTCCACATCAAGAAGCAAGGCACCTTTAGATGATTTCTGTTTTCTATCTATACATGACTTATCTAATAAAGAAATAGTAATAGGGTCTGAGTAGATTGTCTCTTCCTTTCCTCACACTAAACAACTAGGAAGTGAAAAGGAAAAAGAGTATATAACACAAAACTCACAGAAAGGAAAATAACCACACCAAAATAAACTATATCTTTTACCTGCATTTCTTTTACTAACAGTAACACTGCCTGTCAGGGACTTAATGGTTGGTATGTCAAAGTGATTCAGCCTGTTGTGAAGTAGAATTGTCTTTCATGTCTCAGAAACCAAATTAATGGCTAGTCTTGATGGTCAATTAGGTCATAATTTTAACATCTAGTTACAATTTTGTTAGACAGCATCTTATAAAAACCATGCTCAAATTTTTGATGCATTCATTTAATTATATACCAAGAGTAAAACATAATGTTTTAGACATTAGTGGAGACTATTTTGACATCTCACAGTTATGCAAGCAAAGTACAATTAGTAAATGTGGTAGGGGATGATAGGATCACAGGAAATCCACTGGGATTAGGTGGAAAATATAGGGAAAATAAAAATAGTACATGAATGGAAGAAAACAGTGAGGGGAGAAATTCTCTACTCTCACATTAAAAAAATTCATTAAAATTCAATTGAAACGGAACCTTCAGCCAGGCCTAAGGGAAATGTCTTTTCCATTCAGTGTTGTTCATTTTAAGTCAGTTCCATTCAGAAGGTGCATTGAGTGTTTTTCTGGCAAGAGCACTGTGCTGAGTGCTACACAGGATATGATGGAATCTGCATCAGTATTTCTTTCTTAAGGGCTTCACTTTCTAGTTAGGGAGGAAGAGTTCACATATATGACGTACCAAACTAGATTTGAATAAAAACTACATAGTATGAGTTTTGTAGTTTTAATCGTTCTTTTACATTGGTCTTGTAGTCGGTTCCCTTTACCCCTAACTCTTGTCTTCTTTTTCCCTTTCCCATCCATTACACCAGAATGTCAATCACCGACTGACTTTCAATTATTATTTCGATTTCTTTCATTTTTACAACACTGAATAAATCCATCCTTTACCTAATAAATCAATAGTCTTGATCTCAACAAACGATATTACAATGAAAATGAATGATCCTGACAAATAAATGCATAGACCTTTTAAGCCCTTACACTTCTTTCTTTTGCATAATTGGCCAAGAGGACATGTTTGGAATAATATTTAGTGAAACTGTTTACCACCAATATCAACAATTCAACAGAAAGATTTCTTTAATACTGTCAAAAGAGTCTTTTATTTTATTTAATTTATTTATTTTTGGTGAGGAAGACCAGCACTGAGCTAACATCCATTGCTAATCCTCCTCATTTGAGGTAGACTGGCCCTGGGCTAACATCCATGCCCATCTTCTTCTATTTTTTTTTTTAAATGGGACGCTGCCACAGCATGGCTGACAAGCAGTGCATCGGCCAGAGCCAGGGATCCGGACCCGCAAACCCTGGGCTGCCAAAGTGCAACTTAACCACTACACCACTGGGACGGCCCAAAAAGAATCATTTTAAATACAAAACCAAATTTAATTGACATTACAGTCAATTACTTTTCTTTTTACTATCAAGTTATGTAACTAGTAGGAAATTATCTTTGCAAATCAAGAAAAATTGTAGTATTTATAGGGTTTCTGCTGTGAAATTTTCATTCTTATTATATAAACCACATACAGTCACATCCATGCTAGCCTAATTTAGAACTACATTTTAGTTGAAAAATAAGCTTTTCTGGCTTATATTCCACTTCTGTTGATTTTCAGGCAAAGCCTGAAGAGTTGCTTAATATGCACCTATTGTGTGTTATTCTCATGTATGGACTGAATGTGCTCCGTCACCCTGAAAAATTCATATATTGAAGCTCTAACCCCCAATGTGACTCTATTTGGAGATATGGCATGTGAGGAGTTTATTGATAAAGATTAAATGAGGTCATAAGGGTGGGGCCCTAATCTGATAGGGCTGGTGCCCTCATAAGAAGGAGCAGAGACACAGGAGCTTTCTCTCTGCAGGTGAGGAAACAGTGAGAAGGCAGCCATCTACAAGCCAGGAAGGGCGCTCTCACTAGGAACTGAATTTGTTGGCACCTTGATATTGGACTTCTCAGCCTCCAGAACTATGAGAAAATGAATTTCTGTTGCTTAAGCTACTCAGTCTGTATTATTTCCTTATGGCAGCCCAAGCAGACTAAGAGATATTTACACACACACACACACACACACAGTTGTTTGTAAGGAATATGCAAAGTATATTGGAGAAAGGGGACAGGAGAAATCCCAATGTCCCTTTAACATTTAATGGAAGTCAAAGAAAGAGCAAAGTATACAGCCGTGCGTCACATAACAATGCCTCGGTCAATGACAGACCACATATATGATGGTGGTCCCACAACATTAGTACCATATAGCCTAGGTGTATAGTAGGCTATACCTTCTAGGTTTGTGTAAGTACACTCTATGATATTTGCACAACAAGGAAATTGCCTAACGCATTTCTCAGAACACATCCCCGTCATTACGTGACACATGACTGTATTCATGAAACTATATAGGTACATCTTGAGCGACATTTCTGAAGGAAAGGAAGGATATGAGTTTCTGAATGGAAGGTGAAAATTTGTAGGTTTATTAGACAAGAGATGGGATGATCAAAACTTAATTGAAGACAACACCAAATGTCGGAAGGATGTGGAGACATTGGATCACATTGGATTCACAATTTGATTCCTACACTGAATACATTGTTGTGGGAATGTAAAATGAAATAGCCTTTCTGGAAACTAAGACTTTTCAAGTCTTATAAAATTAAAACTGCAATTACCATATGACCCAGCAGTTACACTCTTGGTCATTTATCCCATATAAATAGACATTTATGTTTAAACATAAACCTTTACACAAATGTTCAGTAGCAACTTTATTCTTAATAGGCAAATGTGGAAACAGCCCAGATATCCTCCAATGAGTGAACGATTCAACAAACTCATTTTACCAAGGAATACTATTCAGCAATAAAAAGGAACAAACTACTGACACATGCAACCACTTTGTCAGATCTCCAGGGAATTATGTTGGATGAAACAATCTGGCATCAAAAGGTTACATACTACATGATTCTATCAATATAACATTTGTTAAATGATAAAATTTAAGAAATGGAGGACAGATTAGTGGCTACCAGGGGTTAGGGATGGGTTGGGGAGGGGAGAGAGTGATGGGAAGGAGGTGTATATGGTAATAAAAAGTCAATAGGAGAGATCTTTCTGTTGTGGGACGTAATCAGTACCTTGACTGTTGTGGTGGATACATGTATCTACCCAGGAGATAAAATTGTACTGAAATAAGTACACCTGTCCCACACACACACAGAAACAAATGAGTACAAGTTAAACTGGTGAAATTTGAAAAAGACGGTGGATTACGTAAATGTTAATATCTTGATTGTGATATTGTATTGTAGTTTTGTAAAATATTACCATTTGCTAAACTGGGCAAAGTGGACTAGGATCTCTCTATATTATTTCTTAAAATTGCATGTAAATCTTCACTTACCTCAATAAATATTTCAATTAAAAATTAATTGGAAAGAAGATTTATAATGAAAATGAAGTAAGGACAAACGAGATTTTAGAAAAGGAAAGGTAAGTGGGTAGATTTAGGCAAGTGATTTTGAATACAGAATTGTAGAGTTTGAAGACTACAGTATTCATATATGCCAGTTATAAGACATAAAATAAGAAGGTATTTATTTCATTTATTTCGAGGACACATTTAAATAAATGGATCTGAAAAATACAGGAAAATTAGTAAGTCTAGAACGTATATTTTATAGCAATTTCAGTACTTATATGATTGAACATTATGTACCCCCCACAAAAGGAAACTAAAATGACCAGAATGTATAAACACCTATATTAATGAACTCTTCAATAATGGAAATATATCATTTTTATAAGTAATATTTTTAACATTATCAGGCATAACAGAATCAAAATCTTACCACTGGTTCAAAGTAAGTTTTCAAGAACTTTTGCTTAGTTGAAATATATTACATAAAGTCTAATAAAATTTGAATTATGTTTCCTATGAGAAACTGTTTGGTGTGATATGGTAAGTTATCCTACCCAAATAGCTTATTCATATTTTATATAGGATACTCGGTTATAATTCTGGTCCTTCCAGGCATTTATTGTGAATTGTTATGACTGATCTCAAGCAATAATCTAATACATTTGGAGGCCTCTTTATAAGCAACAAATACCCATAATTTAGAAACATTGACCCTTTGCTTGGTATGTGTAGACCTATCAGGACTATTTGCTCACCTAACTATATATGGAAAATTATAATAGCCATAGATTGAATGTTATGGCAAAATAGAAGGGCACTATCAAAGACTTAGCAAGCTCTATTTAGGCTAAAAATAGCAATTAAATTCCATTGATGTTCTTTTTTACCTTGTTGCCATGAGAAATAATTGTCCTCTTCTGCCCTACATCTCAGTTTTACTCCCGGCTACCATCCTCATTATCACTTGACAGTTCAACTGCTAAAAGATTGCTGTTTTTATATAATTATTCTTATTAGCCATTTTTCATAAAAAGCTTGTAAGATAGACTGATAAGTCTATTGCATATGCAATTACTAATGAGAAATCTCAACAGTGAATGGGCAAATAATTCTTCTGAGGTCATAAAACAGTCAAATGTTTGAGCATAAAAATAACATTTTTTTCTTTTTCCAGTCTCTCAGTCTGACACTTTGTTCCTGGCTTCTTGGCTGGGTCTTGGAAACAAATGCGTCATTGTGTATGCCTGAATTAATATGAATGTCTGATTACATATAAAAATCTACAATTTGCTCTAGTTGCTCCTCCAACAGATTGGTAGTGACATTAACTTTAAATATATGTGCTTTTGCAGACAGTATGTCAAAATGGGGAAAACAAAGTAATAGGATTTAGAGTCAGAAGACTTGGATTCTACTTAGACTTCTGACGATTTTTGACCTTATAAACTTGGGAAAATCTCTTAAACCCTCTGAATTTCCCTGTTCTCAATTAGGATCCCATTCAACTATCACCTCCATCTATAATTTTGTATGACCCTCCCAGACAGAATTCCCCATTGCCTATGTGAATTCCTCGAAGGCAAGGACCATATCTTGCTCACCTTGTTTCACTAGATTCTAGCGTGCGCGGTATCTGGCTAGATACCAACCTGAGACACCAGGTTGAGATGGTGTATGTGCAAAGCTTTATGAACTAGAAAGCGGTTTACAGACTCACATTTTCATAATTATTGCTATCAAATGGCAGTTGCATAATTAAGGGTATTTAGTTGAGTATTGAAGATTTTTTTGTTTTGTTTTGGTAAAAAGTCAACTGAAATGCAGTGCAACTCATCAGTCAACATTATTTGCATATGGACACAGGCATCCTGAGCAACTCCAGTACAGTGTTCTTTTGGGTCTCCAGTTAGTTTTCTCCTTTGCTTTCTTTCTCTCCATCAGTCTTCTCCAGCATTATTTTTCTCCCTTGCTTTTAGTTTTAAAATTCCATGTGTCCATAAAATCCCTCTAGCCAATAGCCTAACTGCCCTTGTCACTGGGCAAAACCATCCAGGAAAATACCACTTCTCAATAAATTCAGTTTTCTGCTTCCTACATGCCTACATTCAAGTTGCTAACCATTGCTGGAGAAAAATCACATCACGTAACCAAGATGGTTCAACTACGTATTTGTGGCCACCAGCCTCGAGTGGAAGTGACATTGCTTCGCAATAATGACATTGGTTCTCTGGTCAATTTGTAGTGCCCTTTCCACAGCCGCTTTTTCCAACCAGTTTCAGTTTCCTCAAACCTGTGTTCTGCCTCCCTCCTTCCACAATCTCATTTCTCTTTCTCCCTTTTTTTACTGAACCAGTCTCAACCTCCATGAGAATGTGCTAGCCTACTAATATAGAGAGTAAACAGAAGTTTTCAGATGAGAATATTCTTAAATTGATGATATACAAGCTACCAACACATTCTCTTTTCATATGCTTCTTTTAAAATGGAGTATCTGTTACTTAATCTTTCCCTCTGGGTTCTATATTCCAATCCCTCCAGCTTTCCCATGATCTTAATGCTATTGGATCAATCTTTTGTATCTTCAAATTCCACTCTCCTATAGGTCTTTCAAATAGATTAAATCATGTTCATCTTCAGAAATAATTTCCTCAAGCCAATATGTTTAACTACCACTTTACTTTTCTTTCTTTCCACCCATGAGTCCTGAAAAAGTCACATTCTTCACAATTTCCATCCTGCTGTTCTTTATTCTTCAACAAACTCATGTGGCTTCTGCCCTTGACTGCTTCATAGAAGCTGGTCTTGCTCTATCCACAAATGATTCCATTGTGACTAAAGTCCTTAGAAGGGGAAATAAGGAGGGGCCTAGAAACAACAGGGATATTCATGTTTGCAAATAATTATGTTTACATGTCCCGCCCTAGCTCTCTCCTGGTTCCTAACACCAAAATATATAATCGTATTTCTCACAAATGTCTATCATTCTTCCAGTGGTTCCTACTTAGGAAATGGCACCATAATCCACCCAGTTGCTTGAGTCAAAAATCTGAGTGTCTCAGGGCCAGCCCAGTGGTGCATACGTAAGTTCAGTGTGCTCCGCTTTGGTGGCCTGGAGTTTGCAGGTTCAGATCCCTGGTGCAGACCTACACCACTCATCAAGCCATGCTGTGGCGGCAATCCACATACAAAATAGAGGATGATGGTCACAGATGTTAGCTTAGGGTCAATCTTCCTCACCAAAAAAAAAAAAAAAAATCTGAGTGTCTTAACTGATATCTCTCCTGAATCCCCCTCACATCAGTTCCATCAGCATTTACTTAAAATCTGGCAAAGGTTCTCCACTGCTGTTGGAATAATAATGGTGCACCAGGCCCTGCATGATCTCCCCCTGCCTAGCACTCTACTCTTCAATGATGAGTATGCTCCAAACACAGTGCCTTCATTTACCTCCTCAAATATGCCTTACTCTTAATTCCTTCCAGGCCTTAGCATTCCTTGATCTCACTGGGTGGTATCCTCTCTTCATTCATCTACAGCTTTTCATTCTTTAGGTCTTAGCTAAGATATTGTTTCCTCAGAGACATTCCTTGACCACTATTTCCATCCAACTACATCAAGTTTCTCTTTCATTCACTCTCAAAACACCTTGTAATTGTTAAATTTAATTTATTGTAGTTTTTACAAATTAATTAATTATATGTGACTCCCTCACTAGACAAGTCCAATGAGAGAAAAAACATATATATCATACATTCTGTACCCAATACTTAGCATGGTCTTCTAGATCATGACTACTCAATAAATACATTAATTATATGTTTTTGTACTGCAACTAACACATGGGTATAGTACAAAAAAGTCATTGGACTAGAGTATGTAAGCTAAATACTTTGGATTATTTTTAACCTAAATTTAAAAAGCAATTACTATAAAACATCACAGTAGAGAAAAAAAGCAAAGGAAAAATTATTCAATAGTCCAAAGCAGGTAGCCTTTACTTTTATAATCAGCATGAGGTTAGAAATATTTTGTAAATCCAAATCAACTATTAAAATACAAATTTTTATTGCTTTGATAGTTTCATTACTTTAGAACTTCAAAGTCAATATATAATCCAAAAATGATTTTTATAAGTGAAGTATGTAGCTCTGTGTGATTAGGTCTTATATGTTAATACATAGATTTCTTTACACACACGCACACACAGATACACACATAGACCTATGTGTACATATACTTCTTTTTATAACATCCATAATCATAGCAGTCAAATTTAAGGTTGTCAACTCAAACCTTTACAGCTATTACAGAACCTCTGGAGGAATCTTGCTTAGGATTGTTAAAGATAGCATTCACAGTTTGAGTCCTAACCTTGGTAAATCATTAAATAACAAACTACTAATGAGACATTTCCTTAGTCTAGCCAACGCTTCTTTTTTATTCAGCATGACAGCATCCACACCATAACTGCAAAGTAATCTGTTTTGTTTTGGAATCATAATTACATATTGACAAGTTAAACTCTGAGACCTAAATCAGGGGAATTTAAGCTATTATGGGAGCATTCTCATGGGGAAAACCTAAAGGGACATCAATTATTTTGCCACAATCTCACTCCTTTTCAATTTTCCTTTCTTGTGTGGAATGAAATCCTGGGAGAAAAGAAACTATAGAAAAACTGGAGGCAGTACTTTGCCAAGGGATTGAGAAATAGCTTCTACGGGTAATTAAAATAAAAACAGGTATAACTCATCAGTGAATATATTTAGAGGAAGACATTTCTATCAGTGCAGTGTATTTCTTCCAGTTTTTTTCATGTAAACTTACATTAAAGAGCAGTAATATATATATTACATAATATATACATAATTATATATTCATATAATTATGAAGACAAAGCTGCTTGAATAAAAAACAGCACATAACCTCATGGAACAAGTGATTGACAAACTATCTCACTGAGAAATAATGTTGTATAATTAAAGTTAATTTCAAAAGTCTTTGCCATTGTTGTAAGAAATGAGAATGTTATTGGTTTCTTCAGTGAACCAATCTACTAACAAATAAATATATAGTCAATTAAAATTAGAAATATTATCATATATAATCTTTGCCAATGCTATAAAATTAAGATGGATCTTTAAATTAAAAAAAAAAAATTACGAGCCAGTCCTGATGGCCTAGTGGTTAAAGTTCGGTGCTCTCACCACTTCGACGGCCCGGGGTTCGCTTCCCAGGTGTGGAACCACACCACCCGTCTGTCAGTTGCCATGCTGTGGAGGCAGCTCACATAAAAGAACCAGAAGGACTTACAACTAGGATATACAACCATGCACTGGGGCTTTGGGGAGAAAAAAAAAAAGAGAGGAAGATTGGCAACAGATGTTAGCTCAGGGCAACTCCTTCCCTGCAAAAAAAATTTCTTTTCAGAATTGGTTTGTCTTAAGGGTAACTTAAATAACGAACTACCCTCGATTTCAGGAACAGGAATTATCAAGTAAATAATAGGAACGGAAATGGATACTGGAAGCATTTTTTTTTAACTTAAATTTTGTTTCACTAATGACATTTTGGAATAATACTTATATTATCAATACTATATGGATTCTACATTTGGAGTGCAAAATACCGTCAGAAAATTTGGTATGCTCTGACACCAATTTGTCCTTTTTCCTAGTCTGAAGCCCTGAAATACACTGCATAGGCTATATAGTTCATATCTATATTTTTATTACTTTAGTATCCCTAAAGAAATTGAAATAGAAGCAGCCTGGTTCACCGATAGGGGATTGCTTTCATATTTTCTTAAGTTTTGCAGTTCCACTTGAGTTGAAAAGCATTAGTTATTGGTTAAAAGAGGGTTTTCAGCGTTACGGATGTTAGCACTTTGTTGACGGAGGATTCTGATGCTCAGCAAACTGGGCTAAAATCTAGAAGGTGCCAGATACATGAAAAGTGGAAAAACAGGACGCACAGCTGTAAGCTCAGCTTATAAACGTCTGTCGGAGATTTACTATTTCGTAAAGTGCTGATGCCAAAGCAGAGGTGAAAACGGTGATCACAAGCTAATTTCTGGTGCTTTCCTCTTCTCACAACCAGCGGTTAGGTTGAGATCAATGTTAAATGTCTGTCTCTGTGTAAAAGGAGTACTACATATCTATCAAGAGATAATATAAATTATCTAAAAATTTGATATTTTGACTATTTCCCTAATGTATTCAGTATCCTCCATGAAGACTCTTTAAGCAAGTGTAAAAACAAGTATTACTATATTCCACATAAACTAAAAACATGTACTCTTAGATAATTTGTTAAAATGCTCTTCAGTTTCAAGGAAGACATCACACTACCTGGACTCACATTATCCTGTGAGAATGTGGTGCTTATCTACCCCGGGGGAACATCTGTAGTGAGGCTTTTAAACAGGGTGAGCTGACTTTGAATTGAATGCTGTTAGTTGTCTGACTTTGGATAAATTACTTTAGGTTAATGAGCCACAGTTTTTTCATCTTTAAAGAGAAGATAATAACGACTCACTCTGCAGGGTAGTGAAAGAACAAAATGCTTGTAGTCGGCCTGCTAGAGGGCCTGGATAAGAGCTCAATATGTCTATTGAGTGGCTGTAAGTTTGACTCATGGGGACAGAACAACTAGAAAGCTTGCTTACAATTGCAACTTCTAAAGCAGTGATTTCAAATGGTTCGATCTCAGACAAATGTATTTTATGAGAAAGAAACAAATGTCCAGAACTAGAAGCTATATTAAGTCTCCAATAGTCCGTGAGTTGAAGTAGAAGAAAGGGAAAATTGACCTTTGAATGATCCATTGAACATCCTATTTCCTGAACATATTCTTCGGTGAAAACAATACTAATAAAAACAACAATGGTAATAACATAATGGCACAAAATATGAGGTAACACAATAAATTTAGTAAGCATTGAGAGAACCAATTGAGTCCATATTGTTCTCTGCCAACTAGCCATACACTCCTCTTCCCTTAAATTTCTAGTCAGCTTCTTTAATCTTTGAAGATCTGAGTGCTGCTTAACTATCCCCACAAGGCAAGGTAACTTGTAAGCATATCATTGATCCCCACTTAAGACACTCATCATCGGCATCTATTTTCCTGCCAGTGTAGATCAAGGAGACTTAGTCAATGATCAACCAGTGGGGGCTGGGACCTCTAGAAGAAACTTCCTTCCATTGTTTCATAACCACAGAAACTGCATATTTAATAGAAGCCCCTCCAGTCTACAGGTACATGGTCTCTTAATTGCTTTGTCTGTAGTTTTGGCATGCATAATAAATAGGGAACTCTTTCTTCCGAAATTGATGCTCCTATTAGTTTCATTCTGCAGTAGCCATTAACCACAACTAAAATATAAATGTATAAATCATAATAAGTGTTCCATAATGGAGATCATAAAATCTACTACATAAAATGGCTTCATATAAATATACTGAAGTATATCAGCAGCCAAAATGCTAAACTTCGAACCGGAAAAATATTGCAACAGGGACAAGGAATTTTAAATCATCACCAAACAAAATATTGCCACATTCATTTACTGGAGGTCAAAAACATGAACGAGAAAATGACTTCTATAAGAAATATAGACCAGTAGTGGAAAAATGGATTCTCTATGCAGAAAATTTTGCTGCGAACCTGGACATTGGATATCATGGTGCGATGTAGAGAAAGGAGGTGAGAGGAAGCTATCATCAATCACAAGAGTTGTTACAATGAAAAGCATGATAAAAAATGGGCACCTCAATCAGTTACATTGGGCTTATTTGTCTAGGCCCATCTTATTCCAAAAATGGTTTGAGGTAGCTTGACTGTCAAAGAGTAAACCAAAATAGCACCTGGCATGCATATTAAAATATCTCAAATATTTGAAGAGAAAAAGAAGGTAGGAAGAAAGAACAGTAACAAACATAGGGTTTATTTTAGATCTTTCTGACAAAACTAGTGTTTTTAACCATTAACTTAGGAAAAAATAATTTTCAAAGAGCCCTCATTGTAGCACATGAAGTGAGTTGATACTGGAGATAATTGTAAAAACCTAGATAATATTTCCAGAGTGAAAATTAGATCTAAACCATAAAAAGGTTTTTGAAGATGTTCAAATATCTTTCTTTAAAGTGTATCTTGCACTCTTACATTTCCAGGATCAATAGGATCTATGCACCTCGAAAGACTATGGATTCAAGCCTGACATAAACTGCGTCAGTCAGCATTATATAAAATGAATGTTTTCATTAAAAGGTAATAAATAATTTGTTATTGTATATGTATATAAACTTTATATTTCCCCACCCCAGATAAATTTAACCAAATCTTCCTTTGAGATTACATATCAATTTAAAACATCTTTGTTAAAACATTTCTCTCATTTTTCTGGAATTATTGGCATAACATGGCTTTTATTTCTAACTAGATCACTTTCTAGCCTGCTTCAGGCCTGGGTCCAGTGTTATATTCATCTTTCTATTCTCAATACCCACCATTCTGTCTGGCACTCGAAAGATATTCAATAAAATGCTTGTTAAACAAGTATATGTCTGATACCACCATAATGCATGTGTGGAAAAGGTCCCTAAACCTTGCATGAAGTGCTAAATATTGTCAAATTCTAATGCATGCAGGTTGGTGCTGGGAAGTGACTGCTAATGGGTATGGGTTTCTTTTGGGGTAATGAAAATATTCTAAAACTGAGAGTGTTGATGACTGCACAACTTTGTAAATATATTAAAAACTATGGAAATGTACACTTGAAATGAGGGCATTTTATAGTATGGGTATGATATCCCAATAAAGCTGTTAAAATAGTATAAAAATTCAATAATTGCCATGTCAATTTTGACAGTTTTCCTCCCATATACTTAAGCTGATGTTGAAAATAATTGCAAAGAATCAGAACAGAAGGAGAAGACACAAGCGGAAATGGAAGAGGATTCCAGAGTGTGGGGGTTTTCTCGGTTAGTGCTGAGCACAGTCGCAGTTCTGACCACAGAGGTGGTCAGTGAGTGTGACCTTCTGGCTGCAGCCTTGCCAATCTTTATTTCTGCAAATATTCCTACATTTACAAAGCCCTATTTCTTACACTAAACTCCTTTACTTCCATTTTAAAAAATGCTACGAGAGCTACTAAACTTTATCATAAAATGAGTAATGCTTCATATTTGCCACAAATAGAAACCATGAAATCATAATTTTTGAATTCCAGACAGTGAAAATTTGTACATAGATTATGTCTGGAAAATAGTTTAGCTTTCCAGAAGAAATTTCAATAAGCAAATCAAAGTCTTAACACTTTATTGCTGCTGGCAAGTCACTATCACTCCATGGATGGGATAAAACAAGCATCAAGATAGCATGATTATTAAGCCAGGCCATCTCTTGCAACACGAGGGTTTCCTGCAATCCTGGGTGGTGAATAATAAGGAGATAAGTATTAAACACACCATCTGTTGTGGGTTTTCTGTCTCCAAAAAAGATGCACAGCAAAAGTGAATTCCCTGAAGTACAACGTTATCAGAGATGCTTTTAACTATAGTATTTATTCCTACTCCTCATGATAACGAACTTATACTGAAAGGAAACATGCAGATAGAAGACTGGTAAAAGGAAACACATTACTTCAAACTTAAGTTTGCTTTGTGAAGCAGAATCATTTAATTACTCTAAGATTTCCTCAAAAGATTTAGATTTCATCCACAGAAATTGAATTATGGTCCATGTGTGCCCAAGAAGTGAAGTGTGCCAGGTGCTGCTATGAAAATCAGCAACTCAATGGCACTCCCACATTTTTTCTTCAGTCTCTTTGTGGTTTCAAATGCCTGGTGCTTGAAGCTTTGCCTCAGAGATCTACATAATAATATGAAATTTACACCGTCCACCAGTCATCCTGTTTAGATCTTGAAAAATGTACCTCATCTAGCCAGCATAACTATTCATATGGATATGCAACACACGCCATCAGCTAATCCATTTCTCTTCATGCCCTCTTTCAGTCAGTCTCAAATTTAAATCTTTCTCTGGAAAGCCAGTGAGAATCCTGAGCTCCATAGTCATTCTGGGTAATGTGTTGAGACCAATTTGTGTATCATTACTCACCTAACCTATCATAATGAGATAGAATAGTACTCTTATTTTTCAAAAGAAGAACAAAAAATTGTATTCTGCTACCTTTAAAAAAATTTGGCTTACCTTTGCAATTTCACACTGTTATAGTCCATATTACAAAATAAGATTATTTCTCTATCTAGACAGCACCTATTCTAAGAACAATCTGGATAAATTAAAATGTCATTAAGCCATTTCAATAATCTTCCTGATATTTCACTCATCTCAAGAAACGATTCTTCTCATATTAAGGATAAAATATTAACGAGTTGACTGATAATTGCTACTTCTAGAGTGCCTTGTTCTTTCAATATTTCTTAATACAAACTAACAGACATCTCTTTATGACCTCCTACATTCAGTGCAATTATTTAAAATAGTATTTTATAAAAATTTCTAATGCTGACAATACTATTAAGTCTAGAGACCTGCAAAACTACTATTCTGTGGTCAAAACTACCTAACTACTACAGAGGCATAAATAGACAACCAAAATTGGAATCATAAATTGATTGTCCTCTCTAAGTCCTAGTTCACCACTAGCAAGTTCCATTATAAAATCTATTTCTCAGAAATAGAAGAAATTTACAAAGGCTGAAGCAAGATCTTGGTTTCCTCTTAAAACTCTTCTGAGGACAGGGATCTCCCCTCAATTCTTGTTAACATTTCTTTGTATCACCCAAGCTCTCTTTGTGCTCCAGACATAAATCCTCTATTTACTCTCCACCCAAACACTTGTGATTATCTCTCATTCAGTTTAGATCCCTCGTTTTAGCTGGGCACAAACACCAAGTTTAATGTTTTATAGGCCTAATTTCCATTATGTTAGACTGCCTTATTGTTTTATAAATCGGACTTTTTCTTCTTTCATCTCATTTTTATCCTTGCCTAAACAAGATCTGTAAATGGGCTTAGGAATGTTCATGAAATTGTACGCAAAATTGTGCGTATGTGCGTATATATTTTACTTGTAGTGGTTCATTTTGGTGTCATGAACCACTTTGGTAATCTAATTAAAGAAATGGATATCCTATTCAGAAAAATAAATGCATATAGGTACCTGCCTATGACTCAACATTTACAATGAAAATTTTTCAAAAGAGTTTATCATTCGATGCTCTATTTAATCATTTTATCTGTCTAGGGAGAAACTATGCCATGTAAGTAGAAAATACTTCATGGAAAAGCCTAAGAAAGTTACCTCTCAAAGCAATCCTAATAAAATATATACTCAACAGGGTTGTTTTTGAGTACAAAATTAATCATGATTTCTAGACTCTCATGAAAGCCCACAAATCCTAGATTGCAACCAAATATTACTGCTCCAAACAACCTAGGCATTTCCATTTTGATTACTAGGAGATTCCACAGTTACCAAAGTATTGATCAAAGAAGAAAATCATTAGATACTATTACCATGCAATTCTTAAATGAGAGATTCATTTAAAAGCTTCAGTTACTTCAGGCTTAAATGTTTCATTAAGCTGGTATAATATTAATTTTAACCCCTATACTTCATATATCTCTAAATCATCTCTACACAAAAAAATCTTGAATATCTTTTAGAATTATCTTCATTCCTTTAAAAGCTGAGGAAAGCATCACTAAATTCAGTTCAAACAGTATTTATTTAGCTCCAAATATGTACAAGGTATGATAGTTGATGGAGGGAGGAATGAAATTCTGTCTTTGACCTCTAGAGGCTCATAATTGAAGTAGGAAGTAGTTTGATAAATGCTAAAAGTGGTAACACCTATTTTAAGACTATGGGGGAAATGGCTTAATTCCAACTAGAAATAAGCTAAGAAAATTTCAAAGAGAAGGTGGTATTTAAATTAAAGAAAAGAAAAACTCTGTTAATGTACAGAAAAGTGTAAGGTCATTCCAGTTAGAGGAAATAGTTTCTACAAAGTCATATAATTAAAGCACATGAATTGCAGAATTAGTAGTTTTGAGGGACTGAAGTATGGAGTGCATGTTGGGATAACATATAATATGAAACCCACAAGAAAAATAAATTGTCTTTGTACTATGTAAAGTTTTGATTACCAGTGAGAAGTTGAAACTAATTAGGTAGTGTTCTAGTGTAACCAGTACTTTTACTATCCTTTATGTAAATATCAAATGCAACCAATTAAAATTCATTTAAATGTGCATTTCCCTTTCTATATACACACTTAACAGACTCTTATCTCTGCATTCCTGACAGAACTTTCTGAATAAGTGACATTCAGCAAGGTTGCTTCTTTTGTCTTATCAATTTTCTAAAATAAAATGTTACTTTGTAGAGTATTTTGTCTATTCATTTAAGATCTTAAAAAGATATTTCAGAAATCAAATCCTTTAAAATATCACCTATTATTCATTATTTTATCTTAAAAAATAATTGCATTGTCATAAAAACAAAGACCTAGTGATACTCACACTAGGCAGGGGACTTGAAGATGACCTCACACATTCTATCAGAGAATCTCAGAAGTGGCTTGTTATGCGGCTGGCTCTTTTTTTTCTTTCAAACAATTTTAACAATTACCTTGAACTGTATTGCAGTGCATAGAGGTGAACAAAAGATCTTGAAACATGAATACATGCCCAACAAATTCAGTTTCAATTTTGACCTGAGACAGGAGATTGAAAGAGGTCTTCTGTTTTTTTTGTGGCCGACACTGTGTTTGAAACTGAGCTCATTAAATGAGTGATTTATCTTGAGTCAAACCTATTGGGTTAACACACTATACTCTGAGGTACAAACTTGCTCCATTTCAAAACACATCAAACACACCTCTTAGTTCAAAATTCTATCTATGGGATAGGACCAAGAGAAAACATTCATATCTGAGCGTCAGTTTATACACTTGTTAATTATACTGGAGATAACGCATTGATGACTTCATTTAGATTCTCCAGTAGATTCAGGGAGAAATAAACATAAATGAACTAAAAGCTGGAAAAGTACGACCATAACGACAGATTAGATTTTATTAATGACAACACATTCAGAAAAATGAAAACTCTCAGAAAGCCAAAGTAATAATATGTAATAGCCAAAAACAGAAACACATTAGCTAAAATTCAGGATTAAATCACAGACTTTTTTTCTAACTGACCCTAAATTTCAATTCAAGCAATGCCTTTTGGAAGAAAGTAATCGTTATGACATTGTACACATTTCTGAGGAAAGCAGATCTCAATGTGCAGTGCTTAGCCTTTGTTGCAAGCCATCTGGCAGATCAGCAGGGGTCTGGGCTCAGCAGGGATGGCTGGGAGGGTTGGGTGTCTCATCCTCCAGGAAGCTAACCCAAGCTTCTTGGTATGGAAGTCACCAAGTTCCCAGCAGCAAAACAGAGCAAATCCCAACATGCCTACACTTTGCCACCTCTTTATAAAAGCTACAAAATACGGCTTAAAAAAAAATCCACCATAAAATTATCACATAACATGCTCAGGACTAGAAATTTTAAATGGCAAATCTAGGAATAAATTCAAAGTTCCCAATTAACATAATGCATTATTTCAAAAAATAGATTGAAAAAAATTTCATCACAGTATCAACAGTTTCTTTTTGTTTTTAAAGTAAACTGATTGTATTGATTGAACCATCTCATTATTAATTCCCTAACCAGATAAATCAATCTTATTTAAAGAAAATTGAAAAGAAAATTAATGTATTACTGCTTAGAATATAGTATAAATCAAGATGAATTACAAACATATGAACAAAAAATACAAAAATACAAAAAACAAAATTGTTATTGCCCAAAAAAGGAGTTCGTCTGCCGACTGCAAGACAGTCAATAGTCAAGGCCAATAGTCAAGAGGCAAGGAGGTAGGAAAGAAAGGACGTTTTATTACAGCTTGCTAGCAAGAGAGAAGATGGCCAACTCATGTCCTAAAGAACCATCTTAAGGGGGCACAAAATCTTACAGCAGTTATATAGGCCAGTGGGTTATAGGGGAGGGGGTTAGGAATGTTGACCCTTGGTTCTTACAGACTGGGAGTCTCCACACCAGATCGTTCAGTTGTCATTGATGATGGTATCAGCATAGACTCTCTGTTCGGGGGTCATCACATTCCTAAGGAACTCAAAAGAACAAAGTTATCATCTTATCGCAGCTGGGAGGTACATGCACAAGCAGGGCTTGTAAAATCCACAGAGCAGTTAGATCTCCTGGAGGGTGCAAATCCAGCTTGGTTAGTTACTCAGAGGTCATTCAAAGTTACAATAGGGTTTCTTTTTCACCATACGGCTTCCCTTGTATCAACCTTGTCTTGAGTAGGTATCAAAATGAGCATCATATCAAATTTAAAAATGATTTCAGATATCATCTTTATTGGCTTGAACTATTCTTTAAGGAAAATCCAAGAGTAATGTTGAGTTAGCACTCTAAAGGTAAACCCACCTCGGTACCCAGGAAATTTATGTAACCACTGTCATCACTACATGCTTCCAGCTGGGAGAATATTGATGTCTTCTTCCAGAGCTCTGAATCTCAGGGTTATTTCTCAGAGTGGGCAGATGGATGGCCTAGTGCTGTGTGAAAGTAGCTGCCTGAAAATACAGTACTCTGTGTGTGTGTATGTGGTGTTCAAGTTTCTAACATGGTCAGAGACAAAACTCCTGAATTAGATCTTAAATGATTCCTTCTCAAGTGAAAGCATGTTGTAGCAGTACAGCAGAAGTTAACTTGCGATACCATAAAAAAAAAAGTCTTGGACATTTTCAAATCATGCATAAAACTAGCTTTCAAACCCAATAAAATGCTGCCAAAATGATGAAGAATGCTAAACAGCTCGAGTATAATAATTCTTAGATCTTTAGTGGCTCTCATGTCTTTTATTGAATGCCACTGAGCGGTCCACTCACCTCTAAGATCTCTCTCTCTCTCTCCTCTCTCACCACTATCTTGTTCTTTCATATTCTGGGATACCGAGCAAAAAAAGGGAAGAAATGGTCACAACCTCTTCACGTTTTTTCTACAATAACTTTGTAAAAAAAAAAAAATCACTTTTTGCTTGACAGAATTTCCCTATGGCATTGGGCCACTTTCACATAGCCATCTATAATTTTTCTCCTGCTTGAAACAATCTCCCACATGCCACTCTTGTTAATGACTGAGATACCCCCTGACGGTGCTTAACATTTAATAGTGCTGGAGCTCCACATTTGCCCAAACAACCTTTTCCATTTACCTTACCTCAAAGGCCTTCTAATTTTTCTTCAGAGACAGAAATCCTTTAAGCCCATTGTATCCTTAGGCTACAAATTTACTGAGATTTAGGTTTCCAATAAGAGCGTTGAGATGAATGCCACCATCTCATTTATGAATCAATTTTTGCCCATCGGCTTTTTACTGTTATTACTTTTTATTTTATTTTGCACTCAAAGGAGAGAACCCCTATTACATGTGTGTGTATAATAATATATTTACACATATACATATATATACACATATATATTCATATGTTTCATTTGTTTATTAAACTGTTGAAAATTTAAAGAAAATGAAAGCCTATGTACATGAAAATTTCTAAACAAATTCCTTACCCTAAACTCTGTCACACCTTGTCCTTCATTTCTATCTTCACTAGAGAAAGATATACAGGATAAAATTCCTAAGGATTATTTTTAAAGCTGATTAAACAAGTTCTTTTCTTGAATATAATTCATGGAAACTCAATAGAGCTGACAGCATAATATACTTCATATAATTGTACGGTTTGGGGTTTTAATGCAGACAATACCTTGAGATGAAGAAAAAACAGAGAAAAATTCTACTTTTCCAGGGAGCTGACAAATCTATTGTTATGAGAACATTTTCTTTTAACTTTCCATTTTTTCATAAGGAAAGAACAAGAACAAAAGTTGACTTTTAAATTACTTAATAATCAATACATCTGAAAGGTTTCCCATACTTCCTTTTTGCTTTCATTCTTTTTTTAATGGGGATTTTCATATTAAATGTTCACTTTGACCTAAAGAAGAAATGCTGCTTTAGTGGTTGGCTATCACTCACCAGTTCCAAAAAAAGTTTGAATATGTCTTAATTTTTGAACCCAATTAATTAAAGAATTACTGCATGACTTCATAGATAAAGTATGGCTATTCCTAGCTGTCTTTTTAATTTTACTGGCATGTACATATTTGGTAGAGCCAGTGTAGGTGAAATAAAGCAATAAACTCTGAAAAGAAGTTCTGTCAGTTACAACAAAATTATAGGGTAGAATCACAAACATACTAAAAGATTAATTTTAAAGTAGCTGTATGGGATAGTCGTGTAGGATGGCATGATTTGAGAGCTAGTGCTCCATGGATCCCTAGGGGCTCAAAGGTCCCTGGGGGTCCCTTGGGAGGTGGTCATCATCGTGATGTGGAAGCTAGCGTGGTTTCTTGGGAGGGCAACAGGTTGGGCTCTGTGTCAATTAATCCTGTCTTCAACTACAGCAGCTGTTTTATATTATGAACAATACTGCACATGATTGAAAAGTTTTATAATTGAAGAAATTAAAAAGTTTGAGAATACATATTATAGTCAAATTGAATAATCTTACATCTGGGGAGAGTGTGTGACTTCAGTAATTTCACACAGCTATTTAAGAAAGAAGAATCAAATATATTATGTCATGTCAAGAAATGATCAGCATGCCTTCTAGGCCAGTTAAAAGTTGAGTTTTATTGATTTTGTCCATATAAAAACAGTTAATCAAATGGGAAAAATAGGGAGAACTCCAAAAGAAAAATAAATTATCAGTCATTTTCTATAGATGTCATCTAAATTTGTTTTGTGTCACTTAAGGTTTCCTGTGGTTTATGTATTTATATAGGTTTGTTATTCAAACCAATCAACAAATTGATTACATTTGTATTCTACAGTGATTACTTAACTAACATGTGGTAATGTTCAAATTTGAGGTTTAGATAAGAAATTCTTGAATCTTTAAAAAGTTATTAATATGATTAGTATCTCTAACTAACATTATAAGGATATATTTAAGAAAACATTAATGAAAAAGCACTAGAAAACCTAAAGATCCCTTGACCCCAAAACTTCTAAGCATGGATTTTTTTTAACCATAAAACTTTTAAATGTACAAAAATTAACAATAATTCCACAGATATTTTAAGCTTCTTATCTTTGTTCTGGACATCATAGAGTGGGGATGCATACGAGCAATCTCGTCCTTCAGAACTACTGAAAATTCTATGTAGCCAGCAAGAGAAAACAAAAACAAAAAATATTCTCTTGAACTTACTTTTTAAAAAGTTAATATAATAAGCATGACACAAAGTCTTTCTCAAGGTTATTTAAATTCATGTTAAATCATGAACTGGTTGACTATTCAACCAAGTGAAAATTAGATTCAGAGTATGACATAATAAAGTTCTGGGGACAACAAATACACACATTATTTAGCAGAGAATGAGGATCCCTTTAAAGAAATCTAAATCTAATCCGCATCTACCATTTTCAGAAAATGACTGGAAGTTGTCGATCGAAATATACAACTATTCAGTGAAAGCTGTTCTCATTGTCTGCTTTTGTTAATTGTTGCACAGCCATAGTATAGGTTGAAAACACTCTTTCTGAAAATTTATTTTTCCCTCTCACACTCAGAAATCCCAAAACTAAATCTAAAAGTGCAAGTATATTTCTTTACCTAACTCTCTAGATTAAAATATTGTATTTCCTTTATATAAAATGCTATACCTCAATTTATTTCCTTATATTGCTTTGTTCTCTTTCCATTAAATATGATACATATAATAAAATATATAATTTAACGTAAGGGATTTTTTTTTAAATATAGGAATCCAGGTTAAACCCAAAACATATACTGGGTTCTGTCAAACCATAATTTTAAAAAATACAAAATTACATTAAAACTACAGGCAATATTTATTTGATGTTAAAAGATAATGTGTACCTCACTTGCTGTTTAGTATTACAAGTTAATGTTAATCTTTGATAATCAAACAAAAATTTGTTTTCTAAATTATTTCACATAAAAAAATTCTCTAGGAATTCTACGCTAATGTCCCACAGGAGGCACTGTCATCAATCCATCATCTGTTTTTCTGTTTCCTAATTATTTTGATATTAGACTCTGTTGTTTTTTACCTAAAATAGAGCAACTGTGATATGTTGCTTTATCCAGACTATCGTATACTTTACACAGCTCTTTGCAAGTCAATATTTTGTAAATAAAATATTTGGCATAAATATATTTATCATTTAAATCTAGATTTTTCTAACATTGCATTTACCTTAAGATGAATCACATTAAAAGAAACAGCAGTAGGAAAATTAAGCCAATATGAGTCAAACTTCTACCCCCAGACGGTAACTATCTTAAAAGAAAAGCTAAAAGCAAAAGCTCACTTTTGGAGTCTTGTCAAGTAGTTTGATCTACTGCTATACAAAGAAACCAAATTAAACAGAAATCAATTAGCATGTAACAAGTAATGATCAGCTATGATTTAAGCTTCAAGGGAAGAAGAGTTGACTCAGACAGAATTACAATAGGCCTAGAACATATTTTAATTTGTAATTATCTAACAACAATGAATTTTGAATAAGCCAGAAAAAAAGATCTGCAATGGTTATAGGCTTTATGATACTGAGATAGTATAAAATTCTGATGATTTGGTTATCTCGCTGCAAAGCAAGTGGGGGAGAGTCTCGCAGCAGAAGGGAAGCAAGATGATATAATTTAAAATATTGAAGGGGCCGCCCGGTGGCGCAGCGGTTTCGTCCGTGCTTGGCAGCCCGGGGTTCGCGGGTTCGGATCCCGGGTGCCTGCCAACGCACTGCATGTCAGCCACGCTGTGGCGGCGTCCCATATAAAGTAGAGGAAGATGGGCACGGATGTTAGCCCAGGGCCAGTCTTCCTCAGCAAAAAGAGGAGGATTAGCAATGGATGTTAGCTCAGGGCTGGTCTTCCTCACAAAAAAAAAAAAACCAAATAAAATATTGAAGAAAAATATCTGTACTATTTTCAACATTAAATAGTAACATATCAAATAAACAAAGTGTGTTCTTACGACAATCTTGATAGAAAAGTATCTACTGAAAATATGACAATGAAAAGAAAAAAATGAAAACATCTGCTGCTTATATGAAGTCAGCTATTTAATGAATTGTACATCATCCAGAAAGACTTTCAGAGAGTATAAATTTGATATGAGCCTCTTTGTAGTAGTATCTCTCAACACATGGAGGACAAATAAGCACAATAAGATAGAGGCTTTATTTATATCCTGAATGTGATTGGACTAAACTCATCTTTAAGGAAAGGCAAGACTCAGTCAAACAGTGCTTTACGTTTGACAAGATGGAGAAAAAGTAGAACACAATTTCAGTTAACTAGAATGCTAGGTGTGAATCCTTGTGATGAATCTAATGTCCTTGGTAACTCAGAGATCAGCATTAGGCTTTTAATATGAAAGAAACGTATGAGAGAGAGAGAAAGGGGAGAAGGAAGGAAGGAGAGAAGGAAGGAAGGAAGGGTTTTAAATACACTATTTAATGCTTCCCTGCCTCATAATTAATAGTTGACTGATAGTTCAGAACTTTTTGGACTGCAGTGCTATTAATATTAAAAGCAAAGTATTAAGATATACAAGACATTAAAAGCAAAAGAAATGAACTGAATCTACATTGATACTAGAAACACATAGTGCTTGTCAAAAACATTGTAATTTCCCTTTGTTTTCTGTGAGTTTTCTCTTTCTCTTAAAAGCCAAATGTAGAAAAAAAAAAATCCAGTGAACTGAGGATTTTATATTGCTTTATTCCAGATACATATATTTTTACTCTTATGGGTTCCTTTGAATTTTTTCTCATTTCATCTATTTTGTCTGGTGTGAGACAAAACAGTTTAATTTTCTGTAATATCTTTTTAGGGAAATGACTAAGAAAAACTCCAAAAGAAATGGAACAAGGAGATAATGACAAGAACAAAAGACATTATAACAATAGTTGATTATTGAAGTGTTAAGACTACTTTATGTAAACATGTTTGCTTGGAAAGTGTAACACGCGGATAGATATGATAATTAATGTAAGAGAGAGGAAAAATAAAAATGAAGATAGAAAAGGATAAAATTTCAATGTAGCTGGTTTCCTCTTAGTTTACTTACAAAATGAGCATTATTTGGACATTTATTTTCCAGCGTACTTTAATGTTAAAGGTGATAGCAATAACCACAAAGGCCCAAGGAAAGATAAAATTTCAAGAATACAGTGAACCATGCATCCTCAAATCTACATCAATAGTTCTGAGATCTTATCTAAATTTGGAAGTATTTATCAAGAGCTGTTAAAATTGCATGGTATATTTTTGGTATCTTAATAGATGCAGTGCTTATATGCACCCAATGTGTACATGTAGACTTGTGATTGAAGATCATCTTCCTCAGAGCATTTCTAGTCACTGTATGAGGTAATTCTAATGGTGTTGTATTAACCAGAGCTAGATTTTCATGCGGTGTAGCAGAAAGAAATTCTAATGACACCCTTGGAAGACATAGAATGCAATAAATTAATACATGGAATTGTAAAAATGAATTCAGGAAAAGAGGATACAGGATAGAATTCATAAGACATATTATCTTTCCCCAGAAAGTCGTTTTGACATAGTTCCAGTGGTCTAAAACAATGAATACAGATGGTACTATATTTATAAGGGATCTTGTTTTATGATCAAGTCCATATTATTTTGTACATGTAAAAAATAATTTATAACACTGAGAAAACATTAAAATACACAGTGGTTTTCTTATTCGACACGGTTATAGAGTCAGAAAAATTATTATTCTAACACCCCTAAAGCATTAGTTGGTAGTCTAATTGTAAATAACTCATGGCTAGCATTCTTTTTGAGGCACAGAGGGGAAAATATTTTTGTTTTTTAATTTTAAGTTTTTACTTGAAAGCAAAGGAGAAAGAATACCCTTTCCAGGGATGAGATAGACTTGAATTTGTTATACTCTTGAAGGGTAGCACCTCAGGGAGTTGCTCATTTTCCCCTGGGTCTCTCCCATGTATACACAAGGTGTACATGTTAATAAACTTCTGCTTGTTTTTCTCTTGATAATCTGTCTTTCCTCACAGGAGGGTCAGCCAAGAACTCAGAAGGGTAGAGGGAAAATTATTTTTCTTCCCCTAAACTCTTTAAGTAATTTTCTTCTAAATGACATCAAATTTTCTATACATCAACACATTCCTTATCAGGGTTGGCACATGGAGGAATTAATATTATTATTATATATAAAGTATTTTTACATAGTTCTTAATCATGACTTTTTTCCAAGGATAATGGTGTTTGGGACAACAGATGGTATGACATAACTGAAGCAATTGTGTTTTGTTAATGTAACATACCAGGGAGCAACACAAAACATCTATTTATAAAAAAGGCTTTGCTAAATTTAAGTAGAAGTGATGCATCAAGGCAAAATATTTTCTGGAGTCGGAATAATGTGACTAGGAGATGTGTGATATGAGGGAAGAGAGAAACAATAGGTCCATAGCTTTCTCAGGAGAACAATATTCTACTTAGCAAGTCACAACATTTAAACATAATCCTCTGAATCAAAGACAAAGAGTGACCTCTGACCCTGGTCCTCTGAAAAAACTTCCAACTGAAATTTTACATGAAAGCAACGTGGAACTAGCACTTCAGTTCTTTATTTTAAAGAAAACAGATTAAGTTCTTGGAGGGAGGCAACAATATTGAGGAACACAGACTATAATTGGTTAAGATAGCTAAAATTAAGGTAGCATCAGGTTGTTTTAGATTAAATAAACAATTAGAGTTTTGTTGTTAAAAGGAAAAATTAAAATTAAAAATATCAGGCTTAATTCGCTCTGTTGAAAATAAGGGAAGATATTCTCCTCCCTTTCTTTCTTAGAGCATTTACGTTCTTAAAATTGTAAATACTTTCTCATCTGTTTGAAATATATGTAAATCCTTTTGAAAACTAGATAGGAGTTTTGTCAGCTTTATGACCCAGGAACTGTCTCTCAAGGACCTGGGAGCCACCTCTCTGAAATGTAAATGTCAAGGGAAATAGTACCCTTATTTCCCAGTTTTTATGAGAGGGTAGAAGCCCAACGTCAGCGGGCACCGTGCTCCAGGTTGCAAAACTACCTCCTATCATAAAGATGAGAAGTCTGTTTTTCCTCTTGGTAAAGCCAGTAAGCTAACTCAGATGGTCACCTTTATTACCAGGTAAAGTTAACTGAACTTATGTGTGATAAACGATGCTACCAAACCCTCTTACGTGAGGACCAATTGTTGTTTATCTTGAAAACAAATCTGTAATAGGCTGTATCTGCTTGCCTACATACAGGGATGAGATTTCTTTCTGTCTTTGCAATCTCTCGGGAGATTGCCTATGATGCTCATTGCATTCTGGTTTAATGCTTATTCAATAATGAAAGTGTTTCTTTCTGTCCTATATTTGTGGAAAGGATTTCTGAGTAGGGAGAAGATTTTTGTGTGTACGTGAGGAAGATTAGCCCTGAGCTAACATCCTTTGCCAATCCTCCTCTTTTTGCTGAGGAAGACTGGCCCTGGGCTAACATCCGTGCCATCTTCCTCTACTTTATATGGACGCCACAACATTGCTTGACAAGCTGTGCGTTGGTCTGCGCCCAGGATCCAAACCTGTGAACCTTGGCCTCCCGAAGTGGAGCATGCGAACTTAACCACTACGCCACTGGGCCAGTGCCCAGAGATAATTTTGTTTTTAATTATAATTCCCAACAATGGTAAAATTAGAAACAAAGAATTCAAGATATTGGCACCAGAGAGAAAATATGTCAACTTTTTATTATTAGTGACATAAATTAGAATAAATTTATGAAGTCACTGATAATCACATTTCTAAATACAATGTACTAACATCTAGGAATCATTCCTTTTTTGAGTAAAAATGAATAAATATAAACTCTCCAAAGAGTGTAAGATTCTTCTCTTCCTACATAAACACCATTGTTAATTAAGTGAACAAGGACTGTGATCCTACAAGGTAAAATCTGGCATAATCTTCTAGAAGAAGAGGATTTTAAAAAATGCATTGGATTGGTAGTATATTAAATGCACAAGGTTATAGACTGTGCTGACAAATATTAAAAAAATTATTTTTAATCAATAAGATCATGTAACAACAATATGCAATAATTTATTACAAACTAAACATATATTATATTCCTATGTTTTAAAAGGTCACATTGTTTTGATCCAATATCGAAGATCTATAAGGAATGCAAATTTTAATTCTATATTGTATAGAGATTCTTTTAATTTCACATACATGAAAAAATGATTAATACTATATATCTACTTGTCCAGGCAGGGGAAAAATTGTTATATCAAGTCTTCATTAAATTTATCTACTCTTTGTCCCATTTCCCAAATGATTCTTTAATGTAAATATTAACAAATTGAACATTGTCCATTTCTTCTGGAAAAATTTTTGAATTTTAAAAATAAAATACAGAGATTAAGATGGTTGTATGTTTATATATCTGTATATATATGTCTATTCACACAAATATATAGATTTACTGATATATGCATATATACACACCCACATATATATGTAAATTTGGGACAGATACATTATATTTTCATTTCTTCTATATGTAATACGTAATGCTAGATATTTGCTATTTGCAATCTTTCTTTTAGGAGTTTTACACTTGACCATGTAAATTAAATGGATGAGTCAAAGACTGTGTAAGGATGTGGAAATAATGTTCTCCATCACTGGATCCTTGTTTGTCTTAATCACAATATGTCAAACGAGTAAAAAATCAACAGAAATATTTGAAATCTATATGATAGAACTCCAATATATACTATTCAATAATTCATTACTTTATCACAAATAAATACATTTTGCTTTAATTCATTTTTTTCCCCAAGTAACCATTTTTATAATAAAAAAGAGGGAGTACTTTAAAATGTAAGTGTAGAGTTTGTACTGTAGCAAAACATGGCTTTGCAAAAGAGACTAAATTTTTTTCTGTTTTTTTTCTTTAGTTGTTTTTATATTAAATGAAAAATTATATGTAGAGGATATATAGAAACAATACACAAGGTGAGAGAAAACTGTTCAAATACTGTAATGATTTATATTCAAGATTATGCTCAAGAAATTAATGCATATTTATCTTTTTTAAACAAAATGAAGTATTTGAGCCAGAAAGGTTAAAAATGGCTCAGGGAACAACCATGCTAAGTAATGTTTTAGGGCCTTGATTTATGCAACAAGTTCAGTTTAATAATGAGCAAAACTGCTAATCAGTGCCCACAGATATTAGATAATAAATTCAACAAGGCCAAATGGGTATTTGCAGCGTAGCAACTACTTGCTTAATGATTTAATTAATCTAAACATGCAAAATTTTGTGCTTGCTTAAATTTGTTTAGCATATGACACATTACTGGAGGTTAAAAACTAGAGGTGTATTCATAAATTAAAAATGTTTTTTAGGGGAAAAGGGACAATTACCAGATCTTACGTAAATGCCTCTTAAGAACCACATCAAGAGCTTGAGAGAATGAGTTCAGATATTTGGCCTTGTAATTATTTACTTTATATTGCTAAATTGAAATAGCTTTGATTAGTACAGTGTATCTATAAAACTGCTCTAAAAGAAAGACAGTGATAATCAAAGTAGCAATAATTAGGAGAAAACTGACTTGCCTTAAAACTTTCCTATTGTAATAATTCCTTCAAGTCAACAATTTAAAATCATGTAATTTATTTTTCTTATTACATCTAACTGGAAACTTAAAGTTGTCTCTTTTGCAAAACCATCTTATTATTTAAAAATATTTTAACTTTTAAGCTATTTTAATATGTAGTAATATTGTATTTTTTTTCAATTATTACTGTTTTCACTAACTGTCCATAACATACTGGGCTCTATATTTTGCTACTTGATATAGTTAGGAAACACATGAGAATCCTTTAGAAACAAAACTTTTTTTTTATTGCTCTGGGAATTCAATAAGAATGTGCTTTGATTGAGGAGGGTGTTTTTGGTGAGGAAGATTAGCCCTCAGCTAACATCTGTGCCCATCTTCCTCTATTTTGTATGTGGGACGCCACCACAGCATGGCTTGATGAGAGGTACATAGGTCTGTGTCCTGGATCCAAACCCGTGAACCCCGGGCTGCCAAAGTGGAGTGTGTGAACTTAACCACTAGGCCACCTGGCTAGTCCCAGATTGAGGAGTTTTTTGAGTTAAAAAAAAAATCAATTACTTAATATCCCAATTCGGAAATATTTAGAACACTTAAGGGCTTTGCATATCACTCAGTGGGTTACTTTTATAGTGTTTGTCAACTATTAAAAGTTATTAAATAAAATATTAATATTTTGATTATGTTTGCAACTGCTTTTACTTCTTGAAAAATATTTAAATATATTATACATCATTAATTATCATTGTTATTTTTTAAACTGTGCACTATCATTTTAATTATCTTAATGCCATTAATTTAATTATATGAATGCTCTACATATACCAGAGAGAAAAAAATACCAGAAACAAACTTTAATACTTCAATTTTTTCTGTGATTGATTTTGTCCCTAATATAATTTTCTTAAAATTTTATTAAAGAGGGATTTCAGGATTGGGTTTCAATTTCAGCATTTAACAAATGATAAACCTCCTGAATGATAAGATGTTATCCTTATCAATTATGCAAATACCCCATTACCTCAATTATTGCACTTTCCAAATTAAGACCATATCTCATTTAGATTTCCTTTCCCAGTTACATACAAGCCCTCAGTAAATTTTAAATCAATAAAAGTACAAATGAATGAATGGAATATGCATTCCAGAAATGGAATTAAGCAGCTCCCCTGCACCTAACTACTTTGGATGACCAATAGACCAAGAAAGAACTATTAAATGTACTGTGCAGGTTGCCAAAGTGATTTGAATTCCAGAATGTTTAACATCAAGTATAAAGATTCATGATCAGAACCATTGCTTTAGAATTCACTGTGAGACAATTCCAAGACAAAATATTTTAGTACCACAGAGTCTACTGAGGAATTGTTTAGCAGTTCAATGCTTTCTATTTTCAATTACATTTTCTTCTAGAAAACAAAAAAATCATTATTTTATTCTGCTGATATTATTTCTGGTAACTGGTTTTCTTATGTTTCTAATAAGCTGAAAAAAGATAAATACGAACTAAAAGCACTTCAAGCAATTCTGTAATTACACATTTTTCTTCTAACATTTTGTGTAAGTGCATGATAACGTACATAATTGCCCTATACTAGCAATTAGGAGTTGGGCTTGTTACATATTCTGCAGAAGTAGAGGATTATATTGTCATATCTGTTTTATGCTTTCCATTTTATGAACAGTAATTATGGATATTGGTATAGATATTGGCATCAGAGTTTATGCCTGAACTCTTTCTTACATGTTCAAGAAAACACATGTATAATAACATTTTAGACAAACAAATTAAAAGTGTGTTTTTTTTAAGGAAGCTAACTTTATACCATTTATAACTGTTGTTTTTTCTCCAGATTTATTTGTTAAGATTGAAATTATACACAAGTCCCAGGGAGCATTCTAATTTACTTGAGAATACTTAACCTTACAATTTTTTTCAAGTTCCTTTTCTTAATTATTGTAAAATTCCAAGGAGAGAGAGAGAAACTATATAATTCCACTTCCAGTGGCTTTCATGAACAAATTAAACAAATCTTTCCCAGAGGCTTACCTGAGACTCATTTGTAAATTTCAACAAAGTCATATTATAAGAAAATACTGCTTTATATTTGAAGTGTCTTTTTTAACTCAGGTTATAATATTTTATTCACAAAACACACATGTCACATAGAGAATCATATTCTTTAGATGATAGCTCTGGGCTGGGTCTAATGACTACTGGATTTTATGCCCAACTGGTAGAAAGAATTTTGAGAGATATCGCTTGCAAAAGATATTGGTGCCTTTTATCTGTCTTTTAAAAAAAAAGGTATTTAACTTTCTCAGTGCCTTTTACAGATCTTCGTAAAATGTATTTTGATCTATTATTTAAAACACAAACACACACACATGCACAAACATAAACACACCCCTCAGGAGAATTTTTGCTTGAGAATGACATTGGCTACTTCCATATAGTACAAGTGAAATACATTCATTGGTTAATTTGATTAATGCAAACATTAAAAACAGTGATTAGTTTCACTGGGTAACTGTAAAATTGGCTTCACTTAATTTGGTGAGGGTGAGGTAAGAGTTAGGTCACAAACCTATCAGAACTGTAATTGACTTAATTGTGATAGTAAATTCTCTCATGACTTTGTCATCATTAGTATCAAAATTAAATCAAGTCAAATATCTTAACGTTTGGAGCATGTTATATGTATTGACATTTTCTCAGAAAGTTGTTTTACCAGACAGAAATATTCTAAGAGCACACTCAAGAAAATAAGTCATACGGGTTCAAAAAGGAAAGCAGAGTTAAAAAGTTTTAAGACTAACACTTATCTTAGTGCTAGTTATGGCAATGCCCAGACTAATTATTAAACCTGTAGAAATCCAAAAGAATTTAGTTAATTTAGAGAGGGGAGTTAACTGCCTTTTAACTTGGAGAATGTGACTGTGATAATGATAAAAATGGTTTTAACTTTTTCATTTAATTTGACTTCAAGAAAGTATAATTCTTTAGATGCACTCAGCATCAGTCTTCCAAAATTCTAAATATCTTTGCTTATACTATCAAAGAGATTTCTTCCATGTACAAAGTGTAGTGATACTTTAGTCACTGATAAATTGTTCAATATATTTAATGTACATCCAAGAAATCTCATAAAAATATCTGACAATGCATTTACAAGTTATACACTGAAATTCACACACAAAGCATTAAGGAATATTTGAACTTTAATTAATACACTTTCATTACTATAAACATGCCCCCTTTCACCACTTTCATATTCCATTTTTAGATTGTGATACTTATTCATAAGTTGTTTTTAAAAAAAGTGTGACATACTTCTGGTGCCTCACCTCTCTTTTGAAGAGTTTTATATTATAATTACCTATAGAATTTCTCCTATTTATTTGTCTTTTTAAATATAATTTTGCAGTTCAAAATCAACTAAAAAATACATGATATTATCAAACAAATCATAAATACAGGAACATAAAATCATAATACAGGCCTGTTCAATTAAACTTAGATGTAGTTTTTTATTCTACTGATTTTCTCCGGTAAAATTCTTTTTAAT
Source organism: Tapirus indicus (assembly GCA_031878705.1). Classification (NCBI taxonomy): domain Eukaryota; kingdom Metazoa; phylum Chordata; class Mammalia; order Perissodactyla; family Tapiridae; genus Tapirus; species Tapirus indicus. The sequence continues at coordinate 38,938,412 of CM062930.1, read as the reverse complement.
TAGACATAGCTATAACTACACATTTCCTTTTCATTTATGATAGAAATTCTGGCTCCTCCTAATAAATATAAATACTACTTTTTATGTTATAATTTATATTTTAGGCTGTCAAATTTATATTCCAAAATACAGTTTCTGAAAGTGAGCACTCAACCTTGGCCCCATCTGTCCTCACTCTCAGACTTTCCTGTCTCTGGTACCTTCTTATTTGATGGTTTCATTGACTCTGTCAGCATCTCTCTCTGTAGCTTAGAGTTCTTCTTCATGCTTCAAAGGAAGACATTCTTTTTCAGGTTGAAATCTAGGTTTTTCCAATACACCTGACTCAACATATGTTTTTTCATACTGTAATTTTTCTTTGCAGAATAGAATATTCCAAGAGAATTTAAATGTGTATATAAATGTGCACATTTATTTTTATAGATTCATTGTGATAATGGGTCAAATAACTATTTTTATCCAACCCGTTTTTTCTGCTACCTAAATGTAAAAAAATAAATCTCTATGATTTCAGGTAAATTATTATATGTTACTAATTATACATTTTATTTCCAGAAAATTAGCATATCTCTCCTAATTAATATGAATGTAAAGAAGTGTTAATGACCAGATGGGTAACTGATTTATTCTAACATGATTATCAAAACTGGTAACCCAGTGTATAAAAGTAATTTTCAAAAGCTATTAACAAGGGCTATTTTCCTTAATGAGAAATGAACACAGGCTTGAAATGCAAAATTAAAATATATAGAAAAATAGATCAAATGATAATTCCTTCTCAATCCCATCATTCAATGGAAACCATCCATTAGCAAATATGATTTTCAAATATTTTTCTATGCACAATTTTTCCCAAAGATATCTCTACTGGTGGGGCAACAGCTATATCACTTTCTGTAGTATCTTCTCCTGATTTAATACTTGCTTTTAAGTAAGGCTGCAAAGTTCCAACTGGATGACATAGCCACATACTGATCAAACCGTGAAATTTACCAGGCTTCTGGGTGTTGGGAGAAAGTGAGACATCAGAATCCTTGCGATTTGCAGTGTATTTCAAAATACTATTATCTCTGAAATGTCCTATATTAATACAATCACGTCAATTACTGAAATATTCATGGCACATCAAATATATCTTCCATCCAAATTTACTACAACTGGTACACACACATATATATGAACTGGAGTTGTTTGTAAATTCTTCTATACTATTTTCTAAATATGTGACCAAATACTTGATCAAAGTAATATTTTTACCAGAACTGATCCACGTTATGCTATCCTAGGACAAACACTGGATTTATGGAGAAGCTACGTTTTGGTAGTAATGAGAATCAACAAATAATATATGTGTAACTCTCTGTGGTACACAGAGGACTGCTTGTATGTGTTTTCTATGGTATTTTACAGTATTGAATACAAAGGTTAAGATTTAAAGTTTTGAAAGGAAATACACAAAAGAAAACAATAAAGGAGAAAATACCAAAGGACGATACATGACTTTTACAAGCAGCTCTTACAAATATTGAACAGTAGGCATAACAATAAAGCCTCATCTATATTTAAAAGTTATTGTCTACTTGGCTCCTGCTCTGTCCTGTTCAGCCTTCAGCTAAACAGTAAACGAAGTGTCCACATGACACACTATTCAGCAGAACTGGCACTCTGATTATTTATTTAACAGCTTTATTTATTTATCAGTTCTGCCAAATGAATAAACATGTTTTCCATACATTATCTTAATAGACTTAATGATGCAAAGACAGTATTATACAATGTCTTGGGTGGCTCAAATGATTTCAGTTTTCTTCTGTAATCCCCAGTGTTGGATAGAAGTATTCATTTATCATGTGCTAGGAACTTTTTTTTCCAATAGTCACATTGGCTAAGCTCACTTTTTCAAGTACAATTCATTATTCTGGATAACTGGGGCATCCACCTGCTCGAGGGTCTGCCAAGATTCACAAGATCTAAAGTGCAGTTTGGGGGAGTGAAATGGAAATCAAAGAGCTGCCTTCAGCATTCATGCAGCTCTTTAAGCTGCAGGCAGCCTTTTCATCTATATCAATGGTCCTCGGGATAAGAGTTTGCAGAGGAACAAGGTTCACCCACTCACTTATTTTTCCCACACAAAATCAGAATTAGGAGGACAGGCAGTGAGAACAATGGCTGGTTCACTCCCTCTGGTCGCTGTAACATTTTTTGTGTTTCTATCAGTGGTAAGAAAAATGTACACATTTCCATCCTGAATATATGATGGATACTTAAGATGAGTATAACCGCAGTGAGAACTTTCTGTGTTCATTCATCCATTTCTTCCACACGTATCCATTGAGTGCCTCCTGTGTGGCAGGCATTGTTCTAGGCACTGGGGATACAGCATTGAACAAAACTTCTCACAGGGCTTCCCTTCTACTAGGAGAAGCTCATAAATAAGTTGGATGGTAACAAGTGCTTGGCAAAATATGCTGAAAGGAATAGTACTGGAATTCTGGAGTAAAATCTACCTGCTTCTGTAGGAAGGTAGGATACACTAGTAGGTCTTATTTCTGCTCTCCTTGTTATGGTGATTCAGATCTGTGTGTAACTAATATCAGCAAAATTAATAATAGCAAGGCATATCAGTATCTTCCACTTGGTGTAAGGTTGGCAGATAAAATATAGGATACCCAGTTAAATTTGAATTTCAGATAAACATAAATATTGCTTTAGTTTAATTATATCCCAGATCATTTGTGGTACATATAAAAAAGTAGTCATTGTTTATCTGAAATTCAAATTTAACTGGGTGTCCTGTATTTTTATTTGCTAAAACTGGAAACTCTAATGAGGGGGCACTTTTTTTCTTTAGATAGGCCATCCTATGTAGCAGTCTTTCTGTTTTATCTCAAGCTTAAAAATTAATATCAAAATCATCTAAACTTTGCTTAAACAAAAGTTAAAAAGGAAATCTGAGCCATTACATTAATGTTTCTTACCACCTGCACATTTATGTTAAAGTCATTTGTTAAATTAAAATCATGGTCGTCCCTGTGTGTTGTGTGATATGAAAGATAAAATCCTTTAGTTAATGACTAATCTGAGATTGCAGATCCTACTCAAAAGAGTCCAAAATTGACTGGTTTTCAATGGGTCTGTTAAAACACTAAATATCCTCACTGACAAACTATTTGCTAAATATAAAAATATTAAGATTAAAAATTAAACTATTAGTTAAGGAGTATCTTGAGAAGGCATTAATTTAGTTGCTGAAAGCTAAAGTCAAGACCCCATCCTCCCCTCATCAGCATTGTGACCTTGAAGCAATTTTTAGTGGATTCAAGCCTCAGTTTGAGTGTTTGTTTTTGTATGGGAAAATGATACTTCATTCATCAGACTGTAATGAAGACAGAATGATTTCAGCCAGAAAAAGAATTTATCACAGTGCTTAGCACATTGTAAGTCTTCAATAAATGGTAAATATTATTATTGAAGTCCAAATTGTGTTACAAATTAGGTAGTGTCTTCTATTTTTCTTTCATTAAACGTGATAGCAAATGAAAAAATGAAATTTTTTGTAATAAATGAAATAATTTTGGAAATGAATGAAAATGTTTGAATGAAAGAATGAAGCAATGAATGGAGTGTGCAAAGAACCTTGCTTCTTTGGGAACAATCTGGGTCAGAGGGTATTTCATAACTGTGAATTTTTGGCATATTTATCCTTTAAAACACAAGACAAGATAGAGATATAAAAGCTGATAAAACTATTCGGTAAAACTATGTTAGATGTCTGTGATAACTGATTATAAAGAGTTTACATAGTATCATTAGGTTTAAGATTAAACTTTCAATTTATTGCGTAATTTCCATAAGTTGTTCTAATTGCCTAGGGAAAACATTCTAAAGTCTAAAACTTCAAGGAGACCATAGTGATTTCTTAATAATTAGAAAGTCTCACACATTTACAATCTCACACATTTCTTCTGAATAAACATTGTGGGGAAAAAAAAATTTAGTATTAAAAAAGTCCCTTAATTCTGCTTTAGTACTGTACAGAGAGGCAGCACTATAGTTAACGTTTTGTTCCAGCTGCTTGGAATAAGAGGACGAATCACATCACTCACTCAAACCTCCAATTCCCCAAACTAATAGTGCTAGGAAAGAGGCGAAGGGAATAGACAGAGTTTGAACCTCACCCTAAAGGCTAATAGAAGACAGTCTGTCAAACTCCTCCACACAGGAGACACCCTGAGCTGTACTCAGGCCCAGAATCAAACCCAGGGACTCTTTAGGCATGCTGCTCCATATGACCTCATCACCAGAGGACAAAGAAAGGAAGTAACAGTTCCTAAAACACTTGGGAAACAGACTGAAAGTGTTTGGGACCAAAATTAGCATCACGAATTGTTAGAGGAGGAAAAAGTTCTCCGTCGATAAGGAAAATGGAAAGAAGATGATCTCTATAGAATATAAGCTTGAATTGTAGCAAAGGAATTAGCTAAGGGACCTCTCAAGGTCTCCTTTACATCTGCCTTTTCATTCCATGGAGACTCCAATGTGGTGTGTGCAAAGTGAGATATCTGAGTGTGTGTCGGTGTGATGAGTGTGTGTTGAAGGTGATCACATTATAGCTAATGACAAAGAGGAGGGGATGCTTGGCCATGGAGTAAAGAAACACTATTCCAGGTGCTTGTACAATTCAGTGAAAATCAGAAAATCAATGACACATAGCAGGCTTTCCAACAACGAATCAGGAATGTCTGCCTGCAGTTCATTTGGGGCCAAATAAATAAGCAATTCAGAAATATAAGGAAAACAGAAAAACACACTTCAAGTGAAAAGGAAAATTTCATTTCTGTATCAATAGCATTTGAGTGCAATATATAAAGTAAATTATTACAAATAGAACATACCTTTTTTGTTAACTTAAAAATATTATATATCATAAAACTGGATGTTTTATTTTATTATCTCTCCATAGCAATTTTATGTCACTACAGGTTACTGCTACTATAACTCAAATATCTATTAGTGTAACATAAATCCATAATTTGTGAATTTTTATCATCATGTGAAGATAAACATAATAGAAGATAGTGGCAGGTTTTTAGTTTTAAAAACTCTTTATGAAAATTTATACTTTCTATGTCCATTTGGCAGATTATTTTGAATAGTTGACCATTTGAGAATTTAAAGCTCTTTATACAATACCATCTAAACTATCATAATCACACATATTGCCTGTCATCTGATTTTATATTTGAAAAAATCATTTAAAATAATTCTTTTTGAGAACTAGAAAGTAAATAAAAACGTTGTCTGAACAGTCAAAATACATTTCCCTATGTTCATTAAAAAATGCTGGTACATCATTCATGGAAATATCCCAAAGGTTTTTCCTCATTTACTTAACTCAAATCACCTCTTCAGTTTATCGACACACATTTGATTAGAAGCATCACACTGGAAGGACTAGGTGTGACGACACTGATACAAGTAAGAAGAGAGAGCATTTCCTACTTAGTAACAGTAATGCTGACATTTTTGAGCTTATTATCTGCCAGACCTTAGTCAGGATACTTTGCATATATTATTTCTAATATATCTAACATCTTCTCTTTAAGACAGTTATATTATTATCTTAAAGAGACAGAGAGAGAGAGCAAGAATGAGAAAGAAAAAGAAAGAGAAAGAGATTGAGAAAAAGAGAAAGGAAAGGAGGGAGAGAGACAGAGAGAGATTAAGAGAGAAGACATTAAGAAAGACATTAAGACTTCACAACATGACTACAAAGTACAGGGCCAGTGTCAACCTTAATTTTCCTTATTCTGAAGTACCTGTTCCCAGGGCCCTGCAGATCATAAAATACCTTCATGTTCCTTACCTTCTTTGAACAACGAATGAACTAAAGCACCATAAAGCCTTCTGATTGTACTAGCATCACATAAAATTGATAGACTATAGACCAATTTCCCTTTCCTCTTTCTTACGCTGCTTGTCCTTACGTCAAGATTTTACTGCATGTGGAGTATTGGTATTTCTGGCTCAAAGTACCTCAACTTCTTATTTTAAATCATAATCTTCTACTTTGACTGAGGAGAGATTACTGAAGAGTTACTGTTAGATAGTCTATAGCTATTTCTTAAGGAGCTTAAATCAGAACTCAACATCCTCTTCTGAATGAAGAACCCTCTTTGACTTCGTTTAAAAATATATTTCCTTAATAAAAAGAGCCTCGAGAAAATATTCCAATGAGGCACCACTCTTCCTACGGTAGGATGGTACCTTTCCTAAGCCTCAGCTTGTTGTTTTGTGGGGTCCTTACATCTATTTTTGGTCCCTAGATAGAGTTTCACAATTGTCGTACTATGCTTAACCTAAGACTGCTTCTTTAAAAACATAAAGTACAATGTATTTTCTTCCTTGACTAAAGCAACTTCTTTTCTCATTCGTGGAATATTTTAAAAGCTAGTTCAAGTTTTCTTATTTTATTCCTAACATGAAAGGGTTTTTCATTTGAATGCTCAGGAATGATAAAATACCTGTGCCTATCAAAACACAAAAACATGAAACAAAAAATCAATGAAACCAGTGCCTGCACTTTAGGAAGTTTATGGTTTAATTCTTTCCTTCCAATGAGCATTTAAATTGAAATTGTTATTATGTTATTTTTAACTGCACTGTTGATTTGCAGAGATTAACTGGCAAATTTGCCCAAAGTACAGTATATTGCCTATTTACAGATCTGACTGTGAGTTAGGTTATTACTAATTACAAAGAAATAAAGAGTTTACTAGGCAATTAGTAGGAATAAATCTGCAAAGGTCCAAAATTTAAGTGAAGATTAAGAGTCTGGAATATCATGAGATTTTCATTAGTATTCCTCATATATAACTAAATGCTCACCAGTTAAACCGATCTATAGATTTTTGGGTTAATTATTGAAATACCTAATTCATGTTATTATTCAAAAGCTCTTTTTAGACTAGATTTATGTAGCATTTCAAACAACTTGTGCTAAATCACACAATTTTTAAAAACAAAATTTGGGGCCGGCCCCATGACATAGTGGTTAAGTTTGGTGCATTCCACTTGGGTGGCCTGGATTCGAGGGTTTGGAGCCCAGGCACAGACCTATACCACTCGTCAGCTATGCTGTGGTGGTGACTCACATATAAAATAGAGGAAGACTGGCACAGATGTGAGCTCAGGGCTAATCTTCCTCAAGAAAAAAAAATGAGGAAGATTGGCAACAGATGTTAGCTCAGGGTTAATCTTCCTCAGCAAAAAAATCCCAAAATTTGACTGTCTACACAAGTAAAGTGAAATAAAGAGCTTACATATTATCCTGCTGATTCAAGATGCACTAAAAAAGCAATACCTATCTTTCCTCAGCCAGCCAACAAGAAATTGAAATTTACAATAATACTAACATAATTTAAGACTTACTATAAACCTAGAACTATTCTAAGTGAGTTACACGTATTAACCCGCAATCTGTACAAGTCTATGAGGTAAACAGTCTTACAATCAGCCCATGTTAAGGATGAGGTCATTGGGGCAGAGTAACCTGCCCAAGGTCATGCAGTTGGCAAACGGAAAAGGCATGATTTGTGCTCAGTTTGCCACAGCAATGGACCACTACACGCATTTCCTCTCAGCATTTTACATAACATCTCAAAATGTATTTTGTGTGCTCTAGGTGGATATACTTACTAGGATATGCAATCAAAGCCTTAAAATTCCAGAAACAAATTCAAACGCTGTCTCTCCCCTTCTCCCTCTCCCTCTCCCTCTCTTGTCTCTCTCTCCCCATGACCCTCCTCCCATGTTGACATAGTTTCCTTTAGAAGTGGTTTGATACTAAAAATTATAGATTAGATCTGAAAGCAAGGAAAGTATGTAAAAGTTAATGAATACATAAAGATTCCTAAAATGTGATATATAAAAAAACCATTAAACCAAAATAAAATCATGAATCAAAAACTTTAACCACAATTTCTCTCTGTTTGCGACAATCAGTAAAAGATCAACATAAAAGTCATCACCCAATGACAGAGCAATGCATTTGCACTGCTGAATATAAACACAAACTGAACTTCGAATGTTGAAGTGTGATTATTTTCTGGACATGAAAATAACTACACTAAAAACTGATGCTTTTTTAAAGTAAAGAAATAATGTCTCTACATGGGACAGTGTCACATGATTAATTCTAATATAAGGTTGACTAATCATTGCTCTGAATTTTAATTGTAATTAAATGTATCCCATGGGTAGATTTCCTTATAATACTTAAATTACATGATTTAATTCATTTAATGCCATTTTATTAAAACACCATAATTTTAGGGGAGAGTTGTCAGATTTAGAAAAAATAAAATACTGGATGGCTGCTTAAATTGGAATTTCAGATAAACAATGAATACTTTTTTATTCTAAGTATGTCCCAAATATAGCAAGGAACATTTCAATATTGCACTATTTGACACATACTTAGACCAAAAAATATTTCATTGTTTCATTATGAAATTCAAATTTAACTGGCCATCCTGTATTTTATTTGGCAACCTAACTTTAGAGCTGTTAAAATCTAGGCCTCCATGTATTTGTCAGTCACACTAATCCGAATAATTCTCAATCCACAAGCAGAAATATGTGTCAAAATAGTGTTAAGGTAAATCTGGGACATTTTAGACAAACATCCATGGTTTCTTCAAAAATTTCAAATAGTTTTAAAACTAGACAATTTCTTTATTTACTTTTACATATTAAGGTAAATAAAAGATATTAGTTTGACTTTATGAGTATATGCCCTTTACAAGTAGTAATTTATTTCCGTGTTTTTCTTGTGAGATGTTTTTATTTTGAAGTTAAAAAAAAACAAACAATTTTATGCTTCTAAGAGTTACTGAAATCAGTAAGCAACTCATTTTTAGATATGGGTACAGATTTGCTTATCTATTTATCTATCACTTTTAACACTCTCAAATTATTATAAACACAGATATACAAAAAATAGTTTTTTCTCCTCTAGGGCAGACCACACATTCAGGGTTAGGTAATGCCATTTCTCTTTATGGATCCTTAGAAGAATAAATCACATGACAGCAAGAAACTATGGAAATGTGATTGCAGGCAACACACCAATGAAAGTTGACATTACCCTTACTTTACACTAGGAGGCATATTGTCCCTACAGATTTTTCTACTATAATACTAAACACACTAGTCGTGACCTCTTAAATATGCTCAAATGCAAGAAAATATTACTAACAACTTTTAAATATTTATAATACATGAATACTCAAGAGTAATTCTTTGGGGAATTAAAGTCATACTTGAAATTGATGACATCTAAAACTTTCCAGCAGAGAAAGCTTGTGCCCATGCCTGTTTTACTGCCACCTTTTAACTACTTTATGCAATAATATATAAAATCATCTCATTGTACCTCTTTTAAAAGTAAAATGGTAATAAAACAGAAAGCATATTGTGAATAATTAATATAATAATAAATACTTTAAAATCATAAAGTGAACATAATTTGTTTAAAGTAAAACAACGAAAATACTGAGCATAAATATGTTTTACTATATCACTTTTATTAGCCTTTAGCAAACTGATGTTTTGGAATTATCCATCAGCTATGATAAATATGAATAAAAGCCACATGAAAAGAATTTAAAATATAAAGTTTTTAGAATTTGAAACTCATACTTTTTTAGAATTTTTTTTATTTCTTCTAATGTATAACAATAATTTCACATTTCAAAATTCACCACGGTAATTTTTAAAACTTGATTGGAAACTTTTGCTAAATAATTAACATACATGTTTTCCTTCTATACCTTTTCACTATCAATTGATAATAATAATAACAATAAAAAATAATGCTACCTGTAAACTGAGCCTGCATTATGTGCCAATTACCCCGTCACCTCCAAGGTCAATGAGTTAGGTCATAGGTTATTCTGATTCCACAGTCTGTGTTCTTAATCACAATTCCACATTGCCTCCAAAAAAGTCACCATTAACTATGTACAGGACTCTAATCTCCCTGAAGCTTTCAAATATTGTTTTGAATGTACCTTAATTTTTCTGATTTTTGCTACCACTCCACCCCATCCTCATCTTTCCCTGCCCTAAATGTTAAGGTTTGTCATGATTTCTTTCTCAGACATCTTGTCTCTCTTCAACATTATCTGATGTACACCCAGAATTTCATTCACCACCTATGTTGTCAGTCAGAATCATATTCTTAGTTCTTAGATAACCGTGTCTAGCAGCTCAAACTTTAAAATTAAAGAAAAAATTAATTCCAAATCTGAATTTTTCTCTTATAATCTCTAATTTATTTGTGTAATTTTCCAGTAAGTCTCCCAAACTAAAATCTTGGGAATACCTTCAAGTCTTTCTTTTCCCTTACCTGTTATATCCAACTAGAATTTATCCTATCCTCCCCATCATTTAAAATCTGGTCCCAACCTATCTCTCAATCCAGTTTCATTTATCATTACATACTTGAACAGATTAATATCAGCCATTTGTTGAGTATCCACTATGTTTCAGGCACTGTGCTAGGTGATTATTTACACAAAATAACTAGTTTTTATAACAATATTCTCATAGATATTAACAGCCTCACTTTAGTGGTTAGGAACCTGAGACCAAGTGGTGGAGCTAAGCATATCTGCATGTGCTACAAAGATATTGAACTATTCACCACTTGCCCAAATGACCATGACCTTCCACAGCACCAAGGAGCCCACTGCTCACGTGCATACACACACACACATACATTTTATTTACTTAGACAGTCTCTATTCATCCAGTGTCACTTGTTTAAGGTATCACTCTACAGAATCTTTATTGACTCCTTATTCAAGACTTGTTCTATTCTAAAACCTTATACTTTTTATACAGTTATCATTAGAATTTATTCTAGTTAACTAACGTTATTGGCACCCAGTATCTTCTCTCTTACAAAAATCAGTTTCCTTTTTTGTCCTTTTTTTCTGTGGTCTATAAAACGCTCATAGCATGCCCCTCCGGAAAAAAGTGGCACAGCAATTTCAGGAACTTCCCCAGATTCCCAAAAACCTACCCATGGACCTCTCCAACCAAAAAACTCGGATTAAGAGCTCTGGCTTTTGCTCTCACAATTTAGTAACTGAGATTTTTTTTTTTTTTTAAGTTTAGAGAGTCTTGGTTTTAATGTCTGTCCCCAGAAACTAGCATTGTACCTGGCACATAGTAGCCTCTTTATGATAGTTTACAGAATGAACAAATAAACGAACAAATAAATGAGTGAATCATGGAAAAGCTAAGCGAATAAAGGATCGTAAACAAAAGTTCTTGAATATTAAGAGATCTCAGAATGACTGGGTCTTATATAAATTGTGGGAGACATACCCTAGGTGGCCCCTCTTGATCCCCACCTCCTGGTGTTCATGACTACATGTATCCCCTTCCCTTGAGTGTGGGCGGGATCTGAGACTTGCTTCTAACCAACAGGATATGGCAAAGGTGATGGAATGTCACTCCCATGATTATGTTAAGTTATATAAGCCTCTATGTTATAAACACACTCTAGAGACTCTCTCTCTCTCTAACTGGCTTTGAAGTAGTAAGCAGTCATGTTGGGAGGCATACATGGCTGGCAGCTGAGGGTGGCCTCTAGCTGCTGAGAGCAGTCTCCAGTTGACAGCCAGCAAGGTGCTGGGATTCTCAGTCCTACCACTGCAAAGAAATGAATTCTGCTACCACCTGAAAAATCTTGAAGTAACGTCTTCCACAGCTTAGCCTGCAGATGAGAAGGCAACCTGGCTGACACGTGGACTGCATGCAGCCTTTTGAGACCCGAAGCAGAGGACTCAGCCAAGTCATGCTCAGACTCCTGATTTAAAGAAACTGAGATTATGAATGTGTGCTGTTGTAAGGCACTAAATCTATGGTAATTGGCAATAGAACACAGCTAGATAGATGATCGATAGATACATAAATAGATACACAGACACATAGATACATAGATAAGAGATGGGTAGATATATATTTGCTTTATAATCTAGATGTTTCTAATAATTTAGAAAATGTTCTGCCCTCTCTGATTCTAAAGTAAAAATAGTTAACAATAGATAAGTTGAACTTAGATTTAGAGAAGTATATTCAATGAAGCAAAAAATTAAAATCTCATAGGATGAAAAAGGTAATCAAATTATGTTTCATTTATTGCTGAACTTTTGGAACCTTTTTTTCCCCTTAAAATCAAATCACAGTAGGATTGATTACCTCTTCTCTATACCATTCTCTGAGGAACTTTAGATTCATTAGCCCAGGAGCCACTATTGTAGGATCACCGTGAATTGACTACAAAAACCCCATGGGGAAGTGAAGACAACAGGTGACAATATGAAACCTCTGAACAACTTTCTTTAGATTTACATGATTAGCTCAACCCAGGATACTTATAAAAATTATAAACAGTTCACAAAATCATTCAATATAATAGTGTGCCAAAAAAATCAAATTCATGTTTAATACTCAAAGCATATTACCATTAGTGATTGTTTTTCCTGCAGGTTAGGATTAGCACAATTACTTAGGATTGGAATTTGATAGAGTAATTATATTTTTTCTGGAGTCTCTTTTATTTTATTAACTTGGCTTTTCTGCCCAAAATGACTGCCTGTTTCTCATGCCCAAATATTTTAAATTTTCAAGTTTTCTTACTATGTACGTCCTGTATCTGCAGTACTGACAGGAAGAATATTTTTAATATAATTTTTCACTTGATGCAGATTATATATATACTGAGAATGAATTTTTTTCTCAGCTCTGTGTCAGGTGCTTTCCATGCATGTTACCTCACTACAAAATGAAAATATACTTTTGAATACATTCTTAAAATTGTGGAAAATATAGCAATTAAAAAGAAACCAATACTCCAACCTGAAGATAACCACAGTTAACATGATGCACTACATTCTAGTTTTTGTTTGTTTATTTTTTATCTTACTAGAACACTTTTAGTTTGTCTGATTGTATTTTCATGTATTTTTGAAATATTGATCTATTCATTCAGTCAACAAATATTGTCATGCGCCACAGAATGATGTTTCAGTCGACAATGGACCGCATATGTGATGGTAGTCCCGTAAGATTAGTACCATAGAGCCTAGGCGTGTAGTAGCCTATACCATCTAGGTTTGTGTAAGTACACTCTACGATGTTCACACGAAATCACCTAACTATACATTTCTCAGAACATACTCCATTGTTTAATGACGTATGACTATATACATTGCTAGCCTACTATACGCCAAATACAGTTACACATAGAGAGGTGAGCAAATAGTCCTTAGAGATCAATGGGAGAGACAATTGTTAATCAAATAATCACGCAGATTTTCTTTGAGGAAAAGGTATAAGAGTCATGATAAGAAAAATTGTTCCACAGAAAAGAGCACTAAATTAGAGTCAGCAGATATGAGTTTTATTCTTGACTCACAAACTATGTAACTACAGGCAAAGTAGTTCCTTTTTATGCATCTGTGTAAAATAATTTTATACTGTATGATCTGTTGGGTCCTACTAAGGTCTAAATTTTCATTAGCCTGTCAACTTAAAAAGCATATTCACCTGTTATTTTACCCTCAAAACAAGTTTATTTGGGAATAGCAAAAAGAATTGCAGTTCAGGATGCGTATGCTATGGTGAAACATAGGTAATCCAGAGAACAAAGGCGGAGAGCTTGCTTTTATAGAGACAAAGGGGGCAGCAGGGACAGGCTGTCCTAAACAAAAGTCCATTGGAGGAAAGTGACAGTTCAGAGTGGCAACAGCTTCTCATTGGGTGAGCTGTGGCATTTCTCATTAGCTGGGCTGTTGCCATGTGGGAGAGAAATCTTTCTTCTGTAGTCAAGTAGTTATACTTCCTGTTTAAGATGCAAGAACATCTCTCTTTCTATTTGGAGTAAATGATGAGGTATGAGAGCGCATGAGAGCTCCCCCTACAGGCCTTCCCAACTCCAGTTTAGTTGACTGTGCAACCAAGTCATCTCCATAATATTCAATTTCTCAGATTTCCTCTTAAAAAATAAGATTAGTGACTCCAAATTTAAAACTCAATGAGTTATACACTGCCTTAAAACAGTATATACATTGAAGGGGGTTTCAGTGAATAGCAAAAGCATAAACTACGGGGCCAGGAACTCCTGAGCTCATATTCTGCCTCAGCTACTTGCTAAGTAGTTTTAGACAAAGAACTTAAATTTTCTGAAATTCTATTTATTTATAATACTATCTAACTTGTGATATTGGTGCAGGATTATAAACAATATATTAAAACATATCCTAGCAATCCTGACTCATAAGTAGACCTCAATAAATATTACCCATAAATATCATCAAGTATCAAAATCATTCTTAGTGAGCAGTTTACCGACTGATCCATACACAGTCCAGGTAGAGTTAGAAGCAGGTGACAGAGAGGGCTTTAATAAACTAAATATAATCTGCAATTTTGCACATGGCTGAAGAGCAGAAAATCCTTTAAAATAATATTTAAAAGAAATATCAGATATAAAAATAACTCTACTCATAATTCTCAATGGGACAAGATTAAGACTTAATGCTGAATTAGTGGCAATAAGCTGCCCCTGATCTGATCACATAATTGTGTTTGTTTGCTTTTAACTTAGTAAAATTCTTTCATCAGTCTAGTCATATTTGCTAAAAATAGCAATCTTCACTTGAAAATCCCCTTACTATTTTCTTAGAATTAACAGTTTTATTGAATTTTACATGGAGTGTATGATCACATTAATGAGTTAATTTCTTAAGGAAATACAATTTACTCAGCTACTTGGGAACGGGATAAAGCTTTGTATGCAGAAAAGGAAACAAAACTCGGTGCAGGAAATATTGCGTGTGATTGGGTCATTTGTGAGGAAGTCAACTCTAAGACTCAGATGTACCTAGAACATAGAGGCACCATCTATTTGGTTGCCAGAGAAGTACTTGCCATGCCCTGCCCTTAAACTCTTCCTGGATGTCATACAACAGTTCAGCAATGAGGTTTGTGCTTAATGATTTTATTGCTAAATTTTATTATTTTGGGGGGTGAAGATTGGCCCTGCGCTAACATCTGTTGCCAATCTTCTTTTTTTTTCTCCCCAAACCCCCAGTACATAGTTGTGTATCATAGTTGTAGAGTTGTAGCTCTTCTATATGGGACACCTCCTCAGCATGGCTCGATGAGCGGTGAGTAGGTCCACACCCAGGGTGTGAACCGGGAACCCCAGGCCAATGAAGCAGAACACGTAAACTTAACTGCTTCGCCACTGGACCAGCCCTGATCGCTACATTTTAAAGGGAAATTTTCAGAGGCTTTATTTTACTCAAAAGGTCTTTAAGGGAGGCAAATACCAATTTACATTCTAGTATCACAGATATATATGTAATTACCGAAAATCTCTGTTTAATTGCAATCTCACCATTTGACATATACATCAACATGTAAAATATGCTTGCTATGTACAAAACATCTGGCTATTCTTTTGTAAACCAAAGAATATCTTTGGATCAAAACAATTAATAGAGAAAGGAAGAACAGATATGTTTTATATATTGATTCTGAGTTTTATACCAGACTCCCATTATATACTTAAACTTTCTATTTTGAGAATTTTAAAACATGTAAAAAATTAAAGAATGGTATAATAAGCCTCCATACAGTCATTATCCAACTCAGTTACTAACATTTCATTGTTTAATTTATTTCCATCATTACTATCATCATCATTATTATTTTGCTGAAGTATTATTAAAACAAATTCCAGACATCACATTGTTTCTTTTATAAATTCTTCATAATCTATCACTACCAATAAGGATTTTCTTTTAACAAAACTACAATTCCATTTTCACATCTAACAAAATAAATAATTCTTAATATCATTTAAAACCCCTATAATTGTCTCAAAAATTATTTTTTTTGTGATACTGATACTGAAAAAAGAAACAAATTTATTGGTCACCATTGGAGGTTTTTAAGGCACCACTTCCTTCTGTGAATTAATATACTAATCAAGTATATATCTTGGATTTCCTGCGAGAACTGGATTTCATGGTAATCAATGATTAATGGGGTGAAATCCTTCACCACATGTTTTTTAAAACCACTTTGTTAAAAAGGAATAATTCCTTTTGTCTATCATTTTTATATCCACCCACTGTACAATTTAATAGCACGCTCTGTGATTGTTTTAGCAATAAACACAAATATCATTTTACACAATTATTTTTGAAAATAATTTTGAAATATTAATTTTTTTTTTCTGCTTATATATATCCCTTTACCTACCCCAATTTTTTCAAACCGATATTGGCTTTAGATTCAACGAATAGATGAGGAGGAGACAGAGTGGAGAACAGTAAAAAAGCATCAGTCCAGAGTGGAGAACAGTAAAAAAGCATCAGTTATTTTGCAAAGTTCTAAACCTACCATGGGGACTATTTTTTCAGTTACTACCGAGGCAAAAAAAAAGAGGAAGTGTGTCTTTGAGAGAAACTATCAAGAAAAACAGTGGGGATCCCCAACCCCATCATTAAAAACATTTACTCAGCCCGGCTGGGAAGAAGAGGGATGAAAGGGATAGGAATAAAGAGAGATTCCACATTGTGCTTGTTGGGTAGAACTCAGAGAAACCTAGAGGTTTAGGATTAGAAAGTCCTGATGCTAGATTTCATGGCAGAGTCCAAGGAGGCAGGAAGATCTCAGAAAGTGATGCACTGCGCATCTAGGCACAGGTGTCCAGAGACAGCCTTGCACAAACTCCTTTGCCCTCCCATGGCTTGAAGGCAACAGCAGTATTCCTGAAGGAGCCAGGAGGACTGGAATGAAGGCATTGTCATTTGAGACCCATGTGGACCTAATGAGACAATGGGCATCTCAGTGGACACATGAGTGAGCAGATGACCCAGGGACCAGAACATCTCAGTTCTTTATGGCTTGCTATAGACTCCCTGGCACTGAAGGAAAAAAAGAAGGGAAGTTGCTGCCACACTGGTGAAATGGAGATTAGAAATTTAAAAATAAATGAAAGTTATATTTCTAGCACAACTAAATTATTGGCATGAGTCATATCTGGTAAATAGACAAAGAGTATCTAGATACTCTAGATTTTACATATATCATTTACAAAAACCATCAATTATAACATAATTTGCAAACTTTTTGGTTTACTTTTTGGCATTGCATGTAAAGATCTTTATCTTATTTTTTTGAAAATCAAGAGGTTGACATAATATAAAATTGATGATGTCAACAACCCAAAAGTAAAAATTTGGACATAACGATTTTACATCAATGCCACTGTGTGTGTGTGTGTGTGTGTGTGTGTGTGTGTGTGTGTATGTGGGTGTTTAGAAGCAAGACTCTATACTAAAGACTAAAGTTTTCAAAAACTCCCCACAAGACATCATTTGTATTAATTTCTTTGAGAAAATGGACATTGAAAAAAGTTACTATGAAATTAGTCTTAACTCTTAATGATTCTTTTATTGAGAAGCATTATATTTGAAAAAATAGGAATACATCCAGACGTAATACTTAATAACTCTATAGATAATACTGACATTCATGATTTATACGGATATAGCATGATTGCTATAAAATCATGCCTCTTTAAGAATTATCAGACCACAGACAGAAAACCCCACTGAAGACAAAGGAAACAGTTTAGATCTAAATAGCAAGATTATTACTATTGAATATTATTACTTCAATTATACTGTACCTCACCTCACAAATTCCTCAAAGTTAATTACAAAAATGTGACTGCAGAATTTTAAGATAATATATCATCATACTATTCTAATATGAATTACCGTTTAGTTACATATCTCTTAATATCTCTAGGCTATTCTAATTAATTCTGCTCTAGACATTTACAGAGGAGGTTAAAATTTTAAGTTCCATTAAATGTCAAAAGAACTGTTAGCCTCCAGGGGCCCTCAGGGCTCGTCCTTTCCCCATCTGCCTCTTCTCCTTCTTTCCTGATGATGAATAAGGATGCTGTCTCCACCAAGGAGCACTATTCAGTTTAACATATTTTATTGACCATGATTCTCCTGGGTGAAGTCACCATGTTAAGTTGAATGTTGGAGTGCGCAAGGGTGTGTCATCCCTTGGGTCTCTTTTTCCATATGACTAAGTTGGTAAAAACTCTGGGGACGTCTTGAAGCAGGCTTAAAAGGGTTTTTTTTTTTGCAGATTTAGAATCTCTTCTATCTTCTCCCATTTGGCGGCTCGCCCAGTGCTATTACCCAGGTCTAAGAAGTCACTGGGTAAGTGTTGCACATATTGGATAAAGGTCTGGCCTAGGGCAGCTTAGGTTAACCATACTTCTGTATACTTTTATTTTTTTTACTTTTATTTCTATAAAAATAACTTTGGTGAACTATGTAGATAAGTCCTTGAAACCATTTGCACCAGAATGTTTAAAATAGAGTCTTTCTGTCTTGGTTTTGGCTGAGACCCACAGGCAAGAGGAGCCAACCACTACCACACACAGAAGAGGTGGTCAAGAACCAGTTTTGAGACCCTTGGGTTAATGCCAGTAAAAGAGGTTTTAAAATTCGAGAGGGGGCAATTGTAGACTAGGAAATTGGTTTAGAAAGAGCTGTCCTACCTATATGACCTCTTCACAAAAGTCCAGGAAAGGTTGACTCAGTGGAACCACTTAGATTCCATGGTGCTTAGACTAATCAAAACCAAGAAATCTCAGGAAAATAGTTGGCCAGCTCTCCCAAATGCTGTGTGATGAGAAATTGCCTCTTTGTGTATGGCCTGCCCTTCTGGAAATGTGAAGTCAAAAGATGCACTTATGTTTTCCTTATGAGACCAAGACATAAGACATGAAAGGTCAGGAACCAGAGCTGGTATGGAATTTACTTAGATCTTTCTAAAAGATTGCTGGAATAGGAAGAAACCTCAGCAGAAAGAAGATAGAAATGTAACTCCAATGCCAATGAGAAGAGAATCATATATCAGAGAAACCTGCAGAGATGGGGCACAGCTTGGGGTGAGGGTGGAGGGATATGTATAAAAGATCCCTATCACCACCCAGGAAACATTTTAAAATGCTAGTCAGAGAACACCAATGCTGGATTACCACAACAGGATGAGTTAAGAAAGCCCTTTCATGCTTTTTTTCCTCCTCTTGTTATTTCTACTTCAGCCACACAATTTCCAGAGGCACTTCAATGTCTTAAGCAGTAGGAGAGAAGTAGCTGGAAAACTAGGAAAACGTACCCTTATCCTCATTTCACACTGTAGGCAACCAGTTTGGAGAAAGTTCAAGATGAGTTAGAAAAAACTTTTAATTTAAATCAAATAGAAATCATGTTCATTAATCTGGACTGGACATAATAATTATTGAACTGAACTCTTCATTTTTAATAAAAGTGAACTAGTGATTTTGTTTTTAATAATAGCATGACCAAAAAAGGTATAGCACTTGCCCAAAATTTCCTCCAAAAGCCAAGGAATAAGTAGCCTCACAGGACTTAACTTTGAATGGGCAGTAATTTCTGAGGTGGTGTGTAGGTTTGTGGAGAATAAAGGTTTTTGCCAATTACACCCCACTCACTCCACTTGTCAAAGTAATGATGAAAACCCAATCATCCAAAATTGAAATATACAAAAAATGTAAAACCCAAAATCATTATCACCCCTCTTCACACTTGATTTTATCGCTGTTTTTTTTTTTATTGTCTTCACTGGAAAATAGCATTCCACAGGACACATATACACATATATTTTTTTCTTATTCTTCATTGACTATGTTCTTTTTAACAGTATTTTATCAATTCTAAAAAAATGTTAAAATGTCTTCACATTTTAACATCTTTGACAGGATGGCTTGCAACAAACAGCTTTTGCAATTATATTTGTAGCATTTTTTCTTTTTTAATGGTTCATAAAATAAAGATGCATCATACAATTTAACAACCAATATATCAAGCACATTAGATTTGATATATTTCAAAGAGTATAACAACAAAACCAACCAAACGTCTATTTACTTGTCCCCCAGAATTACTGTTAGAACTCAAGTGCACAACAGAAAACCAGACCTCCAAGAGGTGGAAGTTTTTAAGGGGACTCACCAGAGTTGGGGTCAGAGTTGCCATCTGCTTCGGTCCTCTTGTCTGGAGAGGCCTGGTCGTAGAATTCGTCCTGTGGCTGAACCAGAGGGAGAGGGTGTGAGATCAGGGTTCCACTACCCACCGGCTCGTGGTCTCCTAGACCACTGTCACTGCAGCTTTCCTGGGAGCCATCCGGGAGGTGAAAGGTAACGCGGCGCTGCGACTACAAAGAAGACCACAGGACACGCGGATTAACACTCCTTCCGCATAAAAGAGGGGCAGCGGGACACAAATTCTAAGCAACTTGCAACAAACGATACAATGCAAAAGCAAAGTCAGTAAAACTTGGAGCAAAGCTAGAAACAAACATTTGTTATATGCCATTTACTACGTAATGTCCAACTTGCAAAATATGAGAAACAATTTCAATCTTGTATAATTCAAAAACAAATAACTAACGGTAAACAGTTAAAAATTATAGCAAGAAAGGCAAAGAAGAATATCTATGGTATATGTTGAAGTTATTAAAAACTTTTTAAAATAAGCAGAAATGTGCAAACGTTTGTTCCATAGATCTAAATAAATACATAGATAATATAACATTCCATTTTTTAATGGCTACACACTGTATTTATTCGATGATTTTTGAGGAAGTTTTTGCAATGAAGTCATCGCCCACAGGCCCAGATATTACTATCAGCCATTGGTTACAGAATATCCCATTTGAAAGATGTTTGGAATATTACTTTGGCATCTATTTGCAGAATGTCATTATCAGAAGTGACCTAAAATATGTATATGGGTACTTCAATAAATTTTAGTGTTTTAATAAAATAAAATTGTGCATTTCAGCACAGATGGCTGCTTAATTCTCTTGGTAAGTATTCTTTTAGCTGATGTAATCCATGAGATATGAGAATATTTACAGCTATGTGGGGTGGAGATTTATGCCTTACGAATTGTATGAGAGTAGTAAATATGTGCTATATGTCTGACAGCACCTAATTTTCATTCTGCTTTAACAGCCAAAAGACCTTTCAATATCATGTCATATGTGACCACTTTTACTCAGGTTTAATAAAATTATGAATATATAAATAATAAAGTATATAACATATAAATATATAATGTATAATATAATTTTGTAATACCTAAAATTTCTTATTTTTCAAGAGAAAATGTATAGAGTGTATCCATTTCAAAGAAAACTAATGCAGTTAGAGACAAAATGCTACAAATAGAATTCCTGCTACTCTATAAATGCATTTTTATAGACTGACGATACAACATAGCCTATTTCCTATGAGTCACTGGTTCAAATCCAGCTCAGAGTCCTAATGAAGAAGAGCCGATACCCCTTTATTGCCATTTGATGACCTGCGTGAAATGATTTGATAGTTCAGTACATTTTTGATGAACTAATGCCAACATTACATAAACTATAATCATAAATGGTACTGAGTCCATTGTAGCACACTTCACTTTCATGCACAACTATCTCGGTACCAACATTCCTCTCTCCATAGGTTTTGAAACGTGCCTAGGTGAGCGCTACACAATATGCAAGCCAAATTTGAATATTAATATCCAAAATGTATTTCTCCTTGTTTAGGAAAGATCATGCTACCATTTTTATTTATTATAGCGTTTCCCCTCTCATGTGAATTTACCCTTTAGGGGAAACCAATAATACAACTATTTTCCATTTTTGTTTCAATATGCCCTTAATTCTTCAGTATCCTTTTGTGATAAACTCGGCATTAAGGTCAATAACCAGACTGCTCATTATACATGACTGTCAAAGATAGATTTTAAAGTGACTGGCCTACTAAAAAGTCCATAGTTTTAGTGATTAAAGTATCTTTGGTGTTAACTCTGGAGGAATATCTCTTACTTACAGCTCAAATGAGTAAAAAAGAAGTCAAAACACAAGAGAAAGACAATGGAACAGATGATTCTGCAAACTGTAAAAAGCATTTCCGGAAGCTTCATGAGCCATTATGATATTCTTCATGAGCCATCTGTGATATTCTTCTAAGCATAATTAATGTTGTTTCAATTAAAATATTTTTTTCCTCCTAAGAAATGCACAAATCTGCAATACCAGTTTTACCTGAATCCAGCAGATCTTACAGTATGGTCATCAGAACGAGCATTTATTGAGCACCTACTGGTACATAGCCTAGTACTATAATTACACTGAGAATAACAATGAAAACATTTTCTTCAAAACTATTTCAAATACCACTCATTAGATTCCATCTCTCATATACTAAACTACGATATTTCTTTACCACTTTACAAGTGAGAACAAGAAAAGATATAAATCTAGTGTAATTTATTTGCAATAAGACACTGTAAATTAGAGTAATATAATGTTTAAACTACTGTGTCTCATGGAAATATTTCCTAATTAATTTGACTCAAAGATGTTTAAGTCTTAATTGGCAAAATTGTGCACAATTCATCAGCCTAATGGGAGGTGGGGGTGGTGATGCATATGGACTAAGAATTAGGACACGGATGTTACGGTACGAAGCAAATCGATCAAATAAATCAATCTTTAATTTATCATCATAATGACTGATGCAAGAGAAGACTTCAAAATATCAAGGTAAGATATAAGGAGAGTATTTGAATAAATTGAAATGCAGAAAAATGAGGACCCGTGAAGTGTTCAGAAACAGGAGTTGTGGGCGTCATCAAGGACTCGATAGCACTCCTTCAGTACCAGGTGAGCCGGAACCAGGCTTGGCTGGGAGCCCTTGCTCCCCAGAGACTGGCCCAGGGCAAAGCACTTTATCTCTTCGAAGGAGTTCTTGCCTTTGTAAAATGGAGAAAATAGTGCCTTCCCCAGAGGAGTGTTGTAAGGTTCAAATAGATAAAATAAGGAGTGTTCCTGGTATACAATATTTGACACATAGTAGGTACTCAGTAAAAGGTAGCTGTAATTCTTGAAATTTATAGCTACATAGTCTCTTTGAGCCTCTGGGGCTATCATTGTTTAGCTAGTTTTAAAGATGTGATTCCTTCCCCCCAGAAAAAAAAGATAGTTCTTTTGGAAGAAAACTGTCTGAACCCCAGAATCTTGGCAGGCCTCCCAATGTGTCTGTAGATCATGTCAGCTCAGAGCCTCTCTGAGGGAAAGCTGATCTTGAGTGGGGGTGAGGGATGAAGAAGACCAGCAATTTAGAATACATGGTTTCTCCTTAGAGAAAGTGAAGGTTTTCCCTTTATGCTTTCAAGAAACTTAGAATTGTTTGTATATTCAGAGAGAAAGAGGGAGAAGTCTTTACTTACTGTCTCTGGGAATTTTGTTTTGGGTTATCCCCATGGAAATATGCCCAATTTGGGTTATAAATATAGTCAAACCCTGCCTGACTGATTTGGGACAACATATGTTATCATGAGACTACTTCAGACTTTCCAGAGCCTGGGCACTTATATTTTGTTTTCCTGAATCTATTTCTTACCCATTCCATTTTCTCCCATGGGAAACATTATTATTACTATTGGCTATGTCTGGTTAATGGTTTGAATGTCACATTTGTTTATCTGATTTATCACTGACAGGTTAGCGCCGGGTCCCTGGCTGCCCTGAGAAAGAATAAGATGGGAACAAATAACTACTAAGACTGCTTCATGTTATTTTATCTCAGGGCTGCTGATATGGATTCTGATCAGGCGAAGCTTTCATCAGAGACTCTGTACTATACAAAAGCACAAAGGGCCATGCATACAAACATCGTTAGGTCCGGGATCCTGCAGGTCAGAAGGTGCCACTGGTTTGGTTTGAGAAACATCACCAAGCACCTTTAGAACATTTTTTTATAGGTTAGTCAAAAGGGAAAATTCAAGATGCCCCGGGAAGATCCACATATTCCTGCACTGGGCACTGTTCTTCAACAGTCACTGAAAGAATGAGTCACCTAAGAAATCCCAATCATTGCTTGAATGCTTCTCTTGTGTGTTTCTTACTGGTATAGAATATTCATCAATGAATGACTCACATTCAAGCCTACAGTCCCAGTCCCATTAATCGAGATTCCCATGTGCGACGATTTGGTGGTAAGGTTCATTGTGCCTCTGCATGAAATAGCAAAAAGGCAGAAAAAGAGTGAAATGTCTAATAGGTGATTTATTAATAAATTATGTACTATCATACAATTGAATAATTCACAATACTTAAAATTATGCTAATGTTTGTGGATACAGAAAATATTTATAATCTATTGTTAAGTATAAAAATCAGATCAGTAAGGATTTTACTTGGTTGAATTGCGTTCTTGTTAATGTGTTTCTGTGTGTGAATATGCCTACATCAAGTGTTGGAAGTGGTATTATTTGGTCATGGAATTATGATATTTTAAAATTTTATTATTTCAACTATATTAAAATTTCCATGCATTATCTCTGTAATATTAAACCATATTCTAATTTTTAAGTATTCCTCTTCATCACGTAGAGCAAATTAGAACTTAGTCCAAGAGAAGGGAAAAATCTGGTAGACAGTAGGTGGGCTTTCTCAAGCTAAGGAAAGTCAATCTTCCTATCCCTGCTCTGCTGTTCTAACGTCCATCCTTTACTTTCTTTACCTGAGCTTTTTAATTATTGCAATTAAAGACCCTTTGCCTTCTCCTCAAATCACAAAATAATAACATGAATCTAGCGCTAAGCCAATTACAAATCAAATAAACAAATATACCAGTTATTGACTATTTAAAATAATTATTCTCTGGAAAATTATAAATTGATACTATGCAGGTAGAAAAAGGTGCTTTAGAATTGTTTAAATATGGTTTTACTTGTAGGGAATTTTTAAAATATCTCTTGAAGGAAATATTCCTAATTCTGATTGAGTTCCTATAACCACATTTGAGAAATAATATATCACCTATTTATCTAATCTCTAAATAGTGTACACACACACACATACACAAACACACATCAGCCAGAAATTACTCATGACGAAGTAAAGGACAAAACTGTATTAAAGTTCCAAATGTGACCTTGTTTTCATTTTATCTCAGCATTAGATCCAATGAAGATATGCTTTTTCTTTATTTGAAATAATATTTTCATATATGGTTCTTCTTAGAGTAACAAGGGAAATCATCTCAAAGTGGGTTAAAAAAATCTGGAGACTGGAAACTGCATTTTAATGCAAATATTTCTTATAATACTAATTAGAAACATTTTGATCTTTCTTATTTTTGAGAACATATTTTTTTTTTTTTTTTTTTTTTTTTTGTGGGGAAGACCAGCCCTGAGCTAACATCCGTCGCCAATCCTCCCCTTTTTGCTGAGGAAGACTGGCCCTGGGCTAACATCGTGCCCATCTTCCTCCACTTTATATGGGACGCAGCCACGGCATGGCTGGCAGGCAGTGCCTCGGCGGGCGCCCGGGATCCGAACTCGCGAACCCCGGGCTGCCAAGCGCGGACTAAACCGCTGCGCCACCGGGCGGCCCCCTTTGAGAACATATTTTAATTGAGATTTTAAACGTAACAATCATGAATATAGTCTTAGGTTGCAAGCTATGGAAAGAGGAATTTTTAAATGACAGAAAACACATTTTCAGCTAAAACCACTGATTTGATTCAATAGCAAGTTGCTCAATAGCTTTTTGCCACTTAAAATCAATGCACAGTCTTCCTCTTAATAAAATCCAGAATCGAGTAAAGCTTGTAGTGGTTTAGAAAGTAAGGTAAATGTGACCCAAAAAGCAATCTATGGTTAGAGTTTAAATTGCTATTACTCAATACTTGCAGGCCCAACTGAAAGGAACTAATATTAATACACACATGTTCTTCTTCATTCATGTTTGAGAGATGAGAGCTACAATAGTAAATGAAGAAAAGATTTCTGGATTTATGATTTAGGAAAATTACTAGTAATTTATGAGTAAAAATGGGCCCATTATCAAGAATAAGGAATAGTTTTGAAGCACAAATTATAAGGGACTTTTCGACTGGTAATGAATAAAATATTTTGAGCACAGAATTATTTTATAACGAGTCATTTTATTATTTGTAACCAGTAAATTGAGTTAATTTCCTATCCTGTTTATTAGAAGTACTTATGTTAAAATGATTCTGCTAATGTAGAATTTATAGGTTTTTTTAAGCTGGATATTATTTAGGGATTTTCTGGTCTATTTTAATATTACATTTTTTTCAGATGAGGAAATGAGTTAAAGTGACTTGCACTGGGAATCAAACCCCACATTTTCTGATTTTCAACATAAAACACTATTCATTCATCCATTCAGTTAATAAGTAATTATGAGGACCTACTCTATATTAGACACCATTCTAGTTGCTAAGAATATAATGGTGAACAAGACAAAAACTATATCCCACAACTTCCTAAAAAGTAGAATTTCCTTAAGCTACTCTCTATCACCTCTGAGGAATGTTTCTGGCCAGCAGCTGTGTGTCACCTTTTTGTAATGTGATTCCCTTCTAATTCTTGCAAACTATGCAGATTTAGGCAAGGTCAGTGCATGAATGGGAGACATTCACTGTATTAACGAGCAATAACCTAGAGAGAAAAAAGAAAGAATGGGAGTGCATCCTGAGTTAATGCCAAACAATCTCCAGATCCGTGGCCATTCTTAGATTGGAATTCATTGCCAATTTGTGACAACAAAAAATAAAAAGGATAGAAGAGTAACTGAGACTGTTAATGTAGGCTATTCTTGGCTCAAATGCAGAACCATTGGTAATTTTGCATACCCTTGACCAATTGTTTTCATCCAGGTAGTTAGAGAAATGTTAACAACTTCAAATAAGAATTGATGAAATCAAAACCAGCAAGCTTTTCTGAGAAACGGATACACTTGACATTTTAGGAGCTTATAATGAATATTTACTGAACAAAGATGATTTACTCAGAAAGTCACTCGTCTAAGAGATACAGTAGAAATGAAGTATCATTGTCCATCCTCCACAGATGCTTTCCCGTGGGAAAAACTCCTTGTCTCCCCCACAAGAACTTTGCAGTGAGTGCTGCCCTGTTTTAAAAGTAGCCAAATGAAACATGATAACATTCCGCTAGCTGTCAGACTTTCCTTCTTTCCTCTTTCAATGTTTACATTTTGGAATATTTGGAGACAAATGGGAAGATTCAGTATGTGTTTGAGAAAGATATGTAACATCTCTGATCATAGGTGATGGATATAAAGGTGTCAGCAATTTTAAAATGGATTTTTTTGATTTCTAGTGTTATCTGTGTTACATAAAAAAGGACTAGGGTGTAGATGATAAGCGGCCATTTAAAGCTGAGTAGCATTTTCAGGGGAAATGGGGAGTGTTCTTCTGTGCTATGCTTACTGCTCTGTTAACCAGTTCTCTATCTGCTGCTAAGCAACTGCTTCATTTCAGGAGAGAGCTGTCAGCTCTTGTTCTAACTTCACTGCTCAACTGTTTAGTTTAGGAACCTTGTTTCAGTGTGTATGGGAAACTCACATTAACTTAAACTTAGCCTGTTTACTTCAGTTTGTAAATGTCTTCTTGTGAAATGACTTTCTCAAAAAAGGACTTACGTTTTTTGTGCTTTGTAAATAAAGTGCATTGAATATCTCTTAGGACTTCTTATGGCTGGAAGACTCATGTTAACGACATAGGGTGAAATTTTAAAAATAATTTATTTTGTTTCTTTTTGATTTCAGCATAATCTGTGAGAAAGTTAGGTAGTGTTTCTCTTCATGTGCAAAAACAATTGAAAGCTTTAAGAAACTTGAGGGAAAAGTAAATTCTTTGTACTCTTTTTGGGTGTAACGTTGGTGCTAGAATTTAAATATTGAGAACAAACATGAAAGAGGACTCTCCGGCCCACGTCATTTTCCCCTGTGGGGCAGCAGAGAAAGGGAAAATGGTTTGAATCAACTTTCCTCTTTGGTTTGCTGGCAACACCCCACCCTTAAGTTTCCTCTGGGGTCCAAGACAAGCAGAGAGGATTAAGAATTGTCAGCACTGTTGGTTATTTTGCTTCTTATATTTTTATTTAGTTCCTGCTATCAGAAACACCCTCAACCTATTTCTCACAGTTAAATGTTGCCCAGTAGGACATGAAGCACTTTATCTGAGCATACAAAATATAAAATGACAACATTAAACAGGAGCAGCTGTTCCTGAATCTGCAAGCAGAATTTTTGCATCTTTAAATTATATGTACAGAAATAGGGAAGAAACAACTCAGCCAGAGTCCTTTCCTATTTAGTTTTCTGGTATAAACAAATCCATGTAAGTTATTCTTATCATATTTACCAAATCAGCATACATGATAGTTGTAGTAACTTAATTAGAAGTTACACTAAATTATCACAGTTATTAAGTAAATATATAGAACCCACTGACATAGCATGTGGTCTTTAACAAAAAGTAAGCCTTTCTTTGCATAGTGAAAAATCTCTAAAAAAGTATGTGTCAGATCTGTTAGTATTAATAATAGAAGCAGAGTCTGATTTGGTGTCTAGGATTCAAGAATTCATCTCAAGTAGTTTTAGCAGAATTAATAAAAGAGGTAAAGGGTATCTCCCTAGCGTTCCCCTCTGTTAGTAATTCTCAACACAAAATAAGACTTATAAAACCAAAATAGGTCATATTTTCTTTAAATAAGTAGTATCTCTTAGGAGGTAGCCCTGGTTTTATATTATAATTAACCTCAGACAACAGGCACTTAAAGGAGAGTTTAAACACACGCACACACTTTAAACTTCCCTTGTGCATTCTGAACAAGCACAAGATCATAATTATCTAGTAAGAATGAAAACCAGTAATTCAAGGCTTTAGAAGAGAGAGCATGTTATTCCAAGTTAGAGAACGAAACACAAATAGAGGGGTAGAAGAAGCAATCTGTATAAATCCTCCAAGAAATAGTATTACTGTACAATAAGATTGTTTAAAAGCCCTCATGAAGGATTGTTAATTTGTACCTAAAATGTGGTATAATCTGTTTCAATTGACCTTATGTCACACACTGCAGTTTGATTTTATTTATTTAACTTTCTGGTCTTATTTTTGTAGTATAAAGAAGAATGTTAAAACTCTTTTTAGAAGCAGTGAAGGAGTAAGAAGAAGTTCTTTGAACTAGTCCTAGCGCACATAATGGATATGTATCACTGGAAGCCCACGGATTACAGTTAATTCTCAGCCATCAATCATATCTTTCTCAGCAAAAGAAGGAAAATGGCAATGGGAATAATCCTCTTGGAGAAGGAGCCTCTTTCTAGTCATGATGCATATGATTCAAATATGGAGGCAGTCATATAACTGTTAATTATCACAGGAGCAGCCAAAACCATCATTCATGATAAAGAACTCGATCCCGAAGGCGGGTTAATGAGGGGGCTAATTCCCATGGAGAAAGTGGATAGTGGGATATAATCTGCAAAACATAGGTAAAGGTCCAACGTACACTTAGAGGATATGGAAATGCGTGTGTACAGACACAGAGCATGGCGATGATACTAGTGACCACGTATTGAGTTTTCTCTTCTAGGTTCTCCTATAAACAGGAAACATATTTCAGAAATGTTTCTCCAGAATGGGGAAGGGGGAAGCAGTACAGACAGAGAAGGGGCTGTCTTTGGCCATATAGAGCACACAAAAAAGAAACAGGCATCCTTGGAACTTCATCTGAAATCTTAGACTCATTGGTGGATGATCTGACAGGTGATAGGCTGAGTGATAGATATATTGATACAGGATGACTAACCTCTACAAAACTGTCTTTTATTTTATTTATTTTTATTTATTTATTTTTTGTGAGGAAGACCAGCCCTGAGTTAACCAACATCCGTTGCTAATCCTCCTCTGTTTCGTTGAGGAAGACTGGCCCTGGGCTAACACCGATACCCGTCTTCCTCCACTTTATGTGGGACACTGCCACAGCATGGCTGACAAGCAGTGCATGAGTCCACGCCTGGGACCTGAACGTGCGATCCCTGGGCCACCTAAGGGGAGCCGCGAACTTAACCGCTAGGCCACCGGACCAGCCCTAAAAAACTGTTTTAGCTATCAAATTAAAAAAAAATTTCCTAAGAACATCATTTATCCTTTGTAACTGTATTGTGAAAAATACTTGTATTGTGATAGACAAGCATTTTCTAACTTTCTCTTCTTTTAGTCCTCTCAAAGGACATTGATGAAAATATTGTTTGCAGTTGAAAAATTTTGATTAGGAATGTGTAATATTAAAGTCATATGTTTTTTCTGAGTAAGTTAGGAAGAAAATGAGGATACTTAAAAAAATAGATGCAATACATACATAAATTTATGTATAGTATTTATATGCATATATGATACAAAACTTATGAGCAAACTGCAATACAGACAGACACACTGCACATGTCTTAGAAGATAAAATTTTCCTATTCTTAGACAAGGAAATTGTCAAATATATCTGAGGTCTTTGTTTTATTTATTAATGCTGAAAATAAAATCCAAATTTTATTAATTGAATCTGAGAAAACTTGAATTAATCTACATAAATTCTGATATCACAAATTATATTCCCAAAACAGTCTCTTCATGGTTATATTTAATGCCATATAATATATAGCCTTACTTGGTGACAAAAAATTACTTGTTTAGCAATGATACTTCATTGAGTGTAGAATTCACCATATACAATTATGATTATAAGATGAAGAAAAACACTTTTTAAATAAATGGAAATTATATAAAACGTCTATTTAATCCTTTCAAGGAGGAGGTACTTAATAATCTAAGTACTTTACCAGTGATATCACTATATTTTAAAAAAATTTTGAGTTTGTGCTTTTGAATTGTTTTGAGAGCCTGCATGACATTATCTTGCATGGTCTCGAGGTGCCAACTGTTTGCCTTTTGTGATCTATTTTTACTTTTTGAAACAACTAAACGCCATCTGGAGTGATGAACAATAGCATTTTAGAAAGAAGGCGAGATTACAAAATAACACGGCACATTTTCTTCAGTGGCCTAAAAACTATCTTTGAGCACCATTGCAAAAGAGGAGTTCCAAAATATTTTGAGAAATGACAATACTAAGTGTAGGAACAAACAAGGGCAAATTTGAAGGACATCACTCATCTAAGTGCATAATTTCTGTTCCTTAGATAAAGATCAGTCTCAGCTTCATTCTCAACTTATATCCAGGAATGTTCTTTTTGGATCATAAATTTAGAAAGAGTAGTGAAGGCGGTAGGTATGAGAAAATGAAATGAACGGCGGTGGACTTCATAAGGGGTTTTGAATTAC
The DNA here is from genome assembly GCA_031878705.1 of Tapirus indicus. NCBI lineage: Eukaryota > Metazoa > Chordata > Mammalia > Perissodactyla > Tapiridae > Tapirus > Tapirus indicus. Next base: position 38,907,031 of record CM062930.1, on the reverse strand, counting down.
AAAAATCTAAGAAAAAGCTTACGAAACAAGTTTGCTACATATGTATTGAGCAGTAACATTTGGATATGGAAATCATACCAAAATATTTTTGAAAGTATTAACAAGCATTATTCAGTAGAATGTAAAACGCTGATGTCCCGATATCCGGTAGGAAAATGTTTTAAGCCTCTATTGCTTTGAAAAATGTAATATGTAACTACCTACTGAACTCTGCTAGAATCAGAGCCCTTATAATGATCTTAAGAAAACAGAGAAACTAACCCAGTTGGAATAAACATGAGTGAGATTTTATATCTCTTTTCTCCTGGGTAGAGCAGCCTTTGTTCTGAACAAAGTGCCTGGACTTTATTTCAAAAAAAATATCCACCTATTATTACAGACAGTCACTGTGACTTTGAGCCTGGTATTTGAAACAAAAATCACTCCTCCATCCCAGTGATAATTGCTACTTGCCCTGTGGTTCTTAGTCTTTCCTTTGAAAACATTACCAGGTCACCAATTTCAGTTATTTGTGCACTGGGGACAATGTTTTTTCCCTGAATACAAATATAAAATTCAAACACATGTCAAAAACTTCTGTATGTCAAAAGCTTCTGTAGATTTAGGTAGCATCTATAAAATAATGAGCTATACTCAGAAAAATGTAGTTACTTTTGAAGACACAAAACTCCCCAAAATATTATGTTCCAAATGTGAATGCAGAAATCCAGAAGGTAAAGATCAAGAAATCTTAGTAATATTATTTTAAAGATAAGAAAGTGAACACTTGTAAGTTCTCTTGACTCTAAGATTGAACACTTGTGCCCAGTAATGCCTTCTAATTTTTGTCTGGGGCAGAGATGGAATATTGGTTTCAGAATGAACCATTTACAAACTTCCCACAGCAGAGGTAACTTACTATATGACACAATTTGGCTTGTGCATTAAAATTTAAGAACAGTAAGGCAACCTGCAATTTGAAAAACATATACTACATTTCCTAAAGTTTAGCATCTTGAAAGTCAGGAATATATTATCCTATGTACATAACATTAAAAATGATGGCTGATTCCAGGTCAAGATGGAGGCATAGGCAGACCCTGAACTCATCTCCTCCCACAGACACAGCAGATTTACAATGAATCTTGGAAAAATTATGCTCTGAGAGAACTGAAAACCGGATAAGAGGAATCCCTGCAACAAACGACAGGCCTAACTGAGGTGGAAGAAGCAGAAATTCCCTTCTGGAGAGAAGAATGATGGACAAATTGCTAGTCAGGAATAAACTATTTTTAATGAAATTATTATTGTGAAAAATTGTTTAAACAAGTATACATAAATAAAATGGGAGGAAAGTACAAATAATATGTGAAAAAAATTTTCTTTAGGATATATAAAAAAAATTAGAACACAATGAGCTAACACCAATGTAAACTATGGGCTTTAGATAATAATAGTACACCAATATTGTTCATTAACTGTAACAGATGTACCAAACTATAGCAAGAGGTTAACAGGAGAAATTGTTCAGAAAGAGAGCATATATGGAAACTCTGTATTCCGTGCACAATTTTTTCTGTGAACCTAAAACCACTCTAAAAATAAAGTCTATTTTTTAAAAAAATCCAAAGATTAAACAGGAAGAAAAGGAAGACAAAGACTTTTGTAATGAAAGTGAAGGGGATTTTAGGATATCTTCAAAGAATTTAAAAGATGATCGCTCCGGTGTGTATGATGTTGAGTTTTACTTCTATTGAGTTTGTGTGTGATATAAATACTCATTTATTATCATTCTTATATTTAGCCCTGATTGGTCCTTTTTAAGTCATAAATAAAGGTTCTATTTTTATATAATTATATGCATTTTAGAAAAGAATATTTCTGTATGCACAAATTTGTGACTGTCGTCTACAGTTGTCCTTTGCTCCTTTTTAAAAATTTTGAAGCAGTATAAACTTTTAAAGGTTCGGCATTAAAAAGACATTTTAATTCATACTTTACAATGATATAAACCAATTTTGACACTTCTGGGGACATATTTCAGAGACTTAACTTCATGAAGATGAAATGAAATGTTCCTCATATCAGAAAATAATTCTGATCTAGTTCACGTCCTAGTTTGACAGATGGAAGAAGATAGACGATGGTGCTTTGGGAAGTAAGGAATTACCTTTCCTGGAACAGATCATAGACCTTAATGTCTATAGAAGGCATCTTCTCGTAGGTTTCACAGACTGACAAAGCACATAGAGAGTGCAGTTCAGATATCTTGTTTGATCACTAACTTTTCCTAGATATGAAAATCTGGGAGATTTTCATGGGAACTGCAGTTTGGGCAATAGCTGATCAAACATGGCAGGTAACCAGTTTAAGTTCCTGGGAAACTGATAGAAAAAAGTTATTTTAGCATGAGGGCATGATCATTTGACTTCTGTGCACTTATAATCTCTCTTAATGTCTGTAGGGCAATATTGTTAGAACAAAAAGTAGCATCATAGTGTTTCCAGTAAAGGAAAGAATTGAAAATTAATGCCTTGAGATTTAAGTCTATTTTAGCAACATATGTTAAAAATCGTCCAACTTATTCTATTCACTAATGTCATTACTAGGCTTCAAACTGCATGTAAATGACATACACATTAACAAAATAGAGTAAAAGGAAAAGAAAATTATGAGTCGTCATAAAACAGACATCTCTGAAACTATACCATTAGGAGAATTTGTAAATGTGGAGAATACGTGCTAAGATAGAATAGTTTAAGATTTAAGAGATTTCCTAGAGCTCTTTACTCAGCTATTTAACAAAAACTGTTAATCACATACTTTCTTTCAGGTACTCTTAGATACTGAGGAGACACTGTCGATCAAGAATGGCACATGCCCTCCACTTGCAAGGCTTATAATCCAGTAATAGAAATGGACTGAAACAAGTAATTACAAATGTGTTAGATGTTATGAAGGAGAAATTTAGGGTGCACTAAAAGCATGTAATGGAAGGATCCAACTCACCAAGGAAGTCTTCCAGTAAGGGGTATGGCAGCTTATGAATGGCCACTTGGAAGATACTAGGAGGCCATAATTCATAGTCCCACTGTCTTATAATTCCTTGCAAAAAAATATGAAATAATAACTCTCCAGCATCAGCCTCTTGTTCACATTTTTGCTTTCCTCTGTGAGACACAATCTCTATATCCCCTAAATAAAGCTAATATTAAAAATTCTAGAAGCTATTGAAGCACATTTCCCAATGCCTCTGAGGGTCTCTTGATTTTTAATGCAGGCACCTAAATACATCAACATAAACATGGAAGCAGTGATGTTTACCTTTTAGGGACTTAATTATTAGGTCCCAATAATGCTGGGTACTTAATAAGGGTACCTTGATACACTCTCCATTATTTGTTTCAGGATTTCTTTGGATAGGTGGTATTTTTAACTTATCTGAAATTATGATCAAAATCATAAATGAACACAATCCAACTATTCAGAACTAGAAGTAGAAATTCCTCAAAATCAGTAAAAATATCTTACTTGACTTGTTATATCTAGTACCTACTATAGTCCTTATCACCTGACAGGCACTCAAACTATGTATTGCATGAAAATATATAACCATCTACATAATCACAAAGCTTTCTTTTTCTTAATGAAAGTGTCAAAATAAAAGAACTAGCTTGACTGAGTTTTCTTTTAAACATGAAAAGAAAATACTTATCTGTTCAGAAAATAATACTGAAAATTTACCTGAGTTGATAGATGGAAAAAAAAAAAGATAAACAGATAAGTTCTGCATTTTTTTAAAATAATTAAAAGCAAATGAAATGGACTTTATAGAAGTGTTGATTGTCTCAGTGGATTTTTCCACCATTTTGGTTCTGAAGGCCATTCAACAAGCTGTGTCCCTGCCTACAGTGTCTTCCTCTCTGGGAATTACAGAGGACTCTGCCATAGGTGACTCTTGTATTATGAAAGAAAACACAGAATCACAGCCTGAGTCTCAAAAATTGAAACCGGCGGTTAAGCCCAATGAGTACACCTTGACAAATGATGAAGTTCAATATCCTGACCAGAGGTTAAAACACAAAAAATAAGTCACAAAATAGCTGTACAGAAAAAGAACTAGAAAAGAGGTAGCGCTTCTTTATTCTTCCATGCAGAAAACATTTAAAATGTTAGGAATGATAAAATTCTAATTTTAAAGAATCTTTTCAATGCTATGAAATGCTGGAATAAAGCAATGTTGGCTAGAATATTTTTTTCACGCAATCTTCTTAATGTGACTTCTCTTTATATAAAGTCAATCCTTTAAAAATATTTACTTTAAATGTTTTAAAAATTATAATGCATACGAAAATATTAGCCCCTCTGACCATAAAATGATTTATTAAGGGAATATGTATTTATGATGAACATGAATTAAGGTAAATAATACTCAGAAACAATATAAAAATTCTTAAATAACTACATTAAAAGTTATTTATTACATAAACTGCTTCCTGAGGTGAATAATTTGTTGCAGTGGCAATTTGTAGATACATTTTGACAGAAGGAATGATGACTTTCGCTGGAATCAAAAAATATCCTAAAATGTATTTACTCCTAATAGTGTTTAATTTCATATTGCAAGGATTAATCAGAGTGAATGACTTTATTTTCTGCTGTTTTAACTACAAGAAATGATCTCTTCTGTTTTTATCCTATTATAAGGATCGTTACAAAAATGGGAAACAATTAACACCGGGTTTAATGCCTGAGTGCTGTGGAGCTGAAGTAATTGCACTCAAGGTCTGCTAACTTTTTAATCAGGCATTTGGTTGCAAGCTGCTCGCAATTGATTCTGAGAGAACTAAAACTATCTAAGGAGGAAAGCAGGTGTGCCAGAAATTCAGGCGTGTTGGCAAAACAAATGAAAGATTTTAAAAGGAAGAGGAAGAAAAAGCAAAACTGAAGCAAAATGCTTGTCAGCAGGCCATTTACTTGGCTCAGCCTGCCACCGACCAAAGCCAGTTGTGCGCACGAGCGTAGTTGTGGAAGCCCCACTGACCTACTGCTTTCAAAGTGTAATACAAAAGCTTAGAAGTGAGGAGCCTGTCCATCCCAGTGTTAGTGAATTGAGTTAATTAACAGAGAAAGCTGAAAATTTCCATATTCAGTAGAGTTAAGACACCATCAGAGGTTTCTAGAATTACATTCTAATTAGAAAAGTTCCCTCTTCTTTGCATTCAGGCTACTCTTTGAAAAACAAATTTGGTTACCTCACACTTTGTTCTCTCTAAAAAGAAAAAAAAATTCTACAGTTTTCCTCCCAAAGCTAATGATACTTTTCTTTTTCTTTTTTTAATAAGTGTTACTCTCCTACTGTGAAAGTGACTCCTCCTAGGCATGCTGCACACATTTAAAGGTGCCTGCATTGCTTAACAGCACTGGGGGGTGGGGCCGGGGGCATTTTTAAAGTCCCCTCCTACATAGCCCCTTGAAAGGGGAGCCTCTAAGAGTTAATACTCTTGTAAAAGTGCTTTGCACTAATAGAATAATCTGACAGGAAGCAGACGAATATTTATAAAATTCCAAGTTTGAAATTTTCTATGATGGTTGGGTACGTCACAGATCTCCCTTTACACGGGAAAGGAAAACAAATGACAGATTTGGCCATCTATCTGGTGAATTCCAAGACAGTTGACACTGCTTTATTGAATCCCCAAAAGGAAGGAAGAGTATTTGAACATTTAAAGAAGAGTACAAAGAACTACCTCTTGCCCCAGAACAGCACGTCAGAGCAGGAGGAATAAGAAAAAGAAAGCAACAGAAAGGAGCTTCCTCAAGCAAAGTCCTGTGTGCATTTTAATTACCCTTGTGTGCCTGGGCCATGGGGCAATCTACATTAGAATTCGTTAGGATGTCTCAGGGCCCAGAATAAAGTACATAGAGATCAATGGATCTAAAACGTGATAGCCATTTACATAAGTTTCTACTCCAGCTCCAGACAAGTTAGGGAAGACTCAACTCATTTGTGTGAATCATTTTAGTTTCCAATGTGCTCTCCCTCAGCCTCTCCTACTGTAAACTACTCTCACTGAATCACTGCAGCATCTGTTGTTTGTAGGTGACGGGCCAATACAAATGAAAGAAAGGCATCTGGCCTCAGTCCACCTGCACAGAAAGTCCCTTAATCATATGGGACTCCCACATTGCTATGAACCCGAGCAGTTCAGGAAGGATGCCAACTAGGAGGAGAACAAAGAGACTGACAGACAAGGAGCCCCTTGGTGGCCCAGATTACATCACAAGGATGACTTTTGCCAGATTAACAGCTATACACTTTCCGACTCCAAATTCAAATTCTCTGTGTAACATTTGACAGCAATTTGAAATCCAGTATTGAAGTAATCCTTTGGAACCCAGTAGATCCGAATGGGGTGTGTGTGTGCATCATATATTTCAAGAATTCACAGAAATACATGCCATAATATCTCCTTCTGCCAGTGGAGCAGGAAAAGACATCCCAAACCTCTGGACACATTTGTGAGTGTGAAGTATCACCGCTTACATGGATTACCTATCATGGTGTTTATTAGAAGCCTAATGTTAGTCTTCCAGTGCCTCCACATCAAAGAAATCTATTAGGAAAACCTTGCCTTTATTAGACTTTGACTGTTTGCATTTTTGTGTTGAGTGATTTGAGTTTTCTCAAGTTATTTATAACAATCAAATTTGTTTTGGGAAATAACATCATTGGATAAGTTGGTTGATTGATGCCAGTATTACTCAATATATTTAGAAATAAAATTTTCCCACTTAAAAAATAATAACTACAACAAGAAGAAACATTATTACTTTGAGTTGTATTTAATTTGCAAATATTTCTTATATATATTCGAATTTCCCAAGTAGAAATAAAAACAAATTTATTTTAGTTTAAGAGGTACTTATGGTTTTTAAAGATTATTTATTTGTTTGTTCCAGACCATTGCTTAAACTACAGAATAAGCAAGTTTTAAGGGTAATGTTTAGTAGTGATCCTTTATTGGTTAATTCTTTTTTATTTCCATGTCCTTCCTCAATACGTCCATGAATGTGTGTACATATAGTTATCAATTTTACCTTTTCTCTATATCATTAGCATGAATTATATTCACATTTAAAGCACTGAAACCATTATGTTTATGAACACAATTTAAACACTCATTTGTTTATTCACAATGTTTTCTTAAAAATGTGTACATGCATTCTAGATTCAGGATGTGTCATATAATCAATGTGCTAAGAAAGCATGTTGTATTTAATCATCAGCCTTACTTTATTAACAGTACAAAAAATAATGGTACAGACTTGGTACTTAAAATCTATGGCTTTTCAGAACTGATGAGATACTGTGCTCACAGCCAAGAGAGGAAAAAAATGAAACTAATATTTTTTGAGCATTTTTTGTTTTCTGGTCACCATCCTAGCTGCTTTATACTAATGATTATATTCAACAAACTCTGACTTAAGAACTAATATCCTCTTTTTGCAAAGGAGGAAATAGAGTTAAAGTGGTAGAATAACTAATCTGCCTCAGGTCATATTTTTTAAGTGTAGTTGTCAGGGTTAAATCCCTTGCTTGTTGTTATTTGCATGTACTCTCTCCATTTGCACAAACAAAACAAAACAAACACACACACACACACACACACCCTAAATTATCCCCAATGATGGAAAAAGGGACTAAAAGTTTTTAAATACAAAAATAAAGAAAATGGCCATGCAATGATAAATTGGTTACTCTTCCACTAGTTTAGACGCACCATGAAGACAGGGTTATGTTTGCTTTCTTGTCAAATATATCCCTTGCCTTTGAACAGTGTTCAATAGGTATTGACTGAGACATAGAATTTCAGTCTCAAAGGCTCATTTTGTGTATGCACCAGTCATCCAAATAGAGGTCTAACACCATCGGACTCATCAGACTCAATTATAAGTCTCTTTAAGTTTTACATCCTTAGGGAGCGTCAGCGCTCAACTCATTCCAGAATGACTTATGGAAAAAATAAGCGTGCTAAAACAGGCCTTGGAACATTCGAAATCAGATGCAGTCTGATGTGGTTTATCCCTCCACTTAGGGTATATATTTTGTGTTTGTCTTTAGCAGGTTTTAATTTTCTTCTCCAATTTTAAAGCACATGCATCCTGCTGCATTTTCCCTGACAGATTTTTTAAATATTTCTTTCCTATTGTTGCTTTTGTCCCATTCCCCCACTACCACCCCTGCTACATCCCCACTCCCTCTACTTCCCAGCCCTGGTCTCTTCTTTCTCAATTTCTTCTCCTGTTCTCAACTTAACTCCACCCATGGAATCACTAAAAATGTAGTCTCACTTTTGCCGCAAAGGTGAGCTGATTTGGGGGGAGGGTGTGTATTTTAGTTAATTTTTACCTAGCACTAGTGAATGGGCAAGTAGCCTAAAAGAGCGGCCTGTAACAAGTAACTGCAGAGCAGGTGATGACACTATTTAAGATGCCATAGTTTAGCTGATGCTGAAACAAGACTTCACTGCTGGGGGATTCTAAGCTACACTACTTGAGAAGTGGGGAGTATTTAAATCTCTCCAATGTTCAGAGCCAGATGAATGCCTAAAACCTGTCTCAATCTCTCTCGCTATACTTTTCTTTGTTAGTTGAAAATGATCTCATACTACCATACAGTTGAGCAAATCATAACTTGTTGGGGCTTGGGATACGGAAGAAGAATATTGGAGGAAGAGAAACTTTCTAGCCTGCTAAGTGTTCCATAGAAATGTGGGACCATTTATTTTATCTTAAATTCCTTTGGCACCAGTTTCCATCTACTTGCAGTTCCATCTACTGTCCCAGCTACTTGCAGTTCATGGAGTTGAAGTCTTTATTTCTTTATCCCTTTCTACCTTGAGGGTTTTTTTTTTGTCGTCATTGGCCTTAATAATTAATAATTCCATTATCTGAGTAATAAGGCTGCATTTAGATAAGGTGATCTGACAATATGAAAGAAGAGGTGTGTTCAAATACTGATTCCTGACTTATCCAACTGATTATAGTGATCAATCTACTCACAAATCTGACTTCAAATGCTCAATAAATTTACAAGTAAAACCTCTTTGAAGCAAAAAAAAACATTTCTTGGTTATGAGGTTTTTCTCTGATATTCAATTTCTAACTGCAGCAAAAGTTTTAAGGTTACACAATACAAATATTTTAGTGATGTTTTCTAGAAATACATCTAGCAATTTATTACTCACAATATATTATTAGTAGTTCATTATAAATAACTGAAATGTAAAACAATGTATGGAGAGTATTAGATGAAAACAAATCTTGAAAAGATTTTTACTGAGGATATCAGCAAAAAAAAAAAAAAAACAGAATTTCACAATTTGGTATTTATAAACAAATTGGTAAAATATCAAGTCCATGTATGAATCTACTTTTTCTTGAGAACTAAGATTTGGTGACATGTTGGTTTAGTATAGCCATAATTATGCCACCATTTCCCATTTCCTTTAATAGGAAATAAGAATTAAGAACTAAGAATTTCAAGGTGAAGAATCCTATTTCGTGTAGAAAGTTAACCGAGCAGATCCCTTTCCCTGGCTGGACCTGCAGAATTGAGATCACTGTGAAACCTGACACTTTGATATGTGTTCTAGTGCCAAGAGGATGAGTATCTTTCGCTCTGATCTTTACTTCCAGGAACAAACTTTAAGTGACACTTCTCATTACCCCTCACCAGCTCTTCCCCAAAGCCCCCTGCCTCTCACAAGTTGTGAATGAGAACTCGGACTAATGGCACCAATATTGTCTGCTGAGGACCGGTTTGTTTTGAATGTGCAGTTTCAGGATCTTTGACTAATTAAAGTCGCTTTACCACTGAGAGGTCCCCTGAGGTTGACCCTGTTTATCTGGGTTAGACCATGAAATCATGGTTGAACCAACCCCAGCTCCATAATTTGTTGTTAATTCAAATGAAAAAGTTGGAAATGAATGAATAAAATTGGCTCACAATTTTATCCACAAATACAATGGGATTCATCATAAACCAAATAAATGCACAGATATACAAACTGTGCTGCCAGAAGGCAAACCCTGTCTATAGACCAATGTAGCTATTTGACTAACTGTCAAATATTCTATTTATAAAGGGGGGAAGGGTGGACTTTGAACAAACTACATTTTCTGGTTGATTTATACTTATAACCATATAGTTCTGGAGTTCTAATAGCACAGCCCTTTCACATTAATTAACACGTATACACTTTAGGGTATAATTACTCAAAGCCAACCAATAAAATAGCTCAAGCTTACTTTCCCACATTATATTAATGCTGTTAAATGAGGAAAAATTATTGTTTGTGTGTGTGTTGTGTGAGTGTGTATATGTGTGATGGTGGCGGGGGGAGTGGGGACAGGAAGGCTTCCAGAAACTTTGATTCCTTTCAGGGCAGCTAGCAAATTTCAGAGAAAATGTCAAGTATATAAATGATGAGACCCCAAAGAACTAGTAAAATAAATGATTTCAAGGCAATGTGGAAAACAGGACTTCAATATCAATGAACCAAACAATTCTTCTAATTTAGATCGATAGTCTAAGATATTGCATATTCGGCATCCAGCAAAGGGACTGGCAGGCAGCAGACTCTCAGACGTGTGTGAGGAGATAGGTGGGAAAGGATGAATGGGCAGATGAAGGATTAATGGGAGAAGAAAGGATTTGCCATAGGGCTCTGGCCTGTTCTTCCCCAGCTCAATACAAGTCAAGGGCAAATAAGAGAAGACAAAGAGGGGCTGGCCCAGTGGTGAAGTGATTAATTTGCATGCTCCACTTTGGAGGCCTGGGGTTTATGGGTTTGGATCCCAGGATCCCAGGCACAGACCTACATACCACTCATCAAACCATGCTGTGGCAGTGTCCTACATACAAAACAGAGGAGGAATGTCATAGATGTTGGCTCAGTGACAATCTTCCTCACCAAAAAGAAAGAAAGAAAGACAAAGAAAGTAAGACCTAAATAATTCAGTTTTGAAACACGGTTTGTTATGTGAGAATTAGGAAGAAATACTACCAGAGAGAGAATTAGTGGCTAAGACTTACAACTAATTTTGAATTGAAATACTTCTATCATAGATTTCAACTGTTGTATTATTTTCTATAACCATGGAATATCAAGAGTTCACTTATAGTTTCAAAAGCAAATAAGTAACAATGTTGTATATTTAATGTTAAGTGACACAATTCAATATCTTTTTTTTCTTCACCTTTATGACAAACTGGTCTCTATGAGAGAATCTTAACAACCATAGCCTAAATGATGTGAAGGGAGGTAAACAGAAAAATAAGTAAATTGTCCTACTCCTGATTAGGTTGTAGCAGCTAATGATATTCATTGGCTTATGATATTTCACACAGTTTTTGGCAGAATTCTCATTTATGTTACCTAGAAGATTGATGTCCTGGGATATTTAAAATTAAGATGTGTATTTATCCAAAGCAAAACAAAAGCAAAACTACCCAGAAAACACTTAACCATTACTATTTTCTGTAGCTCTGAAGGCAGCAGGATCTTTCTAAATGCCAGGAAAAAAAAAAATCTGGGCAGAACCTGACTGCATGGGAGAAAAATGCTGCTGAATTAGCACTGTCTGAGAAAGCCTTGGGGAATAGAACATATATTATGGTCTTTGGTAGTCGGTGACAAAAAGAGATTTGAGAAATAAAGATGAAAGTTTTCATAAGTATGCAAGTATCTTTGCTAACACAGAAAAGTGGCCTATATCCTAAAATATGTAAATTATTTTTCACAGAATAAATGGATATGCATATGCATTTATCTGCAAACACCTTAGCACCACTGACTTATAAATTATTACTATATTTTCTGACATATGAACTAGACGCACAGAGAGTATAAAGACATGAAAATTAGTTAATCCTTTAATTTTTTTTATCCTACTACCCTGTGTCTTTCAGATATAAGGGTCGCTCTGGCTTATTCTGTAATTTGTAATTGCCTATTGTGAATTAGAGATGTGTACATGCCTTGAAGGTTCCCTGGAATCCTTTTGAGGTAGAGTCTGATCTAAAATGAGGCATATGTTAAAGCTTCTTACACAAGGCTAGACTCTCGTCTTGCTCTGCACCCTACGGTGCTCATTCAAGTGAAGAGCCATCTTTGAAGGCAATTGGAGCTTCTTGCTTGGCTGAGCACCACGGAGCTTGGAGCAAGATAAAAAAGGAACCACAGACTTTCAACTGTAAATCTGCTAGCAGGACACAGTGAATTGATCCAACTGGACCACTGTGGGGAAGTTTACTAGCCCCTCAGCTACATAAAAAATACAATGTAGTCTAATTGGCCAACAGTCATTTCCATTAAAAAATGAGAAAAGTGTTTCTAAACATGTTAAAGATTTATTTTATTGAAATTATCTTCTGAACAATTTGCCTGCATGCCTACATAATTATGCCATTTACAGTCTGTACAATTTTATCTGTGTTGGGATAAGGACAAATAAGAAATTCATTTTACTGCATTGCCATTAAAACAACTTATAGCAACGTCATCAGGTCAAGAGAGCATTAGTGGCAGTTTGTTACGACTTCTGGGAAAGCTGGAGGTTGAGTGTGGACACTCTCATCCTGCAATCAGCAATTTTCAGATCCCTTCCCAAATAGCTACTTGTTTGTTTGGTTTTTTTTCAAAATAAAGATTCAAATATCTCACCTAAAACTTACTAAATTAAAAACTTTTTAACAAGTTGTTCAAGTGATTCTGATACACCATCAAGTTTAGGAATCACCACTCTAGATGATATTATGACTCCTAAAAACTTCTATGAAGTTCAAGAAAGAATTCATTTTCAAGGTTTACTTTCTAAAAGGAGAAATGTGACTTGTTTCTCTTTTAAACCATGATCTATATTCCTCATGCAAAATAATATCCTTAGAGAGCCAGGCATAGTTATAAACATTTTAGCTTTCTCCTGTCTACTCTCTACAATGCATCTCCTACCCACCGTTTCCTCTACATTCTCTTTCCTTACCTTTATTTAAGCACTTATACCCTCTTACCTGAAATATGTCTAAGGCTTCCTTCTATCCCTACCATTCTACTCCCAGTCTCTCTCCCCTACAACATAAAAAACATCTTTCTAAGGTGTAGGTAAAATATGCAATGTCTTACCAATCTCTACATAATAAAATGTAGACTTCTCACACAAGCTTTGAAGCCCTCAGCGGAAAACCCCAGCCAACTGTTCCACTTTGTTCTCCTATTATTTTCCTCGAACCAACATTATCCTCTTGCCAAAATAGAAAGATAGCTACTTTCCTGATGATGTTTCATATTTTACCAGTTCCACATTTTTCCCCTTCCATGTTCTCTCATCCAATATAGGTCCACTTATATTGCCCAAATTTCTGCCCAAATCCTGCTAGTTCATTAACATCTATATCAAATTCTACCTCTACAAGGAAGACTTCCTCGATATCCCCAATATACATCATTTCTGCCACCTATAAACTCCCTTTGCTCTGTTTTTGTTGTACATTTTTAACGTATCTCTGGGGCACTTGGCACAGTCTGACTATTATTTATGTGATTATTTTATGTCTGGTACTGTCCTCTACACGTGCTTTCCCCTTGTATATGCTCAAGATAATTTTAAATTGAATTATTGATATAAATTGATTTAAGCTACCACTTGCACCATTCACAGAAGAGTAAATGCATGCTGGCAGGATTGATTTACTTATGGCTTCGAAAGATATTAGATTAGGGGAGGGAAGCATTCCCCACTAAGGGTGAGTAATGAAGTGTTGTTTCAAAGCTACCCGCTAAAGAGCGACGCAGGCTGGACCCGAATAACATCAAATAATCAAGCTGAAGCTTTCTCCTTCAGGCTCATTTTTGGGATCTTGGGTCTAGACCTTGGATTCCGATGAGTGAACCAAGGAGGTTATGGTTGAATTAGAGGCCTGAAGCAAGTGTACAAATAACGTTGCAAATGAATCCAAAGCTAGGAACTGAGCACCCGGCTGTGTGTGAATGCAGAAGCTGTGACCAGAAGCCAGGCTGAGTCAAAACCAAGGACTAGTAGTCATGGCAACGGGGGCACATCCAGAAGTCAAAGCCTGAAATCAGAGCAGGTCAAACATGGAACAGGCTGTCGGTCAGAGCAGAGAGGTGAGGGCCAGAGAACCAGACTAGGTCGAAGCCAGGGAACACTCCATGCTGCACAGGCTGCAAGGGAAGTTCCTGCATGAGTCCAGATGGAATGCTGCTGGATGTCTAGTCACGGCTCCAGCTGGCTCAGGGTCCCATTTACTCCTTATGCACAGATTCTTCCAACTGGCTTCTGATGTTCTATGGTTTTCTATGTTTGGATGCTCTCGAAGCAGCCTCATAAAGCTATTTTGCCAGAAGCTCCGTAAGGTGACCCCATTTTTAGAAAATGCCAGAAGTAAGTTAAAGGAGAGGTTTTTCTTTTTAAACTACCAAGAAAGATACAGTATATCTTTCTGTACTATAATGAAAGAGTTCAGGAATTTTCACCAGGCTAGCCGGGCAGATTCCAGAATGAGATTCCAGGAGAATTGTTCTACAATGGGTCAGATTCTCCACAAGAAAACACCTATTTCTTTATTGTTATTAATAATGGTGATCAGAGTTTCCTATTCAAAATAGATTGTGAGACTTTCACATTGCATGAATCGCTTCCTAGTAATGGCTGGAAATTATGGATGCTTGCTTTGACTTGCTATATTCCAGGCATTAGCAAAAAATATTTGAATATATGAAATATCGGTTTTATTTTTCACAGAAACCTATGAGATAGGTTATTATTACTGCTCTCCCCCTCTTTTATAGTTAAGGAAACTGCAACTTTGATACACTTGTGAACCAAATATGAAGAGGAACCAGGATAAAAAGAAGAAAGTTACAATGCCAGCCTTAGACTCAAAATATAAATCATCTATTTAGGGACATCAAGCTTTAGAACTAGCAGGGGTGACTGTCAGCACATTTTATCTAAAAAAGTGAGCAGAGTAAGCTGAGAAAAGAAAAGGAGAGAAAAGATCTGACAAAATGAATCTAACGGTGGACACAATGTGCTTGTGTCTAAGATAGTGCCTGGCTGGCTGGTTGTGTAAGGAAAAAGGGGAGGGACAGAAGGGAGAGTGGGGAGAGATGGAGGAAGTTGGGAGTGTGTTATCCGTGTGAAAGGTCTTTGCAATCCGTAAAACGCTCACAACGTGATGGTTTATTGCTTATAAGAGCCTTGTTATTCCCAAACATTTGGATGTTTTATAAAGCATCCACAGTAATAGACATATAAATATACTGGAATAAAATTTTACAAAATGCTTGTTTATGCTGATTTTAAATTTTATTTGTTTCTTTGTTTTTTTCTCAGTGCCTTTTGAAAATCTAATGAAATCTCTCTAGCAAAACTCAAATCCTGTACATACTGGGTTTATAGGAAGCCTGAAGTATTGAACCTAGGCCCATGGATCTGGTGGAGTTATGGATCATAGATTAAGAACTCCAAATTTATAATATTTTATTACTTAGTAACTTTAAATCTCCTTGAATTATGAAAGATGAGGGTATGTCTACTCCTACAAATGGGCATGTTTGAGCTGGTTCTTATTGCTACAGGGGACCACTGTCATAATCCCATAACTACTTTATTCCTGACAAATAGAATACATTATCTAGTACTGTGCACAAAGTTGTATTAGATATTATTACACCTCACCAATATAATGTGAAGGCAAGCTGTATTTAGCTTCACAATTAGATGAAATCTTAAGTATCTGTCTATGTAGTATTAACTAAATATTGGGGAAAAATCTGCAAATGTGGTCATGATACACAGTTTTAAATAACCGTAGCCTAAACGTGTTCTAAAGATTTATAACCAATAGCAAATACAAAGAATTATGTATTTCTTTGTACATCTAATTTTACAGTGGAATAAGCACAACAAATAAAATCCGCTGAATGATATGAAAAGATATGAGTTTCAGGAGGGTGGGAATTAAATTTCTCATTTGTTTCCCTGTCTCTGTGGATTCTATTGTTATAATTACTAGTGGCCGATATTCAGTAAGGCAGAGTAGGGTGATTATTTTTCTCTGCCTCTTCTTTTAAAACAGTTTAAAAGGGTGAGTGATAACTCTACAACCACAACATTGGCAATCCTTTTAGATAACTAAAAGGCACAACATTTTTGCTGGATACATGGTTTTTGTTGGCCTTCAACAAAATTGGTACATAGTAATTTTTTTTTCTGGGAGTTTGTCTAACCTCCTTTTCCACTCATCTCTCTTACCCTCCAAGATCGCAAATCCACATGTTTTCCTTTTGCTTATCAGTCTCACACACTGGTGGCAGCCTACCTACAACTACTCTGTACAGTAGGGCCCTGAACCCTGAAATACTGGTATCTCTCTGATTACTGTCATCCAGATTTCATTCATTCTCGTAAAAGCATGCACCATAAGTAACCCATTTGTTTGATTTAAGAAGTTCATAGTGAGATATGAATTTCTTGGTGAAATGTATATGGTAATATGGAGTAGTGATGGGGAAAGCCCTCTAAGAATTTCCAGAGCTCCTGCCTTTCATAAACCAAAATTTTAGAAGCAACTTACTACTGGTAATCACTTTATTCTCTGAAGAATCTTTCTCCTTCTCTCCCTTCTTTTCAAAAACATTTGTTGAGCATCTACTATGTGTAAGTTATTTCATTGTTAGTGAAGAAACAGTTTGTACTCTTTGCTCAGATTTTTTTTTTAAATCTAGCATATTTAACAGGTTTTACTCTTTCATAGTAGCATTATGCTCTCACATTTGTTTTCAATAATTTCTGGCTCATTGAAGCATTTTCATACTCAGGGAAATAGTTCACCTATAGTTTTGGTAATAACTGATTTATTTAATCACATTATGCATTTGGTTTTGGATTTGATTTTACCTCATTGAATCTATTTCAGTTGTTTTGTGTACTACAGTAAGCAAATAGAATATCTACATGCACCCTTGTCCATGGACTTTGTTTCTAATCTTCCACTATAGGGGTGAAATTAGGCTAGTAATTAGTTTGAAAAATAAAGAATAAAATTTAAAGATAGCATTGCTTATCTATTTCCACCTCTCAGTATGTCTTTGTTCTTGTAAAAAAGTATCCCACCTTGTTATTCCCCAAAACTTGGATGTTTTATAAAGTGTCCACAGTAATATAAATATATTGGAATAAATCTTTACAAAATGGTTGTTTATGCTGATCTTAAATTTTATTTATAATTTGTATCTGTAATTTTTTATTGTCACAGTAAATTTGCCACCTCTGCCAACAAGAATGGAAACTCAGGTTGTTTTCACTCCGACAACGAACCAGTTTCTCAGCCACCGTGTTTTATGTCTGCATTGTCTAACTTAAATTGCATGCCCTTGAGGCAGAGAGCGGCCTTCTATCTTCCTTTTTTTCTTTTCTTTTTTTTCACAGAGCCAAGTATCCTGTCACTGTTCTACAAAACAATAAATAATGAAGCGAATTGAAGATGTGTGAATTGTGCCAGGTTGACAGAAATGGAGCCCATGTCCTCAGAGGTGTTACAGCTGTTTTTCCTAACAAGTGGCCTGAGCCAGTCTCCAACCTCTCAGAACACAATAGAGATAGAGGGTAAGAAAGTGGAAGTAAGCAGAGAAGCCAGAAGACAAGGTGTAAGAGGATGATTATTTGGAGTTAACTAGTAGTTGCTTGAGCTGACATAGCTATATGAAATGAGCAAGGATAGTGAAGGCTCTTTTAACCATCAGCATATTTTAAAAACATCGCTCTTCCTAACTACACATTGAAACAAAAAAACCCTCTCACAAAATTTTTCCTTTATACATGTAATGTGTAAATGAGATCACCAAACATAGGTAATCATATTTGTTCAAAAGTTTTTATAGACAGCCAAAGTGCACCTCCTCTGAGAGCACTTCCTTGGCCCTATTTAAAGTAGCCCCATCCTCAAACTTCTGCCTAACCTCACTCTCCTATTATCCTGTGTTATTTTCCTTCTATAACTTGTCCCTATCTGAAATGATTTACTTTGTGTTTTTTTTTTTAATCTGTCACATTATTAGAATATAAATTCTGTGAGGGGAGTGGCTTTATTGGCCTTGTTTCACCAGTATCTAATAGAAGGCTGGATGAGGAGAGATATCAATAGATATTCGTTGAAACATAAAAGAAATGGAGCTTAGAAATAAAATAACCAACTTAGATAATCTGTATGTTTGATTTAAATAATTCATAATGACATATCCCTAACAAATAGTGGGGCACATTTATTCAATAAACGTATGTTGAAAGAAGAAAAGAATGAAGATTTGACATCAAAAGTTATAGGAACATCATTATCTTAATTATGGGTTGGGATCCAAAAATTTAGAGCAGCAGCTTTTAAAATATTGAAGCTTTACCAACTTGGTGGCATGATTTTTTTTGTACTTATCTCATAGCAGATGATAGGTACTCAGTTAAGTGGGAGGAATGAGAGATGTACAAGGAAAGATGAAAATTATATGACACTAAAACAGAAAACATATTCTACATAATTTTGGCTGTTTTCATACATTTACATATATCCATCACTATTTAATCACAATTTCTGGAAAAACTTGGTCATGTAATGAATTTATTATTCATACGTTACAGGTTAAATTGTGTCACCCAAAAATTGAAATCCTAATCTGTCGTACCTGTGAATATGGCCTTATTTGGAAATAGTCTTTGCAGATGATCAAGTTAAGACAAGGTCTTTAGAGTAGGCCCTAATCTAATATGACTGTGTCCTTATAAAAAGGATAAATTTGAACACCAAGTCAGACACACATGTGGAGACACACAGAAAGGGAAGACTTGCGAAGGCACATGGAGAACACCATGTACAAGCCAAGAACACCCGAGGCTACCAGAAGCTAGGAGCGAGGCTTGGAACAGACTCTCCCACACAGCTCTCGGAAGAAATCAATCCTGCAGACACCTTGATTTTGGACTTCTAGCCTCCAGAACCACGAGACAACAAATTTCTGTTGTTCAAGGCACCCAGTTTTGGTACTTTGTTACAGCAGTCCTAGCAAATGAACACACCATCCACCCTCAACGTCAACGGCTGACATCACTACATAGACCCAATATCTAGATATCTAGATTTGGCTCAATCAACTTATTATGTTATACAGCATTCATTTAAGTAGTTTATATTATTTAGTAACACTTAATTTAATAATTTATTTACTTTAATTACATAGTTGCAATTAATTTGTCTTCCTTGTATCATTCTCTTGCTATAAAAAGTTTACGATATCATTCGGTTGCCATCAACACATTTAGGGAAATTATAATAAGGCCTAAAATTAGGAGATATTATTTTGAATTTTATTTATAGAGTATATAAAATTAAATATTAATACATTTTCACATAAAAAATACAGAGAGTTAATTTATAGTTTTTGGATCTTCTTCAAATATCAGACAACAGATTTTCCCACTATCAAACAAAATGTTTAACATAAGGAAAACAGATAATATAATATTTTCAAAATCTATGGAACTAATTTTATGACAGTGATTTACAAATCTTTACTTATATTCATGGTAAATTAATATCCTAAAATAAACCTCGTCTGATACAGTTATCAAAGGAATTATCACAGCTCTTTTACTTGAACCTTGAAAATGCACGTTCTGTTTGATTCTATAGTATAAACTAAAAAGAACTATGTATTAACAATTTATATTGACCATACTTATATATGTATAAAGAATTTCCATTTTACATCTTATTGATTAAAAAAATGATTGACTGCAGATGGAAAACCAGTAGTAGAGTTTAATACTAACATAAATGGCCCCTGTGGGCATACCATTCTGTTAGCTTATGCTATACTCTGAAATTGTATAACCTATAAAAAAAACCTGCCATTTGGAGTTTTCTTTCTACATACTGTAAAACTGAATACAGGAATTTTTCACTATCGGGGCTATCAAAGAAATATAACTAACAATAAGAATTAGAACAAAGTGATAATTATTTTCCTTTTATATTTATTCAGAAAAAACTGCACCACAATTGTGGATATGTGAGTTCAAATCAATTATCTGCTACAATAAATGTTTGCTTGTAATGTAATTCACTTTGATTTAATTAATATTTATTTCACTTCTGTAAGATGCCCTAAACATTATATAGAAAAAACTCAACAAAGACATTTTTCTATTCTAAAGATATGAAGACCTACATTGAGTTTAGATGTAAAAGTGTAGTTAACTGATGCTTCCAATGGAATAAGGGGAACTACCATTAAGTTATATCTCCCAGCATATTTAATTTTAAATCAGTCCTGATAATCTTTGAATTTAATTCTTGTCGTGATTTGTGTTTCCACTTACTATTCCAGTCTTAACTTTAGGATTTATTTCATGTTCCTGGAGAACTAGATAGGAATTTGTGGGAATAAAAAATTTAAACTCCTGAAGCCTCAGATTCCTTATCTGTAAATATAAACTGAAGATTTTAAGATAAAATCTTATATTTGTATTTTGTAGATATTTTATGAGTTTCAGTTTTCTAAGCTAAGAATAAAATTCAATAAACACTAACAACAAAGAGTCTCATGCTCTTTTCAGAAGCCTGTTACTTGGGTCTTTGCCTGTAGTTTGAGTTTTATCCAAAAGTTCTTTTTTGAAAACATAAACATCATTTTCATGCAATTTTGAATAATATTTTTAAGTAAGCAAAAGAAATGCAAATATATATGGCTTTCAAAGTTGCAAATTTGATAGATTTTGCAGAGAATTGTGCTGGTAATTGTTTTGTGAATTATTGCATGTTTCTGGTTACAAGTGCTGCTATATCTCCTGCAAAGTAGAGTAGTCAAAAATGTTCATTTTAGATCAGGATCTATATTCAGGACCTAGATTTAGATAATCAAATCTTTCACCTATGTATTTGGAGTTACTCATGGGTCAAGTGAACAAGTGAATTAACGAAATTGAACTTCAGATGTCATAATGATGTCTACCCGTGGAATGATTAAGGAGTGTTAAACTACATAGTTCAGTCTCTAATTGGCACACTTACATTACTTCCTTTCCTGACCCTTCCTTCATCTTTCTTCAGAATGGTAAGAAGGGGTGCTAGGTTAGTTGACTTTTGATAGTAACTCTGTCACCAAGAAGGTCTTGTTCTTGTACAAGTCAGTTAAGAACTCTGGGTCAGCTTTCTTGTTTGCAGAAGGAGAGATTTAACATCTTAGCTCTCTTTCCCATAAATTTTGTAATTTTCATCTCTACTTTTATTATTCTGGTCTACATTCAAGCATTACACATAGTAATTTGAAACAGGCTGATTGCTCAATTCCCCTCCAGCCCCCGACCTTGTATAACAACTTAGTACTGCATCTAGACAATTTTAACATTCACAAAGAGATGGGTTTTTTTTGTAGCTCCAGATTTTGTTAAGGAGCATCTATCATTTGTCAGTCTCTGTGCTATTTTTTTCATATATTTTACCTCAATCTTCACAGCATGAAGAATCACAATTTCAGGAACTTCATTTCATGCTGGTTAGCCTGGCATCCCAAGTGAACTCTCACCCTAGCACTGGTCACTTTTAAAAAATAGTGAGAAATTATTTGCCTCATATTATAATATGATTCTCACTTGATAACTCATCTTCTACAAAAGAAATAATCATTGCAGTCCAATGGAAACATATCACATGATTTTAGTAATAAAATCCTATTCCATTGGAACAAGCTTATACATTACTTATTTTTAATCAGTACCAAAGAATTGTTTGAAACACTGCAAAAATATTAAAGGAAACATTAAATACGTCTGCCCAAAAACAATGCCCATAATTCTCAGGTGACTTAAAATATATGATCAAAACTTAGAAAGTTGTATAGGAGTTATAAATTTGCTAAAGATCACATGGTAAGTTATTGGTGAAGCTAGGACCTTCCCCTAGATCTGTTACTTCAAACATCAAGGCTCTTTTCATTTATCACGTCATTCTTTCAAAAATAACTTATTGTTATTGAAATTAAGGATTCATGATGTGTAACTATCACCTATCTCGTGATGAATCTAAAATCTTGCTAAGGAAAAGAAAACATTTCTGTGTTTAAATGTGCACAGGTGGGTCTCATTCTGTAACTGATTGGCATGCATGTTTTGGAGTGCAGATCATTTATATCCTAACTGTTAGAGAATCATAAAACTATAGACCCTCAGATATAGAGAAGCACCATTTCCTGTAAAATAGACAGTGTAGTCAGCAATCCTAACATAATTTATATATTTGTTTTCCCTTATACTATTAAAGTATGAACATCTATTTACATAGCAATATTGCTTCATTTTCCAACTACTCAAAGTAGATATGTGGATGCAAACTTCTTTTATCAAACTCAAGAAGATATAGACAGTGATACAGGAATGGCTTGAAGGTTAATGGATTGACCATGGTTAGAAAATCATTAAAGGGTATACAGCCATCAGGGTACCTGTCACCTTCACTTTATAAAGCAGCTTCGAAAACCATAAACACAATGCCCAGACAGCAATTTTAAGATAATAGAAATTTTTAAAATGCTATCTAATCAATATGAAATTTCATTTAAAGTACCTTGAAATGAGAAGAAATGTATATCTAGGTTAACTTATAAAAAGCCACTTGTCAACAATGTTTTCATTATTTTTTTAGGTTATATAAACATGAATTCCATAATTTTAAGCTCTAGGTTAGTAAGTAAGCTGTATTAAATGTAAATAAACATGTTTAAAAGTTTTTAAAGTAAATAGGCAGCACATACAACATTGGAGAAATTTTTAAAAATATGTATTAGTTAATATTCTGCTTCAGAGATAGTTTGAAATACTTGCTTTGTATTTGAGTATTTGTTTAAAAAAGAATTCCAGTTTCACTTAAAAATTAATAGTAATTAGACCATCATATACAGAATCATCTAAAGAGATGTTTATCATATTATTGTAAGCTATTCCTTAACTTTTGAAAGTTTATGATTGCTTATATCATAGAGTTGATGTTATGCTTCTCATTTTCCTTCCCACCTATTTCTGGTGTTATTGTACAAATATTGGCCTCAGCATTCTCTCTTGGTTTCCTTTATCCTTAGTTTATTTTTCACTAGAGGTTTATTTTTAAAGTCCATTAAAAATTGTAAAAAATATTACAGTCAATTGTTGTCATGGTAAATTATGTGCTTTTAAGTGTGTATATAAATTCATGCAATTAAAGAAGTGAATTTCAGAAACACACAGAAATATAGCATTTAGATCTCATCTCCATTACTCTGAGCATGGAAAACTCAAAATTTAGTACTAACTTAAAATGCATGAGCCAAAACTGAACACAATACCTCTTAGGCATTACAGAAGAGAATCACTGAGGTCCTTACTATACATTTTCTTATGAAAAACCCATTTTAAAGATTTAGAAACCAAGTTTCAGAGTGATTGAGTGACTTCGTTAATATACATAGTACTTATTGTGATCCAGGCACTGTTTTAAGCATATCATATATACTCAATAATTTATTTATGTGCAAAGCCAAAAGGTTATTATGCAGAAAAGCCAAGATTGGAAACTGCATTTGTCCATACAAAGCATATGCTCTGCACATTATCAACCATGCTGATTATTCCTTTATATGAGAGGAACACTTAATAGGAGAAAGAGAATTTTCTTATGAAGAAAATAGGATAAATAATTGAATTAGGAATCAGATAATGTGGGTCCTTTAACTATATTTACCACTCGGGTGCTAAGGGCTTTGTACTACTCATTAATCTGATACATGAACTTAAACATAAACTTAAACTATAAACATATACATATGTGCCTGGGTGGAGGAAATATTTCCCTAGGAATTGCATGTTATATGAATCTTTGTGGGTTTTGTATAGAGATCAGAATACCAAACAAAAAATTTCCAGGCTACAATTTAAGTACAGGTGAATAATTTCTCCAAATCAGATCCCAATTAATTGACTGATGTTCTTTGAATATCTGACAATACTTTTTGTAAACCATGCTGACTGATGTCCAGAGCAGTCAGAAAACTCAGAGCTAACAGGACACTCTGTAGCCGGCTTGCCTGTGCACATAAACTTCCACTAGTGGGATAAAGGGCTTTCCAACATTAAGTTGTTTTTGTTCCCGATCTGTTTATTTCACTAATAATTTCGCCAATATTACATAAATTGATTACCTATTATGAAATAATATGATCTTGCCGTGAACTATGAGTACCAGGTAAAGAAATATTGTTTCTATGCAGATTAAGTTGAGTACTCAGGAAAAACTTGATGAAGTTGCTAAAAAAATTCTGTTGAGATTGATATGAGCAATTGTAGAAAAAGTATAAAATATTCAAAAAATCTCTAAGGATTCTCTATTTAGACTCCCGAAAACAAAACCTAGAATTCATAGTTAACGTACTTTTTTGGTTGTTTTTGCAAGAAAGAAGGGGCAGAGCTCCAGTAAACACTCAAGAAGGGCTGTAGCCTATATATAATATGTTCCAAGGTAAAATAAATATTTTAAGGTATGCATTCATCATATTTAATCTATCCATGAGGATCACTTTGGATGAATGATTGCATTGTATAGATAAATACATAATATATATGTTCAAACGAAGCTTTAAATTAAGCTAATTGTCCTCTTCCAGTATTTCCTCAAATTATTTAAATGTATTGTCAAATTCTTGAACAATTTGTACATGTTCTGAAAAACAATTGCATCTTTAAAAAAATTTAGTATGGTCTTTTAATAATTCCTCATTAATTATAAAAATTCTTAAAGTAATGTTCATTGTACCATAATACAAATACCAACATTACTATAATATCAGCTCCATGGAATTGAAACTTTGCAAAAGTTGAACTCAGTTGCATTTTACACATTGTAATAACACACGCATTCACATTTGCACGCAAGCAAAAGCACTGGATCCAATAATGAACTTTTTGAAGCATTTAGGCTAAAGATACAATCCTCCTAACTCAACATAACCTTCTTATGTGAGTTTAATTTTTTTGTTCCAAATTATTATTTCATTGCTCTGAAAGGCAAAGAGAAGAAAGGATTTAAATTGGAATTAATGTATCTGAAACCTTCATTTTTGTATGAATATAGCAATGTTAATGTTAAAGTAATTTAATTGAAAAGCAAATCCCCAATAGATTATTTAAATATGTTATCTGAGAATATAGAGACATAATTGCTTTCAGAGATATAATATGCACAGATTTCCAATGCCTAAAAGAACAATTTCTATAATTTTTATATGCAAATGCTTTTGAAAATTACCTCACCTGATACACGACAAGGTCTTGAATGCATCTTTAATTAGATGATCTTTTCAAAATTCTATTTAAATAAAGGCAGGTGATTCATGGGATAAACCATCAAATTAAATTGCCTTTTTAACATCTTCTTTAATACTACCAAAGAATTCCGATAATCTAGCTAGGGTTTTCATATTTTTGTCTTTATTGTCACTTCTTCTGGTAAGAATCTGCACATGTGTCTAAGAGTTTAGATTTACAATTTCAAGTCCCAAATTTCTTTGGCAAATATTCATGGAGGATCAGCTCTGCCTAACGCACTCTGGAAGCTGATATCAGCGTGGACTATGCATGTGTGCTGTCGCCAAGGAGCTTTTCAGTTTTATACATCATCTTGGACTTCTGTGAAACCGATCCATGTCAGAGAGCAACAGAAACAATACATGTGCATTTAACCGCTGATTCAGTGTTTCTTCACTCTGTATTTAATGACCATCCTACTTATAGGTAATTTAGAAACTTTCTTTTCATTGATAAGAGACAGAGATTAATGGGATCTTGCCAGTTTAGAAAACAGCCAATCAATCAATCAACTAGTTTTGCAACCCGTTACACTTAATGCACAGTTTATTCCCTAGACAACCTGGGTAGTTTTATTTGGCTTAGTATATTTCATATATTTTTTCAGTATTTTAAATTTAAAGACAATTCTTTATTTACTGTGTAAGGTTCTTTGTTTTCTAAGAGTTTGCTATTTCACAAAGTGTTTTTGGACAATCTTATAGTTTTTTCAAGTCTTACTTTCATCCATGGGTTACTGCCATAAAATAAAATTGCATTGTCATTTATAATTTCCTGTTTTGATTAATGGCATTTCAAAAGCTCTGTAGCTTTCTAAATGAACCCAGAGGCTATTACCAATGAGAACTAGTACACAATACACGGTACCAAAATAAACTCCCCCAAACTCAAACAAAACAACGAGCTGCCCAATTCAAGGAAATATGATGAATTTAAACACAACATTTTGTAAATACTCTTGCAGTCAAATATAATTCAAAAAAAAAGGAGAAAATAGCAGCAAAATTAAGATACCAAAAATAAATATTATCTATATGTGTATAATAACTATGCATTGAGATAAGACAAAATAGATAATAGACTTATTTTTATGCCTTAACTGCAGTGTATTTTTGTATTCCTATGTGAACTCTTAACATCTTAGAAAAGCTCCGGTTATTAAATTCTCACAATTTGTCACCTGCTTTTAGAGAAAATATTTTGACGTAAAGTTTTGTTTTTCATTCACTCCATTTGTGAACAAATAAAAAGCATCGACAGGGCGGAGGAATCATTTAATGGATTATGTATCCCTGCTAATGAAATGGCTTAAAATCTTTTATGCCTTTTAAACCTTACTTTTAAAAAAGACAGCCGTCCAAAAAGACACCTTGACTACAGCTCACAGAGGGGCTTCAGGTCCCCATGACCACAGATAGACTGGCCCCAACTACTCCTTAAGCCTGTTGAGAATAGAAATCCTATAGGTCCTGGAAAACCAGCTCGGTTATACTCTTACTTTTATTCAAATTCTATGTCTAGTCATTCATCAACGTGAACTCCTGCATAACTGCAGAAACGTGCGGCAAATATCAAAGGCATCTTAATTCAAACTGGTGTACATGCCCTGTAAAAACTTGTCACAATAGCTTTACCTCCTACAAGTACACTATTTGTATATTTGACTAAATAAGCCATTGCTTTCTTTCCTTTTCTCCAACTTCCAGATGGTATATTGCCAAGCAAGTTTTCTAGCTTCAGAAGTTTTCATTTTAAATAAGAGCTTTATATGATTGCAAGACTATTCATTTGCACTTAGAAAGAAATCTGTTGTTAGACACTTACTTACATTGAAAATTTAACTTGACCTAATCCAGCTTTTCAGTCACACAATCCTGATCAGGTGAATCACTCTCCTTCTTAAAATTACACAATGGGGGGCCAGCCCTGTGGCGTAGTGGTTAAGTTCACGTGCTCCACTTTGACAGCCCAGGGTTCATGGGTTCAGATCCCCGGTGTGGACCTACACACCACTCATCAAATCATGCTGTGGCAGCATCCCACATACAAAATACAGGAGGATTGGCACAGATGTTAGCTCAGGGTCAATCTTCCTCACCCCCTCCCCCCAAAAAATACAGTCGTTTCCCTTTTCTTTTGGAATGTATTCCAGAATGCTTAACAAGAGTTATATGGCCTCCATCTACCTCTGAGCTACTTCAGTTTACCACCTTCTGCTCCCTCTACCTTGACTCTAAATCTCAGCCTTCTGGATCCCTTTCATTTATTTGAACATGTCACACTGCCTCTGACTTTTGGGCCTTTGGACATGCTGATACCTTTGCCTGGAACACTCTTGCATGACCTTTGCCTGGTTGCCTTCTATTTTTCACTCAAGTCTCTCATTAAAAGTCACCTTCCAAGGGCTCCTCTGCTATATGCTCTCAAAACACTGTACTTCTTCCCTCTCACATCCTCTCTGCTGGTAATAGTTTGATATCTGTTTTTATCTGGCTTACACTCCCCATAAGAGCACATTTACTGCTCTATTCCAGAGGAAGTATAATGCCTGGCACACAGTAGCCACTTCATAACTGTCTGTGGAGCTGAGTTGAAGTTAAAGATATGTTTATCAGATATTGTACATATCTGTATAGATATACGCACATTACAGTTTTGGGGTTTGATTTTGTTTGTTTGGGTTTTAGGCTGCCCTGTGATCCCTATCTCTGTATAATTAGCTGGCCCAATAGAAGTTACCTATGACTCAAAGTCCATATTATCTATCAGTATTTCTCAGTATTTTTTCTGTTATCATACTGCTAGTAAATCTTTTTAGAATTTTTTTTTTCCTGATTGCCTCTGCCTTGTGAAATTTAAAAGCCATATATAAACTGTATAGCTGCTTGTGTACTGTGACCCTTTGGAGAGTCCGTAACCATTATAACATCTAAGATTTTTTTGCCCCTGATAAATTTTTACACCTTGGGGCAATATTACCCCTGTCCGGAATGTATCATCTATCTCTATTTCTATGCCTGCCTGCCTGTCTATCTATCTATCTATCTATCTATCTATCTATCTATCTATCTATCTATGTATCATCTATCTATGATCTTTTTTATCTATAGAGAAAAGGGAGGGAGAAAGAGAGAGAGAGAAAATGCCTAACTGAGCACTCTTTGATGTGCTGCTTCAGCTGCTCTTGCAGAATCTTTCCCTGTTTCCAGCTCAGTCTCAGAGTTTGGGTCTGCCCAGAGGCTTTATACAAAAATAGCATCCTTCTTTCTGATTGTTTTGTTGGTCTCCTGGCTATTGCGTATTTTACCGAGTGTTAACAAAACATTAATTTGTATGGAAATATTAAAGTCAGAATGTATTGTAATTTTAAATTTTCATATTTTATATTTACCATAGTTATAATTTTATTCATGTCAGTTTCCAAATGAAATGTTTTATGTGTTCCCAACTGGAATTAATTTTCTTTATCTAATTACTTTCAAAGCTGTATCAGAGTCGAAGCTTTGAAAGCTATTGGTGGCATTAGGATCTGTTCAGTTTCTACAGGCAGTTTGAAAAATAGCTCTCTACGGGCAAACATCTCAAGTGCAGGGAAAACCGTGGTCTTACATGAGCAGCTGCAGAGAGAATGGGATTGCAGCCCTATTTCTTGCTTTCCCTGGCTTTTATTAGTCCACAGAGTGGTTAGAAACAAATGGCAGGGGTTTGCTAGGAACATTTTACAATGCCTCTAGGGACCACCGCCTTGTTAAATCTACTTGCAGTGGCAGTTGTCATTTAAATACAATGTTACAACCTGTATGACACAGAAGGTGGGTGGCTTGTAAAGCCCACATTCAAGGAAGCTTCAATGATGATGGCAAGTCTAAAAGACACTTCTCATTTGTCTTTTTTTCCCCTTTTGCCCAGCAGGCACTCACAAACTATCTGCCTAACACCAGTTTAGTCCAGATACACTGTCAATTTACATGGTTTAACTGACAAGTCATGCTTGTCACTAGTCATTAGTTGTTGCCCTCAGTGGAGTCGTCCAATACTACCACACTGGCTTCAAAAAACAATCAGGCATTAGTTACAGCAAAATTGAGAGATGTTTCCAAATGTTCCCAATGCCCCTCCCCCACCACTAAAGACTAGACCATGAGCATTATAATATTTCATTTTGCTACTGCATGAACTCTACTCCAGTCCAATGGGTGAATTCATTGCCCATATCTTGATATTCACAGCTGGCTCACTATGTTGGCAGGCCCTGTGTTTAAGTGCTTCACTTCATTTATACTCATACAAACCACATGAGACAGGTCTTATTATCGGTCTCTTTTTATAGATGAGGAAATAGGCTATGAAGAAAAAAAGACCTTGTGTTACAGTCAACTGCCAGGAAAGAGAAGATCACAGGTTTAAAGTCTAAGGGTAGCATACAGAGCTCGCAGGCTTAATCTTTATACTGAACTGCACCCCTTTGCTCAATATTGTAAAGTAAAAGCCAATTGTCTTTCTGTCTCTTCACATGCACTTAAATTTTACCAACTTTCAAATCCAAATCCAAGCCCTTTTCCTACCTGAAATCTCTCCAAAAGAATGTAGTTCATAGTGATATTTTAAGCGTAGGAATTCATATGATTCATTTATAAAGTAATGACTTATCAATATCACTCTATGTATTACTATTTAACTTTTCAAGATTCGAGGACTTAAATAGATCATCCCTAAATAGATCAGAAGGTTTTAGGGGGAGGGACTATTTCTGATACTTCTAATACTTTTCTATAATGACTAGCAGAGTGCTTCATACATAGTATGAAATTATAAAAAAAAAAAAAGACAAAAGACCCTTTGATTTAATGATGGCTGGGAAATGTCTGGAGTTACCATACACTCCAAGAAAATAAATGACAGCTTACTCTAGTCTTTTACTGGACTCCTACAGCATAGTCAATTAAGAGTCCTGTATTTTAATTACAATTGTGCCTCTTGGTTATTTCGTATAATTGGTCGTTTCTCTGATTTAAACTTGCTTATATAATTTTACTTATCAATACATGAACAAACACTTGAAATTCTTTACACAAATTATAGAATCTCTTGGAAGGCTCCTAATGATAGTAAGTCAAATCTGAAGGGCAGACATACAACCATGAGAAGCAACGGGAGAATCTCCAGCAGCAGCCAAATTGTTATTGACCTAGTAAATTAAGTGTCAGCTCCCAGGTACACAAAATTATTACTGCATTTGTCACTCAGAAGTTTGGTTATTGGTTTCTCCCTTGTTTTCCAAACAGAAAAAAGATACATATACATACATATATGAAGACATATAAATATATGAAGGCAGATCAAGACATTAAGTAGAGCAGTAGTGTGAAAATCATGACTCTTTAGAAAGGGATAATAGTGACTCTCTAATAGTAATGATGGGTAACTAGACTTTAAAAATATTTATGGCAACCTGGAATCCAAAATAAACAAGTTACAGGCTTGAAGTTGGAAGATACAGATGCATCTACAAGGTTGTAACTTTTGACAAATAATTTGACTTGCTCAACTTTTAGTTTCTCATTTGTAAATTTAGTTAAATATATCCTACGTATACATCACTTAGGTGTTTATATCCCTAATCATTGTTACAAGAAATATTATCATGCTTACGGCCATCATTATTACTACACATTGCTACTTTTTCAAGGGAGCTTTTGACGAATTATCATGAAGAAATAAAATATAACACTACAATTATTCACCTAAGATGTTCACAGTCATTAGTAAGTGTTACCTGGTGGTTACATACATACTCTTTCATTATCTACTTTTGTCATTGAATCTCATTTTTAGGAAGCGATTGTAATTAAATTATTTATTGTAATGGAAATTCTTGAAGTTGGAAGTTGACTACTTCTCAAAGGAAGAGAAAAGGATCCTTCCCATGCTCTGTCACAAATAGTTTCCACTGTGTGTGAATATAGTCCCTTTAAAATCATATCACTGATTATGTATACATGAAGAAAGTAATTGCTTTGCATTTCATATCTAAGAATATGAAAAAGTATTAGTTCTGATAGTACTAATTATGAGAGCTTGAAATATACTTTGTTTATTAATAGAAATGTATTTTACTTCTTTTTAAAATTCAACTCACATTTATTTCTAGGAAACTCATTATAGTCTTCTAAATCAATATCCAAAATTAAATAACTATGAGATGACTGGCTGATTTAATACCTTAAGGGCATGCCATCAATTCAATAGCAGTTCAAGTTACTCGGAGAGGTCATCCAACAGAGTCAACCCATAGGCTCAATAAAATGTTTGCAATTAAAAGAAGAAATTCATCCCACTTTTTCCATATGCTGCAAAAAAAATCATAGGACAAAATAAATATTATTTATCCTCTAGAAAATATACACTGATCTTATCTACCATGTCTGTGTGAATCAGGGTGCAAGTCATAGTGAAACTTTTTCTACTTCCTACTATTTGATTGTATTTACTAATAAGTGAGCAATTTGCTAATACGTGGTAGACCCAGGATTTGAACAGAGACCTCTTTCTTTCCTTCAGAGGCAACATTCCCAGGCAGAGTACAGGACTAGCAAGATGGGCATCACTCATTTTAGAAAAATTCTCAGAAATCCATAGTCATAATTTTAATTATAATTTCTCAACTTAAATCTAGGGGGGATGAATATAGAGAAATGGATTTTTTTGAAAAAGACTATTCAGAACAAAAGGCCTGGGTCCTAACTGTGCCCTAAGAAAGACATGTAGATTTCCCACTAAGGTAGGATCGGATGTAGTTTGGGCAACTGCAAAGTAAACTGCAGGTGACCCGGGAGACACAGGGTTACTGTGAGAGAAGTATGAGTTACTCTGTGTGGCGATCACAGCTCCAATAAGCTGAGATTTGTTTATATGGCCAAACTGAAGAATATGCTTGATTCAAGCTCAGAAATACTTGGAAAGGAATAGATAATCATCCATGAGTTACCCTCAGATCTCTTTGAGATAAGGCTTCTCCATTCTCCAGAATTTGAAAATGTTAAGTAATCATTCTTTAAAATTCTGCTTCATTGATATCCAGTTCTTCATTATTTTTTTCTATTTTGTTTCACTTACTCCTCTCTTTCTTTTACTTTGAGTCAGTCATTTTTTTCTTTCAGATCCTGCAAAAAGACATTTCCTGGGGCCGTCTTCCTTCATTACGTCTTTACATGTTCTCAGAATTTGCATCTACTCTATGCTCAATCATCATTCTATGTATATTTCTCGCAATTCTATATACTTAGTTTTGACTTCGTTTTCAAGTTCTATACTTGAATTTCCAATTACTATTGGATATCCAATATGTTTATGTAGATTGGTCTGTTTCACCACTCTTCTTCAGTTTTAACAGATGAATAGAAACCCTGTGGGTAGATGTCTTACGTAAAAATGCTTTTCTACTTTTTGAAGAGTATTTAAGTACAGAGGTACACAAAGTGTTGCTATCTATTTAGCATGAAAATAAAATAAAAGCGAAAGCCTCATATTATCTTGAAACTAAAAGTTGGTGTATATATAAGCATTGAAGCTAAAAAAAAAGGTATGTGAGAGTTACCTTTCTTTGTGATGTGGTTTTGAATCAATTGCTTCACCAACAATGCAACTTTCCCTAACCTATTTCAGTCTGTTATGTTCCAGAAACCATTGTCTGAAAGTCATTATACCATGGAAACTTAATGATTAATAACAAGAAATATAGCCACCTTACATTTTTATAGCACTTACACATTTTCAAAGCACTTTCTCACTATTACCTCATTTCAGCCTCAGCACAGCCCTGCTATTATGTATATGTCAGACACAGTAGCAAATTCATTGTAACAGCATGCATATTTTTTGCATACTACTGTTAATGTGCTCCATTATAAACATATTAATTATGTAAGAAAATATATTACCTCTGGTGGCTGTATGGGAAAAATCTGTGGATATTTAAAAATCAAGGTAAGGTTGAATTGAAGACCAACAGATTCAATAAACAGGTGTTCTCAACTGTAGTAATTATGCTTTGAAATACACTATATTAAGGGAAAAACACATATGTGTATCTAGCCATTAGGATGTGTTATCCTTATAAATTCTGCTGGTATTTTTGCTTTTTCAAAGACTGAGGTTTGATTTTAATTTATAATGTGAACCCCATCTTCTCAGGGAATCCAGCACCATTACAGGTTACTAAAAGAAGACTTATACAGCCCTCTAGCGTTTCCGAGTTAGAGACCCCCAACAGAAAACACATTCAAGCATGGCTCAATTCATCCCCTCACCCAACTTCTTTAATGTGGAATCACTGCTGACAATAATCCTGCTAGGAGCACATATTATTTAAACTACTAAAATCATAGCATTAGCGGTGGGAACTTAACTGTTCTCACTGACATCACTAGGGAAAGAGCACTCAGTACGTGACAGCTTAGAAACTGCCTTCATGGGGGAAAATGTTCAGATAAATCAATTTTCTGCAGGAAAAAAGGAAAAAAATTAATTTGCTGTGTACTTATTTAAACAGCTGACTGAAGAGTTTATTATGCTTGATTGCAGGCCTTCAGCAATAGTTATCGCTTCCTTTTCCTTCTCTCCCTCTCTCCCAATAAATTCCCATTGACAGAGCCTACAGCTATCCTCTCAGAAATCATATAAAACCTGACATTGCTCAAAAATTAACCTCAAAAAGGTGTCTTCGGGTGTTGCCTTTCAAATCAAATCAACTGTGAGCTGAGAGCTCATTCTTTACAACCTGATCACTAAGCGAGATTCACAGGCTGTCCCTGGTCTGCAGATGGAGCTATTGACAAAACAGTACTATCCACTTGAGAAAAAGCAGGGCACAGACTTGAGTTTTATTGAATGTTTCTTTCCTTTTTTCTTTTTTTTAAGGACTATGCCTCAAGATATAGCCTAAGTATTATCTTTTCAATTAAATTTATTCTCTGAAAATTAAAAACAGCTTCAAAACTTGATGAGCATTATCTATCTTAGTTACAAAATTGGACCACACAAAACCTACATAAATAAAAATAGAGATACACGCCAGTGAAAAGTGATTCAAGCATGTGGATAGACTATGTAATACAGCAGTTCTCACTTATCTATAGGGGTCGCATTCCAAGACTCCCAGTGGATGCCTGAAATCACCAATAGTACCGATCCTATATATACTATGTTTTTTCCTATATACATATACCTATGATAAATTTTAACTTACAAATTAAGCACTGTAAGAGATTTACAATAACTCATAATAGAACAACTATAACAATATACTGTAATAAAAGCTATGTGAATGTGGTTTCTCTCTCTCTCTCAAAATATCTTATTGTACTGTACTCACCCTTCTTCTTTTAGTGATGATGTGAGATGATACAATTCCTACGTAGTGAGATGATACAATTCCTACGTAGTGAGATGATACAATTCCTACGTGATGAGATGAAGTGAGGTGAATGACGTAGGCATGTGACCTAGCTTTAGGCTACCATTGACCTTCTGACATATCGTCAGAAGGAGGAGCATGAAGCCATGGTGATGTTGCTGATTGGATGGCAGGAGCAGATGATGCCTTCAGTTGGGGATCCAACAAAGGGATGAGTCACATGCAGGGCAGGATGGAGTGAGAAAGCATGATATTTCATCGTGCTACTCAAAATGGTGCGCAATTTAAAACTTATGAAGTGTTTATTTCTGGAATTTTCCACTATATATTTTCAGACAGCGGTTGACCAGAGGAAGCTAAAAGCACGTGGTTGACCACAGAAAGCAAAACCTCAGGTAAGGGGAGACTACTGTACAAGAAACAATGGTATAGAAATAAATTCCACATATCATTCCTTTCTAAATGGAAATTTAGAACATGATACACCAAGTTATTTAACATTTAGTATTCAAACAATACTTTCTGTGATGCAATGCAATTTTTTTGGTATCTAATAGTCCATCATCACAATAAATCAGGTAGGTGACATAGTTACTTAAGAAAATCTAAGTATGGAATAGATAAATATAGAACTGTCTAATTTTAAATTTGGAAGAAACTTTGGTAATAATCCAGGCAAGTTTTGACGTATTTTCAGAATTAGAAGAGACTTCAGTGATCATTCATTTATCCTATCAATAAATACAAATGTAACTTGTGAATGGTTACACTTCATTGGTATTAAGATTAAAGAATCATCTAAGCCATCTCCTGCTCTCAAGAAGTTTACAGTTAAGGTAGAAAGCAGACACATCTAAGGCTTTAGGATGGTGTAAAGGGCTATGGAAACAGAGGGAAAAAGCCCTAACTGTAGGTACTATGGTATAGCAGAAAAGGCAATTCAAAAAGTCACTTTAGCTAAAGTTTTAAGGGCACCTAGAAAAATTTCATCATTTTACAGAAGTGGAAATTGAGTTGGCAAAATACCACGGCTGATAGGTGTCAAAATCAGGGTCAGAAATGACCTTTCCTTGTTTTCTTTCCTGAATTCTTTCCACAACAAAACACATTTCTAGGTGAAGTATATATTAGCATCTTCTCAGAATGGAATTAAAGAGTCCTAGTGAATAGTCTAACCAGATGCTAGAATGCAAACAAGACATCTGTCCTCAACTATAAACCTCCTGAACTATAACAGGAATCTCATGAACTTAGTCCTGAGATATATTGCACTAAGGTTTTAAAACTTATTAACAATTTTTTTAAGTTTTAAACAATTTCTTTTACCCATTTAAATGCTTTTCAACTGCTGTGTACTTCTATTGACATAGCTACAATAGCAGAATATTGAATTCCTGTCATTATGGAGTGCTTTAAGTAAGCTAAGAAATAACACCTGGTCCAGTGTATTGTCAAAACATCTGTCCCCTTGTGTTTTGTTGCTGTAGGATTAAAAAAAGGAAAACTATATCTGATGTTTCCTGATTATTTTAACTTTTTATGTGATAAGCAATAGAAACTACTTAAACAGAGATGATTTTGCATCTGAAAATTACTATAATATCTGTCTTGATATCTCAGAGGAAAAATAAACTTAATCACTATAATCACCATCGGAAAAATAAACCCACATATTCTATACTCATTGAAATTAGAGTTCTTTAGAAGAGAACAGAATAAGAGAAAGAAAACATGCATTATATTCATAAAAATGTGTTGTGTGCCGTCAAATACTAAAAATATGATAATGATGTGTTTTCACATTTCATACTAAAATTATAATATTTGAAACAATGGTCAGTATCCTTATTTCTTATCACCAAATAGATGTTTGTTATATTTCATTTCATTGAAAATATGACATATTTCAAAATATAAGAGTTTCCACTGGTTGCGGGGAGGATGCTGTGCCACCTCCTTAAACCTGGGCAATGTTTGATGCATGTGAAAAATAAATTTTAAAAAATCCACCATCATTCATCCAAAGCTCTGGCTAGGCTGTCTTGAGCCATGGAGCATTAGCAGTGGGTTTCTGAATTTCTATTTGAAACTTTACACATCATTGTATAAGTCATTAACAAATAGACTAGATGATGCCCAAGCTATGGAAAACTTCCTTTGATATAAGCTCCATATGACATGGAGTAATTGTGTTAATCTTCAATTCACCTTCTAAGTTATACATTTGAATGAGATATCAGTTAGCCTTGAAGGAAACTTAAAACTATAACTTTATCATCAACGTATAACATGGTGGAATTTCAGAGAGAAAATATTTCCTTGATTATAATATATAAATTATTGAATAATAAAAGAATACTTCTTAATTTTGATGGATTAGAAGCATCACATTTGGTTTTGAAGACCTTTACATAGTTCAATGTTCTTCATTTTCAATAACACACTCCAAAAGAAGTTGTGAGATCAAATAATATAGTTTTGTTCACTCTACAGGTATTGATTAAATTTGATCTACTGGGTATTGATTAAGGAAAATAATATTCTGAGATTTAATTGCTATTTTCTAAGATATTTGGTTACAATCTCAATGCAGTCAATGTATTTGGGAACATCCATACAAATCCATAATAATCCATAACCATCTATTTACACATTATGTTTTCACTCAAAGGGATATAGTATTTCCATTCAATATCATACAGTATTTTACACAAATACCCTTAGTTATAGTATAGCAATATAATTCAGATACTATAGACATTTAAATTACATTTAGAATTACTTTTAATTTTTTGTTGTAAAATATTCCAATCATTGCATTATTTAGCGATGTACTGACCAAACAATTATACACAATTTCTAGTCAAGAAGAGCAGCATTTTATACTAATCTATCACTAGATAGTTATCAACATGGTACTGGACTGGGCACACTAGATGATATAAACAAAGAATCAATCATTTGAGGAGAACTTTACAAACATGCCTAATATAAGGAACTAAATATGAAACAATAAATACAGTATGAATCGGTACCAACAACACCTATTATGCGAATTCAGAAGAAATCAAACTCTATGTGGACTTGTCAAGGTTTCAAGAGGATTCAGGGTCGTGTTTTAACAAGTGCATTTACCTAGAGAGCAGGAAGCATAAGTTCAAATCCAGTTTCTACCACTAACCATGTCATCTTGTCAAAATGTTGTACTCTTGATGAATGTTTATTTCCTCATCTATAATTGGAATAGCAACATTTTCCTGCTTATGTCACAGAGTTGTGGTATTATATTTGTTTTCATAAACTTTGAAAAGTTTTAAGTTTGTCAAGTCTCATTCAAATACATAGTGATTATAAATCATTTCTTAGATTTTGCTACTTTTCAGTAAGCTTTTTATATTATTATACTAAGAAAAAAACACTTTCATTTAAGATTCTTACAGAACCCACAGCCAAGAATAGAAAGCAAAAGGGATTTTTAAGGAGCTGTATATCATTGTGACTTGAGCATAGTAACCACCAATAAACAATTAGTGATAAAATTATTTAGTAAATATTCATAATTCATGATTTTATTAAATCCATTTTTTTTTAAATTAAAAATGTCACAACGTTTCCTGAGGTTACTTTTTACAGAAATTTGCCAATTGTTTGTATATCCAAATGCCCTAGAATTGGTCAGCTGTTTTCCCAAAGAGAAAATTGTTTTGGCAGGCTTTATATTTTTCCAAATTGTATATAGAATGGGTCAAATTGTGCCCTCCGAAACAGAAATATGTACTATATCTACCTGAAAAGTGGCAAATATGTTATTAGGTGGGTCTAGTTAATTAGTCCTATATCAGTAACATGAGGTGGAAGAGGTCGCTAGGAAATTCAGCTTCAATCTGTAAAACACTTTTGGATGGCAAATGGCAGTGCTCCAGTTAACAGTTTTAGAAGAGAGAGTAGAACACATTGACATGCCTCCAGTCACACATTACCACACAAATATTGTGAAATACACAAAAAATTAAAAAGAAATGAAGGTGAAATTTGCAGGTGGCATTTAGCAGCCTTGCCGGTTAGAGTATAAGCCACACCCATAGCGACGTCCCAGCTGAGAAATCTAGTCAATGTCCTATTGTTTTCAAAATGTTTTTATAACATCCGTTGAAAATATTCTTTAAATGCAAAAAGTCATGTATGGGTGACATTGCAACTCAAAGCTGAAAGGATTTTATCTGCATTTCTACAACGGATGTCTGTAATAAAATCTTGTATATAATGTAATTTCAAGAAATTCATTACCAAAGCATAAACACCTTGCTAATAGTGTCTGTGCACAGCATTGGCCTAAGGGGCTGTCAGATGATCAACATAAACCAAAATATCAGAAAACAACTGTGTGGGTTGCAGGCAAGTTAATTTATAAGGTCAGTTAAGGGAAAGACATTATCACACAACTGAAGTTGCACTTACTCCTCAGGAGAGTATTTTGGTTTATATTGATTTTGCATCAGGGACACCCTCAGGTAATATTTGGCATTAATTTGTGGTTGTTCTCACACAAATGCACCAGTAGATTAAAAAATATAGCCCATATAGGGAAAAACATCATTGTAAAAATCTGTGATTGTTATATGTTAGCTAATTATTTTAAACAAATAGTACAGAAGACATTTGAGTGAAAGCAAATAGCCGAATGTTATATATAGCACAGATTTTAGACTTCTCGATTTTAAAGGCCATTCATCTTTGCATATCCAGCAATTAGACAATGTCTAATTGCAGCTGGTCAATAAATATTTGCTGAATTAAATATGTGAGCATTTCTTAAAGAATACATATTCATCACTTATATAAATATTTTAATCACTAATGTTATATTGACACCAGTTTAAAACTGGAAATCAAAATATGTGGGTTCTAGTTTCTATTATTAAATCTGAGACTTAAGTTCTATAATATAACCTTTTTTTTGTGTGTGAGGAGGGCATTTTTTTGTGCGTGTGAGGAAGACCAGCCCTGAGCTAACATCTATTGCTAATCCTCCTCTTTTTGCTGAGGAAGACTGGCCCTGGGCTAACATCTGTGCCCATCTTCCTCCACTTTATATGGGACGCCGCCACGGCATGGCTGACAGGCAGTGTGTTGGCCGGCTCCCGAGATCTAAACCCGCGAACCCCGGGCAGCTAAAGCGTGAACTAAACTGCTGTGGCACCTGGCCGGCCCCTATAATATAACCCATTTTAATCTAAGTTCTTCCAGTAATAAATTCAGTGAAATCTGGGTCTAATTTCGAACTACCACATCCCCAAGACTGAAATATTTAAAAATAAATCTCAATAATAATGATTCACATGATGTGACTGTACCTTGAACACATACAACACAATCACGCTTTCTCCTTCAGTAATTATTTTAGGTGTGTTAACTAGTAAGCTAAAGGTACTTTGCTATGCTAGAGGCAAATATAACATATATTATTCTATAATCACACTGTAAGAGAGGTTTGGAAACCAGCTTTGGAGACTGTGCTGGTTATTAAGCAATTGATTTTCAATCCAAATTTACTCCTCAGTCTCTGTTCTATGATACAGAGGCTGAACTCTGCAAACTGCATTTCTTTTTTGCCAGCTGGCTTCCTGCTAGGTTCAGTCAATACAGGGAACTTAAGAGAGTGGAAGGGAATAGGAGGAGGTGTTGATCTGTTTACCTGCGGCCGGATTGTTGCATGCTAGAGCACCCCAGTGAAGACAGAGCCCATGCCTTTGAGGAGAGAGCGTTCCTCTCGGTTCCTGACAGCATCACGCAAGCAATGGTATGTTGTTATCCAGGTTGTGTCATTTTTTTCCAGTCGCAGTTCATTTCAGATTCTAACTTCCTTCCACACTTCCAGACTCACGCCTCAGAAGATGCACCATTAGTGCCACTTCTTCAGAATTCCAACTCCATGAAGCCCCTCATCTGAGCTACTGGGGTTTGGATTCTCTCTCTATGGAACTTGACCTACAAGCTCTTCACAGATCAGTAGTAGCTGGGTGGACCCCTCTCCTCAAAGATCTGATCCCAGCAAGACAGGGTGCCTTCCCCAAATTTCTAGGTTCTGAACTTCCTCTTCCCTTTGCTGTTTCCAGCAGTTTCTAGTTCAATGTTCCCTCATTGTTCCCACTTTGTCATTTTAATCTTCTAATATCTCTTTAATTATTTGCCTATATTAAAAGCTCTCTGTTAAAATAAGCAATAGATTTTCTGTTTTCCTAATGGATCCTGATTGACACAAATACCTTTTTTTTTGTTTGAGCTCCGTAAAAATCTTTTATTAGTGAATTGATTGCATTGCAAATACAAAAATACACATGTCAGTTTTAATGGCCCTAACTGAACTTGAATGTGAGATTAAATGTAGCTCATATATCAGTTTAATTATGAGATGATTGTATTTGTTATTATATTGTTATTTCCATTTCAATATTTTCAATAAGTGGCCAAATAATCAACATTATAATTTATTCTGAGAAAAAAATTAAATAGCAATTAGAACAATATTTTTTGCATTGTCATGCATTATCATCACATTCATCATGACTTGGAAAATATGGACATGATGAATAAACACAGTAGATTTTCCTAGTTATCCATCTTGGATTTTAAAAATCTTTATTATATTGAAAATTATATAAACTCATAAATTACATTTGGGTGGTGATTACAAAGCAGAACATTATGCACTGATTAAAATTCACTGGCAATTAGAATTATGCTACAGGTGATATGTGAATCTGGTAGATTTTTTAAAAGATCATTTTTCTCAGAATGTATAATGCTGAAAAACAGGAGAAAGGATTTTCAGTTGTACTAAATTAATGATCACTAAAACTTCATTTATGCTACAAGAATTCAATATTTCAGTAATCACTGATGTGCTTTTCTGATAATTATGCAATCTTTGATATAAAAATGATAACTGAAATATTAATCTGTGCTTTTTCTTTTGCAACCATCTATTTTAGAAAAGACATAAGCTAAGTATCTTACAATAATTTCCATATTCACAGCAATGCCAAGCAAAATAAATATTCTGTAACCTTTCTGTAAAGAAGTATTCTCATTCATTCACTGGGTCTTCTATAATATATATCTTAGTTTATGTCTACACAAACCATCACTCTTGCTGGGCAATGTAATTGACTTACTAACAGCAAAATTGGATTGCTCTAGGAAAATGTTTTGATTAATAATATATTATGTAACTCTACTACTGTGCAATCAAATGTTTGCAGTCACATTTTTTTACCTCTAATTTGTAGCCCAAATGATCTACTGGAAGCTTCCATTTCTGACTTTGAAGAAGAAACATTACTAGTTTTCTAGGCACGTAGGACCTGTATGGCTAAGAGCTGCCAGTTAGTCTGGATTTGGCAGCGGATGGCAGAGACTCAAATGATTCACAGACTGAATAGGAACTGTACTAAGAAAACACAAGATTGGAAGCTAGGTTTGGTCTTTGTTTGGCAACTTTGGCCACATGAAGACTCTTTGAGTCTATAATTTTTCATTTGTAAAATGAAGGTTGAATCAGGGGACTTGAAGTGGTAGCACACCGTGATGGACCTTTAGAGCCAACTGAGCAGAGAATTACTCTTGGATCCACTACTCATTACTTGCATGGCTTTGAGGAACTGACAATCTCCTTGATCATCAGTTTCTTCATCAATGAAATAGGTATTGTGGATTCTGTGCAGTAATAGTTATATAGTTCCACGTATACAATCGAAATTTCTTCTAGCTCTAAAATTCTATGACCAATAGAGGTTTTAAATTATTTATTTTCTATAAAGTAGTTTCTCTTCTCATCATTATTGGTAAATTTTTCCAACAAGGTTTTGAAGGGCCCTAATGTGTTCATGTTTGAAGAAAATGTTCATTAAACAAGGAAAAATTAGAAGTTTTTAAGCTACATTCTTGGAAATGACAAATAATTTAGTAATAACTTTAAAACACTAATATTAGTAGTCCTCATGCATGATCTCATAAATTACTTTCTGAAATTTACCAAAAAAACCCTGAGGGAAAGTCATGCAGGTGAATAGCAATCCTCACTTCCCACCACATAAACCAATATTATAGAGTAGAACAACATGAAAGAAAGGTTATGGGCTCTCACATAGGTGAAAAGAAACTGTATTACACACTGTTTTATGGTTGAAGCATTATTTACAGCACTATATGATGCAATATTCCATATCTCTCTGACAATTTTTGGAAGAATTAATGTAATAGGATTAAGATCATTCTTAATTTAAAATATCTTTAAAACGT
Source organism: Tapirus indicus (assembly GCA_031878705.1). Lineage (NCBI taxonomy): Eukaryota > Metazoa > Chordata > Mammalia > Perissodactyla > Tapiridae > Tapirus > Tapirus indicus. The sequence goes on along the minus strand of CM062930.1, from coordinate 38,863,866 downwards.
TTTTCAACAGAGGCATTACTAACATTCTGAACCAGATAATACTATGCTTCTGGGGGAAGGGGTTGTCCTGTATATTGTACTCTGTTTAGCAGCATCCCTGACTTCTATCCACCCGACTCTAGTAGTACCACTACACCTAGTCATGATGAAAAAAATTGTCTCTACTGTATACTGATTCTGCAAAAAACTAAATATAGAATTACCATATGATCTAACAATTCCACTTCTGGGTATATACCCCAAAGAACTGGAAGCAGGGACTCAAACAGACATCTGTATACCAGTGATCGTAGCAGCATTATTCACAATAGACAAAAGCTGGAAGCAACCCAAATGTCCAAATGTGGTATGTATATACAATGGAATATTATTCAGCCTCAAAAAGGAATGAAATTCTGATTCATGCTACAACATAGATGAACCTTGAAAACATTATGCTAAGTGAAATAGGCCAGAGGCAAAAGCACAAATATTGCATGATTTCACTGAAATGAGGTAACTGGGGTAGTCAAAATCATAGAGACAGAAAAATAGAATGGTGGTTGCCAGGGTCTGTAGGGAAGGAGAAATGGGAATTGCTGTTAAAAGGGTGTAGAGTTTCAGCTCAGAAAGATGAAAAAGTTCTGGAGCTGTCTGGTGGTGATAGTTGTACAATAATGTGAAAACACTTAATGTCCCTGAACTGTACACTTAAAAAACGATTAAAGTGGTAAATTTTATGGTATGTATATTTTGCCATAATAAAAAAAAAGTCTCTAGATATTACCAAATGTCCCCTGGGGGGTGGGATGAGGGGATAAAAACACCCATGATTGAGAACCACTTCCTTAAAACATAGTTTGCACATATTTACATTCTATTTAATTTTTAATCAATTAATCACTTTATTTCACATAGTGCCAATGCATTTCTTTCAGATTTCAAACTCCTCTCTTATAAAGGAAAAATTTTCTCCTTTTTTAACTGATTAGTATTACTTTTCCCTCAAGCTCATTTTTTATGAGAAACAATGTTCATTTTTAAAATGAGTCTTTAATTAATACAACAGAAAATACTTGCTTAATGACTAACAAATATATGAAAAATCACTACACACACTGGTCTGCTGGCACATCTGGGACATAGTCGGTTGAATGGTGGTTCCCCCCAAAATATGTTGATGTCCTAATCCCTGGAATTGTGAATGTGAACTTATTAGAAAAAAGGGTCTCTTTCAGATGTAACAAAGTTAAGGATCTTTAGGTGATATCATCCTGGACTATCCAGGTGGGCCCTAAATACAATGACCAGTGCCCTTATAAGAGACACAGAGAGGAGAAGGTGGTGTGAAGGTAGAGGTTGAGATTGTCACGGATGCCACCACAATCCAAGCAACGTCAAGGATTGGCACAGCCACCAGAAGCTAAGAGAGAGGCATGGGAGGCATGGCCCTGCAGACACCTTGATTTTGGACTTCTGACCCCAGAATTGTGAGAGAATAAATTTCTGTTGTTTAAGCCATCCAGCTTTTGGTAATTTGTTACAGCAGCCACAGAAAACTAATACAAAAGGCAACCATAATTTGCAATTAGAAATACTATACTCATTCTTCTCTAAAATAGAATTTAAAATATTTAACCATATCTCAAACATAATGTTGATAATGAGAGACTATAAGGCTGATACATTTTTTAAGGAATGTTGCTATATAGTATGTCTATTTTTACCTAACAATAGAAGTATCACACAGCATTGTCAATAACTGCTCTAAACATGTTCATTTAGAGACCTCAGAAATATGTAAAACAAGGTGTTTGTTCCTATTCTATGCTGTTAGGGCCGTTTGATTGTGACTCAGCGAGCTAGTTAACATGCACTCACTGTAGCAGACCCCGGCACCTGTATTGCAGGCGCCAATCAAAGTGCTCCTTCATGGGGTGAGAGAATTGCTATTTGTAATGCAATAATTAGGCTGGGTGGGAAGGCCTGTAAAGTAAATCAATCTAGTCTGCTCTCGAGATCTGACTCCATTCTCTTGGCAGATTGTTAACATAATGAGACAGAAGCCCACAAGAGGTCCTGCGGAAAAGACCAGTGTCATTCTTTTCCTTTCTTTCTTTAATGTTACAAGACTTCTTAGGACATAATTGTGATTAAAACTAATACAAGCCACTGATAAAACAAGGGATGCTAAGCTTTCCAAAAGGTTATGAAAAGGATGAGCTGGAATGCAGGGGCAGTCTGAAACCATTATTCACAACTTCTGAGTTGTATCGTTGCAAGCTCTGAAAAGAACACAAGAATTCCTAGTAAGTAATTACAGTTGAGGGAAGGACGGGAAGCACATTCAAACCCCAGCTTGAAAATACTGGGTTGATTAATCTGAAGTCCAACAAAAGGAAACAAATTAAGTGTTCTTTATAAATCAGGATGAGACTTTCAAAAGCAAACTTATTTGTTCTGTCAAAAGTGCTGAAGTGGCAAAATGTGCTGCCCTACCCCAACAATGAAGCTGTTTTCTTATATACAGCAAGATTCTCATACAGTTGTTTAAAACTATGTGTCAATGGAAATAATTCTCACACGTCGACAAATTATTTTCTATCCTTTTCCATGCTTTGAAATCCTCTTTATATAAAACTACTATATGCATATTTCTTTTCCATTTCATGGGCATAAGGAATTAAATTAGACTCTCCTTTTTCTCATACGTTTTAAATGTTTCGTGGAATTCTAAGTCGTTTTTGTCTGAAATAAACAAATATACACCCTAATTAGAAGTAAAAATTAGAGAAATTTGTATTTCATGACTTGCATCAGAATGACACATTTATTTGAAAACTTCAGATCTTGAAATGAGGACTAGCATCAGATTCTGGCAGTGAGACTTTTCTGGATAGAACTGTGCTACATACTTTGAGCTCCGACTTTTGCATCATGGCTACTGTAAACAACAATATTATTTATCTATATCGACATCTGTGTGTATGTTTGGATATTCATATATATGTATGTGTGTGTGTGTGTTTTCACATTTTTCTTAATGCTCAGGCCACCCAATACTTGAGATTAATACAGCAGAAGTTAAAGAACCACAAAATTCCTAATTAGCATGATTGCCTTTTTGTTTGACCCGGCTATTTATTTAAGTACAGAATAAAACTTGCATTCTTTTAAGGGCAGGATCAGAAGGCTTCATCAACCACTGAGATTGCTATTGCTTGTTGTTATTATTATTGTTTGGTTGGTTTTGTCTATTTTTTTTTTTTACCAGCAACAAGATAATTTCTTAAGCTTTTGTAAGCTGAATTTTATTTCTTGATATTCTGTGTGGAGGCATAATAATAAATATAAAAATATAGTAAAGAAAATAGTAAAAGTTTTCATTTAATGCTGATTAACTACATGCCCAACAGCACATACGTTTTCTGATTTGATCCTGATAATGGCCATTGCTGTGGTGCAGGTATTGTTATTCCCTTTTTACAGGTGAAGATACTGAAGTCTAACTTGCCCAAAGTCAGCAGTCTGGGAAAAGCACAGGTACCCAGGTCTGAATCCGAAGCACGTGCCCTTAACTGGAAAGACACGCTGCCCAGAGTGCATTTTCATTCTATTCTCTTTTCATTTACTTATGCTTTATTTTCAAATAGCAACATAATCAACATCAACTTATACAAAATTTGATAATATAAAATTAAATTTTTACAATTACTTGAATAAGTACTTCACTTAAATGAATTCACATAAATAAAGTAGAGGAAGATGGGCACGATGTTAGCCCAGGGCCAGTCTTCCTCAGCAAAAAGGGGAGGATTGGCGACAAATGTTAGCTCAGGGCTGGTCTTCCCCCCCAAAAAAAAACAAAACAAAACAAAACAAAAAACACTTTGCAAAAGAGAAAATGTGAAGATTCTGAAGCAAAAGATACATAAAATTAAATTTTGGCACTAAAATTTCTATCACTAAATGTATTTAAAAGGAAATTTAAAAATAAGGCTTTAAGAACACAGACTTTTAGTTTTAGAAAATAGGTATACTAATATACTATGAATAAAGGAAATACGAATCAAAACATTCAAACTGATATTGATAGCACTTCCAGTTTTCCAAGGAGAAACATAAATTTGGCATATACTGTATGTCATGTGAATTTCATTGAATGTTTCCACCTCCAGTATCACCACTATCATAATGAAGACTTCTAGTGATAGAAAAACAAGTCAGTTTTGAAAAATAAAATGCAAAAATATAATACATGTAGATATATATGTATATAAATAAATGCCAAAATATAATATATAGATGTATATATAAATGTGTATATATGTATATAAATATATATTTTTGTATACATCTATATATATAGAGAGAGATACATATGCATTTATATAAAATGTATGTATATATGTGAGTGTGTGTGTATTTTTTTTCAGGAGAAATTTGGAATAAACAGTGAAATTACACACTGAATACAAGTTTAAACAACAGAGTTGTTACTGCTACTGAAAATGTCCTAAATAAATACCAGTACATATTGCCCAGAATTTTAAAATTTCAGTTTACTGCTATCATGCAATGCGTTATATTATCATTGAGGTTTTTGTTAAATGTCTATACGTCTATTCAACACTTACACTTGACCCACTTTCTTCCTTCTAGGAATTGTCCTTCCCTCTCTCTTGCTCATACAAGCAATACCACAAATAACTCTCTGGCTCTGACTCTGCATTAACATAATGGACTATATCACTTTGTTTATATAATTAATTGTGCAGAGTGCCAGGATTTTAATAATTGACCAAATGAACAACAGTTACAGTCTGGGATAGATCCAGCTTTGTGTTAAAGCCCTCAGACAATAACATCCAACTCTCTCTTGGTGCTGCTCACCTCTGGATCCAGAAGAGTAGATGGGATTAAGAGATCATTTATTTCAAGATAGTGAATGTAGATTTGATAGACAGATACATTAATTGAAATTAAGGAAGATTTTTCCATTTGGTAAAATCTTTGTGAACATACATTCCCAATTATTGATGTTGATTCAGCCCATAAAGAATAAAAAGTGATGAGACTACACGTATCTGCCTTGATTATTTTTTCTTTAACAACACTAAAAATGCTTCATTACTCTTAGGGTATCATGGTGCACTATTTATAAATCAATTTTTCAGAAGATTTATTTTTGTATACTCAGTCATATAAGACTCACACAGAAACAAAACTTTAAATAGATGCTTAACCTTGATTAACACAACAAGCTTGTTCATGAAATGAAATTTCCTATGTTCAATTGTGAATGAAATAAAATTACTATACGATTAGGAAAAAATTTATACCTTCAATTCTGTAACATGCCTTCACTATAGTTAAAGTATAAACCAATGTCTTATATGTGACAGGCAGTTTAGTTGCCTGAGGCTAAGCTGATATGAGCCATAAGACTAGACATTTCTTAGGGCTGTTTTCTTTCTGTAACATTTCTGCCTTACATAGATAATTCATGTTTGATTAAGAGTCTAAATAAAAGCAAATTTACTTGGATTTATTATTTCCTAAATGCAAACTGTAAAAATGACAAGAAGGTAACCTCTGGCACTTGAAAAAACTAAAGTAAATGAAAAAGGCAGTTGGGAAGAGGAGAGAGGAAGATTTGCAATTAATTTATAAATTAAAGGAAATTATTGTAATACAATAAGACAGAATGATGACAATGGAAATGATGTCAAGAAAGAAAAAGAGATTGGTAAGTATAACTTTTAGCAAAGGAAAATAAACTAACATTTCCATTATGGTAGGTTCTACAGAAACATGTTCTAGAGAAACAATTCTCTAGATACTGATTTAGAAAATGCGAGTGGCTCTATGCTGGACAGTAGACCTCTAGGACATACTCATCTTATATAGTTGAAACTCTGTGCCCTTTGACTAATACCTCCTTGTTGTCCGCCTCCTCTCAGTCCCTGGCAATTACCATCCTCCTCTCTGCTTCTATGAGTTTGAGTAGTTTAGATTCCTCATATAAGTGGTATCATGCAGTATTTGCTGGTGACAGATATGTTTAAGGCATGGATTGTGATGATGGTTTCATGGGTGTATATTTACTGTCAAGCTCATGAAGTTGTACACATTAAACATGTGCAGCTTTTTGTGTGTCAGCCATGCCTCAATAAAGTGGATAAAAAAAAGAGAAAAGAAAATGCAAATGACATAACACACCTAATTTGCTCACTTTTGTTCTATTTAGAGTCTCTTAAAACATACTTTTTTTCATTTGGGTAAATGTTATGTTGTTATTGAAATATTAGTTCACTGAAATGTATTTCTAATGCTGAACACTTTATCATTATTTTAGAGTTTATAACAATTTGTGTTCATGAATGTTTAAATATAAAAGTTGGATTAAATTTAGAAATTTTATTTTATGACTTTTAATATCTCATTAAGCCTAGGGCTATAGAATGTCCACCTTTTCTCCGGTCAAACAGTTATCCCAGAAATGGTTACAAAGGGTTAAATTTATGGTGATGGTTTATACAATAAAGCTTTTATAGAAGAGACAACTCAGTTCTTATTCTTGAAAATATGTAATGTTTCCTGGGATGATTTTGCATCATAGGACTATTATACATAACACATGTGCAAACCAGGACATCATTTTCTAAAATGAAGAACAAGGAAAATTGTGTAGCATACAAACTGCTGCTATTGTAATAATGTTTACAGGAGACATGGGAAAGACTGTTCTCCATGCTGGCATTAATCAAATTTGGACGTTAGCACATTTCTCCAAGCTTAACTATATGTTGATCCAACATGTTGGTTACTTATGTTGACTTCCTCCTAAATTACACAGGTAGCTAGAGGAAAAAAAACAAATCACCCAGTCCCCCATCACTCCCAAATAAAGTTCACCTCATTTATTTTAGAAGCAGCAGCTTGAAAATGCCTGCAAATTGGTGTAATGAATGGTATTTTTCATAAATAAATTCATATTCCATATATATTAAAACTTTGCAAACAAACCTCTTTATGTATGTGAAAATATATTATAAAAAGAGATAAAAACTAAAAAGCAGTTTTCACTCCTCTCTCTCCACATACAGATATACAGAATTACAAGAGAAGTACATACGCTAATGATGGAGAAATTAAATGTCATAAGACAAGATAATAAGTTAAAACTTAACTGAGGATTTAATTCAATGGGCCATATATAATCATAAACATATAAGGACTACAGGAAATTTGATTTTCCAAGAAATAAACATATTTGATTGTTCATTATTGAAAACAAAAGTCCTTCTTCTCGTGGCTACTTTTCCTTGGCCTTGTAGGCATCTGACTTTAGACAATTTCCTTTGAAGTTATTCAGCAGCTGTTGATCACAACTCAAGTGGCTATAATGAAATACTTTGATTGGGGAAGAACAAAAAGGACACTTTGGCCAGAAGACAGCTAAGATTATGTAAATCAGGAGTCATTAATCATAGCTGAGCTAAAATACGAAGATTAGAGTATGTATCTGAACAGGAGAAATCATCTTTAGGAGAAATAATTTAACTTAGAAATGCTTAAAAACCTGGGAGTTAAAGCAAGACCATGAAACTCAGTGGCATCATCACCGTCAGCTTCAAGAACACCCCCATGTATAATGGGTTATTTGGGGTGATAGGGCTACAAAGACATTAGGCTAGATTCAGAGACTTTCTTCCAAGTTCTTATGAATCAGTTTAACCTTGGTTCAAATTCATGCTCTACCACTTACTAGGTGTGCAAATTTGACAAGTTCATTAAGCTCTTTGACACTCCATTTCTTCAACAATGCAGAGTAAAGAAACACTTAGATCCCAGGAGTTTTGTTAGGATTTCATCAACTGAGGTACGTCAAGTGATTAGCAAAATATCTGGTAAATATTACATGCTTGACAGACGTTAAAATGCTAGTAGCTATGGTAGTGGTAGTGGCAGCAATATTTATCAGCTGTTAAAAAAACATATCTATATACCCAAGAAATTAAGCAAATGCCCATGCCAAATCATGTTTCAGACGGTAGAAACAGACGAGAAGTTGTGAGTGATGAGTTAAGGCTGGAGGGCTGTGAAAGATAAGAGGCCAGTCATTGCTTTTATTCCTCACCCAGTGAAAACTTTGGAAACAGAATTGACATAGAAAGAATCAAGAGGCAGGAGATTTCGTTTTCAGGGCTGGGACTAAAAAGAGTCAGTTGTCAAATGGCTCACATGTGCTGCCCATCAGGCCAAGAAAATGGGTCATTGGGAGGCATCTAGCTCAGTCATGGAGCCTCTTATATTTTAGTGCTATGCGGGCCTCAGTCCCCAGATGTTGAGCTCAGTGTCCTAAGCCATTAGGAAGGCAGATGTAGGATCACAGGGCTGAGGTCAATGCTTTGAGCAAAAGGTAAGGACAAATCCGAATAAGTAATCTTTCAAATTAATACGTGCTGAGATTCCTTTAAAGTCTTTTTCCTCAACAAATATTTTAATTTTAGCATCCCACCACTCCAGATACAGAATATGTCATTGACGTGAAAGAAGTGAACTTAGCATGATAACACTTGCTCCTCAATCAAAACATGTGGCAATAAAGTAGTCTAGGAAGCTGAGCAGTTGCCATTTAAGACAGGATCAGGTTGACAATTTGAACTTATTTTGCCGTTTCAAACACTACTGAACATCTTTGTCTGGGTTTCTTTTTGTGTGTGTGTGAGGAAGATTGTCCCTGAGCCAACATCTGTGACAATCTTCCTCTAATTTTTTGTATGTGGGATGCCGCCACAGCATGGCTTAATGAGCAGTGTGTACATCCGTGCCTGGGATACAAACCTGTGAATCCCAGCCACCAAAGCACTTGAGCAGCACTTAAACTTCACCATTATGGGCCACCAGGCCAGCCCCCGACTGGGTTTCTTAATCTGAATATCCGTGCTGTTGACTTATCACAGTGTTGAATGAGGAGATAGGACGATGATGAGGCACTAAGAGGAAACAAGTGACAGATCCAAAAAGCACACGTAATGTCAGCTATTAAGCCACAGTAACCCTCAAGTGCTGGCAATTTAAATGAATTTGTCGTAGTTTAGGCAGCACTTAATTCACTCTGCACTTACAGAGAAATACTCATCACATATCAACATAGGTATAAATGAGATTACATAGGCTCTTTTACTAAACTTAGATAATAAACATTAATTAATTAACTCATCAATGGAAATAACCCAGGGAGCTTATCAAGATTTTAAGGATAACAAATTAGTAACAATGGAAAAGAAACATGTTCCTCTCTTTGCTCAGGTCACTCAGTTATCTTTTGTGTGCAAAGGGGATGTTTGGCAGGATTTTATCTAATTGCCATCAATTAACATTTATTGAATGCTTCATGAATATATCACTCTGTATTGAATTGCCAGGCAATGTAATAACAATATGCTAGTTAAAATATTTATAAGATTTAGTCTAGTCTCGATGCCATGATAAGCACTTTTTGTTCATCCTAGAAAATTAATCTGCTTATCCTTGCACCAATTACTTGACACCAATTCAGACTAGAATTTTCTTTTCTTTTTGATTCTCTGTTTTCTTGTTTATTTTCAAGGAAATATTCAAATTAAACACAGGGAAACCCCTTTATTTTAATTCTCCTTTTAAACTTAGAAGTGTACATGGTGATTTAGTTCTAAAATAAAAATATTTATAGTGTTCCAAAATAAAAATATCATGAAACTACAACTGTTGCCTAGACCTGGTCTAGTTTGAAACAACTAGGCAACAGTTGTAGTTCCAGGAGATGTTCCTTTAAATGCTATTTCCACAGGCATAGTATTGTATTCTGGAAAATTAATAAAAAGGTGTGGAGAACTATAGGCTAATACGTAGATGTCTCTTAGTGACAATGTCAGGTCAATATTCCAGTTTGGGAATGTAAGAAAAGACTGTGAATATGCACTATCATAAAGTCATTTTCCACATCAGTACCATACAGAGATGTTGAAAATTCATGGCCTCCTCAGTATAAGTATGTGACCCAAATTATGGACACTGCTTCCTGTGAGAGGAGAATCAAATTTGCAATTAAACCACAGACCCTGTAGCTCAAAAGTAGACTGTTGATAAAACAATTCCTGGCTTCAAAAATAACACCCAAGAGCAAAATCCATGACATTTAACTGCTATTTTGATAGACATCACTCATTCTGCCCCCAACCAAATTTTCAGAGGTTTGGTTTTAGGAGATGATTATACCACCCAGAAGTGTCATAGTAGTTATGGTGTGCTCTGATATATCTCTGGGAAACATACCATTTCTAAGTAAGCCCTTGGTTCAGGGACCAGATCAGAATTGAGATTGAAAGCTTTAGCCATAAGATAGTCTTCAGGCTTTTTTATTTGTAGGATGTAGCGAGATGTGCTGGTAGAAAATACGACTTGACAATTGATTTACCGCACAACTTCCTGGAAGGAGGTTTTCTCCAATGCACTGGAAAAATAACATAATATTTTCTATACTGTTATTATTAACATTTACAGACTTAGGGAATCATGGTACTGTGAAGGACAGCAAGGGACTACACATTTAAACTGATTATTTTACTCTAAAAATAAACTATATTCCTGTATATATTTTACATTGTTATTTTAAAATGTTTCTTAGTCCCAACAATAACTAAACACAATTATATCAAAGAAAATAATTATTTAGAATTCAGGAACAGTTATTTGCTTCTGCTTCCGGTTTCAGTTTATCCAGAACATGTTACATGGTACACTCTGTGGCTCTTTGCAATCATCTTATCATATTTTCTAAAGCTAAATTTTATTTCAAGTCCCATTCTCTAAGTGAGCATATGAGTTAACAGACATTAAAGAACAGAGCTTGATAAGTGAGCTACTAGCAGGCTGCTTTGTTAACAAACAAACATCAATTTCCTCTTCTGGTGCCTGAAAATTTCACTGTCAAATACATTGTTTTGAGTCAAGACACGGGCCTTTGAATACCGATGTTAAAATGAATATGTTTGGAACATGGGAATAATACGTTGAAAATCATTGCCAAGGACTAATTCAATTTGTCTTCTAGTAAAGAGCTCTGGGGCTACGATATAGAACATGTACATTTTGATGAAATGATGGAAGATGTGGAAGAGGGAGTATATTCTTGGCGGAGTCAGGGTGGATGCAAATCTGAGCTCTCCCTTCATTTAAGGAGACATATGCATTTTAGGAGAAGGATGAAGTAGACAAGTTAACAGAATGCCAAAGAAAAGTATTAGTGTCTTCATTATATTTTGTAAGGCTTATTCTGACCAAGGATTTGGATTGAGACAATCAATCATTCAATACATGCATGCATACCTGCCCAGAGAGAAATGTAAAATTATTTGATTACTGTAAGAAAAAGGAATATCTTCTCATTTAAAATAAATAAAATTTGTCACAGTCATTTAAAAATATCAGTGAATTTTCTGCGTTTTTAAACAACCTGGGGTTAAAAATTGCCCAATGATCAGCCATGAAGATGAGTTTAATAAAAGCAATTGTCTCTTGATTTGGCATTGTATGCATTCACTACCCAGTCTGGGATGAGATTTGTGGAATGAAATCTGTTCCATTTAACGTATAACTGGAACTAGAATACTTTTCTTACTGAAAATTAATATATAGCTTTCTTTGCACTTTTTACTAGAATGTTTTATGTCTTCTATTATGTATTGCTATGGCACAGCAATTGACTTGATTTGATTTCATTTTGAGCACCAGAAGAATGCATTGTATTATCCTGATACCAAAAACAATAATACCTAACCTCTAAACTTTTAAAGGAGAAAAGCATACAAGATGACAAGACAGCAATGCTCTTTGCTGTGTATGAGATTTGCTTTTACTGTAAAAGATATATGTTTTCCACCTGGGCAGCCTTTAAACCCCTCCTGAAACACTTAACACATCTTGTTTTCTGTATCTCAGTAACTCTACTTCAGAAATGGGTAACTACAGAAATATTCGTATAAGCATAATGTATCAGTTTTTTATTGCTGCTGCAACAAATTACCACAAATCTTGTGGCTTAAAACAATCCAGGTTTATTATCTTACATTTCTGAAGGTCAGAAGTCTGGCACTGTTCTCACTGGGCTAATGTCAAGGTGATGGCTCATTTCAAGGCTCTAGTGGAGAATACATGTCCTTGCTTTTTCCATTTCTAAAGGCTGCCTGCATTCCTTGGCTCATGACTCGTTCCCCCCATCTTCAAAGCCAGCAATGTTGCGTCTCCCCGACCATTCTTTCATAGTCACATCTCCCCCAACTCTCTTATTCTGAAGCTGTCTCCCGCTTTTAAGGACCTTATGATTACATTGGGCCCACTCTGTTAATCCAAGATAATGTCCCCATCTCAAATTCCTTAATTTATTCACATCTCAAAGTCCATTTTGCCACATAAGGTGACATAGTCACATGTTCTGGGATTTAGGACATGGAGTAATTGCTGGAGGGAGCATTATTTGGCTACTGCACAAACAGAAATATGCAATATTATTTAAATCACAGTAAATTGGAAGCTGCACATCAACAAAGAACAGACTAGGAAAATTTTGATACATAAATGCAATGCAATATTACACATCTGTTAGAAAGAACAAGGCAGCCACCTATATAATGGCACAGAAATTGGATAATAATATGTATTAAATACAAAAAGCAAGATATTCTCAAGTGTAGTTGTTTAGGTTATTGGCTCTGTGGATTCAGATCCACCATATTCACATCCAGGTCTGTATATTGACTTTTTATAGAGGGGATTTATATGCGTTGAGGAAGAAGAAAATTGAAAAACAAATTAACCTGAGATACAGCAACCAATGTATTATAGCTTATTTGTATTAAAGGTCGCATGGAGCCTCTGATGTTGAGTGTATATTTTTTCAGCCTTATTCTTGAGCATCATCAAGTGCCATAAATGAAGAAGAAATTCAGTAATATTTTACTTAAAAAAGAAGAAATGTTATTCAATGTTCACGCTTTACACATGAAAGATTCTAAAATCCAAGACTGGTAGACCCTGGGTCACGTAGTAATTTTGGAAATAATGAAAATTGGAATTAAAATTATTTTTGAAGCATGTTCATTCTTTACCACAAATTACTTATCCTTCTTATATCCATGGTCACATTATCTGAATCATTTATACTCTTAACTTTGAGCTCTTTGGAGTCTGCTATATGCTCAGTGTTTCAAGGAACATCTACTGTAATCTTACTTGATTTTTTACCCCTCGTTGACTTCTGGTCTGGACGGCAACATACTGCTGAGATGTGATTCAAACTCACCAACAGTACTTTTACTTTATGTCTCTGTTTCCCAATTCCCAGGTTTATGACCTTGTATGGTCCCTTTCTAGCTCATGAAGTTTTTTTTTTTTTTTTTCCTCTCTCTTTCATTATATTACTCCTTCACAGGTTATAGAGAAAGAGTACTACTAAAATCCTGACTTGTGAATCTGAAGTTTTAATAGTTATATAGATAGATATTGGAAAAATTAAAAGGAGAATATTTCATTTGTGTTTGTTGAGATTCTGAACTAATTTAAAAATAAGTCTAAGTATTATTTATCCTATTGTAGTGTTTCTAGGAATATTTTTCTTTTGGCTTTGTTTTAACATAGGCATGGTGCATGTAGTTAAAGTTATATGATAGAGTGAATTTGTAATTTACATTGAGTGAAAAAAAGTTTATTATTTCACAAAACTGATAGTCAAGAGAAATGGAATCAAACAAAAAACCCCAGCACTTATTCTTTTGCTACACAGCTTAAATATGATAGGGTCATTTTAATAATGCTTGTTAAAACTCAAGTCTCAATTTAGAGTTTTGATTTTCCATAAAATAGCTTACACACAAATATGGTGATTCTCACTCATTAAAACACAAGAATAAATATTATAATGGGCACAAGGAAATGAAAAATTAATACATTTGAACACAGAAGAATTTCCTATTACAATTTTAAAATAAGATTTCCTTTTGAGAGGAAAATGGATACTGCCAAGCTTTGAAGATGGAAATCATTTGGGTAACTTTTTCAATTGATCTGTACTGGCAATCTTACCTTTAGATGATTATCTAAATTTTTTCCCTATTGCTGTTAATTCTGAATGGAGAATTGTGGAGCTATTGATGGTACATATACATCTTATATTTTCTAGTACATTATAAAAAAATTGATTGGCTTTTTGTACATAAACTACATAACTAGAAAGGCATATATCATATTAAATACACACTTAGAGTAAATGGTCAGATTTAGTCCTCAATGACAAATATTAAATAATTAAATTCAGTTTAGTTGAGAAAGTACTTGCAATAGTCAGATGATGATTAAAACATCATTTTAGATTATCCAACAACTTGAGCTCAGATTTTGTTTGCAAATAAATCTTCTGATCTCTCTGTTGTTTGTTGTTTTTTTCAGTGAAGGTGTTAGCAGTCCAACATCAGTATGTTTCCAAATGGCACATTAATTTTTTACACTATGAGCTAGTTTTATTTTTTAGGAACAAACTGGCCCCTCTTGAAAATCCTACCATAGAATGAGTTTCTATGTAGCTTTCAGAAAGGAAGCTACAGACCTGAAATATGGTGACCTTACCAAGATGTTCGCAAACTAAAAGAAACCCAAAAATCTCTAGAAAACAAGTTTTTGTCTAACCCACCTCTATCACGCTTTCCTTGTTGTTGTGTGAATGTGGGTTCTTTAACTAAAACTTCTGAGCCTCATTTTTCTCATCATTTGGCAGAGCTGTTGTGAAGGGTAAGAGATAGCGTGTATTAATTGCCTATCACATGGCCTTTTTTTTTTTTTTGCTGAGGAAGATTCTCCCTGAGCTAACACCTGTGCCAGTCTTCCTCTATTTTGTATGTGGGTTGCCACCACAGCATGGCTGCCAGTGAGTGGTGTAGTTCCATGCCCCAGAACAGAACCCAGGCTGCCGAAGTGGAAAGTGCTGAACTTCACCACTAGGCCACAGGCTGGCCCCCACATGCCCATTTTAGTGATGGTACTTATGGCCTCATTCTCTAACCAATGGGTTCTATCACAGTATAAAAGATAAAATGCTCAGAATTGTGGTAAGTCTGGGTTTTTGTTGTATGGTTGTACTTCATTTCAGTTTTTTGAGAGCACAAAGAATCACCATTATCACTTGTTTATCGAGCATCAATTTGGTGTCTTATTCTAGCCATAGAAAAACAGTAGTTAAAAAAAAAACTGGCACAAATCTTGCCCTCATGAATCTTAATTTATAGTGGGGAAGAAAGACAATAGACATAATAAATAAATTTTAAAAAGTGACTATTTTACAGTGATGAGTGTTATGGAAAAAGTAAAGCAAAAAACAGAAATATGAAATATTAGATGCTGATTTGAAATTTCAGATTGGGTGCCATGGGAGTTCTCACTGAGGTAACAGTCAATAAAGACTCAGAGAAATGAATGACTGAATGAATGAGTTTCATGATCCAGTCTGGGAACCTATCAACCATTCACTACTTTTGCTCTATGAGAAATTTTTTTTTGAGTTCTAAACAATCAACCTAAAAATGAATGCAAAATGAAATATGTTGGAGTCAAATTTTACTTTCTAATTAAACTATAAATCTCACTAACATAATTTGCAGTTGGCCTTAAAATAGTCAAAAACAGAGTAGCCAAACAAGATCAGTTTGAAACTGCCAAATACAGTTCAGTGTAATCAACCTATGGCAGCCTTAGCAAAAGTGTAATGATGCCTGAAAATGTTTAAAATTTTTGGTGGTAAGATATATCAATGCCTTTTCTATTTATTGTTTTATTTAGTTTTTGTAACTATTGCAAATCTAAAGAAATATGTGAAGACCAAAAATGAACTATTTCAAAAGGAATAAACCTGATGTTTTCTATAAAAATGAGGGCTGACAATGATGTCATCTTCTATTCTCTTATTGGATGTCCAACCAAAGATAACGAGACAAAATTTCATCTTGTATAGTTATAATTCATTAACTGCCTTTGATTTTGTTACTGATTATATGAAATTAACTAACCCTAGCCCTTAACTGAAATAATTTATCCAAATTTTATAGAATTGATGCCTAACAACTTGGGAATAGATAATATTATTTTTGTGTTCTTACCAGGAAAACGTTCATATCAAATTTAGTTTTATTCTTTATTATGTTTATTATTCTTTAATGTATCTCCTTCTTTCCTTCAATCCTTTTATATTTCATTTGCTGATGTCACCATTGTTCAATACCTTTGCAAGAAATATAAAATCATTGTCCAAGTTGGTTCAAAAATTGTAACAATGAGAAGCTAACATTACTATAACTCACATGTAAATCCCAATATTGGAACATTTGGATTAGTTATTCTTTCAAATTATCTCTGCAATGGCTCATTATTTTTAAATATTTCTGATATATATATATATATATATTCATAATGTATCTAATCTTAACTATAAGTGACTAGGTCCCTCCACCCCTATTTTCTAAGACCGTAGGCCTGCTCCTCCTCACTAATAAGGGAGGCATGGAGAAGGCTACACATCTTTCTGTTTTACCTAGTTAACATCTACTCATCCTCCAAATCTATGTTCAAATCTCTTTCCCCAATAGGGACTCTCTTTGTCTCTTGAAGTTTAGTTCTGGTTCTCATATTACATTGTTCTCAGAAAATACCCTTACTACTGTAAGTTATTGTTTAGAAAAGAGGACAGAAATTAAACATATCATCAAATAAGCACATAAATATGAATTTTTATAAAAGAAAAAAGAAACAGAGTGTATGCTCTCTTGATATCTCCATTGTGTAATACAGTTTTTGAGATTTGATGAACAGATGCATGGTATGTTTGTGAGCATCTAAGAATGGGTGGATTTAAGGTTTCCTGAATGATTCTGCGTGAATTCAAAACAATATTAGAGTTTACTTTTTCATCATCAACTGTTTTCTTTTCATGGGTGTGAACAATTATGTTTTGATGCTTATCACCAGTTAATAGTGTCAATCAAGTTGCAGTGAAGTATGTTAAATCTCTGTGAAGTAAGAGGTCCATGGAACTTGCTGAAGCCCTCATAGCCCATCACATCTCTGTGTAATGCAAGGACATAAAAAGTGAACCCAGCTAAATACTCTTTTTGTACCTAATTCTTTGATTTCCACTTATTGCTTATGAATGATTTATCTATTAGTTTATCATTTCTTGATCCTACAATTTATTGTAAGGGGATAGAATTAATATATTTTTGAAGGTTATTAAGAATCCCTAGGTAATGGATAGCTAAGTATGCTAATACTATAAAATATAAGTGATATTATAACTTTATATTAGGATATACATGATTCACATAAAGAAAAGGATATTGCTTATCAATATTGTTTTAAAAAAACATTACACAGGCGGGCCCAGTGACGTAGTGATTAAGTTTGCACACTCCACTTCAGGTTGGAATCCCAGGCACAGACCTATGCACTGCTTATCAAGCCGTGCTGTGGCAGGCGTCCCACATATAAAGTAGAGGAAGATGGGCACAGATGTTAGCCCAGGGCCAGTCTTCCTCAGCAAAAAGAGGAGGATGGGCAACAGATGTTAACTCAGGGCTAATCTTCCTCACCAAAAAAACCCAAAAATCATTACTTATTATTTTATTGGAATGGAAAGCAATTTCACAGTCCAACAATATAATAACTAGTGGAAATGAAAAATGTAGTCATATACCATGACTGCATTTCTACCTACCTACCTATCTATCTATCTATCTATCTATTGTCTATCTAATTTGGCTTACCTAGGTGTTAATGCAACCTGCTTCTATTTTTATCACATCACCACTTAAATTGAAATGATATTAATGGCTATTTACTGAATGTTATAAGAAAAATATGATTTTGCCATTTTATGTGACTTGAGTCAGTTAAATAAAAGACTCCCACTTTTCTTCTAATTAAGTTTTCCTTGAAACTTAAATAGCATTACCTTTTCTTGAGAACCAAGGAAACATCAGATATTCAAATATTTTAAATTGTTTAAATTCTATTAACTCATTGTCACTACCTCTCCCCAATCCTAGCACAATAATTTAGGGGATATGACTGAGCATAACTAAGTCAGATATCAGCAATTGATTCTGAGTTTATTCAGAAGCCTTGGTCATACTCCTTCTATTGGAGAGTTGAATAATAATAATATATTAATGGTCTTCAGGATCACCTAGATGTAAGGACAAAAAAAAAAAAATCAGTATCTTTGGAGCAAAGAACAATGAACACAAGTTTAGACTGCTCCTGTCAGAGCAACCACACTTCTAACTTCAGCCCCAAATCATTAGCCCTTTGGGATCTTTCTGTTTCTCTAGACTGACAGAGATCTCTTGAACTTCAACTCTTACAATTTGTATATGGCCAAAATTCTAAATTACTTCCTATTAAACAGCATCTGCTATTTATATTTTCTGCTGTTCTGAATATATTTTCCTTTCAAATCTGAAGTGTTATACTACCTCACCAAAGTGAACAATATTTTACACTTCAAAGTTGTAGGTTTTGTTGGTGTTTCATTAATGCTAATTATGGGTTTACTTGGATTTCATAGATATATGACTTAAAAATGATGTGATCAATAACAGCATGTAATAATGAGACTTTTGTTTACCTAAAAATAAGAGGATGCATAATTTAGCAGTCAATATGTTGTATTTATAGTTTGCTTGAGCCATATATAGTTTATAATTGGGTTTCAACTCAATACATTAACTCAATCATTTACATGGCACTGTTAGATGTTGTAGTACAGATGATATATGTACCTAATTCACCATTCTGCACATCCTTGTGTATAATGTGCTGTTTCCACAACATTCTACTTCCCCATAATAAAAAGTCTAGTCTTTATCCAATTCCTCTGAGTATAAAGGTGTCAATAAATAGTGCACAGACAAATAAATACAACAATAAACAGATACTAAGAACCAATAGATCAATATGAATGTGCATTAGTGTCTGCATTTCAGAGGTGGTTTCACTTAAAGAAAAGCTCCATTTCACATTGAGCCCTTGCCTTCTTCCTTCTTTCAACATCTTCTACTTTCATAGACATACTAGTATGAAGGAGCACTTGGAATCTTTAAAACATTTCATAAAGATAAATAGACATAGTGGATTATTCCTATCTGCAATAGTTATATAAACTGCTCCAAGAATTAGAGCCACTGTGTATCGTGTAACATAGGGTTAATAAATAACATGCTTGATCCCATCAGAGGGAATCAAGAGGGTGGCTGCAAAAGCATGGACAATATGTTTATATCTCTCTTTTCTAATTGCTATTTCCAAATGACGAGCTTTCAATTTATTTTGAGAAAGCTCTTGTTTTTGTCCAGAAGATTAGTAAAATATCTGCTAATATAAAGAGTGCTACAGAAAGTATCTTTGTTTGCTTGGTGAAAGCAGAAATTGGGGTTACTTAGTCAACATGTGGGCTGTCTACTGAATACCTTCAGAGAGATAAGTAATATTCATGCTTGGATAAATTAATATATATAATCAGTAGGCCTGTTTATTGATTCTCAATAAGAAGTGCAGAAGAGGCCAGAGGGGTTGATTCATTTTGTCTTTTCATCCTCTTCCAATAAGCGGAGGATGGGGCTATGGGAGTGGAAGGAAGAGGGGAGTGGAAAGGTTTGGAGAGAGATTAATCCAATCTTGGCTTTACAAATGGGGAATTGGATCCTGGTAAGATTCTAAAATGGCCAGATGGATCCATCTCGCAGTACAGGCAGTTTTGCTGACAAAACTTAATTGCTGTCAAATTCTTAAATCTATTAGCTATGATTCTTCTCCCTGGCATCTCTTGGATGGGTAATGTCAATATTTATCTCAGGGATTCTCCTGGTTATACAATTTCCCGGCTGGCCACTTTTTTTCCTATTGACATGTTCTTTTTTCACATATGCTCATCCATTCACTCAGCTATACTCAGTGGTAGAACAACCCTGAAGCTAAAGAAGCTTAAGCTCCACATTCGAACAGGTCTATTCCAAGGCCTGAAGAAAAGCCAGAACAAAGTGTCCACATGGTAATATATTTTTATTGAAATTTGCAAAAGTAAGATATTTATTTCTGAAAGAACATCTTCCAATATAAATATCAGGTCCCATAAAATCTGAATCTGCTCCTGGTTTTGGTTAAATATGGTAGTCCTAGACTGGGAACCATTTTGTTATATCATGGTGATTTTTCTTGTGTATGTTCTGATCTTAAAGCTTAAGTTTCATTAAATTATCTTATTTTTAAATTTTAACTTCTTAGGAGACTCTTCAAGGTGTTTTCCACTTACTTACACCATATGATAACTTTAAAACTAAAATGAAGCTAAAATGTAAGCAGTGCAGGATATATCTGGCATATGAGTGCAACTTCGCTTAAGGGTTTTATCAATCTCAATTTATTTACTGTCTGCTCTTTAAATGACCCTAATACATGCAGGCCATTTTTAACATGCCTTGCAAAGTTTTATAATCAGCTTGCAGTTGGTCTTTGTATCATTTTTCCATCTAAAACCTCTTGAATATTTTTTATTGTGGTATTTTTCTAAGTGGGTACATATATCAATGTTAGTGTTTATTTTTCCTAGATCTGATTCTCAGAACAAAACTCTCTAAATGTGTCAGATGTGAATACTGAGATGTCCAACATAATTTATAGATAAGTAGTCTATTTATTTATCCAGTCCCATGCTTCTTAAATAGAGCAAGGTGGAGACCATTTTGGTATTTCCAAAAGTGATCAAAATAATCAGGATCATTGTAACACAAACCATTGTCTTTTCATAGTTAAACAATTTTAATAACTATATGTTGTCCTTCACATTGAAAAAAAAAACACCATTTGGAGAAGGGCATGTCAATTAGATTTGAATGATGATAAAGTGATGGGAAGAAAGAAAAATAATGGTCCACTCACAATTGCATTTATTTAAAATATGCTCAGGGTTAAAACACCCTGGAAATAAATATTTTAATTGTATTTTGTAGATGAGTAAATTGGGGCTCATATACTCAGCAAAAATTAAGAGAATGGCTAGAATTCATATTTACTTGGTTTACCTTTACATCTATTCAAACTACGAGGGAAGGTACTATGTATAACACTTTATAGAGTGCTTTCATATACTTTGTGTTATTTATACTTCACAACAATCCAATTGCATCAAATTTTTGTAGGTCTGCAAACTGAGATTCAGAGGGGTTAAAATACATTTAAAAATACTCCTTCGACAGCCTGCTGAGGTGGGACTTTAACCTAGGGCTCCAGATGTAGTTGAATCTGATTCCATAAACTGCTGCACCATGCTGCTAGAAAAATAACTCATGTTTATGTGTATATCTTCAAACTATGAATAACAGAATTAAAAGATAATAAAATATTTTTCCATTATCACTTGTTTTAAAATTGCTAAGTGCTCAAAGGCAAAAGAAGGCATAAAAACCATCATCAGAGGATAATTTCTAGAAAGCTTATGATTAAGTTGTCACGAGAATTACAAGCAATTGTAGAGGGAACAACCACAAATGATTTTGATGATTCAAACTTTACAATGAGGCAAAAGCACCCAAAGAAGTGTTGGTCTCCAAAATAAACACCAGATTTAAGCATGTCCTGTGGTGATAGAAGGTCTGAGCTTAAGCATGGTCTGTAAGAGAAGAGTTTTAATATTTCCTTGAGCAAATTTATGTTTATCTTCCCCAAGCTTTAGTACTACCTGGTTGGAAGGATGGGGCAGCTGTCCTAAAACCATGAATGCGAGACTTTTCCAGGTGCCAGCCTAGATATTAGTTAAGACAAACTCCAAGCCTATGGTGGGTGATCAAGAAGCTTGTTGAATTATTTCCTGTTTGTGGATTTTGTTTCAACCTAAATTTACAAAACTTAGTTAATATGACTTAACTTTTTATTTCTTATCTTGGAACAGGAACACATTACATAATGCAGATTTCCGTAATAAATTCTTCAGATGTAAGAGAAGGAAGGGTGGTTTAACAGACTGCAGTTTGGTCCTGGAGGTACCTATACTTGGGCTTCAATCCCAGCTCTACTACTCTCTAGCTAAATGGTCTTAGAGAAGTCTTTAACATCCCTCATTTCCTTAAAAATAATATCCCTCATTTTCATAAAAATGCTAATATTATGGATTAAATATGAACATGAAACATGATTAGTGCTCAATATAAGGTGATGATAGTTATGAAGACAGCTGAATATTTGTGTCAATTTTGTTTAAATAATTTGAAGAAGATTCTAGACTTTTCTCTAAACAACTGTAGTGAAGTTGTTTGGCAAGTAATAACCTGAAAATGATTCCAGATCTTTGTCTAAGCAACTATAGTGAAGTTGTTCAACCAGAACATAATTAACAACAAATAAAGGGACAAGATTGACGAAAGCACCAATGGTTTAAGTAAAAACAAGCATGGCAGTTCAACAGAATAAGGAGGCATCTGCAGACCTAAAGTTATAATTGAATCCTCCCCCTCCTCAGTTGTCCCCAACTTTCTGTTAATTCCTGATTGCCCAGCCACCGTGTCTGAGCTCTTAGGAGACCATAGGCAGGAAACTGAAGAATCAATACTGATTAATAATCAGTAATGTTATTTAATACTTTTAATTTAGGACCATTTACTAGATTTTGTTAAAAAGCATTCACATTAGACAATATTAAATAAAACAAAGAAAACATCAATTTAGAGGTATAGCAGAAGCAGTTTTTTTAAAACTCAAGAACACAAACTTTTTTTTACTTCCAAGAACCATAAGAATCCTAATTAAATGCTATATATACCACACAAATTTCTGCTACTAAATGTAAAGTTAAAGGAGTTTAGGGGGCATATATGGCAAGAGACCAAAATATTAAATACATTCTGTGGAATGATTTTTAAGTTTCACATGTGAATCATCAACAGCCACAAACCCAAAGCATAAGTAATGTTAGGATAGCAGTCAATTCTGGCACACAATAAATCACAAGAGAGAAAATTATAATAATGAGAGTAATTAAACAACATAATAGTAACTTGATGATGGTATACTCTGGGCGCAAAAATCGAAATGGAATTGTGGGTATACGTATGGTGGAATGAGATAAATAGCAATAAGTGAGTCCATAATATCTGTGCACCCACACTGAATGCAACTATATCACAGTGCTAATGTCACTGTCTTACACAGAAAAAAAATCTATTTATGCAAGAGGTTCCAAATGTTATGGGTTTGTAACATTAGTATTAATATAATACAAAAATTATTTGTAGACAGAAAGTTTAAGTTATTTCAATGAAGTATGTATGAAACCATCATGCTGTTATATGAGCTGTGCTGATTATACTTTACTAATTTGGAAATAGATATAACACAATATGGAGAAACAATGTAACAAACTTATGTCTCCGGAAGTGGGGGTCTTCAGAATACCAAGTCTCACAATGTGAACTATGGAAAAATCCACTAAGATCAAATATCTCTTGTAAATTTGGCATATCACATATTCCCATGTCGGACTTCATAGTGCACATTGGCACATCAAAGTCTGTGTGAAGTGCTGCAGTAAAGATATCTATCTATCTCTATTTCTTCTAGTGTATTTTGTATCCTCTATTAACATTTAAGGAATGTACAATATGGTTTACAAAATGCTGACTTAAATTATTAAAGCTCTCTGAGTATATTTATATTAGATCTTGGATAGTTTAGTGATTTTTCTTATTATGACATGACAGAACTCATGCTCCCTGCACAACCATATTCTGATTCAGATAAAAACACCTCAAATTTATATAACAATTTATATATATATATAATATATATATATAAAATATATATATATATATCTTTTTCTTCTTCTTTTTTTTTGAGGAAGATTAGCCCTGAGTTAACATCTGTTGCCAATCCTCCTCTTTTTGCTGAGGAAGATTGGCCCTGGGCTAACATCCGTGCCCGTCTTCCTCTACTTTATATGTGGGACGCCTGCCACAGCATGGCTTGATAGGTGGTGCATAGGTCCGTGCCTGGGATATGAACCTGCGAACTTGGCTGCCGAAGCAGAGCCTGCGAACTTAGCCACACTCCTCCACCGGGTCAGCCCCCAGAACAATTCATATTTTTAAAACACTCACAATGCATTTCATCTGGCAATATTCTCCTGAAATAATAGCAGCTACTCAAATCTGAAATCAGTAACCCTCATGCCATAGCTAGATCTCTGATATCCAACGGCATTTACACCCAAGTAGGTAAGTAAATTCTCCAATATTCTTCTAAAAACTTTGAAGTCTGTACCTTTCCATATGATCTTCCACTGTCTTCTCTTACAGCACTGTTCTCATTCTACCTCAAGTACCAGAAATACTTGATAACTCTCCAAACCTCCAAAGACATGAGCCTCCAATTTATAACCTTACTGCAGTTTCTACTCATTTTCTTCAGGAATAAATTTACAAACACAGACCCCAAAGGGACATCCTAGTCTGTTTCCTCCTATTAGGTGTCATTTATCTTAAGCCGTTATCCAAATATACTTGCTCTAAAAAAGACTTAATACTCTCCTTACTCCTGCAGTACTTGGGGTGACCTAGATAATCGTGGACATTTGCCAGAACTGTCATCCCTGCATGAATGGCCTCATAATATTACAGGGTAAGTGCTGCTTGCATTTTCTTAAAACTAAGACTATACATTAAGTATGTGAACATACCAAACTAGAATGTCCTCCACAATAATTATATAGTTAGAAAATGATGCATTTAATGTTTTGTTTTTGGCAAATAGCTAGCATTTATTGGTCATCTTATTTAATGTGGTAGATACTATTGTCCCCATTTTACAAATGAGAAAACCAAATCTCAAAGAGATTGAGCACATCATTCCAAATTAAAGAATTAGACAGATTTCCTGGGATCCATGATTAATTGCACTGTGTCATCCTTTCCTCAACTCCAACAAGTATTAATTGGACTCAGTTGGTTTAGGTAGGCCAAGCAGGGTTCCTACCCTCTGAAATTGTCCTGTGGGAGAGATTCCTGACTCAGTGTCTGCTGATGCTTTGAATGTATGATTTGTGGGGCAACCATTTTCTTCCTTGTGGAGAAAGACAAGTGGAAGAGAAAAGAATAAAACAAATGTGAGGAAGAACAATGAAAGACTCCTATTTCTGACTTGCAAATTTCTAATTTCTGCTCTTGTGTTGCAAAGTATACCCATATATTCTCATAACGAATCCCCTCACCATTTCATTTTTGGTATGAGTAATTTGACATTGCTTTCTATTATATGCAAACAAATATTTTCTAATATTCTAAGTCTGCCTGATTCTTTGCCCGATATTGCGTGGCCTTCCCTTTAAATGTCCTTCCCCTGCCTTTTATCTTAAAAAAAAAAAAAAAAAGAGTTAAAAGGCACTTTCTGTGTCTCTGAAAAGGAAAAGGATCCATGTGCAACACAGAAAAGGAATCACCCTTGAGAAAATGCACAGTCATTTCTAATGAAATTTTTAGAATAAAGTGTTCAAAAAGGGAAGAGAATTAGGTTTTACAAATTCAGGGAAATGGTGTAAAAATTTATGCTAAAGGATTTGTATGCATTTAAGACAACTATAAATGGGAGTTAGCTCAGTGCTCTATTTAAAAATTCAATTGCAGATAAAGTGAAGTAGTTGTGCAAAGTATTGACTGGTTTAAGGCAGGGAAACCAATGGCCTGAAGAAGGAAGGAGCAGGGCACCATCATAAATCATAACAGAAGAAGACAAAGGACAAGGAAGCAAGGCACGGAGGGTAAAAGAAGCCGGATAACAAAAGATCCAAGCAGAAGCCAAAGAGAAAGGGGTAAAAGGAAGGGCAGAGCAATAAAGGGAAGGCAAGGGATGCCAACATGATGCAACGTGCCCAGAATTCTAATGAAAAGCTGCAGCACTGGAGAGCATGGAGCTAAGGAGACACAGGAAAAGGCCACACAACAGTTGGACAGTTTTTAAATGTAGCATTGTGCCAGAGGGCTTCTAGCGAGCTTCACCCCACAGCGCGTCCTTTAAAATTTAAAGTATGTAGCTTTGCTTAATTGGAAGTTATTCTGTAAAAGAAGGCCACAGGTTTAGGGAAGAACAATCTGACAACAGGATGCAATGAAAGAAGAAAAGAAATGAAAGACAAAAGTGGGCAAAATTACAATAGCAGCAGCCTAATCAATTATGATGTTGACAGTGCCCAGAAATTATTTTTTTTCCCCTTTAGAAAACCTCCTGATTCTTTCCGAATGACCTTGGCTCATAGCTAAGTTATCTTCACATAACAATCTAATACTTAGGATTTACACACAATTCATTTGATTATTTTTCACTACAGGTGTTATTTAAACAAGCCAACAGCAATATTTGAGTTAGCTGTGTCCTTGCAGAGACAAGTTAAACTTGAATCAGAAGCATCATGGGAAACATACCAAAGCATAGGGCTTGAAATTGCCACAATTCCCCTGCCTTATCCAAGGTAGCAACAAAATTCTATACACATGGACATGGATGTAAATCTTTATATTTCCACCCTTATCTTTTCTACCTACATTTATTCCCATGGTCATCTTATCTAGTATGAGAGACTGAATATGCAAACAGACAATGGCCAGACCATATATGACAATAGAACTCTGACCAACATATATCTAGGAAGCCAAGCCACAATCTTTGGAGCAATCGTTCCAGAATGGTCAGTACTTTGTCAACAAATACTTGATATTTTGCCACCGCCTCCCCTTCCTTCCAACTCAAGACCAAATAGAAAGCCGAAAAACCTTCTTGAACCAATCACACGAGAGGCCCCACTTTTAGTTAGCCCACTTCCAACTTCCCTATGCCAATGACCTCCAGTCAGAGCTTATGTGAACTCTTCCTTTTTTTCCCCCTATTGTAAAGCTTTCCCACTCCCCTGCCTGCCTTGAATTCGGCCAAACACGAGTGATGGTGGCTGACTCCCTGGATATAATAAGCTCTGAGTTTATAGGCTCTCTTTGCTCTCATTTGGGTGATCTTTGTATATTTCCACAAACGCTTGGGATTAAAATACCATGTAGATGCTAATGACTCCCAATATTATATCTCAGTCGAGACTTCTCTCCTGAATGCCTGGCTTCCTCCACAGCATCTATACTTGAAAATTTAATGAGTTTGTTAAACTTAACATGTGCAAAAATATCCATCCCCCAAACATTCCCTAAATGCTCCAGCATTCTGATTTCTTTAGTGCAATATCTTGACATAACTTGATTTCTCTCATTCTTGCATGCCTTGCACCTAATTCAATAGCAAATTCTGTTGGCTCAACCTTCAAAACATATCCAGAATCTGTTTAAATTACACCATTTTACCATTACCTACTTGGTTAATTGTCCAAGCTATCATCACCTTTCATCCAGATAACCGTAACAGCCTTTTAATTGATTTCCCTGCTTCTATCCTTGACCTCCTGTTTCCTATCCAAACCACATCCAGAGTGATTCTTTCAAAGTGTCAGTCAATTTGGCACCTCTCCACTTCCCTTCTCACTCAGAATGAATGTCAAAGTTTCAAAATTTTCTACAAGGTCCTACATGATCTGGTCACCTACATCCTTTTCCTCCCAGTCACCTCCCAGCCACAGCTCTCCAAAGCCTGGGCAGTGACCTTTGATAGAGTCTGGTTAAAAAATAATTGTTAAAGAATAAATTTTAAAAGAGACTATAATCATAACTCTCATACAAGTATAAAATAAACATGTCAAATAATTTATTTACTCCTTAATTAATGAGGGAACCAGTAAGATGTTACAACTTGTTCGAAGGAGAATCAAAAGAACAGAATCATACATAGAGAATAAGAGATTCTGAAATAAATTTACAAATAGATGCAGAACAGAACTATCCACAGGAACAACTAATTTTCTATGTAGAAGGATCATTTCCATTATTATCACTTTTTAACATAGCTTATTTTTTATCACATTGATTTCACAACTTCCAGAGTTTTAAAATAGCCCAACACAATGAAAGGCAAAAATAATCCAGATGAGTGAGCAAGATAGGACACCTCCTAATCTTTTCTTTCTTTTTTTTTTTTTTTAATTTAAAAATGTTTGAAAACGTTTTCTGGCAAAAAGAAGAAAGACAGGGAAAGAGAGAGAGAAGGAAAGATGGAGAAAAAGAGAGGAGAAGGAAGGTGTTTTTGTGCATCATAGGAGTGGGTGTTGAACCTTTTTCTTTAAAATTTGAAACAGGCAACACGGACAGATCACACATGTTGAAAACAGACCTGGGGTGAAAAGACGTATTGTGAGAATGCAGGAAATAGATTCAGAGCTGCAATAGGGAGGAAATAGAGTTGAGTTAAAGGAGGTTCGACAAAAACTTTAAGGTAGTGAAAAGTTGCATGATGGAAGGTAAAAGATAAAGCAATTATATGGTAGAAGCATACAAATACAGACATTAAGAAAAATAGAGAAGTGAATGAATCTCTTCATAGCATAACATTAGGATGAGGATCCAAGAATGCTTGCTACTCTGGTCCCTAGAGTACATTTGAGTCACTGAGTCTCTCATGGTTTTGAAAATATACTCCCATCTCTGTGAGTCCCAGCTGTTCCAAGACTTCAGTGGGATTCTTGCTGCACTCATTCCCAAAATTACTTCGAAATAATCTTGCAACACCCGAGGTAGCTTGAATTCGTCTTTTTTTTTTTCTGCCTGCATACCAAAGACCCCAAATATAGCACTATTCATGTTGGTATCCAATTTCTAGCGCAATTCCTGGAGTGTAGTAGGTGTTAAATAAATGTTTGGAGAATTGAGCTGACTTGAACAAATTTAGCTAAATTTCTCAAAATTAGTCAATCTGGCTTTTAGGGACTGCCGAGTATCTCAAATATATTCACAAATAACAAGAAGTTTCTACTCTCATATCAGCCTACGTGCTCAGCTCATTTCTTGTGTATCTTTAAGTATTTTGACTCTTAAAAATCCAAAAAGCTTGGTAATTATTCACACATTAAAATTACAACCTCTTTCAAATACGGTAAAAGAGGATAGCTCAGTGTTTTCAGTTTGTCACCTGCCTAATAATGAAATTTAAGCCTCTATTGTTCATTGTCTATCTTTCTCTCTATTCTCTATTTCTCAAAAAATAAAACTATGAACAGATTTGCTGAAACTAATACACTAATCGAGGAAAAAATTACCACTAGAATGTACAACAAAATATTGACTGTTAACCATGGAAAGAGGAAAGTCAAATAAAAATAGATTATACTTTTGTAGGTTATATTTTACTGTGTGTGTGTGTTGTAAGGATATAGATATAGAAATAGAAATAGATATAGATATGCCAGGTAAAGCTGAATTATTCTCCTCCTCTCTCGCCTCTCTTTCGTCTTAACTTTTCCTTCCAAAAATGATGCTTGATGTGGAAATTAATATAAACTGAGTACAAAAGAAAAAGCATTCCTATGGTTCATTTTTCCAGTAGGGTACCAGTATTAGGGAACATTACCTTATCATTGAATTTAAACAATTTTAAGCCCTGTATAATCTTGGAGACTATAAAACCACAGTAGTTGGTTTTTTAAACACTTCTAGAGTTGTCATAGTGGCAAAGAACTCATTATTTTGACAGGCAAACATTTTATTTACTGACAACTGTAAGTCTTATAAATTTATTTTATATATTAATTTAAAATGTCTCCTCATAATTCCTACTTGGTCATCCAGAATAATAAAAAGTAAACACAATTTCCTTTTTTGCATGATAAACCCTTATACCTAAAGAAAATTATTACATCCTTCCTAATGCACCTCAGTTCAGTTAACCATCCTTCATATTATATGATGCACATACAACTCACTATTTTAATTGTACTGTTTGATACCCTGATTTTTCAGCATTACTTTTAATTTAGGGCAATGATTCTATACTACTCAACTCCATTGTACACTGGAGTTTCCAAATAAGTCTTTGTTCCTAAACTATATTCTCATCTCTGTGGGGTCTGTGAAATACGTGGACATGTCAATGGATGAAATCTAGAAGCTTCACTAGGGATTATTTGCTTTTAATTGAGATATTTTTTTCTCTGTCTCTGTCTCTCACACACTCTCTCTTTCTTTCTGTCCTCACATTATACTGTTATTCCTTAGGAAATAATAGTTAACTCAATTCTCCAGGTTTTAATACTTTTCAAGCAAGATTTTGCCCATTCCTAATTTGTGCAGTTGATTTAAATTTGGTACTCTACATTTATTCTGCTAAGGTTTCTTTTAAGTTTGATTCTTTGTTCAACATATAAATGATCAATCTCTAGACTAAGTAGGTATCATAGTAGGGGAAGTTCCTTAACTTGGTAAAGACTATCTACAAAAAACCTACAGCTAGCATCATACTTAACAGTGAGAAACTCAAGCTTTCCCACTAAGATCAGGTACATGGCAAGGATGTTCCCTTCCACTGCTCCTTTTCAACATTGTACTGGAAGTCCTTGCTAATGCAACAAGGCAAGAAAAGGAAATGAAGCTATACAGATTCAGGAGGAAGAAATAAAAGGATCCTTGTTCACAGATGACATCCTCATCAATTACCATTTATTTGCTGCTGACATGTTTGTGTCATCAGTTTAGATATCTCTTTTGAACTCTCAGCCCATAAATTAAACTGTTTTACAGGCAGATGTTTACATAATATCCACTTGGATGTCCTAGAAATCTCTACCATCCAACATCCTTAAAAGTAGACGCAACATCTTATCCTCAAACCTGTTGCTCTTCTTGTATTCCTTTGATGAGTGACATAAGATAGTGTCACACCCTTCCCAGTCGTGTGACACCCAAATTAAAACCCTTTGGTTTTAATGGAAGACATCTTTAATCTTCCATTTATCTCTGGCTCAAAATTCATCACAAGTTCCCCTTAGATCAGTCTCTAATCATTTCACTCCAGTATTAATATAATAAACATTCAAGGGCTCTCCTTGCTTTTAGTCATATGCATGCATGTGACTGAGTTTGCATTCTTAAAAATTCACTATTCTTCTGCTTTCAGAGACATTTCCATAAAATGCAAATGAATTTGTGTTACTCCTCTGTTTAACAATCTTCAAACCTTTCCTTTAGCTTCAGTAGGAAGTCCAAACTCTTAGAAAAATTATGCAAAGTTTCTGATGATTACTTCAGCCTTTATTTTCACCTGCCTACCTTTATCTCCAACCTCTGCACAACTTGCCTCCTGACACATTCAACAAGTTGCTATTTAATTTAGTTACCAACTTATGTTGCTATTGTTGCTCCTTCTGTCTGAGAAAGCTATTTTAATCATCTACAGGGCCAACTTTGCTTGGTTAACTCCCACTCTATTTTCAAGGTTGAATTCCTCCATGAAGACTTTCCTGAAATTTCTTGACTTTTTATGCACTTATGGTCATCTGTGCTAACCAAGATGTTCACATTTACCACAATATGCTAAAGTAAGTCAGACCTTTTGCTTGTCTGACTTGGCAAGTAGACTATGGAATGCTTGAGAGCAGAACACATGGCATCTTATTCCATCTTAGTCCTATAGAATAATATATGTTTCAGAAAAGTTTTCTGAATGATTGTCAAACCATTGATTTGTGTTCATTTCATTTTTCAGCATATTTCACCAAGTACAGTGGACCTGTTGCTCCATTGTACTTCTTCTGTAGAGATTTGATTTTCTATATATTTTATAAAATTCAAATCATCTATTTAATTCTACTGACAATATCTTATATATTCATTCTTTTTTTATATCCTGCAATCTTTCTTTTATTCTTTTATTCCTATTTTACTTTTAAAGCTAGAGATATTGCCAAGTCTTCTTGTCATTTAAAAATATTTGATATTCTTACCTTTTCATAGCACATTTATAAATTTTATAATTAAAATCAATCTTGATTTTAAACTTCTGCATAAGTTTGTGGGAAAACTTGGATAGCACACTTAGAAATGTTTTGTTTCTCCTCGTAATCTCATTAAATACTACACAATTTGCAATCTCAGCACTGTATCTCTTCCTTGAGGAAATATCACCTGCCTCTAACATAGGCAGGCTCCCAGGGCACCAGGCACCTGTTCTTTACATCAGTTATCAAAGTCACAATTGTATAGTTGTGTGATTACTAATCTCTAAGCTCCATGAGGGTAGATGTATTTGTCTACATTATCTCTTCGTTCTATACCTTGCACCTTGCATATCAACTAACATAATGAGTAGGTGCACTATATATATTTTTAAAATATATATTATATATAAATTTATATATATATTTCTATCTATCTATACATATATATTTACTTATTCAAAGAATAAATACATGTCACTCCAAAGAAGCATGGTTATATGTGACTTAATAAAAACCTTTAGGATTAGAAAAGAATCTTTCCAAGAGAAGGACTAGTTATTTCTCAAGTCTATGGAAGAGGAAATGATAGCAATCAAAGGAAAAAACCCTGATTACAGGTTTATTTCCACAGAAAAACTTTAGATATTGAAATAACCTGCTAAGGATGTTCATGGAATTTCTTCTATACCAGCATCCTAGTGATATATAGGATTGGTACTGAAGTCAGACAGTTTGTATCCAGTTTGTGTCTGAATATGGTTCTAGTGAAAACAGAGAAGATGGCTTTTTAGGGTTATTTTTAGCCTTTAAATTTTGAATCCATTTTATTTTGCTTCTGGTTATGGAGTTCTTGAATCATATACTCAGATAATACTCCATATTGTTTCATTAACCTAATAAAATAAAACCGTGTTTTCTATGCAATAGAAATGTAAATTATCTGTAAAATATTAAATTTATAAATGTGTTTCCCAAGCCACAATATGATGGATTATAGTCTCACTGAGCATTCAGTATGAGCTCTTGCATGGAAAGGAAAAGGAAATTCACTTTGAACTGAATTGAGATAAACATATCTCATAAGTGAATCAAATTTCAATAATTCACAAGCAGTAAGATCCAAAGTAGGTCAAAGGAGATATATCATAAATGCCATAGCCCAAACTCAAACCCTTATTATCATAATACTAAATTATATATCCTATTTATCAACAGATTTCTTTTTCCATACCTTTCTTAAAAACACAATTTGAAATATTTTGTGTTAATATTAAACAAAATTGCATATTTTATATCATTATAAATAGACTCTGCTATATTTCTTAAAACTCTAGATGCCTCTTATTATTTTTTGTGGACCATAGGAAGGTCACCATGTATGGAAGGTTATAAACACTAGTACATTTGCTTTGTAAAGTCAAAATATATTTAGAAAAAATGTTTTTTCATATATTTTCTTTCTTACATCCAAGATATACTTTTGTTTTTACAATAAAATGCAATCTTTAGCTTTTTAGGCAATAATATTGTAAAAAGTCAACCTGCTACTATCATCTGTGATGTAATATAAAACTTAATGTCTACATTAATCTGGCTTAAATATTATCTAGATGTGTCCATACAGGCCTTGCCAATTTTGGAAAATTATTTAAAGTTATTCAACTATTAGCATCTATTTGAAGTAAGAGACAAAATATCACCAT
This sequence comes from Tapirus indicus, assembly GCA_031878705.1. Taxonomy (NCBI): domain Eukaryota; kingdom Metazoa; phylum Chordata; class Mammalia; order Perissodactyla; family Tapiridae; genus Tapirus; species Tapirus indicus. Next base: position 38,830,203 of record CM062930.1, on the reverse strand, counting down.
CCCAAAGTGAAACTAATTTAACATTTTAAAAATTATTTTTCAAAGTCATTAAAGCCAAATTTCCAAATCTGAGATATCTACCAAACACCTTCATTGTTTTGTTTCCTTTTCATACCTAAGTAAGAACTGATGTTTTATTTCTGCTAAACTGGTTAGCTATTTCTTCAAAGTGTGTTACTATAAGACCGAGTCCTTGAATTTTTGACAGGTTCATTTGAAAATTGGCGTTTTTATTTGCATATTGATAAATATATGAAAATTAGCCCAAGATTTCTAGTTGACTCACGACTTCAAAATCTTCCAAGAAAGGTGATCTGTGAGAGAAACTTTATGACAAGTACTATTTGTTTGTATACTACCTACTTAGTTCTTGTAGCTCACTTTACATCAACATGGACATGTATGATACTTACTATCTCTGATACTAAAACAGAAACTTACAATTTAAGCATATATGCTTCTATTTCACTAAATTAAATGTTTTAACAGAAACAGGTGTTGTTTACAGCATTGAGTGAACAAATAAAGGCTTATAGGCCATGTTGTAGACCATGATTTTTATATAGATTTGAGATCTGGCTCTGTGGCTTTGAATCTAACCTTGAAAATCCTCTGCATATAATTTTATAAACTTAGTCATCAGAGAGTGTTTTCATTTGCATAATTATCCTATTGAGGATATTTCCTTCTCTCACAATGTCCCTTTAACTATGACATCAATAGGATAGAAACTTAGAATTCCTCCTTATAGTTCTCTCAGGTGTAGCCACAAATTATTTCTTTCACATTTTCAAATTTAAAAAGTGCTACTCAATCACCTTTAGTTAATTGTTTAGATCACCTTCCTCCACACTAATCATTTTTGATGGATATATTTATTAATCTTGTAACTAAAGCCACACAAAGTACAAACCTGGTGCCAAGAATTCATTCACCAAATTGGCAGGTATAAGCCATCAAATAGAAGCTCATATACTACAAATTAACAACCAAGGCAGATAGTTCAATCTCTATTCAGATCTCAATAAATTTCGTTGGAAAAATTTTATAGGTGCATAGTGTTCTAATCTGCATAGGTATATAGTAATTTTAAAGATTAATAATATTTTTATATATAGAAAAAAGTATAAAAGTAGGTTTTTTGATAGCATTAACATGCTCAAGTCGTATGACTGTCAATCTCATTTGCAGGTATCTTTAAGAACATCATTAAAATGTTGACTATTGGAGATTATACTTTGAAAATTTTCACAGCAAAAGCAACATTTTGTATTCACATTCATGTTTTATCTTATTTCACTAATCACCTTACTGGGTTTTTATAAAGTAGCAATGCAACAAAACCAAAACAAATCAACCTATTTGTATACTCATGGCAACATAACTGTGTTGTAAATAGTTTGGCCAGGCCAAAAGAGAGACCTGGCTTTTTCACTCAGCTTCTGGGAGGTAATCTGTGCCATACCTCATAGGAGTGTCATTGTTTAGGGCAGGGGCTATCCACACCACATCTTATGATGATGCTGGCCACACTCAACAGTCTTAGGGAGTGTGCTGGTCAAGCTAGAAAAACCAACCCTGTGATTAGGATGGGGACTTTGGGTCACATGGTATAAGTCAACCTGGTGAGTTCAACCATGTGGACAATCAATCAATCAGGCAGGCCTGTGTAATGCAACCCCAATAAAAACTCTGCACATCAGAGCTCTCAGATGAGCTTTCCTGGTGGCAACATTCCCTGCATATTGTCACACAACAATGATGGGAGGATAACACATTCTGAAGACATCAGAAGCTTTGCACTTCAAACCTTCCTAGACTAGGCCCTATGAGTCTCTGTCTTTGGCTGATTTTAGTATGTATCCTTTCCCTAGTAACTGAGAGTGGTTTTGTGAACCCTTCAAATTTCCAAGTGGTGTCAGAAGTGAAGGCATTCTTGGAGACTGTGCCCTCAGACTTTTCAGTTTGGCAGCTTGCCAATCTTTTAGCATACTGTAGTTCATACTAGATGTCAATATTAATTGATATCTATTTCTGCTTAGTTGCAAATTTTTGAAAAATATTTAAAATATGTATCTGATAAAATAAATAGCAACAGCTCTATGTATTGAGTACTAGCTATATGATAGCGCAAATGTGTTAAATGCTTGATTTACTATCTCAACCTGTGAAATGCATATTGTTATGCCCATTTCCAAAGAGGAAGAGAAATAAGTAACTTTTCTAAGATTCAACACCTAATGTGTGGTAAAGCTAGAATTCAAAAACAGCTTATTTCAAATCCCACACTCGGAATGACTATCAAATGCAGCCTCTCCTTGTTAACACAGCTCCCAAACCTATTTTGAGTCTGAGTTGACTGACTGAAATATCTTAACACTAAAACAGTATGTAGGGGGCCGCCCGGTGGCGCAGCGGTTTAGTCCGCGCTTGGCAGCCCAGGGTTCGCGGGTTCGGATCCTGGGCGCCCGCCGACGCACTGCCTGTCAGCCATGCTGTGGCGGCGTCCCATATAAAGTACAGGAAGATGGGCACGGATGTTAGCCCAGGGCCAGTCTTCCTCAGCAAAAAGGGGAGGATTAGCAACGGATGTTAGCTCAGCGCTGGTCTTCCCCACAAAAAAAAAAAAAAAAAAAACAGTATGTAATTTTGATTAACATGATTAGCTAAAATACAAGGAATAACTTGTTTAGTCACATGAATATAGCTCTGGACACTTTCTGTGAACCCAAAATATCATATATTTGTTTGTTACAAAATTATATCTGTGACAGATTGTAAGATTGACTTCTCAAAGTTTCAAAAGAGTATCAGCTAATTAGGGCAGCTGTGAAATCTCAGGGAGATTCCACTACCTTCATTTGACACAACATACTGCCAAGATGCTCCAAAATATAATATAAGGTTTAACTATCAAACACTTGCAAAATCTTGTGTAACAAAAGGTTTCAAACTATCAAAATCTGGAGAGGTTCATGAGATGTCAGAAAATGTCTCATAAACTAAAGACTGGGTATCCTCTGTGCACAAACACAAGGCTATACTGTATCACACACATTTCCGCACATATAGATGTATATATAACTGTATATGTATAGAAACGTGGGGTTCAGGCAAACTAAGTTGAATAAAATTGCAAATCTTCTACTAGAGACACGTATAGTTAGTATCTGGGTATGAAGGAAACTGTGGTAGAAAAAGCAATAAATTTAGAATCAGAATTTCATGAGTTTGAATCTGAAGTTGGTCACTGTGATTTTGCTCTTATCTTCTCGTGCAGTAATTGCAAAGATTTAATGAGACGTAATATATTTGAAAACATTCAGTATGTGTGCTAAAACATTATAGTTACTCAATAGAAGTTGAGTATATTAAATAATTGATTTTATATCTTACATTATCTGTTAATTAAATATAATATACTATTATAGTTTAATATATGTATAATATTTACATTCTTACAGCCTGAAGTTTGGGCTTTGTTCTGGGCTGAATTGTATTTCCCAAAAATTCATATGTTGAAGCTCTAATGTCCTGTATTTCAGAATGTGACTGTATTTGGAGATAGGACATTTAAAGAAGTGATTAAGTTACGTGTTAGCGTAGGCTCTAATCAAATTTGACTGGTATCCTCATAAGAAGAGGAAATTTGACCACACAAAAAGAAAGGGATGTGCATGTACAGAGAAAAGACCATGTGAGGACACAGCCAGAAGGCAACCATCTGCAAGCCAGGGAGAGAGGCCTCAGGAGAAACCAAACCTGCTGACACCTTGATCTTAGACTTCCAACCTCCGTAATAGTGAAAAAATAAATTTCTGACATTTAAGTCACCTAGTCTTATTTTGTATTTTGTTTATAGTGCTATTTTGTTACGGCAGCCCTAGCAAAACTAATACAGCCCTCTAATAAAAAAAAATTTCAAGGTAACATCTAATTGGCAGTACAAATGCTTGTTCAGACATTGAAACCTAGTCACTGCTACAATAGTTTTCAACGCACCAAAGCATGAATCACACAATACCAGTAGGTAGGTCTACTCCCTTTACCTTGAAGATATTAGGAGACTCTCACTTCTATGTGTGCTCATGGAGTTCCCATTTCTGAAGCACACACTTCCTTTACATATATCTGAATCCAATCTGTCATGCGAAAACTAGCTCTCTCCACAAAGACATAACTAATGAGTCAATCCCTCAGAGATATTCCCCATGAATTGACCCTTAACTACCACCTTCTTTTTCTGGTAACTTTTCAGGATCATTTGTCTTACTTATAAAGCAATATAAAATGTACTTTCCTGAGAGAAGAAAGCACTGGAGCCTATATTTTTGGTATCTCACACAAGACCCAGGATAATGCCTTACATAAAATAAGCACAAAAATGATTGGAATTAGTGAATAATTTTAATAAAACATTAACAAGTGAAAGATATCATAAAATATTTTTAATTTGTATTCATTCATCAAATGATAGTTGTTTTACAGAGGTTGCACTCACAAATTAACAAGTGTTCTTGTTCATTTTTTCCTTATTTCCAGTTGCCGTATAAAAACACACAGCTGCTTGTCTTTTGGTTTTGTCTGGTTTCCTACTATGCCATTAGCATAGTGAGTCAAGATGTATAATTTAGCCTGAACACAGTTGTCCAGTCCTTACCCACAGATCTGTGGTTCTTGACGCTTTCTTTGTCAGGCATCTCCTTCAGAACTTGATTAAAGCCTTATCTGTTCCCAAACTGAAATAGACTCACACCTTTGCAGTCAATGTCAGAAGTTCAAAGACTCCCAAAAATCATGTCTAGGAGCACCATCTTAAACACTCTTACCTTAGAGGGATTAATAGGCTTTTGTGATGGAGATAACTACTTGCAGGTAGGAAAGGGATATGTGAGAATATTTTCCACTTGAGGAAAATATACTGACTGCTTGAGAAGGACCTATGCAATAGGCATATTAAGGCCTCATGATGGTGCAGAAGTAACTTGAAAGAACACCCAGAAATTTGCAAAGCCAAAATAGGACATCTCTTACCATTAATTCAATACATACCATTTTGTCATGTTTCATTTCATTGTTTTAACCAGGTAGGTAATTTATTTTACTTTTATTGGCTTAATTAAAAAATTTTTTCTGTAAGGAAGCAAACTAAAACCAAGTGAGGTCGTGAGATACAACTTAGACATGTTTAAGACGTAGTTTCTGCCCCGAAGTGGCTTGAAGTTTACTGAGAAAATAGATATGTCCAGAAAACAAAACAAAAAGACACAAAAGGAAAAGGAATGTGAGGTGCTAAGTGCACAAATAGCCAGGGAAAAGGTGTCAAACAAGCTTATTGGTATTACCCATGTTCATTTGAAGTCCTCTCCCAGCACTGTGACTGGAAGTAGAGAGTCCTACGAGTCTGGGGAATTGAATTCTGACGCTTGTGCCTGAAATTCCTAAACTGTAAACCATTTTCTTAATGGTCAATAATTCCTGGGACACGTATTTGTCATTTTCATAATATTCTATTCCTATTTCCTGGGAGAAAGATATCTTATGACTCTATGAAGACTAAGTAGGCCTGGCAGAGCAAAAATTCTTATTCTATTTACGAAATAGTTAAGCACTTTGTATACTTTGATCAAATGCCCAAAGTTACAAAGATGGACTCTAAAATATGACTTTGAAGTAAGGGTTAATAGGACTATCAATGAATCACTGTTTTTTGAGAAGCCCAAAACTCAATGAAAGGCATACAATCAATCTCTTGTACTAAACATTATGATTATGTTAGCCTTCCAACATCCATCACAGCCAATACGTGTTCACACAAGAAGATACACTTCCCAAACTTGCTTAATTACATAAAGTCAAGTATGTCATTATTTTACTTTGTATAGTAAATGAATGCTATATAATAGAACAAATTTTTATTATATTGTCCCCTCATACTCCTTATTATAACAACATAAACACAAGAAAGAAATCCAGATATAAAAAAATCATATTCTGTTCAATATGTTATTCTTCCAAGGTAAATATGGACAGAGTTTTAGACTGAAAGGAAATATGGCTTCTAGTCCCAGTTGGACCACTGACATATTGACTTTCATAAATCTGACACCTCAAATTTATATTAGTTCTGGCATTTACTAGCTACTTCCTCACATCCAGAAATAAAATGAGATTGCCAGTAAATATCTTAGAGAGAAAAGTTTTTGGCTGCTTTTCACTTTTTCTTTTGTCTTATTTTATTTTTACATTCACCTGTATACAACGAGTGTGTATTTTAGGGCCAGACTGTTTGGAATCAAATTCATGCTTCCATGACTTACTAGCTATAAAACCTTGAGTAATTTACTTTTTCTTCCTGGGTGTCCATTTCCCCATCTGGAAAATGGGAATAATAGTGCCTGACTCATAAAGGTGTTGGGAGGATCAAGGGGTTAATACATCTTTCGCACTTAGAACAATGCCTCACATTTAATGAGGATTAAATAACTAAGTGTTATTGTTGTTGTTGAAGATGATGCCTTATGCATTTAAAAATTTTATTGATTCTTTTCTAAGTATTATATGTGAAGAGATTCATAAGCAACAGAAAAGCCCTTCCCCTCAAACCCCTAATACTCAATTTCCTTCTCATCATTAGATTTATCATTGCTCATAAGACAAGCAAAAGGAGCACCATCTCAAAATGTGACCAGAATAATAGGCTTTATTCAACAAATAGTAAATTGCTCCTGAGCAGGAGGTTTCCTAATTTGACTTGAGAGATCAACCAAGCAGGAGTGAGCTGGTTCCAACACCTCAGTATAATGCTAATGATTTTTTCATGTTGAATTAATAGGATTGAAATGTTTGTGATTTCAGCAGCTGTTGGGAACAGTGGGAGAGCTTCCACCAACACACTGACAGCCTTGTGCCCCTCACATGGCTGTGTTTAGATAAAACAGGAATATGAACAGTCTGTGTAGAGTATGCTAATCTTAAATTAATAACAATTATTTCCACCAAAGGCAGATATCGAACATCTCCTCCATCCCATGGAGAATTCGTACATTTTTAAATGTGTGCCTGAAAGGGTAATGTGTTGTGCACATAAAGTAAAATTTATGTTTTGAAGCAGGTGAGTGGCTAGTGCTTAGCTGTCTGATTAATTATCACAGCAAGAAATGATTAAGATTTGCCAACATGGAGAGCATTTTTACTTTGCTCAAACGCATTATTACACCCTTAGATCCTTTCACTGGCTCCCAATCGCCTCTTGTTTAAAATGTAAATGTTTCCTCTACATCTATATTGAGCTTTTCTCCTCTCAGAAATATCACTACTAACTTATTCATTTCTGCTCATTTCCCTAAATACGTTGATATATTCATTTAAATCATTTTTTAAAATTTCATTTTCTCTCCATTCACTTGGCCTTATCTGTGTGTTGTCATATACCTTTCATTTGTCTGTCCTCTTAATTTTAGATTGCAAACAATATAATGGGAATGTTTCTTTGCAGTGTACTTTGCTTACAACAGCTAAAAATATTGCAATGGTAATAAAAGGAATAAAAAGAATTTTCAGGTATGAAAGTGTGCTTTAACTAAAGTTAATTTTAGGAATAATAATAGAAAAGTTACAATAAATAGAATAAGGAGAAAACAGAATAATGAAGCAGGAATCAAAAGAAGATTTAATGCCATTACTAGTAAAATATCTCTAAAACAAATAAGTACAAAATGTCATTGAAACTCCTAAAAAACTGAGAAAAAAATGAATATAAGTATGTACAATTTAACTTGTATAAAAGAGACTTAGGAGTCTTTTTTCTAAAAAGTTAATATTACATCTATTCCTCTTTTGATAGGCAATTTGGCATTAAACGTCTTTAAAAATAAATAGTAATATTTTCATTTTAGAAAGGCAAATTAAAATCAAATGTGCATAATCAAAACCAGGTTAAATTTTTCTCACCATCTTGGTAAAAAAAAATCAATGTTTTGGAGAACCAATATTAGAAGTGGTAAGTATAATAACATTGGTACTTTTTGCATAATCAGCACTTTGGATTGCTAAATCTGCCCAACTTTCATGATTTGTTAGATTTCTTGCTCATTTTTTCCCCCTAAATATCAAAGTGTAAAAACAATTTTATAAAGCTTTTATGCAGAGGGATGCATTTACAATGAAAAACAGACTGCTTAAATCTGACCCTAACTTTTTTCACTAGAGTATTTTAATTGTGATCAATATAAATATTTTGTATTTATAAGTGCTAGATAGACTTAAAAGAGAATATATTAAACTGGAAATGAAGCTTTTGGAAAATAAATTGAGAATTAAATTATTAAGTAGTGGTTTTTTTCCAATGTATGTGTGTATATACATATACATAATCTAAAAATAAAATATCCTAAAGTACATTTTTCCAGGCATTTATCTAAGATAGACACATACACACACACACATATATACACTGAAGCGCATGTATGCATATATAATTTCTACATTATAATGGAGCCTTAAGATTTCTGCTTCATAAAAATATGAAGATAATAACTAATTGTGGTGTCTAACCTCTAAAACTGCACTGTCAGATCTTGTTCATTATGCAGTAATTAGAAAGAGACCATTAGCATCAATGCTGTGAACTTTTCAATGTAGTTCAGGATATAGTGTGGTATAACCAATTAAAACAAAAACATTTAAGCAGGTAAGGAAACCATTAAAGCCACTTCATTAGACCTTCATATTTTGGGTTCAGTGGTCCCAAACATGCACATTCAAGCAGAAAAACAAATCACTTATTTATCCCAAAATATATTGTAAATTTGAGAGGTAGGGTAGTTTAGAGTACTGATTATACATTGACAAGGCTAGCATAACAATTTAAACAGCTGTTAGGAATTATAGAGATCTAAACCAATAGTGATGAATGGATATAAAGTGGATTCTTTTAGAACTATGTTTCCTTATTGTTTGGACAAATTTAATGAGATAAGTTTTATTTTATGTTTGTCTTGGCTGGTTTATGCAGTTGTCAAAAGTCAAATTCATTTCTGAAGTGGATGAATGCACAGTAGTTAAACCACAGAAGATCACAAACAAAGGGACATTAAGGACTCAAGCATCACCGAGATAATTCTTTAGAAGTGGCCATGTATTTTCAAATGCTGGTGCGCATATGCTCTGATCTGACTATTCTCCATGGCTATCCATTAAAATTTTTGCCACTCTGTTTCAACTTGATCACACAAGGTTGTGGTATGTTAGCGGAGCAGACTCCATAGGCAACTCATTGAACGTTGCTTATGGTGGCTCAGGAAAAGAAACCAATAATAAAAATTGTACAATTATTTGTGAGATCTGGACTCTCATTTACAGTCATCGTTATCAAAACATAATATTACTGAAGAACACATATGTAAACACAGATACACGAAACACTCATCTAGATTATTGACTCTTTAGCAGCACAAAGAATTTCATCTTCTTAAACCTCATTATCCACCAATAATGTAATGTGAGGGTGAGGAGCATGCCAGCATCATCTGCAATATAGAGTCGTGACTGTACCTGTTTTAAATTCTGCCAGTATTTTTGACAATGAGCAGCTATGATGATAGGGTTATCAAAATCTGTCTGCACCTTTCTGCACCCACCCCTGGAGCAATAACAACAAATACTATATCATAATCGACAACCATTTGTGAAGTACTTACCATGTGCCAGGCAATTATCTTTTTATCCTCAGAACAACCCTATGACATATGCATTACAGTTTGATTTTGCATGTGAGAAAACTGTGTTTTAGGGGCCAAAGACATAATCATATTAAGAAGGGTTGGTACCATTGGAATTCTGTTTAATTCCCAAATCTATCATCTTAACCACAGCAAAATGTTGTCTTTCCCATTCCTACCAGTAGCTCAACACCAGAATTTAGAAAGCGTGTCTAATATATTTTTAAGTGAAAATGCACAATGCCTAAAATCAGGGCAAATGTCTGTACTAAAAGATGGACACCCACCACTTACCAGCTACATACCTCTGGATTTCAACAAAACCCTCTGGTTTAAGCTCTGCTTCAGGAACAGAATGAACTAGAAGAAAAAACATCTCCTTCACTGAGACCTGACATTGACCCATCACTTCGATGCTAGCTCTAGATTCTACAACAAAAATACACTGCAAGAAGGAAGGATCAAGAAAAAGCATAAAAACAGTGTAGGGACAGTTGAGAAAGGTTTTGTCAATCTCTCTCTCAGACACACACACACAAATCAGAGGTAAGATATTGAATGAAAATGGGTATCATCTATTCTTAGATAAATAGGAAGGACATCATTACTATTAATCAAGAAGAGAATGATGGAAATTCTTTAAAAGAAGAAACTACCAAATTAACAAATCAATAAGAAAGAAACATCAAATCTGTGTAACAAAGTATACTCAGGAAACATACATACAATTGGAAAGCAATTTTACAAACAGTGGTTTGCCCTGAGTAATAATAATCACTTAAGTAAGAGGCAATTTTGATTATATGTTTGCTTTAAAATGATAAATCCTGTAGCAGTGCCAAAACTGAATTATAAAGAGAAAACAAAAAGAACCTTGAGACTACCACAGTGGCCCAGGTGAGAGATCATGCTGTCCTGAAATGAAGAAGCGGCAAGAGAGATGAAGAGAAAAGGATTTATAAGGTATTTAAGGAGTAAACAGACAAGGCATGATGACTGATGGAATGTGAAAGTTGAACAAGAAAGAGAAATAAGAGATGCCTCTAAGACTAATCTAGTAAATGTTGTTACTGGTAAGATTAATCAGGACTGGCTACATAATTTTAGACCCCCATGCAAATGTGGGGCACCTTGTTCAAAAGTATTAAGAATTCCAAGATGGCAACAGCGGAGCATTAAAACAAGCAGAGAACCCTTGTGCATATAGGTTCCTGTACAACTGCATGGGCCACAAGTCCATGAAGCCAGTCCCAAAACTAATTCAGCAATTTACTAGAACATAAAGTAGGGAAGCAAAAGAAAAGAAGTCAGAAATATTAGTCAACCTATATTTTAAATAAATTCCATGTTAGAAAAGAATAGGATAAATAAGAGTGAATCTCTTACACAGCCTCCTCTTCTGTCCCCATTTGGGTTTCTTCCACCTCTGGCTGTTTTGCCTTTCCTAACAAACCTTGCCTCTTACCCCAGGATGGGGATAGACCTCCCTTCAAGGTCTTGGCTCTGTGGGAGAGCGGCAGAGCCCCACCACTTCTTTGAGATCCCTGGATCTGTTCTCAGTGTCTTAGAAATTCTAGCAACAGAAAATTGGTGTGGGTGTGTGTGTGTGTGTGTGTGTGTGTGTGTGTGTGTGTGTGTAGGAGAGTGAGAGAATGTCACCGTCCAGCCTTCTTCTTCAGCCCTGCATTCCCCAATACCTCCTTTGTTCTGATGGGGCTGAGGTTTTACTTCTCACAGCACTGCCGAAAGCATGGTACTGCCTGTGGGTGGGGGGCCAACTCTCAGCCTCCTGGGGTGGGGCAGGGTGAAAGCAATCATCCCACTGTGATCCACTCTGTGTTCTGTCACTGGGTTGACACCTGCCTATCAGACGTTATAGAAGAGAATGGGGAACCCTTCTCAGCCTTGCAGATAAGTGTCGCATTTACCACCCAGGCATTGAGAAAAAACACTGCATATTTCTTTTTCTCAGTCCAAGGCGAAAAACAAAGCACCCTCCCTTTTCAATCAAGGAAGTCCCCACTACCCTCTCAGAGAGAGGGAGATGGCTTTTTAACACAGGACATGCATCTTTGTTTATGGGGACATAGGCAGACGGAGCAGAGGGGATGGGGACACAGGATCTGTGCTGGTGGAGTTCAAGTGGAAACTTCCTGACATGAGGCTATAACTCTTCAGATCGGGATTATGGGAATAAATCTGCTAATGGAAGGTGTGAAGGGGTAGAAAAAGCATCTTCTCATTTTGTAAAAGAGGCCTCAAGTATGAAGTGTAAATGCTCTTCTCTATTGCACCGACTACCACTGAAGCTGCCTTTGGATTTGTAACTAAAAAAACCATGCCTCTCCCCAAAATCCATCTTGAAAAAAAGAAAAGACAAATCATAGAAGCATAAATTAGAATGCCAAATGAAAATGTAACGACTATAACAAAATACGACAAATATCATCAGTCAGCTAAAATTAACCCATTGAAATAAAAAATATATCCTGGGTTAAATTTTTTTTTGATCTAAATATGTTTTGCCTAAAATAAACATAAGGAGACTTAGAAATGAAATTTTAGAAGAAAAACAAAAATGAAATGAGCATAGCTATAGCCATAAATCATTAGCAAAAGGGAAGCAGGAATGGCTATATTAGTATCAAACTAATATTTAAACTTTTCAAGGCCGGACAATGTGTTTAATTATAGTACTCATAAGTATACTGCACAGGGCATTAGTGTGAGACCAAGTGAGTGTACTCTATGGAGATGGATTCCTAAGACATGAAATATCAGAAACCCAGGGAACACTTTAATTCTATATAAAACACCAGCTTTTAACAAACAGCTAACAATAGGCCCAAATATTCCAATCGTTTATATTTTTACTGTTTCCCCCTCTGCTTTCTAATCTTCCCACTCCCTCTTCAGGGACTCCAGTTTTCCTTGGCATCTATATTTTATAATACCATAGGTACATTGCAAGTTCTGAAGCAGAGCAAATAGACTAGCAATTCATCAAATATATTTTATTTCATCTTATAGATACATGAAAAGGAATAACATTTTGCCCCCGGCACAATTCTATCTCCTATTCCTGTTTGGATCTCCCAATGACTTCAAAGAGAAATTTTCTCTGGGAGAAGTGAACAAGGTTTGTAATGTACAAATCTAAGTTTTTTAAAATCAAGACATAAAATAACAACGATCCACTTTTTTTAACTAATAAAAAAGGCCAACAAAAACAAGATCAAGTTAAAAAAAAGCTCCCACTATTAACATATCTTTCCTTTACTATACAAGACCAAGTTTTACTAAGTTCATGCACCAATAATGTATGATTTGTACAATTCTGTGTTATGTTAAAAATTATGTCTCAGTAGAGTGATATAGCAATCTCTCAAAAGCAAGCAACTGAAATATTATTCATTCTAAAGCAGCACCGGTCAATAGAATTTTTTTTAATGCAATCCTACACTCTCTAATATGGTAGCCACTAACCTCATGTGCCTACTTACAGTTGAAATGTGGCAGGTACAACTGAGGGATTAAACGTTAATTTTATTTAATTTTTAATTAAAATTTAAATTTAAAAAGCACATGTGTCTATTGGCTGCCACGTTGGACAGCACAATTCTAATTGTACTCTTCCAACTGGTGATAGGCTAGGCAGGTGTGCAGTGAAAGGTGAAACCAGTCTTAGTGCTGGTGACAATGAACAAGTAAAGGAATAAAATAAGAACTGATAAGAACAAAATCATGATTGAGAAAAACAAGAGAAGATTTGCTATAACTGGGGGGACAGGGAGGACCATAGGGAGATTGTGAGCTTTAGGTTTAAACCTGAATGACAGGAAAGGTCTAACCAAGCAAATAGCCCAAGAAAGGGGATTGGTGGCTGAGGAGCAGCAGGAACCAAGGCGTAAACATTTGACTTTTCTTTGGAACTGAAAGAAATAGATGGTTGAAGTAGAGGGAGAGGGAAGGAGAAAGGAACAAGCCAAGGCAGAAGGAATAAGCAGTGTCTAGTATAGGTCAGGCCTTGAGTGTGATTAAAGAGGTTGGGTATTCTTTAAATTGCAAAGAGAAACTATTGCATTTTTTCGTTGGAGAAAAATATTATTACATTTGTGAGTTTAAATTTTTACTTTCATTGCCTTGTGCAGAATGAAACAGAGAGAGCAAAAATGGGAATAGGGGAGAAAACTTAGGAGGGCAAAGTTAGCAGCAGTCTCCTGTGATAAGTTTCCAGCACTTGAAATGGAAGAGGCAGAGGATCTAAAGACACACAGAAGATGGATTAGATCTGGAGACTAAGAGAAAAAAATAAAGCAGGATTGAAGCTTCAACGTGTGGGTAAATGAATCTCAGTGAGATGGTGAAAACTGGAGATAGAACAAAGCTCAGGGCCCAGTCACATATTTAATTTTGTTAATTTTAATGCATCTTTGAGATGTTCAAATGGAGCTCTCAAGTAGGCAACTGGAGCCAGAGGGAGGATCAAGGGAAAGTTAGGAGTTGAGAATTAAAGTTTGATTTCTTCAACAGAGAGATAGTGATTTTATTTCATTATGAGTTAAATTTACAGATTAAATTAGGGACACTTTTCAGGGCTTCATTTCCATAAAATTTATCTTAAACTATTGAAGTAATTTATATTTTGCCAATCTTTCTCATTTATTTGTAAGTACTATAAAATTTTTCTTAAACTTTTCACATCTGTATTCCCAAAAAGTTTTTTTGGAGCTTCTCAATACAATTTTTGTTAAAGGAGTTTTCCACTTAAAATAAAAATTAACGGGGAGATGTCATGCAATTAAGAAAACTAGCTCAGAGGACTGTGACTGGAGGGATAAGGTGAACAGAGCAGGCTGTCTATTCTACTCTCTCTACTTCCCTTGTCCCAACTATATTCCCACTTTCTATAAAAAGTTTCAATGCATTGACTCAAAGCTCAACCGCTTAATCATTCTAGATAAATGATGTTATACTCCTGCTTTAATCAGTATGTCAAAAAGGTACAAAATATGCCATACTTTTTTTAAACATAAGGCATCCAGACAATCAAAACTGTCAAAAACACACATGGGATTTGCAAATCATTTATCTGACAAGGGGTTGATCTCCAAAATATATAAAGAACTCATACAACTCAACAACAAAAAAAACAAAGAACCTAATTAAAAAATGGGCAGAAGAGGGGCCGGCCTGGTGGCATAGCAGTTTTCACATGCTCCGCTTCAGCAGCCAGGGGTTCACAGGTTTGTATCCCAGGGGCGGACCAATGCACTACTTGTCAAAGCCATGCTGTGGCGTCATCCCATATAAAGTAGAGGGAAGATGGGCATGGATGTTAGCCCAGGGCCAATCTTCCTCAGCAAAAAGAGGAGGATTGGCAACAGATGTTAGCTCAGGGCTAATCTTCCTCACACACACACAAAAAAGGCAGTGGATATGAACAGACATTTTTCCAAAGAAGACATACAACAGGCACATGAAAAGATGTTCAACATCACTAATTATCAGGGTAATGTAAATCAAAACACAATGAGACATCACCTTACACAGGTCAGAATGGCTATAATTACCAAGACAAAAAACAATAAATGTTGGAGAGGATGTGGAGAAAAGGGAATCCTCATGCACTGCTGGTGGGAATGCAAACTGGTGCAGCCACTATGGAAAACAGTATGGAGATTTCTCAAAAAATTAAAAATAGAAATACCATATGATCCAGCTATCCCACTACTGGGTATTTATCCAAAGAACTTGAAATCAATGATCCAAAGAGATTTATGCACCCCTATGTTCACTGCAGCACCATTCACAATAGCCAAGACCTGGAAGCAACCCAGTGCCTTTCTACAGATGAATGGATAAAGAAGATGTGGTATATATATATATATACACACATATACAATGGAATGCTACTCAGCCATAAAAAAGACAAAATCATCCCATTTGCAACAACGTGGATGGACCTTGAGGGTATGATGTTAAGCAAAATAAGCCAGAAAGAAAAAGACAAATACTGCATGATTTCCCTCATATGTGGAAGACAACATAATACGTGGATAAAGAGAACAGATTAGTGGTTACCGGAGGGAAAGGGGTTGGTGGTTGGGTGAAAGGGGTAAAAGGACACATATGTACGGTGATGGACAATAATTAGACTACTCGGGGTGAGCACGATGAGGTCTGTCCAGAAACTGATGAACAATAATGTGCACACAAAATTACCCAATGTTGTAAACCACTACAGTCTCAGTAAAATTACTGGGAAACACACACACACACAGACACACACAGGGACGAATAAATATTGTGAACAAATACTTTCTCATACTAACACTAATATTGAATCTTCGTATGTTTCTGTTAGTTTTAGAAATTCATTGATTTTCAATGAAGTAAACTTAATCATTATTTTTTTCTTCTAATTTCTGGTAGCATGCTATTGTCATTCATTTTTTTCTGAACTTACTCTTCTTAATTAAGTGGCTTCTTAGCCTTTTCTTCATTCTCCTTACTGGAAGAGCTGTGTGTGTGAGTGTGTATGTCAGATGTTGCTGGGGTCTGGAAGGGGTAAACTCATTTCTGAAGCAAATCTTGTAGTCCAGAGCTTTGAAGAAACATTTTATGAAGAGACTGAAAAAAATACATCATGCTGTACTTAATCTACACACACTTTAGGAATTCTGAATCCTTGAGAATTTCATAAAGAAGCATAATTGCTGATCACCTATTTTTATAATTATGTAATAAATACATCACCTAGATGAAACTGATATAAGTGGAAATACATCAAGCATTTATACTAGAAAATAAATGAAAAGTTTAGCTCTTTCTAGATCAAAATTATAAATCATATGGGTAACCCATCTATTCCTCTTATTTGTGAGAAGCAATAACCAAGAAAGAAATTGCATATACATATTTACAAATACATATGTATACATGTAATATTAATATTCTAAGGCAGGATGAAATTTGTATGAAATGATATATCTCTGGAATTTATTTTCATGTAAAGAAACCTCATCAATAAGGAATGAATTATATGAATTTTATAAATATGGAAGGAATTTGCAATAAATTACTTATCTCAAGCTTGCAATATACTTTGGGGGTATTTATTCTTTGTTTCCTCTATGAAAAGTCAATATTCAAATAATCCCCAAAACCATAATGTTAAAATTTTAAAATTACTTTAATCCATAAACCAAAAATTTGCTGATCCCGGAGTAGAGACATAAAAGTTAATATTCATTATAACTATGAGAGTCAAATAAAATCATTTAATTTCCTTTAATATTCTTTTTTTTAAATTTCTTAATTTTTTTACCATTTTTTTTTATTGATGTCTTAATAGTTTATAACACTGTGGGGTTTTAGTTGTACATTTTTGTTTGTCCGTCACCTTGTGGATGTAACGCTTCACCCCTTGTGCCCCCCCCTTCCCCTTGGTAACCACCAATCAGTTCTCTCTGTCCGTGTGTTCACTTATATTCCATATATGAGTGAGTTCATGCAGTGTCTGTCCTTCTCTCTCTGGCTTATTTCACTTAACATAATACCCTCTAGGTCCTTCCATGTTGTTGCAAATGGGACAATTGTGTCTTTTCTTATGGCTGAGTAGTATTCCATTGTATGTATATACCATACTTAATATTCTTATAAGACAGATATCATCCCCTTTCTACAGAAAGGAAACTAGTACCTAAGAATATTAACTAAATGGCCTATATCACACAGTTCACAGACTATAAATACTTCTGAGAGCTAGGACTGCCTTATTCTTTTCTGAACCTACTGTACATGTTAGGGGAGTGACTGACATATCGTAGGTACACAGTATATGTCTGTTCAATTGAAATTAAAGCATTGGTGCTGGGAATAAATTCAGTTTTTTTGGCATTAAAACTCATCATCTTTCCACTCTGCTGAATAAAGGGATAAATTTTTTGGTAAGAAAATATAGATGTCCACTACATTGCAGACCCCTCTTGCTTAACCTTCTTGAATGTGACAAAGCAATTTTGATTTTCTGAAGTGCACGTTAACTTACTCCAAAAAAAAAAATCCATACAACTAACTGAAATGAATGATCTAGTGTTGGGGGATAGAGGTAGAGGAATCCCATAAAATCTATCATTTGAGGAAATGAGAAGTATATGTCCTGGATTTGGAAATGTTGTCCAGGAAAACAAGGATGAACAAAACAATAGAAGAGCACGAGGAAAAAAATCCCAATGAATAAGAAATTGTCACATACAGAGAAATTCTCCAGGGCATACTTTTGAATCCTAGACTCATGTGTTCTCATGACTAAGGACCAGCAGGCCTCTGCACTTGAGTGGCTTTCTGTGCATGTCAAAATTCTTTGCATCCCTTAGAGTTCTCAGAATGGTGCCTTATTAATAAGTGCCAAAAGGTGTGGTAATATATTGGTTAATCCATGGATCTGCAGAAGAATACACATGGATCTACAGTGCTCGAAGGAGTGAAGACATGGCTGTTGTTTGAAATTATATAAAATTAGATTTAGATCTATAAACTCATAATTAAATGCCTATTGTGGGTAAAGCAGTGTATTTAGTGCTTAAGAAAAAACCAGCATGTAAGTTCAGAATTATTATATTTCAAAAATTATGAGGAATATAAGTAAGATGAATATGAACATGGTTACCAAATCCTAGCATATCAGAACAATGAAAAATCAAGGAATCTTGAATAAGATAAGATTAAGATAAATAGATATTCTATAAACCATGAGTTAACTTATTAAATTGTTTATCATATAAGGCTATAAAGTCTGAATATGTAAATAGTTTTAGGAATTCTATTAGATGGTACCCCATCTTTCATTATTAAAGATAACAGGAAGATATTTGCAAAAAGATCCATAACCTCCGATGTTGCTATCAATAAGTCAATAAGGTCTTTAGCAGAACAATCTTTGATGCAATACCAGTCTGAATCCAAGGCTGCATATCATGGGAATGCCAATTCCAATTCCCATGTTTCCAAAATTCTTTTCTGAATCTTATAATCTTTTTCAAAACTCACATTTGTGTTTGTGCCAAGGGGACTGTAGTGGATACTGGTAATTGTACATCAAATTCTGTCCTCTGCTTATTTTATGATAATAGAGTGGTAGCTAGGAATTATTGCTCATCTAGGGACCATATTTTCCAGCACTCCCTATAGCTAATTATGGTCATATGGTTGATTTCTGGACCAACTTTCATGTTAGATCCTCAATGCTCCCTCCCCCTGCCTTTTCTAGAGTGACATTGGAAAACACCAGTTAAGATGACAGAGTTGCCCTTATCTTAGGTCTCTGAATAACTTTACAGAGCACCACCATTCATTGACCTGCAATAGCTATTTTAGACTATTAAAATAAATTTTTTGTTTTATTTTATTCTCAATTTATTGTATTCTTTAAGTCAAGGAATTATTTCTGGGTCCCTTGCTAAAGGCTTAGTTTTAATTAACTACTACAGTAGCATAGTTCTGAGAGTTCAGGCCCAGGTTTACTTGAATTATCATCATTGGGTTGTTTCATTCATCTACTCATTCAATCATTTTCTGTGTGCTCTCAGTAAGAAAATGGAAAATTCCTAGAATACGTAAATGATGGAAAATAGACTACAGAGTTTACCTTTCAGGATATAGGAATAGAATTCAAGCATGATATACAAAATATAGAGTCAAACTTACATAGCACATATAGGGAAAATATTACCTCACCCACCCAAAAAAAGGAAAATATCTGACTATTGTTGAAAGAAAATATCCAATAGTAAATATTCAACATCTTCATATGCACCAGCTAGTGTAAAGTACCTCAATACCAATTAAACCAAAATATTTTTGTGTAGATAAAACAGTAAAGAAATATAGAAAGTGGGATTTCACCAAACTCTGAGCACAGGAATTGTGCTTTTCCAATTTTCTATTATTAAGAAACTATGGCCGGCCCAGTGGCGCAGCAGTTCAGTCTGCGCTTGGCAGCCCGGGGTTTGCTGGTTCGGATCCCGGGCGCCCACCGACACACTGCCTTGTCAGCCATGCCGTGGCGGTGTCCCATATAAAGTAGAGGAGGATGGGCATGGATGTTAGCACAGGGCCAGTCTTCCTCAGCAAAAAGAGGTAGATTAGCAACGGATGTTAGCTCAGGGCTGGTCTTCCTCACAAAAAAAAAAAAGAAACTAAAGTAGCTCAAAGGTTTAGTCTGAAATATTTAATGTATTCTTAAATGGATTAGAAATTTAAATGTCAATAATTATCTCTTAAATACAACCAACGTTATCATGTATTATTGGCATGATACTAAAGATAAGGAATATGCAAAGCAACGAGATTGTTTCTAAGATATATATCTTAAAATTTATTTCTTTGATGTTACAAAACATAATTGTGGCAAGTCATTGGGTCAATTCACATCATATGAGTATCCAAATTCATTAGCTTAGAACTCTTGGGAACTGAAAGAGAAATTCAATAAATGAATCAGTTCACATTTAAATTTAGAGTTCAGCCTTTAAAGTAAATGTATAGTAAATCATTTTTCAGAATTATAAGACCACTTAATCTTTTGTGTATATATTTGTGCATGTATATATATGAATTTTATAAAATAAAATATGTATTTTCTCTATAATCTATATACATGAGTAAAGGAAGGCATAAATAAATATAAAAGTGGAAGATAACATACAATTAAGACAAGGCAACATGCAAGCATAAAGCTGTATTTAACCAATAGTAGTTGTATTGAAAGATAAAATCAGAGCCAAATAAAAGGTGATATTTAGTGGCAAGGACATGAAGTATGTAAGCACAAGGGAAAAGAAAACGAGGTTGCATTAAGATAAAGACGATTCCACTAAGGCCAATAGCAATTTTAATTCCAGATATAAAATACAGCTGATATAGCCAAATATTTTATACTTGTGATCCTCCCCCACTCCATTTTCCTAGAGATGTTCAAAGAGACTTCCAAAAGAGAGGAAGAAGAAACTATGCTGTCACACTAAATAGAGCGGGATGAGAAGGCATCCTTATTAACATGTGGCATTTAGTAGGAGAGATGAGATATCATCAAGGCTGACTACAGAGATCTCACGCAGAAGACAATCATGAGAGTCTGTGCTTCCAAGGATTCCTGGGCCAAGGGTTTCTGGCCTAGATCTCAAGTTTTGTTTAATGGTAGGTCTCACAAATTTAATCTCTTCAACAGTTTAAACTAGTCAATTGTATGTAGGGCCTTCTATATTACATTTCTCAAGCGGTGGAAATAAGGACAAGGTCTATATAGTGAAAAAGAAAACATAATAATCAATTACATACACGCAAACATGCACGTGTGCACCCAAAACCAACCAGAAACCCTTGAATCACATTCTGTCTGTATTTTAGAGAAAATTTTGAGTTAAACAAACTCAAGGTCAATTAAAAGATAGGGCCCAGGCAACAAGGAGCTTGTGACTCGGACAGAAGTTAACTCACTTCAATTTTTTTTGTGTTATAGCCATTAAAATTTGCATGTAAAACTTTCTGTACGGATTATATGTGGTGTTCCAATTTCAGACCTTGGAACAACCATATATATAGTTAAGATACACCTCTATTAAGCTAAAGGTTAAATAGTTTGAAGAAAGTGACAGGAGTTCTCATAACACAATATCATTTTATAATTTAGCTTTAAAATTTCTGGTTTACAAGATGAAAAAGAGAAAAAAATGAAAGAACAATTATTCTACGTCCTCTAGAGTAGATCTATGGAATGGAGTTCAAAGTCATGTGCAGGAAACATGAACCAAGGATAGAAGTTTACACTATGATTATAGAACAAAAGAAAGACTAGCATTCCTTGCATCAAAGCACTATCTTTCTTAGCTTCTCAACAACTTTGCTAATTTGCAAATACAATATACATTATTATTTAAAAGTTTCTAAATAAAGTAATACTAAGGGCACTTGTTCCTTTCTTTAGTTTATTCATGAAGGCAAATTTCATCACTTAAAGATTATTTTAAATTATCCTAAAGAAATTTTTAAATGGATAATACACTCATAATTACAGAGTACTGAAGTCATGATATTGGCTATAAAGGAGTAGTGGAAAGGCAATGAGATTTTCAGTCAGATACTCACGTTCTAACTATGAAACAGAACAAATCTCAATATTTGCATTTCAGTTCCTCTAACTGAAAATAACAAACATCATCTACATAAATATAATTAAATACATATATTTATATACTTTAAAATTTTGTTTTTAGTTGATTGTTCAGAAATCTCATATTTATTATTTAATCTTTTGAAGACTCTATGTCCTCATCTGTAAAATGGAGAATAATATCAGCACCTACCCCTTAGGCTTATTGAAAAAATGAAATAAAATCATGGCTGCAAATTGCTTAGAATAGTGCCTGGTGCAGAGAATTCTGCTGACAAATATTAGGTCATGATATCAAGATGAATTTTCTAATAACAATTATAATCTATTTTGAGACCAGTCTGCCAGAATCCTCAGGTTTTAAATCTGGAAAACAACCCGCTCCTGCGTAGCAACAATGAATTAAGTGAAGACCCTAATGATCACACCCTTTGTACGGTGATTGGTTAGTTCATTAACAATAATAAGATAATAGTAATTCTACTTGCTTCACATCAACTGGTGAGATTTTTCAGGTTGTGATGTGACAAGAGATATAACTGACTGCTAGAGATGGAGGGAAGAAAGAAGAGAGAAAGAGAAGAGAAGAGAATGGAGTTAAGAAAAGCACAGAAGGGTTGACAAGTGGCAGCTTCTCCATGGATGGGTACTAGAGATGGTGACAGGGTCAGTCCCTGTGGCAGCTGTTGAGAGTCAGTAACGAAGGGAAATCCAGCAGACCATGGCCCTGCCCAGGTAGGCTAGGCTTCTGCTTAGGAAAGGGAGGTACCAAAGAGCTCTCTTGAACACTTTACACACAAATATGGGATATCCCTAACCATTTCCAAACATAACTGAGCATTAGAAGAAAAAGCAACATAATCCAAGATCCCAACCTAGATATATCAGAACACAATCTTTACAAGCATTTTTAAATTGGATTGTGTAGACAATGCTAATGTGGAATAGCAGCAGCAGTCCACAGACCTGAGTTTAGAAAGTACTTTGTATTTCAGAGAGGAGGAAAATTAGAATAAGGAAGTGAAGAAGGAGGAAAAGTATGAGGAGGAGAAGAATGACAAAGAGGAGAAGAATGAGGAGGAGGAGAAGGAGGAGGGGAAGGGAAAGGGGGAAAGGAGGAGGAAGGAGAAAGGGAAAGAGGAGAGGGAGAAGAACACTAAAAATAGTTTGTCAGTCTTGACAGCATTAAATATTCTAATATTCTAACTTCCATGTGTTTGGGAAATTCAGTTACTGGGATGGGTCAGTCATCAATGGTGCTAGACAACTGAAGATTACTTTGTGAAGCAGCAAGCCCAAATACAAATTGAGATTTTAGTTTCCTCAATAAACATGTCTCAAAACTACCAGCTACTATAACGTAGTGGTAGAGTACCTCATACTGGTTTCATTCAATAAAGTTTTTTTGTGCGTGTGTGAGGAAGATTAGCCCTTAGCTAACATCCCCTGCCAATCCCCCTCTTTTTGCTGAGGAAGACTGGTGCTGAGCTAATATCTGTGCCCATCTTCCTCTACTTTATGTGGGACACCTGCCACAGCACGTCTTGATAAGAGGTGTGTAGGTCTGCGCCCAGGATTTGAACCTGCAAACCCTGGGTCGCTGCAGCAGAGCACACAAATTTAACCACTACGCCACCAGGCCAGCCCTCAATAAGCTTTTTGAATATCTAATACAGTTGTCACTTGAAGTTATGGTAAGATTCTATATCCCAAAGAAGGAAAATACTAATTTCAAGTAAGTTAAGCCATATAATCAACACATAATGGTTTGGATGAAGATGTTTAAAAATCTCTTTATGCAGGGCCTGGCCAATGGCGCAGTGGTTTAGTTTGCGCTTGGCAGCCCCGGGTTTGCGAGTTCGGATCCGGGGCGCCCGCTGAGGCGCTGCCTGTCAGCCATGATGTAGCGGCGTCCCATATAAAGTGGAGGAAGATGGGCACGGATGTTAGCCCAGGGCCAGTCTTCCTCAGCAAAAAGAGGAGGATTGGCAACAGATGTTAGCTCAGCGCTGGTCTTCCTCACACACACACACAAAATCTCTTTATGTAAACTGACTCCTAGATCTGATCTAGAATCTAAAAACCTAGTTGAAGTAGAAATCTATGCAAAGAAAGATTGTCAGTCTGAAAGGGGTGTGGTTGACAAAGCAGCCAAGAAAAAGGAATCGCTGAAACTCACATTGGCAGTGACTTCCAGGCACCGTGCTGGGGAGATGGTCTCCCACAAGACCCAAGGGAAGGTTTTATGGGGAAAGTGCAGATGCATTAAATTTAAGCAATATCGTAGCCTAATTCCTTTAAACAGATCCCACTGTTGGAATTCCTTGATCACTAAGTAACATCCTGGCAATTTACTCTTCATTCAGTTTCCCATCTGAGAAAAACTGTGAGTCAAGACAATCCGAATTGTGCCTGGCTTAATGTTTGTTCAGGTATTTTTCATTTAAGCTTAATTACTGGATATTCTGGTTTACATACTTTTCTGTTAATTCATTCCAGCTGAAGACTAAAATTGACACCCACCCTAACAGCAATATATCCACTGATCCTTTTGAACTTCTGCTAAAAATACATAGAAGTACTTTTCAGGAAAAGAGTTGGTTATGTTGACCAGTTTGACAGCAAAGGGCCAGACTCTGTGATTCTTTCTAACAAAACTCACGAGAGGGTGGAATTCAGGATAAAGCGAATTCTGTTGAATTCTGTTCAATATAGCTGTTTTTTTTCTGAGGTACCAAAAGAATGTCTGTAGTAGTCAATCTGTCTATGGAGGAATCCCACCACATAGATACTAAAAATGATCCTTCTTTCTCTTCTCCCTCCCTACCATAAATATTGAAAGCCTTGTAAATGTACCAGGCAAAAAGAGCTGGAACTGCAGAGATTCCTAAGGCTGAGTTCTACATCCGCTCAGCCTTATGAAAAGTTATAAGAGCAACAAAGGGTGATAGTTGTTATGAGGAAGGAATATATGGGTTGACAAATCAACTCTTCAGTGGCAAAGACTAGCATTGAGAAAATTCTAGAATCAAGCCCTCATGTTATTCTAACGTTTCCCTGTCAAAAAATATCTATTTTAATACAAATCTTATATCTATAGGTATTTTTGTATATTTATGACTTTTATTGTTTATTGACCTAGGAAAAAAATGGCTCCCCATTAAATGTGTCAATTTTTTCCCAGTGGCAATAGTAGATATAATCAAAGGCACAAATAATAAAAGAAATTGACTTAAATTTATCATCTCTTGTGATTAGCCAACTTTTCCAAACAAAAGTTTAAATTTATACTTTTTTATATAAAGCTAAGCATATATAAAAAAGTTTTTGAGTTTTATTCAGTCATGAAACCTAATTTCCTAAATTTCTGTAATGTCAATAAATTTAAAGATGAAATGGTTTTCACTCTTTTCCAGTAAATAAGGTATGCAGGGTGTGACAAAGGGAATTCTAGTACTCCTATAAAGTTGCATCAATTCTGGATCTAATGAGAAAGATTTGCTCACATGTGAAACAATATTTTAATGGCTTAGATAGTTGGCTGGAAAGAATGACACAATTTTAGATTTTAATACATAATTTCAGAGCGTATTCTTGATGAACTTTAAAAAGAATGCAAGAGTGTACCAGCTACCAGAAAGCAAATATAAAAGAACACCCTTGCTGACAAAGCAACCTTTTATCCTTCGTACTTTATCTATGGCCTAGAGGAGATGTAACAGGCAAAATGTCACTGAAGATCAAATGTCTTCCTTCCAGAGCTCATTTTATTATATTTTAATTTAAAACATAAATTAATGTCCTTGAAGGTAATAAAGTTAACTGGTAAATCACATAGAGAAAAAAAAAACCAGTTAATTCTATGCCGATTTTCACATTCAGGGAGATAATGCAAAAGATTAATAGGATTTAATGAGAAAAATGTTAAAAGTAAAATATACAAGGTATGCCTCATCTCACTTTGTACATATTTGGATTTAATTTTCATAGAGGAGGACTTGCATTTATATCTCTATTCAGAAGCAGACCCTGGTTAAAAATATCATCTTTATTAAATCTCAACTAGCCATCAAACAAGTGTATTTCAAAATAGTATCCCCACCCTGCAGGGTTCCAGTAAAGGAAATAATAAAGTGAAAAAAAAAAAAAAAAGATTGTTCTTTGAGAGGAAGAGATCTAATTAAAAGAAGGCCCTAACAACTCCATGGATTAATTGGGAGCCAACTGAGATAATTGGACCTATGGGAGTATGATTACACCCATCATAAACTGCTTTTTTCACAAGTGTAGGTTAAGTGCTTGATGCTTTAATTGGGTGTAGCACTACAGTGAAAGTAGGGATAATATAAAAAAATTAATATTTGGGAAGGCAATCTCCTAAAGTTCTGTGGCATCATAAATAGCTATATATTTTTTTCAAAGATGCAATTCTCTACGTTTCTTGGAGCCACTTTGATAACAATGTGGTTACAATTCTATCAACCAAAATATACTTATACTATTAAAAGTTGACCTACAGACCACATGTGGCTGCTTTGCAATTAGAAATTCAACAAGATCACATCACTATGTGATTGAAGTTAAAATGGGCTGCTTTTTTTTGAAGATATCCTTAAATGTTCACTGCAACAAACACTGGCTTTCAATTAAATGATCTTCCAGGAAACAGAACCACAGAATTGTAGCGCCTCAGGGAAACTCATTGATCATTTATCTGGTCAAACTCCCTATTTTTATAGTTGAAGGGTCTGATAGAAGACAAATGGTTCAAAGTTCTAAAACAAAGCGAGGTCTTTATTGGGGGCTGGGAGGTGTGGGGATTCATTTGGTGGAGGGAGGGTATTTCCTTTTAAAAATAAATGACTGAGAAACAAGTAGTCATTTGCATATATCTCAACATCTTGTGATTCTATAATATTTTAAAGACAAATCTCTGTTAAGGGAAGTGGGGAGGCAGTAAACTGAGAATCACTCTCACTCTATTTGCACTGGGAAATGGAGTTGCTTGTACCATTTAATAGTGAAAAGTTATTTCAACATGGTTAGGTAAAATGGCAGACACAATATTCAGCTCTTGCTATTACAGAAGGAGTAGAGTACAACTCATATCCCCTAAGTAAATAACTAGGTCAGCTTTAAGAATAGATTTAGTAGGATCTAACATCTGTATGTTTTAGTAGTATGCCCCAATGTCTTAGATCAATCCACTCTTCTCTCTTAAGAAGACCAATTTATAACAGGTGCTGGGTATTTTCCCTTCTCCACCTGCTTTGTGCCCAGGAGGCTCATCCCTATAGATGGTGTCAACAGTATCCTTCTATCCTTTGTCTTCTTGTTGGGTTCAGCGAGGGCACATAAGTAGGGGGTTAAATGGTGGACAGAGATACAAGTTTGGGTAATTATCCCTAGGGACCGCTCATCAAAGGGCTGCCCCTGCAGTCATTGTGTCCCTCCAACAAAGACCACAGCTTTTGCCAGAGAGCTTCTCCTACTATAACAACAATAGCTCTCTCCCTCATCCTGACAAACTCTTCCCTTTACGGCCTTTCAGGCCAAAAATCTACACTTGGCCTCCTTAAGTCTATTTTAAACAATAAAGCCAAAGAAACTTATTAAAAATACAAATATGGTCATTGATAAATCCTAAATTCTTAACCTGAGTTACACAACACAGTAGATCCTGGATTCTCCCCATCACCCCAATTTCACTTGAATTACCTCCTACTTATCCTTCAGGACTCAGCCTAAATGTCCCATTCTGTCTAGGTTCGTAGTCCTGTGGTATTCCTGTACTTGTTCACAGCAGTTATCTGAGTTTTAATAATTTGTTTAATTAGCTTTTGACTTACAAGAGAATATGGAACATTTTTGTTCTTCCCTCCTACCTCTCTCCCTCCCTTCCTCCCTTTCTCCCTTCCTTCCTTCCTTCTTCCCTTCCTTTCTTCCTGTCTTCAGACTTTATCATTCATTCTTTCTTCCTTCCAGTTTATTCTTTTCATAAACATTTAGCAAGAGCTCGTCATGGTCTCTGCCCTTCTGGATATTACATTTTGACAGGGAAGGCAAATGTTAAGCCATTAATTGCACTGCTAATCATTTAATCATAATCACTATAAGTGTTAGGAGGGCAAGATTTAAGGTCATATACCATCTTCGCTGTATTAATATCAGAAACAACAGAAATTGGCAGATAATAGGCCTGCTATAAAACTACAAGGCAGTATAGAGTTTTGATAAAGAACATTGGTTGTGCTGTCAGTTCTAATTGGATTCAAATTTTGGACTCTGACTTTCGCTACCTATGGACACCAGGCAAACTGATTTACCTTCCTAATTCTCAGTTTCCTAATTATAAGTAAGACTTACAAAATTTTCCCTCTGGAATTACTGTAAGTGTTAAATGAGAAAAGTTATGTAAATCACTGAAAAGAGAATCTTATAGACTGTAGAGCTAGCATTATGATAGTATTTCTAGAAAGGCAAAGATATCTTGGACTATATATAGATTTGTAATCAAAGGAAGAACAAAAAGATCAAAAATACTCCATATCTTTTCTATTTTTAGAAGAATATCACAATTTAAATTAACCATAATTAAAACTTTCCCAAAACATGGAACAATTGAATTTTAAGCACAAGGCATAAGGTAGCCAAAATTCTGGCATAAGGAATTTGAAAAAATATTATATTAGCTTCAGACATATAGCTTTAGGTACAAGAAACCACCTGGCAAATGCAATAAAACAGCTTTATTAATACAGTATGTTTCATGCATAAATCTGATCAGATTTGCTCTATCAATCATCCTGTGTGCTTCAAGACACCTGCAGCAGGAGAAGAAATTGTGTTTCCATACATTCTCAAAACTCCCATCCTCTGTGGCCTCTGCTGAGTGTTAATTTGCTGTCCAAAGTTAAGTAACACCTGTTTATTAGGAGCAGGCCTTGTTTATGTGGAAGTGTTCAATTTCTAGCTTATTCTTGCCTCATTTATAAAATATTCCTAAAGTTTGAAATATTTAGTAAATATTAAGCAAATAAAAGCTGTGTATTATTCTTTTATATTTACATTATTCTTTTATATGTTATTCAGTAATAGACTCTATTACTGAAATGTTCACTTGAACTTTCCCTGAGAAAATTACACCAATCAGGAACACTGTCTTTTAATTTTCTGTATTTTATACCATGTAAACTTATATATAAATGACTCTTAACATGGTGTTAATCTTGGTTTACATAACGATTAAATGTCACAAAGGGGCATCGACATAGGTGTAATAAAATATTTTAATAAAATAAGAATAACAAGGGGCCAGTCTGGTGGTTAAGTTTGTGTGCTCTGCTTCGGCAGCCTGGGGTTCCTAGGTTCTGATCCTGGGTGCGGACCTAACACACTGCTTATCAAGCCATGCTGTGGCAGACGTCCCACATATAAAGTAGAGGAAGACAGGCATGGATGTTGGCCCAGGGCCAGTCTTCTTCAGTGAAAAGAGGAGGATTGGTAACAGATGTTATCTCAGGGCTAATCTTCCTCACCAAAAAAGATAAATAAATAAGAATAACAAAAAATTAAACCATGAAAACCTCAAACTTAATCTTATAAGTTATAAATATTATATTTTTATTGTTCATTCTCAAATATCAAATTATATAGTGTTTTAGCACAGTATTTCAAAGGCTACCAATGTCATAGAACTATCAATATTTATACCTAGCACATTAGTCACTATTATTTCTCTCCTATCTATGCATAGATTCACGTTGTTTGGTGGAAAGTAAGCCAGGAAAAAAAAGTCTCACAAAAATAGTTTCAGTCATTTAAATTTAGTTGATTACAAAAGGATGCTAGCAACTCTCTTAAGTTTAGCTTGATTAGACATGAACTGAATAAATTAAACTAAACGTATAAGTTGTAGAATTTCACTTTTTGTGGTAATATGAAGTATCCATTCAACCACATGACTGATTCCAAGTGAGCCAGCTGGTGTGTCATCCATGTATGACTGTTCCCATCACATCAAATAGAAAAGAAAAAGAAAATGATATGCTTACTCAGTGTTTTCCAATAGAACTTTCTTCAGTGATGGAAATGTTCTATGTCTGTGCCGTCCAACATGGTAGCCTCTAGCCACATGTGGCTATTGATCACTTGAAATGTGCTTACTGTAACTAAGGGACTAAATTTTTTATTGCATTAAATTTTAATTAATTTAAATCTAAACAGACACATATAACTAGTGGCTACCATATCAGATGGCAGAGGATGGTCTCAATAATTGTCCCTGTACCTATTCCTGCAATTTGTTAAATTAATATTTTCATCACAAAACAAGACAAATATGTCCAAATATATTCATAATAATCTGCTTTCAAGTTGCAGAATATGACTCTTCCTGAGTCTCTTTAATTATATTCATAAGGGACTCAAGATCACAGGAGACAGACTTGCTATTATGAGAGTCAACGTCTGACTCACCCCATCTTCTCCTGTGGGAATAAAAAGCCACCTTGCAAACCTAATGTGCTTGCGCTGTCCCTACATGAATCACCGTCTGCTTCTGTGATGAGAGGAAGAAGGCAGCTCCCAAACAGATGGTTTATCACTGTCCAGAAGAGCGAGGGGGGAAATGATGGAATCACTTCCTTTTTCTGCTCATCCACTAGATTTTAACTCTGGAGGGAACCCGTCAGCAAATCTTAAAAGACATTTAACATACTTGCAAAGCATATAGAATGGACAGATTGAGGATGCCGTGCCAAATATAATGCACTGTGTTTATATTTTAGTCCTACTTGTTCTATAAAAGAAGGCCATGTATTCATTGTGCTTCATCAAGGCACCAACACTTGGGCATTGTTCAGCCCTAGAGTTTTCATATTGATCCCTCGAGGTGATTTACAATACCCTAAATGACGTATTGTTATTATCACCTAAGCATTAAAGTGGCCTACATTCAAGTAAAATCAGTACTCAGTGGGCAATTATTCTATTGTGTATAATTACAGTTACCCACGCCCTCCTAACTTTTAGCCAATGTTCATATTCACTCACCTTCAATCAGACAGCTATGTTTTATCTACTCAAGTTTGGGTACTTGGCTCCTGGGAAAATTTTCCATTTTATCATCAGCTAGCTTGTTGCTTCTCCTCACTTGATTTAATTTGGATATTATTTTCTAAGGATATGACATTGAATTCCTTTATAATTATCAGATTCTATCTGCGTGATGATTAAGTTCCCATTTTTTATGCTGATTACTGCTAATGCTTTATAAAAGGAAGAGTCTTTTACCTGAGCAGCTTTGATTTATGGATTATGAACTAACACAGTGTTTCTTTCAAAAATGACATAACATTTGTTTGCTTTTTAAAAAGGATCACTTTTGAAGAATAAGAAGTGGAATAAAGAGATTTATCAGTGTCTCAGGAAGCAGGGCATGCATGAGGTAAAATTAAATCACATTATATTTTAAAAATGCTTAATGTTGCTTTCAGATTTGGGTAGAGTGTCCATATAATTTATTGTCCAGAGTGGGATCCTTTTGAGAGTGAAACAAGGCACTGTTATTAATGTGTAAATGGGGACTGTCCCTGGAAACCAGGATATAGTGACCCTGGATTTAAGGATGCTTGGATATATCACGGGAGTTCCCTTTCAGATGGAGACAAATCCTTGGGAACATAGTAATCCAAGCCTTTGCTGAAGTGAGGCCTGAGCACCCCTATGTTACAAGGGGGTTCATTAGTCTACCATGTTGGAGGCAGCCCCCTGATACCATTCTGTTTTTATCTCAAGTCTTCTGGCACACTCTCATTGATCAGGATCTTGCTCTGTTTACTGTATTCTCTAAAATATCATTACTAAACTCCATTTCAAAATTTTCTCCATTCTTCAAGCTCCTACTCAAATATTCTGCTATAGACTGAATGTGCTTCCCCAAAATTTGTATATTGAAACCTAAGCCCTAACGTGATGGTATTTGGAGGTGAGTCCTTGAGAGGTGATTCATGGGAGATGGAGCCCTGATAAATGGTATTATTGCTCTTATAAGAGACCCCAGAAAGCTCCCTTGCCCCTTCCACCATGAGAGGACACAGCACAAAGATTGCCGTCTATGAACCAAGAGATAGTTCTCACCAGACACTGAATCTCAGTGAATCTGCTAGTGCCTTGACCTTGGACTTCCCAGCCTCTAGAACTGCAAGAAATAAGCGTTTGTTGTTTACAAGCCACCCAGTCTAGGGGAGTTTTGTTATAGCATCCTGACAGATTAACATATTCTTTTCTCCCCGATATCATCTCCAGTACCATCTGTGAAAATATTTCCCTTGGCTTCCAGGTTTGGACTGTACATTTTGCCTCTCATTTTACTAAAATATGTTCCTTCATGTTGCAGTTAATTATTTACATATCATTCCTCCACGATGACAAGAGTGTCTTTTCCTCATTTGACTCCCATGATGCTTGTCACAGTGTATTTCAGCATAGTGTTTATTGAGTTGATTAAACAGACTACTAAGGAGGTAATTGAGGAGGTTGGTAATTACAAAGGAAATACCTTACAGTTACATTACTAACTCCAGTTATTGTCTACTATGTGCCCAGAGCTGTGAGGAATGCTCCAAAATATTATTTCACATAAGTCTAAACTACACATATCTGACACGCCAATGATGAAGCTGAGATTCAAAAAGTTAAATATCACGTCCTGAGTCATAGAACTACTAATTGACCAATCTGGAATTCAAACTCAGGCCTGTCAATTAAAAAAGAACTCAATAATATAACCAGCAACTCTGTTTGCTTCTCCAGCCACTCTCTTCTGTTAACGCTAACCATCTTCCCTGAGTGGTGGACCTTGCCTTCCTTGTTTGTCTTCTTATTTACAATACAGATTAAATAAGTCATTCTTAGTTGCCTTAACATTCCCCCATCTTGTAGTACATTCAGGATTTGAGCTTTAAGAACATCACTTTTACAAATTAAGCTACTCTTTTGTATTTATCTCTGGTTCACTTCCAGTTTATTCCATCAATATTTCAGAGTGGAAAAAATTAGTTTGTCAGAGAGCTCCCTATGCAGTCACCTCGATTTTGGTAGCTATTCTACGATCACATCCTCACTGGGATTATTCATTATTCTACAGTACAATCACAGTTTTTACATTTCCATTCTCCTTGAGCAACATTTCAATTTAGAAAGGTTGTCTGTGAAAGTAAATCTCTCTTTTGTTGTAAATTTTATTTTTAAAATTGAGTTTCCTAAAGATGCAGTTTTCACTAGGAACAGCATCCATGTATCTATACTTTAAAGCCGACCTTAGGAGGCCATGCAGAGTACTGAAGAGAGCAGACCCTGGTCGCCAATCCCACGTTCAAGTCCTGACTGCATGCTCTCCTGCTGTTCCTCGAGCACACCAGGTACTCTCCTGACTTAGGAACCAGCATGCTCCCTCTGACTAGAATGTTCATCTCTCAGATACCCACATGACCAGCTCGTTCCATTTCTTGGGACCTTCACTGAAGAACTATTTTTTCAGTGATATTCAAGTCCATTCTATTTAAAATTGGCTCCCCCACCCTACTCCCTCTTCAATGTCCTTGCCTTATAATTCTCCAAAACTCTTATGAGCTTCTAACATATTATAAATATATAGTCGTAGGAAAACAAATGAGTTTTGTTTACCTCAGTGCTTTATTCCCAGTGCGTAGAACAGTACCTACCACATAGTAGGTGCTCAATAAATATTTTTTGAATGACTGAATGAATTAAAAATTTGTTTTACTTTTTGACACACCACATGCAGTTTAAAAGTCCAATAAACCTTAAGTGAAGTAATGGCATAAAGCTGTAGTTATGGAATTTTAGGCCATGCTAAGGAATGGCAGAGTGCTAGGTATCTCAACAGAATTTGTCGTTCTAATTTACCCACATATAACTCATTGTATGAAGTAGCCAGTATTAAGTAGCATAAAACTGGATGGAACTTGCTAGAGATATGTCTTTGACTACAAAGAAATCATGAAAAGAGATCTCCTACTTCTAATTGGGTCAAGTTATCACACTGACTTTATTTAGATATCATTTGATTTTATTTAAATTAGGATTAAATTAAAATTAACAAACAATCAAACAGAAAATGACTTTTGTTCTATTAGCTCTGTGCATGTCGGTCACTTCACAGTCTGCCCTTAAAGGCACAACTGTGCTAGGATTCACCTCTTCCAGGGCACAGTCAAAACATGGATTTAATCCAACTTTTAATCAGCTGTACAGATGGGTTTATTTCACGAATACACTATGCTGCACAGATGGAAGTTCCTGAATGCCTGACAAGGTGTTAAAACTGTTACTGATATTACAAAGGAATTAAAAATCAGCACAGGAAATTATAATTAGTAGGGGCTTGGTCTCTGAGGAGTGCATTAGCCCAGCACTTATATCTTGTCCTTGGCAGGAAAAGAAAACATATTGGGGAAGAAAAATTAAAAAGTACACATTAGGCTTACACGATGGAGGATTTTACATGAAATATTTTTTGGCCATTTAAGGACTTAGTAACTTAAGTAACATGCAAAACTGGTAGAACATAGGAATTCACGTATTTGTGTGTGTGTGTGTGTGTGTGTGTGTGTGTATGTGAGGGAGATTAGCCTAGAGCTGACATTCATCACCAATCCTCCTCTTTTTTGCTGAGGAAGATTGGCTCTGAGCTAACATCTGTGCTCATCTTCCTCTACTTTCCATGTGGGACACCTACCACAGCATGACTTGATAGGCGGTGCATAGGCCTGTGCCTGGGATCCAAACCTGCAAACCCCTGGCCACCGAAGCAGAGCCTGCAAACTTAACCACTACACCACCGTGCCAGCCCCAAATTCAAGTATTTTAAAAAGCGTTTCAACATCACTAATTATTGAGAAATGCAAATCAAAACTACAATGAGATATCACCTAACACACATCAGAATGGCTTAACTAATAAGACAATAAATAGCAGGTTGGCAAGGATGTGAAGAAAAGGGAACCTTCATGCACTGCTGATTAGAATGCAAACTGGTGCAGCCACTATGGAAAACAGTATGGAGATTTCTCAAAAAATTAAAAATAGAAATACCATATGATCCAGCTATCCCACTACTGGGTACTTATCCAAACAATATGAAATCAACAATTCAAAGAGATTTATGCACCCCTATGTTCATTTCAGCATTATTCACAATAGCCAAGACGTGGAAGCAACCCAAGTGGACATCAACGGATGAATGGTTAAAGAAGATGTGGTCTCTCTCTCTCTTTATATATACAATGGAATGCTACTCAGCCATAAAAAAGACAAAATCATGCCATGTGCATCAACATGGATGGACCTTGAGGGTATTATGCTAAGCTAAGTAAGCCAGACAGAGAAAGACAACCACCATATGATTTCACTCATATGTGGAATATAAACAAACACATGGGTAAGGAGAACAGATTAATGGTTATCAGAAGGGAAGAGGGTGGGGGCAGGGTGAAAAGGATAAAAGGGCACATATGTACAATGACAGATAAAAACTAGATTATTAGTGGTGAACAAAACGCAGTCTATATAGAAACTGATATGTGATAATGTACACCTGAAATTTACAATGTTATAAGCCAATATGACCTCAATAAAATAATTTTTTTAAGTGTTTCAGGGGTTTGGATTTTTAAAATTCCATCCTATCTGAAATATAATTATAAAAGCAATACTTCAATCATGAAACTGGTACATAAGTTATGAATTTATTTTAGTTATATATTAAACTATTTCAATAAAATAAATGACATAATAGTCAGTTTACGATGAAATGTCTTCCTCTAGGGCTCAAACACTCAGCAGCCTCTAGGCACTATCTGGAAGTTTGCCTCAAACACCTGTGGTCCCTTATTATGAGCTTATTTTCTTCATGGAAAAGAACTAGTAAAGAGATAAGATGTTTTCATTCTTCCATTCATGTAGATCTCAATATATTTAACTTTCTGGATTCAGAATTTGGTATTTTAATTTTTTGCAATTTTCTTAACATGAACTTCTTGCATCACATTGCATCTTACATTCTTCACGTTACATCTCGACTTGGTAGTCCCCCCTTCCTCCCACCCCCATCCCCCCACCCTTGACCAACTTCAAATGTTGAGTTTACATTCATTCTATTTAGGAAATGGAAAATTCCTAATTCCTATGAATCAGGACTTAGAAAGAATTTTAATGCATAGGCACAAGTAACATAAATTATTTCCTAGTCTAATAAAAGAATTAAAAACACAAGGAGAGTTTAGGAGAGATGGCTGTCAGCTGGCTGATTTATTTATTCCAGGCGGGTGGACTGCAGGCTAATGACGTCAATCATGATCATCTCTACAACCAGGCTGTCCAATATGGTAGCCAGTCGCCACATGTGGCTATTGAAATGTGATTAGTCCAAACTGAGATGTGCTCAAAATGTAAAATACACAGAAGATTTCAAAAAAAGGTCTAATATATCTCATTAATATTTTCATATTGATTTCATGTTGAAGTGGTAATGTTTTAGATGTACAGGATTAAATACTTTGTTAAAATTATTTAATTAATGGATTAAAATTCATTTCCCTTCATTTCTTTCTACTTTTGTTAGCAATAGCTACAGGAAAATTTAAAATTACATATGTGGCTTGCATTTGGGGCTCAAATTATATTTCTACTAGACAGGACTAGTTTAAAATGTATTTAGAATATCTCAAATAGGGAGTGTGTCCTGCAAGAGGTAATTACACATAACTTCAGTCAGATAAATATGCTTTCTTTTCTGTCAAATGGTAATGGATATTATTAATATTTCTAAATTAATGACCCACTATGCAGCTATGGCTCATTTAACATAAATTAATCTAAACAATTGCACATTTATGTGTTTTAGTTTTGTTCTTCCTATTGCAAGAACACAAACTTTTTCTAAAACAGCAAGGCTGATTCGGAGCTAGAATCAAAGCAGCTCCATAGGCCATTTAACTCTCGGAGGGGACACATACATGGTCTTAATCACTCCTTGGGTTTCTACTTCTCTCTGCATGCAGCCTCTGGCTTTTTTCTCTAGTCCATGTTTTCCTGACTCCCTGCACTATTTTATTCCTTGTCCCTCTCAGCTTTGGCCATTACATGGCCCCAAAGGGCTGTCCTCCAGCCTCTCGCTGCATGTGAATTTTTTTGCTTTTGTTCCCAGTGTTCTCAATTCCCTCTTTTATTTCATAACTCACATTCCCTAGAGAGGGAATCTGGTTGTCCTTGTTCATCTTGTCATGCTCTGCCATAGCTCAGAGGTGACTGGCTAGACTCTATATGCCGCAGGGACATGGTTACCTGGCAAAAAAATTAAACACCTAGATCATGCCTTAGCCCAGGCTGTGAGCAGGGCAGTTCCCCTCAAAAGTACCATGGTAAGGCAGGTATATCATGAACAATGTCATGCACAATAGAAGAAATGAAATAAACCTAACTGAAACTAGTGAATAGTGCCTTCTACAAAAATCAGAATCTTTGATGCTTACCAAGAACTTGCATAGATTTTAACGGTTATTACTTTAACTCATTCCAGTATATTTAAGAAATAACCAGAAAACAGACAAAACTCTGCACATATTACTGAATGAAGAAACAAAATAATGGAGATAATCATACTGCTATACTTCTCAGCAATGGTAATATTTCCATTTGACATTATATATACTTTCCTCCAAAGTTATTACCTCTTTTATCCCCATATACTTTCTAAATTACTTTGGGTATATCACAGCAGTATTGAAATATCTTGAGTATTATCAAACTATATGCAAGATTGCATATTTACTCCTTTTAAATTCATTTGTAATGATTGCTGTATCATTGATTATGATTTAATCTTACCTAGCGGTTGAAATATAACAGAATAAATCTCCAATTTCAAAATGGAAAAAATGGGATTATATAACTGAGGATAACTTCATAAACAGTTTAGATTAAACAGAAATTTCATTAAGGAAAGGATAGCGGTATCAGAAGCATCAATAGTAGAAATTTAATTATGCAGAAAAAGCTGCTGATTGCCTATCCCAATAGCCACTGCTCTCTCCTACCTTATTAATAGTACTGTAATGTTTAGCTAGCATATTGCCACCACACGTAAAAGACTAGACCTGCCAGTACCCCTTACATCTACGTATTATCAGGTGCCTAAATTTGGGCCAGTGAGATAGCAGCAGAAATGTTGTGTGAGATATCTGGGAAGTTGTCTGTAAAGGGGATTAGATCCACCCATTTTCCTTCCTTTGTCCTTCGGTTACCTGGAATGAAGGAATGCAGTCTAAAGTTCTAATAACCTTCGAGGACCTGTGGTGAGCTTGAGAATGGAAGCCACTTGCCAGGATGTAGGCAACAGGTCTCTGAGTACACCACGAAGAAATCCAGAAACCCTGGACCACCCATCTTCAGGCATAATTTACCTTCAGAGAAGTAAACCTTGATATATTTTAAGTGACTCTTATTTTGTGTTTTTCTACTATATGCAGCTGAATGTAATCCTTACTGATAGAGTATTACTAATGTTACAGTCATGTTCTTACTTTATCTCATATAGGCATTTCTCCCAAGACTTATAAATGTAAAACTCTTCTATAGGTGTTTCCATAAATGTTGTATTAAAAAAAAGCAGCAAATTCACATCCAGGCAAGCATATACCTTATCAATATAAAACATTTAGATTGCAAATAGCATCTTTATATAAAAAGGCCAGTTAAAACAAATTCCTGAAGTCAATACATCTTAATACTATTTCCAAGAGGAAAATCATACTTAATTATGATGCTCACACTTTCATAAACCATAGGTAACCTCTAAGTAATGAATGTCTATCTTAATAATTTTTCTAAACTTTAAAAGGCTCTGCTACACACTATCTTTCCCTTATCTCTCATTTTTGAAACTCCTCTTTAGTATTTGCACTATTATTAAAGGTTATAACTCTAAAACACATAAAAATACTAATAATTGTTGCAATTTTTTTCTTTAAAAAACTGAGATGGCACTAATTGCATTTTTTTAATACCTGGTTTATTCACTTAACACTGTAGCAGCTTCATTAACCATGACATTAAATATTCTCCAAAAGTGGATAAATAACATTCCATCTACAGTTTAACCACGTTTTAAATATCCATGAATTCGTCATTGCATATTGTGGGTTTGTCTAATGTTTTACTACAATGCACCATGATAACAAGTAAATAAATCCATGTCTGCATCATCAGTTATATACCTTTGGAAAACAGATGAGTAGAGTTTTTTTTTTTTTTTTTGGTGAGGAAGACCAGCCCTGAGCTAACATCCGTTGCTAATCCTCTTTTTGCTGAGGAAGACTGGCCCTGGGCTAACATCCGTGCCCATCTTCCTCCACTTTATATGGGACGCCGCCACGGCATGGCTGACAGGCAGTGCGTCGGCGGGCGCCCGGGATCCGAACCAGCGAACCCTGGGCTGCCAAGCACAGACTAAACCGCTGCGCCACCGGGCCGGCCCCTGGATGAGTAGAGTTTTAATCAGAAGACAAGAGTATTTTTAATACTAGTGATGAATATTTTCAAATTGATCTCTTAGAAGAATGTATCATTTTGGTCTCTTTTGCTGAAACTTTGCTGATAGATCACATAATTATTATTTTTATTTTATTGACAATCATTTTGATTTAATTTGCATTTGTTTGATTATTGCATTTCTCTTGGTTCTTTTTTGTTTGTTTGTTTTGTGAGGAATACTAGCTCTGAGCTAACATCCACTGCCAATCCTCCTCTTTTTGCTGAGGAAGATTAGCCCTGAGTTAACATCTGTGCCCACCTTCCTCTATTTTGTATGTGGGATGCCACCGTAGCATGGCTTAATGAGCGATGTGTAGTTCTGTGCCCAGGATCCGAACCTACAAACCCCGGGCCACCAAAGTGGAGTGCATGAACGTAAGCACCTTGCCACCGGGCCAGCCTCTCTCTTGGTTCTTAATATGGGAGAGGTAGAGTTATCTTAGAAGCATTTACCTTGGAGAGCTTATATCTATCAAGGCAAGAAAAGTGTCATTGGTTTTAGTTGGCTTCAGAAAATTTCATTCTGTTGGAAAGTGACAGAACATCAGCAACATTAATGTGAAATTTCTGCATGTCTATCATTCTGATCTACCTCCTCCTATTCTGTAATCCAATAGAAAACTGCTGTCAAAATGTATTAATTAACTGATTATCTCACTATTTTCCTCAACTGAGGAGCATCATTGAACAGGCCATGTATGTGTCATTCTGCATCATGAATTTTGCTCACTGATTACGTAGATGTTTTGTGGTTTCTACCAAAAAAAAATTTAACTACTTGAGACTGTCATTTATCTAGCTCATAGCTCTAGAGAGAGACAACAATGATCAATTTTGGAGTTTTAGAAATAATAATGATATGAAGATAATACTGTTATAATACAGCTAGGTAACAATTT
Source organism: Tapirus indicus (assembly GCA_031878705.1). Lineage (NCBI taxonomy): Eukaryota > Metazoa > Chordata > Mammalia > Perissodactyla > Tapiridae > Tapirus > Tapirus indicus. The sequence continues at coordinate 38,789,791 of CM062930.1, read as the reverse complement.
TGACCATAGAGCATTGCCCAGGTATCATTCTATTACTTAATGCTACATTATTTCATTTAATTTCTTAAGTACCTTATAAGGCAAGGTCTTATTGTCTACATTCATGTTGCTCTGGGAGCTTAATCAATGTTCCCCTGGTCACATAGCTAATTAGCCCCAATGGTAAGTTGACTGAATGGCCAATATCCATTTCTCACTCTCCTTTTAATTATAGAGCCTTGGTGTTATTTGAGGTGTCTACCTCCGTCTGCTGCATTCAGTCACATGCATCAAGGGCAGATGGGCACAATGTCAAGCTCCAGAAAGTAAATCCTCATGAGAATCAGCTATATAGTATTGCCCCGGTGGCTGTTCCTGATTAAGGATTAGGCCCATTATAGAAGCTGGTCCAATAGGACTAAACGAGAAGGCTTATGCTCCATGCTTGGGGAAGATATTTGCTTTTATAGACTCCTGCATGTGAAGAAAACTATCCAAATTGTCACTTGCATCCATCTTGTAACCATGAGAGAAGTAGAATGACACTGGTGCTAGATGGCAAAATATAAAAGAAAGTTCAGATTTCTAAGTGACATTGAGTCCTTGATCTGATTGCATCAAGATAATTAAGTATAAATTTTCTTATTTTTTAAAAAGCTAGTTTGAATTAAATTTTCTATTACTTGCAGCCTAAATCATCCAGTTTGTTTCTCTGGCCCATCAAAGTCAACAATCACCTCTTTCAACTGCTCGACCCTTCCAGAAGGTAGGACTAGCTTCATTTGGAGGAAAATCACATTTGGGTAAATATGTGATTTAAAGGTAGCAAATAGCTTAATGGTTTAAATTGGAAACCTTGATCATTAAGACAAACAGTAAACAAACAGTAAAGTTGTTCATATTTGAGAAAATGTAACCTTGATTAAATTTCAAAATATAAAAAGAAAAGACTTTGGTATGCTTATTAAGGAGAGGAAAATAAATCATAACCAATGATAAATTACAAGTGATGTCTAAGCAATGTATTAAAAAGTATAAAGAAGGAGGCTGGCCTGGTGACCTAGCAGTTAAGTTCGTATGCTCTACTTTGGTGGCCCAGGGTTCATGGGTTCAGATCCTGTGCATGGACCTACACATGACTCATCAAGCCAAGGTGTGGTGGCATCTCACATACATAATAGAGGAAGACTGGCACAGATATTAGCTCAGGAACAATCTTCCTCACAGAAAAAGAGGAAGATTGGCAACAGATGTTAGCTCAGGGACAATCTTCTTCACCAAAAAAAATAAAAATAAAGAAGACAACATAGATGAAAGTGACAGATTCCCAAAGCAAATTAAATTAATGATATTTCTCAGATTTCCTAAGCAAGCTTCTCCAAACCACAAAGGTTTAGTCAAAAACCAATCCTGCCTGAAAAATTTAGGTAAGAAGTAGAATAAATTATGGATTTCTAGTCTGTGATATTCTGCCACAGAAATAAATTGCATGTTTACTTTTGTGTGTGTGTGTGTGTGTGTGTGTGTGTGTGTGTGGAGTCAATCACATGACTCTCAACTACATGCAGAGCTCTTTAGTGTAACTCCTGTCTCTTTAACTAGTGCCCCTGACATACAAAGGTGGAGCAACTCATAGTAAAGAACACAGAGCATTTTATATGTGATATTGTATTGTTAATATTTTTCCAAAGTGAAAACCCTAAAAGATAAATGTTAAGAAAATACTAAATTTGTATTTGCTGCTTTATTTTAGTTATTGAATGGTGTTTCTGAACTGTAATACAGTGCTTCTCAAATCTGGCTAGTCTTCAGAATCACCTGGGGAGATTTTTTTCCCCAACCAGTTAGGGCCTCAGTGCTAGTACTCTTTACTGTTGTGGGGAATATATGCCCCGTATATTACCAATGCACCATAGTAAAGTCTTTGAAAATAAGTATGCTAGGAAAAATTAATCCCCTTAAAAAAAAAAGAAAAATGATTCCTCAAGATATAAAGATGCAAAACTTGGAAACATACAATCTCATTTTGTTTCTTTTTTATTTTGACTCATGCTCGAAGCATGGCACAAGATACCCAGGCTCGGGTTTCAATCCCTGTTCACCATATTACCATTTGGCAACCTCGAAGAAGTTATATGATTTATTTGACTGTTGCCATCCTCATCTGTAATATGGTAATCATAATATACGTGTCATAGGGATGTGACTGTTAAGTTGAATAGCATTTGTAAAGGCATTTAATGATGCCTGGCACATGCAACGTCTCCCTATTGTTCTCACGTTAAGTTTTGGAATTGCTTGCTGGCTCACTCACTTCCATTCCGAATTTCAGGTTAAAATTTTAGTCTATCGTCTCCCTGGGTACAAAGAGAAACAGTCTTTTTTTCTTCCTGGGCTTCAAGTCAATATCTTAGACTCAAGGGAAAAATCAAAACAAAATAAAGCAAAAAAATCCCAGTGAACTAAACTCATCCTACTTCTGTCCTCACGGCAGTCTTATTATATGAAATCAATGGTTAATCCCTGTTGTTTTCCCTGTTTGGTCTTCCCTCTTTCCTGGCAATGCAGGATACAGGCATTGTTTCCTGGAGATAAGACTCCCACTCTGACTAGCACATCCAGAATCCCCCTGGTTCTCTCTGAATCCACTGGACTTTTAAAATCTTTCTGTTCTTCCTCTCCTGGCCTTCACCAGGAAGGCTCAGCAATCCTAAACACCCAAGCAACAATTACAACAACAAACGTCTCCCATTGATGGGTGCTTTCCATATGTCAGCATCTGAAGCAAGACATTTACAGATGTTGCCCCATTTAATCCTCACAAAGTCCCTATGGATTATGGGTAATTCAGACCCTGAGGAACTTGCTCGAGTTCAGTTGGGTGACATCTGGCAAAGTTGAGATGTGTGTAAACGTCTATTTGACTCTGTTGCCCAGATTCTTAACCAGCACTCTTCCATCTCAAGGCAATCTCCTAGGTGGCTTGCAGTTCCTTTCAGCCAGGCCATTAGCAATCGAAGAATTTCTATTTCAACTAGTGCCTGCTGTTCAAGGGCATACTGAAATGATTCTTCCCTTGGCAATTAGGCAAACAAATTTTTACCTCCAACTTATCAAAATAGTCTCCACACAGTAAGGCACTAATTGAGCCACAGTGATTTTTTTTTTCAGTTAGCAAGTTTTTTGCTCAGAACCTAGCCTGTACTTGCAGAGCAACTGAAGACACTTCCAGACTCCAAAATAGATTACATATTTTTTCTGGCCCTATATTCTCCACTAATAAATCAAAATTTAAGACTGCATTTCCCCCCGATACTCTGTATCCCCCTTTCCTGCTTTACTGGTCTCACTAACAGTTACCGTCTTCTAATATACCATATAATTTCCTCGCTTCTTTTGTTCATTATCTGGCCTCCCTCACAAAATGCAAGCTTCCTGAGGACAGAAATTTTGTCGGTGTTGTTTGCTGCTATATCCTCCACGTCTAGAGCAATATCTTGCATATAATGGATGTTGAACAAATATTTGCTAAACTAATGAGTCAACGCACGTGAATAGTGGACAGATGTGTCTATTTTTCAGTAAAGAATTCTGTTCATTTTGTGTAATGCTGAAGTCTACAATACTGTCATCAACTATGATTATTTCCAGGGCAGCTATCTCATAATACAATAGCTGGGTGGTAGGATATTTTCTAGGTAATGCTAAAGTGTTTTTAAAATGGCTCTACCAATTTTTGTTCCACAATGAATAAGAATTTCATTGAAGGCACATGCAAACCACTTGGCATTGTCAGACTTTTTAAGTTTTTTTCAATCTGATAGGTGTGAAATGGTATTTGACTGTCGTTTTACTAGAATTTCCTTGGTAATTAACAAGGTGGTGCATCATTTCATATAGTATAACCCTTTATTCTTTCTCTTCTGTAAAATTATTTTGCCAATTATTGTTTTTTCTTATAGATTCATGAGTCCATTATATACTTTGCATAGTAATCATTCATAGGTTAAATAAATAGCAAATATATTCTAGTCAATGGTATGACTTTTCTTTCACTTTTGGGTAACTTCTCATAAAGAGAGGTTCTTATTTATTGTAGTTGAATGTAGTCTTTTTCTGCATGGTTTATAATTTTTGTCTGTTTTAAAAGAGATTCCTGTACTGCAGAGATATATTGATTTCTAAAAGCTTACTAGTTTTGCTTTACATATTTGTATTTTCATGCATGTGGGATTGATTTACATGTATGGTGTGAGACAGGGGTCTATTTAATGTTTTTATTCAAATGAATAATCAACTAGTCCATCAATATTTATTGAAAATTCTATCCTTAACACAATGATATGCAATGCCACCTCTCTCATATATCAAATATCCCTGTTTCTTTTTCAAGTACCCAATCTCTATGTAACTTCAAACAAAATTCCTCCATATGGCCAAAAACCTTAGCTATACATAAATTTTTTTTTAATCTGTGGAACTTTATACAGAATCAAAGAAGAAATGTCATGTCCCTCAGGAATCTAATCACCTAAGCTGTTATTAAAATTGTATTTTACCTTAGCCAGTCAATGTAGACTGTCTGTGGGAGTTAAATTTCAATAAATAATCAAACATAATGTAAGAAAGTTAATACTCAAATGAGAGACAATTCCTAAACAGGCAATTTACTATTACTATGCAAATTCTCCAGCTCCAAGCCTGTGGCAATGCAGACGCTATTGTGTGACGTTAGCTATCATCTTTCACCACGCACTGGATTTATTGCAAGTGTAGGTTGAGTGACTTTGCTTTCTATTGTAGCTCTGTTAATCTGCAATAATGAGAGAGCAAGCCTTTGCAAAGAAACACGTCGAGAAATTAATACATTTTAAATAAATACAGCAAAATCAAGGTCGGTGAGTCATAAAACACAGAGGATTTAATGTTTGACAGTTATTTTATGTTTTGAATTTGTGATGAAATAGTCCATATATTATAACATGGGTAGTGTTTTATGAAAATAATTAAGTATATGTTAAAAAGAGAGCTCATTACTATGCTACTCTGGTAAACCCTTCAGTGAAATAATTTTAGGCTACTGGCAACATTAAAATGACTAACTCTGCAGGACTGTAAAGATTTTGAGATTTACATGCATATGTATAATAACATTGTGTTATAATAGTTTTCTAAACATATATAGACCACACTCTCTTAACTCCTGCCCTATCATGTGGACTTTCCTGCAATATAAATATTATAGTGTATCAATTACCATCCAAATATATTGAATTATGCCTCCCCAAATCTTTGTTCTAGTGACCCAAAGTCAATAGATACTTATTCTAAGACTCTTACAGACCTGGGTTATGAATTTTACAATGGAAATCAATAATTTCCTATTTAGAATGCTTACTTTGCTCCACCAGAGTATTTTGCAAATTTCACTTCACAAAACTCCAAGGGTCTATTAAGGTATATGCATGTGGTTTTATGCAATGCAGTCCCTGAAAACATTTTTCTCATTGATCAACATATCACCTTCAGGATTTATTCCAGGGTCATATGAAGAATTCCTCAGTAGTAGGAAACTCTATTAATATATACAACTGGATAAATTATTACAAGGACATGCCAGGTGAAACTTATGTGAACATAAGCTTTTATTAAATATATAACACATATATACATATTAATTCTATGCAGTTAGGAGAAAACAAGCTATATACATGTGGTTCATTATAAAACCCAAGCCTATGATAATTTGCTGTGTTAATATAGGTTACATTAGAAAACTTCTGATCATTAAATTGACTCTACACATGTGTATGCATGTCATATATATATACCTATATTTGCATATATAGGTCATATATCTATTTTGTATGTATGTTACATATGCTATATATACATATACGCATCTTATATACAACACACATATACAAGCATTGAGTTACTTTTCTGATCAGAATTTTTGTTGATAACATATATTTGTAGATTTTGCACTTAAGAGTAGGGTGGCAAAGCCAGTCAAACACTAAATTAGAATAGTCTGAGTAGTTACATATGGTGTGTTGGTATCTAAAATGTTATATAGAATGGCTGAAATAACTTAGAAATAATTTCAACAGTGAATCAAAGAATGAGTAATATTTTCCCCTTAATAGAGTGGATACCATTATGGTGGGATCCTTTGTGAAACAGCAAATTAATGAACAAAAAAGATTAAAATTGGCTTTTGCTACCAATTTAATAATTTCACAATACTGCACATGTAATGCATAAAGAATGGGCAACACGGTACCTTATAATGCACTGTCATATGATAGTCAGAAGACCTAGACCCTGGGGCTACAGTTGGTCTATGAACATCTACCATGCACCAGGCACTCATCTTCAGTGAACTTAGATTGTATTGATTTGCTGTTAATTAACCTTGATAATATGCAAGCCTCAAGCCTTACTGTGGTATACATTTACCTAAGATCTTTCATCAGATATTAGATTTATTGCAAGAGTAGGTGGAGTGAATTCATTTTGCTATGGATAGATGGAAATAGAAAACTTCACTTAAGAAGATACAGTCTGGAAAAATAGAGCAAGAAAAGAATTTAGTGCTACTCTAGATGAGTCATTGATTTTACAAGTGAGGAAAAGTAGGGCCCAAGACGTAATTAATTCTAAATACCACGACTAAATTGACTCTAGTGGTACCATTCATTCACATTACCACTGCACTAAAATATATCTAAACAATTCTCATGTTGTCTTTCAACATTTGTAATGTCTTTATTTATTCATTACTAGTGCCAAAACACTTAATTGGAGTATTATAAAATGATTTATTGTTCCATCACATTTATCTCTCTTTGTAGAAAAATATGTGACTATATCATTTAAAATCCAAGGGAAGAAAAAGAGGTATGAGGAGTTGGCTATTAGAACCTAATTTCTTTCAGAAAGAATTGCTCTGAAAAGTTTAACATCTGTTGTACTTGATTATTGAAGCTTTATTTTCATTGGCTTCCAAAAAAAGCTGCTACATTCAAGCAAGTAGATTAAATGTTATTAGCTTTAATACCTTTTAAAACAACTAATCTGTTAAAGTGATAATGGAATTTAAAGTAAGTACATTTCATTAAATTGGTTGTTACACTATTGTGGTTTCCCTGTTGGCCACATGAATCTCTAAATCTGACATTGCTAATTACAATTATAATAAATGGTATATATATACATGATTAACTTCACACTACATTTAAAGCAGACATAAAGGTAATTGAAGAACTCTACTGTCATGTATAATCCTAGCAAAGAAAAACTGTTTGCTATTTTATTTGCCTTACAAATAATAGAGGTTTTTCACATAAATGCATGGACCCATTAAAATCAGAAATTTAGCCTACAATTATTACTTGCTAATTTAGCAGGACTTATAAGGAAGGAAGCAAGGAATGAAGGAGGGAGGGAAGAAATATTGATAGAAAAGATCCAAGAGCAATCTTTCCATATTAATACAGCCCAATTTAGATTTTCAGTTACTTAGGCTTGAAGAATTGGCTCCACTGTTATACATGGCTAGAGGCATAGTTTCAATACTTCTTTTTGTGTCAAGACACCTGTCTTTTTACTTCAGTGCCAGAAGGGTTTAGCATCTTGTCACTGAAGCAACACAGCCTGCACATTTATAGGTGTCACTCACTCTACCATCTGTTCCTTAGGATAACAGCCACCATTATCACCCAACCTCCACCTGAGGCTTTAACAGTCTCTGTGGATTAAAGTTCAGACCTACAAGAAAGAATGACTAGCAGTAATGTTGCCATTCAACTTTGCTTGACCTTAACTATCCCGCTGTCAATACTGCATTGCAGCCTGTTAACTTGCTTTTCCATCCTGTGTGTATATTGCACTGTAAAGTTCTTGATTAAGCGATGAAACCACATAAAAGCCTTTGCACTGTTATTGCCATTTTTGGTCCTTTTTCTGCTTCTAGTTCACTAAAACACTCAAGCCTGTATCTATAGTATTTTTAATAAATAAATTTAAAGTGAATGAATCCTAATTAGATTTCAGTTCTAGGGTCACTAATCAGATTGTTTCATGAATGGAATTAACTCAAACACACACACACATAGAAACTGAAATAAGACAAAAAGGAGAGTATTGTGTTCAAAGCTAGCCAATACAGGGTAACCAAGTTTCTTAAGAGCTTATTTAACACGTATCAATTATTTTTCCTTTGTAGTCTAAAATAAGCAATATTGTATATAACATATTATAAATTGATTAAGAAATATTTGTTGCTAACCTTTTCATGAAAGACACCACCTGATAAACAATTTATAAATACCTTTAATCAAATAATTCTAGTCAATATATGACTGGAGGAAAATATCAAAATTTTATATTTTCTCATTCTTTCTTAATTTACCCTCTTTCTTGACTGGTGATATGAAATATTTCCAGATTAGGAGGGGTATTTTTATGCCCCCTGTATTTTTACGGCTGTCTTTATTTCTATATAAGGCATTCTTCCACATTCAAATGACAGGGGAAAGAAAGTGGGCTCTGTTTATCCATTGTCAATCAAGCTAATAAAAATGTTTTGCAAGGATGGTAAAACATGATAATGCTGTCAGTTTAAAGCAGCTCATCACAAAGAGGAATGTTTGTGTTCATTTCATTCTACAACTGAACTTTTACTGTGGCTATAAAACAGCATCCCTTTGTACTACAAACTGAATTCTGCTGTATCCTCTTTCTTTCCCCACTGATTTGTTTGTGTGCTTGCTCATTGCTTTTGGAAGGATTCAGCTCTTCTCTCCTCTGGGAAGCAGTAACTGTTGCCCAGTAATGTTCTAGATGGCTGTCTGCATGCTCTCTCCTCCATTTTATAGGCAATATTAGCAGGTTGATCAGTGATTTATTCAACAAAACAAGTAGTTTAGGTTTTCACTGCAATATGATATATCCATGACATGTTAGCGTGATCCTTTGGGGGCATTTTCTACCAGTTATTACTAGCCATTGGCTTACGGGGCCCTTCTGGCTTTCATCTGCTGTTGGCTAGCACTTACAGGTTGTGACCACTCCTCATCCATTTGAATATGTGTGAAGGAAGCTTATTTCCTCAGCCAGCTCCACTTTTATGTAGCATTATGGCATTTTTGTAGTGTGCACAGAAGCTGGAGAAGAATGATGTTGCAACCCCTCGTCTGTAAAACACGTGAGCCCACCATGGAACAACATGATAATGTCAATGTAATGTTCTCATTATTGTGGTGGCAATGCTTGTAACCATTAGTCTCCTTTCTTCAATTAGTGACAGTCACTTAAGCAGTAGCCCAATCTACTGCAGAAAGTAGCAGCTTCCTCAAACAACTCTGCTTCTCTGGTTTGAAAAGTTAAGTAAGTATAATCATTTTTCAGTTCTGAAGGATACTGAGGAAAGGCAAACATGATTCAATGCGCCCTGTAGAATGTATACATAAATAATAAACTGAACAGGCACAAAGATTTTAGTATTATTCAGAACATAATTTTTGCTCTAGGGAATTAATTAATTCAATAAATAGATAGTGAGCCTCTACCACACACTGTTTGCAAAAATGATGAATAAAATAGTTCTTGCCTTCAAGAAGCATAAAGTCTAGGGGAGACAGACGTGTAAAACACATGATCATACTACGTTTGTATTATTGATATAGTAAAAGTCGATGGAAGTACACTAACAGTTCAAGAAGGGAATAATCAGCACAGTAGGAGAAGTAGGAGAATGCTAGGCAAGGCTCCAGAGAGGAGGGGAACTTTTATTTGTATGGCAGAGGAAGACTTTAAAAGGCAGGCAGTGGGTGAGAAATTCTGTGCAAAAAGTATTCGAGGAATTTCAAGCAATTCATTATAATTAAGTCATACGTTGAGATAAAGAGCCGGGGATGTAAACAAAGAAATGTTCGGGGGTAGTTGTATGCCTGGTAAATTAATTAAGACTCTACCCAATAAGTTACAGGCATCTGTTGATTGGGAGGTGACTTTCAAACTAAGCACTGCTTTAATTTTCTAGTACGCTAGGCCATTAGTCTTGTATTGGTTTAAAGACTTAATCAATCTACCCATGCTTAGATTTATTGGGGAAAGTGAGGTAAGGAGTAATTAAGAATGCAAGATGATAATGATGCATATTTATTTAGAATTAATTTTTACCCCATAATTGAAATGTATATAGGTTTCAAATTGGAATTTAGCACTTTGCCATAATGACATGGCTCTGAATTGTAAAAGTTAATCTTTGGCTGCTTCAAGTTTATTAGAGAATAAAGTTACTGCAGAATATAGTGTATCAATCCTCTAGTAACAAACTTTCTAAGTAAACCACCTATGTAAATCATTTCGAAACAATTTCACACAGATGGTAAATGAAGGCATCACCACGTCAGTATGTATGCGGCAGTGAGTAAAACAGATATGATTATTTCTTACAAAATAACAGCATTGAACCTCTACTGTATGGCATGTCTTTTTTTGTATATAATATAATCGCCATATAAAAATGATTGCATTTAAAGAGAATGCACGTTAAAAAACACACAAATTCGACTTTTTAAAATAAGGGCATGATTGTATATAGACAAGAACAGGGGATTGTAACTCTGTGGGGTCTTTATTGTCTTTTCCCAGTTTAGATGGAACCTTTCTCTGTAGCCTCAGCTACCAATTTTATCTGGTCACTATATGGGGTTCTCATCCCCTACGTACGTACAGACAGCAGTCAATGTTTGTTGTTGTTGTTTTTTTTTTTTTTCTATAATGGAATAAAGGGAAGGAGGAGAAGAAATAGAGGAAAAGAGAGGAAGAGAGAAAGGAAAAGGAGGAGGAGGAGGAAAGGAAGGTAGAGGAGGAAGAAGGAAGTCATTCTTTGGAGTTAAACAGAATCAGGTTTTTTTCTTGTTTTTCCATATGCTAGTATTAAATTAGACATTCACTAAATTCTTTACTAACACAAATATAATTCTGTGAAATGTATGATCATCAATTCAAAATATCAGTTCTAAATGACTTAACCATAATACTCTACTAATTTTTGAATATTAAATATCCTAAAGGATTTGATTTAAAAATTAAAACTCTCATCTTTCCATGGTGAGTGATTCTCTAGAACCAAATACTCTTCTAGGAGAGTCTCTCATCCCATCTTCTTTTGCTTTCATCTTCCTTTCTCCTTTGGAGTATAAGAATTTCTGTTAGTTAGCAGGCATAAGTGTGCGTAGTCATTGAATCAGACAAAAGACTAATGTCTCAGAGAAAAGAGTCCAATTCCTCCATCAAAATTAGAAAGGGGAAGGTTGGTTCCCTCTGCATTTGTGTAAAGGCTGATGTATTTGAAATGATCTCTTGGCAATAGAAGCAGTTATCCTGAAATGGAATTTTGCCTAATGGAAATCTGCCCTGGGCAGCTACTCAGCACAAATCCCGGGTCTCAGGTCTGCTTCATTCATTCACTTCATCACCTTCCCAATAGCAAACACATTAATCTTAGACCTACAATATTTTCTTTCCAAGGAAGGTGCTTTTAATCAGAAATCACTGGCATAGTGTGTGGTGTAAAGATGCAAAGGCTCTGAATTATCTGAATTATTTGACTATATGATCTTTATTCCTGTTCCTCTTTTTTTAAAGAGGATATCTTACCATGCTTTCTTTTACACATTTCACAACCACATTTCATTACTTTAAACTCCTTTCTTAACTTGAATCTCTAGGTTTATATCCATATATCACTCTTCTCTAAGTTGGAAAGTATAGGAGATAGTTTTTACAATCCGATGGCCAAGAAGGTAAGCACATTGACTGAATAAGGAGGGGCAGTCAGCCTATTGTGAAGAGTCTGTCATTGCACACATCATGCCAAGGACAGATGGTTGGCAAAGTGGAGACTGCACTATTGACTTAAAATATCTTGCTGCATTTCACATCAAAATCACGAGATATGACCTCACACCTGTTAGGATAACTATTATCAAAAACACAGGCGATAACAAATGCTGGTGAGGAGAAGGAAAAAGGGAAGCTTTATACGCTGAGGATGGGAATGTAAATGGGTGCAGTCACTATGCAAAACAGAATGGAGCTTCCTCAAAAAGTTAAAAATAGTACTGTATTATCCAGCAATCTCAGTCTAGGTATATCCAAAGAAATTGAAATCAGGATCTTGAAGAGAGATCTCCACCACCATGTTCGTTGCAGCATTATTTACAATAGACAAGATATGGAAACAATCTAATTGTCCACTGATGAATGAATGGCTAAGGAAAATGTGGCCTGTGTGTGTATACATACACACACACAAATATATATACACACACACATATATATATACACACACACGTATTCACACACACACACGTATATATTATTCAACCTTAAAAAAGAAGGAAATCTTGTCATTTTTGACAACATGGATAAACCCAGAGGGCATTAGTCTAAGTGAAATCAGTCAGACAGAGAAAGCCATATACTATATGATCTCACGTATATATGGAATCTTAAAAAGTCCAAAGCATAGAAACAGAGAGTGTATTGGTGGTTGCCAAGGGCTGGGGGGTGGAGGATGAGGACAGGTTGGTAAAAGGGTGTAAACTTTCAGTTATAAGATGAATAAGTTCTGACAATCTAATGTATATAGCATGGTAACTATAATTGGTAATAGTGTATTGTATAATTGAAATTTGCTAAGGGAGTAGATCTTAAGTGTTCCCATCAAAAAAGAAAAGGTAACTACGTGAGGTTATGGATGTGTTAATTAACATCATTGTGGGAATCATTTCACAATGTATACATATATCAAATCATCACCTTGTACACTTTAAATATATTACAATTTCTTTTGTCAATTATACTTCAATAAAGCTGGGGGGGGGGAATCTTGCTGCATTGGAGGAATATCACCATTAACTTATCACCCTGATAAGTCACCTATAAACCTACAACTGACTTTACTATCAAAGTGTTCAATATGTAATAAAATTACTTTTCCCTTATAGAAGCAATACTCAATAATTATCTGCTAATATATATAAAGACCAGTATTTATTCCATTCATAATTTATTCTCAGAGATTAAAGAATGCCTGTATGTGGTTTGTTCCTATTTACCCTTTAATACAACCACTGATTTATAAGAAACAATCAGTCATTTTAAACTCTCTCTCCTCATAACTTTTGTTAAAATCCTACTTCTTTTTAAATATCACTCACAATACTAGAAATCAGGTCAAAAGTGAAGCATTTTTTTGAGTCTGCTTGAAATTTGGACATTTGGCAGTCTGGGTGACAGCTTTAAAACTTCAGCCCATCAGAGTTTTACTGGCTCAGCCATTTAAAAATCTCCTGAATCTGACCATCTCTCACCTCTTCTACTACACCATTCTGGCCCTAGTCACCTGGATTGGAACAGGAACTTCTAACTTGTCTTGCTGCTTCCATTCTATCTGCCTTACAGTCAATTTTCTATGCAGAAGCCAGAGACATCTTTTAAAATCATAACCCATAGCATTTGACTTTCTTCTTCAAAATCTCCATTGATTTCTCATCATATTTAGAATAAAATCCAAACTATTTTCCATAGTCGTCAAAGTTTACAATATCATCTAGCAGTTGCATTCTCTCTGACCTCATAACACTCTACTCTATCCTTTGATCTTTTCCTCCATAATTCCAGTCTCGTTTTTCCTCCTAGGGTCTACTCTTTCTTCCTGAAGTACTTTTCTCCATATTGTTGAGAGAATCTCTCCAGATTTCATTCAAGTCTTTGTTCAACTAAACAACTTCTAACTGCTCAACCTACAATTTAACCTTACCCTACCACCATTGTCAATTGCTTTGTTTTCTTGCCACTACCTGAAAGTATATTAGGCACATATTTGTTTCCTTGTTTATCATTTGTCTCCAACACCTTCAGGTAAGCACTAAATCGAGAAGGGTTTGTTTGTTTGTCTTAATGACTAATGAGTCTTCAATGCCGAGATGGGACAGGTTGTAGATGCTCAAGCATATACGTGTATGTCAAATGAATAAATGAAAAGTACTTTGTTAATCTAAAAATTTTGAGAACAAGGTCAGTAAGATGACTCACCTGCATCTTAATTTTGGTTAATGTCTTGGTACACTTAAATCTAGTGATAAAATCTTGGTTGAGATCAAATTTTGATTTTAAATTGCAATATAGTTCAAATGGCTCTTTGTATAAACATATTTGACAAGCTCACAATTCCTCATTTTGCTCACTTAAAAGGAGGATAATAATGATACTAAATTCCTAGGGTTGTTGTGTAAATTAAATGAGTTAATACTTAGAATAGTGCCTGACACATCAAAAGGACTCAGTATATGTTACCTCCTATTATTACTATTATTATTTAGTTCAGCTCAACCCAGAATATATTTATAGCAGTTCCATTCTTATTTCATAGCAAAGGCATCCTTCTTAACTCAAAATGTGTGGTCTGAAAACTCTAGGAGGTAGAAGCAAGACTGAATGGGTCCCCAGCACCTCACAAGTTGCCTAGAAAACAATAAACATTCAACAAATGCTGCTTGACTAAATTAATGAACATGACTGAAAATAAGTCTGAATTTTTTTAGTGAAGGTTAACTGATAACATTAGCTTTCTTCCGAATATCGAAGGCTCCTTGCACTATAGCGTGTTCCAACACCTAGAACTATGTGCAGCTAAGTAGCAACAAGAAAATACAATGACCTTAATTTCCCCTTTTGGGTGCATTCTAGGACAAAAGTATAGACATTGTCAAGGTCACAGAATCAACTGCTCTTCGGGACTGATTAATAAAATTATACTTACTGATATTTGCACTGTAACAAATTTCCATCTTAAAGCAAAATGAAGTTTACATATTGCCGCAGGCATTGTGCAAATTAGAACTTCATTGAATATTAATGAATTACTCTTTGGGGCCAATTGTTATGCAAATTACCAGAGTGTCAGAATTTATCATTTTATTTGGTTGAGGATTAAGGGGAAAAATGCTTTCAAAAATCAAACAGATATTTCTACAAACTAATACATGAATTCAAGCAAGAAAATGTTATATAATTCCTGAATGTTCAGAATTGCCATGCCAGTTTTTCGTTATTTTTCTAAAAATATTAATTCAATGCGTATATTCTTCAAATTGCAGAAAAGTTAAGATACATTACTAAGCAAATAGAGAGTAGTCCTGTGGGTTTTTGAAATCCTTTAGAATATTTGTAAAATAAAATCCACAGCCTATTTCTCTACAAATTGTTTAAACTGACCATATTAACTTTAGAAAATAGTTTATTTAAACAGTTTACTTCCAAGAAATTCACCGGACTCTAAGTCAGAATTTAAATATATATATTTATATGTACATTGAATTCTTAATTTTCATAACAAGGGGAATAAGTGATTTTTTCATGAAAGTTTCTGTGAGGAAACAAAATGGTAACTATGCACAGAATTCATTAATCAGTGTTTTTTCTAGAGCTATTATTTTTTGTTTTAGTCTGCTCTTAAAAATTAATTTGTCGGTAATTATCAAAGTTTCAAAAATACAGTTCTAATAACCGATTTAAATCTTAAGAGATTACAGAGACTGTTAAAAAATATTCAAAGACAGTTGTTAAAGATAGTAAGGAAAACTGTACTCAGGACCATTGCCATAAGTATGAGGACCATTGCCATAAGTATGGGGACCACTGCACTGGGATTTTAGACTGGGGGTGAGAGATTGGGTTCAAGTCCACATACAGCATGAGCAAGGGGGGATTTATACCCAAGGAGCAGGGTAGGAGTCAGTTAATGGAAAATTACTAAGCAGAAAGATCAAGAGTGATAGGAATTCTGGCTAACCTGACCTATAGGATTCTTGGTGAAGACAGGCCAGGGTGATCAGACATCACCTAGGGGATGGTGGAGGATGAGGAACCTGATCAGATATCCAAGGTGATCAGATATCAAGGGTGGAGGGTTCTGGTTAAACTGACTGAGCAGGGTTTGTGTTAAAACTGGGTTTTACAAGGAAGTGTACAGATGAGCTTAGGAGAAATTTCTAGAGCCTGACTAAAGTTTAGTCAAGCAAAGAATCTTTGTTAAGACAAAACTTCTCAAAAGATTGAGTTCCTTTTTGACATACTGCCCCTGCAACATAACACAGTGTGAACAGGGTCTGGCACACACAAGGCTATTTATTCATATAGGATATTTAAAAGAATGAAAATTTCAATTAATAAATAATTTTTATTATTTATAATAAAATATCCTTCATAATTTTTCCTTCATAAAAATTGAGATTATTCACATATTTTACCTTAGAAATATTATGAAATCAGAAATGTAACAGCTATTATTATAAATGACATGGTTTGTACCGCCTATGTCTTCAAGACAATGGAGAACCTTATTCAACGGAACAATACGGCATGTGCTACCCATTTCATTGGTTATTTAGTCTGTTATAAAGAATGCCCACTTCTGTAGGTTGTTGTAAAGTTTAAAAGTACTTTTTGCCTTTCACCAGAGTCATTAAACTTCAAAATTCTATCCAAATAGTAAAAAACTATTAATATATGATTTACAAAATAATTTTTTTCTGTAGCATTGTAAAACAATTGAGAAGAAAATCTTAACATATGTCAATATCTTACCATTCTCCTTTCATTTCATTATTTTTCAATTATTTCGAAGGAAGAGGTGATTTGTTAATGAAGCAGAGTGATAGTGGGGTCACCAGCACTCTAACAGTACTAATAGGTTATTATAAGGGATCTTTTTCTTCCAAATTCAACCAGATGTTTAGGGACACTAACGGAGTTGTCTTTAATTTAGTAGTCCAGTCATAAAGTATAAAAGAAATTACTAATTTAATGATATACTTTTAGAGTTCGAGGTATTAAAGTGCGGGATATACTGTCATAAATGGAATCAACTCTGAGTACACAGTAGAGTCAAGATTGAATTTCATTCCAATGAAACAAATGAGTGTAATTAATTACGATGTCAGCCTCTCTGGAGGGGCATCCTGTCTCTAGAGGTACATAACTAATGTGTGTTTTCAGCTCTACGCCATAAAACAAGCATTCTTTTTCTCTTCTTTGCTTTCTATAGACATGCAATTCCCGATACAATAAATGGGCGGAATAAAAATTGTCAAATTCAGGGGTGAAGAGTGTATTGCTACTGAGACAGCCTATGCAGTAATGACTAGGTCAAAAGGTGACATTTAAGAGCTAAATGAAACAAGTGTCTACTTTCAACTACCTCTAATTTCAAACACAACAATTTCATAATATTCTAGACAGCAAAGCCTCAATGACCCTGACCGCACATTTCATGTCTGCTATTGAGTACCAGGTGGTTGGTACTCAACCTGCCCCAACCACCCGCTGCACCTGAGCTCCTACAGCAGCTCTCTGAAATCACAAAACCGCATGTTCACTGAAGCAATTCCCTTTCTTTGGCTGTTTTCAATACCAGGGCGGCAGGTTTTTATTTTATTTTCCCTTTCCTCTCCATGACTCTAGGGTGTTTTGAATTTCATTATGATAATGATTCTGTTCATATGCATATGGCAAACAGGTTTAGAGACTGCTCCGTGTAAAAATGGGTGGGTGATGTTACAGATAACTTGACCCGTGAGAAAGAACTGTCAGCTATTTTCTTTTGCTTAGCAAAGTATTTTAAACGGTATCTGGAAACGTGTGTGGCATAACTGTGCTAGCTTATGGAATAATCCACAAGATAGGAAGGTGCTTTCCAACCGATGGAGATAGACATACTGTTAAGTGATCTGCGTGATCAGCTTGGTGTAAGAACCAGCGGTCTCTGGCTCACCGGGTGCCAGGGGCTACCTGAACAACTCAACCTTGAGCTTGCCAGAGACTGCTGAGTGGCCACCACATGATTTTGATCCAGGCAGCCGTTTTCCTGGTTAATATCCATGAAATCCTGCTGTAATAGCAGCATTTGGGTATGTGACTACTTGTCTCAATCAGGAGCCTTGCTATCTAATTTACTTACATGCATGTAATTCTCCCTTCTTCTCCTCTCCTTTTCAGTGTTTTATTTCCCTGAAGATTAGTAAATATTTAGATCATAAGAATGTATGCCCACAGTCACTACACATGTAAAGAGCAGAGAACTCTGGTATTTGGCATTAAAAAAAAGTGAATAGATATGTTTCCTGACATTCTACACAAATCCTAAGTTACTTAACTTTTAAGATAAAATTTAAATTATTTTATCAAAGTTTCCTGGTTAGAATACAGATGAAGACTGTAAAGTGTACATGGTTTCACGAGCACTGGAGGACATCAGTGTTGCAGGAGAAGCAGTATTAATAAACAGATTAATACATAAACATAAATAAATAGGAAGGCTCCTTTGCCCTATTATCTGTTGTTAACTAATTGGAATAATTCTTCTAAGAGTCAAGTTAGTTCTTAATCAGAGCTCATACAGTTTTCCTAAATGAAAATTTGTATTTCTTTTTTCTAGAGAGTCAGGGGTATAATTGACACATCCTGAGTTTTCCCAGGAGTGTAAGAGAAAGAGTTACGAAGACCCAAAGTTCAACTCTAGAAACTTGATAAGGATTTCTTATACTTCCTATAGGTAGGATGACAAAATATTTAATTGCTCAATTTCAAACACTTTTGAGAGTGAAAGGGAGTTAATAATTACATGAAGATAACCAGCATAATCCTGGACAAATTGGGCTATATGTTCAAGGTGCCTCTAAGCAACGTTTTTGGAAGTTCTAAGGACATTGGCTAAGCTTACTGACCACAGAAGCTCCATGGAAGGGGTATGTTGGTAAGAATGCAAGGAGAATGTATCCTATTCTACCATCCCCCTTATCTCAGCAGACACCTAACAGATATTTTTTAGGCCTTTGTTTACTTATGTTCCTTAGGACTCTTAAATGCTTGATTCAACAGTAGTATACAAACACAATTTTGTTCAGTTTACATAAAGTAAATAGATCTAAGTTTTAAAAATTCAATTTTGCAGTGTCTCCTAAAGTACACGTACTACAGAACTCCTACAGGATTTATAGCAGATCTCTGGAGAATATTCTTATATCCTAATTGCCAAACAAGGGAATTAAATCTACAGCCAAACTTATTCAGGATACTCAGTAGCACTGGTCCAAAGACAATAATTTAGGGTTTGAGGACATTTTGGAGAATCCAAGGGTGACAACTCTGTACCCACAGGAAATTTCAAGGAAGATACAAGTTTTAAACTAAAATAAGTAAAAATAAAATTTTGCATTAAACCATAAAATTAGAAAAATGGATTTTTATTGCTGGAAGGAGATGAGCAGCAATATACTTTAATCCCCCTTATGTTACACAGGGCAGACATCAAGTTCACTAAAGTTAGGTAACGGGCACAAAGTCACCCAACCACGTACTTGCTCACTGGGAGTGTAATCTAACCTTCCCTCCATTGTACATCTTACGGAAAAAAAAAAACTTAATAGGTTTGTTAATATAAAAGGTAGTCAATATTCCAATCCTTTCATATTTTCTTCAGATAAAGATGATACTATAGCTTTTTCCTTATTTATTTTGCTACAGTATTTTTATTCACTCTGGATACAATGCAATCATATTTGAGGTTTGGCAGGCTGCCCTTTTGGCTTAGCAGAGTTGATAAAAGGTTGCCAAATACCACAGTAGTTCATATTTATTTTCTCTTTTATGACATTTTTTTTCCCAAAGCCCAATGTTCTTTTTGTCAGTAAACCATCAATCAATTCTAGAAAAAACATGACTTCTTCAATGGGTTGCCAATGTGACTCTAGCTACTGACAGCATGTCTTTTATGTATGCAAAATATATTTTTTAACTGTTCAAATCCAGGGGAAAAGATGTCAAATTTTAGAATCTTGTGTATGCATGCATTTGTGAATAGATCTCTATGTGTCTGTCTATACACACAGATAGATATGTGTTTATCTATGTATAAACATTCCTGCTAAAAATATTTGTTAAAGCTTATTTTAAATCCCAAATACACTTTGATTTAATTTTTCCGTTTTGAACTTTGGTATCATGGGTAGTGCAGTGTTTCCAGACTAGTAGCAGTTTGGAGCTCTGCTAATACAGACTAGCCCCAGGTAGTATGATCTAATGTTGACTAACTCATAGCCTAGAAGATGTTCGAAGTATATGTAACCACCTCTTGCTAAAAACTTAAGTTTCCAAGACAGTTGCCAATATGAATCAGACTATTAGTTACTATGTTGGAACAGGCCCATCTGCTGAACATTTTTGCCCAGTGTAATCTTGGCTATGTGTGATTACCTTTGCCATAATTTTTATGGAAGCAAACAGCTAGTCATCTATTTTACAAACAGTTCCTGCAACCCACATATACTCATTAGTATATTTAAATATCTAGTATAAGGATTAGGAGGACTGTTTCTGGGTTTGTAGTCTGACTCTCCTGTTTACTATTTCTTGCTATGCAACCTCAAGTGAAGCACTTCATCTCTCTTAAGTTCTATATGTAAACTTGGGATAAACTTGAAATAATGTACCCTGCTGTGCTGTATTTAGTGAGACAAATGAGTACAGTGCTTAGCACAATATCTACATGCAAGCATTCATCAATCAATCCATTTAATTTTCAAATATTGGCAACTACTAGTATGTGCATAATAAATAGTAGCAATTATTATGCATTTTGCAAAAGGAAAACAAGCCATTTGTATCCATTTAAGACAAAAAAAATTATTCTTAATTATGTTTCTCATCATACCTCCCTTTCTTTCTACCCCATATACCTACAAACTAAATTAGAAAAGTATTAAAACAGATATTTTACTTTTCTGTTTCCTTTAATAATGAAAATATAAATCCACTAAGATACTCAAATCTTTAGTTCATAACTGAAACCCAGATTTTTGGAATATTTTTAGCAGTATGAAATTAGACCATTTTCCTCCTATAATGAGAAATGCAAATATACAGGAACTTCCAGGATTATTTTATATCATAGGTTTAAAAGTTATAGTTTTATCATTCCCCCATTATTCCTTTCCTTCATCAAAAACATACTCTATGGGCCATATTCTAGTGGCATAGTAGTTAGTTAAGTTCACATGCTCCACTTCGGCAACCTGGGGTTCATGGGTTTGGATCCTGGGAGTGGACTTACACACCGCTCAACAAACTATGCTGTGGCAGTGTCCCACATACAAAATAGAGGAAGACTGGCAACAGATGTTAGCTCAGGGCCAATCTGCCTCACACATACACACACACACACACTACATATATATATATATATATATATATATGTAGTCTAGCCTGTATATTTCAAAATCTAATAAAAAATATATTATTGCATTGCTTGATGGTTTAAATGATTACCAGTGAGCTATATGCAGATTTAGGCAATATTCTTAACACACTATTATGCAAATGCTTCAAATTGAACAATTAGAAAATCATCATCCTCTGGTCTAATTCATTGTTTAAATAAAAACAAAAATCATAAGGTGGTATAAAAGAAATAGTGGCTAGGATCAGAAAACGTTCTAACCACTTCTGTCCTTCAACAGGTGTGTGAGTTATTCCACTTCTCAGACTTCAAGTCCCTTCTCTGAAATGGGAATAATAACTAGCGTTTTAATGAGCTTTAATTGAGATAATATATGTAAAGAACTCTACACAATGCACAGTATAAGAAACACTAAATAAATATTTGTGATTATTATGAACAATTTTGAATGCTTTGAAAAGTATAAAGTATTAGAAAAGGAATGTATTATTTTTAATAAATAATATTTTTCAGGTTCTCAGAATTTTTAATCCTTTGCATTATTCAAAGCAATACATAAAGTCTTAATAAACATTAAACATATTTATAGTACTCTACTCTGCAGAGGTGTTCATAATTGTAAAATGTTTGTAAACTTTTCTGAACTCTTTAATAGTTAAAGGTAAAGGAGGTTGACAGATAACTGTCTAGTTGGTTTCTGTCTTTTGGATGTATCCTAGGAGGGCTGGAGATGGAGGAATAGTGGTGAGTGTGGTGGAGACGGACTGGGGAAAGTTTAGGAGTCATTGTTATAATAGACCAGATAAGAGGACAAGTTTTGTCAATTTAAGAGTATTCTGAGGTAGTTTCCTCTTTAATTTGCATCCAGAGTTATGCAAGTGACCAGACTCAAAGGAAAAGCTAAACATTGCATTCAAATAATAAAAATATACAGAAGGATCATAACCCACAAGTCCATCCTACTGAGTAAAGTAAATATTGGCAGCTGTAAGGGCACAGATTGTATTTGGGTATCTTGATTTCTTTGTCTCTTATATTGAACAAAGGCGGGGCCACTGAAATTTTATTTTGATCAAGTTTCCGTAGTATGATGATATATCATCAACATACCATAAACAATGTACACCAGACAAAAGTCAATCTTGCAATATGAGCTTATTATTCATCACAGTGCTGCTGGTGTAGTGGTATCATGCAAGATTCCTCCTATTTATAGCAAATATAAGATATATGATTTTACATATATAAAAACATTTTTTTAAAACAATTATACAGTAACAGAGCAATTTAATCTCAGATTATTTTACTGCAAAAGTCAAAAAACAGATTTAACTAAATGTTAACAGATTTGAGAGCATGGAATACGACCCAGTTCTTGATACTGGCCTGATAAGTCTTTCAAATCCAATCTGATTAATTTCAAGTTTACTGAAAATATTTCTATTCCTGCTTCTCCATAAAGCACTAGCAGGTTAATGGACCACAGAGGTGAAATACGCTATCAGCCTTACAGAATGCAGATTTGTCATTATTACTCTTGGTCCTATTTCTTAAAGTGCAGACCCTAAACCAGCTGCATCATCAAAACCTAAAAGTTTATTAGAAATGCAGAATCTCAGGCCCTACCCCAGGATTACTCAACACAGATCTTCATTTTAACAAGATCTCCAAGAGATCCACACTAAAGGTATTCCTATGATTTAAAAAATTTAAAACAATCACTTTGTTTTAAAGGGAGAGTGCCTGGAGTCTGGTACAAAAATGACTAAGTAGACAATACACTGAATATATCTTGAAGTTTATAGGAAATTTATTATAACAGAAATCAGGCAAAATGATAAAGGTCACAAGATCTTTGTGTAATCAATTTTTTTCAAGAAATTATTCTACAATAAACAAGAATGCTTAGATTATTACTAAATCTGTGGCCAAAGTAGGAAAAAGAAAGCAGTAAATTCTAGAGGCATAAAATATGGTAACAAGGCTCTTTGTCTCTAAGGCTCAATATCGTTGACAATTTTTGCATATGTATCTAGCAAAGGTTCATGATTATAACAATTTAGCACCAATCTGTATATACTTCCAGTTCAGTGCCTTCTAATTTCAGTGCATTTCTTTGTTTTCACTTAGGTCTTGCTGTACTTACAGGCTCATGAAAGCAGAGACCATGTTTTATTAGTTTTTATAACTCTAGTACCTTTGTCCTTGGCAAAAAACATAGATGCTTAATGAATATTTATTGAGTGTCACTAAAAATATATTCAACAAAGTCAATATGATCACTGCTTTCTTAAATTTTATAACAACACATTTTGGCCTTGATCCTAATGACTAAAGAAAGCAATGTTACTGAAATAATTATACTAATAATAAATCTATTATTGAAGAACACACAAGATACAACAATAAAAAAGAAGCATGAAATACCAATGGAAAGAGAATTAGGCATAAAGGAGACTATGTGTGGAAAATGTAACCAAAAATGACTATATGGTGTGGAATTATGTTTTATTACTATGTTATTTCCTGTCATAAAACCATGCAGACACAATTCATTGGGCATTCATATTTTATAAGCACCCCATAGCACAGTCTTTTTTTTCTGTTCTCTTTACAAAAACGGTTTGAGTAGAGGTTTGGAATTATTTTTTATGGACTTAAAAACTCTTTTTGGAAGCAGGGGATTAGTATATACAAATTTTTTAAAGATATCTTCTGCCTACATCATATTTTTAATAATTTATAAATCAAAAATAATCAGTTTGAAAGATTCAGGAGCTTTACAGTCCAACAAATCCACTCAAATTTAAGTTCAGTCTCATTGTTTATTAGTTATGTGACAATGGGTAAGTAATTTAACTTCTCAGAGTCCCAGTTTCCTCATCTGTTAAAAAGTAGGTAAAGATATATAGTTTTTAATGTTATTGGGAATATAATGAATGCAAAGTATCAGGGCAGGTAGTTACTCAATAAGTGGTAGCTATTATTATTATTATTTATGCTGCTTTACATAAACAAAAATGAGCACTTAATTGTATAATGACACACAAATTAAACTGCTAACTCAAATACACTTTATTTCTACCTACTTAAGAGAGCTGATGTTAGGCTGCAACTCTATATCTAAAAGACACCAAAAGAAATTTGAAGAATCTTATAAATAACTGCCAGAGAGCCAAACATTGTCAAGTAGCAAATATTATTTTGGTGAAATACTTCAACCTTAAGATAAAAAAGCATTATTATGGAAGCAAAATGAGAGCTTTAGTATGGTATTGCCAATAATGCTACAAGATATGTATTGCGCTCTTCTTTTATACATGAGGAAACTGAACAAATATAATTCAGTTTTAGCTAATATAAATACCTTTTTTATTTCATCATACTTATCATTGGTGACCAGCTTAACTAACACTGATAATGAAATGGAACCCCTTCTAATAGCATCTTTTGAGAATCGATTGCAATTTCATTGAATGTTATTTTAGTATAGGCATTTCTGGGTCAAAAAAACCTCATGCCTACTATAAATTTTGCCTCAAATTTGTTTACAAATGAAATTTTATTTTAGTTTAGTAAAGAAACAAAAACTTACTGAATCAGTGGACATCTAGATATTATGAATGGTGATTTCAATTATTAGTTTGTACCCTCTTGGGTCTTTTGTCCACCAGAGGGGAAAACAAGGGGAGAGAGGTATTCTTGCTATTTTACAAAGAAATTCTAATTGACTCAGGGGCCAAAACTGTTGTATTAAAGAATCTGCTAATGAGGCCTCTGTGGTCCTGCATTAAGCAACGTCCTGTGTATCCTACGTGTGATTGTCAAAGATTTTATAATCATCAAGGGAGTAACTAATAAAGATATTTTACAGAATGCTCTCATTCAGCTTTCATAATAATACTATTTTTCCTAGGCTGAAAATTATTTCAGCAAACTAATAGCTGATACTCGAAAATATTTTTGCTCACCGTCAGTCAATTTTAATATTCTTCAGATTCCTTCCTTCCTTCATTCCTTCCTTCCTTCTTTCCTCCCCCCATCCTTTCCTTCTTCCCTTTCTCTCTCCCTCTCTCTCCCTCCTCTCTCTCTCTCTTTCATTCTTTCTTTTTCTTGGTTACAAGGTTTGCAACTCAAACTATCTTCACAAGTCAAGAGAAAAATCATAAAGCATAAAGAAAGTTTTAATAAAATTGCTTGTGGATTGAGCCTCTTCTTTCAATATTTTCTTATGAGTAGAACATTCAGAATAAGCATAACATCTATAAGGATTTTTAAGAAAGTTTATAGAGGAAAGAGGTACAAAATATATAAGGTGACAAAATATAAAGTGTGGGAGCAAAAATCCCTGACGTCTATAGAATAAATTTTATAAGAATTGGATAATGCTAAACTAGATATCTACGGAAAAACAGAACAAAGGAAAAGGAAAAGTTGGAAGGTCTAACCACTGCTCCAACCAAATCCTGTTGGGTCCAGAGGACTCCAATATTTAGGTGAAGTATTATAGACACTGATAAATCAATACGTCAAACACTCAAATCATTGTACTCTGATGACACTGAGGAAGAAATTATTTGCATGTAAAATGTATCTGATTTGTCTAGGAGCAACTCATCTCCTATTCCGATTTCACAGCCTACGGCACTGATGGAGCCTGGGGGGATTTAAAGTAGTCTGTGGAAGAAACAGAGAAATGGAGTACCATAAAATATAATAGTGAAGATCACTACATCTAGCTATGGAATGTCATTTACATAAGCAGTAACACATAAAAACCACTAATCTTATGACTAGGTGACCACAGTTTAGTTATTACAAGGATTGAAAATAATATTTGAGGAAATAAGAGCAGTTTTGTCGGCTCTGTTATGTTTTCTTTGGCTTAAACTTTATTGTCTCCTATAAAGGCCAAGTGGCAACACCACTCGTTGGTATTTATAGTTCCAATGCAACCAGCTTGTTGCAACACTATCCCAGTCCCATGGTTGCGTTCATGCTTGCTAGCCACTCAGGAGCAGCCCAAATGAGGATATGCAATCAATAGACAATCAACATAGTTCCTCATACCCATAAATGTAGATTGTTCACATGGAACTGTTCACTTCCCCCTTTTCTGGCAGGAGCGTGATGAATGGAGGCAGTGATGGTTGTGGACATTGATTTTTCATAAGCACCAACTTTTGTCACTTGTCAAATGACAAATGAGAAGATCGCTACCATGGGCTGATGCAAGTGGTATTAATAGAATAGAGATGACCACCTCAAGGCATTCTCTCAGAATTCCTAAAGCAATAAAAAACAGTATCTAATCTGACCATAAGCAAAGGAGGCGTGCATTAAAGTAAAGTAGTTTTATCCTCTTCTTTAACCAGAATATTAAAAACAGATTATGACCAAACAATTCCTACTGCATAGTTGCTACTCAGTAAATATTTGTTGAATGTGTAAATGAATGGAGAAGGAAGGAAGGGAGGGAGGGAGGAAGGCACGGGGGGAAGAATGACAGGAAGGGAAGAAACAGATATCAAAATAAAGGTACATATTATTTAATTATCATATATAAATTAAACCCTGAAAGACAAAAATAAATCTTTGGATATTGTATTGATTTCATGGTGTCTTTTTAGATAGTGCTGAGTATAATTTGCCTATTATTCTGTTCTTTATTAAGTATAACAGATTTTTGTTGTTAACCATGCTCTACCTCCTGACAAACTGTGCTTTGATTGTTCCTAAAAAAAGAACAAGGACGAGGGCTTTATTACACACAAGATAGTGAAATTCAGTTTCAAAAATAGCCTCGCCTCTTTAAACAAATGGTCTAAATAAAAAATCAGAGGCCAAGTGGAAAAATAGTGACGGTTACTACCAAAACACAGGCTTTTAAAAACCAGTAGGAAGGAGTGGAGCAAGTAACAAGCAAGCTACCAGCAGTTTAGTCCTAATTGGTAACAAAACAGTTACATTAATGTGTAAATGCAACATTGAAGCAAAACATACAAATGCTACTAATGTTTAGCTTATCCACCGGTCTCGGGAAAAAATGGACAACGGGGCTATTACCTTCTAAAAAGTCAACATATAGCATTTTATGGAGGCATTTAAAGCTCCTTTTAGTTAATAATATGAAAGATGCTGTAATATTTAAAAATTAGTGCCCTCCAACTAAATAGGCTTGTTCAGAACGTATTTAACAATTTATTTCAGAGTAATTGCAAATAATTGCCATGGAAATTTAAGCCCCAACAAGTGTAACTTCTTGGTAGTTAAATTTTTTTCTTTTCCTCTTATCATTTTCTCTAGCAGAAATTTATTAAGCTGTCATTAATTGGTGATGATTATAAGAAAAGGTGCATACCTTCTAATTCCAAAATCTCCTCAGATATTCATTTAAATACAATTTATTGAATGTTTATGCTATTATTCTAAAGTGTTACATTTGCATAGAAATAAATTAGATAATAATGTAAACCTTTTAGTCACCCACGCCTGGGGCAAGCCTGGTTTGATGCAAAGAAAATAAATATTTCCATTTATCTATCTGGTTACAAATGTCCACGTCTCCTTTATTGGGCTCCCAATGAAATAATCAGTTTCAAATGCACCAGTTCTATTAATTGACTTTTAAATTGGAAGCATATATTGTATTGGGCTTGGCTTCCTCATGACATAACATGATTCTAATACAAATGCAGTTATTTTCCATGACATCATTTCCAAGTTTAGGGAAAAAATTTATCGAGTACTGATGCTCATTATGACAGCTGTTTTTCCCAAACAAGTCTGTAAGTTACGGATTGTAATTCCTTCTCACAATCCGGAAAATTCAGATGTGAAGAAATTAAGTAACTGCTCCAAATTCACATAAATGTTAGGTGTGAAGAATGGAGCAGGTACGTTCGAGCATAGACTGCATGCTCTTTCCAGGACACTATGCTCTGGCCCTAGATAAGACGGCAAAAGTGTCTACAAAACCAACATACTAAACGAGTCCTAGATCAGTAGGGTTATGATCAAGTCATAATACAGCCAGATGCAGGGGCGTGTGCACAATCTCTCTCTCTTTCTCTCTGACACACGCACATACAATCAAAGTCATAATATTTTTAAGCTGGGCTCCCTTTTCCTTACCTGAGTTAGCATTAATGCTCCTTTCCAGGTTTTTGGACAGCCTGGAGAGAATAGAAGAAATTCCTCTGCAGGTACTTCAAACCATTAGGTGTACTTTCACAAATATTTTCAATCTCTGTGAGTAATTAAAGAAACATAATTTTTTTTTTGTGAAACAAGCCATGGTTTTGTGAATCTTGGAGTGTTGGTGGTAGTGTATGGTTAGAGTATGACCTCACTTGACTGTATAATAATTACCATTTGCATTGTTAACATGTTGGGATCACAAAGTTTAGAAATGTATTAACTCCTTTAAAGATATATGTTGCGTACACCTCCTCCCACTTTCTAAACTTGGGCTAGGAAAAGGCAGTCTGCAGAACACTCATACTCTAAAGGACACCATTTTGTTTAGGAAGTTTAATTTGTATAAAATGTGATTCTCCTCTCTCTCTCTCTCTCTCACTCACACCCACACACACCTATCTCTATCTCTTTCACATCTATCTGTTTGGTACATATTGTTGAACTTAGTCCAACTATTGCATCATTGCAATAATCCACCTTGTGTTTTATGAAACTACCTAACGAATAGAGCACATTAAATACCTTAGCATCTTCTAGTTTAGTTCTCATTTCAATAGACTATTATTGTAATACTATTGATATTTTTGAGTAAAATTACTTAAGAAATTTCATACCAATGAAATTATGCATTTAATTAGATTTTTGATTTTATATAGATAATCGATCCCAAGAATTCTTTTCAACACTCTAGAGAACTATTTCACTAGGGATCAAAATAAATGTATCCAAATAAATCACTGATGCTGGGTATAAAATATACAAAACTTTCCTTCCTGAAGGACACAGTCTCAATTTGGTTTCTTTATTGATAATATTTTCATCTGAGAATAAATTTATATTATCAAGGTTTGAAATCTTGACTGGTTTCAACACGCTGCTCCAGTAAGGAGCAGAGTCTTCATAAATTCAGATGTATTATTTTTCTCCTAGCCATGGGTAGATTCACTAGCTGGGCAAATGACAAAACATGTATTTTAATTAAAATGTGTCAAAAAAATAAGCAAGATTTAAATTCCCTTTTATAGTTGTATTACTGTCCTTAATTGGTGTTTAAGTTATGTTGTTGCTTAGTTTTATAACAAAAAATATTTTTAATGTTTCTCGGGGGAGGAGAATTTACTTCAACTCCAGTTTTAATCAGTATTTAATTATTTTAATATAAATTAATTTATCCTGAATAAGCATAAAAAATGACTGTCTAAACTCTTATGTTGTGGCACAGGATCAGCAGTAAAGGAAATTAAAAAAACCCAACTAAACTGAGAGTATATCAAATCAATAGACTAGTTAATAACTCATAGTATTCTCCTTCCATATTGCAAATGCTGACAAAGCCAGAAACATAAGCTAAAGGAAAGAGGAATCAGTGTTCCCTGCCAAAAACATGTGATGATTTATTTCAAATGAAAAGCCAAAGGGTTTAAAGCAAAGCTTAAAATGGGTGTCAATATACACGATTACAACAAAGTACCCTACAAAGAAGGGGTTTGTTAGGGCAGCCAAAACCAACAGATGTCTTCCAGCTCATCACTTTCTCCAAATGAGCATAATAAAGATAAAGAGCTTGGTTGTGGAGTCCATACTTTAAACAAATAAAAGAGAAAGCTGCCTGAAACACTGGTTGGTCAAATTCTGTTGGGTTCTAGATTCTTAACATAGCTGCCTCCTCAAGCATTGATGGATTGATTGATTTTTCCCATCATAAAGCTCTCCATTTGCTTCCCCACAAAGTAGTTGATAGGGAGGAAAAACAAGCCTTTCAAAAGATGTTTTTGCTTGATTCTTTCTTTATTAAAATGCACAAGCTTCTCGAAAGGACCCTAGAGAAAGGCTTTGGATTCTATTATGTACTCACTTTGTAGTCCAGATTGATTAAAGTTGATGACTTTTACTATTAAAAAAAAATGGAGATGTCTTTATTATTAAAATGTATTCAATTAAAGGACAGCACCTCTAGTTAGACTTTCATGGAATCCCTAAAACTGAGTATATTAGGCAGAGTAACTGTTGCATCTTCTTAAAATACGCTTTGCAATTTTTCTTCATTCTAATTCATTGGAAAGGACAAACATAAGGTTTAATGGAAAAGAGAATTATGGGTACTTTAAAATAAACAAAAATAATGCTTCCCTGTTACTCTTTATTCAAAGAAAGTAATTTTTAGGATAAGTGGGAATATTATGAATAATCAGCAAATTTTAATGTTTACCTTATTCCAATAATGTATTTTGTAAACATTTAGCTTAAAATGCTTATCTGCTATTTCAATGACAGTAAATTTAGTCATAAAAATACAAACCAAAAACATAATCCACATTATGCGCTGTCCACAGTATTAAATACTATTGTAAGATAAAAAGAAGACAACATTTGTTGAAATAAGTTTCTAGGCCCAAGATGGAGGTGCTCCTGCCTGGGGTGGCAAGTCAGAAAACCAAAACTTAGATCACTTTCATGTCCCTGTAAATGCTCTGCTTGATCAGAAATGCAGTATATCCAGGCAGCCAATCCCCAAATGTCAAGCCATTAAGTTGACCATGTGGCCCCAGCCAATCAAATATTTTTCTACTTTTCTCTTCCTTGTTCTTTATTCTTTATCCCATAAAAGCTTTCCACCATCTGCCTTATTTTGCTGTGCTCCTAAAGGAGACTGTAAACTTTATGAAGTGTTAAAAAAAGTTTGTTTGTATCACCTAAATTGTTTTCTTTAATAATTTTTTTAACATATTTAATTTATTATTTGCTATACTCCTTGTAGTGTTTCATTTATTTATTTATTTGGTCAGTACACCTAACTTTCTAGCCCTGTTCAACTCACTGAGTAGTAAAAGAATTCCTCCCCTGATAAAATTACTCCATTCATAAACTACAGATACCACATTCTGATTATAATGTACATTCAAATTGAACTATATGTTTTTAGTTATCTATATTTTGTAAATCTTTTATATCTCTAGTGAGCTTGAATTCTCTGTTGTACAATTGTAAGTTAAAGGTGGAGATGTTCATCTCCATTTTTAGGTTCCGCTTAAAGCAGCATTTGACTCTAGATAAATAAGTACAATCATGCTTTCCCACTCAGATCTTTCTTAGACCTCTGGATTAGGAAAAAAAATGAAGATACTTCAGAGGATCAGAAAGAAATAGGCAGCAAGAGGAAAATTAATTCACAGAAATAGGGTAGCTATTCCTTTTTGAACTTTACAGAGTAATAAGGTTTATATAAACATAAGCTAAACGGACCATTTTATATTCCTCTGAGACTTTCTGGAAGCCAAGCTCATAAGAGTCATACTTCACTAGCAATGGAACAACATATCTTCTACCAAGTACTTAGTCAGTTTTCATAGAAAAATGCAGTATTTTAAATGACATCTTTAAGAGAGTAAGCCAGACGATTTATTTTCTGGAGGAAATAAATTTGGAGTGGCAAATGATGCAGGAACCTTTTTTATTAAGTCATCCCAATTTCATAGCAGTGCTACCAACTCTGTGACCAGAATTCCCAACTTAAAAATAAAAACATCTGTTAATTGTTCCTGTTTGAAATTGTTACCTTATGTGAGGATTTTTGTGGTGCACTCAATTCCCAATGTGCCTTAATATTATAACTGGAAATAATTAGCAACATATCTGGAAGGTTTAGCTAAGAAACATGTTAATTTGGCCTGGAGATAATTCTTTTATCATGAACATTTATTTTCGCAGATTTCATACTGAGATTGTCTCTATCATTTTATGTCAACTGACTACTTGTAAAATTGCTGTCTATGTGAACACTGCTTTTATAACATGTTGAGAGTTATAGAGAGTTATCTAATTTTATGCCTCAACCTATATCAATATTTTTAACATGCCAGTATAAAGCAACATGGTTCAGTTCAATGGTTGCTTAGCTTTTAATTCTTTTTTTTTAAACCTTATTAAGGCATAATTGACAAATATAACTGTATACATTTAAAGTGTATATGTCATGATTTAATATACATATACATTGTAGAATGATTACCAAGATCAAGATAATTAATACACCCATCACCTCACATAGTTAATATAGGTAATTCGTGTGTGTGTGTGTGTGATGACTGCTTAATATCTGTTCTCCACAACTTTCAAGTATACAATATCATATGTAACTATTGTCACCATGCTGTATATTAGCCTCAGAATTTATATTCTTATAACTGGAAATTTGTACCCTTTGACCTACATTACCCTGTTCCCCCTCTCCCCGGCCCCTGGCAACCTCCATTCTATTCTCTGTTTCCATGAAATAGGCCTTTCTTCTTTTTTTTTTAGATTCCACATATAAGTGATATCATGCAGCATTTGTCTTTCTCTTTCTGGCTTATTTCACTTAACATAACGACCTCCACATACTGACTATATAATGAGATTCACTATATATATACAGACACACATACACACACAAACATATATACCTAAATATTAAGATTTTCTATTTACGCACACGAACATATGTATAAGATTTACCTATTTCATGTATTTACTTTTGGCATGCAGATCTTGAGTGATTAGCATGCTCAGAAGTCTGACGTTTATCCATGATTGTTAGGAAATGGACATCTCCGATTAAATTAGTTGAAAGTTAAAATGTACCTAGTTCATGGATTACCGATAGTCAAAGATTTAGAACCTGTATCACATGAAGTGCATCCTACTTTCACTTCTTGACATGCTTCAGAGTCAGAAATACAAATAGAAGTTTGCATTATGAAGTGCCACAGCTGTATGAACAACAGATTAGTCTGAATTTGTGATACCCTAGATTTTTCCAATCATTAACTTACTATTGGTCTTCATTATTACTTTAAAAGGATATATATTAAATAAAGACAATTGAATTTCCTGAATTCTGGATGAATATGAGCTTCCACTTATGTATTGCTAATATATTTGTGAATAGAGCTGTACTGTGACATTTTTAACATGCATTTCAAATAGTCTCTGTTTTTTAAAGATTGTAACACATAATTACCTATACATTTAGTAAAGCAAGTGTAAAGTATTCAAAAATATGTAAAATTATTGAGAGAGAGAACTGTGTTCTATCTCATTTTCTCCATTAGATTATAAATTAGCAGTACCAAAAATTATACATATTAAGGAATTTGAGATTATCTTTCTATGCTAAACAGAAAAAAGTAGTTCTACTTTCAGTATATGTTTACATGTTTTTATTATAAATACTAAAGTATAAAAATTGTCATTTTGATGATCACAGTATTTTCATGTAATTATCCAATAAAGGCAGCATATTGAGTCATATCCACTAAAAAGAGAAAAAAGCAGTAAATACACATATGTCCAACTTTATACAAAAAGTATAGTATATAATGTATAAAGAGAATGGCTTCAAAATATTTAACTAGATATAGGCAGACTTTAGCAAATCATGACTATATAGGTAAAAAACATAGATTAAACAATTAAAAGTAGAGATTTTATAGTATAGAATGAAAGTAATCATTTTACATGTTGTTTCTTTATATTAAAGAGTTAACCAATGAATTTCTCTAAATAATGAATTTCCATAAGACATCTTAATATAATTTTAATTGCAAATAATAATGTATTGATCTTTCAGGAACACAGACTGGTTATTGAGGTATAACCTCACCCTTTTCTCAAAGCATATTTTAGTTCATCTCAGCAACTGTGCTCTAATATTAAATATTCTAAATAATTTAAGACAGATCTCATAAAATTGCCCAAGATGTTTGTGGTATATTTTAGTTTCAGACCATAAAATGGCTTGTTTTAGTGAACAACACTGATTCTCTGACACTTTACTACATCAGTTATCAAAAATGTCAGGTTTACTGATTTCCTTTTCTATGTATTTATGCCATCGAATGTGTTCATCCAGTCAACCTATACTTATAAAACATGTCATATTTATAAAACATTCTTCTTAGGAAAACACTGTATGGATTCCAAAGATGAATGAGGCCTGAGCAACTTTTACAAGGCCTTAGTTGTTTTGTATCCAAATATTCCTTACATAACTAATTATATAG
Organism: Tapirus indicus; assembly: GCA_031878705.1. Lineage (NCBI taxonomy): Eukaryota > Metazoa > Chordata > Mammalia > Perissodactyla > Tapiridae > Tapirus > Tapirus indicus. The sequence continues at coordinate 38,755,255 of CM062930.1, read as the reverse complement.
TCAAAATTAATCAATTTGATTTAGACCATTAAAAAATGTTTTGCTTATTAATACAAAATGGAATCTCTTAAATCTATTAAATATTTTAAGTCCATTTTTTTAAACTTGCCTTAACATACTAACACATTTTCATCAAAATGTTTAAATTTATTCTTGTTAACTTGCCAAAGATAGCTTGGGCTAAATTTTTAATTCTATCTTCATTTGCCTGAAATAATGTGTGTATAGTTAAATGTTCAAAAATGTTAAGTCCAATCGGATATAGGATTATTATATTCAATTTTCCAATTCAAAAAGAACGATCAAGGTGAGAGAATGGAGTATATTCCAGAAATATCCCAAGTGGAAGTCTAAAATCTGTCCAAAAGAGTGTACCCACATGAGAGGATAGATTTTTTAACTATCTTTGTGTCCCAATGCCAGCTATCTCAAACTGTAGGATACTTCTATTATAGCATAGCCAATAAATTAAGAATAGAGGATAAACTATTCAGGAATAAATATTTCCATAAGTTTAAGATATTTCTGTTCATATTGTTGAAATCAATGACATGTCATTCTTTAATTTTAATTAATTAATAATTTACTAGCATTTTCTAGCCATCTGAAGCAGAAAAGTGGTTCCCAAATGCTTTCATTCCATTTGGCCTGTTGCTGAATGATACAAGGAAGACATGCAAAGGTACTTCCTTCTCGTGGACTCATTGTATGTTTTTCTTATTACATTAGGGGAGCATTTAGGCTGGTCCTCAACTTCATTATATTAACTCTAAATAACACTAAAAGCAGAGTGTTGCACAAGTTTTTTAAAAACTTAATGCAAGTTTGTTAGGTTATCTGTTTAGCTAAATCAACATTGCCAAAATAGTGGTAGAAGTCAATGTGTTTCAAAACAAAATCAATATGACGAAATTCTTGTTTTTTCACACACTCAAGCAACTATTCCACATGAATGCAGTGATTCAAGAATCTGGCTGATAGACAAGAGGCTTGATAAAATAAATGGTACCAAAAGAAATCACAAACTACATGGCACTATAGCAGGAAACCATTCTCATTTAAAAAAATAAATATAGTAATTGTTTGTATAGGGATCACAAGGACTCATTTGATGAGGCACTAATGTTTATCTTTAAAGAAATGATAAGTAAAAAGAAAGCATTATATATACAAAATTACATTTTTTGTATTGAAGTAAAACCTACAGCATCCTTAAGGATTTCAATAAAACTACCCAAAGAATGATTACATTTAACATTCCAGAATCATTTTTAGGATGATAGAAAAATAACTCACACGTTAAGGTCCATATTGTATAACATATTCAAGGACTTATATAAATCATTTTCTGAGCTTGAATTCACCACATGGCTATGGAATGGGTTCCAACATGGCACAATGTCAGGAAAGAAACAAAAAGTTTCAATGGCACTTATAAGCATATTACTCTCCAGGATTCCCTGAAAAAATGCAAATGATGTCTGTTCTGGGTGTGGTTTTCTTGTTGTGGCTAATGTAGATGCATACTAATAAAGGTCATGGTTAAAGTTAAATTCCACTGAAAAGAAAGAGGCAATATAAAGAATGTGGATTTTAAAGTTAGACAAATCTGAAATGAAATCTCAATTCTACCACTACTAGCTCTGTGATCTTAAATAATTTAATTAATCCCTGTGTGTTTCAGTTTACTCACTTTATAATTAGAATAGTATATTGTTTACTCAATACATATTTAAGAAATTACCATGTTCTTGCCAATACTGTTAATCCAGGGACTGAATCAATTAATAAGACAAAGACCCTGCCTTGTCATGGTAGAGTCAACTAGATGATAGACAAATAAAATAATTTCAGAGTCATACAAGCTGTGAAGAAAATACAAAGCTAAAGAGTGAATGGGAAGATTCTTAAAATATAAAGGCAGAGAAGATCTCTTTGAGGAAATGGCTTTTGAGCAGAGATCTACATGAAGAGAAGAGTCCATATTCTGGGCAGAAGAAACAACAAGCGAAAAAGTTCAGAGGCTATAAAAAGTTGACTTGTTTAAGAAACCAGCTTGGGTTTCAGCAGAGCAATTCAAGGGAGTGGTAAGCTGAATAATGACTCTCCAAAGATAGCCAAGTTCTCATCCCTGGAAACCGGGAATGCTACCTTACATGATGAAAAGGACTTTGCAGATGTGATCAAGAATCTTGAGATGGGGGAATTGTCCTGGATTACCAGGATGGAACATACATGTAATCACTTGTGTTTTTATAAAAATGGAGGCAAAAGGAGATTTCACTACAGAAGAGTGGTAGGGATGTGAAGCCAGGGTTTGGAGTGATGCAAAGAATGGGCCACCAGTTAGGGATGCAGGAAGCAAGAAAAGGCAAGGAAACAGACTTTCCCCTAGAGCCTCCAAAAGGAACAAACCCTGCTGACACCTTGATCTAAGGCCAGTGAAAGTGATCGTGAACTTCTGATTTACAGAACCTCGAGACAACTTTGTGTTATTTTAATCCACTTAGTTGGGTATATTTGTTACAGCAATAATGGGAAAGTAATTCAGAGGGAAATGGCAGAAAATGAGAGAGCTAGGCAGGGCCTGGATCATTTGAGGCACGGTAGAAGGATGACAGTGAAAGCAAGACTGCCAGAAGCTTCTACTGATGCTCTCCACCAGATGATGGTGAATTGGACTTGGGTATTGGTGGTGATTGAGGTGGAGAAAAGGCTCAGGTATAGGCTATATTGTGAAGGTGGTGTTGACAGG